>OY856412.1:203424243-205824243 GCA_963693085.1 Alisma plantago-aquatica | reverse complement strand
GACTTGCTTTAATCCTTGGACTCAGCCTCGTTGATCACCATCACAGGCTTTTACTTCTTCAATTTTGCTTCAGCCTGAATCAACATGGCAAGCAAGTCTGACATCTATCCAACTGTATTATTCACATGATAACATGCAATAAAGTGACTATAAGATTCTGGAATTATCTGTAGAATCATATTAGTGGACAACTCTTGGCTCAAGGTGAATCCCAACTCTTCAAGATTATACACATGTGTAATCATATCGAGCACGTGTTCTTCTACTGAGGTTTCCCATATCAGCTTTGACTCAAGAAACACCTTTAGGATATTGTTCCTTTCTTGCTTTGTAAGACCAAGTGTCACTTTCCTAAGACGTGTTGTCATCTCAAGAACACTCATGTCTTCACATTTCTCATGCAAATTATAGTTCATTCAGCTAATCATATGGTACTTTATCTCCAAGGCATCATTGGCATCCTTCCAGTAAGCATCCACTTATGCCCAAGGTGCATCAGGAGCAGGTATTTCTGGCGCTGGTTTGTCAAGGATGTAGAGCTTGCAATATTCATTGAGAACCCTTCTCAAAGTCCAAAACTAGTCATGGAAATTTCTCCTATCAAGTTTTTCATTCTTCAAGACCAATCGCAAATCTAATTTGTTCGTCATTTGATTCTACAAGAGAAAAATTGCATTTATCAAAAACCATTTTTGTTTGATTTGATTTGAAAATTTGATGATATTAATTAGGCCTTTAATTATATTTTCTCCTGCTATTTTATTCAAATTGATAGCCCTCAATATCAATACAAAATATTGCATTGTATAATATTCTAGTGGGCCAAGATCCATATTTCATCAAGTCATTAGTCGGATTTTTCCTATCACCCACAACCTAACTATTTAGGTAGGCCACCTTGCCAATTGCATCATATACAACTCTTGGATAAATGATATATTCAACTCTTTTCCATAATCATTTGCATGCCTATGGACTTGGGCTCTCTAAGTCACCAGTTAAGTATGACCCAATAGCCAATACGATAGATACATACCATGCTTTGTGCAAATCTACATATCCACCATCACACTTCCACGAGATAAACTATCCACCATGCTTTGTGCAAATTTATGCTTAGTCAATCAAGCTTTTCATGTGTATTGCTGGTGGAAGTCATCTAAGACTTAATATTTATTTGAGGGAGCTTACATAAATACATATATTTTATCCAATCAGCACATATATAGTATGTATCATATACATGCTATATCCCACAACAAAAACATGCAATTAAAAAAATCTATGGTTATGGCCAGCCTATTGTTATTCCTTGGAGCCATAAGGAATTACATCATCTAGATCTACATTACATGTAGAAACCTATTGTTGATGAAGATATGTGCTTGCTAATCTGAGTTGATTGGTTCAACCCTTGAACCGATCGGCTCGCCTCTTGGATGGTTGTTAGGTCGTTGATAACACCCAAATTAGCACATATTTTCTATGCATCTTTTCTATGATTTTATATCACTTTAGTCCTAATATGCACTCTTTTGCTCATGTTTTATGTTTTCAGTCTCTCCATTAGATAATGTAGTGAAAATAGCCAATAATGTAGCTAATTAGCATGTTTTAGAATTGTAGGCACCAAAACTAGCCAATTTTGGGACTCTCAAGTACCGAACCTGAAAAGACAAGAATTCTAGCAGCTGGCCGATACGGTCTGGCCGATACGGCTGCCCGATACGGCCTGGATGATATGGCTGGCCGATACGGCTGCCCGATACAGCTTGGCTGATACGGCTACCTGATATGGTCTGGCCGATACGGCTGCCCGATACGGCTTGCCCGATATGGTCTGCCCGATATGGCCTGCCCGATATGGCTGCCCGATACGGCCTGCCTGATACAGCTGCCTGACACTCCCCCTGCCCGACATGGTCTTCGGGCGACAATCTATTGGCCCACCTGATGCCTCAAGATCAAAGCCACGTATGAAGGACACGTGGACCAATAAAAGCTACAACTCCCATCAACTCGCTGCCTATAAATAGCAGCTGCCAACCTACAAAGAGAGGAGGAGCCGGAGGGAGGACCCTGTAAGAGCTAGTTCCTAGACCATGGAGCTAGTGTGTCGAGTTCCCCAAAAGTCTACTGCCTGATACGGTCTACCCGATACGGTTGCCCGATACGGTCTGCCCGATACGTTCTGCCCGATACGGTCGCCCGATACGATCGCCCGATACATTCGCCCGATACGGTCTTCCCGATACGGTCTGCCCGATACAGTTTGCCCGATACGGTTTCCCGATATGGTCTAGAGAGAGAGAAAGCCGACGAGTCCAGAGGGACGAAGAGAAGACCCAAGGGCCGAGATCCGACCTGCATAGAGGTTGAGGAGCGAGAGCCACCTCTCCTCTACGGGCTATATCTCTTCCCTCTTCTCTTTCATTCTACTACATTCCTTTGTTTCTTGTACAAACGATGTTTATCCGTCTTTGTTCGGTGCCAGCTATGCTTGTCTATGGCTAGTTAGCTCCTTCTTGGCTATGTAGCCCGATCTGGTCATGTTTATATACTTTTGCCTTAAGAAAGTAGATTCATATCAGATCTAATATGTTGCATGTTCTATTTTCTCTTTCCAAGTTATGATTGCTAGTTTGGTTGATCTCTTACTCGCTTGAACTGTTGTTTCTACCTGTATCGAGAGATCCGTTGTAGGAATGGCTAAGAGACGATAGTTTGGATCTGAACCAGAGAGGAGGACGATCCAAGGTATTCTGTTCCTAACACCCCGGAATATCCTAAGACCCGAGAGGGAACTTAGTGTATTCTGAGGTGTTGATATGCCATTCCTCAAGAGAGGGTCATTGACATATTATTGATGGTTTTAGTCACGCATCGCGAGAGTGAGTGGGACGACCCCACAGGACAGATGCCACCGTGCATACTAGATGCTTGATTGGGTGTTCAAGGGTTGTCTACGCCCGAGAATGAGTGCATAGTCTGTCCCGTTTGTAGTTACATAGCCAGGAACTCTCTTTCTCTGTTTAGTAGAATCACGAGCTCTGTTTTGTTTTGTTTTCTTTTCTTTTCTTTGTTTTGTTTTATATCGTGACAACCCGCTAGACTAGTTCTAGCACTTACTTTTATCGACTATCATGTTGGCTTATCTGACTAAAGAACGAGATCTGTGGCATCCTAAACGTTACCACGTTCCTGTGTTCGACCCCGTATATCTACTTCGACCCCGTAATAAAGTTGCGGGGGCCTAGAAGGTTTTGGGTTATAAATTTAAAGCTTGATTCTTTCCTTCATCCCGCGTTCATTTCTGGATGCGTGAAAAAGGCCGATCAACTTTTGGCTCCGTTGTCGGGGACGTGGTTTTCCATGTTTACACGCCTAGTAGATTTTTGTTCTGTCACTATAAGTCTGTATATACATGCATAGTTTTCCTCTTGCTTTACACATACTTGTTCATATATACTAAATCACTTTTCTTTTTCTCATACCTTTTTTTCAGCCATGGACCTTGCTTCCGCAAGACAAGTCATCTTGTCCACCTGTCCTCCTGAGTTTTTCTACACTTCCGACTGCTGGCAAATAATTGAAGGTCGTTCTCTACAACTAGTCGAGTTATACTCACCTCCACCGTCGTCATATGTTGAAATTCCAACAAAGGAGACTGCCAGTCAACCATCGACCCCCATTCTATCATGGGATCAAGAATTGATTAAGGCAGTGGAGTTGGCTAGGGAAAGTATTCAAGCACTCACCTCCTTAGCCCCTCATCTCCAAGAAGATGTCGATCCAATTCAACAACTTCTAGAAGAGCAGGAGCATCATCTCAAAGTAGCCACCGAGGCTGTAGACCGCAGTAGTAGTATACTTCAAACTGTTGAACAAGGATTCATCCTAAAGTATCAGTTTGATACAGTGGGTTCCCCTTATATGTGCATGGAAGAATTGACATATCTCGAAAGCATTGCTGCTCAAGTACAACAAGTTCATGATAAAGATGTTGAACAAGGCATGAGGCTCCGTGAGCTCATCTATTTGGTTACAATTCAGTTACAACTGTCATCAAAAGTCAACGAAGATGTTAATCATCAAGACCGTTCCATTGGGTCTGAAGTGGAGTATGAATCACCATCCTATTCAGACCATTAACTGGATTCACTAGGATTTTTCTATGAAGACCAACCCACTTGGGAAAACCCTTCATTCTATCCAGATGACCCAACTGATGAACCAATGGAAGAAATGAGTCATAGACATGAATGGGTCCATGATGACGATGATGAAGACTCCAAAAGCCAATCAAACTCACAACCAAAAGGTTGGTTTGAGAAACCAGAGTCCGATATTGAACCAGACCAGAGTGACATTTCTCATATTGAGACTTGTCATTTTGCTTTGAGCAGTACACCAACCATGGTTTGGAACAATTTGTTCGATGACGACGGCGACGACAGCTGATCGACATGGAGAAGTGAGTATAGTATCGAAGACGAGTTGGAGTAGCACGAGCCATCATTCGCCACCATACCTTTATAAGGCTTGGTGGATGTCAAGGGGGTAGGATGGATGGTTCACTACAACGTGGCTGCTGAGCATGAAGACACCCCTGACTCCACGCCATGTGATAAGCTTGGGGTGGTAGAACCACAAACAGATTCTTCAGGGGGTACTTTTTGCTCAGAAGATGATTGGATGACTCAGACAGTACATGAAGATTTATCTGAGCATCCAACCTCAAGTATAGAGATGGAGAGAGAAGATATGAGTCCTCAAGATGACATCCAACCTCTCTCGTCTATCTCATCTTGTGTCGACATCCCAGGACCTTCATTTTCAAAATCATATAATGAAAGGTACCCTCAGGATGATATGCCGAAGAATTCATCCCAGTGCAGTTCAATCCACTTCCAGCACAAAGATGACTTCACTGAGTCGCCAGATTTCACTTCGCTTCTTCGGACTTGGCAGGGCCAACACATCCGCCTATTCTACTCATATTATGTGGCAGAACCCATCGGCAAGACACATGTGACACTAGTCCCAAAACTCAGGATTTGGGATCCCAGTGTCGGTATCGTGGGGCAGCCACCCCCTTTTCTCTTACCCACCCTCCCGCCCTTTTATTATAATAAATTTTAATGTTCCTGTTCTTGTTAGTTAGCTTCTTTCCTCTAACTATTTTATTTCCTTGCATACATGCATCATCTTTAGAACTTCAATAACTACTGTTAAAATCATGCATTCCTGCCTCTCTATTCCAAGTTTAAGTCTTGCTCGAGGACAACCAAAGTTTTAAGCTTGGGGTGGTAGGCTTCGCCCTTCTTTCTCTTCACCCTTCTTGCATGCACATTTACTTCCTGCATATAGTTTAAAAGCAATTATGGCTATGTGGTGTGAATCTAATAGATAAATTCTTGACTTCATGCCTAGATGCACAATTTTCATCTTAAAAATTGCTTGACCTTTTGCTTGACTTTCTCTTTGACTCTTTCCTTGAGTTTGGTAATAAATCTAAGGTTATGTCCCTTTTTCATAGCTTAAAGATGAATTCCCTTGATCTGTATTGTGAATGGCAAATCCATGGTAAAGGACCGTTGGAATGAGCTAAAACACGATCAAAGAACCTAGCTGTGGATTCACAAGTTTGCCTCTATTCTAAGGATTCTTGAATCATAATTTCTATCTTTTCACACAAGTATCAAGTGGATCATGATGATTTTTGAGCCATGATCAAGGTGAAGTGCTTTTCCTTGATGGACTACATGCCTTCTCACATTAGATTGAGTCAAAAAGATGAAAAATATAAAAATGTGCAAAAGAGGCTTGGCCGCCCATAAAATCCCAAAATATCTATATAGTTCTCACCCAAGCCCACAAAAATAGAATGTAGATGATAAAAGCATGAGTGTGAACAATAAATGAGCGATGTTTTCTCTTTTAGGAGAGTTGATGATGATGCCCAGCCGGTGTATGACTGCGCTCATGAACGGGGGTATGTCGTGCCTGGCAGTATCACTCTAAAAGCTCATTAGAGAGTCACTAGGAACCCTTAGGTGACCTACGAGATCATCTCAGTAGTAGGGTTGGTTCGAGCACAGTACGAGGAGTTCATCTCACTGCTCTGGGCCAACTGGCTCAGACTGTAGGGACTGTTGCTCGTTACATGGACCAACCTGACGCAGATCGAGATCCTCAGAAGTCATTAGAGTCTTTTTGCTTTGTTTCTTAGGACATGAATAAGTGAGAGGCGCGTTGTTCCAGATTGATATGCATGGATTCATGGTGATGGCTCATTGCTCATCACCTGCTTGATCACCTAAATGACAACTCTTTCATGTTTAAATAATTATGATTCAAACCCTCATGAGTATCGACAGGTTGTAGTTAATTCGCTTAATCTTTCCTGGACACTCTTTGATCTTGCTTTGGCAGGATTGTGCTTGTTTGGTGGGGGTTTGTTCTGAAATGACATGGATCAAAAGTATTGATGCTTTAAACTATTTTTCTTAACTTTAGCATTTATTGCCAAGCTTAATTTGGATGTTATCTTTTTTTCTTTGAGCACAGTCTTGCTTGAGGACAAGAAAGTTTTAAGCTTGGGGTAGTTGATAACACCCAAATTAGTGCATGTTTTCTATACATTTTATCTATGATTTTATATCACTTTAGTCCTAATATGCACTCTTTTGCTCATGTTTTATGTTTTATGTCTCTCCATTAGATAATGTAGTGAAAATATCCAATAATGTAGCTAATTAGCATGTTTTAGACTTGTAGGCACCGAAAGTAGACAATTTTGGGACTCTCAAGTACCGAACCTGAAAAGAGAAGAATTCCAGCAGTTGGCCGATATGGTCTGACCGATACGGCTGCCCAATATGGCCTGGTCGATATGGCTGGCCGATACGGATGCTTGATATAGCCTTGTCGGTACGGCTGCCCGATATGGTCTGGCCGATACGGCTACCCGATACGGCCTACCTAATATGGTCTGGCCGATACGACTGCCCGATACGGCCTGCCCAATATGGTCTGCCCGATATGGCTGCCCGATACGGCCTGCCTGATACAACTGCCTGACACTCCCCCTGCCCGACACGGTCTTCAGGCGATAGTCATATTGGCCCACCTGATGCCTCAAGATCAAAGCCACGTATGAAGCACACGTGGACCAATAAAAGCTACAACTCCCATCAACTCGCTGCCTATAAATAGCAGCTACCAACCTACAAAGAGAGGAGGAGCCGGAGGGATGACCCTACAAGAGCTAGTACCTAAACCAAGGAGCTAGTGTGTCGAGTTCCCCAAAAGTCTACTGCCCGATACGGTCTACCCGATATGGTCACCCGATATGGTATGCCCGATACGTTCTGCCCGATATGGTCTTCCCGATACGGTCGCCCGATACGGTCGCCCGATACAGTCTTCCCGATACGGTCTGCCCGATACGGTCTAGAGAGAGAGAAAGACGAGGAGTCCAGAGGGACGAAGAGAAGACCCAAGGGCCGAGATCCGACCTACACAGAGGCTGAGGAGCGAGAGCCACCTCTTCTCTACGGGCTATATCTCTTCCCTCTTCTCTTTCATTCTACTGCATTCCTTTGTTTCTTGTACAAATGATGTTTACCCATCTTTGTTCGGTGCCAACTATGCTTGTCTATGGCTAGTTAGCTCCTTCTTGGCTATGTAGCCCGATCTGGGCATGTTTATATACTTTTGCCTTAAGCAAGTAGATTCATATCAGATCTAGTATGTTGCATGTTCTATTTTCTCTTTCCAAGTTATGATTGCTAGTTTGGTTTATCTCTTACTCGCTTGAACTGCTGTTTCTGCCTGTATCAAGAGATCCATTGTAGGAATGGCTAAGAGACAATAGTTTGGATCTGAACCCGAGAGGAGGACGATCCACGGTATTCTGTTCCTAACACCCCGTAATATCCTAAGACACGAGAGGGAACTTAGAGTATTCTGAGGTGTTGATATGCCATTCCTCGAGAGAGGGTCATTGACATATTATTGATGGTTTTAGTCACGCATCATGAGAGCGAGTGGGACGACCCCACAGGACAGATGCCACCGTGCATACTAGATGCTTGCTTGGGTGTCCAAGGGTTGTCTATGCCCGAGAACGAGTGCATAGACTGTCCCGTTTGTGGTTACATAGCCAGGAACTCTCTTTCTCTGTTTAGTAGAATCACGAGCTCTGTTTTGTTTTGTTTTCTTTTCTTTGTTTTGTTTTATATCGTGACAACCCGCTAGACTAGTTCTAGCACTTACTTTTATCGACTATCGTCTTGGCTTATCTGACTAAAGAATGAGATATGTGGCATCCTAAACGTCACCACGTTCCTGTGTTCGACCCCGTAATAAATTTGCGGGGGCCTAGAAGGTTTTGGGTTATAAATTTAAAGCTTGATTCCTTCCTTCGTCCCACGTTCATTTCTGGACGCGTGAAAAAGGTCGATCAGTCGTCTCACTAATGTCAGGTTCCATTGCTCCACCATCTGTTGGCACCTCCAGTGGATCGATCGGGTCCACCAGGCAATCGATATTACTTATCCACCATGACCTCTATAGTCCTTCAGTCTGTCGACTCATTTGTGGGACATCTTCATCTTTGTTTTAACAAAAAGTAAACTATCCTACTTTTACATGATCATTTAGAAACCTCGAGTTACATTCGAGGGGAGTAAGGGTAGGAAAGAATTAACTTTACATTGGGTAAGAAAAGATAAAGGCTTGGTACGCATACCAAGATAAGAGGATCAACCAACCATACAACCATGCACAGAATATAGGGGTTATGGACCATAACCATGCTACACATCCACCATCAATACAAATTTTAGGGCAATGCATGTGAATTGCATATACATATCATATATATATATATATATATATATATATATATATATATATATATATATAATTTTGGGATTATCGTGGTATTGGATTTGACAAGATACTATTCACATCGCATAATGGAATAATAGAGCGACAAAAACCAAAATCTAATCATATTGATTATCCCATAATATAGTAAATTGACATTGGTTCTGATACCACTATAGGGAAATATGGCTACGAGATAGGAAGCAGAAACAAAAATTTTATTTACCATATTCCCATCACCAACAAATCACATCAATTACTATAAGACCTAAAGGATGGTGTATGAGGATATACCTAGTTCTGGAGCAAGTCTAGTGACAATCCCCATCATTGTAGATGAGCAACCTTGAATCCTAGTTGCACTGAGACTCGTCTAACTGCTCCTCCAAGGACACCATATCCGAGCATCGTCTTCTATAGATGCTCCTCTCGTTAAGGACTTCTGATTGAAGATGTCCTCCTTAGTGGCAGATAGAGGCCTCCTTCCTCTAGAGGAGTCCACACAGACCACTTAGAACTCTTATCATCATGTTAGACCCGATAGGAAGAAGTTGTCCCTCCCGCTGGCATACTAGTCACCATCCTACTCTCCCACAACCACAAACCTAGTTGTTTCTCTCCCTTTGTCTATCCCTCCCTAGTCGGGTAGGACATGCCCCGACTCTCATGGTTATCACAACCAGAGAGGACAATGTTTGTCAGAGCAACTTATTCTCAATTTTTTGTGTTGTGTTCAAGGAAACCCCCAATTCCCCTCTATTTATAGGTAGGGTTTGGGTCCAAGTTCCCATTCAATGCAGTAGTGGAAGGGATCGGAAGATCTCAAATTTTCACAATAATTCTAGAATTTTTACAACCTGCAACAACCCAGACGACTGTTTGGCTATGTCCCAATTGTACACGAAATTGGCAATTTGTTTCAATTAATGTCCCATAATAATTTACTTGCACAACAAGTAATATGCAACTCATACAAATTATGAAATTTCTAGAACCTTCCCTCAACCAACCTGGGATGTCTCGCCCATGCGAGACGACCATCGCAGTCACCCAGACATGCACTTCCTTTTCCAATTCAAACTCACAATAGGCTTGACTCCCGTGACACCCGTCTCAACACTTGAGACGGCCATTTGCCCCTCCAGACGGGCGTCGCAACACTTGAGATGGGAATTTCATAGTGTTGTCAGCCTATTTGTTGCATGAATCAAATACCTAAATACTTTATTACTTAATTCAATTATCATTTGAGATCTGAACTTCTCTTCTAGATCAATACCTATGGGTGTGACGCTATAGGTCCCATATTACACTGGCAGTGAATGTCCATAACACTTCTGACATCACAAGCAATGAGAGGTGCCTAGTCAACTTCAATGCTACCCAAGTAAATGGAAAGTTGGAGAACAACTTCAACCTACAATCTGTGTATGGTGGTGCAATGTTTGTGTAGTTCCTTTGTCACTAATGTTCAAATTGAACTACAGGCATGGAGTAGTCACCCTCATTATTATTCAAACCTAAATCTTAAGCCAAAAGCATACTGTCTGATATATATGTAAGCTCAATATCACATATTGACTCACATAGGCATGGCCATGTGTTTATCAATATCACTAATCATGAGTCCTAGGACATCATACTCTAATAGGAGGGACAAATCCCATATCTATCACTCAAAGTCAATCCCAATGTGTCAAAGTCACCCAATCATCACCGTTATACCCACTCATGTTTCAAGAGTGTGTATGATGATGTCAAAGTGTACCCAACGACATGTGATGAGTGTAGTGATTTTATGTCTAAGAACCACAACCACCACCATCACTGTGAGAACTGACAATGACTTCCATGATGATGGCTTCCATGTGTCAGTTGATGCAGGGATTTTGAGTCACAATTATAGGATAATTTTGTACTTGTTTTATGTGTTCATTCGTCATCTTTGTGACTATAATGGCATGATTCATTTCCTTTAGCATATAATCATTGTATGCATCAAATTTATCTTATTTTATCCTATTTTGAATGAATTACTAAATCCCATAGACTAACTTGTGTTTTTCTCTCTTTTTTAGGTACCTACTGTTCCAAGAAGTGTTGATACCATCGACACTTAGTCATTGCTATTGACAACCCATCAATGGCCGACATGGAGAGATCACACCCCGTCGATACTATCGACACATCTGTCGATGGTATCGAGAAGTCAACAGGGGAACCCCGTTATGGAGCAAGAAGATGTCGCTACCATTGACCATTCGTCGATGGTATCAACTAGACACAGGAAGCGGGAGTGCCCTAAGGTGTCAATACCATTGACACAACTGTCAATAGTTTCAACGTCGTCGGATCAGAGCTGGATTTAGAATCGCGTAATCTAATGACTGGGATAGATTGGCGGTTGTAAGTCGTACCTATACCTAATGAAAGACGGCCCAGACCTGAGGATGTCATTCTATTCCACCGCACGAGTCCCAAAGGAGAGGAGAGAAAATAATAGAGCTGAAAGCAACGTTCCGGAGGATTCTAGAGCCGTAGATGGATGATTCTACCGTTGGAAGGTTGCAGAACATGTGTCACGCACCAAGGATCATCCATATTTTCTCCGTTTCAAGGGTTACATCATATTCTCATTCATTTCCCCGTGTTTTCCTCTTTCTTCTCCATATGTATCGTTGAGATGAACATGCGGGGCTAATCCCCATTGTCCTTAGGACCTGGGAGTAGCTCGGGGAATCACTGTATGACAATTTTCCATTGATTATCATAATTTTTCTCCATTCTCCCTTATATGTTATTGTGTTTCTATCACAATTTGCTATGCTTGATCACCATAGTTGATTTCTAATACTGTTAATTGCTCTTGATGGAGGATTAGTGGTTGGAAAGGAACGATTAACACATTAGCCTATATATTCCTTTGACAAGGTAATGTACGGTTAATGGTGGATACCCAGAGTAGTAATTAATGCACTTAGATCTAGGGTATAAGTTACTACTGGCATGGAACTGACCCGGAACTAGGTAGTGAATTGCATTGCGAAAGCGAGCAATTCTGACTACAGGCCTCTATCTAGGAATAGGGGACGAGTTATGTTAGTTGTGTAGAATTGCATGCTGTGAGACCTCGCAGTGAAACCGTAATCCTAAGGATTCCCATTCCATTTGATTAAACCAAACATTTAATCATCGATTGCTTTTAATTCTCTTTGTCTTATTTTTCTTTTGTCAAAACCAACAATCAACTTTTCCAATCGGTCTAGCTGATCGCGACCAGTTAGTAGTAGTCTACTAAAATTTACATTTCCCTGAGTTCGACTCAGGCCTCACAAGGCCTATATTACTTCGATATGTGCACTTGCATTTAACACACGGCTCAAGCGTGTCAAGTTTTTGGCGTCGTTGCCAGGGAAATGACAAATTTCAGCACTACGAGTGCTGCAAGCGGCCACTCTAGGCCACTTTTTATTGCAATTTTAATTTTTGAACTTAATTGCCTATCTTTCAGACTTTCATTCATTCTAGCATTGTACTTACTTGATTCTTCATATTTCAAGTACTAGTGCTTGGTGAGGATGCGTAGTACAGATTACGTAGAATCATCTGAGAGTCTGCCATTGGGTGCAGAAGATGAGCTGATAAACACGCCAATCGAGGACATTGAACAAGAACTCGAGGCTTTTACAATGGCTGAGGAACAAAGCATTTGGGAGAAGATTAAAGCTTCTTCTTCCTCTGCACAGAAGGGGCCAATCAAGAAACAAGCTATCAACATACCCAGTTACAAGATTGATCCAGGGCTTATTCAACCGGTCAAGTCGCAAGCATTCCATGGACTAAAAAATGAAGACCCGGTAGCCCACATCAGCACCTTTGTGGAGAAATGTGATATGGTGAAGGTAGATAGGTTCCCACAGGAGGCCATTTATCTAAAATTATTCCCATCCTCTTTAGCAAACAACGCAAGGGAGTGGATTTATAATCTGGATGATGAATATGTTGAATCTTGGGATATGATGATTGAGGTGTTCTTTGAAAGGTATTTTCTGCCCAAAAAGAGAAATGATCTCATGAGGAGGATCCACAACTTCAAACAATAGGCCGGCGAGACATACTCAAAGACATGGGAATGCTTCAATATCATGCTGTGAAAATTCCCACATCATGGGCTGGATGTAGAAACCCAAGCGAAGATCTTTTATTTTGCTCTTAACGAACATGATAGGAGTAATCTAGACTCAGTGGGAACAATTTCATTTCTAAAAAATAAAGGCTCCAAGTGTCGAGAGATTTTAAATAATATGGCTAAGAAGCAATCTTGGGGTGAAAAAGACGCACTAGAATAGGTCAGAGTTGCAGGGGATGCCAAGGCCATTAAAAAATTAAATGAGAAGATGGACTTGATCGCGAAGAGATTCTAGCAAAAGATGATGATGGGTCTGATGATGTAGCACATGCAAAGTTCATGCGCCAACAAGGCTACGGGAACAATGATTATTTGTGGAGGAAGGACAAGAAATTTTCTTGGAAGGATCCAAACAACTTTTTGCAGGATCCAGATCAAAAGCCACAACCTAGTGCGGAGGAAAAAAGTAATGAGTTTCTCAACCAAGTAATAAAGCAAAACCAAGAGTTGATGAATACATTTGGCAAGCAAATTCAGTCACAGAGGGAATTTATGAACCAATTTGGTCAGACTCTACAGAGCCATGGTGCACAACTGAGGAAGCTAGAGACGACCATAACCCAAATTGCAATTGAGGTGGCTACCACGAAGCAAATCACTCAACAAAAACCAGCTAGGAATGCAGAGCCCGCTCAACCACATTAGCAGGTTAAATATATATCAGTCAAAAAGGGGCCAGAGCTTCCTGTTGAGGAGATACATGAGTGGAGTATTATGCATATATACTTGGAGGATAAACCCAAAGTTCCATACCCTCACTGTTTGTATGGATTGCCAGGAGGATGTAGGACACCAGTCAAATCACTCCAAGATTCCACCACTGCCTTGCCAACATCTCAGATTTCTGAAGAGACTCCTATACCGAAAGAGCTGGTGAAAGCTTTACTTCATAGTGGAGCAGCCACTATCAATAAGGAGAAGCAACCACAAGTCATGCCATCCATGGATGATGTGCCAAATCCTATCTTAGATGGTGGCATTGAAGCAATCTTAGGGGAGGAGACCCCTAAAGTTCCATATATTCCACCACACAAGTGCATAAAGGAGCCAAGCGTGCCATTCCCAGATAGTCTGAAGCTGAGGAAAGAGAAAAGGAACTTCAATAAATTTCTTAATATCTTCTGGAAGCTCCACATTAACATTCCATTGGTGGAGGCTATAGAGAAAATTCCTTCATATGGAAGATTCATGAAAGACATCATCAACAAGAAACGGTGGATAAAAGATACAAATGTTGTGTGTGTTGATGAAACAGTGAGTTCTATAATCCAAGGAAGGCTACCAAAGAAGAGGAAAGATCCAGGATGTTTCTACATCCCATGTTCCATAGGTGGCCAACATTTTCCACAAGTACAGTGTGACTCAGGAGCAGACATTCATCTTATGCCACTTGCCACTTTTCAAAAGTTGGGATTGAAGAAGCCAACACAAACTTCCATGACAATTGAGTTGGCAGATGCATCCATTGTGAAGCCACAAGGTATATGCGGGGACATGCTAGTCAAAGTCGACAAATTCATCTTCCCTATTGACTTTGTGGTTATGGACATGCATGAGCTGGAAGGATGTGAGATGCTATTGGGAAGGTCGTTCCAAGAGACGACTGATGTAATCACTACCATTGGTTGAGGTTACTTGACACTTGGGATTGGTGATGATAGAGTTGAATTCAAATTGCCAAATGAATCATTAGAGACATCCCTTGACAACCTAGGTTAAAGGTATCCTTATGTCAAGCCTAGGACATTAAACAAGGGCGCTTGTTGGGAGGCAACCCAACCTTAGGTTTATTTTATGTTTGGTTACGTTCTTTTATGTTTGTGTACTTAGTTTTTTCTTAGATTTTGAATTTTGTTATAAAAATGGTACCCTGACTCATGTTTTGAAGTGTGCAGAACTTTTATGGTCGATACTATCGACACCCCTATCGATAATATCGAGTTTGGATCAGTAAATGTTGAGCAAGAGTCGATACTATTGACCCTGGTGTCGATAGTATCGAGTTCTCTAGAGAAACCAGCCACGTCTTTATCAGTAACCGTCGATACTATCGACACCCCTGTCGATAGTATCAACACCTGTAGGACAGCTACATAAAACAAGTTGTGAAAGGTGTTGAAATGAAAAAAAACTTTCACACTATTTTTTTTTGCAGAGCAAAGAAGGATGAAGCGAGTCACGTCTTCGAACCACTAAGACACAAAAGTGGGCCACCAAAAAGAGGGATATAGCAAGCTTCACTTGGTCCACTTGAGAATCCAACCATTCATCTTCACCACATTTCAAAGTGAATGGTACCGTTGTTCCACCTCTTAAGTGGGAATGTTGACTATGAGGCCATAGCCATATTCAAGCTTAGGGGGGTGTAGGAACAACCCTCTATCTTAGTTTTTATTTACTTATTTATATTGTTTTACTTTTGAAAATTTAGTAGTCTTTGTTTCTAGGATTTACTACTTTCTAGGATCCACTATCTATCTAGTGTAATCAGTGGAGTTTAATGTAATTGTATGTCATCTCGATGTTTTCATTTGAGGGTTTGTGAGAGAACGATTTTAAATGAAAATCTTTAAGAAATTGTAAGCTTGTCTTGTGAGAACTTGAGGACATCACTTGTGAATATGATTGGATAGGTCAACTTTAAAACATATGAACATGATTGTGTATCCTTATGGTTCATGTTAAGAGGATTGATATGGATGTTGAGCCTAAACCGACCAAACATTAACATGAATTTAATTTGAAGTGAGAGAGAGAAATCCCTTGATTAACTGGTACACAAGTCAGTAAGGAGGGACATATAATTCTTTCTGAAGGTTCTGCCAATTAGTCTTATGATCTTTCCACCGCATTTTCATTCACACTCCACCATAAGAACTGGGAGCACATTACTATCTTTCACTCTTTGATTGCATCCCATGTAGATAGGTTTTGTATTACAGTTATTTTCGCATAGTTTTGCATGAGAATGAAAAAAAAGTTATATTAGTCATCCATGAACTTTATCCTTAGGTGCATGTCATAGTAGTTGCATAACTGTCATTATGTAGTTGCATTCACATATTTTGAGCATATAGTGCATCATGTGTCTTATGTTCTTCTTAAAACATTAAAGGTGGTGAACTTGTTCCATACCCTCCAAATAGAATGCATCAAATGTAAAAGTTATGTAAAAAGAAGGAAGCCTGACAAATAATCCATTGTCATTTATGAAAATGAGGGCTTGGAAAAAAATGAAAAAAAAGATTGAGAAGTAAGTAGGGATAAGAGGGAGAAAGGAACATGTTCTCCCCTGCATATTAAGAAGAATAAGCACATTGTGTAGTTTTTTTTAGATATTCCATCTCACTCTGAGATGGAATTATAGTGCATGCATCATTTCACCAAAGTTAGCATTAGGATCATTATCATCTGCATCTGCATCATCATAGGTTATCATTTTTTGTATTGCATGATTGACTGTAATGTGCTTCCATTTCTTCCACAACTGCCTATTCCATCCACCCGTTTCTCTAAGTGGTAGGCCACCCATGATTTTCTCCTCATTCATGTATATTAGGAGATTTTCTTCCATTTATATGGTAGTTATGAAAATGACCAACGTAGATAGGAGATTACAAGATGCACCAAGCTTGAACTGGAAGATTTTCTTATATTAATTGCTTTACTTGATAGTGTTCTGTAATTTTGGGGTGGACATCTTTCATGAACGATTATTTTCGCCTAAAGGGTAGTTATCGTTCCGTGGTTGGTGAGGGTCGGTATGTGTTTTGCAGGTAGGAATCATACTGAGATATCATTTATGTGATTATGTTCTTTAGTTGACCCTCTCAATCAGATTTTATAGTTTTGTTACTCATGGACGAGCAAGATTCAAGCTTAGGGGAGTTTGATGCAGGGATTTTGAGTCACATTTATAGGCTAATTTTGTGCTTGTTGTATGTGTTCATTCTCCATCTTTGTGACTATAATGGCATGATTCATTTCCTTTAGCGTATAATCATTGTATGCATCAAATTTATCTTATTTTATCCTATTTTGAATGAATTACTAAATCCCATAGACTAACTTGTGTTTTTCTCTCTTTTTTAGGTACCTACTGTTCCAGGAAGTATTGATACCATCGACACTTAGTCGCTACTATCGACAACCCATCAGTGGCCAACATGGAGAGATCGCACCCTGTCGATACTATCGACACATCTGTCGATGGTATCGTGAAGTCAACAGGGGAACCCCATTTTGGAGCAAGCAGATGTTGCTACCATTGACCATCTGTCGATGGTATCGACAAGACATAGGAAGCGTGAGTGCCCTAAGGTGTCGATACCATCGACACAACTTTCGATAGTATCGACGTCGTCGGATCAAAGATGGATTCAGAATCACATAATCTAACGGTTGGGATAGATCGGCGGTCATAAGTCATACCTATACCTAAAGAATGATGGCCCAGACCTGAGGATGACGTTCTATTCTGCTGCACAAGTCCCAAAGGAGAGGAGAGAAAAGAATAGAGCTGAAAGCAACGTTCCGGAGGATTCTAGAGCCGTAGATGGACGATTCTACCGTTGGAAGGTTGCAGAACATGTGTCACGCACCAAGGATCATCCATATTTTCTCCGTTTCAAGGGTTACATCATATTCTCATTCATTTCCCCGTGTTTTCCTCTTTCTTCTCCATATGTATCGTTGAGATGAACATGCGGGGCTAATCCCCATTGTCCTTAGGACCCGGGAGTAGCCCGGGGAATCACTTTATGACAATTTTCCATTGATTATCATAATTTGTCTCCATTCTCCCTGATATGTTATTGTGTTTCTATCACAATTTGCTATGCTTGATCACCATAGTTGATTTCTAATATTGTTAATTGCTCTTGACAGAGGATTAGTGGTTGGAATGGCACGATTAACACATTATCCTATAAATTCCTTAGACAAGGTAATGTACGATTAATGGTGGATAACTAGTGTAACGACCCCACCTCCCGGTAACCCCCAATTAAGGGAGACCCGAAGGTCAGAGCCGTTATTTAATTAACAGGATCAAAGGTTCAACAAATAATCAATAATAATTATGAAATTCTACTAACTAACTGGAATTTGGTATAAAATTAAAACTTTACTTACCTTTGAAAACTTTGGAAATCTATCTATCCAGATCTTGAATTATCCTACCTAATCCTCCTTGCACTTTATTTCTTATTTCCACAATGTGTCACTTTACTGTTTGTTCTTTCAATTATTGTTCCTAAAATGCCTACAAACAAAATGTCGGTCAGTATATCGAAATATACTGGTATGTTGGGACAACCAAAAGTTTGCACATATGGGTAACAATCTAATTATCACAATCAAGATAATTAACCAGCCAATTTACATTTTCCAGTATGACATTCTCCACCACTATTGCCCTAACCCTGGCATACCCACCTTAGGGTTTCCTTTGCTAATGACTTAAGGCCACCTTCTCAATCCCGAGCTTGGTGCCTGGGGTCACCACTCATGGTGCCCTCTAGTCATGCAATATCATAGGCCACTTTCTCATTCC
Organism: Alisma plantago-aquatica; assembly: GCA_963693085.1. Lineage (NCBI taxonomy): Eukaryota > Viridiplantae > Streptophyta > Magnoliopsida > Alismatales > Alismataceae > Alisma > Alisma plantago-aquatica. The sequence goes on along the minus strand of OY856412.1, from coordinate 205,805,605 downwards.
TGAGCTTGGTGCCTGGGGTCACCACTCAAGGTATCCATTGGTCTACCCATCTGGGCTTGACCTTTTGCATCATCCATCAGGGTGGCATGTAGGTGCGAGAATACATACTTCTATTATTAATGTGATAATCATAGTGACTTTATAGTTTGCAAGTATGAACATCCAACTGATAATTTGCATTCAATGTGATTAACCATTCAGAAAATCCTCGAGAAACTAAGGCGGTTATTAATAATTAACCACATACCTGATCTGACGATTTGAACAGAAATATCCATGCAAATAAGAATCCAAGCAAGCAAGCATTTTCAACAAGATCCTGAAATAATCACGTAATTCCCTTTTTATTATTCACGTCATCAAGATCCATTAAACCTAGCTTGCTTCCTAGGGTTTCTAATTCACTTTTAGGGTTTCTATGGCAATTAGGGTTTTTCTTTCATCTTTTACTATTTTAAACCCTAATTTAATGCAATTGATCACCAACCCTAATTATTTCCACATCTAATCCTCAATTTCAGATTAAAAGCATAATTAACCATTAATTAAGTTCATTAAGCCTCTTTTACATTAAAGCTACTATTTTTATCCCTTTAATCCATGACAAGATCATTATACGCATTTATCATCAATTCATAGTTCATTATGATCTAATTTACCTATGAATTCCATTTATCAATAATTCCAAGTTTATCCATTAGAAAACCCTACTTATCATATTAAGGGTATCTATCCATGATTAGGAACTTGTATACTTGAAATAGCTTGGAATTATCATCTCTCAATTAATTCATGATTTTGAATAATTAAAGCCATCGATAATCTCATTCACTAATATTAGGGTTTCAAGGCCCATTATACGCATGAAACTCTAAATTAACTAATTATATGCAAAGTTCATCTTTTTCATTCCTAATGTTCCTTTTTATCATTAACATGCTAGTATCAACTTTAACCATAAATTAAATCCTACTAATCACATTAATCATATCAAAATAGGGTTTCTTAATCATTATTACATTAAAGTTGATAACTTACACTACTTTTCAAATTGCAAGAGGAATCAGCCTTAAATTATATTTTTATTGGATTCCGCTCATTTTTCTGAGCAACTTTCATATTTTATGCGTGCTAATCTGAGTTACAAATCATTAGTTATAAAATTAGCAAAAACACTTACTTTGGGCCAATGAGGGGCTTCCACGTGTTCAGGCCCATGCAATGTCGCGGCTTGGTTTGGGAGACATTTCGAAATGTCATATTTACCCCTGGTAAGTTGGACGTGTCTTTAGCCCACGGAGGGGCAGAACGGTCAAATGTGACCTTCTCCTTCTTCCACCTTGCGCAGCCACGCGCCTACGCCCTAGCGGCCGAGGGAGCGACTCTTCCTCCTCCATCTGGACCTCGTCGACCTCCAGGAATGCCTCCCTCGCCTCCGTCATACCCCGCGCAGGCGAAGGTGCCCTGATATGCAGCCAAGACGACCGGAACTAGACTCTGCGAGTCTGCAACTCACGGCCGAGATGCAGCCATGCTGTAGGTGTGCCGGAAGTGCTGCGCGATGTTGGGTGTGCGAGGGAATGATCTGATCATTCACAGGTCATCGGGGAAACATCGTTCTTCCTCACGATGGTTTCACACCTCCCCGTTACTCAAGGAAAACACCACGCGATGATAGGGTTTTTAACACAAGAACAATGAAGAAGGAGAGATATAGTTGTGTGGAATCCCCCTGGACTCGACCCCAGGTCTTCCCCTTATATAGGGGAGGGTTTTCACACCCCTAGACGTGCATCCACAAAGGTGCAAGGTCTTTTCCTAATAGGAATCAAATTCCTTCATTAAGAAGCAAGCTTCTCTCTCTCTCCTATTTCTTTGATATTCCTTCTTCTTGTGATATTAGTATTTTGAAAATCCTTTCTCTTTGTCTCTCTTATGCTTGACTTTTACTCCATAAGTACGAAATTATAGTTTCCTTTAGAAGAAAATATCATCCTTTTAATAATGCCATGGAATTCATTCATTAAGCATCACATTATCCTCTTATTTTTCTTTATAGGTATTTTCTCTTTCCTCTTTCTTCATTGGGACTCCTTGGATCCCAAGAAACTATATTATTTCGAAATCCTTTTTATTGGATACTCATTATCCTTCTAGATGCATCTAAATGCATTATTCTTCATTATCATGTGTATTTCTTATTAAAATATTTCTTTTTGAGGATTTCTCTTTATTTCTCTTTTATTTTCCTCATTAGTATTCCTTTTATCATTAGGAATTCTTGGGATACGAAATTCCTCTAAGGATTACCCAATTACACATCTTTCTACTTATTTTCCACATTTTACCATTGTTTTCAATTTCTTTCTTAAAAAATAAATACTTAATTAATCTTTTCTTTTCTTATTGCTTTTTCTTTGCAACTTTGGACTCCTTGTAACCCAAGGAACCCATGTGGCACGAAATCCACTTTTGGATTATATTATTTTGCCCTCTAGAAGTTTCTACATCTTTCTTTTCTCAAATATTCAATTATTCATTCACTAATTGAATTTTCTTATTATTTGGGCCCAATAGTCAATAAAGCCCACAACACAATCATCAAGGCTATTGTAAACGAAATCCACTTATTCCAAACAAAATATATCATTTGTTGTTCAAATATCTTTAATATGAGAAATTACATTTCTCACAAAAGAACCCAAAATTGGGGTTGTAACATCCTTCCCCTCTTATAGGAATTTTGCACTCAAAATTCCATCAAGCAAACAAACAGTTCAGGATAAGCCTTTCATACGTCCATCAGGGCTCCCATGTGGCATCGCCCTTTCCATGGTGCTTCCCAAGAACCTTCATCATCTCATATTCTTCCATTTGAGTTCTTTCTTACCTTGGTATATAATACCCTCATAGGTGACTCAGGACATTTCAGCCTCTCAAAAGTTGAATAGGTTCAGGGCTCAACACATGGCTTGGGTACCTCACATAGTGCTCTAGATCGGACTCATGGAATACATTACTCATCATGTTATCCTGAGGGGCAAGTCTAAACACAACCATCTCCACCAATCCATCTTGAATGGACCCATATATCGGGGACTCAGCTTTCTCAGCTGTAGCTTAGAGGGGTCAGATTTTCACATCACATATTCTCCCACAGTAAATTGCATGTCAGTCTGCTTTGCATCAGCTCGTGACTCATGTCACCACTGGGGCCTCTCTCAGCCATTGCACGATCAAAGCGACTTCATCTGCACACATTGTGGTTCTTTTCTTACCTTCACGAGGCCTCCTTCACCAACATCATCTTAATGAAGTGGTGACCGACACAACCTCTCTATAAGACTTCTTGCATCCCGATAAAGGCTATGGTGGTTAACATCACATCTTAAGAACTGTCTCCATGTATCACCCTAAATGAGAACACGTGCTCTCATCAGACCCTCTAGTCTAGATCATACTGTCCATTAGTATGGGGTGATAAACTGTACTATCATCGAGTTCTTCATGTATCCACTTCCACCTCATGGAAGTGAACCTTGGTCATACCCAAGAAATTTTGAACTCACATCATGGTGTAGTTGAACCATCTTTCTCTCTTAAGTAGTTCAACTGAATCTGTCCCATGACAGTACTCTTCCTTCCTCATGTCATCTAGGTAACGTGATCTACCATAACCCATATTGGATCTCGACCTTCCTTAGTTCAGGGGAGACTCACCACATCCACAATAAAGAACTCCCATTCCCTTTCGGGAACTCTTTATACTTTATATCCATGTACTGGGTTACTGGTGTTCTTCCTTCGCCTCCTAGCTTGCATGGCCACATACTACATGCAACTTTGTTTTAAGCATCCAAAGTGCCACTATCACTTACCATCTTTGTAGTTTCACGGTGTTTGGTGATCTTAAAACCATGATCTATTGTATGTCATGATTCCTCAAGGTTGATTCCTCGAAAACACTAAACCACTCTCAATAGGGTTTTATTACTTTCCTTTCCAAAGAAGTACATCTGAGGTTTGACAATCATCCTTTCATTATATCACGGACTAGGCTGGCTATCCAAACAACCACTAATATTATTCAACATATCTCATTATATCTGAGTGTTATCCAAATTTATCTCCTTTTTTCAACTTAAGGTTAGCCTAACAACCTCGACTTCTTCTAGCTTCCAGCTAAACTAGGCACTATATCCCAACCAGAGCATTCATTACCACTTCTTATCCTTAGGTGTTAGGTAACATACACCTCCATGTATTATTCTTATCATCTCATCTCAAACTCTAAGTATATCTTCATCAAGAAACTCTGAGCTCATCCACCTGGTGATCAAACTCAACCTTGTATAAATTGCAAATTCCACAAAGCTTCTACTAGGAACATCCTTACAAGGTGATTATCTTAATACTTTTATCATTTGTACCTGTCCATGTATCATTCATTCCACTAAAGTATGTTATCATCTCTATCCTCATACCTTGTAGCAACGTTCCAACTCGCATCATCTTTTATCCTTGGTGTACGACATGCATATTGTCCCATCTCTGCCTCTCATAACAAGAGGAAATAAGCATTTTGCGGCCGTCCAAACACACAGTTCTTCCTGTTCCAAGAGTAGAGATGATACATTCACATTGCCAGTACACCTTCAATTCTAAGTTGAAACGTGCAAGTTATGTCTCTACATCACAAACATCATGATATCAAAGTTACTTCCATGGAAAATTGGTCTCGAACTTACTTGGTTCAAGCACAATCCTTAGTCATCTCCTCTAGGTCTATAGGGTGCCGACACTTTTGGGGTTATCCCTCTTCCCTTATGCATCTAGAGAGTGTCCTACTCATCTGCCCTTTGGGTCCCATGAGTTCATGAAGGTGATCAATCTCCTACCCATGGCCCTTAGACAATGATAGTTGTTACCTCCCGACCCTTTGGTCGTGTGCAACTAGGGAATTAGGCAACTCCTTCTTCCATCAGTCTTATCCCTACCTGGACCCTAGGATAGACTTAGGATTCCATTACAGTACATGTTCAACTTAGAACCTTACCCAATCCTTCCTCATCTCTCTCTGCATTCCTGACTGACTTTAATCCCTTCATAGGGGTCATGGCAACCTACCTACCTTGATCAGGCCCCCTACCGGTTACCTCCATGGTAACACATCCACATGCACTTAGAGATGGTTATCTATGGGTCTACAGGTTCATTCTCATACCATGTACTTTTCACTTAGCTTCTCAAGATCCTATGAGACCTCTTTAGGTTCCCACAAACCCACAAACTGGTACACACCTTACCAAAGGGTCCCTCTCCCAGGATGGGATGAAAATACAACTCTTGACAACAAGGTCACAACCGTCCTTAGGGTTTACATTCCCTTGAACATGCCTAATCCAGCAGCTACTAAGGCAGAAGCAGATCACCTATGCTAGGTCATACTTGTTCTCTTTCTTCAACATTGGATCAAGATCATACTTTCCCGTGTCATCAACTTAATTATGAGGGATTCATCAAACATACCTTAAACTTAAGGGGCTTCCCTTTTCCTCCATGCATGAGGAGTACCATACTCAAAACTATAGCAACTTAATTCTCGTCATGAGCATTAGGCACACCACTTCCCTTCTTCGGCCAGGAACCCTAGGTTCACTTTTGGATATCCAACTACATGTTCAACCTCTTAACCACGAATCAAGCATGTCCAAGGTATGCCATGTACTCCCATGATCCTTTTATATGAGCCACCTCAGAGTTGAGTCCTCCTCAAGGACAACCAATTAGGTATAAATCCCCACAACCGGTTACTTGAACCTCCTCAGGGTCTAAGGCACTCTTTGTCTCATCTCAGTAGGTAAACTCCTATACCATAGGCACATAGGTTCCAAAAGCATCATCCTCTCTTTAGGGTTTGGTTCCTCTAAAGGCAACCAAGATATCATCAGCCTCCAGGGATCAAGCATAAGGCAACCACTATCATCCACTTAGGTCGCATTATTCTCGACTCCCCACTATTCCTCATGTCTCAGAAGCTAAGCTTCCAACCTCCTTGTTGGGTTCTTGCTTTCTCTTTCTAGAGCTAACTCCACATCCAGCCATACTACTAGAGTTCCTCTCTCCATGAAGGCTCATGCTCACAAGCATACCCCTAAGTGGGTGAAGCCTATCCATATCCCTTTATGCTTATCTCATAAGCCATCCTTCATGCCCTTTTGTCCAGGGTTTCAACCTACTACCATACCACTGACGTACTCTGGGTGCAAGCTATACCCTACCTGCAACAGCCCATAATGTTTCTATAGGTTCTTCTCTAACCTCATCCATGAAGGATCTATCTTTCACTCAACATGCACGAACCTTCCCAGGGTTGGGTTTCCATAGGTACTTGATCATCCAACCTCTCATGGCTCATATGGCATCCAAGGCATGTATATCCAAACACATGGTCTACCATGACATCTAAATCATCATGTCATCTCTCTCTCCACCCTCCACTTAGAGTTAGGGTTAACATCATCCTCAAATGATGTGCTAGATCTCTATTTAGAATGGAGATCTTGCTTCCATAACCAACTCTCTCTACACATTTTAGGTCTAGCCTCAGGTCTCTCCTGAGGGTAAGGACAACTCATGGCATATGACCTAAGCATGTATCTATTCTTTTATACTTACTCTATTAATCTTATGTCCATGACATCTTATTTACAAGCTTTTTATTAATTTGGTGGAGGATTCCTTAATCCTTATCAACCTTACCCATACCTCAAGAGGGTGAGGAGAAGAGAGAAAACCCTAATCCTCAAGGTCCTTATCAGAATTTGAGTTGCGAAGGGATGAACAAGATGAGAGAGTCCTAAAGGTATCTTATTTCGATTCATACCCTAAGACTTTGGCCAGGCAGTCACACAGATCTGGGAGTCCTCGTATTCCGACTAGCGGTGCGGAGGAAAATATTGCCAGCCCCCAGTCGTGATCCTTTTCTAGACACCTCTATCTTTCGGATAATCCTTTAATAACTCCCTTGGGTTCTACAGAATTTGTAAAATTTAATAATTATTAATGATTAAGTGAGGAACCTATGCTCTGATACCAATTGTAATGACCCCGCCTCCCGGTAACCACCAATTAAGGGAGACCTGAAGGTCAGAGCCATTATTCAATTAACAGGATCAAAGGTTCAACAAATAATCAATAATAATTATGAAATTCTACTAACTAACTGGAATTTGGTATAAAATTAAAACTTTACTTACCTTTGAAAACTTTGGAAATCTATCTATCCAGAGCTTGAATTATCCTACCTAATCCTCCTTGCACTTTATTTCTTATTTCCACAATATGTCACTTTACTGTTTGTTCTTTCAATTGTTGTTCCTAAACGCCGACAAACAAAATGTCGGTCAGTATATCGAAATATACTGGTATGTGGGGACAACCAAAAGTTTGTACATATGGGTAACAATCTAATTATCACAATCAAGTTAATTAACCAGCCAATTTACATTTTCCAGTATGACATTCTCCATCGCTTTTACCCTAACCCTGGCATACCCACCTTAGGGTTTCCTTTGCTAATGACTTAAGGCCACCTTCTCAATCCCGAGCTTGGTGCCTGGGGTCACCACTCATGGTGCCCTCTAGTCTGCAATATCATAGGCCGCCTTCTCATTCCCGAGCTTGGTGCCTGGGGTCACCACTCAAGGTGTCCATTGGTCTACCCATTTGGGCCTTACCTTTGGCATCATCCATCAGGGTGGCATGTAGGTGCGAGAATGCATTCTTCTATTATTAATGTGATAATCATAGTGACTTTATAGTTTGCAAGTATGAACATCCAACTGATAATTTGCATTCAATGCGATTAACCATTCAGAAAATCCTCGAGAAACTAAGGCGGTTATTCATAATTAACCACATACCTGATCTGACGATTTGAACAGAAATATCCATGCAAATAAGAATCCAAGCAAGCAAGCATTTTCAACAAGATCCTAAAATAATCACGTAATTCCTTTTTTATTATTCATGTCATCAAGATCCATTAAACCTAGCTTGCTTCCTAGGGTTTCTAATTCACTTTTAGGGTTTATATGGCAATTAGGGTTTTCCTTTCATCTTTTACTATTTTAAACCCTAATTTAATGCAATTGATCACCAACCCTAATTATTTCCACATCTAATCCTCAATTTTAGATTAAAGGCATAATTAACCATTAATTAAGTTCATTAAGCCTCTTTTACATTAAAGCTACTATTTTTATCCCTTTAATCCATGACAAGATCATTATATGCATTTATCATCAATTCATAGTTCATTATGATCTAGTTCAACTATGAATTCCATTTTTCAATAATTCCAACTTTATCCATTAGAAAACCCTACTTATCATATTAAGAGTATCTATCCATGATTAGGAACTTTTATACTTCAAATATCTTTGAATTATCATCTCTCAATTAATTCATGATTTTGAATAATTAAAGCCATCGATAATCTCATTCACTAATATTAGGGTTTCAAGGCCCATATACGCATGAAACTCTAAATTAACTAATTATATGCAAAGTTCATATTTTTCGTTCCTAATGTTCCTTTTTATCATTAACAAGCTAGTATAAACTTTAACCATCAATTAAATCCTACTAATCACATTAATCATATCAAAATAGGGTTTCTTAATCATTATTACATTAAAGTTGATAACATACACTACTTTTCAAATTGCAAGAGGAATCAGCCTTCAATTATATTTTTAATGGATTCCCCTCGTTTTTCTAAGCAACTTTCATATTTTATGCGTGCTAATCTGAGCTACAAATCATTAGTTATAAAATTAGCAAAAACACTTACTTTGGGCCAATGAGGGGCTGCCACGTGTTCAGGCCCATGCAACGTCGCAGCTTGGTTTGGGAGACATTTCGAAATTTCAGATTTACCCCTGGTAAGTTGGGCGTGTCTTTAGCTTATGGAGGGGAAGAATGGTCAAACGTGACCTTCTCCTTCTTCCACCTTGCGCAACCGCGCGCTTTCACCCTAGCGGCCGAGGGAGCGGCTCTCCCTCCTCCATCTGGACCTCGTCGACCTCCAAGGATGCCTCCCTCGCCTCCGTCGTACCCCGCGCAGGCAAAGGTGCCCTGATATGCAGCCAAGATGACTGGAACTAGACTCCGTGAGTCTGCAGCTCACGGCCGAGATGCAACCATGCTACAGGTGTGCCGGAAGTGCTGCACGAGGTTGGGTGCACAAGGGAATGATCTGATCTTTCACAGGTCATCGGGGAAACATCGTCCTTCCTCACGATGGTTCCACACCTCCCCGTTACTCAAGGAAAACACCACGCAATGATATTGTTTTGAACACAAGAACAACGAAGAAGGAGAGATATAGTTGCGTGGAATCCCCTGGACTCGACCCCAAGTCTTCCCCTTATATAGGGGAGGGTTTTCACACCCTAAGACGTGCATCCACAAAGGTGCAAGGTCTTTTCCTAATAGGAATCAAATTCCTTCATTAGGAAGCAAGCTTCTCTCTCTCTCCTATTTCTTTGATATTCCTTCTTCTTGTGATATTAGGATTTCGAAAATCCTTTCTCTTAGTCTCTCTTATGCTTGACTTTTACTCCATAAGTACGAAATTATAGTTTCCTTTAGAAGAAAATATCATCCTTTTAATAATGCCATGGAATTCATTCATTAAGCATCACATTATCCTCTTATTTTGCTTTATAGGTATTTTCTCTTTCCTCTTTCTTCATTGGGACTCCTTGGATCCCAAGAAACTCTATTATTTCGAAATCCTTTTTATTGGATACTCATTATCCTTCTAGATGCATCTAAATGCCTTATTCTTCATTATCATGTGTATTTCTTATTAAAATATTTCTTTTTGAGGATTTCTCTTTATTTCTCTTTTATTTTCCTCATTAGTATTCCTTTTATCATTAGGAATTCTTGGGATACGAAATTCCTCTAAGGATTACCCAATTACACATCTTTCTACTTATTTTCCACATTTTACCATTGTTTTCAATTTCTTTCTTAATAAAGAAACACTTAATTAATCGTTTCGTTTCTTATTGCTTTTTCTGTGCAACTTTGGACTCCTTGTAACCCAAGGAACCCATGTGGCATGAAATCCACCTTTGGAATATATTATTTTGTCTTCTAGAGGTTTCTACATCTTTCTTTTCTCAAATATTCAATTATTCATTCACTAATTGAATTTTCTTGTTATTTGGGCCCAATAGTCAATAAAGCCCACAACACAATCATCAAGGCTATTGTAAACGAAATCCACTTATTCCAAACAAAATATATCATTTGTTGTTCAAATATCTTTAATATGAGAAATTACATTTCTCACCAAAAGAACCCAAAATTGGGGTTGTAACACCCAGAGTATTAATTAATGCACTTAGATCTAGGGTATAAGTTACTATTGGCATGGAACTGACCTATAACTAGGTAGTGGATTGCATCGCGAAAGCGAGCAATTCTGACTATAGGCCTCTATCCAAGAATAGAGGACGAGTTATGTTAGTTATGTAGAATTGCATGCAGTGAGACCTCGCGGTGAAACTGTAATCCAAAGGATTCCCATTCCATTTGATTAAACCAAACATTTAATCATCGATTTCTTTGTTTTTCTCTTTGTCTTATTTTTCTCGTATCAAAACCAACAATCAACTTTTCCAATCGGTCTAGTTGATCGCGACCAGTTAGTAGTAGTCTACTGAAATTTACATTTCCATGAGTTTGACTCGGGCCTCACAAGGCCTATATTACTTCGATATGTGCACTTGCATTTAACGCACGGCTCAAGCGTTTCATCAGTTCCACAGTGGGTATCTCTGATACATTGTTCTCTAACATGTATATGTGTGCTTGGTTTGATATTGACATATCATGACTAATGTGATTTCGTCATCAACCAACTCACACTCGGATCTTATGTGTTATTTTTCTTGATCTAAAAGTTATACATTGTCCATATTTTGATAATAACTTAGCCATTCCATTCATATGTATCTAATATGTTTGTTCAAGATTGATTTCAGGCTTTAGGTACATGAAAAGGATCAAATTACACAAGTCCTAGCTTGTTAAAGTTCAAGTCAAATGCAATGCAAGTTTGCCAATAAGGAAATCACTTCAAACGACCTTAGAAGAATTTTGTAATCACCTATATTTATGATATAACTTGTAACTAAGATGAGAAAAATATGTGGGTACTTAATACCAAGTTTTAATCACTTTATAGCCAATTTAGAAAATCGATCACAGGCTGTTGATTGGTCGAGTTACAATCTCGACTGATCCTATGGTTGATTTTCTGAAGATGTCCATTGGTCGAGTTGTGCATTCACATAACTCGACCAACCGAATCACTGATCAAATTTGATTTTGGCTTATCGGTCAAGTTCCCCAAAACAAACTCGACCGATAATTTGAAAATTAGCTTTGTCTTTTAGTTGATCGGTTGAGTTAGCTTTATTGAAACTCGACCGAATGCACTGTATGGAAAACATAGAAAAAGTGACTTTAACCGTTGGTGACTTGTTTGGATGAAAATAGATATGTTGCCTTAAGATAAAATGGATATATTTTGGCCCTAAGTGTTCCCCAACTCAAGGGAGAACCCCCAGCTATAAATAGGACCCCTTGGAGTTCATTTCAAGTTTTCTCTTTCAATACATTCAAGGTCCTTGCTATAGTTGAGTGTGCTACTACTCCTTGAGCCCCTTTCTCTCTCTAGTTTACACTTCATTTTGTGATTTTTGAGTGAGTTAGGCTTATTGTAAGAGAGCTCCACCCTTGTGCATGTAAAGCTCTCAATATTCCACTACTTTCCTATCCCGTTCCTACATGAAGAAAAGGTGAAGCAAGCTCCATCAAGTTAAGGAGTTGTAGCTGGTCCTCTTCAAGATTGATGAAGAGGTGGTGATCTTCTCCAAGTGAAGGAGAAGGCAAAGGCTGAAGATCCAAGAGGAGAATCAAAGTCCTTCAAGGTGGAAGACTTGAGCTTGAGTGGGTAAAACTTGGTAAAGGCTGAAGACTCAAGCTAAGTGGGTAAGCCCTTTGGTAAGGTGGAGATCTCCTTGTGATTGGATGGGTAAGTCCTTTGGTGGTCTTGTGTTGTAATCTCTTTGGTGATAATATAGAGAAAAGAACTTGCAAAGTCCTAGAGATTGACCTCTCTAGGTAGTGGACTGACTCACTTCTAGTTTGAAGTGTGGAACCACTCTATATCCCTTTGTCAAGTGCTTTCTACCAATATCTCTCATCCTTGCTATGCTTGTTAGATAGGACTTCAAATTACACTTTAGATATTTCTCCAAGCTTGATATAATTTGAAGGTCTAATCTATTTTTTGAGAAATTTTGTAGCTCTATTCACCCCCTCTAGAGCCCTCAGATCCAACAAGTGGTATCAGAGCTAAGGATCTTTTCCAATAATCTCCCATGAGATGAGAAGATAGGCAACAACCTACTTGGTTTACTCAACCTAGATGGAGGCTTCTCTATGCGTTCTCTGGTCTTTGACGGCACCAACTTCCTCTATTAGAAGAGGCAGATGAAGTTCTACATTAAAGGTATGAACTTTGATATGTGGAAGGTGATGGTCACACCTTACAAGGAGCCAACTGAAGTTGTTTCTACATGGAGTGAAGCTGCTCTCAAGGAGGCACAACTCAATGCCAAGGCCATTAACATCCTCTACGTAGCCCTCACACCCACAGAGTTCAACCAGATCTCATCATGGGACACCACCTATGAGATTTGAGACATGTTGTGCATCACATATGAAGGCAAAAAGCATGTCAAGGAGGAAAAGATCTACATGTTGAATAGCCTTCTAGAGAACTTCAACATGGGTAAGAAATAAGGGATTGCAGAGATGTATTTAAGACTCAATGTCATCATCAATGGGTTGGCTGCATTGGGAAACACTTTGGATAGAGGCGTCATCGACTCAAAGATCTTGAGAACTCTTCTAAATAGATGGGAGTCAAAGGTCACCTCCATTGAAGAAGTGAGGAGCCTTGGTGACATCCCAACTGAAGAACTCATTGGAAATCTTCAAGTTCATGAGCCTAGACTTGACAAGCAAGAAGAAGAAGCCAAGCAAGAAGAGAAGGAATCCAAGAAGATCAAAGATAGTGCTCTCAAAGAACAAGTGGAGGATGTCATCCTTCAACAACAACTTGCTTGCTGGACTTCTCCCTCCTCCACTAGTGAAGATGAAGGCCCTAGTGAGCATGAAGACAACTACATCAAGGGCAAACACTTCAAGGAAAAGCAAGAGTCCTCCTCCTCTACTCTGAGATGCTACAAGTGTGGTCAAAAGGGGCACTACAAGATTGAATGCCCAAAGTCAAGAAAGTCACACCACAAGAGCAGCTCAAGTAAGGAAGAGGATTACAAGAAGGAGAGAAAACATAAGAGGAAGGACAAGAAGGAGAAGAGACATAAGAATGTAGCTCATGCAGCTTGGGAAGCTTCATCTTCAAGCAGCTCCAGCTCAGAAGAAGATGGAGAGTGTCACCTTGCTCTCATGGCCTCTACAAGTGAAGATATTGGTGAGGTAAGTGAGATAAGCGAGGTAAGCTTGCATGAATTGTCTAAAGAAGCTATTATTGACATGATTATTTCTACCCGTTCATCTTTTGCTAAATGTAAATCTAAAAGAAAACGGTTAGGAAAAATTATTGATGATCTTTATACTAAGCTTGAAATTATTAAATTGAATGAGAAAACCCACCTTAAGAGTATTGATAATTTGCAATGGAAATACCTTGATCTTGAGATCCACTACAATGGGGTTGAAGCTGAGAATGGTATCTACCTTAAGAACATTGAGAATCTTAAGGAAGTGAACCAAAATTGCCTAAAAGAGATTAAATTGCTTAAAACTGAAAATGCTGAATTTAAGTTGCTTATTGATGCTCATAGAGAAGAGAGGCGTCTATCACAAAGAGATTCAAATTCTAAAATTTGAAAATTCTAGGTTTCTTAGTCAAGTGAATGATCTATCTTCTAGACTTTTATTTCCTAGTGTTAATGTTGCTTCTATCTCTCTTGAAAAAGATTCATATCTTACTAAAGCTTTATGTCTTAAGACTAATCTTGTGCATGCTAGGGATGACATATCTAGTTTATCTTCTACTATTGTTTCTTTGAATGATGATAACCATAGATTGAGAGCATTCATACAAAAATTCCTCAAAGGAAAGAACTCCCTAAATGAAATTCTTGACCATTCTACCAAAAAAAGTGGTACTAGTGGTTTGGGATTTGTAGGGGGAGCATCAAAGGGCAAGAGAAAAGCCAAAGGTAATAAAAAGGCTAAGGAGACCTCTTTCTTTATAGGAGAGTCTTCTGTCACTAAGAATCATATGGTTTGCTCTCATTGCAAATGTGATGATCATTATTCTACTTATTTTACTTACAAGCCTAAGGGTACCAACCCAAAGATGAAATGGGTCCCCAAGCTAACTCCAGATCCCAAAGATTGAGTTGGGAAATGACATTCTCCTTTCTTGCAGGAAAAAGGTAGATGGATTGTTGATAGTGGTTGCACAAAGCACATGACCAGTCACATATGCCATTTCAACAATTTCACAAAGAAGAAAGGAGGATTGGTCACCTTTGGTGACAACAAAAAAGGTAAAGTCAAAGGTGAGGGTGATGTAGGTGAATCCTTTATGCATCAAGAATGTTCTCTTTGTGGATGGCGTACATCACAATTTAATTAGTGTTTGTCAACTTTTTGATAATGGTTACCCTATGCTTTTTACTTCCTTTGAATGCTTAATTCTAGATTCCCTCACCTACCAAGTTATATATAAGGGAACTAGAAGTGGTAATCTTTATGTTATTGTGCTTGACTCTATTAAGCCTTTGGTTGGTAGATGCCTAGTAGTCAACTCGAATGATATTTCTCGTTGGCACCGGTGGCTTGGTCATGTAAATATGCATCAATTGAAGAAGTTGAGCAAAAAGGACTTAGTTAAGGGACTTCCTAAATTGAATTTTTAAAAGGATGAGGAATGGCAACCTTATACCCAAGGAAAGAAAACTAAGTCCACCTTCAAATCCAAAGGAGTCCTTAGAACTAATAGAGCTCTTGAGCTTCTTCACATTGATCTATTTATACCAATGAGAACTCAATCGCTTCGTGGTTCCAAGTATCGCCTTGTTATTTTCGATGATTTCTCTAGATATACTTGGACCTTCTTTCTTGTTTCTAAAAGAGATACGCTTGATGTTTTCTCGAGCTTTTGTAAACTTGAGAATGAAGCTTCTTGTCGAATTGTTTCCATCCATAGTGACCATGGGGGAGAATTTGAAAATGAGCATTTTGAGCATTTTTGTCAAGAATCAGGTTTTGCACACAACTTCTCTTCACCTCAAACACCTCAACAAAATGGGGTTGTAGAGAGGAAGAATAGGTCTTTATAGGAGATGGATAGGACCATGCTTCTAGAGTATGATACTCCTAAGAAGTTTTGGGATGAAGCTATCGGTACCTTTTATTTTGTGCAATATTGTGTTTTTACTCATCCTTCCCTTAAGAAAACCCCCTATGAGCTATGGCGTGGTGGGAAGCCTTCTATCAAGTATTTCCACATTTTTGGATTCCCTTGTTTTGTTTTGAATATGAAAGACTCTCTCGACAAGTTTGATCTGAAATCGTACAAGGCTTTCTTTCTTGGCTATAGCACTACTAGCAAGGCTTATAGAGTTTTTATTGTTGATCTTGCTACGGTAGAAGAATCTATTAATGTAAAGTTTATTGAGACTAACCCCTCTATTCCCAAAGATATTATTCCAAATGATGATGTTGCAAGTGAAGTAATTCCTATTCTTAAAGAACTCAACATCACCCAAAAGGGAAAAGAGGTGGTTGCTCTAGAAGAAGACAAAGATGACGAAAAGAAGGATCCAACTCCCCGGTTTGCAAAGAATCATCCAAAAGAGCTGATTTTAGGCGATCCTTTTGAAAGTGTGAAGAAGTGGGTTGCATTCAACAAAGAACAAGCCAACAGAGCCTTCATATCACAACTCGAGCCTAAAGATGTCAAGGAAGCTCTTAGAGATGAAGAATGGATCCTAGCCATGCAAGAGGAGTTGGAACAATTTGAGAAGAACAAAGTTTGGACCCTTGTGCCAAGACCAAGTGATAGAAAGATCATTAGCACCAAATGGGTCTACCACAAAAAGCTTGATGAAAGCGGCAAAGTGGTAAGGAACAAAGCAAGGTTAGTGGCTCAAGGCTACGATCAATAGGAAGGTATTTACTTTGATGAAACATATGCACCTGTAGCTAGGCTTGAGTACATTCATATGTAGCTTGCCTTTGCTAGTTATAAAAACTTTCTTTTGTATCAAATGGATGTTAAAAGTGCATTTTTTAGTAGTACAATTGAGCAGGAAGTTTATGTTGCACAACCTCCAGGCTTTGAACATGATAGTCTACCTAACCATGTTTATTTTCTACAAAAAGCTCTCTATGGACTCAAACAAGCACCAAGGGCTTGGTATGAGAAATTAAAGAACTTTTTGTTAGATCATGGTTATATCATGGGCAAAGTGGATTCTACCTTGTTTCTAAAACACACTTCTAATAATTTTCTTATCATTCAAATATATGGTGATGATATCATTTTTGGGGGAACTAACCTTGATCTTTGCAAAGAATTTAGTGATCTTATGCAGAGTGAATTCGAGATGAGTAATGATGGATGAACTCACATTCTTCCTCGGCTTTCAAATCAAACAAACAAAAGATGGGAACTTCATCAACCAAGGCAAGTACACAAGTGAGCTACTTAAGCGCTTTGGGATGGAGAACACCAAGTCGATGGACACACCCACGCTAAACACCACCAAACTTGATAAAGATGAAGAAGGTGAGAAGGTAGATGAGAAGCTCTATAGAGGTATGATTGAAAGTTTACTTAACTTAACTGCCTCTAGACCTGATATAATGTTTAGTGTTGGCTTGTGTGCTAGATTTCAATCAAATCCAAAGAAATCACATCTTATAGTTGTTAAGAGGATTTTAAGGTACTTAGCCAAAACTCTAAATTTTGGACTATGGTATCCCAAGTAAAGGGACTTTACTCTTACTGCTTATAATGATGTGGATTATGTAGGGTGCTTGATTGATAGAAAGTGTAAAAATGGAATTGTATCCTCCTAGGACCATGCTTGGTGTCTTAGTTCTCCAAGAAATAGAGCAATACAACATTATCAACCATCGAGGTTGAGTACATTGCAGTAGGGAGTTGTTGTTCCCAGGTCCTATGGATGAAGCAAATGCTCCAAGACTTCAACATTCATTTTGATGCTTCTCCTATCTATTGTGATAATACTGGTGTAATTAACTTGTCTTACAATCCTATATTGCATAGTAGAGATAAACATATAGAGGTTCCCCATCACTTTCTACGTGATCACATTGCCAAGAAGGATATCTATATCACACATGTGGAAACGGAAAATTAGTTGGTGAACATTTTCACTAAACCTCTAGCTAGAGAGCAATTTAATTTTATTAGATCAAAATTGCTTATAACTACTTTGAATGAAACTGATATGCCTTCTAGATAGTTATTATATATCCTATATTTTTTGCATCTATCTTGATCATCTTTGCTTGCTAATATGCTTAAAATCAAATTTTCATGTTCATTTGGCCTTGTTTTTCTCTTGTTTTTGGTTATTTTTCACAAACACATGTGTTATCGCAAAATAGTACCCAATGATGAGTGATATATGCCTAAATATGTTTAATATAAATAATGGACTTGAAAAATAAATTTAATTAGCACTCATATGGCTAGAAATTAAGTTTGATGGTTTTAGGTCAAGTTAACCAACAGTCGAGTTTCCCCAGGATAAACTCAACCGATTGATGGCCGAGAGCTTGAGTTTCCCCAGGATAAACTCGACCGATTGATGGCCGAGAGCTTTTTTAAAAAGGCTAATCGATTGAGTTTCTGAGTTCACAGAACTTGAGTGATCGCTGGGCTAGAGCTCACTTAAGTTGGGTTTGGTCGACTATTCTCCCTCTCAACTAGAGAAAAGTCGACTGATTCCACTCTCTTTATCACTAAGCTCTCAACCCTCGACCTTCCCATCCCTTACCTAGCCCTAATCTGACCTATAGAGACCTTCCCCCTTGCTAAATAAACCTAGGTGTGTGAACATTTTTGGTGGAGTGTTTTGTGCGTTTGATCTCTTCTTACTCTCCATTCCACCTCCATGGCTTTTAATAGAAGTAAGAGAGTCACCCCTAGCAGTGCACCATCCTCCTCCTCATCTTGCCGCTTGATCCCCTTCGATGAGACCTTCTTTGTTTCAAATGAGGTTGTTAATCAGTATAAGGACCTTCTTCCACGGAGTCCTTTTCCCTTTTGAGCCCTCTTTGAGCCTAGCCCTAGATGCCAAGAGGTCATAGATCAAGTGGCAAGGTTACTTCAAGTTCACCACCTATCCAACCTGGGTGTCGAACATGTGTGCTTCAATAATACTATGACTAGCACAAAAGTTGTTCACAGATTCTACGCGAACTTGCGTTAGAATTACGACACCCTTGTACCCCCTCCTAATACTCAATTTATCCTTACATCAATGATAGCCGGGAAGAAGTTCCAAGTCTTGGAGGATATCCTAAATGTCTTCTTTTCAGGTACCAATGAGAATGACTCATGGCATAAGGATTACAGAGAGCATTTTGACCTTCTTGACCCTGAGGGTTTTTGCAAGCAATACGATATCACCCTTCCTGACATCCATCGTTACCTAAAGAAACCTCAGATCCCCTATAAGAAGAAGAGTACCCTACCCTCCTCTGCCTTAGATCTCAAGAAGCGTATACTTGCCCTTGTGGTCAACTGCAACAACCATCTGAACAAAAATCAAACAGATATTGTAGAGAACATTGTAGTGATAATGTAATGCATCTTAGAGAATGTCAGAGTCAAGTGGTCTAGATACATCCTTTAATATATGACTTGCTTCGACATTGGCAAGAATACTCGTGGCACCCATCCTCCATACCCTGCCTTGATATGTGGTCTTTTTTAGTTTGCCACTGAGAAATCTCTCTTCCACGACTTCCATTATAGATCTTCTAGGAAGGGAGTATGTATCAATGAGACCACTATCTAGAAGCTTGTGCCTATCCTTTCCTCCACCACAACTGGTGCCTCTGCCTCTGCCTCTGCTTCTACCTCTATTGAACCTGCCTCAACCTCTACCCGTGCTCCTCCTCCTTGATGTGCACAAATCATATCACCTTTTGGATCATGTTTGGTTGCATATCCATGTTGTTTTGACTCAATTATCACTCTCATTCATGCTAGATTCTATATTTTTATCTATTCTTACTTGTCTCATGGTTTGGATTGTAGGTACTACATATTGCAATGAAATTATGAGGAATATATCATATTATCTCTTATTGGATCACTCCTCAAGTATCTATATGTTTTGGGGTTCGAAATTACGCAAATACCACTTTTTACGGCATGTAAATCGGACCTACACACTGAAAGTTATGATCAGAATACACAACAGCCCAGAACAGCAAAGTGCACGCCGTGCACTTTGAAGTGCACGCCGTGCACCTACAAATTTCAGCCAGAAGAAAGTTTCTGGAAAGTTGCACGCCGTGCACTTTGAAGTGCACGCCGTGCACCTGGCAGTTTCAGCATTTTGTAAAATACGAGTTTTTGTTTAAAACGAAGGGGGAACTTAATGGGCGGTTACGGACGGTCATTTGTGGAAGTTCTCTCGTCCCAGAGCAAGTCTAGAGCAGAGGAGGGCGATTTTGAGGGGAAAGGAGGTGGTTTCTTGCCAAAGGAGTCCATTTCTTCTTCTCTTCTTCTCCATTGTCTTCTCCAAGGTGCAGCCAAGCTTCCCCAACTTCGTGCAGCTTCTCGGGAGAGGAGTCAGTCCGTTTTGGAGCAGCTTTAGGAGTGGAATTTCGTCCCCAAGACGGAATTCTACTTCTCTTGGGTTACACTTTCAATTCTCCTAGATTTCCCTTCTCTAAACCATGTTAAACTCTGAAAATTCTGTAGCATTTCTGCAATACATAATCATGGACGAGTAGAATCCAAATCTTAGACATGGGAGAGTAACTCCCATGTCATAGCTTGTATGAACATATGAATTTCGTACTAAATGTTAGTTTCTTGCATGTTCCAAGAGTTGTTTCAGATCTGAAATTCTTATTTGTGTGATTGGCCATCATACTTGCATGTTTTATGCTTTCTTTCATAATCTGAGAAGATGTGTTTGAGAGTATGGAGTTACTCTTTTGGCAACTTTTCCTTGACCGCGAGAGTGGCTGGGATTATGTTGAGGAGCAAGGTTTGTGATTTGAAATGAAATACATACACGAGAGTGATGTATGGAGTTAAAATCGTCATCACTTCACCGGGAGGTGAGTGGTGACTACAAACCTCCTTTGCAAGTTAATTAACATGTTTAAATTCGTATTTTAATATAAGCTATGATGTGATAGTGAAATCCCAAGTCTAAGATCCTTCCAAATCTGAATCTTAACCTTTCTTAAGTGATAATTTACTGTTTTGTTTTAAATCTATAATTTAGTTGTTCTAATCCAACCATCTTGTGTACAACGATCTAGATTATTGAAAATCATAACTCTTGCGCCTAACTAACCAACGCTCCTTGTGTTCGACCTCGACTACAACTACTCTCGTATACTTGCGGGATATAGCTAGTTGAGTAAAAGATCATTTTTAATGATTGAAACTCGTTAGTGTAAACTACCAACAAGTTTTTGGCGCCGTTGCCGGGGAGCATCGGTATTCCTGTTAGAGTAAGAGTTTTTGATAAGTAAATGAGACTAGATCACAACCTTCATATCCACCATCATATCCATAAATCATAGTTCATCATGATCATCATAATTTGTTGTATCTTCCATGTTTGTTTTTGTATCTCACTCACCTTATTTATTTGCAGGAGCATATGGGGTGTTCATAAAAAGATCCTTGAACCGTGCATATCTCTACATTCAGAAAATGAACACACTGTTTGCAGCCCTCATGGAGCAAGAAGGAGTGAAACCCAAACATGTATGGAGGAATCACAACCCACACAACCATCATCCATGTCACCATCATCCAAACGACATTCATCCATGCATCCTTCATCCACACCACCATCATTCACACCTAATTCACCACCATCATATACACCACCAACACCCATACCACATTCTTCCACACCCTCATATCCACCACCTTCATCCATACCACATACACCACCACCATCTACGCCACATCCACCTAAGCCTCCGAATCCACATGAAGAACTAGTCAAAGAGGATGACCTTCCTATTAAGGACTACTTTGGTACAGCTGCAATGCACATGAGTGGGCCTATTAATATTTCAGAATTTGAGGCAGAGGAGTTTGCTATCAGCCCATCCATCATACAATTGCTACAACTGAATGCATTTGGAGGGACGCCAATGGAGGATCCAAACCTCCACATTGCTGAATTTCTGCAATTGCTAAGCACCATAAAGATATATGGTGTTCCTACTGATGGGATACGCCTAATTCTTTTTCCATTCTCTCTTAAAGATAGAGCCAAGGCTTGGCTCTATACATTGCCAAAGAAGTCAATCAACACTTGGGAGGAGCTTCTAAAGGTCTTTTTGGCAAGATATTTTCCACCTAGCAAAACTTTGCAGTTAAGGAGTCAACTCATCAATTATTCTCAAAGAGATGGAGAGACCTTGTATGATACATGGGAGAGGTTCAAAGATCTTCAACATCTTTGTCCAAATCATGGTCTAAGCAATTGGCTTCTATTGCAATCTTTCTATAATGGTTTGTGCTACAATACAAGGATGTCTATTGATGCAGCTGCAAATGGAGCTCTAATGAACAAATCTTATAGAGAAGCATATGCTATTATTGAAAATATGGCAGTAAATCATTGCCAATGGAGTCCGGCTACAAGATACCACCCATCCTTCTCACATACTACTTCTGGAATGCAAGTGGAAGATCACACAGTTGGTGCTATAGACATAATTGCAGCAAAGCTAGACACTTTATCACAAAGGTTTGAGAAGTTAAGCACACAACCATTTCAAGCTGCCAATATTATTTATGATTCATCTCAAATGCAGCAAAATGAGGAGTTCCATCAACAAAGACAATCAATGAAGGGTGCCATTTTCCAACTATCTTCTAAGGTGGAGACTATAGTCACTCATGCACACATCTTGGAGAAACAAATTACCCAAAAAGCTCTTTTTAGCAAAGAAGCATTTCCACCTTTCTTGCCTAGTCCACCGGAGATGAATCCTACATATTTCAGGCCTGTGACATTGAAGAATAGAGTTGTTATAGAGGTATATCCTTTAAAGTATGATGATGTTGATATCCATGATGATTATGAAGTTGCAACTAAAGGGGAGAAAGCTACAACACATGCTCTACATGTTGATTCTTCAAGCAAGCCACATGTCTTTCCTCCTCACACTCTAGATGACGCATTGCTTTATAATGAGAAAACTCTTCCCGACTCATATTTTGATGATGATTCAAAGGAGAATGAAAAGACAAATAGTATTGGTATATAAAAGACTATTCTTTCTGCAGCTCATAGGTGCTTTCGCTTGCCCCAAATCAAGGACATATTTGCAAGGAGGCATCAATCTTTAGCACAACAATTTCCAGCTGCAAATCAGAGCACCGGTCCTCCATGGACTATGATGTTTCCACCATGATGAGGTACCCGGTTGCAACCTTTTTAGTTTGATTTATGCAGTGAGGACATTGCAGATTTCAAGCTTAGGGGGGAGCAACCGGATGGTAACCTAGTTCTTTTAGCTTTTCCCTTTCATGTTATTTGCTTCTTGTCGTTTGTTTTTGTTTTGTGTTCACATTTCAGTCTTTTGTTTTCAATTCTGTGCTTCTTGTGGAAAATCTAGTATGATATGATGTTTATCTTTTATATGTGGATAGAACTTCTATGCTTAACTATTTGTCCTCTTTTGATGAGAAATATCATTTGGAGAAATTGTAAAAGGCATGCATTAATCAAATGAAACATTTTGGCCATCAACATGTGCTTAACCTTGGTTTATTCTTCTAGCCTGAACATTCATCTTTCACATCCTTGATTGCTTAAAACATGTAATGGTTTCAATTTTTGTGAGTAAATCAACTTTACAACATCATTTGGAATACGAGATGCCCTTGCCAAGCTCTTAGTGCATTTTCAACCACTCTTTCAATGAAATTTTTTCAAAACAAATGAATGAAAACTAGCTAATGTTGCAATTTAGTTGACTCTCCTATCTTTTGAAAAAAAAATTTAAAATTTCTTTTGGCTTATCTCATATTTATACCCCATAAAAGATGGCTAAACCGCCCACATACCATGCTAGCCTAGTGTAAGTCCGATCTGGCCATGATGGTTAGGTGGTATGTCTTAAAAGAGGGTAAAATACCCCAACCGACATTCCACGTGTGCATAAGCCTACATTAGCAGCCGAGTGTCGGAACCCATAATCCATTATCATATCACTTTTGAGAAGGAGAGTACAACTAAAATTGTTAATTTTAACTAATATTTCATCTTTTGTATCCTTAATAGTTGAGAGTTTGAGTTGCACATCCACTAATTACTTGGCTTGGTCATCCAAATTTTACTTAGTGTTGTTTAATTGATTGATTCATTTAATTGTGACCACCCCTGCTAAACTAAAAATCTCTTTCTTGGGTGTTTAAGTTGAATGGATGGCTATGAGTATAAACATGTTGATCATGGTTGGTTTGGTCTTATACACATCTTTCATTTCATTTGATCTATGCATGAGCTTGACAATTCCTTCATTTGTGTTTCTATGCTCTTTTTGCTTGAGGACAAGCAATGGTTTAAGCTTAGGGGGATTTGATGTGCACAAATCATATCACCTTTTGGATCATGTTTGGTTGCATATCCATGTTGTTTTGACTCAATTATCACTCTCATTCATGCTAGATTCTATATTTTTATCTATTCTTACTTGTCTCATGGTTTGGATTGTAGGTACTACATATTGCAATGAAATTATGAGGAATATATCATATTATCTCTTATTGGATCACTCCTCAAGTATCTATATGTTTTGGGGTTCGAAATTACGCAAATACCACTTTTTACGGCATGTAAATCGGACCTACACACTGAAAGTTATGATCAGAATACACAACAGCCCAGAACAGCAAAGTGCACGCCGTGCACCTGCGAATTTCAGCCAGAAGAAAGTTTCTGGAAAGTTGCACGCCGTGCACTTTGAAGTGCACGCCGTGCACCTGGCAGTTTCAGCATTTTGTAAAATACGAGTTTTTGTTTAAAACGAAGGGGGAACTTAATGGGCGGTTACGGACGGTCATTTGTGGAAGTTCTCTCGTCCCAGAGCAAGTCTAGAGCAGAGGAGGGCGATTTTGAGGGGAAAGGAGGTGGTTTCTTACCAAAGGAGTCCATTTCTTCTTCTCTTCTTCTCCATTGTCTTCTCCAAGGTGCAGCCAAGCTTCCCCAACTTCGTGCAGCTTCTCGGGAGAGGAGTCAGTCCGTTTTGGAGCAGCTTTAGGAGTGGAATTTCGTCCCCAAGACGGAATTCTACTTCTCTTGGGTTACACTTTCAATTCTCCTAGATTTTCCTTCTCTAAACCATGTTAAACTCTGAAAATTCTGTAGCATTTCTGCAATACATAATCATGGACGAGTAGAATCCAAATCTTAGACATGGGAGAGTAACTCCCATGTCATAGCTTGTATGAACATATGAATTTCGTACTAAATGTTAGTTTCTTGCATGTTCCAAGAGTTGTTTCAGATCTGAAATTCTAGTTTGTGTGATTGGCCATCATACTTGCATGTTTTATGCTTTCTTTCATAATCTGAGAAGATGTGTTTGAGAGTATGGAGTTACTCTTTTGGCAACTTTTCCTTGACCGCGAGAGTGGCTGGGATTATGTTGAGGAGCAAGGTTTGTGATTTGAAATGAAATACATACACGAGAGTGATGTATGGAGTTAAAATCGTCATCACTTCACCGGGAGGTGAGTGATGACTACAAACCTCCTTTGCAAGTTAATTAACATGTTTAAATTCGTATTTTAATATAAGCTATGATGTGATAGTGAAATCCCAAGTCTAAGATCCTTCCAAATCTGAATCTTAACCTTTCTTAAGTGATAATTTACTGTTTTGTTTTAAATCTATAATTTAGTTGTTCTAATCCAACCATCTTGTGTACAACGATCTAGATTATTGAAAATCATAACTCTTGCGCCTAACTAACCAACGCTCCTTGTGTTCGACCTCGACTACAACTACTCTCGTATACTTGCGGGATATAGCTAGTTGAGTAAAAGATCATTTTTAATGATTGAAACTCGTTAGTGTAAACTACCAACACTCCTCCTCAGCCTACCCGACCTAGTCGTGCCTCATTTTGTATGTCTAATGAAGCCCCCATGGGTTACATGATACATCTATAGGCATACAACCTCCAGGTCCAGGAGCACCTGCGTCAGTAATTATGTTCAATCATGTCACACATGAACATGTCATGTGCACACCCCTACCCTGCCTACCAGCCATACTTGGGAAATTATTATGCATCCTATGCATACAATCACTTTTACCCTGCCCCTCCACCTGCACCTTCGATTGCTGCTCCCACACCCTCTATTGTTGGTGGACCTGCTCCACTCATCCTACCTCTACCTGCTGGCCCCTTGGACACTCTTCTTGATAGTCTTGGCAATTCTGCTCCTTCCTTCCCACATGCCAATGAGCTCTATGCTCTTGGTATGTCTTGGGATGAGTAGAATGCTCGTTGGCCTGGTCGTTGCTTCAGACCTTCTATTGATGAGGAGATGTCGGACCAAGCTGATGACGAGAATGATGATGCTGATTAGGATGTCGGTGATGGTGAGGATGATGGTGCTACATATGACAATGGTGATGGCTTTGGTGGTTCTGGTGGTGACTCTGATGATGAAGGCGATGTTGTTGCACCTTCAGATGGAGATGATGACTATGAGCTTGATGCTGAGGATGATGGTGTTGTTGATATAGATAGCTTAGATGTCTATATGTTCTTCATTTTTAGTCTAGTTTGTTGATCATATATATCTTTCTAGGCTATTTTGTATTAGAAACATATGGGCACATGATCTGAGTTGTACTATTTTATCTTTAGCTTTCATTACTTTTGACTTGTAAGTTTTATGAGAACTTGCATTCTGGGTTGTAATCTAACTTATGTGCACTTTTTACTCTTTGATCCGTTATATCTTATGAGTTGATGTCATGTTTCACCATATTTTTATTATGACTTAGCATGTTTGGTTCTCTTGACTCTATTTTGATGTATGTTTTGAAATTGCATGTTTGGATATCTGCTTGGTTGTTCTTGGAGAAGACCTTCTTGTATGCTCTTCTACCCCTTCCTTTTTTATAATGCCAAAAGGGGGAGAGAAATTCAATAATTTGAAGCTCAACCATATTGCTTTTACTACTTATGTGATCCTTTTCTTGTTCATTATATGCTTTATCATGTGACTTGCTAAAGGACCATATAGTATGTATGTGTTACATTGCTTTGTGTAGATACACTAACTATGTAGGTTAAAGTAAGAATAGATTGAGGGGGAGTGAATCACATTGTTCAAATCTTGAATCCCCTTACAATTCACAAGGCAAAGGTATAATTTCAATATCCTTTTCAATATGCTTGAGGAATGGTTTATCATTGTCAAAAATGGGGAGAATGTTGACCTAAAGGTTATACATTGTCCATATTTTGATAATGACTTAACCATTCCATTCATATGTATCTAATATGTTTGTTCAAGATTGATTTTAGGATTTAGGTACATGAAAAGGATCAAATTACACAAGCCCTAGCTTGTCAAAGTTCAAGTCAAATGCAATGCAAGTGTGCTAATAAGGAAATCACTTCAAACGACCTTACAATAATTTTGTAATCACTTGCATTGATAATATGACTTGTGACTAAGATGAGAAAAATATGTGGGACACTTAATACCAAGTTTTAATCACTTTATAGCCAATTTAGAAAATCAATCACAGGATGTTGATCGGTCGAGTTACAATCTCAACCGATCATATGGTTGATTTTCTAAAGATGGCCATCGGTTGAGTTGTGCATTCATAGAACTCGACTGACCGAATAACTAATCCAATTCTATTTTGGTTGATCGGTCGAGTTTGTTGCGGTCGAGTTCCCCAGAACAAACTCGACCTATAGCTTGAAAATCGGCTTTGTCTTTTAGTTGATCGGTCGAGTTAGCATTATTGAAACTCGACCGAATGCACTGTATGAAAAATGCAGAAAAAGTGATCATAACCATTGGTGTCTTGTTTGGACAAAAATAGATCTGTTTCATTGAGCTAAAATGGCTATATTTCGGCCCTAAGTGTTCCCCAACTCAAGGGAGCACCCCCATCTATAAATAGGACCCCTTGGAGGTCATTCCAAGTTTTCTCTTTCAATACATTCAAGGTCCTTTCTATAGTTGAGTGTGCTACTACTCCTTGAGCCCCTTTCTTTCTCTAGTTTACACTTCATTTCATTCTTTGTGAGTGAGTTAGGCTTATTGTAAGAGAGCTCCACCCTTGTGCATGTAAAGCTCTCAATCTTCCACTACTTCCCTATCCCCTTCCTACATGAAGAAAAGGTGAAGCAAGCTCCGTCGAGTGAAGAAGGAGTTGTAGCTGGTCCTCTACAAGTTTGATGAAGAGGTGGTGATCTTCTCTAGTTGAAGGAGAAGGCAAAGGCTGAAGATCCAAGAGGAGAATCAAAGTCCTTCAAGGCAGAAGACTTGAGCTTGAGTGGGTAAAACCTTGGTAAAGGATGAAGACTCAAGCTAAGTGGGTAAGCCCTTTGGTAAGGTGGAGATATCCTTGTGATTGGATGGGTAAGTCCTTTGGTGGTCTTGTGTTGTAATCTCGTTGGTGATAATATAGAGAAAAGCACTTGCAAAGTCCTAGAGGTTGACCTCTCTAGGTAGTGGACTGACTCACTTCTAGTTTGAAGTGTGGAACCACTCTACATCCCTTTGTCAAGTGTTTGCTATCAATCTCTCTCATCCTTGTTATGCTTGTTAGATAGGACTTAAAATTGCACTTTAGCTATTGCTCTAAATTTGATATAATTTGAAGGTCTAATCTATTTTTTGAGAAATTTTGTAGCTCTATTCACCCCCCCCCCCCTCTAGAGCCCTTAGATCCAACAATTTTTGTCTATCAACCTTCGACAATGACAATTGATCAGGGACATAATGATAATATGTATATGTACTCTTAAAATCCTTATGATCTCATCCACAAGGGTAGTAACTTGAATACATACGTAATTGAGTAATATGATTCTCTAGACATTTATAATGTTACATCACTATCTCATAACTGAATTAAATAGAATAACTTGGAAGCTTGCTTTTATTAATAATCATATAATTTTTACAAGTTATGCCATTACAATCATCACATGATTGGCTCTCTGGGCATACTTAACCAACAATAAGGTTGTGTTTAGTTTTTGTTTCATGCGAACAATGTTTGGGGTCTTTATTTTTCATGCTCTTACCATTTGTCATGAAACTATTTATTACCCAAATCCTAAATCCAATGAGTACAATGTCAATGGCAATAGGACCTATGCATCCATCCCTAGCATGTTATTATCAAAGTTGAATGCAGAAGCATAAAATCTTAGCATATATGAACAAATAACAATATAAAAACACCACCATAATCTCAACATTTAACAAGATATATTAAGCAACATTGTTTTATTACATGATTTAAATTACATATTCGAGCATCAAATTGTACAAGTGTGGTAATGTACACTAGGGATCTCACGAGAATTGCACCTGACATAGCACACCAAGCCATCAACTCTCTATCCAACTATGAACCTACAAAATATGTGAAACATGGTGGATCAGCACACAAAGTGTTGAGTAAGTGAATATATATATATATGTATATATATATATATATATATATATATATATATATATATATATAGACACACACACACTATATGTTTGTGTGTAAGCTTTGTATAATTTGAATAGAGTTACATAAGTGACAAGCAAGAATAAATAAGTTAAGTATTTAGCAAAACAAGAGCCCATGTTTTATATCATTTTAGTCCAATTTCACCAACAATATCATGTATCATAATGGCTTTGGCTAACTTCCCATCGGGAGAGTCAAGAAGAGCGATCAAGATTAGATGACCCTTTTCTACATGAGGGACCTCAAGGCCATTGCCAAAAGCTAACCCTTTTGTCAACATGGTCCTCCCTATCTTAAAAACTTGAGTAGGAAAACCAACCTTGCGTCCTTGCCCTGAGAATATAGAAAACTGCACAAGGTTTGTATAATGGATTTATATATTATGTTTGCAAGTTATAAAACTGATAAGACAAACATCAAGTACAATACTAGAATACTATATGGAAATATTAGACAAAATAAACAAGCATACATATGTATCACAGTTCAAATAAGAAATTCATAGTCATATAATTATTAAAGATTGTACATGATTCAGAGATATCATAATGTAACTTCTCCTTGATCATCTAACCACAAGTCACCTGATTAATAATATGATTACATGCATGTTTTAGATTCACATCATTAACCCTAACTAAATTCATTTTAGGGTTTTTAGCCAAGTCAGGTTCAAAGTTGCTTGTTGGTACATTTGATGACCTTTTACTGATTTAGAGTCCTTCATAAGGGTGTGGTTCAAGTTCAATGTCATCTAGAAGTTTCATTCATTTTATATAATCATTACAAGACTTTATGTCGCTTCGGTACATTTCAAGGTCAAAGGACTCATAATAGGGCATGTGAGGTTAAGGATCACCAATGCAAGGGTTTCATGCATAGAAGTTGATTTATATCAGTACGATATAGACAAAAGAATCATATTCAAGATTAAGCGGATGTCCACAAGGGTCTAGGCATCAAGGTCCACACTTGGTAGCATCATTTCAACATAAATTCAATCATCAAAGTAGTTTATATGCCAGTAACGTCGACATGTGGCTTAGGTGGACATCCACATCAAAGAGACCAAGAACATTACAATCAACCCTAAGATGATAGGGAGGAGAAATATTAGTGTTCATATCGAGATTAGAGGACAAGAAAACCAACTAGGTCATACGTGTCACACTAGGTCACCACTAGTGAAATCAATGTCCTAAGCCCCCCATCATAGCACATGGGGGATAGACCTTAGGTATCTAGGTCACAAGGCATTAGAAGAAAAAAAAACCAATTTCAAGTATAAAAGGGTGTATAAATGTATAAGAAAGCTAATGATCCAATTTGATTAAGGTCCAACATCCCAACACATAACAAGGGTGCATACACATGTATTAAGAATCATATGAATCAACATAGCAAAAAGTGTATTAGGACTGACATTAGTACTATGTGAAGGCCTAAACTTCTGATTTCAATATCAGGGTGGGGTTTGAAGTTAAAGAGGACCAAGATTTCAAGTTTAGGCCAAGCTAAATCATCAAAATCCAAAAAATAGCCATATATGAAAATAAATGTGGAACAAGTGCAAGAATGGTGCTTTGGGCCCTCATATAGTTCAAGAGTACATAAAAAATATTGATGTAATGATTATGTCTGTAAAGATACAATATTATTTCAAGATTTATCATAATATTGTATTTGATATGGTCAAGATAATCAAAGATAACATTTAAGAAAAATAGAGAGATTATAAGTAGTTTTACGGTCTGCAAATGTGTCAAATGGGCAAATCTCATCGAGTTGATAAATTTTATATATAGGTTTCTTGGATTGGATAAGGGATGGGAAAGTTATCATTTTTTTAAATTCTACATTCAAACTAAAGGGATTTGAAGAATATTTCCCGTGATATATTCATTTTAAGCCTCACATAGAGGAGGGGGCGGTGTCAGTGCCACGCCAATGTGGCGTTCAGCCACTATTCGAATGCACAACACTTCCCATGACCTACCTCATAAGTGAGGGAAAGAGAGGGCTTCCCAGGACATGACATGGTAGCCTACGACCTACTTGATCCCTTGGTCATCTTTGATTGTTTGGCTGATCAAAGGGTGGATACTTGTATCCTCAACACCCCGCTTGTTGTGTGCAACATCCTAGGGTTGCGATAACGCCCAAACGTGATGTTCCCCATGATGGAGTCGGTGAAGAAGACATCATGTGTGAATATGATGCCCAACTCCACCATAACATCTTGAGGTCAACCATCATCTTAGATTTAGCTAGGGAGGAATAGGAAGAAAAGTCCCAATCTCCCATGGGCACTGACTACCATGACTAGGAGAACGAGGGAGTAGAAAGGACGTTTAGGGTGTGAAGCAACAAGTAAAAAGAAAGAAAATGGGAGAGGAGAAAATAAATAGAGTGAAGGGAGTGCTTAATCACACAAAATGAGGTGATATGGGGGTGCTAGGGTGGTGTCGAGGTGGTGTAGTGCCATTGGCGTTGTTGCACCATACAAACAAGGAAGATGAGTCCCTAACCCACAGATATATGATCCATAAATCTACAACTAAGATTAGATGTGTCATTAGGGTTTTGGCAAGGGAGTGGCAATGGTTGGGCCAGGAATAGATTGGGCCCATTAAGCTAAAAAAATAGGTTCTATTAGCATAGTCATAACTTGGTATTTATAACTCTGATAGACAAAATTTATGCACTGTTGGGTTCACAATTGATATCTCTCCAATACGACATACATTAGTGAGAAATATTATCACATTTATGAGATACTAAATATGTTACAAGATGGTGACATGCTAAGGAATGGTACATGGTTCAAAAAGAAAAGTAATGTCACATTTGGTAAAATTGAGCATTAATGTGATCAAATTGGAGTACCGCCACACTCCAAATGTGAAACTAATATCAAATTGAGTAAGAAGCCACTTAAAGATGGAGAAAGAGTATAATAGAGAAGAGAGAAAACTCAGGTTTTTAGAAAAGGGCCATGTGAGAATTATATGATTGGTTGATGTGGAGGTTATTTTTTTATTATGTTAATTCAATGGTTGATTGATCATAGATTTAAGAGATGGATGAAATTAATTTTCTTAAATTTGTGCTGGGGAATTGTAATACTTACAACTCAATAGTTAGTAATTAGTAGATATAATCAGATAGATATGTATACATAATATATGATCATGAA
This sequence comes from Alisma plantago-aquatica, assembly GCA_963693085.1. Lineage (NCBI taxonomy): Eukaryota > Viridiplantae > Streptophyta > Magnoliopsida > Alismatales > Alismataceae > Alisma > Alisma plantago-aquatica. The sequence continues at coordinate 205,773,292 of OY856412.1, read as the reverse complement.
AGAAGTTGATGTGAAATAATAACCCGATGGAGTCCTAATTCATAACAGACCTAGCACCCTAAAAATTATGGACCTCTCATAATGTTCATATAGAGGAAAATTGAAATAGATTCTCTTATAGAATTCTAGAGACTCATGAGAAGGTTCCTAGAATTGTAACTTGGGGCTTTACGTGGGTTGTTGTGGAGGGCCTCACTTGATGTGGGTGTCCTAAAACTTCACCAATATCATCATGGAACGGGACCCCATTCAATGGGGGCAAAATGTAGATATTTATTTTTATCCATATGTAGTAACTTTTGAGGGTGTTGTTAAATAGCATGTTGTTGAATTTCCTTTATTTCTATTGTTCAAAGTCTTACAATATTGTTTTAGGATCCCACCTATGGGACCCCATAATCTAGATACACAAGTCTATACTTAGCCTACATTACTAGTTAATCTTTGTTCCCTAACAAATATTGGTTTAAAAAAAAACTAAAACATTTTTCCAAATTTATACATTTAATATATTGTTAATTACCGATGGCAAATGAGTTTTAGTTCTTATATATCTCAACTCATCAATCTCCCACAAGTATATCAGATCAATTGTAGTCGAGGTCAAACCACAGGGAGCACGGCTAGCTAGGCGCAAAAGAACTAATGTTCAACAATCTAAGTCACTTACAACATTAGAGTTTGGTTCAATTAGTTAAAAGACAAGTAAACAACAAAAGAACTTAAAGTAAAGATTGAAATCAAATTCTAGAGAGTCTTGCACATAAGTTTTCACTACCACACCATCACATCATGTTTAACTATAAAATTAAAGCATGCCATTAATATACAAGGAGTTTGTCATCATCATACACCTCCCGGTGACATGAGTTGGTTCTCATCTTCGCATAACACTTCCATATGTATACTTAGATTTGAACACAACCTTGTGCCCTCAACATTCTCCAGCCACTCTTGTGGTTAAGAGAATACTTCCATTGAACCCTACTCCCTACTCCCTCATACATCATCCTGAATAGCACAAGGAAGCATAAAACATGTATAAAAGGTGGCCAACCAAGCATACAAGCAATAAAACACCATAGGAACTCATCGAGAATCAAATTAACTAGCATTCAATAAAAATTTTGAGTTCACATGAGTAATGGCATGGGAGTTACTCTCCCATGCCCAAGAAAAAGGTTCTACTCACACATAATGGAGACACACAAGAACATTATAGAATTTTTAGAGTTTTGCATACCTAAAGAGAAGAAAAATCAAAGGGAACCAAAGGTGAAGCCAAGAGGAGTATAACTCCGGGTAGAGGATGAAATTCCACCCTTGGAGCTACTTCAACTCAGACAATCTTCCCTCGCGAGAAGCTTGAATGAGAAGAAAAACTTTGATGCACCTTTTGAGAACAAATGGTGAAGAACATAGGTTCTTTCCCAATAAACCTATTCCTCCCCAAAATCACTCTCCTCTTGCTGTGGAACTTCTCTTGGTAGAAATATGTCTCAAATGAGGAATGATAACTGCCCCAAGTGGCTACACTTATTTTTAAAAAGAGGAGCAGTTACTGCTAAAATCTGTAGAAAACTGATAAGGACATGATATGTCTTTGTAGAGACACGCCGTGTGCCATCATGTAACCAAGTGTTGAACTGCTTCCTCATGATAAGTACACAACGTGTTACAATATGGACACACCATGTAGCTACTACTAAATTTGATCTGGGAATATAGCACACGTCGTACGCCATTAAACACACACCCGTGTGTGCTGGTAGTAAGTTGAAGTCGACCTTTGAAAGTGCAGGCATGCCTTGTCTTAATGAGGACACATCGTGTCTTTTTCTCTATAGTTTGGGCATCAAGGCCACTAGAAGTTTACACGCCTATGTGTTTAATAACACATAGTGTGTTCTTTTCATCGTGAACTCTTTCTAGAAAGTTACATGTTGTGTCTTAATAAAGACACATCGTGTTTGGTGTCATTTCTTCAAGATCAACTCTGAATCAAGTGCAAATCAAAGCAAGATCCAGCTAAGGTCAGATTTGGGTTGGACTATCTTCAATTTGTCATTTTCAATGTGTACATGTGATCAACATAATGCAACAAGTAAAATAACTAAAAGATGGTAAGTTCAATATGATTAGAGGCTAAATGCAAGGAAAAATGAACTAAATTTGTGTGCAAAAGTATATATGAAATGCGCTCATCAAATCCCCCTAAGCTTGAACTATTATTTGTCCTCAAGCAAAAGAAGCATAGAAACACAAATGAAGGAATTTCCAAGCTCATGCATAGATCAAATGAAATGGAAGATGTAAATGAGGCCAACCAACCATAATCATCAGGTTCATATTCATAGAAATGATTTCAAGTCAGACATCCAAGAAAGAAAATTAAGTTCAGCAAAGGTGGTAACTCATTAAATGAAACATTCAACGAGGCAACACAAAATGGAACTTGGATGACCATGGCAAACAATCGGTGAATTTGCAACAAAACTTTCAGTTGTTAGGGTTCCGAAAGATGGAATCTTAATTAATGTTAAGCAAATTTTAGCTCACTCTCCTTGTTATCCCAAAAGGTATGATATTGGATTAGGAGTTTCGGCACTCAGCTGGTAATGTAGGCTTATGCACATGAGGAGTTCTGGTTGGGATATTTTACCCTCTTTTTAGGACAAATCTTCTAAATGTCATGGCCAGATCAGACTTACACTAGGTTAGTATGACATGTGGGTAGTTTTAGCCATCTTTTATGGGGTAATTAAGGTGAATTGAACCAAAAGGGAATTTAAATAGGTAATGGCTTTCACTTATTTTTCCCAGAACAAAAGAGAGTTAACTAAATTGCAACATTAGCTAGATTCCATTCATTTTATTTGAAAAAAAAATCATCAAAAAAGGGTGGTTGTAAAATCACTAAAGGTTTGGCAAAATCATCATGTGTTCTAAGTAGTGTTTTAAAGTTGACATATTCACAAAATGTGTTACCAATTACATGTATGAGTCTATCCATAATGAAGAAGATGAAAATTCTGCTTACAAACATAAATCCAGAATTAAGCACATGTGGATGGCCATAGAGTTTCATTTGATTCATGCATACTCTTTTACAATTTATTCAAATGATAATTCTTATGACAGAGGATAAAATAGTTCAAACTGGGAAGAAAAATAGTTCATTACACAAGATAAGCCTCACATCATACTAAACTTTCCATGAGAAAAGCAGAAACTAAAAACAAGACAGAAACTAAAAACAAGAACTAGAGAACTAGAGAAAAGATAATGAAAATGACTAAACAACTACATTACTGACTGATTGCACACCACCCCCTAAGCTTGAATTTTGCAGTGTCCTCACTACATCAATCAAACCTATGACAGAAGCAACTAGTTACCTATCATGGAAGATATCAACAAGAAGGGCCAACGACCCCGTGACTAGTAGTGAAATACTGGTTGACCAAATCATCATCATCAGGACTGTCAACCGGCATGGGATTTGGAGTCGGCTATGGTTGCGGCTGGTAAGGCTAGGGCATTAGGTAGTGATCTCGAGAGATATACCACATAACCATGTGATTGGCCATTTCATGCATCACCGAGTACTTCTCACCCATTAGATTGAGGTGGTTATCCAAATGCTCAAAATGTTGTTGAGTATAGCCATAAATATGCCTAACATCAGGCATAGACCAAGTGTACTTGGTCTGAGTGCTTGTGGATGGTGGCGGTGGGGCTATGTGTGACTGGGCGGAAGGTGCATCTTGATTTTCAAGGGCATCTACATCATTATCTTGGCCACTAAGGTCGAACTTCCAATTATCTTTATTTGTTAAAGTAATGATCTCCAAGTTAGGCAGGTCTATGCACTGATCATTATCAAAATACTGTCTAAACTTTGCACCATCATCGAGGACCTTAGCAATCAGTCGTACAGAAATCAGATATTAGATGTCCACTAGGTTCGTACCTAGTGTAGCCTCTAGACCAGTCAGGTCTACCTCAAGCTTTATGGCCAGGAGGGTGATTCATCCCCCACACATGATGTCCCCCAATTCACTCTTTTTGATCTTCTTAATGTCAAAGAACATGGTGAGAATGAAATAACCTACATTGATCTGAAAATCATAAACCATACCCCACAAAAAAAATCATGATTCCCACACACACTCCTTGGGCTTCTTTCTTCGCAAAGACCCTTGTGTTGAGAAGGAATTGGACGTATATGAAGATTGGGTTATGGATGGAAGATGCCCTGGCATTTTTTCATCATGTCTCTCCTCATAATTTATCTCATTCCAGATGATAATACTATCAAAAGCTGGAGGGTAGGCTAGAGCACCCTGGAAATGGCACTCTAAGAGCTCACAGAATTGCTTGAAGGTGATTCTATAGTTCTAGCCCAGTAGATGGAAATGAATGAAAGCATATGGTTCAACCATGTTCCTCGAGTCCTCCTCAACCTTCAAAGTAGTAAGAAACCCATACACAAGGTGAGGGTAACTATTTCTTGATGTGTACTATATATACTTGAGACCCAACTCTTTTAGGTTCTACTTGACTTCATCCTTGAACCCTAGGGTTCCCATTGTTTGATCACATGCAAAACGTGTAGGGAAGACCTATGAGAGATGAGGAATTGATATGTGGGGTATTCCTCTATAGTCACCCAAACTAGGTCATGGAGACATAGGTAGGAACTGAGGATGAGCTTGGTCCATGCTTGCGGTTTGATATCTACTTGACCAGCGCCATTGGTGCTAAGAATTTGTTAAAATTACATGGGACACAGCATGTCTGATTATGGACAAGACGTGTCTTCTGATAAAAAGGATGGCGAACTAGGAGACAGACACGATGTGTCTTCAAGGGGACACAGAGTGTACCTAGAGTTTGGCGGCGTACAGAGGTTGGGGATGAGGGTGATTTCTTTACATGGCATTACTTTGGATTCTCATGACATGTTCTCTCCAAACAACAATGTAGCAGAGGTCGATGGAGGTAGAAAATGGAGTTTCTTTCTTATGAAGGAGTAGAAAAGTCTTGTAGCGGCATCCTAATCACATCGGTGGCTTCACAACAATGGAAGTGAGATTGCTTGGAGGAGAGATGGTGTGGAGCTACTTTGTAGGAGCTTCAGATCAACATAGGGTGGCGATGGTGCATGAAGTCGTCACTTAGAGGTGATGGAGAATCTCAGCCATCGATCTGAGGCTGGAGTCATCACACTCGGTCGAAGAGGGTCACACACGGTTGGTTGTGAGTGGAATTCAGAGAGGTGGTCTAAGATTAGGGTTAGAAACCCGACTTCTCATCTTTAGACACGGTTGTCTAAAGACGATGTGTTCCTTGTACAGTTCACCTACTCCTTTTGAAACTTGCTTTGACTGAAGAGGACACGAAATGCTCGATTTATAACACATCATATAAGTTTCTAGGAGCCAAGAACGACACATCATGTATAAATAAAGACACAACGTGTGTTTCTCCATAAAATGAGCCATCTGAATGAACATTGGGACATGCCATATTTGAATTAAAACACATTTTTAAATATTCCAGATGTAAACATAGTACTCTCAATCTGATAATAACATGGAGTGTTCAAAGAAAGACACGACATGTGTTTTTCCTAAAAAAACACATTGCATTTGAATGATCTAGTGGAAACATCATGTTTGATTAAAAACATGTCATTTATGTTTCCAACGGATGTCTTCTGTGACCGTGCACACTGTGTTGAAAATAAAACACATCATGTGCACTTGATTTTCTGCATAATCGCCCATCTATGAGTGGTGACAAGATGTGTGCAAATAAAGATAGGTTGTGCCTTCCTAAATTTTTGCATAAATTGTCTTCTTTGGTCAGCACCTGTAGAGATGATGATATGTACTATGAAGGTCTAAAATATTGCATTCATCCATGACAAGTTTATTTTTGAAATTGAAAAATATCCTTGATTGAAACTAATTAAGGAAATCTATCATAATGTGGGGTTAACTCCCTCAAGTTCCTCCGTTTAAGGTCTAGAGTGAGACTCTTCAGCTTTTGATCATGCATCTTGGAGGGATAAAGAGGCTCCCTTGTCAATTATCTCTGTCCATTAACCTTGAATGTTGATTACATCCCTTGTAGCTCCACTATCCCATATGGATATACTTTTAGGACTAGGAATGGTCCAAACCACTTAGATCTCAATTTCCCTGGAAAGAATTTAAGTTTGAAATTCAACGATAGAACTTGGTCTCCTTTGAATTCTTTAACTTTGATTCTTTTGTCATGCCACATCTTTGTATTTTCTTTATAGATTTGTGTGTTCTCATATGCATCCATTCTAAGTTCTTCAAGCTCCCGGAGTTGTAGCAATCTTTTCTCCCCTACTTTCTTCAGATCATAGTTGAGGAATTTGATCACCCACATCGCCCTATGCTTCAACTCTACAAGTAAGGGATGGGATTTTCCATAGATTAGAATGAATGGAATCATCCCAATTGGAGTCTTGAATGTCATCATGTATGCCCATAGTGCATTATCTAGTTTCAATGCCTAATCTTTACTTGAGCTGCAGACTGTCTTGTCTACTATAGCTTTTAGTTGCCTATTGGAAATCTCCACCTCACCTGACATTTGAGGATGATAAGTTGTGGACACCTTATGCTTCACGCCATACTTGCAAGCAGGTTGCTGAAGTTTCTTTCATTGAAGTGGCTGACACCATCAGATATGACTACTCTTAGAACTCCAAACCTGGGAAAAATGGTCTTCAGAAACAATTTTAGCATGGACATGGCATTTGGTGATTGAGTGGGGATTGCCTCTACCCATTTGGATACATAGTCACATGCTACTTGGATGAACTTGTATCTGCATGAGGATGGAAAAGGGCCCATATAATCTATGCCCCACACATCAAAGACTTCTATCTCCATGATTGAATTCACTGACATTTCATCCTTTTTGAAATCCCTTCAGCTCTTTAACACTTTTCACATGCTTTGACAAATGTGTGCGCATCACGAAATAGACTCAACCAATAGAAACCTACTTGAAGAATCTTGGTAGTAGTCCTATCCACTCCAAAGTGTCCACCATAGGGGGAGGAATGACAATCTAAAATCACACTTGCAATCTCTTCATTGGGAATTCATCTCCTACTAAACCCATCTGCACATTTCTTAAGCAATAGAGGATCATCCCAATAATAGAACTTGACATCATGAAGGAAATTTGTCTTCTATTGGTATGTGAAATCAGGGGGAAGGCATCCAATGGATACATAATAAACAAAATTAGAAAACCATGGCATAGAAAGAGAGCTTACCACATACAACTTCTCAATAGGCAAATTGTCATCAATTGGAACCTTGTCTTTAGAACTAGTTGATTTACGTGAGAGGTGATCAACTAAATTGTTTCCTGTCCCTTTCTTATCTTTGATTTCCAAGTCAAACTCCTATAATAGCAGTATCCAGTGGATGAGGTGAGGTTTGGCATCCTTCTTGCTCATAAGGTACCTAATTACAGCATCGTATGTGTACACAATGATCTTGGAACCCACTAGGTGAAAACCTCTAGAGGGGGGGTGAATAGAGTTTTATAGAGATTTTAACAATTATTGCACTTCAACAACCACAAAGAGAAAATTGGACAAAGAGACACAAGGGTTTAGAGTGGTTCCTAACCTTAGCAAATACTAAGGTAGTCAGTCCACTACCCGGTTGCTTACCCAACCAGGATTTGAAAAGAAATTATTTTATTACCTCGCAAGGACTTTACATAAAATACATTTCTTTTCCCTAAACCCTTCAAGCAGCCTTCACCTAGAAGTAATCGCCCAACTCGAAGCAGCCTTCCCTTGAAGTAGATGCACCAACACCCGTTGCACCAGCCTTCTGAAGTAGCTTCCCGTGCGATAGCCTTCTTGAAGTAGCTTGAAGTCCCCTTCTCCACCTGAGAAGTCCACCCTCTCCAATCCGCAGCCTCCAACCTTAGGAGTAGCAAGGAGAGTACAAGGAATAAATAGGAACAAGAAAGAAAAACAGAAATTACAACTTATCCTTTAAGCCCAAGGCTTGATGTGCCTAGATCAAGCGTAAGATCTCCTAGCCAAATATGTGAACTTGTGATTGCTGTGGGTAGGAGAATCTAGCCTATAGGACACGAGATTGAGCTAAGGAGAATGTAGGCCAATGATTACAGTGCTCAACTTTTGCTTACAAAAGATTGCTCAAGTATGCTCAAGTGTATTCTCAATTGTAACCCGTAAATTCTATTGTCCTATGGCTTGTCCTATTTATAGGAATGGCCTAAGTATGCTTAAGGACATTCTAGACAACTTCTAGGGGGTTCCTAGTGCTTAACTAGCCGTTAGGAATAAGTTAGGCGCATTAGCAACGGCTAGTTAATTAATTCTGCAGTTGCTGTCAGAGACCATCTCGGTCGAGGACTTGTCGACCGAGATGCCCGGTCGGTCGAGGATTTTTCGACCGACAGGCTCTCTGGATTAACGTTTATTTGCAACTGTCAACTGCTGTGTCTAACGGCTACTTTTGGTCAATCTCGGTCGAGTAGTTTGTCGACCGAGAGTGTCTCGGTCGAGGAGTGTGGTCGACCGAGATTGACTCTGTTTTCAATCTTTCAATTAAGATACTAAGTGAGTGCATGAGTGTGCATTATGTGATCCTATTAGAAGAAGATGTCCTAACTAAGTGTAGTGTTTAGTTAGGGAGATCTAACGCTTGATTTACATGAAGTCTAAGTACTTGTACATTATATATTTGTACAAGTTTACATATGATTACATTGCATGATATTTATAAACATTCAAGCGTAAGGATTCCCTAGAACTTTGTCATCACCTTGTTCCTGCACACTTAAGTAGCTCATTAGATTAATAAGAATGAAATGTTTGTCATCATCGAAACAAAGGGATTTATCATAATATCCAATTTATCCAACAATCTCCCCCTTTTTGAAGATGACAAAGATTTCCTAAATATGAAATAAGGAAATATAAAGTATATGAGTTTCATACCTGAAAATTTACCTTTTGTAGCCATTTATGTTTTTCAAGTAAGTGCTGGCCAAGATGTGATGAAACTCTTTTATATATATTTTTATATTCTTTCTCCCCCTTTGTCATTTCAAAAATATCCAAGTTGAATGTTTTATTTTTCTTCTCCCCCTTAATATGATGCTCCCCCTTAATATGATGCTCCCCCTTAATTAGATATCCTATTAGGAACATTGATTTTTATCTAACTTATCCACAATTTGTTTCTCAATCATTCGCAAAGGATGTTAGGCCTTGAAATGAAAAGAGATACCTTTAAGCATATGATGAAATGTATATGGATTTCTCATATATCAAAGGATGTTAAGCCCTAGATTAAATGAGAATCCTCTAAGCTTAGAGTACCTAAAAATGTCTCCATCCAAATGCAAGGGATGTTAAGCCCCATTTTGGATAGAGAGTTCCTTCAAGTACAAGATACCAATTTCAATAAATTCATAACTTTCTTGAAAATATTCAGTTACACATAGTGATTACAAAGTTTTTGTAAGCTTCTTTTAAACAATGAACAAAGTTTTAATGATCTCCCCCTTTTTCTTATGCTTTGCTCCCCCTTCGATAGATATCTCAAATGAAAGTTTGAATACTCAGCAAATATATAAAATGTCCAAGATTTTAACAAAGATGTATGCAATTATGTCAATCTGGAAAAACAGAAACCCAGTCGGTCGACAGTTGCTCGACCGACAATGTTCTCGGTCGACTAGTTGCTCGACCGAGAATGTTTCTGGAGAACTATTTTGTTATTTGAAAATTTAAATTTAATTTGTAATAGTTGCCTGTTTTAATTATTAGTATTCCCTTATTTGTTATGCTCTACAATAATGAACTGATAACCCATATTTTGAAGATGTCATCATAAGCCAAACAAATAACCATGCAAATTTCATTCAATATCATGAAGAAGATTACAATCATATAGAATTTGACTAATCATTTGTATTACAACTATTACAACTCCAACACTTCACAGGAAAGATTTAAGAATTACATCGATGTCCGGATCTTTCCCAAGAAATGGCTCGGCTCCATAGTATTGGACCAGAGTTTTCCAATCCAAAGCACCAGTTGTAATCAACGCATATGCTTCCAGGAAAGTGGGAACTCGGTCAAAACGGAAGTGAGCAGCTATGTCTTGCAATTGTATGGAAGAAAATTGAGTATGTGCAAGATCCATTGATGGTGAAGGTGGAGGTTGATAGTAGTTGTATGAGGGGTTAAATGGGTTGAGCATGCCAGGGTTTAAAGAATGCGGATATTCATCGGTTTGGTTAGGAGAAAGGTTTTGCATTCTTTGATTTAAGTATGTCATGGCATGGTGATTGTAGTTTAATTGTCTACTAAGATGGTATTGGGAGCCAGCAATATAAGTAAGGGTATTTTGGATGGGATCAATGGAAAGGTTAGTAGGAGGAGGGGGTGGTATATCCTGATGTGATGACTCTCCTTCTACTCTTGCCCTTTTATGGCCAAAGTCAATTCCCATCTTCTCTACGGTATTCTTACTTATCTTTGGTGGTCTACGCTCCCATATGTATCCCATATCTTCAATGTTTGACTTAAGAAAATGTTGAGTAATCTGGCATACAAAATCGGCATATGGTGGATTGCCAGAAAACTCAAGCATATTTTTAAGTATTATGCGAATGAAGTTGATGGGAATTTCTTTTATGATAGCATAAATTAGACACATACGGAAGATAGGAACCTCGGATTTATTGGCTCGTGGATGTATGTTGGTGGAAACAATGAGGTTTACTATTCTACATGCCGGTTTTAGGTTTATTGCATAATAGGTTCCCCTATCTTCATGACAAGTGGTATTGGCTTGAAATATGGCTCTTTGTATATCACTAAGACTAGTGGTGTGGTCATCATGGGAAAATAAATTTATTGGATTGCCGGTGGAAAGGTCAAGGAAATCTTGATATTCATCTATATCAATTTCAAGCATGTCAAGAATATCCCCTTCGGAAAATTTAAAACTATGCCCATTGACCATGGTGTAGAAGAAAGTGGTGTCATTTTCGGTGTGGGATAGAAGATTGGCATAGAATTCGTTGACTACCTTAATGGAGTAGGAAGGAAAGGATGGATTGATGAAGTCCTTCAGCTTTTGTACTCCAAAGAGATGCTCCAGGTCGACTATGTTGATGAAGTCCATCACTTCGACCGGACGTCGGGGAAGAGGAGCTTTAGAGGAAACCCGAAAGTATCTATCTCCAGCATCTCCGTTGACGAAAGCTATGTCATTGATGATCGTCAGTGGCGGAGTGGCTTCCCTCTCTTCTCTTCTTTTTCTTCCAGCAACTTTCTTCTTCCCACGGACAGTTGATGATGAGGCCATTGTGTTTCTTGAGAGTGGAGAAGAAGCAAGGAAGATTTGAGGGTAAGAGTGCTGAAGGATTGCACGAAATTGCACTAGAGATGGACTATAGAAGCAAGGAAATGCAAGTGTGAGTAAGTGGCTCGTTTTTGCACTTATTTATAGAATTCCAGCGACCCGGTCGGTCGACGACTCGTCGACCGAGCGTCCGCAACGGTCGAGTTGCAGACGCGCCACTTGGTCCTCCAACGGTAAAGAAAACGGTCATAACGGTCGGGTCGCAACGGTCATATCCAACGGCTATTTCTCGGTCGAGCGCTTGTCGACCGACATTGTCTCGGTCGAGCACTCGTCGACCGACAGTTTGTCTGATACTGAGTCTGTTTAGAATTTGTCGGTCGAGTGAGATGGGCTGACCGAGTGGTTCTCGGTCGAGCATTTGTCGACCGACTAACTTACTGAGTTCAATTTTTGGCTGAATTTTAATGCAAATCATAGAACATTTTTGTAGAGCATATGTATATGTATATTCCAAGGGAGTAATAATATTTAAGGCTTCTAATTACCACAAATGATTTGACGTTTTGATTTAAAAATATGCTAAGATTAAGTTCAATAAAATAATGTTCAAATAAACAATTTTTATCAAAGTTTATTTTAGGTCGCCCTTGATTACGACCATGGCGCCCCTTGGTCAAATTTTATTTTAACCAAGAGGCATATTCTGCAGGTTTCTAGTATGAACATTCATATGCGAAGTATGAGTTCTGCAGATAGCTTACAAATATCAATTTGAGACTCATTAAAGTGTACAAATTATGAGAGCTAAATAAGGACATCAAATATGATGAAGCATATTCAAGAATAATATCCATTCATGAATTTAAGATTACTTTGGATAGACTAAAATATGTGATGCTTAATATAAAAGCACACAAAAATTTATTTGAAACATTTTATTCATTTCAAGTATTAAAAAAAAATGTGCAATAAAGAGCATGATAAAATAGAAATGTAAGCATGATCAGTTAATATTTATTCCATATAATCTTTCAAGAATAATTTTCACATATAATGTAAAGTTTTACAGCAGTCTGAGAACAGTGATATGCTCGGTCGACAGTTGCTCGACTGAGGATGATTCGGTCGACAACTTCTCGACCGATCAAGTTTCTGGAAACTGTTTCAGAAATATATTTCAAGTGCAATATAGGCTGTATCTTATTCAATTATTTCAAAGATCAGTTTGAGATAAACATATGTGTATCAAGGTGCTATTAAATCTTTTAATTTTTGATTTTGTTATCCCTAAATGTTAAGTTGAGATAGACATAAGGATATACAAATTAAGATCTTTGGTCATATCTCAACTTAGTCGAACCTATTTAATTTGGGGGTTTTGGAACCCATACCATCTCGACATTCTTCTTCTTGTATGGGCATGAAAAAGAATAATGTCCAAGGCGTGAGCAATAATGACAACAAATTGAATCAACCTCAAGCCTTTTTCTATGGTTTTGATCTAGGTTATTCTTGGGTATATACATTTTTGTGCCTCTAGGTATATAAGCAGATTGACTCGCTTGTGTCCTTCTAGGTTGTTGATGGGATTTCTCATTAGGCTTATAACCTAGTCCTCTTCTCCCTATTTGATGATAGGAATTTTCTAGTATTTTATCAAGGATTTTATTTTTGCTTAACTTACTAACTTTTTGTTGCAACTTAACGATCTCATCCATTCTTTTCTTGATATCTAATTTTGCTTGGTCTAGATTGGACGATAACATATTTCTTTCTTTCACTATATTGTCATAATCTACATGGGTGCACAATATAGGTTGTTTTTGAATATCATTTAATTTTGTAAGCAATTCAGCTTTTTCTTGACATAGAAGTTCATAGTTTGTTTCTAGAGTAAAGATCTTTACTTCACTGTTACTTAGAGATGATTTCAAGGTACGATTATCAGACATAATGCTATCTTTTTCAAAACCAAGAGTATTCAATTTAGCATATAAATCGTCATTTTCGGATGTAATAGCAAGAAGTCTAGCATTTAGATCATCATTTTCTTTACTGGATTTCTTTAACTTCTTTTTGCATTCAACATATTTATTATGTGTTTCTTCAATAATAGCAACTAACTCCTCCTTGGGTAAATCAAGCAAGCTTACCTCTTCTTCTTCTTCCTCACTTATTGTAGCAACGAAACACTCTTTATGTGCATCTCCTTTCTTTGACCTCCATGGACATTTAGACGTAGAGTGCTTTGTTCCTAAGCACCAATTGCAACTTGTCGAACTTTGGTCCATGCTCCTTTTCTTGTGGTTGTAGTCACCTCCTCCCTTTATCTCTTCAAGACCTTGTTAGGGCTCCTTGAAGCCTGCTCTGATACCAATTGAAAACCTCTAGAGGGGGGGTGAATAGAGTTTTATAGAGATTTTAACAATTATTGCACTTCAACAACCACAAAGAGAAAATTGGACAAAGAGACACAAGGGTTTAGAGTGGTTCCTAACCTTAGCAAATACTAAGGTAGTCAGTCCACTACCCGGTTGCTTACCCAACCGGGATTTGAAAAGAAATTATTTTATTACCTCGCAAGGACTTTACATAAAATACATTTCTTTTCCCTAAACCCTTCAAGCAGCCTTCACCTAGAAGTAATCGCCCAACTCGAAGCAGCCTTCCCTTGAAGTAGATGCACCAACACCCGTTGCACCAGCCTTCTGAAGTAGCTTCCCGTGCGATAGCCTTCTTGAAGTAGCTTGAAGTCCCCTTCTCCACCTGAGAAGTCCACCCTCTCCAATCCGCAGCCTCCAACCTTAGGAGTAGCAAGGAGAGTACAAGGAATAAATAGGAACAAGAAAGAAAAACAGAAATTACAACTTATCCTTTAAGCCCAAGGCTTGATGTGCCTAGATCAAGCGTAAGATCTCCTAGCCAAATATGTGAACTTGTGATTGCTGTGGGTAGGAGAATCTAGCCTATAGGACACGAGATTGAGCTAAGGAGAATGTAGGCCAATGATTACAGTGCTCAACTTTTGCTTATAAAAGATTGCTCAAGTATGCTCAAGTGTATTCTCAATTGTAACCCGTAAATTCTATTGTCCTATGGCTTGTCCTATTTATAGGAATGGCCTAAGTATGCTTAAGGACATTCTAGACAACTTCTAGGGGGTTCCTAGTGCTTAACTAGCCGTTAGGAATAAGTTAGGCGCATTAGCAACGGCTAGTTAATTAATTCTGCAGTTGCTGTCAGAGACCATCTCGGTCGAGGACTTGTCGACCGAGATGCCCGGTCGGTCGAGGATTTTTCGACCGACAGGCTCTCTGGATTAACGTTTATTTGCAACTGTCAACTGCTGTGTCTAACGGCTACTTTTGGTCAATCTCGGTCGAGTAGTTTGTCGACCGAGAGTGTCTCGGTCGAGGAGTGTGGTCGACCGAGATTGACTCTGTTTTCAATCTTTCAATTAAGATACTAAGTGAGTGCATGAGTGTGCATTATGTGATCCTATTAGAAGAAGATGTCCTAACTAAGTGTAGTGTTTAGTTAGGGAGATCTAACGCTTGATTTACATGAAGTCTAAGTACTTGTACATTATATATTTGTACAAGTTTACATATGATTACATTGCATGATATTTATAAACATTCAAGCGTAAGGATTCCCTAGAACTTTGTCATCACCTTGTTCCTGCACACTTAAGTAGCTCATTAGATTAATAAGAATGAAATGTTTGTCATCATCGAAACAAAGGGATTTATCATAATATCCAATTTATCCAACACTAGGTACTACCTGAATTTGTCAAACGTATAGACTATAGAAAGCATCTCTTTCTCAGTTGTGGCATAATTGATATGTGCATCATCTAAGGTCTTACTTGCATAGTGGATGGCATGGAGTTTGTTATCTTTCCTTTGCCCTAAGACTGCTCCTATAGAGTAATCGCTTGCATCACACATTACATCAAAAGGAGCACTCCAAACTGGTGGTTGGATGATAGGTGCTGAAATTAGGGCATCCTTAAGTGTCTGGAAGATTGTTTGGAAATTATCATCAACTACAAACTCGGTGTCTTTGACTAGCAAGGAACATAAAGGCTTTGCAATCTTGGAAAAATCCTTTACGAATCTTCTATAGAACCTTGTGTGTTCGAAAAAAACTATGAACTTCTTTCATGTTTGTTGGAGTCGACATCTTTTCAATTGCTACTACTTTTGCTTTATCCATTTCAATTCCCCTGCTTAAAATGACATGGCCTAGTACAACCCCTGTTTGCACCATAAAATGGCACTTCTCCCAATTAAGCACGAGGTTGACTTGTTGGCATCTCTAAAAAACTTTAGTTAGATTCAGTAAACAATCATCAAAAGAATTTACATAAACACTAAAGTCATCCATGAATATTTTCATAATCTTTTCAATATAATCAGAGAATATTGTCATCATACCCCTTTGAAAGGTAACATGTGCATTGCAAAGCCCGAAAGGCATTCTCCTATAAGAATATTTCCATAGGTGCATGTGAAAGTAGTCTTTTCTAGATTGGGTGGGTAGAAATGGATTTGGAAGAACCCACTATACTTCTCATGATAGAAAAAGTAAGAGTGATGGTCAAGTCCTTCCAACATCAAATCAATAAAAGGAAAGGGGGAAATGGTCTTTTCTAGTGGCTTTATTTAATTTTCTATAATCTATACACATTCGCCATCCAGTGACAATTCTTGTTTGAATTAATTTGTCATTTTCCCCTTTTATTACAGTAGTTCCTCCTTTCTTGGGTACGACATGTATAGGGCTCACCCAATGACTATCACTGATGGGATATACAATTCATGCATCTTTGAGTTTGAAAATTTCCTTTTGAACAACTTCCATCATATTTTGATTCATTCTTCTTGGAGGATTTATGCAAGGTTTTGCATTTTCTTCTAAATATATACGATGCTTGCAAATAGATGGGTTGATTCTTTTAAGGTCATCAATTGAGTAACCTATTACGTCTTTATAGCTTCTAAGTTCAATTAACAATTTTTCTTCTCGTTCTTTATTCAATTTAGAATTTATAATGACTAGAATGGTGGAATATGGGTCTAAGAAAGCGTACCTCAACCCCAATGGAAGGGGTTTTAATTCCACCGGTTTATTTGGAGCAGTGGTGTTGCTTTCCTCATCTCCTTTGAATCTTCCTCACTTGTTGAAATCTTTAAGGATTTAGGAATGCCCTCATTGAAGGTGACCTTTGTGTCTTCTTTGTTATCTTCTCTTTAAAAATCATCAAGAACAGTCTCAATAGAATTCTTTTCTTCCTCAAGCAGTGTATTAATATTATCTATCAGACAAAGATACTCCTTAGAGTTGGGTGATTTTGTGGCATCACAAACAAAGAACACAAGTTCTTCATCTCCAAATCTGACGGTGAGTTTTCCTTCTCTAACATCAACAAGATAGCCTATGGTATGGAGGAATGTTCTTCCAAAAAGAACTAGGTTTGCTGGATCCTCTTGCATGTCAAGGACTACAAAATCATACAGAATGAAAAACTTCCCTATCTGTGTGGGAACATCTTCAATTACTCCTCTAGGATGTTTGATTGAGAAATCAGCTAACTGAATCGTCATAGATGTTGGTTTCAAGTCTCCAGAGTCAAGATTTTCCCATACAGAAACAAGAATCAAGTTGATGCTAGAACCAAAATCAACAAGGCCTTTATCAAAAGTCAATTCTCTAGTATTGCAAGGAAGAGACAAAGCACCTTGATCATCTAGTTTTTCAGGCATACAGATCTGGATGATAGATCTTAGCCTTTCAGATAACATAAGGTTTCATTTTGACCGGATCTCCTTTTCTTTGTTAGGATGTCTTTCAAAAACTTAGCATAAGAGGCCATTTCTCCTATGACTTCAACTAAAGATAGATTCACATATAGATTGTTCAAGATGTCCATAAACTTATTGAACTTAACATCATCTTTGGTATTAGCAAACCTATGAGAAAGGATCATTAGGCTTGCAAGAAAATTGACCTTGATGAAGCTTTCCAACATATTTCTTTCTTTGGTTTTCATCAATCTCCTCAACAGTGGTGTCAACAACTTGTTCAAATTTCCTCTTAGAAGGCGGTGTAGACCCTCCTATGGCTACCCCTCTCTTTAGAGTCATGGATTTGCAAGTCTTCTTGGGATTCATAACCATTTGACTGGGAAAAGAACCTGAAGGTGCTCTTTGGTTGGTTAAAGCTTGTTGAGGTATCTGGTTCTCCAAAATCTTGGTATGGGTGATAATACCATCAACTTTAGAAGAAAGTTGTATGATGGAATCCTTCACGAGAATGTCATGTTCCTGGAACTCATTGTTCTGTTGAATCTATGTAGTCACAAAAGTCTCAAGGAGACTTTCCAAGATGGACTTTTGTTGTGGTTGAGTCATTTGTTGAAGCTGGTTGAAGTTCCTATTATTGTTGCTATATCCCAGTGGTTGTTGACAGTTGACATTCATTGGCTAGAAATTTCTCATAGGTTGTTGACCTTGAGCTTGACCTTGTTGTTGTTGGTTTTGAGAGTTGTTTTTCCTGTAAGAAAAGTTTGGATGGTCCCTCTATCCTGGGTTGTAGGTCTCTGAGAAAGGATTGTAGGCTTGTCTGTTGTTGAAGTTGCCTACATCATTGACCTGTTGTGGCGTCTCAACGACATTCATCTGTGGTGAAAAACAAGAAGAAGAGTTATGATTGGATGCTCCACATGCCTCACACACTTTCTGAACTGCTTGAACTGAGTGAGTGGTCAGGTTTACAAACTTTTGAGTCAAGGGATTAAGTTTGGCTGCAATGAGATCGACTACATCTATAGTGTGCTTCCCACTAGATTTCTCACTTGAGCTGGTGGAAGAGACGGGTTGGCGAGTCCTTTTAGAACTCCACTGACTATGGTTGAGTGCCATATCTTCAATAATAGCATATGCTTCACTATAGGACTTGTTAATTAGGGCTCCATTTGCAACAGCATCAATGGACATACAGGTATTGTAGAATAACATGTTATAGAAAGTTTGAAGTAGCAACCAATTGATCAAACCATGATGAGGAAAAAGGTGTTGTGGATCCTTAAATCTCTCCCAAGTGTAATAAAGTGTCTCACCTTCTTGTTGCTTGAAGTTGGTGATTTGGTTCCTCAGCTGAGCTATCTTACTAGGAGGTAAATACTTAGTAAAACAAGCATTTAGTAGCTCATCCCAACTCTTAATGGAACGCTTGGGCAGAGAGGAGAGCCATGCCCTGGCTCGGTCTCACAAGGTGAATGGAAATACGAGTAGATGTACTCCTTCAGCTGGACCAATGTTGATCTTAAAGGTGTTCATGTACTGTAAAATCTCCACTATGTGAAGGTTTGGATCTTCCATAGGAGTTCCTCCAAATGGGTTCTAAGTTATTGGCTTCAATGGCAGGATGATCAATGGCTCCACAAACGTTAATGGCAGCCGACACAAAAAACTCTTTAAGAGAGTGGTTGTCCTCCATATTTGATGCTTGATAGAGATCAGGTGAGGATGGTGTTGAAGTGTTGAGTGAGGTGAATGTGGTTGTGATCCCTCTAAGTTCCTAGAGTTATCACCTTTCCTTGCTCTCCTTTGACTGCAAAAAGTTTGCTCAATTTCCGGGTCTAGGAATATGGATGTCTAAAGACCCCTCTTGGAGTGATGCATGCAACCTACAAAAGCAATAGATAAGTGAGAATCACACTACTAAAAAGGTATCATAGTATGAAAGATGGAAAATGGTGGCTTACTCTCAAATACTAAGTAGCACTTTTACTCTAACTAAAATATTGATGCTCCCCGACAATGGTGCCAAAAACTTGTTGATTTCTTAAAGAAAACAAGTTTTAATTCTCATATATATCAACTCATAAATCATTTGCAAGTATACGGGATCAATTGTAGTCGAGGTCGAACCATAGGGAGCATGGCTAGCTAGGCGCAAAAGAACTATTATTCAAGAATATAAGTCGATTACAACAATAGAGTTTGGCTGCAATTAGTTAAAAGATAAGTAAACAACAATAGAACTTAAATTAAAGGTCGAAATTAGATTTTAGAGAGTGTTGGACATAAGATTTCACTACTATACCTTCACATCATGTGTAACTATAAAATTAAGCATGCCATTAATCTACAAGGAGGTTGTCATCATCCTGCGCCTCCCGAAGACATGAGATGGTTCTTTTATTCGCAAAACATTTATGTATCTATGCTTAGATTCAAACACAACCTTGAACCCTCAACATTCTCCAGCCACTCCCATGGTCAAGATCATATTTCCATGAACCGTACTCCCTAATCCCTCATACATCCTCCCGAATAGCACAAGCAAGCATAAAACATGTATAAAAGGTGGCCAGCCAAGAATACAAGAAATAAAACATCATAGGAACTCATGGAGAAGGAAATTAACTAGCATTCAATAAAAATTCAGAGTTCACATGAGTAATGGCATGGGAGCTACTCTTCCATGCCCAAGAAGAAGGTTTACTTGCACATAATGGAGAGACACAAGCACATTGTAGAATTTTCAGAGTTTTGCATATCTAGAGAGAAGAAAAAGAAAAGGAAACCAAAGGTGAAGTCAAGAGGTGTAGAAATCTAGATAGAGGATGAAATTCCACCCTTGGAGTTGCTTCAACTCAGACAATCTTCCCTCCCGAGAATCTTGAATGAGAAGAAAAGCTCTGTTGCACCTTTTGGGGAAGAAATGGTGAAGAATGGAGGTTCTTTCTCAAGAAACCTCTTCTTCCTCCCCAAAATCATCATCCTCTTATATGGAACTTCTCTTGGTCGAAATATGACGCAAATGACAAGAATAACCACCCCAAGTGGCTGCACTCATTTTTAAAATGAGGGGTGGTTTCCACTGAAATCTACAGAAAACTGATGAGGACATGATGTGTCTTTGTGGAGACACGATGTGTGTCTTTGTGTAACTGGTTGCTGAAGTACTTTTATGTGATAAGTACACAGCATGTTCCAATAGTGACACACCATGTAGCTGCTACTAGAGTCGATCTGGGAAGATAGTGCATGTCGTGCACCATTATACACATGCCCATGTGCATCAGCAGCAAGTTGAAGTTGGCCTTTGAACGTACAGAGATGATGTGTCTTACTAAGGAAATTCCATGTCTTTTGCTTTGTAGTTTGGGCATCAAGGTCGTTGGAAACATACATGTCTGTGTGTTAAATAACACATGGAGTGTTAAATAACACACGGAGTGTTATTTGCTTCGTGAACTCTTTTTGGAAAGTTACACGTTGTGGCTTAATAAAGACACATCGTGTTCGGTGTCGTTTCTTCAAGATCAACTCTGAATTAGCTGCAAGTGAAAGGGAGATCCAACAGAGAGACAAATTTGAGATGGGCTATCTTCAATTTATCATTTTTGACATGTACATGTGATCAAGATCATGCAACAAATAAAACAACTAAAAGATGGCAAGTTAAATATGATTAGAGTCCAAATGGAAGGCAAAATGAACTGAATTTGTGTGTGAATGTGTGCAAAAAGTAGATACAAAATGTGCATATCATATATACACTAAGAAATATGTCTAACTCCTCTTGATCTCATATAATAAATACAAAAAATGCAAGCCATCTTCGATATTCACATTAGTAAAACAATAAAAATATAGACAAACTACCACCCTTTTTACATATACATGCATAAAGTAAGTTACAAAATAACTACACACCACACCCCCAATACTCCCTAGTACAAGGAGAACCTATACATAAGTGAACTCCCAACATTATATGATGAAAAAATGACACCATTGTAGAAGAGTTGATCATGGGTATATTGAAATTATCGTATAAATGTTTATACCACCACTTATCGACATAGTTGAGTGAGTATATCATTTCCAAGAAAAAAACACTACATTCACTTGTTATATTTAAATAATTAAGGAACATCTCATGCAAGTCTTAGATAAACAATATAATAAATCCTTCAAGGAAGGACAAGTGTGATTGATCTTTTATAGTACTCTCTCTCTAGATTGATGTCTCGCCCCTCTCCTCCTTGGGCATTGGATCACTCCCATGGTGGGATTCGAGTAGGATGGGGAAGACTTCGCTGCCCTAACCCCCACCTATGCTTCTTCTTTGTCTTCCTTGATGCTTCCTTCTAACCTCACCACAACTTCTTCCAACCCCCATTATAACTCATCCTCCTCCCCATGGTTGGACCTCAAAGTGGATGTGATGATGGGGAGGACCTAGGAAGCTACTTTGTCTAAGCCAATGGTCGTACACTGGAACTTCAAGTCGGTTGTCTTACCCCTAGACCCAAAGACCCTGATCTTCAGACAAGTGTATAATAGACCTTGGATGATCTTCTCAGAACTGGTGGTAGAAGCAATGAATGAGTTCCACAAAAGGTCATTGTTTAGGTTTTGGGCAAGGTGGCGATGATAGAGCATCTATATCTGTGGATGCTTAGGACCTGGAGGATCAAAGGGGAAATTTAGCAATCCCCTATGGTGGGTGGTCTCTTCTTGGTAAGATTTTCTTCAAATGAAGGACTTGACACCTCCCTAAAGAAGGGCATGTGGTTCTTTGATCAATAGATCATTTTGATGAGGAAGTGGACTCCAGAAACTGGTGTACGCAGGGCTGCTCTTACCTCTGCTACTTTTTGGGTCACCCATCCAGAAGTGGGCTCGAATTGGACTAGAAGAACCATTTCCATCATTGGTTATGGCATTGGTACACCAAAGATGATAGACTTCCTTACTAGGGGAAACCTCATGGGGCAGCCCACCTCTGTATCAAATCAAGGAGGATAGAAAACATCCCCATGTGGTGATGGTTGAGCTACATGATGGTAAGGTTGTGGAGACTAACATTTTGTACGATGCTTTTCTGGATAGATGTGAGGCATGCAAAGTGTTTGGACATGCTATAGGATAGTTCCCTAGAGCTAGGGTGATTCATCCTGAACCACCAATCATGGGAATCCAAGACCCCAACAGAAGACTGAAATAACACATGTCTAAGAGGAAGGTTTCTAGGAGGAATGACCCCCTGTGCCTCAAGAAAATGGAGGATCATCCCTGCAATTGAGGTTCCAAATTTTTTAGGACTCCCTCCTAGAAGTAGTTTCAGTACACCAATGTAGGTTTTGATTCAAGAACCTTCTGTAATGACCCCGCTTCTCGGTAACCCCCAATTAAGGAAGACCAAGAAGTCAAAGGTGTTATCCAAAAAATAGGATCAATGGTTTTGCTAATAATAAAAAATAATTAACATAATCATACATTTATTGGGAAAATTGCATTTCCAACTATATGAACCCAAAAATTGGGGTTGTAACATCCTTCCCCTCTTATAGGAATTTCGCCCCCAAAATTCCACCAAACATACAAACAATTCAGGATAAGACTTTTCCATGTCTATCATTGGCTCCCATGTGGCTTCATCCTCTCAATGGTGCTTTCAAAGAACCTTTATCATCTTATATTCTTACATCTGAGTTCTTTCACCTTGGTATCTAGAATCCTCACAAGTGACTCAGGATATTTCAGCCTCCCTTGAAGCTCATTAGGTTCAATGCTCAGCACGTGGCTCGAGCACATCACATAGTGCCCTAGATCGGACTCATGGAACACATCATACATCATATTATCATGAGCTAAACATAAGCAACTCCACCAATCCATCTCAAATGGACCCATGTATTGGGGACTCAGCTTTCTCAGCTATAGCTCAGAGCAGTAGGGTTTTCATAACACATGTTCTCCCACAGTGAATAGCATGTCAGTCTGCTTCGCATCAACGCACGACTTCTGTCACCCCTAGGCTTTCTCAGCCATTGCTTGATCAAATCAACTTCATCTACACACACTGTGGTCTCTCTCTAACCTTCACAAGGTCCTCTCATCGACGTCATCCTAATGAAGCGGTGACTGACACAACCTCCCTTACAGAGCCTCTTACATTCCGATACTGGCTATGGGGGCTATCATCACGAGCAAACTCCTCTAGGGTAGGAACTACTCCCATGTATCACCCTGAACGAGCACACATGCTCTCATCAGACCGTCTAAAGTCTGGATCATACTCTCTCGATTGTCCATTAGTCAAGGGTGATAATTTGTGCTAAACTTCAAACTGGTATCAAGTTCTTCATGTACCTACTTCCACCACATGGAAGTGAACTTGAGGTCATGCTCAAGAACCTTTGAACTTGAATAATGGTGTAGTTGAACTATCTCTCTCTCAAATATAGTTCAACCAGATTGTCACACAGGTAGTGATCTCTCTTAGGCAAGGGATTAGGTCCACTTGGTAAGGTGATCTACCATAACCCATATTGCATCATGACCTCTCTTGGTCTAGGGGAGACTCACTACAACGTCCATGGTGATCTACTCCCATTCCCTCTCAAGGACTCCTCATATCTGTAGCAACTCACTGGGTTACTGGTGTTCGACCTTCACCCTTTGACATGTATGGCAACATGCCACATGCAACTCTATATACTTCTTCATCCCAGGTCTTCAAAGTAATGCTACTGCAAAGTCTAACTCTCTTAGTAGTACCACGGTGTATCGTGTACTTAAAATCATGATCTCTTGCATGACATGATTCCTCATGGTTGACTCCTCAGAAACCCTAAAACACTTTGGGTGAGGGTTTCACCACCTTCTTCCCCCTAAGAGATGTATCTGAGGTTCTTAAAACAATCCTCTTATCTCATCAAGACCTGGGCTGGCTAATAGAGTATCCACCATCTTGACCAACATGTCTGGTTGTATCTGGGTGTTAGCCACATAGGTCTCATCTTCAAACTTAGGGTTCACCTAACAACCTCTTCCAGCCTCTCTACTGGCTAAATAAAATAGCACTACACCTGAGCTTTATTCAGCTGAGTACATCTCATTATCACATAAACTTCCTTATGTGCTAGGTGACGATGAAGAGATAAACCTGCATATACTCCACTCATCATCCTCATCTCGGGTTTTAGGTCTAACAATGTCAAGAAAACTTCAAGCTCATCATCTCGATCATCAAACCCAAAATTATAACTCACAGATTCCAAACCATTTCTAGAGAGGTACATCCTCATATTACCTTGTTCTCTTTGTGCTTTCAAACCATCTATCCAACGTACTCACAAAAGGTGTGGTACTTCCTCTATCCTCAAACATGGTAGAAGGGTTTCAACTCATATCACCTTTATCCTTAGTATGAAATGCAATTTTTCCTGTCTCTCACACCATAACAAGATGAAATAAGCATTTGGCTACAGTATAAATACAAAGTTCATCCCGTTCCAAGAGTAGAGATGGTGCATCACACATTGCCATAACATTCCCAATCCAAGTTGAAACTCACATCTCATGACTCCATACCATGAATATCTCGAATCCATGTTTACATCCATGAAAGGTTGTTCCCAAGCAATCTTGGGTTTTCAAATTACTTGTATATATGCCTAATCCTTAGTCATGTCCTCAAGGTCTCCAGGGTGCTAGTACTTTTGGGGTCATCCCTCTTCCCTTATGCATCCAAGGAGTTCCTCCCTCATTTACCCTTGGGCCCCATGAACTCATGAAGGTATTCAACCTCCCAACTCATGGTCCTCGGGCAAAGATAGTTGTTACCTCGTGACCCTGTGGTCCTGTGCATCTAGGAAATAGACAACTCCTACTCTCGTCAGTCTTATCCCTACCTGACCTTAATATTGACTAAGGATTCCATCATGGTACATCTCAAACTTGAATCCTTACCCAAAAACTCCATCATCTCTCTAGGCATTCGTGGTCAAACTTACGTCCATTCATATGGATCATGGTGACCTACCTACCTCGGTCTAGCCCCATACAGGTTACCTCCATGGCAACATATCTTCATGCCCCTTAGAGATGGTCACACATGGGTCTATAGATTCGTGATCATACTATGTGCTCTCCACTTAGCTCATCAAGCTCCTATGAGAGACCTCTTTAGGTTACCTCAAACCTAAACAAAATTTAGTACCCACCCTATAGAAGGGTCTCTTCCCAGGATGGAAGAAAACTATCAAAAGTCACAACCGTCCTTACTTCTAGGGTTTACATCATCATGTACATGCTTAGCCCTATCATGCAACTTATACACGTAGCTAGCAAGAAGACATCCTACTAAACCATTCTACATCCCTTGGTATGTCATACTTGTTCCTTATTCTTTGAAGTTGGCAAATCTCATACATATGTCACCAACATGTGTGAGGGGTTCATCAAACATATACCTTAGTCCAAGTGGGGTTTCCTTTTCCTCTAAACATGGGGGGGTGCCATACTCGAATCCTTAGGAACTCAACATCCTTGTGAGCATCAAGTGCACCAGGTACTACTACTTCCCCTCTTTGGTCTAGAAACCCCAGGTTCACCACTTATGTATCACTTAACTAACTACATGCTCAGGTGTTCCAACATGAACCAAACCTATACCAGATAGGGCACATACAACCTAACACTCTTCTACATGAACAATTTCTTCGATCCCTACACAAGGACAACCTACTAGGTGTGAAGTCTCACAACTTGCTACCATACCTCTTCAGGGTCTATGGAACTCTCCTTCCTACACCTAAAAGGTAGGCACCTATAACCTTTGTACATTGGTTTAGGAAGCCTCTTCTCATTCTAGGGTTTGGTTCCTCTAAAGGAAACCAAGGCACGACAAGCCTCTAAGGATCGTACATGAGGAAACCACATATATCCACTCTGGGTCGTCTAAACCATGTCATATCATACCCAACTTCTCATGATTCCTCATGTCTCAGAGTTAAGGTCTCCAACCTTCCCCATCGGTCTTTCTATCTCTCTCTCTTTGGAGCTAACCCTACAACTGGTCCCACCATTCGAGGTTCTTTCTCAGAAGATGGCTCAAGCTCTTAAATATACATTTCTACACCTACCTGGGTGGAACGTATGATCCAAAACCTATGTTCAACCAAGATTATCCAAAGCTCTGCATGTTCATCTCATAAACAACAATCATGACTCTTCAGGCCTATCTGTAAAACTTGTTGTTAGCCTTACTGCCATTCTCTTCTATGTAGGTGCATGCCTCCTTTCTACTCATATATATCTGTTAAGGTTCCTATATGGCCACCACTAACCTCCTCAATGAGGGATCTATCCTTCACCCTAACAAGCACAACCACCCAAGGTTAGGTCAACGAAAAGCACTAGGTCAAACAACCACACATAGCTCATGCTCCTCATTGGTACCCAAAACCTTTATGTCAAGCATGTATGTCTAACCCGCGTGCTTGAATGTATAGAAAACTAAGGTATCCAACTCATCTTGTCATCTCTAACTTCCACTTAGGGTTAGGGTTATCATCACCCTTAGAGGATGTGTCAGGTCTCTATCTCTTCCTGGAGGCTTCTTCCTCTAAGGCTACTTCTCTCCTCATCCTCCTACAAGAAGGTCTAGCCTCAGATCTCTTCTGAGGGTACACCAACACACTCCATGCAACCTAAGCATGTAACTATTCTTTAGTTTGTTCTTAAACTATTAAAACTTATGTCCATGACATCTTGTTTACATGCTTTCATTATTTGGTGGAGGATTCCTTAATCCTTATTAACCTTATCCCAAACATATGAGGGGTTTGGAGAGAGAGAAACCCTAATCACTTAGAGTTATACTTGAATTAGAGTTGAGAAAGGAAGAAGGCATATGAGAGAGTCCTAGAGGTATCTTACTTCGAGTCAAATCCTCTGAGTTTGGCCAGGCAGTCACACAGAATCCGGGAGTCCTCGTAGGCTGACTAGTGGGTCGGAGGAAAATCTTGCCAGCCCCCAGATTGTGATCCTTTTCTAAACACATCCATCATTGGAAAATCCTCTAATAACTCCCTTGGGTTCTAAGGAGTTTGTAAAATTTAATAATTATTAGAGATTAAATGAAAACCATCACTCTAATACCAATTGTAAAGACCCCACTTCTCGGTAACCCCTAATTAAGGAAGACCAAGAAGTCAGAGGCGTTATCTCAAAAACAAGATCAATGGTTTTGCAAATAATAAAAAATAATTAATAAATGCTACAAAATACTAAACTAAAAACTAGAATAAAAATTTACTTTCACATACCTTCAAAAATAGGCAACTGAGATTTCTACCCATAGTAGAATTCTATCTAACTAAATCCTCCTTGTTAAATTAACTTTAATCTTTCATAGGTTCTACTTTACTATTTGTCTAATTTTAGGTATTTCCTAAAATGCCGACAAACAAAATGTCGGTCAATATCAATGAATATACTAGTATGTGGGGACAAACAAAACATTGCACATAAGCTTTAACAACCTAATCATATCAAATAGTTGTTAACAATACAAAATTATGTTTTCAATGTGACTTCCCAACTGCTTTTACTCATACTCTGGGATACCCTCTCTTAGGGTTTAATCCTTGTAAGGAACTTAAGGCTACCTTCTCCATCCTGAGCTTGGTACCTGGGGTGACCTCTCTGGGTGCCCAATGGTCTTCCCTCCAGGGCTTGACCACTTTAGACCTTCCCTCCAGGGCTTCATCTTGAATCATACATCCAGAGATGGTATGTAGGTTCGCGATAGTCACATATAAACTTAAGTTTTGATAATCATATTCACTTTAAAGATTGTAGAAAAAAAAGCATCCAAACAATTTATTTTTTCACAATCGATAAAACATCAAGAAAATGTCGGGAAACTAAAGTGTGTACTCATAATTAACCACATACCTTATTTGCATATTTCATAGGAGATAAGCAAAACCCAATCCAAAAAAGTAATCCAAGCAAGCAATCAAGCCAGTCACACAAAAGAACAGAAACCTAAAAGGCATGTACAACCTATTTACTACATACTCATCAAGAACTTGCTTTATTGACTTGGAATTACTTTCTAGGGTTTCCAATCTGAATTAGGGTTTCATTAGGGTTCCTTTAGATCTATTTACAACTTTCCTCTTTTACGTCCAGAAAACCCTAAAATAGCAATTCTAGGTTCAAAACCCTAATTATATAACTTAATCACATTAACTCCTTCTTATCATTTAATAGGCTTAGGATCATCCTAATATCACTTTTATACATTAAATCTCGAAATATAATTCATTAAAACCCATTAACACTTAGATTAGGGTTTCTAAGCCCATTAATGCATATTAACATATCAGACCCTAAATTAAGCTATTGAGCACATGGATTATCTACTTAGACATCAAAAAATCTTTTTGTATTATCAACAGGTAACTATGTCCATAGATTATCCATATTACTCATCTCAACTTTAGTAATCACCAAATTAGGGTTTCCTTAGTTATAAAAGCATTAAAGTTAGCAACTTTCGGCAGTTTTCAAACTATGATAAGATTCAGGGGAAAGTCCAAGATGACTTAATATACTTGTGTACCAAGTTTGAGTCCCAAACTCGAAAGCATAAAGGTATTTTCTTTACATGCAAGTTAACACTTATTAAGGCATATTTTATGCATATTTTCTCTCTCCTATTCTTTTATTCTCTTTATTTGGATTCCTTTTACAAATATAAACCTTATAGATTAGAAATCTCATCCATGATGAATCAATTACAAATCTTTCCACATATTTCTCATATTTTCATCATTATCTCCAATTTCCTTCTTAATAATTCATTAGTTGATTTCTTATTTTTCTTTTACACATATTGGACTTATTAACATATTATGATCCATGAAATCACATGCATAAAGGAAATATTGCAAAGGAAATCCATTCAATACACATAAATCAGACAATTTCCATAATCATACATTTATCGGGGAAATTGCATTTCCAACTATATGAACCCAAAAATTGGGGTTGTAACACCTTTGGTGGGAGTGGCAGAGAGTTTGTGGACCAATGATACACAATAGGTGTTTAATGATTTTCTTGAGCCTGATAAGGATATATAGGTATAATTCCAGAGTATCAAAAATTGTGCCAAGAAGGATTCTAACCCTTGTAACAATGATAAACAAAAATAATCCATCTTGGAATCCCCTAATCAATTTAATATGTTAGAGGGTTTGGAGGATGAGTGTTTGGAAGAAGAAGCCATCACAAGTAGGGCTCAAGATTCCCTTAGAAGGACCAAAATATGAGAGGCCAATGTGGGAAGGGGTGATCAGCATATGATGCTTTAATGAGCATCCTATTGTGTAACTTGTGGAGTTCCTCTTGGCCTGTCAAGTAAAGTAAAACTTAGAGATATCATTGAGGAAGTGAAGGATACATTAGTGGTATGCCTAAATACTAGAATCAGAAGGGATGTTGTATATAGGGTGGCAAGCCTTGTCCCTTAAGGGTGGTAATGTGTTTCTAATCTTGATCATATTGAAGGAGGAAAAATTACTATCAGTTAGAATGCTTTGGTGTGGGATGTGAATATCATTTTCAAGATGTATCAAATGCTTATGGCCAGTTGCATCAACAGTGTATCAGCAGTGTATGGCCAAAACTTTGACAACTACAGACGTAGGATGTGGGGTGATGTGGGTAGAAAATCAAAGGGAACAACCCCATATCTACACAGGAGATTTTAACCACATTAGGAAGGCAAGCGAAAAGAGAGGTGGTCTCCCGGTCCCTGAATCTTGCCTCAATGATGCAGTGGATGTGGCTAATCTCATCGAACTCAACTTGAATTGTGGAATCGTTACTTGGCACAAGAAATAGGATGTGAATAGGAGGATCGCTAGTCCCCTAGATAGAGTGCTCGTCAATGATGATTGGCTTGATTTGTTCCCACAAGCATGTGTTCAGTTAGGGGACACCCTAATAGAGACCACGCCTGGCTTTTGGTGCATCTCACATAGAGGGTTAGTAGAAGAAAACCTTTTAGGTTCTTAAATGGATGGATGGAATGGATAAGTAGTGAAAGGACCATCACAGACACATGGAAAGAGGGAATCTTGGTTAATATCATGTTTACAATGGATAAGAAGTTAAAAAGAACTAAAGTAGCTCTAAAAGAGTGGGATAGAGGTTTGTCCGACCTTAGGAACCTCGTGTCCACTGTAAAGGAGGAGCCCGTTGAAGCTGCCATGGATCTCAAAGGTGATCCCTCAAATAACCAATTGATTCAAATTGAATCTAATAAATCGAAAAGGTTGCTACAGCTTCAAAAGTCGAGGAACTTTGTTTCTAGTAGGGGAGCAGATTGAAATGGATAAAATATGGGGATAAAAATACTCGCACTTATCATGCAACACTCAAAAGAAATGTGATGAAAGATACTATACACTCCCTATATAGACATGATGGGTCCTCCATTAACACTCCTGAGGAGGTGGGTGCAGAAATTATTCTTTTCTTCTCCAAGATCTGTTAATCTATTATTGATAACCTTGTGCAGTGGTGCACCCTACCATCACGCTTAGTCATTGATCAGATGAATAGAGATCTCCTTAGACTAGAATCAGAGGAGGAAACTAAGTGAGCCTTATTCTCCATTTGCACCTCAAAGGTTGCAGGTCACGATGGTTTCAATGCCTTCTTCTTCCAATGGATGTGGGGGTGGTGAAGGAGGATCTGTGTAAAGTGTTTATATGGTTTCTAGTGGGTGGAAAGATGATGAGGAGCATCAATTGTGCATTCCTGAGGTTGATACCAAGAAACGATATAGTCCAATTCATTATATGTGGATTATTTCTTGTTGTTCAATAGTGTACAAAGTCATTGCCAAGCTCTTGGCCAAGAGACTGAAAAGGATTCTTCCTGACAATATTTCCCCTATTCAATCCACTTTAATTAAGGGGTGCAACTTATCTGATAGAACCTTATTGGCTTCAGAATTCTTCTGGGTTTTGGTACAAAGGTAGGAGCCCATAAAGCCTGTGTCAAGCTTGATCTCGTGAATGCATATGATCTTGTCAGGTGGGATACACTCAGGTAGATTATGAGGGAGATGGATTTCTCTATTAGATGGATTATCTGATCATGGAGTGTGTTTGTACCATTTCTGTGATTTTCAATGGTTTACCTTACGACCTATTTAGGGCTTCCAATGGCCTGATATAAGGTCATCCCTTGTCGCCCCCTCCTCTTCACCATTACCATGGAGTCTTTGTCCTCAATAGTTGGGGAAGTGAGAGCTAAGAAGAAGATACACACCTTCAGACGAGGGGTGAACACATTCATGCACCTCGTTGTTTCCAATGATGTCCTCTTCTTTCTTGCAGGGACAGTGAAATCATTAAAATGTCTTAGGTTAGTTTTGAAGGCCTTCAGGGCCCTTACCGGTCACTTTATCAGTGAGTGAAAGTCTAAAATCTTCCTCTCCAGGTCCTATGACTCAAGGAGAGGTAGACTGAATACAATAGTTGGGCTCAATGAGGGTATGTTCCCCACCAAATACCTTGGAATACCAATTAATTGGGGAATTGTAAAGGGTAGGGATTTTGGGATGTGTGTGGCAATCTTTGAGACATGGTTTCGAAATGGATGAGGCTTTGTCTATTGCTCACAGGTCATCTAGTGCTGGTCAGATCTGTTCTCACACCCAAAGTCAGATTTTTGTGTAACCAACCAAAGATTCATGCCTTTATCCTTAACAAGATGAAAAGTGTTGCTTCTACTTTCATCTAGGGTGGAAACCATCATGCGGTTCCTGATCAAACATGGCTAGAATCTTCCATGAGGGTGGACTCGATATTAAGGACATGTACTCAGTTGCTTTAGTGGATACCTATAAGAGGAACAACTGCTTCCTAAGGAACATGAATTCTCTATGAGTGAGTTGGATGAAGATGAGATATGGTGTAACATGGACAAACACCCAGAGCCTAAGTCCTCCATAGTGTGGAAGACCATGATCAAAGGATGCACGACCGTGGAATATGAGTATCTCCTTGATTATGATAGATGGTCCTTGAGGGATGACAGACATGCACCATGGCCTGCTATCTCCTTCCACATCCACCAGGTGCCCTGGTTTGAGGTGGCCTAGAACAAAAATCACATACCAAAATGGAGTTGCTACTTGTATTGATGTATCCTTCATAAGTTACCTACCTTCAATAGTATCCAATCATGGGGGTTGGATACAAACATTGTGTGTATCTTATGCAGGAGAAAGGACACATGTCACGACCATTTATTTTTTGAATGTCCATACACCAAGTATCTATGGTGAAGGTTAAGTATGAAAATAGATTGGGTAGGCTCTCCCCCATTAGGATTGGAGGGAGGGATAGCTTGGATTATGGAGAAAAGAACTTATATTAGACATTTTTCTAGTCTTTCCCTCGATGGGTTGTCTTTTATCATATGGGAGGAGAGAAACCACAAAGTTCATGGCAAGGGAGAGTGTGATTTCTAGTGTCTATTTGACCTTTTTATAAATAATCTAGGTGTGGTTTTTAAGTCCAAGCCTAAGATCATAATTGTGATTGGTAATTAGGTTCTTAGTCAGTGGGGTTTCATAGTGTAAAACCCACTTGTACAGTTACGGGGATCATATCATATACTCTTTTTGTTGACATAGTTATATTTTACTTGCTTCAAAAATATATCTAATAACTTCTTCAAGTAATCACAAGTATGAGGACAATTAAATTAGTAGGAGTAATATAAATGCTCCATTTGTTTAGTATTAAATGTTCATTAAAGTTAGTTTATCTGTATATGATCAATAGAAAGCATACACACATGGGTCTTGTGATTATTAATCACTATTTGTGTCTTAGGGTTTTACTACATACCTTAAAGATAACTTCAAATAGACTCAGGTCTATGTCAAAGTTTCCTAGCAGAATCTATGGTAAGAGCATTAAACCTCCCTACCTTTGACATCTCACTTCAAGTACAAAGAATTGGTTAAATAATAATAAAGTCAAATTAGGTCGTCGAGTATAAGATACTTAGAAAATCCATATCTAGTTATCTCTTTTACAATATTGAATTA
This sequence comes from Alisma plantago-aquatica, assembly GCA_963693085.1. Lineage (NCBI taxonomy): Eukaryota > Viridiplantae > Streptophyta > Magnoliopsida > Alismatales > Alismataceae > Alisma > Alisma plantago-aquatica. The sequence continues at coordinate 205,739,906 of OY856412.1, read as the reverse complement.
CAAATACCATAAGATTATCTCAATATGTTTCATTTTATATATATTAACAACATATATTTAATACCAAAACCACAACTTTAAAAAGTTCCTAGTCATGTGATTTTTTCTTCAACATCTCAATTCATACTCTAATATTTGTTCTCGTACTCCACATACTACTACAACGAATTTAGGTTCATTTCTCTAATACTTACCTTGGGGAATTCACATTGTTTCAGAATCCTACATACATAAAATTATGATTTCAATAATTATTAGTGTAATTACTCACTTTAGGAAGAATAAGAGGCAATATATATCTGAATTTAGAACAATCCATAATTTAACCCTAATATGAATTAAATATAGACCTATCCTACTTCAAAACATGAACATATAAAGCTTAAAATCATGGTATCCAACTTATTAGATTATATTTCTCACATTGCAACTCAAAAAAAAATTACATGCATGATGCTTTTGATTTACTCAAGTCTAGAAAATTTCAGCACATACTTAGCAAAATGACAAAATTGATAATAAAACAATCAAGTTCCTCTCATTTAGAAAAATTCTATAGTTGAAGGTTTTTCTTTACTATATATCAGGGCATGAATGAAATTTTACAACATAAAGTCATACATTCTCTAAATCTTTGTCGACCGACTTAAATTCCATTAGTTAGAGCATATTGAAGTCAATTAGGCCTTAAAGTCCAATTTATGTTTTCAAAATATCTCAAAACACTCATCTCATATGGTAAACACCTTAAAACATATACTAAGGTCTACATTTCTAGTAATATAATAAAAATCCAAGAAATAAATTCTTTTCTTTCTTTCTTTTTATACAAAAACCACGCAAGATGGAATTGGTAAGAAGAGTGAGAAAATATGATCATTTGGTATCTTTTTGATCCACCTAACGAAAGGGTAATCCTTGAGAACTTATAAATAATTCAAAACAAGAAAAACTAGATGAAGGATAACAACATACTTTGCTTCTTCACTAGTGAGCATCCTAACTACATCATAACTCACCACCCTAGATTTACCTTCTCTATGCTCATTCAATAAGTTACTTATTAATGAATTAGGTTCTTGTTAGTTAGCTTACTAGCATATTTCCAATATTTTTTATGTTTACATTCATTTGGTTAGGTCATTTTTGCTACCAAAGTATAAATTAGCATGTAATTTTTATGCATAACCTATCTCATTGTTGACTGGTTTTCTAGTTGGAGAATAAACAATGATCAACTATTCCAATCTAGACATTTACTGGGTTGGTTTTCCCTAAGAAATATTGAGCTTGTTACCAAGCTTAAAATGCATCTAATTGGTCATCCGTTTTACCAATTATACAAGTGTAACAAAAAATGAACCTCATCAACACGATCTTGTCTTATCATATTATACATTTGTGGTAATCCATCATCTAGTAGGTTCATACTTCATTATTAATTATGTCATAATTTATCCTATTCAAGAAACATGAATATATTTCCACAACCAAATCAAGAAAACTTTGGTTTTCAACCCCCTTCAAGCCTAATTTTCTCCGCATGTTAAGTAGAACATTTATATATTTGTTTAGGTGATATGGAACACAATCAAAGGAACATAAATAACATGAAATGACTCATTAAGATAGAAAAGATGGGGTTTGGGTAATCTCAAAAATATATCCTTCCAACGATCCCATTTTATAGAGACAATAAGGGGATCATATTCATCAATATCCCAACAAAGACACCTAACCTGAAAACCCAAGTATGGGACCAAGATTTTTTTAGGCTGTAGGTTGTTGTGACCATGTAGAGTTTCCTATACAAAAGGAGAAGTGGATGGTCTTCGCATACCTGGTATATCCAAAGACTTGTACAGTGGGCTATTTGGACAAGGTCGAATTGGTCATAACTTGGTAGGTAATATCCAAGTTAAACGGGTAATTAAATTCAATAATTGATCTAAGAAGCGATAATTGATAATTGTTGTTCTAAGTAGTATTTTAAAATGTTATTGCATACATCATTTATTGAATATTTTATTTCTTAAGTTTTCTATATTCTTGTTGTGCTCTAATTTGTTGATTTTTTTTAATTTCAATCTCATACATGTGTAGTTTTGATAGTTTAAAAGGAAAAAAGTAATGTTGATATGTTTAATTCAAAATGGATACATGTCATCAATTTAAAAAGGGATTCCATACACTCATTGGATTATTTATATCTCACTTTGATCATGTAAATGTGTTATGTATAACAACAAAGGAGATAGGATATGATTAGAATAATAAAATAGTTGTCGTTATAAATCTTCTTGTCTCTCACTTTCTTGATTTCATTGTTGTATATTAAGTTGTTTTTGCCTTTTAGTTGTAAATGATGTAAACCGAATTTTATAAAATAATAAGATTGTTTTATTTATTGGATATGAATGTGAAGTTACTTGTCTAGTAGAATATTTGTAATTCAGGGTTGCTTGACTAGTTTCTGGCCTGATTGGGAGGGTATTACATGCTTTCTTGTTAATATCCATGTTTTTTAATGCAATAATATTTAGTATCAAACATATTTGAGATGTTTTCTTTTCAGTATTTCATAAAAAGAAATGATTTACTCATGTTTTCTCAATATAAATGGATATGTATTTGTTGAGATTGTGTCGTTTGTAATAGTAAGTTGGGTTTAGCTTATAGACTTAATGGTTGGTATAAGTGCTTAACTAGCAATGGGGTACTTAAACCATAAACCGCCTTGCTTTATATAAGACTTTTAGTACTATTGAGATAGTTGTGCATGTTTGGTTGTAGTCCATTGCATTACCATAGAGTGTATTATTTTACCCCTACTTTTAATGTGGGCACTCTTTCTTATGTAATTGGATTCAATGTCAATAATTATTTCTTTTAATGATAAGTTGGTTTTGGTTTGTTGCCCAGCTTGCGTAAAGACCAATTGACCATTCCCATATGCTATGTTTTATTAGTTTTTTTTTCAAACTAAAATGTGACATCTTGGGATATTACATTTTATCAATTGCTTGGACATGTGTTCCATTATTACTATGCAATGTTTTCGTTCCTTTTCATGGCAATATTATCTAATGGCATGATCTTATGATCTCAATTATTTTAAATGACTTCATGAACTATTCTTCTTAACAACAATTTGGTACCTTGGTCTACATCCATTATTCTCTTTACTTTTTCCTGCTATGATATTTTCTTTAAATAGTCTATTTAAAAGTTAGTTCACCATAAGTATCTTGTTTACTACACATACTAAAATTTCTAAATCTTATTTTTGTTTATATTTTTCCTACTTCAATAATTTAATATCCATTGCATGATTACCTTCAAGAATTGATTCATATTATATTCTCGAGTCTTTGGTCCTTTTTGACCCTTTGACTTTGGAATTGGACTAAATGGTCATATGTTGTTCTATATGGGCTTTACTCTACCATTTGTCAGTGATTTGTATTTGATAACTTTTATTTTGAAAATTGTAATACATTTAAAATTGTCAATGGCTATCTATTGCATCTCTGGTTACCATTCATCTTTACATTTCTATGAATCTCTTAGAATTTAAATATGAACAAAAAGCTAGTTAAACAAAAGGTGCTAGGATTTTATTTATTGTGTTACAATGTGAAGCTAGGAACCCAAATACTATTTGACACAAGATTAAGGGATGTCTCCCCTTATATGAGTTTGGACCTTAATCCTCTTTTAATATTGTACATTTTGCATCATGGGATCATACTATAAGATGGTTTTTATTTTCTAAATCTGATATGAAATTTAAATTGCAACTTGATAGTTGATTTTGAAACCATCATAAGTGGCAATTTAATGGAACACCACATATGATTACCTTGTTGATATCACTAATATTGTATATACCAATCGAGTACTAAAGATAAGGATGTGCTAGTTGATAGCCCTAGTGTTGTTACCTAAATAACTGATAAATTTATGGTATGGACTAGGTCCTAGAAAACTATCCATCTTAGGATTGCTATCTAATATTGTCTAGGAACAAACCAAGTGGATTCCGGGTAATGAAAAATGAGGTATAGTGGATTATACACCTCATCATTAATCATTTCATTTATTTTTTTGACATATATATTATCTAATTCGTGAGATGTCACATGTTCATTTATCTAATAAACTACACTATGATATTTTTTTTGGGTTATACTAGGGAGATCTTATTCATCCTGCCCCATGGCTGCAGGCAAACCACCTTCGGTTTTACAAGTAGACTGGATCAGGCCGATCTCGTCGTTTTGATTAGTTACGATGTGATCAGGGCATTGATTCCAGACCATAGCTTCTAACTCCTGCTTGTTAAGCCACTTAGCAATAGCGTCCGCAGTCCTATTCGCTCCTCTTTTCTGGAACATCACCTCTATGTTCAGTTTGAGCTCCCTGAAGTGGCTGATCTTCCTGCACACAGGTCGAAACCTAGCAGGGGGAATTTGCAGGCACTCCAGTCAGCAACCAGGCCAAATTGCAGTCAGTTACAATCATAACCTTCGTCCTGTAAGCCAACGCTACCTGGAAGCCCTTGAGAATCGCAGCAACTTCAATCTCCAGAATGTCATCCTTATAGGACCTCTGACCACCGCCTTCCATCCAGTTACCACCGTGATCCCTAACCACGTAGCTGATAGCGCCTCTTCCTTTCCTTTTGGTAAAAGCACCATCGACATTAATCTTGATCTATCCTTCAGCGGGGGGCGACCAAGTCAGTTTCTGGTGAGCTTTAGGAACCTCCGTGTAGGTCTTCATAGCATAGAGATTAAGCTGGACGTTGTTAGCTATCCTCCGAACAATAGACATTGCGGAAGAGGATCTGTCATTGAAAATAGTATCGTTCCTGGCCTTCCAAAGCTAGTCAACCGCTACTACAAACCAAACCTGGTGATGAGGAGTATCCGACTTCCACTTCAGGTTTCTCGCAAACCATTCCCCAATTGTTCCACCCACAATATGGTTCAGGTTGTACTGATCATGAAGCACCTTCCACACTTGCTTGCTAAACCTACACTTTTGAAGAAGATGAATAGTAGATTCACTGGCTTCATTACAGATCGGACAGCTATCCGTGTCCGCGAGCCCCCAAAGCTTCCTATTTCTGTTAGTCATCAGGCTCTCATGATAGGCTCTCCAGAGGGTACCTTTAATTCTTTGGGCCACCAGGATCTTCCACAGACGCACCCAACAACCAGGCGATTTGATAATGTACCTCCTCAGAATCGATTTGTAGATAATCGAAGTACTGAACTGACCATCCTTACTCCCAATAAACTGCCAGCCATCTTCCCCATCTTGCTCAGGATGTGGCACCATACTCAGAATTTTGTTGAAGGTTTCCTCATGAAACCAGGTTTTAATGAACTCTGCATCCCAATCCCCCTCCAGACTTATCATGGACGACACCTTAAGATCTAGCAGGTTACTCGGAATACTGACACCTTCTTTTAAACATGGTCTGTTTTTATAGTTAACCCAAGGGTCCATCCAAACCGAAGTGTTCTCTCCATTCATAATCACTCTCCCTGTGAAAACATCCAGAGCAGACATATTCCTCGTAATGTACTTCCAGAGTCTAGACCCCGTTGCTTCACCTTCATCCTTCAAGTGAAGATACTTCGCAGCCATGGCCTTCCTCCACAACAAGTTCCCTTCAGTCTTAAATCTCCAGACAACCTTAGATAGAAGCGCTTCATTTTGAATTATAGCAGGCTTTATGTTCAAGCCCCCGTCATTCATCTCCGCGACCACCTTCTGCCAGGCCACCCCACTCATCTTCCTCCTCTCCTTGTTACCACCCCAGATGAAATTTCTAACAATTTGATCCATCCGATCACAGACTTCAATAGGAAGGTGAACCGTTTGCATCAGATAGGTAGGAGAAGCATTGAGCACCGATCTAGCAAGGGTGACTCTTCCCGCAAAGGAGAGGAATCTGCTAGTCCAGGCTTCCATCTTAGACTCCAACGAGTTAAGGGCATCCATATACACCGCCTTGTTGGATCTCGAGTGAAGGATGGGGACACCCAGGTGTTTCCCAAGATTCTCAATCGTCATAATCCCCATCTTTCTGCTAATCCTTCTCCGGAGAAGGTCTTTGGTGTTCTTGGAGAAGAGGATAGTGGATTTCTCCTTGGCAAGGATTTGGCCTGAAGCCTCACTAAACTTCTTAATGCAACTCAACACCCATTTGGCCTGTTTGACGGATGCCTCACAGAAAAGCACAATATCGTCAGCAAAGCAAATGTGAGAAATTGTTGGGCCTCTCCTAGTGAACTTCAAGGGGGTCCATCTTCCCTCGCACTCTTCCTTAGCAATCGCCTGGCTGAATCTGTCAAGACACAAAACGAACAGATAGGGGGACAGAGGGTCACCTTGTGAGATCCCTCTTCTAGCTTTAAAAGGAGGCAGCAACTCACCATTCCAGTTAATAGAGATCTCCCCCACCGTGACAATGTTCATAATCACCTTGATCAGACTGCCAGGAATGTCAGTTAACTGGAGAGTCTCAAGTAGGAAATCCCATTTCATTCTATCATACGCCTTAGATAAATCAAGTTTTATAGCCATAGCCTTCTGACCGGAAACTCTAGTTCTCAGAGAATGAACCGCTTCTTGGACCATCATAGTGTTGTCAGAAATGCTCCTTCCAGGAACAAAGCTACTTTGGAGGGGAGAAATCCAGTCTGGAAGGTAATTTTTTATCCTCTCGACGATAATCTTAGATAAAAGCTTAATGCTTACATTATTGAGAGCTATCGGCCTCAGCTGGTTGCAAGATTCCAGAGTGTTGGTTTTTGGGATCAGGATCAGCGTCGAATTCACCATCTTTGCAGGAATCTCATCACCTTCAAAGCAACTAACGATGGTACTACATAGCGCTTTCCCCATTTTCCTCCAATTTGCCTAGATGAAGCCAGCATCCACACCATCGGGCCCAGGAGCCTTCATCGGTTTCATCTTCATCAGAGTTTCGCGAATCTCATCCTCCGAAGGTGTAGCAGCACAAAGCACGCGCTGCTCCGACTTCAGCTTGGGAAAGCAACCCGGATAGGGTCGTCTCCTTTGAACATCGAGCTCAGTAGAGAAGAGTCTCTTAAAATGAGAAAGCACCAGGTTCCAGACCATGATTGGGTCCTCCACCCAAACACCTTCGTCATTCTTAAGCTTAGTAATCTTCAACCTCTGCCTCTTGGACTGGACAACAGCCTGGAAGTATTTAGTATTGAGGTCTCCCAGCTTGATCCAATCACACCTGGATTTCTACTGCCATTTCGCTTCTTCAGTATGAAGAATGTCCATCAGCTCATGTTTCAGATTCTGGATACTCTCATCCAGTTTAGCATCGTAATCCTCACTTAAGCTACACTGAAGTCTACTAATCGCATTAGTAATGGCATCCTTCCTCTCCCTACCTTTCTTCCTCTCCGCACTATCCCATTTCCCCGCTTTCGTCATAAATCTCTCCACCGCAGTCGTGAAGTCACCTTCTTCATTCCAGGCCTCCGAGAAGAAGTTGTTGAAAGAAATTCTATCCTTCCAGGATATGCTAGTCTTGGTAATATACTTCCCCCGCATCCGTTCCTTATCAGTACGAACCAGGAACGGAGAGTGATCAGAGTTTATGCGAGCAAGGACCTCCACTCTAGTATCCGGGAAAGTTTGGACCCAATCCACATTCGTGACCGCACGATCAAGTCTTTCTTGAAGAGTACCCCATTTAAACATCATCCGGGGACCAGAAGCTCCCAGGTCCATCAGACCACTAGTCGTCAAAGCATTAGAGAAATCCCTACAGCTGCTAACACTGATACATTTACTTCCAACCTTCTCTGAGGAATCCAGGACAGTGTTAAAGTCCCCTAGCACCATCCAGGGAAGATTAGTAGACTCAGCAATGTTCTTAAGGTGATACCACAACATTCTTCTCTTGCCTTGATTAGTGCTAGCATACAAGAACATCACCAGATAATTGTTGTTAAACAGACACAGAATGAACTGCTTGTGAACCAGGATCACCTCCACGGCCCCCCTATGCTGCCTCCACATCACCCAAATACCTCCGGAGAACCCCACAGCCTCCACTCTATGAGAGGCGTCGTAGCCCAACCTCCTCACAATGTTGTCTACATTGCCTCCACTCGTGCACGGTTCCAACACAGCAAAGACATCAATCTTATGTTTCCTACTCAGCTCCCTGACCTCGTTTTGGACATCCGTCGAGAAGATGCCCTGCACATTCCAAGCAGCAAAGATCATCTAAACCACTATAGGATTGACAGGTGAGCTTATCTCGCTCAACCTATCCTGACCCGGAGGGTCTCCTATTTCTCCTGGAGTCATCTTCCTACCCCGCTTCCTCGAACTACACTCAGAGGTCCCCGCCGCTTTGGATACCTTCCTGTTCCGGAGGTGTATCCCTACAGAGCTGCCATGAGACATGTGACTCCTATTGTTGTCCTTTCTATTAGGTAAGTACGAGCCAAAATAGAAAGTGGTATTCTCCACAGCAGGCATGACCACTGTGTTGTCATCAGTGATCACCACAACGGCATGTGAGTTAGCTTTCCCCTTCTGGTGCACTTTGTCCTTCATAGCTGACATCTCATTCTGGATATTCCTCAGTGGCCTACATTCTTGCCTTGGAACCGTCCCTTCCTTCTCAGCTCTTGTCACCTTTCCCTGCCTCATGGTCTCTTTCCTTTGCCTCCAATCAATGCCCACCACTCTCTCCGCTACGACCTCCGGGTTTTCAGGGGTGAGATCAGCTTCCTCCTCCATATCTAAGTTTTGAAACTTGTTTCTAGTTTCCATAGTCTCCCTCGTACCACCTTGCATAGGCCTTCTTAGCTTTCTCTGAAAAGGTTTCGTGTGGATTGCCTCCGAGAATTCCCCCAGAGGAGTCACAGGATCAGACAACTCAACCTGTCCCTCCGTCGCAGCCGCTTTGCACGCATCTTGTCTAATATGGCAGCCATCTATAGTGTGCCCTATACGCCCGCAGTCCAGACAGATGGCAGGAAGGTTTTCATACTCCAGGACGTATCTCTCCCCTTGAACATAGATCGCCGGTAACAGCGGTCTGCTCGTGTCAAGCTTGACAGCTATTCTAGCGAATTTCCCTCTCCTCTTCAGTTCTGTGTTGGTGTCGACCTTCATAGTCTCACCAATCCGGTCTCCCACCTCCTCTAGAAACTGTCGTTGATATAGAAATATGGGTAACCTTGGGATGCGGACCCCTGCTACGATAAATTTCGGGTTACCGTTAGCAGGTGTGAAGCTCGGGTCCCATGGCTGGACGCTTAGATAGGAACCCATCATCGGCCATGGCCCCCCCGTCAGGGCCTTCAGATAGTCATCTTGCCTCAACAGTTGGACAAGAAAGTACTCATTCTCCATATCTATCAGCCTGAAGTTCCCGATCGGGTTCCACATGGATTTCATCCTCTTCTGCAGGGTCATGAAACCCACATCCCTCGATAGAACTTTGACAATCACCGAGTAACACCAAGGCTTCATCAGATCCTCGTACTTCTGGTTCGCAATCTTAAATTACGGGGTACCTTCGATCTCGTCTATCTTGATGTCCACCTTTGACAACTGCACATTCATGTCCTCGAAACCGAAGATGGATGGGATATCGTTGCTGCCTTCTCCACTCACAATATCCGTGTAAGACACCTGCTTCCGAGGATCCATCGAAACGCCCTGGGCAGATTGGGTCAGTACTGGAAATGACTTCGTCCCCCCATCAACCTCCATAGTTGTGGCGGTAGTCAGATCTGTCGCCATCTCCGCTACACCCCGACTGGCATACTGCAGGTTCAGCCCTAAGCTCCGAAGGAGGTCCACCGAACCTCCAACACCGGGCGGAGACTCATCTCCAACGCCCGTCACAGGCGGTCTTGCTCCCCTGCCAGCACTAAACACCCCTCCTCCGTGGCTACCGTCGCCGCCGCCCCTCCCTCCGGAACTCATGTTGTCTTTTTTCTTCCTTTTTCATCCATTTACACTATGATATTTTATTATATTTATATATGTGAAATTATTGAATATATCTAACTAAATACATGTTCAGTGGTAGTTCTCACTTGCACCTGGTTCACTCAATTTTCTTTTGATGATAACAGTTCTTAATACTTTCTTAGGTGCTAGAGTATTCTCCTCTCACCTTGACGTGAGCTATATGGAATCACATTTCTTCTTCATTATTTAAGGTTGATATTTCTTATTGTTAGGGCATCTACAACACCATCCTTGTACTAGAGGGTATTGGGATGTGGTGATTTTCTTATATATTGTTAATGTACTATAACTGTTAATGATTTTATTCTTATGATAAATGCATAGGATACTTGTTTTTCTTAAATTAAATAAGATAATTTGTATGTTTGTTTTGATATTATATATACTTTCAATGAAACTAAAAAAAAGTGTTAATTTTATTACCTCTACACAAACTATCTAGATTGATGTTTCTTCTTCATTCTCTTAGATAAAGAATTTTATTTTTTTGGGTTGTGTATTACCTCCTTGTACTAGATAGGTATCAGAGGTATGGTGATTTTGTTATATATTTTCATTATATATGGGTTGTATATAAATTGCCTTAGTTATTACATATGATGAATGCATATGATACTTGTATAAATTTTACACAAATCATGAGAATTTTAGTGTTGGTTTCTATCTTAATTATCCTTTGATGAAAATAGAAAATTTAAGTGTGTATTTTATTTTTTCATTATCAATTATTTCTGTTTTTGATGGCATGATGACTAGTGTGGAGTTGCCTTGTGGGGTTTCCACATTACAGGAAGTTTTCGTGTTGACACAAAGATTAACGATCCACAAAGTTATTCATGTGGAGAAATTAGATATCCAAATAAATCTAGAAAATATATTGAAGTATATATAACAAATAATTAGGACACCAAATACATTTATACATATGTACATTCTTATGTAGTGATGTTCAAAAATCATGAACCCTCGATCCAATGATTTGATACCACTACAAGTAGTACCAGTTATTATTTTTGACAAATTTAATGATATTTTAGCCCTTCGTATCAATTAAACCGTAACTTGGGATAAATTATAAAAACATTATATATAGAAAAACAAACTTAAACATAATTTTATTTCAAGAGAAACACGAATAATCTTTACAACATATGTTTCATCAAAATATTTGGAATATAAAACTACTTATACATGGAAACTGGGAATACAAGTCAAAGTCTACCCATTTTTGGGTCAACAAAGACCATTACTTATAGTTTGTCTCTTCTTAGTTATCTAAAATCACTTTTCATGTGCATGTATTTCCTCTAAGGAAATGTATCCATGCATTAACTGTAAGAGGAAACTAGGTCAGTCTCAAGGACTAGTCAACATCCAATTATTGAGCTACTTAAAACATGTTGTGTGTAGTCAAGATTTGATGCTAAAAGTACAGGTAACTACTATTTGGTGTCTATGAATATAACAAGAAGATTATAAGTTACTTTTGAAAGGATTCTTAATATTGTGCAATTTCAAAGTAAGAAACTAGCATGATAGCAAGATGGTCAAAATATCAAAATATCAAGATGTCAAAGAATGTATATGTCAAAATGTCAAAATAAAAATTATGAACTAACAATATGTCAAAAAATTGAGAATTCCAAATATCAAGGTATGAAATTTATATGACATCATAACTTCAAGATGTCAAAATATAAATTGCATCTTTCATATCAATATATTGGTTGGCTAAGTCTGTTATGTTCTTGGATTGCAAGAGAGAATGATGTTGTCAACTACTAGGTAACCGAAATTGGGGGTTACCTATTTTGATAGGTTGTAGAATATTACCCACCAAAATAAGGACCCCTAGGTCTATGGATGTAGTATTTAGAAGGATTGGTTTTTCCATCCAAAAGGGACTGGAAGTGCAGCTTGTTTCCTATTTGCCTTGTATGTTATTGTAATTGTATTCAAGCTTATATTAGGTTTTTTTTAAAATCAATTCACTAGTAAGGCGAGTATCCAAGATTTAATAAGTATAGTGTTCACTTTTAAAGAGGCAATCTAGGGTCTAAAACAATCTAAGGTTCACCACATTCAAAAGGTTTATTCATTCTTGTCAAGAAGGAAAACCTATCACATTAATGGTAAACAGTGATTTTAGTCCTTTCATAAAGCAAGATTCATAATTCATATGGCTCCAAGAATTGATCGAGATAGATTTTGACAATGTAGAACAATATTGTTACTATATTCTTGGAATCAAGTAATGTTCAATTGTGTTGTTTAGGTTTAGGTTTTCCATCTAGGTATACTATTTCACATTTTTCCATTATCTGTCTTCTAGGGTTTAGATCATGTCAACTACCATGTATGTCATTACAGAATCATCTTATCATATTGATAATCGTTACATGTTAACAATACTATAATACCACATCATGTTAATGCTAATTGTTGTCATCCCCATTTCTTTAATTTATCCAATGGTCGGTACCAGATCATATCTCTAGTTAATTACATATTCCATTCCATTTATTCCACATTTTTAACTTATTTTTAGTTATTTAATCCACCATTTCGCCCATCTACCACAATTCAAGTTTTTTATATTAAAGGTATTTGTCTCTGGATTTAAAGTGCAATTTTCCCTTATTTCAGCTATCATAGGCCTTTCTATTGATTTTCCAGTTGGATTATCCTGAATAAAATATTCATTTCTAAATGCTATGGTATTCAATTTCCATTATCTTCCCAAAAATGCATATCTTTTTTCATAATAACAAAGAATAGTCCTCAAAAGCTACATATTTATCTTCTTCTTTTTTCTTTGATTGAGTTTTATTCCATATATAACTCAATCCCACGGTAAGAATTGGTTCTATCTGATATTCCCTAGAATTGTCTAGAAAAGACAAGAAATATCAAATACAAATACATGCTTTATCCCTCCCAATAATACTTGAGTGGAACCACATGACCCACCAAGGTGTGCCACGTGGAAGAAATATTTGTTCCCCTACTTATTGGCCTTGTAGATCACTACGTATGGAGGGTTTATTCTAGAAACTTCCACCAAAAACCACCAAACATAATTCCATCCTATAAACTCCATAGCCCTTGTATTTTAGACCCATTTTGACTCTTGTGAATCTAGAGAGCCAACTACCTCCCTTTTACTTTAGTCTTTTCATTGACTAGAGAATCCTTCCTCTAGAAATAATATTTTATGAATGTTGTTAGGCCACATAACAATAATCACAACTATTCTAGTGAATCCATATATGGTGATCTTAAATGTTCTGTTCTGTTCATATTAAATTATTGTAACTACACTAATTTGTTCATAATTTCTTATTAAATTGTTCATAATTGTCATGAATAACTTAGATATACTCTTATGTGTTCTAATGTAAATCCTACTTGATCGAGATTTAATCTTGTTCATCTAGAATCATTTGTCCCATCATCTTTTCCTTTTTCATATGTGTTAGTCCTAATTGCATGGGATGAATCTCAGACGAGGGATATCCTAAGGCAATTAGGACCCCCACACCTAAAATATTAGGATCTTTAGGGTAATGCTGGAAAATATGTGAATGTCTTCAGTCCCAAATATTTGTAAAACAAAAAAAAAACCTTTTATCACTTTTTATAGTTTTGTTTTCTTTAATTAAACATGAAACTTCTTTAACAGAAGATCATCAAAAAGGATTCCAAAACCAAAATATATGGTCATTGTGGGGTGTTAACACCTTCCACACTTGTAACAAGATCTATAAATTCTGTCTTTGGTCACACTTTCCAATTTTTCCATGCCAAACCTTGATTTCAGTTAAATTAGTATTTTATTATATTTTTTACAATGACATAAACCCATTACTCCATTTTTCATTTTCTTAGATACAAAATATGTGGCAACTATTAGGTTTATCATTTTAATTTTCTTTATTAGTATTTTATTATATTTTTCACAATGACATAAACCCATTACTCCATTTTTCATTTTCTTACATACAAAATAGGTGGCAACTGTTAGGTTTTTCATTTTATTTTTCTTTATGCAACCATTAAGATAGCTTCTTGAGGAGTTTTTCTCAGGTGTGTAAATGTAACGACCCCGCCTCTCGGTAACCCCCAATTAAGGGAAACCCGAAGGTCAGAGCCGTTATTCAATTAACAGGATCAAAGGTTCGACAAATAATCAATAATAATTATGAAATTCTACTAACTAACTGGAATTTGGTATAAAATTAAAACTTTACTTACCTTTGAAAACTTTGGAAATCTATCTATCCAGGGCTTGAATTATTCTATCTAATCCTCCTTGCACTTTATTTCTTAATTCCACAATGTGTCACTTTACTGTTTGTTCTTTCAATTGTTGTTCCTAAAATGCCGACAAACAAAACGTCAGGCAGCATATCGAAATATACTTGTATGTGGGAACAACCAAAAACTTGTAAATATGGCTAACAATGTAATAATCACAATCAAATTAATTAACAAGCCAAATTAAACTTTTCAGTATGACATTCTCCACCGCTTTTTCCCTAACCCTGGCATACCCACCTTAGGGTTCCCTTTGCCAATGAATTAAGGCCACCTTCTCAATCCTGAGCTTGGTGCCTGGGGGTCACCCCTCATGGTGCCCACTAGTCATGTAATATCATAGGCCACCTTCTCATTCCCGAGCTTGGTGCCTGGGGTCACCACTCAAGGTGTCCATTGGTCTACCCATCTGGGTCTGACCTTTGGCATCATCCATCAGGGTAGCATGCAGGTGCGAGAATCCATGCTTCTATTATTAATGTGATAATCATAGTGACTTTATAGTTTGCAAGTATGAACATCCAAACTGATAATTTGCATTCAATGCGATTAGCCATCTGGAAAATCATCGGGAAACTAAGGCGGTTATTCATAATTAACCACATACCTGATTAGGAGGTCTCAAGGATTGTAAGTAGAATATCTAGTTAATCAAAGAGCCAACCAAGTCAGGCAACCAATCACCCCAATCGAACAGGCACAACAAGAAACCTGGAAAACATGTGCAATTTAATTACTCATATGTTCATCATTCTTTTACTTTAGTGAGTTGGAATTCCTTACTAGGGTGTGCCTAAGTTGAATTAGGGTTTTCCTTAATGTTCTTTACATTTGTCTTTTAACCTTTACCTTTTAGCTCAATTAAACCCTAAAACACTGTCTCCATGTTCCAAAACCTTAATTACTTAGTCATTCATATCTAAGCCTCTTTATTACCAACTTGGCTTACGATTAGTTCTAACTTTATCTTATACATAAGATTTCAAAACATAGCTTAGTAAAGTCAAAAACACCTAGATTAGGGTTTCTAGGTTTTCAAGTATATCTTCACTCATATGAGACTTTAAAACATCTTTTTTAACATATTAAAACTTTATCCCTTTAAGTTATCTATTATGAGGCTTCTTAATTAAACTTCAGATCAATATATCTCTGTTTAATATATATTCCTATTCTCAAAAATAAAAGTCATTAAAGTCGTATTACTCAAAATTAGGGCTTTTAGGCCCATTATTGTACTTTCTTAGTCATAGCACCCAATTAAGCAAATCATGGGGTTTTAAACTCAAATCGGATCCATATTATCCATTATTATGCCAAAAGAGTAAATGTTGATTCATAATACCAACTTAAGTGATAAACTCATCCCTAATCATCATCTAGGGTTTTGATTACACTTAAAGCATTAAAGTTACTAACTTTGGGTACTTTTCAAACTAGAATCAAAACTAGTTTGTAATTGTATTTTTATTGGATTCCTTGAATTTTTATGAGCAAAAACCATGTATTACATGCCATGATCAGAGCTAGAAATAATTAACTACGATTTTCGCAAAGTTAATTACCTTTGGGCCAATCTGTGGCCGCCACGTCAGCCAAACGAACCTTTTCTTTTCTTTTCACACAGTTTGGCCCAGAAGAAACAGCAGAAGTACGCTCCCACCCTTCTGCTCCTTTACAAGAGTCGGGGGAAGCGGGGTCTTTTCCCCCTATCATCTCCTACCTTACGCAAACTTGCCTCCCGCAAGCAGGATCCCACCCAGTCAACTAAGCGGTTGACTTTGGGTTCCATGGCATCGGAGACTGAGGTGAGTCGGCCAAAGCTCCGCTGGGACCATCCGAAGTCAATAACACCCATGGATTCATCGATGGTGCACCATACCACCGGGCCGAAGAAGCTTTCCTCGAGTAGGATACGTGGCCTGGTCCAGCTCCTTGGTGGCGGCTTTCCTTGCAATTGCCTGCATAAAGCCGGACGATCCCTCTTGCGAACTCACTGGTGTCGCCAGGGTTGGCGCACACGGCTTGTGCCTCCCCTCCTTATATAGGTATTAGCCCCCCCCCCCATTTAGGGAAAAACTGTACATATCAGGAAAGGTATGAAACCTTAGGTTGGTTTGATACGGAAATCGCTCCTGAACCCAACGAAATTGTTTCCTCAGTCGCACATTGCCTACACTTCGATCAAAACCAAAAAGAAGATTGTACCTACTGGACTCTGCGTTCCAGTCTCCTAGAAAGACTGGGATCAGGTCTAGGTCATTGGATTTTATATCTACGGTCCTCATTAAAACCGAAAATCCCAATAATCCCAATTTCATTGTGACATTTACTACTTTCTTTTTGTATGGTCCATACTTTAGGAATTCTTGTAAAATCCGTATCTCCCAAACCACTCTTCCAAATAACCCCAAATTTTGAGGGGATCTTATTAAAGAATTAATCTACCATCATGCCAAGTTTGGGTTCATTATCTTAAAAGAAAACGTGCCTTTTCTTTAGGTGCAAGATAACACTTTAATTATGTATTTCTCACATATTTTCTCTTTCCTTTGCCATTAAATTATTATTATGAGTTCCATGAACCTCAAGGAACCTTAATGGCTCGAAATCCCATTTTGGGAATATTCCTTAGCCTTTTAATTATCTCTTATCCATTTTCTTATTATCTTACTTATTTCCTTATTCTTTTTAAGGATTTATCTTCACCTTTCATTTCCTTTTTCTCTTTTCATATTTCTTTTATTAGAAATCATATGTAAACGAATTTTACCCAATTGTGGCCATTAATGCCACTTTCTACATATTTCCAAGTATTTCTTATAAATACTTTTCTTAATATCCATTATCTTGTATCTTTTCTAATATTTGGACTTTTCTTCTTTTATTCTCTTTTATATCCATTACTCGATTAATATAATAATGGGAATCATGAAATTCTTATCCAAAGGAATGTTTGCAAGGAAACCCATCCTTTGAAGCAAAGCTTACAACCTTTTTAGTTAAGCCCAATTTCACAAAATCATTGTATTACAATTATGAAAACATATGCAAAATTTTGGTTGTAACATCCTTTCCCTCTTATAGGAATTATGCCCTCAAAATTCCATCAAGCAAATAAATAATTTAGGATAAAACTTTTCTATATCCATCATTGGCCCCTATGTGGCTTTACCCTATCCATGGTGCTTCCAAAGAACCTTCATCATCTCATATTCTTTCATCTAAGTTCTTTCTCACCTTGGTATATCGTACCCTCATAGGTGACTCAGGACATTTCAGCCTCTCAAAAAGCTAAATAGGTTCATGGATCAGCATATGGCTTGGGTACCTCACATAGTGCTCTAGATCAGACTCATGGGACACATCATGCATCACGTTATCCTGAGGGGTAATGCTAAACCTAACCATATCCACCAATCCATCTCAAATGGACACATCTATCGGGTATTCAACTTTCTCAGCTATAGCTCAGAGGGGTCGGATTTTACATCATATGCTCTCCCACAGTGAACTGCATGTCAGTCTGCTTTGCATCAGCTCACGACTCATGTCACCCTTGGGCTTTCTCATAGCCATTGCATGATCAAAGCGACTTCATCTGCATACAATGTGGTTCTTTCTTGACCTTTGTGAGGCCTCCTTCACCAACATCATCTTAATGGAGTGGTGACCGACACAACCTCCCTATCTTGCATCCCGATAAAGGCTATGGTGGTTAACATCACATCTTAAGAACTGTCTCTATGTATCACCCTGAATGAGCACACATGCTCTCATCAGACCCTCTAGTATATATCATATTGTCCATTAGTATGGGGTGATAAACGGTGCTAACATTGAGTTCAGCACATTTCTACTTCCACCTCATGGGAGTGAACCTTTAGGTCATACCCAAGAACTTTTGAACTCGCATCATGGGGTAGTTGAACCATCTCTCTCTCTTGTGTAGTTCAACCAAATATGTCCCATGACAAAACTCTTTCTTTCTCATGTCATCTAGGTAAGGCGATCTACCATAACCCATATTGCATCCTGACCTTCCTTGGTCTAGGGGAAACTCACAACATCTATAGTGATGAACTCCCATCCCTTCTCAGGAAATCTTTATACTTTATATCCATGTACTGGGTTACTGGTGTTTGTCCTTCACCCCTAGCTTGCATGGCCACATGCCACATGCAACTTCGTCTTAAGCATCCACAGTACTACCGTCACTTACTATCTTCGTAGTACGATATATGGTGATCTTAAAATCATGATCTCCGGTATGTCATGATTCCTCAAGGTCGATATCTCGGAAACCCTAAACCACTTTAGTCGGGGTTTCATCACCTTCCTTTCCAAATAAGTGCATCTGAGGTTTTACCACCATCCTTTCATTGTATCAAAGACTAGGTTGGCTAACCAATCAACCATTAACTTGATCAATCATCATTGTTACATCTGTGTGTTAAAAAAACTTTCCTCCTTTCCAAACTTAGGGTTAGTCTAACAACCTCTTCTAGCCTCTAGTCAAACTAGGCAGCTGCATCTCAACCAGAGCATCCATTACCATTTCACATCCTTAGGTACTAGGTACTGTTGAAGACATGCACCTCCATGTATTCCACTTATTATCTCATCTCAGCTCTATCTACATCGAGGAAACTCTGAGCCCATCCTCTTGGTTTTTGAATTCAACCTTGTATCACTTGCCAATTCCACATAGCTCATGCTAAAAACATCCTTATAAGATGACTACCATATTTCTCTTAGTGTTTGTAGACCATCCATGTATTATTCCTTCCACAAAGGTATGTTATCATCTCTATCCTCATACCTTGTAGCAATGTTCCAACTTACATCAACTTTATCCTTGGTGTATGGCATGCGTACTGTCCTATCTCTCACTCCCATAACAAGAAGAAATAAGCATTTGGCGGCCATCCAAATACAGAGTTCTTCCCATTCCAGGAGTAGAGATGGTACATCCCACCTTGCCAGTACACCTTCAAATCTAAGTTGAAACGTGCAACTCATGTTTCCACATCACAGACATCATGATATCAAAATTATTTCCATGGAAAACTGGTCTCGAACCTACTAGGGTTTACACACAATCCTTGGTCATCTCCTCTGGGTCTATAGGGTGCCGGCACTTTTGGGGTCATCCCTCTTCCCTCATGCATCCATAGAGTGCCCTACTCATCTGCCCTTTGGGTCCCATGAGTTCATGAAGGTGATCAATCTCCTAACCCATGACCCTTAGACAATGATAGTTGTTACCTCCCGACCCTATGGTCATGTGCAACTAGGGAATTAGGCAACTCCTACTTCCATCGGTCTTATCCCTACCTGACCCTAGGACAGACTTAGGATTCTAACATAGTACATGTTCAACATAGAACCTTACCCATTCCTTCATCATCTCTCTCTACATTCTTGGGTTGTCTTTCATCCTTTCTCAGGGATCATGGTGACCTGCCTACCTTGGTCAGGCCCCATACGGGTTACCTCCATGGTAACACATCCATATGCACTTAGAGATGGTTAACTATGGGTCTACCGGTTCAATCTCATACCATGTACTTTTCACTTAACTTTCTCAAGATCCTATGAAACCACTTTAGGTTACCTCAACACCAAAAAAACTGGTATAGACCCAACCACAGAGTCCCTCTCCCAGGATGGGAGGAAACTACAACTCTTGACAACAAGGTCACAACCATCCTTAGGGTTTACCTTCACATGAGCATGCCTAACCCATCAAGTACTAAAGCACAAGCGGACCACCTATTAAACCATGCTAGGTCGTACTTGTTCTCTTTCCTCAACATTAGGTCAACTTAGTTGTGAGGGGTTCATCAAACATACCCTTAACTTAAGGGGTTTCCTTTACCTCTACACATGAGGAGTATCATGCTTGAAACTATAGAGACTCAAATCTCATCATGAGCATCGGATACACTACTTCCCCTCTTAGGCCTAGGAACCCTAGGTTCACCTTCGGGAGTTCAACTGCGTGCTCAATCTCTTAACCACAAATCAAGCATGTCCAAGATATGCCATGTACTTCCATAATCCTTCTACTCGAGTAACACCTCAGAGTTGAGTCCTCCTCATGGATAACCAACTAGGTATAAAACCTCACAATTGGTTACTAAACCTCTCCAAGTCTACGAAAGTCTTCTCCCTATCTCAGGAGGTAAACACCTATACCATAGGCACAGAGGTACCAGTAGACTCATCCTCACTCTAGGGTTTGGTTCCTCTCATGGAAACCAAGACATCATCAACCTCCAAGGATCAAGCATATGACAACCACTATCATCTACTTAGGTTGCATCATCCTCAACTCTCTATTGTTCCTCATATCTCGGGGTTTTAGGCTTCCAACTGCCTTGTTGGGTTCTTTCTTTCTCTCTTTAAGGCTAACTCCACATCTGGCCATACTACTAGAGGTCCTCTCTCCATGAAGGCTCATGCTGACAAGCATACCTCTAAGTGGGTGAAGCCTATCCATATCTCTTTATGTGTATCTCATAAGCCATCCCTCGTGCCCTTCTAGCCAGGGTTTCAACCTACTACCGTACCACTGACGTACTCTGGGTGTATGCTATCCCCTACTTGCATAAGCCATAGGGTTCCTATAGGTCCTTCACTAACCTCATCAATGAAGGAGCAATCCTTCACTCTAACATGTTCGACCCTTCCTAGGGTTGGGTTGCCAAAGGTGCTAGGTCATCCAACCTCTCATGGCTCGTATGGAAATCCAAAAGCATATCTATCCAAACAACCAGTCAACCATGTCATCTAACTCATCATGTCATCTCTCTAACCTTCACTTAGGGTTAGGGTTAACATCATCCTCACAGGATGTGCTAGGTCTCTACTTTAATGGAGATCTCTACCTCCAAGATTCACTTTCTCTACTCATCCTCCTGACAAGAAGGTCTAGCCTCAGGTCTCTCCTGAGGGAAATGAAAACTTATGTCATACGACCTAAGCATGTATCTATTCATTTACGCTTACTCTATTAAGCTTATGTCCATGACATCTTATTTACATTCTTTTATTAATTTGGTGGAGGATTCCTTAATCCTTATCAACCTTACCCATACCTCAAGAGGGTGAGGAGAAGAGAGAAAACCCTAATCCTTAAGGTCCTTAACAGAATTTGAGTTGAGAAGGGATGAACAAGATGAGAGAGTCCTAAAGGTATCTTATTTCGATTCATACCCTAAGACTTTGGCCAGGCAGTCACACGGATCCAGGAGTCCTCGTATTCTGACTAGCAGTGCGAAGGAAAATATTTCCAGCCCCCAGTCATGATTCTTTTCTAGAAACCTCTGTATTTCAGATAATCCTCTAATAACTCCTTTGGGTTCTACAGAATTTGTAAAATTTAATAATTATTAAAGATTAAGTGAGGAACCTATGCTCAGATACCAATTGTAATGACCCCTCCTCCCGGTAACCCCCAATTAAGGGAAACCCGAAGGTCAGAGTCGTTATTCAATTAACAGGATCAAAGGTTCGACAAATAATCAATAATAATTATGAAATTCTACTAACTAACTGGAATTTGGTATAAAATTAAAACTTTACTTACCTTTGAAAACTTTGGAAATCTATCTATCCAGGGATTGAATTATTCTATCTAATCCTCCTTGCACTTTATTTCTTAATTCCACAATGTGTCACTTTACTGTTTGTTCTTTCAATTGTTGTTCCTAAAACACGGACAAACAAAACGTCGGTCAATATGTCGAAATATACTGGTATGTGGGAACAACCAAAAACTTGCAAATATGGCTAACAATTTAATAATCACAATCAAATTAATTAACAAGACAAATTACACTTTTCAGTATGACATTCTCCACCGCCTTTTCCCTAACCCTGGCATACCCACCTTAGGGTTCCCTTTTCCAATGACTTAAGGCCACCTTCTCAATCCCGAGCTTGGTGCCTGGGGGTCACCCCTCATGGTGCCCACTAGTCATGCAATATCATAGGCCACCTTCTCATTCCTGAGCTTGGTGTCTGGGGTCACCACTCAAGGTGTCCATTGGTCTACCCATCTGGGTCTGACCTTTGGCATCATCCATCAGGGTGGCATGCATGTGCGAGAATCCATGCTTCTATTATTAATGTGATAATCATAGTGACTTTATAGTTTGCAAGTATGAACATCCAAACTGATAATTTGCATTCAATGCGATTAGCCATCCGGAAAATCATCCGGAAACTAAGGCGGTTATTCATAATTAACCACATACCTAATTAGGAGGTCTCAAGGATTGTAAGTAGAATATCCAGTTAATCAAACAGCCAACCAAGTCAGGAAACCAATCACCCCAATCGAACAAGCACAACAAGAAACCTGGAAAACATGTGCAATTTAATTACTCATATGTTCATCATTCTTTTACTTTAGTGAGTTGGAATTCCTTACTAGGGTGTGCCTAAGTTGAATTAGGGTTTTCCTTAACGTTCTTTACATTTGTCTTTTAACCTTTACCTTTTAGCTCAATTAAACCCTAAAACACAGTCTCCATGTTCCAAAACCTTAATTACTTAGTCATTCATATCTAAGCCTCTTTATTACCAACTTGGCTTACGATTAGTTCTAACTTCATATTATACATAAGATTTCAAAACATAGCTTAGTAAAGTCATAAACACCTAGATTAGGGTTTCTAGGTTTTCAAGTATATCTTCACTCATATGAGACTTTAAAACATCTTTTTTTTACATATTAAAACTTTATCCCTTTAATTTATCTATTATGAGGCTTCTTAATTAAACTTCAGATCAATATATCTCTGTTTAATATATATTCCTATTCTCAAAAATAAAATTCATTAAAGTCGTATTACTCAAAATTAGGGCTTTTAGGCCCATTATTGTACTTTCTTAGTCATAGCACCCAATTAAGAAAATCGTGGGGTTTTAAACTCAAATCGGATCCATATTATCCATTATTATGCCAAAAGAGTAAATGTTGATTCATAATACCAACTTAAGTGATGAACTCATCCCTAATCATCATTTAGGGTTTTGATTACACTTAAAGCATTAAAGTTACTAACTTTGGGTACTTTTCGAACTAGAATCAAAACTAGTTTGTAAGTGTATTTTTATTGGATTCCTTGAATTTTTCTGAGCAAAAACCATGTATTACTTGCCATGATCAGAGCTAGAAATAATTAAATATGATTTTCGCAAAGTTAATTACCTTTGGGCCAATCTGTGGCCGCCACGTCAGCCAAACGAACCTTTTCTTTTCTTTTCACGCAGTTCGGCCCAGAAGAAACAACAGAAGTACGCTCCTGCCCTTCTGCTCCTTTACAAGAGTCGGGGGCAGTGGGGTCTTTTCCCCCTATCATCTCCTACCTTGCGCAAACTCACCTCCCGCGAGTAGGATCCCGCCCAGGCAACCAAGTGGTTGACTTTGGGTTCCAGGGCATTGGAGACCGAGGCGAGTCGGCCAAAGCTCCACTAGGACCAGCCAAAGTCAACAACACCCATGGATTTGTCTATGGTGCACCATACCACCGGGCCGAAGAAGCTTTCCTCGAGTAGGATACGTGGCCTGGTCCAGCTCCTTGGCGGCGGATTTCCTTGCAATTGCCTGCACAAACTCGGACGATCCCTCCTTGCGAACTCACTGGTGTCGCCAGGGTTGGCGCACACGGCTTGTGCCTCCCCTCCTTATATAGGGATTAGCCCCCCCCCCCTGTTTAGGTAAAAACCATACAGATCAGGAAAGGTATGAAACCTTAGGTTGGTTTGATACGGAAATCACTCCTGAAGCCAATGGAATTGTTTCCTCAGTCGCACATTGCCTACACTTCAATCAAAACCAAAAAGAAGATTGTGCCTACTGGACTCTATGTTCCAGTCTCCTAGCAAGACTGGGATCAGGTCTAGGTCATTGGATTTTAAATCTACGGTCCTTGTTAAAACCGAAAATCCCAATAATCCAAATTTCATTGTGACATTTACTACTTTCTTCTTGTATGGTCCATACTTTAGGAATTCTTGTAAAATCCGTATCTCCCAAACCACTCATCCAAATAACCCCAAATTTTGAGGGGATCTTATTAAAGAATTAATCTACCATCATGCCAAGTTTGGGTTCATTATCTTAAAAGAAAAGGTGCCTTTTCTTTAGGTGTAAGATAACACTTTAATTATGTATTTCTCACATATTTTCTCTTTCCTTTGCCATTAAATTATTATTCTGAGTTCCATGAACCTCAAGGAACCTTAATGGCTCGAAATCCCATTTTGGGAATATTCCTTAGCCTTTTAATTATTTGTTATCCATTTTCTTATTATCTTACTTATTTCCTTATTCTTTTTAAGGATTTCTCTTCACCTTTCATTTCCTTTTTCCTCTTTTCATATTTCTTTTATTAGAAATCATATGTAAACGAATTTTACCCAATTGTGGCAATTAATGCCACTTTCTAGATATTTCCAAGTATTTCTTATAAATACTTTTCTTAATATCCATTATCTTATATCTTTTCTAATATTTGGACTTTTCTTCTTTTATTCTCTTTTATATCCATTACTGGATTAATATAATAACGGGAATCATGAAATTCTTATCTAAAGGAATATTTGCAAGGAAACCCATCCTTTGAAGCAAAGCTTACAACCTTTTTAGTTAAGCCCAATTTCACAAAATCATTGTATTACAATTATGAAAACATATGCAAAATTGGGGTTGTAACAGTAAAACACTAACATATTTTCACTATAGGGTTTCTAGTGTTATTAAATGAATGTAAGGACTACTATATGCTTACTAGTGTCCATATGGGTAGTTGATAAATGTATACATTTATAGTAAAGTATGGTATCATATTTTGTCATAAAAAATTTCCATGGTTTTAAATATCACTATTTCAAAAGGGATTATGCATTTATTTTTTTTATCTTCAAAGTACTAGTATGTAATAGTACTATTTAGATGAATGAAAAATATAGTACACTCATATAGAGTCAAAACCAATAGGTCATCTAGAGTAAATTTTCAAAATGTAAGTTTATTCATGGTTATATTTGTCAAACTACCTTACTGATGCATATCTTTTATTTTAAAATGTCTTTAAAATCAAAATATAATATTCCATATCCAAATATAAAATCATTTAATATTGCATTTATAAATACAAGGAATGTAAAAATATGTGTGGTTAATCTCATATCGTGAACATAAGTATGTAGTAGTTTATCATAAATGATTACTAAAACTACTAGTTTTTATTTAAGAATATGAATTCTACTAATTACTAATATGAGTTTGCGTTCATATTCATTGTATTTTGATTATTATAAATAATAGGGCTAATTGATATAGGTTCTCGATAACCACATTTAATATATAAGGTATTCTAATTATTAAGTAATTTGTTTTTTGATATAACAAAAATTTCAGTCTTCTTATATATAGACATTCACACACTACTATATAGGTATACACATATATATACAGATACATATACATATATATATACATATACATATATGCATATGTATATATGTGTATATTTATACATATATATGTATATTTATACTACACACACACACACACACACACACACACATATATATATATATATATATATATATATATATATATATATATATTACACATATATGTATATATAGGTATATATATCTTTGTATGTGTGTGTACTGTAAAGGTAATCCACTAGGAATGTGAGTCACTATCATGATTATATGTTATTGTGTATAGCTCTTCTGTATTATCTAGTATTATGAAACTATAGTTATTACTCTAAAATACTAAAAATAGAGACTTCTATTGATAGGAACTAATACACTAATATGTGTAATATGTTGCAATAATCTAAGATAAGACTATTTGGTGTTAGAGATAATTCTTTTTAGTATGGTTAGCATTCAAATCATCCTATGCAGTCCATCATATAATATATTCTCGTATCAACTCATTTCCATGAAATAAGAACATATGAATGCAACTAGCCTATAAATATTAAAGGTGGTTGGTCTCTAATGGGTTAGTTTCTGATCGAGTTCCCTTGGTTCTATTTGATTGTTTCCCAGCTGTCAATCTCCTTGGAATATAATTGAAGCTATTCTAGGTGGTAGACTTTCCAACAACAATAACAAAAATTCATTCCTTTACATAAGTAATTTTAGAAATATTAAATTGTGATCTCATAAAGAGTGGGTAATTAGATAGGTACATGTAGGCTTTCTCTTCTAGATACAAGAGTCTTCATGGCCAGAGGTTGATATTAGGGAAATAACTAAGAGATGGTTACCAAGTAGCTAGATTGGTCATCATTGTTGCAGGTCCTGGAATTACATCTATAGTTGAAGACATACTCATCATAGCTACAGGTAGTGTGTCTTCCTTTATAAGTTTCAAGAGTTAGCCGATGAGGTAGGGGAAGTGGATGCAAGAGACAATGATAGTGGGAGCAAGCAGTTTGAGGTTATAAGTAGGTGGAATGTTCTTCAAAAGGAAATATGTAGCCTCACGTTTCCTCTGTAGATCTAAATTCCAAATGAAAATTGCAGTGTGTAGATGTCTTCCTCATGGATGTAGAAGACAGTGGCGGTGGGAGAAAGTAGTGTGAGGTTAGAAGTAGGTGGAATATTGTTCAAAAGGAAATATGTAGTCTCATACATGTTTCCTCTACTGATCAGGATGCCAACTGAAAATTGTAGTGTGTAGATGTCTTTCTCATGCATGTGTTCAAGGTATGAGGGGAGGATGTTGGAAGTCATCGAGGTGTTATGGAGTTAGGGATGAGTTCCAAAGTATTCCTTTGGCTTAAGGATGGATCTTTAACATAAGGATATACTATGTGTATTATGTAAATCAAATTTGTGTCTAAGGGTTGGTGATCCTCTAGGTTGGGGTAGGAGGAGACTTATAGTATAATGGTTAATGCTTGGAATTTTAGGGGATATTGGGAATAGGTAAATGCATCTCATGGATCATTCATTTGTTTGGCATTGAATTCACGCCATTCATCATAATATTCATGATGGTGATTCTCTTTAGGACTTAGGATAATACTGAATGTGGATTTTGCATTAGCAGATTATGAAGTGGGGTTTATTTGGTCGATCATGGGTCAAGAGGTGGAGAACAAAATATCTTTAAGGTCTATTTTTTCACTTACAACTTCTACCTGAGGTGGTGCAAGAGAGGAGATGAGGGTCTCCTCATGAATTGGATAATTAACTCAAATGTGAAGTGGTGATAAATACCTACTTAAAAAGTTTACAACTTCTCGATGAGAATTGGATTGTGGATCTAATCAACCAAAATATAACCTAAAATAATCAACATAGATTTGATCTCACATGAGAGAACAACATGAAAGTAGTAATTTAGGGTCCATTCTACAAAGAGAATGTAAGTTAATTGAACCTTTATTGGATTACATAAAGGATTCCAATATGAGTAGTCTAAAACAAAGTAAAAGAAGCATCATTGTACTGAAGTTGAACAACTTGGATTGATCGTAATGGGAGGAATTAGGTCAAGGATTTCAACTCCACAAACATGAAATCTGATTTCAAATGTTTTCTATATTAACATTTACCTAAAAAATTAATGGGTATTTCCCTAATAATTTATTCTTTCTCACTCAATACTCAAAGAAACATGTTGTGCAAATATATTGATATGTTTTCACAATAGTTTAAATCGATATACTTAATTATCATTCAATTCTACCTATGTATACTCCCTCTCACTCTCTTAATAGAAGCAACACCCACAAGCCCTATCCAAATATAGATGTAGTTCTTACCTAGATAATGACATAAGAAATTATGGTGACCAATCATCCAACCATAGACAAAATCAAGAGAAATTACAAATTTTTATCTATAATAAATTTGGTTGTAGTGTAGAACATACAATTAAAAAGAATATATTGTTAATGCAATAAAAAACAAATCTTTATTAATACAATAAAAATGTAAATTTTATCATGCGGTTACTCTCCAAGACTACTTAATTGGTTACTCACTCTTAATCATGGTTGTACATGATAGAATAATTAGAACACATGATTGAAGACATGTAATTGGATAAAGAAAAGATGAAAATCAATGTTGAAGTGCCAAGAATCTCTCAATCCTTACACTGTCACTGTTAAAGAATGTATCTGACCATAATTCCTCCATTTCTCTCATTTTCCTCCACTTTAATGTTGTTCATCCAATCTATCTCTTTTGCTCAAAAATCAAGATGCCCTCCTCTAGAAGTAGAGGGGTCCCATATATACTTTTCAAGCCATACTAAGTAAGTAGCATTAGGACCCTTGTTCCAACTTTACTAACAACAAGTGGCTTGCTCAATCGAGCGATCACATAGTGGATTCACTATGTAGCCTGTTACAACCCCAAATTTTGGGTTCATTGGTTGAGGAATTTATTTTCTCATAATGAATATAAATGAACAAATAATGGATAAATGCATGGATTTCATTTACAATAGCCTTGTTGTTTGATTTGTGGGCTTTGTTGGCTATTGGGCCCAATAACAAGGATATTCAATTAATTAATGAATAACTGAGAATTGAGATAAGAAAGGTGTGGAAACCTCTAGAAGGCAAATCCAAAGAGGATTTCGTGCCTCTTAGATTCCTTGGGTTCCAAGGAGTCCAAAGTTGCAAAGAAAAGGCAATAAGAAAAGAAAATATCAATTAAGTATTTCCTTGTTAATAAAGAAAATTGAAAACATTGATGAAATAGGGAAAACATGTGAAAAGAAGTATTTTTGAGTTATCCTTAGTGGGATTTCGTATCCCAATGTTTCCTAATAATAAAAGGAATGCTAATGAGGAAAATAAGAGAGAAATAAAGAGAAATCAACAAAGAGGAAATATTTTAAAAAGAAATAGGCAAGATAATGGGAATAATGCATATTGATGCATTTAATGATAATGAGTGTTCCTTAAATAAAGAATTTCGAATTCTTTGAGTTTTATTGGGATTCAAGAAGTCCCAATCAAGGAAGAGGAAAGAGAAAATAGCAATAAAAGAAAATAAGAATATAATGAGAGTACATTATTAATAAATCCCATGTTATTATTAAAAGGAGGATATTTTCTATTAAAAGGGAAACTAAATTTCGTGACCAATAGTTTAAAAAGGCAAGTTTAAAGAGAATTAGAAAATGGATGTTCGTATTTCTAATATCCATATAATTGAGAATATCCAAAGATAAAGGAGAGAGAGAGGTCTACTTCCTAATAAAGGATTTGGTTTCCTATTAAGAAAGGGACTTGTTCCCTCTTAGACAGGCATGTTAGGGCGAGGATTCCTCCCCTATAAAAGGGGTAGGCCCTTTGGGACGAGTTCCAGAGATATTCCGCATCTCCCACTCTCTTTCCCCCATCTTCTTCTTGTTCTTCATCGTGCAACCCTAACCATGAGGGTATGGACCTATCCCGGAGTGATGAGAAGTGGTTGATGGCCTGAGTTAAGGTGGGAAGACTCCACGACCCTCTAGAGCTAAGCGGTTGCTAACCTAACGCTCCTACCATCGCACAACTAGTGCAGTAGGTCTGCAACGTGCAGCTATCGCAGCAGCAATGAAGGGACGAGTTTCGCCTAGAAACGCGCGTGTGGGCTGCAAGCTGCGGACGCCCCGCGTGCGCCGAGGTGCGTCGGAGGTAGGGCACCCACCTGCGGTGGTTCCCGAGTCTCCAGAGAGGAGAGGTAGACCGCGGGAGGACGGCCAGCGGCGGCCGCAGCCGAAGGTTCGAGGTAGAAGACGACTAAATAGCTTTGGACGACTCTGCCCTTCGCGGGCTGAATAAACAGCGACTTAAGCAAGGGGCAAAAGAGTCTTTTCGTCATGTTTTTATAAGTGTCCAGCGACGTTGCATGGAGCCAAGCGACGTGGCGCTCTGTGATTGGCCCGAAGAAGGTAATTTTACAAAATTCATAACTCTTAATTGGTAGCTCCGATGAGAACGTATGATACATGAATTTTGCTCACAAAAACGAGAGGAATCCATTAAAAATATAGTTGAATCTTAATTCTGATTGCAATTCGAAAAGTAGTACAAGTTATTAACTTTAATGTAATGATGATTAAGAAACCCTATTTTGATGTGTTTAATGTGATTAGGAGGGTTTAATTGATGAATAAAGTTGATATTAGCCTGTTAATGATAAAAAGGGACATTAGGTACAAAAAGGATGAACTTTGCATATAATTAGATTAATTTTGAGTTTCTTGTGCATGAATAATAATCTAATGGGCCTTGAAACCCTAATGTTAGTGGATGAGTTTATTAATGGCTTTAATTGACAAATTTGATGATTGGAGTTGAAATATGTGGAATCTAAACTATTAGAGTACAAAAGTCCTTAATTCTGGATAAAAACCCTAAAAGTAGTAATTAGGGATTTCTCAGGAATAAAAGGGTAAAATTATGATAAAATGAATTCATATGCGACTTAGATCATAATGGGCTATGAATTGATGATAAATGCTTATAATAATTTTGCCATGAAGTAAAAAGGATTAAAATAGTAGCTTTAATGAAAAGAGTCTTGATGGACTTAATTGATAGATAATGGTGTTGTTAATCTGAAAATAAGATTAAATGTTGTTAAAGCATAACCTTAACATCTTGTGTGACCACTAGATGAATAATTGGGGTTTATGAGTAATTAGGGTTTAAATAATAAAATATGAAAGAGAAACCCTAATTGCAACGGAAACCCTAAAAGGGGACTAGAAACCCTAGGAAGCGAGCTAGATTTAATAGATCTTAATGACATGAGTAATAATAGGAAATTGTATAAATGTTTCAGGATCTTATTGAATGCTTGCTTTCTTGGATTCTTATTTGCATGGATATTTCTATTAAAATCATCAGATCAGGTATGTGGTTACGCTTACGAATAACCGCATTAGTTCTCCGCATGTTTGCCGGATGGTTAATCGCATTGACTGCAATTAAACTGTTTGGATGTTCATACTCGCAAATTATAAAGTCACTATGACTATCACCTTAATAATAGAAGTATGGATTCTCGCACCTACATGCCACCCTGATGGATGATGCCAAAGGTCAGGCCCAGATGGGTAGACCAATGGACACCTTGAGTGGTGACCCCAGGCACTAAGAAGGTGGCCTATGTTATTGCATGACTAGTGGGCACCATGAGTGGTGACCCCCAGGCACCAAGCTCGGGATTGAGAAGGTGGCCTTAAGTCATTGGCAAAAGGGCACCCTAAGGTGGGTATGCCAGGGTTAGGGCAAAAGCGGTGGAGGATGTCATATTGAAAAGTGTAAATAGGATTGTTAAATAATTTGATTGTGATTATTAAATTGTTAGTCATATGTGCAAACTTTTGGTTGACCCCACATACCAGTATATTTCGATATACTGACCGACGTTTTGTTTGTCGGCGTTTTAGGTACAAATGAAAAGAACAAACAGTAAAGTGGCATATGTGGAATTCAATGAGAAGTAACGTACACAGGAGGATTAGTTAGAGTAACATCTTCATGGATAGAAGTTTAGAAATCCCATCTTTTAAAAAGGTAAACAAAGTTTTATTTTATACCAGTTTTAGCTTTAGTTGGTAAAGTTTATTTAATTATTATTGATTATTTGTCGAACCTTTGATCCTGTTAATTGAATAACGGCTCTGACCTTCGGGTCTCCCTTAATTGGGGGTTACCGGGAGACGGGGTCGTTACAATTGGTATCAGAGCATAGGTTCCTCATCTAATCTTTAATAATTATTAAATTTTACAAATTCCGTAGAACCCAAGGGAGTTATTAGAGGATTATCCGAAAGACTGAGGTGTCTAGAAAAGGATCACGACCGGGGGCTGGCAATATTTTCCTCCGCACCGCTAGTCGGAATACGAGGACTCCCGGATCCGTGTGACTTCCTGGCCAAAGTCTTAGGGTATGAATCGAAATAAGATACCTTTTAGGACTCTCTTATCTCGTTCATCCTTTCTCAACTCAAATTCTGTTAAGGACCTTAAGGATTAGGGTTTTCTCTCTTTCCCTCACCCTCTTGAGGTATGGGTAAGGTTGATAAGGATTAAGGAATCCTCCAGCAAATTAATAAAAAGCATGTAAATAAGATGTCATGGACATAAGCTTAATAGAGTAAGCGTAAAGGAATAGATACATGCTTAGGTCGCATGACATGAGTTGTTATTGCCCTCAGGAGAGACCTGAGGATGGACCTCCTTGGTAGGAGGATGAGTAGAGAGAGTCAGTCGTGGAGGTAGAGACCTCCACTCAAGGTAGAAACCTAGCACATCCTTTGAGGATGATGGTAACCCTAACCCTAAGTGAAGGTTAGAGATAGAGATGACATGATGAGTTAGACCGAGTGTGTGGTTGGACATGCCTTGGGATCGTCATATGGGCCATGAGAGGTTGGATCACCTAGTACCTTTGGCGACCCAACCCTGGAGAGGGTCGTGCATGTTTGGGCGAAGGGTAACTCCTTCATGGATGAGGTTAGAGAAGAGCCTATAGGGCTGTCACCATAGGATATAACTTGTACCCAGAGTGCGTCAGCAATGGTGACATTAAACGAAACCCTAGTCAAGAGATCATGAGGGATGACTTATGAGATAAGCATAGGGGGTTATGGATAACCTTGGGTAAACATAAGTTTGAAGCATAGGTTTTCCCCATGTGGAGGTATGCTAGTGAAGCTTGATCCTTCATGGAGAAAGGACCTCAAGCAGTATGGCTGGATGTGGAGTTAGCTTTAGAGAGAGAAAGAAGGACTCAAGAAAGAGGATTGGAAGCTTAGGTTCCGAGACATAGGGAACAGTGGATAATCGAGGATGATGCGACCTAAGTGGATGATAGTGGTTGCCTTATGTTTGACCCCTGAAGGCTGATGATGTCTTGGTTGCCTTTAGAGGGACCAAACCTTAGAGGGAGGATGACGCTTCTAGTACCTATGGTTTAAGTGAGTACCTACTGGATGAGATAAAGAGTGCTTTAGACCCTGAGGAGGTTTAAGTAACCAGTTGTGAAGCTTTATACCTAGTTGGTTGTCTAGGAAGAGGAATCAACTCTGAAGTGTTGCTTAAGTAGAAAGATCATGGAAAGTACATGACATATCTTGAACATGCTTGATTCATGGTTAAGAGTTTGAACATGCAGTTGGATACCCAAAAGTGAACATAGGGTTCCTAGGCCTAAGAGGGGAAGCAGTGTACCCAATGCTCATGTTAAGATTTGAGTCTCTATAGTTTCAAGCATGGTACTCTTAATGTGTAGAGGTAAAGGAAAACCCCTTCAGGTAAGGGTATGTTTGATGAACCCCTCACGAATAAGTTGATCTGAGGATGAGGAAAGAGAATGAGTGTGATCTAGCATGGTTTTGTAGGTACGCTTGTGTCTTAGTAGTTGTTGGTTTTAGCATGCTCATACGGGTGTAAACCCTAAGGGTGGTTGTGACCTTGCTGTCATGGGTTGTAGTTTCCTCCCATCCTGGGAGAGGACCCTTGGTAGGGTGTGTACCAGTTCTGTCGGTTTTGAGGTGACCTGAAGAGGTCTCATAGGATCTTGAGAAGATAAGTGAAGAGTACATGGTATGAAAATGAACCTATAGGCCCATAGATAACCATCTCTAAGTGCATGTGGATGAGTTACCATGGAGGTAACCAGTATGGGGCCTGACCAAGGTA
Organism: Alisma plantago-aquatica; assembly: GCA_963693085.1. Lineage (NCBI taxonomy): Eukaryota > Viridiplantae > Streptophyta > Magnoliopsida > Alismatales > Alismataceae > Alisma > Alisma plantago-aquatica. Next base: position 205,705,824 of record OY856412.1, on the reverse strand, counting down.
GGCAGGTTGCCATGACCCCTATGAAGGGATGAAAGTCAGTCATGAATGCAGAAAGAGGTGATGAAAGCTTGGGTAAGGTTCTAAGTCAGACATGTACTATAAGATAATCCCAAGTCTATCCTAGGGTCAGGTAGGGATAAGACCGATGAAAGACGGAGTTGCCTAATTCCCTAATTGCGCATGACCATAGGGTCGGGAGGTAACAGCTATCATTGTCTGAGGGCCATGGGTTAGGAGATTGATCACCTTCATTAACTCATGTGACCCAAAGGGCAAGCGAGTAGGGCACTCTCTGGTGCATATGGGAAGAGGGATGACCCCAAAAGTGCCGGCACCCTACAGACCTAGAGGATATGACCAAGGATTGTGTGTAAACCCAAGAAGGTTCGAGGCCAGTTTTCCATGAAAGTAACTTTGATATAATGATGATTGCGATATAGAGACATGAGTTGCACGTTTCAACGGAGGTGTACTGGCGAGGTGGGCTGTACCATCCCTACTCTTGGAATAGGAAGAACTCTGTATTTGGACGGCCGCCAAATGCTTATTTCTTCTTGTTATGAGAGTGAGAGATAGGACAGTATGCATGCCACACACCAAGGACAAAGATGTTGTAAGTTGGAACGTTGCTATAAGGAATAATGATAGAGATGTGGAAGGAATGATACATGGATGGTTCGCAAACACTATGAGAGGTAGTGTAGCTAGCTTATGAGGATGTTTTATCAGGAACTATCTGGAATTTGCAGATTAACCAAGGACGAGTTCGATCACAGTGAGTAGGAGCTTAGAGTTTCTTGATGAAGACAAACTTAGAGTTTGAGATGAGATGATAAGTATAATACATGGAAGAGTATGTCTTCAACATTGCTTAATATCGAAGGATGTGATGTGGTAATGGATGCTCTGGTGGAAATAGAGCTGTCTAGATTGGCTAGAAGGGAGTTGTTAGGCTAACCCTACGTTTGGAGAGAAGATGTGTTTTGGCTAACACTCAGATATGAGGAGATAGGTTGAACAAGTTAATGGTTGTTTAGTTAGCCAGTTAGTCCTTGATGTAGTGAAAGGATGGTGTTGGAACCTCAAATTCACTTCTTTGGAAAAGAAAGTGACGAAACCCTGATTAAAGTGGTTTAGGGTTTCTGAGGCATCAATACATGAGGACATGATATACCTTGGTACTACAAAGATAGTAAGTGATGGTAGCATTTCAGATGCATAAAACAAAGTTGCATGTAGCATGTGGCCATGCAAGCCAGGAGGTGAAGGACGAACACCATTAACCCAGTGCATGGATGTAAAGTATAAAGAGTTCCCGAGAAGGAATGAGAGTTCATCATTATGGATGTTGTGAGTCTCTCCTAGACCAAAAAGGTCAAGATACAATATGGGTTATGGTAGATCACCTTACCTAGATGACATGAGAAAGGAAGAGTTCTGTCAAGGGACAGATCTGGTTGAACTGCATATGAGATGAGATGGTTCAACTACACCATGATGCGAATTCAAAGGTTCTTGATGTGACCTAAAGGTTCACTTCCATAAGGTGGAAGTAGATACATGAAGAGCTCAGTGGTTGTACAGTTTATCACCCCATACTAATGGACAGTATGATCCGGACTAGTGGGTCTGATGAGAGCATGTGTGCTCATTTAGGGTGATACATAGAGACAGTTCCTAAGATGTGATGTTAACCACCATGGCCTTTATCGGGATGCAAGATGTTCCATAAGGAGGTAGTGTCGGTCACCACTTCATTATGAAGATGTTGGTAAAGGAGGCCTCGCGAAGGTCATAAAAGAACCCCAGGGGTGTGCAGATGACGTCGCTTTGATCGTGCAATGGCTGAGAGAAAGCCCAGTGGTGACATGAGTCATGAGCTGATACAAAGCAGACTGACATGCAATTCACTGTGGAGGAATAATGTGAAAATCCGACCCCTCTAAGCTACAGCTAAGAGAGCTGAATCCCCGATATAGGAATCCATTTGAGATGGATTGGTGGAGATGGTTGTGTATTCTTACCCCTCAGGATAACATGATGTATAATGTGTTACATGAGTCCGATCTAGAGCACGATGTGAGGTACCCAAGCCATGTGTTGAGCCTTGAACCTATTCAGCTTTTGAAAGGCTGAAATGTCCTGAGTCACCTATGAGGGTACGATATACCAAGGTAAGAAAGAACTCAGATGGAAGAATATGAGATGATGAAGGTTCTTGGAAAGCACCATGGTTAGGGTAAAGCCACATGGTAGCCTTGATGGACATAAGAAGGGATTATCCTGTTTGTTTGCTTGCTTGCTGGAATTTTGAGGACAAAATTCTTATAAGAGGGGAAGGATGTTACAACCCCAAATTTTGGGTTCATTGGTTGAGGAATTTATTTTCTCATAATGAATATAAATGAACAAATAATGGATAAATGCATGGATTTCATTTACAATAGCCTTGTTGTTTGATTTGTGGGCTTTGTTGGCTATTGGGCCCAATAACAAGGATATTCAATTAATTAATGAATAACTGAGAATTGAGATAAGAAAGGTGTGGAAACCTCTAGAAGGCAAATCCAAAGAGGATTTCGTGCCTCTTAGATTCCTTGGGTTCCAAGGAGTCCAAAGTTGCAAAGAAAAGGCAATAAGAAAAGAAAATATCAATTAAGTATTTCCTTGTTAATAAAGAAAATTGAAAACATTGATGAAATAGGGAAAACATGTGAAAAGAAGTATTTTTGAGTTATCCTTAGTGGGATTTCGTATCCCAATGTTTCCTAATAATAAAAGGAATGCTAATGAGGAAAATAAGAGAGAAATAAAGAGAAATCAACAAAGAGGAAATATTTTAAAAAGAAATAGGCAAGATAATGGGAATAATGCATATTGATGCATTTAATGATAATGAGTGTTCCTTAAATAAAGAATTTCGAATTCTTTGAGTTTTATTGGGATTCAAGAAGTCCCAATCAAGGAAGAGGAAAGAGAAAATAGCAATAAAAGAAAATAAGAATATAATGAGAGTACATTATTAATAAATCCCATGTTATTATTAAAAGGAGGATATTTTCTATTAAAAGGGAAACTAAATTTCGTGACCAATAGTTTAAAAAGGCAAGTTTAAAGAGAATTAGAAAATGGATGTTCGTATTTCTAATATCCATATAATTGAGAATATCCAAAGATAAAGGAGAGAGAGAGGTCTACTTCCTAATAAAGGATTTGGTTTCCTATTAAGAAAGGGACTTGTTCCCTCTTAGACAGGCATGTTAGGGCGAGGATTCCTCCCCTATAAAAGGGGTAGGCCCTTTGGGACGAGTTCCAGAGATATTCCGCATCTCCCACTCTCTTTCCCCCATCTTCTTCTTGTTCTTCATCGTGCAACCCTAACCATGAGGGTATGGACCTATCCCGGAGTGATGAGAAGTGGTTGATGGCCTGAGTTAAGGTGGGAAGACTCCATGACCCTCTAGAGCTAAGCGGTTGCTAACCTAACGCTCCTGCCATCGCACAACTAGTGCAGTAGGTCTGCAACGTGCAGCTATCGCAGCAGCAATGAAGGGACGAGTTTCGCCTAGAAACGCGCGTGTGGGCTGCAAGCTGCGGACGCCCCGCGTGCGCCGAGGTGCGTCGGAGGTAGGGCACCCACCTGCGGTGGTTCCCGAGTCTCCAGAGAGGAGAGGTAGACCGCGGGAGGACGGCCAGCGGCGGCCGCAGCCAAAGGTTCGAGGTAGAAGACGACTAAATAGCTTTGGACGACTCTGCCCTTCGCGGGCTGAATAAACAGCGACTTAAGCAAGGGGCAAAAGAGTCTTTTCGTCATGTTTTTATAAGTGTCCAGCGACGTTGCATGGAGCCAAGCGACGTGGCGCTCTGTGATTGGCCCGAAGAAGGTAATTTTACAAAATTCATAACTCTTAATTGGTAGCTCCGATGAGAACGTATGATACATGAATTTTGCTCACAAAAACGAGAGGAATCCATTAAAAATATAGTTGAATCTTAATTCTGATTGCAATTCGAAAAGTAGTACAAGTTATTAACTTTAATGTAATGATGATTAAGAAACCCTATTTTGATGTGTTTAATGTGATTAGGAGGGCTTAATTGATGAATAAAGTTGATATTAGCCTGTTAATGATAAAAAGGGACATTAGGTACAAAAAGGATGAACTTTGCATATAATTAGATTAATTTTGAGTTTCTTGTGCATGAATAATAATCTAATGGGCCTTGAAACCCTAATGTTAGTGGATGAGTTTATTAATGGCTTTAATTGACAAATTTGATGATTGGAGTTGAAATATGTGGAATCTAAACTATTAGAGTACAAAAGTCCTTAATTCTGGATAAAAACCCTAAAAGTAGTAATTAGGGATTTCTCAGGAATAAAAGGGTAAAATTATGATAAAATGAATTCATATGCGACTTAGATCATAATGGGCTATGAATTGATGATAAATGCTTATAATAATTTTGCCATGAAGTAAAAAGGATTAAAATAGTAGCTTTAATGAAAAGAGTCTTGATGGACTTAATTGATAGATAATGGTGTTGTTAATCTGAAAATAAGATTAAATGTTGTTAAAGCATAACCTTAACATCTTGTGTGACCACTAGATGAATAATTGGGGTTTATGAGTAATTAGGGTTTAAATAATAAAATATGAAAGAGAAACCCTAATTGCAACGGAAACCCTAAAAGGGGACTAGAAACCCTAGGAAGCGAGCTAGATTTAATAGATCTTAATGACATGAGTAATAATAGGAAATTGTATAAATGTTTCAGGATCTTATTGAATGCTTGCTTGCTTGGATTCTTATTTGCATGGATATTTCTATTAAAATCATCAGATCAGGTATGTGGTTACGCTTACGAATAACCGCATTAGTTCTCCGCATGTTTGCCGGATGGTTAATCGCATTGACTGCAATTAAACTGTTTGGATGTTCATACTCGCAAATTATAAAGTCACTATGACTATCACCTTAATAATAGAAGTATGGATTCTCGCACCTACATGCCACCCTGATGGATGATGCCAAAGGTCAGGCCCAGATGGGTAGACCAATGGACACCTTGAGTGGTGACCCCAGGCACTAAGAAGGTGGCCTATGTTATTGCATGACTAGTGGGCACCATGAGTGGTGACCCCCAGGCACCAAGCTCGGGATTGAGAAGGTGGCCTTAAGTCATTGGCAAAAGGGCACCCTAAGGTGGGTATGCCAGGGTTAGGGCAAAAGCGGTGGAGGATGTCATATTGAAAAGTGTAAATAGGATTGTTAAATAATTTGATTGTGATTATTAAATTGTTAGTCATATGTGCAAACTTTTGGTTGACCCCACATACCAGTATATTTCGATATACTGACCGACGTTTTGTTTGTCGGCGTTTTAGGTACAAATGAAAAGAACAAACAGTAAAGTGGCATATGTGGAATTCAATGAGAAGTAACGTACACAGGAGGATTAGTTAGAGTAACATCTTCATGGATAGAAGTTTAGAAATCCCATCTTTTAAAAAGGTAAACAAAGTTTTATTTTATACCAGTTTTAGCTTTAGTTGGTAAAGTTTATTTAATTATTATTGATTATTTGTCGAACCTTTGATCCTGTTAATTGAATAACGGCTCTGACCTTCGGGTCTCCCTTAATTGGGGGTTACCGGGAGACGGGGTCGTTACATAGCCTCTTCTTTGTGATGTATGGGTGGCTTGATCAATTGAGGAATGACCAATCGATTAATATAAATTTGACGGGGTTGACTATAGACTAAACTTGAATTAATCAACTGAAGAAGTATTTTCTTGTAACGAGGAAACTAATTGAGAGCTAGATCAACCGGTTAATAAGTGTGACATTCAATTTTGTGTGGATGGGTCAATTAGCTAACCTCAACTAAGGTTAGACAATCAACTAAGGAATTACCTTCTCTCAGATTTGTTGTGAGGTGCTTCACTAAGGGGGAAGGTAGTTGAGTGATGGTTGGGGAAGTCGACACATGATCCTATATGATTCTTAGAGAAAACTTCAATTGATTGACTAAGGTCTTTGTCAAGTGACTGAGATTGACAAAATGTCCTTCTATGACATCTGGCCATATTTCCAATCAATCATTTGGATAAGAAACAATTTCTTATGCATTGTATCTTCCGTATAGTTTACCTAATATGGGAGCCCACCGATTGACCAGTCACAAAGTTAATTATCTAACTATTGAGATTGATGGTATGTCTCTCTATTAAACATATAGGATTGATCTCAATCATTCAATTGGAGGGATCTGGCTGGGAGTTGATATCCTCATTACTCAATCAACTATTGTTCAAGTCAATCAATTAAGGTGTACCAGCCTTCCTCCATGCGTGGATACCACTAACCAATCAAATGATCATCAAGCAATTGGCTATGTGCCTTTTTATGTTATGGAATTTGGTTAAATAAGAGGAAGAATGTAATTCCACCATTTGTACAATCATCACAAAGTTTTGGGAACCTTAGGAGCTTTTTTTGGAAGGATGATTCCCTAGCCAAGATTCATTTTTTGGATAGTTGCCATTTTTGGCCTAGATTTCACAAAATTGGGAGAGTGAATCCCAAATACATGAAAGCCTAAATATGGGATAGAAACAAGATATTCATAGCATATTATGATGCCAAATTTCATAGACATGGCATATCATAATGTCAAATTGCAGTCTAATTATATTTTAGCATGCATAAAATTCGTGTGGAGGTCGGGGCAATAAGACAAATAGACATCTTGGCTTCATGGAAATTTATGGATGGGAAGATGCCAGTGAAACACAATCCATGTGGGAGTTTATAAGAGTTGTTTGTAGATCTCCTTAGTTGCCACAAATTTTGGGAGGGGAGTTTTGTGACATCATTTCTGGTGTAGAAAAGGCTGGAGGCCAACATAGAGTAGAATGGAAATTTTGAAATTTTTGGAAAGCCATAGAAGATTGTCAGCTGAAACATATGGGCTTCAAGGGAAATATTTTCACAAGGCACATGGGGAGATAGAAGGAAAATAGGATAAAGGCCCAACTAGATAGATTCCTGGAAGACCAACAATGGTGTGGCATTTTACGGCTACATAGAATGAGACAGTATCTCATATAGTATTTTGATTGTGCTCTCATTATGCTGACCGCTAGAAAAATCAGGAAAGGAGAAGTGTAAGAAAAGGCGTTTGTAAGTGAGAACTTTTGATTGTCATCTCCAAAGTGAACCGGAGTTAATTATCAGTATTGGAGGGAGGCACTAGGCATGGTCCTACATGAGTGTACTACTATTTGTAGAGAAAGACTGGAGTGGTGGGTAGAAAAAAAATGAAATGTAAAAAAATGCTTCAATAGGCAGAGGAGAATTTGCAAGAAGCACTGAACAGGCCATCGAATCACACTATGCTTCAGGACTGTAGGAGGTTTTTTTAGGAGGTTAATGAACTTATAAAGTTATAGTACAGATGTTGGCATGCAAGGGAATGGGAAAATTAGGTTAAGGGTGGGGATAAAATACAAGATACTTCCACCATGAAACAATTCAAAGAAATAATCTTAACTTCATTAAGGGGTAGTAGATACCAACAACCAATGGAAGATGGAGCCAACGGCGGTAGAGGAGATTATAGTCAATTATTTCACTGAGTTGTTTACCACCTCACACCCAATAGGTATTAAAGAGATCCTTGAAAATTTGCATAGATTTGTGTCTGGCGAGGAGGCCAAGGAGCTTGATAGAATACCTAATGAAGAATATATTTAGAAGGCTTTAAGGCAAATGCACACCAATACCAGACATGATGAAAGGTGTTTGCTACCAGTAGTTTTTGTATATTGTGAAAAGGATTGTGGTACATTTCATTCACGAGTGGTGGGTAGGGAACAAAATCTTGGAGAAATGTTAACAAGACATATATTTTTCAAGCCACAACGACGTCGATTCTATATGACAACCATCATTGTATGTGAAGTCCTGCCAATTAAGAAAAAGGTATGAGTACCACTTTTACTTTAACATTTGTTTACTGTCATGAAAACTGACATCTAAAGTTACTCACAAAATACAATTTTCCAGGTAAAATAATTGCCTCCAAAATTTTCATAATGAATTCAATTTTCACTAAAGCCGACTAAAAAAGTTTTGCTCCATGTACCTGTGGAAAAATTTATCTTCTCATTAGTCATCGGCTCTGTAATATAACCAAGGACTAATCACCCTCTATAAGATAATTTTTTTATGTGGATGAGCCTATGGCGTCAGTTCTTTACCAACAACTGATGACAAGTTGTTTTCACGCCTTGTCCCCCGTGAAAATATTTCCCCCCAATTTTGTCATTCATCATCAGTTTTTGTTCCATAACTAATAACTATGGTCGTAACACCAGACCAAATTTTTGTTTCGTATATGTAAAGGGAAGTCATTTTTTATCACTACGAATCGACGACTAAAACAAACTTAGTTGTTGGTTTTTTTTAAACAACCGATGACTATGGAAAACTTAATAACACCCGCTCAAAATAGACTATTCCCCATTCTCTATTTCGTCGCAAATTCAATAGGTTTCTGGCGATTCTGGTGATTCCATTGGTCTTCCTCCACTCACCGCCACTACCGTCGCTACCATTGGTCTTCCTCAACTCGTCACTGCCATTGGGAACTCCACTCTTCCCTGTCGACAGAGTTGGGGAGCTACTCACCGTCACCGCCGCTACTGTTGGGCTTCCTCACCTCCGCACCTACTGAGGAGCTACTCGCCGTCAGTTGGAGTTGTGCTTCCTCTGCTCACTCTAGGAGGACACCAAACCTAGTGATCTTGGGTTAGAGCTTCTACTAGTGAGATTAGGTGCCTGCTTCCCTACTACTAGCGCACCAGCTTCCCCTACTGCCAGCCCATCTTGGACCTTGAGGATGCCAGACCTAGTGATCTTAGGTTAGAGCTTCTACTAGTGAGATTAGGCACCTACTGCTTCACATACTTCTAGGTAAGAGACTCCCTTGCACCATGTCACCCATGGCCAACTAACAGGATGTGATTCATAATCTACATTACTCCATGTCATTTTGTTTCATAGCTTAATTGTTGGATGTATGTTCATGAATATGGGCCTTAAACATGGTTAAGGTTACATATCCCCGAAACAACAACCCAATATTGTAGTTACCTTATTGAAAGTGAATCACTTTTTGATGGTTACTTATATATTTCTCTTGCATTTATTAGTGTTATACAATTAGGATTGCTATATCTTAGTCAGGTAATTTCCTTCTAGTTTGTTAACCTTAATGTCTAGTTTACCTTAGGTCATATCTCCCTCCCAAGGTCATGAATAATTTAATCATTGATGATGAACATGCATGTACATTGGAGATGTTGAAATCAATGTTATCGAATAAGACTAGGGTATGATTCAGATTACCAGATGTTGTTGTTGTAAATTAACTCAAATCAAGGTGCCTAATCTAGTTCTCTTAATTAATATTAATGTTTGCTTTCTCTCCTGATTAACTAATCCAAATAGAAAGTGGTCACTAGATAAAAGACTAGCCCGGCCCGTGTTTGCGCCCTTCCGCTCCGGCGATTAGGGTTTTGCAGATCGTGGTCGTCCACCACCTTAGCTTAGGGTTTGCCCTTGCAGGTTCAAGTGATCAGGCAGTGCTTTGGGTCCGGGCTCATGGCGGTGGAGCTAGCTGAGAGATATGCGGGTCTGCATCTTTCAGAGGACGAGGAAGAAACGATTGAAGTGAACCCTACAGGTAGCGAGGATGGGGAGGGTGATCACACAGACCTGGCGCTAGTAGGGAGATTTTTGACGGATAGTGAGTATAATTTCAAAGCAATGGAACGGACACTCTCGCAGTCGTGGAATCTCAAGGAGAAGGTGGAGTTTAAGGCACTAGAAGGGGGTGTCTTCGTGATATAGTTTGTGCACTGGTGGGACAAACAGAGAGTCATGGATGGAGCTCCTTGGAATTTTGATGGCCGGCTTCTCCTATTCAAGGAAGTTGACAAAGAAGAACAACCGGGAAGACTAACCATCAACCAGTGCCCTTTCTGGGTGAGGCTGTATGGGTTGCTGATGGGCTAACGCGGAGAAAGCACCGTGCGCGCGGTGGCGGGGAGGATTGGCGCCGTCATCGCAACGGACAGAGACGAGCTAGGATGGGACTCATCATTACGAGTCCGCATCATGCTGGACGTCTCGTGACCGCTGAGGAGGACGCTGAAGATAAGGCTTCAAAGCAGAAACACGGTGGACGTGGAGGTGCGCTACGAGAGGTTGGCTATGTTTTGCTTCAGTTGTGGTTTGCTGGGGCACATTGATCGTGACTGCCACCAAGTAGAAGAGCAAGGCGACGAGAGACAGCGATGGGGGGGGGGGGGTTGGTTGAGGGCCTCGCCGTGGAAGCATCGCCGACAGGATAGCAATAGGGGGGAAGAAGGAGGGAAGACGAAGAGGAAGCTGGTCTTCAGAAAGGGGGGGCGGCAGGGTGAGGGGGGGTCTTGGACGACGAAGGAGGCGAGTGGGAATAGAAGCACGGGTGGCGGCGGTAGGGGGGTGAGTCCAGAGGATGTGGAAAGCTACGACATCTTGCAGGGGGCGCGAGGAACGGTGGTAGACGTGGTCCTTCCGAGGGGGATGGTGAGGATGAGGGAGGGGAGCGTCGGAGTAGGATTGCTCAGCTAGGAGGAAGGGAGGATGGGTACAGGGGGGCCAGTCGTGACGAGGAAGAGGGAGCTTTGCCGTTGAGCGGGGGCAAGGCGGGAAAGCTTTCTGCGAGACATGCACAGGAGAGTAGGACGAGGTCTCCATCGGGCGACGATGGAGAGCGCAGACGGGACGACACCGGACTGAGTGGGCTGCAACAGAAAGAAATTATGGGGAGGAACGGATCGAAGTAGGGGAATGCAACCGTCAGGTACTCGGCAGACGAGCTGAGGAGAATAAAGGAGGCAGTTCGTATTTCGGAAATCCCTGAGGAAGAACAACGAGAAGAAGAAGAAGAATTGCAGACCACGGAAGGAAGAGGTTATCCTGAAGAACTTGGACAGACAGGGCAGAGAGAAGGAAGGCATTATAAGGAGAAAGAGGAAGCTATGCAGGAAACCGAGAGGGGTGGCGATAATAACTCCAAGAGAAATGAAGGTACCAGAGCAGTTACTAGGGCACAGAAGAAGGTGGCTGCGACTACAAGAACAAAGAAGGGACTCAAAGATGGCAGAGGCAGAAAAAAGCACAATCCATGGGTATACAAAATGAGCAGGGGCCAAAGATTGGGCATTGCAGAGTCGGAGGTGGTTTGGGAGCAAAGCACGGGCAAGAGGGGGAGGACTAGTGAGGTCTGCGACATGGAATTAGACGAGCTTTCTCCACAGGTGGGGGAGGAAAAGAGACAGAAGCGAGTAGCAGAAGAGGAAGTGCAGGAAGAGGTTGTTTTGACCCAAGTAGCGGAGATTGGTGGAGCCCAATCCCGCGAAGAACAATGAAAATCCTAAGCTGGAACTGTCGGGGGTTGGGTGACTCCGACAGGTGTAGGGCTCTCCGGTCTTGGATTTGGAGAGAGCGCCCGAGTATTGTCTTCGTTATGGAGACTATGATATCTGACAGAAGGCTTGAGGAGGTTAGAAGAAGTTGTGGGTTCACGGAGGGGATGTGCATTTCTAGTGATGGAAGGGCAGGGGGATTGGTTTCTGGTGGAAGGGGATAGAGGTGGAGGTCCAGAGCTATTCTCAAAGACATGTCGCAGCACTAATCAAGGAGGAGGATGAAAGAAAATCATGGAGAGCGGTGGGTCTCTATGGGTGGGCGGACCAACCTAACAAAGCTAAGACGTGGGAGCTGATGAGGAACCTCAAAGGTGAGTCGGAGTCTCCAATTATCTTCTTCGGAGATTTCAACGAGATAACTTCAAATTCTGAGAAGCAAGGGGGTCCTCCTAAGGAGGAAAGGATGATTCAGAACTTTAGAGATGTCATTGATGATTGTGACATGGTGGACGTGGGTTTTGAAGGGAATATCTTTACGTGGAAGCGAGGTTTGACAGAGCAAACACTTGTCCAAGAACGGCTTGATAGATTCCTACCTGACCTCGCTTGGAGAAATCTTTTAAGTTTTTGTAAAGTTTATCACTTCCCCATTCATGATTCGGACCATGCACCCATATTATTGAAAGTGGAGAACAGAAACACAAGGACAAAGAAGAGGAAGAAACACTTCATGTTCGAGCACATGTGGGTGGGAGAAGAGGGCTGTGATAACTCCATAAAAGAAGCATGGGAGGCCAACGGTGGGGCTGATTTGAAGACAAAATTCACAAAATGCAAGGACCATCTCTATGAGTGGGCAAGAGAGAAATTTGGGGGGCGGAAAAGGAAAATAAAGGAGCTGGAAAATGAACTGAAGAGGCTGCAATCTTTACATCCGGCTCAAATAAATCTAGACAAGGCGGAGGAAAAATCGAAGGAACTACAATACTGGCTGAAGAAGAATGAGGAGTATTGGGGGGCAAGGGCTCGTGTCAAGGAGCTGAAAGAGGGTGATAGGAACACTGCTTTCTTCCACCAAAAAGCCACAAATAGGAAGAGAAGAAATCACATTGATGGGTTAGAAGATGAAGAGGGGGTCACTCACTCGCAGGAAGGGAAGATACAAGAAATCATCCTAAAATTCTTTGCAGAGCTGTTCCAAACGAGCAACCCGAAGGGCCTTGATGAAGCAACGGTGGGGCTGCGGCAGATGATCACGGAAGAGCAAAGGGAGGAGATGGAGAGGGACATTACAGAGGAGGAAATCTGGAATGCGGTTAAACAAATGCATCCAGACAAGGCACCAGGACCCGATGGTTTTAAGGCAATGTTCTACCAAAATCATTGGAAGACTGTTGGGAGAGATGTCGCGAATTACATCAAAGGATGGTGGAAAGGAGGATATAGCATAAAGGATTTCAATGACACCCTTGTTATTCTCATACCGAAGACTGAGCAGCCGAAAACTATGGGGGAGTTCAGACCTATAAGCCTATGCCACGTGGTCTACAAAATTGCATCGAAAGTAATGACAAACCGGTTAAAACCGGTTATGGACAACATCATCTCCGAGAATCAAAGTGCTTTCATCCCGGGAAGATTAATTATCGATAATGCTCTCATTGCTTATGAAGTGTTCCATTACATGAAGAGGGACAAAAGACAGAAGAAAGGCAGCCTGGCACTTAAACTGGACATGTCCAAGGCGTATGACAGAGTTGAGTGGATGTTCCTTGATGAAGTGTTGAAGAAGGTGGGATTCGGGACGAGGTGGAGGAATAGAGTTGAGGACTGCATATCGTCTGTCCAGCATACCTTTGCCGTAAATAGAGATCGGACCCAAAGCACAAAGACTTCACATGGACTCCGTCAGGGTGACCCTCTTTCCCCTTTTCTCTTTGTTTTATGTGCTGAAGCGTTTTCCACTTTACTTTCCACTGCTGCCTGCAACTCCTGGATACATGGGATAAAACCATGTAGGGGAGCGCCTTCGATCTCACATCTTTTTTGCAGAGTGCTTGAAAATAGCTGAAATCATCAGCCAATATGAACAAGCCTCGGGACAAAAAATAAACCTGTCTAAAACAGAGGTGGTTTTTAGCAAGGGAGTGCAAGCGGAAAGAAGGGATGAGATGAAAAGGCTATTGGGCGTCAAGGAGGTAGACAGACATGCTAGTTATTTAGGCTTGCCAACAGCCATGGGCAGGTCTAAAAAACTGGTGTTCAGCTTTATCAAGGAAAGAATATGGAGGAAGCTTCAAGGGTGGGTAGAGAAATTGCTTTCCAAAGCGGGGAGAGAGGTCCTTATCAAAGCAGTGGCTCAAGCTATACCCACATATATTATGAGCATATTTCAGCTACCGGCGGGGACCATTGAGGAGCTCCAAAGGATGATTGCGAGATTTTGGTGGGGGGCAAAAGAAAAGGAGAGAAAGATAGCGTGGATGAGTTGGGAAAGGATGTGCAAACCGAAATGCCAAGGAGGGCTTGGTTTTAGAGATCTGCAGACTTTCAACCAAGCACTCCTAGCACGGCAACTATGGAGGATGGCCACCAACCGAGAAGCTCTAGTGGCGAGGGTTCTAAAGGCAAAGTACTTCCCAAGAACATCCATTTGGGAGGCTAGACGGGGGCATGCACCAAGCTTTACATGGAGGAGCTTATGGGGAGCGAAGGCCCTCCTAAAAGAAGGATCTCAATGGAGGGTGGGTGATGGGATAGACGTGAATATATGGAAAGATAGGTGGCTGCCCGAGGAAAGTGAATTAATGGAAGTGCACAAGAAAGATAATTGCCCGGAGTATATTATGGTCCGGGAGCTTATGTTAGAGGACGGCAGCAGGTGGGATGGAGGAAGAGTCCGGGATTGCTTCCCGGAACATATAGCAAAGCGTATATGCAGCATCCAGCTGAGTGAGAGGAAACCCAAAGACACGTGGATGTGGTGGCCTACAAAGGATGGATCCTTCTCGGTTCGGTCAGCGTATTGGCTGGGATTGACAGGCATAGAGGAAGCAAGAAGATACAAAAATCGTCAAGACCATATTCTCTGGAAGATGATCTGGCACGCAGGTTGGTCTCCAAAGATAGCACACTTTCTGTGGAGGATTTGCACGGGATGCCTAGCGACGCGGGGACGACTATTTGATAGACATTGTGTTGAGGATGGCACATGTACGTTGTGCGGGTCGGAGAAGGAAACCATATCACATATGCTGTTCCGTTGTCCTAGTGCAACAGAAATTTGGGAGAGTACGCCACCGGAAATCCAAGCTATCGTGGGGGATCATAGAGATGAGGAAGTGGGAGCAAGCATGGTGGCAGTCCTAGAAATGCCATCCGCGAAGGCAACGGAGGCAGCGGTGGCGGCGATGTGGACTGCTTGGCGGATGAGATGCAAGAGGGTGTTCCAGGAAGACGGGAGCCACTGGGGGTATCTGTACGGGGAGGCTTTATCCATTGTACGGGCAGAAGGCTATCAAGGAAAAGGCAATGGGAAGAATAGGAGCGTTGGGAGGCGGGGGAGACACCCATGCGGGAGGGCAGCGGAAGGGGTCCATGCGGAGGATACACCATATACTGATGGGCAGCAGATTCACGATCAGGAGGTTCCCCGAGTGAGGGGGCGGGGAGTACGTGATGAAGAGCGGGGAAGTGGGAGCGGGTCACTGACCGAGGCTGATGCTGGCCCGGAGGCGTGCGGGGAAGGGTCAGGGGGCCATGTCCAGCGGACGGAGGGGACGACGGAAGAGGCGAGGAGCATGCAGCGACCGAGCAGATGGGTGAAGCCGGCACGAGGCAGGATAAAACTGAACACTGATGGCTCTATCGGGGAGAACGGAACTGCTGGGATTGGTGTGGTGGCAAGGAACGAGGAGGGTGCGCTGGTGGGCATGATGGGGATGAAGATTGAGTGGGGAGACAACATCACTATCATAGAAGCTCTTGTTGTTAGAGAGGCTCTGATATGGGAAAGTGGGAACGCTTACTCGCAGGTGGAGGTGGAGACGGATGCATTGGAGGTTATCTGTGCATGCAAAAGCTCAAAGGCGAGAAGGGACTACTTGGGAGTCTTGACGAATGATGTTCTTTCTCTTCGCAGCTTGTTTTCTTTCTGTAGCTGAAATCATGTCAGTCGTAGTTGTAACAGGGCTGCCCACGAGGTGGCTAATTCGGCTCGTCGGGGTCAAGTAGATAGGTTTTCCACTTTCCAGTCTTTTCCCTCTAGTGTGGTGTCCTGTGTAGAACTTGATTTGATTTAGTAATATGGTTCATGCGGGGAGCCCCAATCATAGGGCTTCCCGCCCTCCCTCAAAAAAAAAAAACTAATCCAAATAGAAGAATGAATTGAATTAAATAATGTTACATAAAACCTAGCATATGAATGATGAAACTAGGATCATATGTATAGTAATGACAACATACATGTATTTTGTTGGCCTAGAAACCCATCCAAGATTTACTCATTAGGAGTAAATCTTGAATAGTCCCCAATTTGGGACTTTTCTTGAACACTTAATCTCACTTAGGATGTAAGTGTATAAGGTATATTCCCTTTTCATGATGTTTCATTTGCACTTCCCCATTTGTTCTCTGAGTACATATGTTGGTGGGCATTTGCCCATGTACATCGGTGTACTTGGAGAACTGCGGGGAAATGTTGCTAAAATTTTCTGGAAAACCAAATACTGGTGATATTAGGTGTTCAAGAATGGAATAGGTGGTACACACATTTATTAGAAGACCCTAAACCCTAATCTTTTAAACCCAAACCCTAGTGTTTTAATAATAAGCCCTAACATTTAAATCTTTATCCCTAAATCTAAAGCAATAAAACCATTTTTTTATCAGTAAGCGTGCTTCACTATATATTCCAAACAAAAACCAGCATTTACAAGTGGGTGTGTATAAGAAAGAAATACAAGAAAAATAAATAAACCCTAAACCAATAAACCCTAATAATATCTATCTATAAATCCTTAACTTAATATGTAATCCCAAAACACTAATATATACTTGTCTTCTCTTTGATCATAGAATGGATAGATCACAGATGTCCATTCCAATTTGCTGCACCCCTGAGTTTATTGCTGGTCTTGATCAATTTATTTGATTTGTACAGGTACATATGAAACAACCTGGAGATAGGTTCTATTGTCCATCTAGGCATTGCGGTAACAACTTGAAAGTCAACACTGATGATGAAATCAAAAGTCATATCATGTGCAATGGGATTGTAAAAGGCTATACAGAATGGTACCGGCATGGAGAGATTTCAAACCTAAAATCAGTAGATGTCGATAGAAATGCTTGTGTGGAAGAAGAAATTGTCGTCGATGATGTAACTGTGAATGAACCAGTTCCAATAGATATCATTGATGAGATGTTGGATAGTTGTGGGGTAGACAACACCGGTCCACCTTCCATGTTTAGGAACATGTTGCATGATGCTGATAGACCGTTATACTGATGTTGTAATAAGTTTATGAAGCTTAGTGTTGTGTTGGTATTGTATAATCTGAAGGCTAACAATAGATGGAGCGACAAAAGCTTCACGCCATTGTTGTCTTTGTTGAAAGAAATTCTAGCTGAAGGAAATGAGCTTCCAATCTCCACATACGAGTTGAAGAAATTATTATGCCCAATGGGAATGGAGGATAAGAAGATACATGCATTCCCGGATGAGTATTATTTCAAAAGGAATATGTGAATTTGAAAGATTGTCCAAATGTGGGACATCAAGGTATAAGATGACGACTTCGGGGAAGTCCAAAACTGGTTCTCCTGCCAAGGTGATGTGGTATCTACCTATAATACTATATTTTCAACGCTCGTTTGCCAATCCAATAGATGTGAAGAATTGGAGGTGGCATGTAGAGGTTAAGAAAAATAATGATGGGATCCTACAAGGTGCTACTGATTCCCCACAGTGGAAGAAGATTGATTTATTGTACCCTAAATTTGTTAAAGAAGTCAAGAATCTAAGACTTGGGCTTTGTACCGATGGGATGAATCCATACAAGACATTGAGTACCCATCATAGCACTTGGCATGTTATGCTTGTTATATATAATATTCCTCCCTAGTTGTGTATGAAAAATAAGTACATCATACTGTTATTGTTGATATCAGGCTCTAAACAACCTAGAAATGATATCGACATTTATCTTGAACCTCTGATTGATGACTCAAAAAAACTCTAGGTGAAGGTGTGATGATCTGTAAGGACCCTGACCTATGTTTTGGTCTAACCCTATTTGTTTTTCTTAAAGTGTGATTCTTATCTCCTTGCTCTAATCATCTAAGTTGTACTTAGGGTATGCTGGAGGGTTCTACTCCTCGTTTGAGCCTTGTTGCTTGATGTTTGTGCTATGTGGTGAGGTTTTGGTGCAACTTGCAATTTATCTAGAACGGGGGTTGATGAGCAAATTTTTCACATCTAGAATGTTCCTTCTCTCTCTTGGCATCATCTAGAGGAGAGATGAATTGTTTGGTGCCTTATTTTGGCCTTGGTTGAGTGGTGACATCCTTGGTGATGTTTTGGGCACATGTTTGAGGTGTCCTTTGCTCTTTTGAGTGTGGTCATAGGCTTGAGAGCCTTGGTGAGACCCTGTATCAATTTGTGGTTTCCTTGAAGAGGCTTGGTATCAGTTAAGGGTGTAACAATTAGGCCCACTGCCCTAGGCTCCAGTAGAGTTTCAGGAATGACGACTGGCCCCATAGACCATCAGTAGCCTTATCTGTGTGCTTTTTCCTCACTCACGCGCAGGTCGGGGTCGACTTCCCGACTGGTCACCCATCCTAGTACTACTCCAAGTTGAGTGTGCTTAACTATGATGCTCTTTAGTGATGGGCTCCCAGAAAAGGAGGTGCACCTTGATGATACAGTTAGTCCAATCATTCCTTTTAAGATCATTTTATCTGAGGCCTTAAATCTTGGGACGATACAATCTCCCCCACTTAGACTCTTGACGTCCTCATCAAGTATCAACTATATGGCCTTAATATTTCCCCATTTTAGTGGAGACCCAACATGGAAATGTACACCCAGCTCCCAATCATAGCTACCAGTGCAAGGGTGGCTCCATCACCATGGATAGCCCTTTCCAACATGCCTCGACCACATGGCTCAAAGACTGGCATGCCACACGCCCATGTAGGCCCCACCTACTGGAGGGGTTATGACTCTGATACCATTTGTAACAATCGGGCCCACTTCCCTAGGCTCTAGTAGAGTTTTAGGAATGATGAATGGCTCCATAGACCACCAATAGCCTTAACTGCATACTTTTTCTTCACTCATGCGCAAGCCGGGGTCAACTTCTTGACTGGTCTCCCATCCTAGTACTAATCCAACTTGAGCACTCTTAACTATGGAATTCTTTAGTGATGGGCTCCCAGAAAAGGAGGTACACCTTGTTGATATGGGTAGTCCAATCATTCCTTTTAAGATCAATTAATTCGAGGTCTCAAATTCTAGGACGTTACAAAGGGTGTCTTGAAGGACATACTATTGGTTTGTAGCACCGTGAGGATCACCATATCGGGTTGTGGTGACTCTAGGAGCAGTGCCAAATCAGTTTGTGACCTAGGGTTTCATCCATGTCTGTTTATGAAGGGGGTGGAAGGGTGTTTCAACCTTGACCTTCCTTAGTGACCTAGTGGGAAAGGCATAGGTCCTTATGGCATGTGTCCTTTCTTCTTGGACAAGTGTCTTCTATGGTGCTAAGGTGGTGACACCTTTCCCTTGCTCTCTGTTACAACCCCACTTTTTGGGCTCATATGGTTGGAAATGCAATTTCCCAATAAATGTATGATTTATGTGTATTGAATGGATTTCCTTTGCAATATTTCCTCTATGCATGTGATTTTGTGGATCATAATATGTTAATGAGTCCAATATGATTAAAAGAAAAATAAGAAATCAAATAATACATTATTAAGAAGGAAATTTGAGATAATGATAAAAATATGAGAAATATGTGGAAAGATGTATGATTGAGTCATAATGGATGATATTTCAAATCCACAAGGTTTATAATGATAAAAAAGAATCCAAATAAGAATAAAAGAGTAAGAGAGAGAAAATATGTATAAAATATGCCTTTTTAAGTAATAACTTTCATATGAAGAAAAGTCTCACATACTTTTAATTTTGAGTCCCAAACTTGGCACACAATTAGATGAAGTCATCATGGACTTCCTATAAAATTTGGGATTAAAAGGATAAATAGATTGGGAGATATGAATTTTGATGTTTTCTAAAGTATAAAGGATAACATTAAATGTCATATTCAATTCTAACTTGTGTTCTTATACGAGGCATGATAGTCGTTGGATCCTTGATCCAACGGTAGCTGCATTCTGAGTTAGATTGGGAAAGATGAATAGTAAAGGGATAGTTCCCACTAAGTTCTCTCCCCATACGATCAATGTACACATTTGGAACTCGTTCCATTGGATTCAGGATGTGAAACCGAACTGAGCAATCCTAATCTTGCTAAGTTTCCATGTGGGAAAGGGATTTACCCAAATCCCTGTACGAATCATACATCCAGGCTTGTACCGGAGACCTTGGATTGTTGATAGAAATGCCTATATAAG
Source organism: Alisma plantago-aquatica (assembly GCA_963693085.1). Taxonomy (NCBI): domain Eukaryota; kingdom Viridiplantae; phylum Streptophyta; class Magnoliopsida; order Alismatales; family Alismataceae; genus Alisma; species Alisma plantago-aquatica. The sequence goes on along the minus strand of OY856412.1, from coordinate 205,685,694 downwards.
GCATGCTAATCCCGTACGTGAGGCAATGAGAGGATCATGTTTTTCCCCCAGCCTCGAAGAGAGCATGTTTATCTTGAGAGCTATATCAGGTGTGGAGCTTCCTTACGGTTTGCATGCTCTATTCCTGTGGAGGAAAAAGGAATGCACCCCTACAGAGAGCATGGATCGGCAGTCCTGTTTCTTCTCATCACTTCTAGTGGCCGCCATCAAATGGTCAGGGATGACGGACGGCGGCCAAATCCGAGCGGGCGTCTTGGGTGTTGTGCTCGTAGGGAGCCACCATGTGGTATTGACAGGTGGGAGCACCTGTGGGCGGAAGATCACGCAAAGAAGAAGAGGTGGAGGGAGCGGACCTGGGTGTCAGGTAGGCAGATCCAGAGGCAATATCCATGAGGCAAATGAAAAAAAGGAATGATTGAAAAGGACATGTGGCACTCGGTTATTGGCCAAGGTAAGATTATTTTGCGTAAATCCGAACTATTTATGGGTAACACATATATGAGAAAGTAACATATGAAAATTGATCAGAAAAATGCAAAGAATCCAATAAAAATAGATTTAGGGCCTAAATATGATCATAGTTTGAAAAGTGCCTAAAGTTGCTAACCTTAATGCTTTTATAACTAAGAAAAACCCTAATTTGATGTTCTATGAAATTGAGATGAGTAATATGGATAAGCTATGGACATATTAACATGTTGTTAATCAAAAGACATTTTGATATCTAAAGAGATGATCCATATTCTTAATAGCTTAATTTAGGATTTGATATGTTAATATTCATTAATGGGTTTAAAAACCCTAATCTTATTTTTAATGGTTTCTAATGAGACATATTTCGAAATTCAATGTATAAAAGTGATATTAGGATGATCCTAAGCCTAATAGATGATAAGAAGTGTCAATGTGATTAAGTTGAATAATTAGGGTTTTGAACCAAAATTGATGTTTTAGGGTTTTATGGACATAAAAGAGAAACGTTTTAAATAGATCTAAAGGAACCCTAATGAAACCCTAATTCAGATTAAAAACCTAGAAAGTGATTCCAAGTCAATAAAGTAGATTCTTGATGAGTATGTATTAAATAGGTTTTACATGCTTTTCAAGATTCTATTGTTTTGTGTGATTGACTTGATTGCTTGCTTGGATTGGATTGCCTGATTGATTGGACTTGCTTATTTCTTGTGAAATATCCTAATTAGGTATGTGGTTAATTATGAGTACACGCTTTAGTTTCCCAGTTTTTCCCGATGTTTTATTGATTGCATGGATATAAACTATTTGTATGCTTTTGTTTCTGCAATCTTTAAAGTGAATATGATTATCACAACTTAAGTATATATTTGACTGTCTCGAACCTACATACCGTCTCTGGATGTATGATGCGAGACCAAGCCCTAAAGGGAAGGTCTGAAGTGGTCAAGCCCCAAAGGGAAGACCATGGGGCACCCAAAGAGGTGACCCCAGGTACTAATATCAGGATAGAGAAGGTAGCCTTAAAGTCACTTGTAAGGACTTAGCCCTAGAGAGAGTATCCCAGAGGATGAATAAAAGTGGTTTATACGTCATATTTAAAAATGTAATCTTGCATTATTAACAACTATTTGATGTGATTATTTTGTTAGAACTTATGTGCAATATTTTGGTTGTCACCACATAACGATATATTCATTTATATTGACTGACGTTTTGTTTGTCGGCATTTTAGGATTATCAAAAATTGGACAAACAATAAAGCATAACTTGTGAAGATTAAAGTCAATTCATAAAGGAGGATTTAGATAGTTAGAATTCTACTCAGGGTAGAAGTTCTAGTTTCCTACATTTGAAATGTATGTGAAAAGTAATTTTTATTTCAGCTTAAAGTTTAGTCTTTCATAGAATTTATTAAAAAAATTTATTATTTGCAAAACCATTGATCCTATTTTTGGGATAACGCCTATGACTTCTTGGTCTTCCTTAATTGGGGGTTACTGAGAAGCGGGGTCATTATAATTGGTATCAGAGCGATGGTTTTCCATTTAATATCTAATAATTATTAAATTTTACAAACTCTTTAGAACCCAAGGGAGTTATTAGGGGATTTTACAATGAAAGAGTTGTCTAGAAAAGGATCACAATTTGGGGGCAAGCAATATTTTCCTCCACCCTTCTAGTCGGTGTACGAGGACTCCCAGATTCTGTGTGACTGCCTGGCCAAAATATGAGGATTTGACTTGAAGTAAGATACATGTAGGACTCTCTCATCTGTCTACTTCCCTTCTCAACCCTAATTCATATAGGATTCTAAGTGCTTAGGGTTTCTCTCTCTCCACACCCCTCTTTTGTTTGGCTTAAGATTAATAAGGATTAAGGAAACCTCCACCAAATAATGAAAATCATGTAAACAAGATGTCATGGACATAAGTTTTAATATTTTAATCGCAAACTAAAGATTAGTTACATGCTTAAGGTTGCATGGTGTGTGTTTTCGTGCCCTCAGGAGAGCTCTGAGGTTAGACCTTCTTGTAGGGGGATGAGGAGAGAGTTAACCTTACAGGAAGAATCCTCCAAGAAGAGGAAGAAAGAAAACACATCCTCTGAGGATGATGCTAATCCAAACCCTAAGTGGTAGCTGTGTAAGGGATCACAAGATGAGTTGAGTACCTTAGTCTTTTATACCTTTAAGTCTATGGGTTAGACATACATGCAGTACATAAAGGTTTTGAGTAACCATGAGAAGCATGAACTATGTGGGGTTGTTCGACCTAGTGCCTTTTGGTGACCTAATCTTGGGTGGTCTTTCCTGTTGAGGGTTAGGGATAACTCCCTCATTGAGGAGGTTAGTGGTGACTATATAGGAACCCTAATTGATATATATATGAGTTAGAAAGAGGTACATACCTACATTAAGAGAGTGGTAGTAAGGCTGGTAGCAGGTGTTAGACCTAAGACAAATAGGTTATGATTCATGTTTATGAGATGAGCATGCCGAGTTTTGGATAATCTTGGTTGGACATAGATTTTGGATCATACATTTCACTCAGGTAGGTGTATACATGTATCCTTAAGAGCTTGACTCATATTCTAAGAGGGAACCTCAAGTTGTAGGGTTATCTCTAGAGAGAAAGAGAGACCACGAGGAAGAAGGTTGGAAACCTAGACTCTAAGACATGAGGAATTATGAGAGTTGGGTATGATATGGCCTAGAATGGACAACCCTAAGTAGATGTATGTGGTTGTCTCATGCACAATCTTTAGAGGCTTGTCGTACCTTGGTTTCCTTTATAGGAACCAAACCCTAAAATGAGAAATAGGCTTCTTGAACTGATGTATAGTGGTTATAAGTACCTACCTTTGAGGAGTACGATAGAGAGTTCCAAGGACCCTGAAGAGGTATGGTAACAAGTTTTAAGGCCTTACACCCAATTGGTTGTCTTTGTATAGGACTCTAATGGTTGTTCACATGAAAGAGTGTTAAGAAGTATATGCCCTATCTGGTATAGGTTCGGTTCATGGTGGAACAGCTGAGCATGTTGTTAGACAGCTGATGCAAATGAAGTAAACCTGGGGTTCCTAGACCTAAGAGGGGAAGTAGTAGTACCTGGTATACATGATGCTCACAAGGATGTATGAGTTCATGGAAATCGAGCATGGAACCCTCATGTGTTAAGAGTGAAAGTAAACCCCACCAAAACTAAGATATATGTTTCATGATCCACTCACACAAGTTGGTGACATATGTATATGTGAAATTGGTCCAACCTTGAGGAATGATGAACAAGTATGTCTTTCCAAGGAACTTGGCATGGAATAGTAGGTTGTCTTCGTTCTAGCTACACATAAGTAGCATGATAGTGCTAAGCATGCACATGATGATGTAAACCCTGGAAGTAAGGACGTTTGTGACCTTTGTTATTATCAAGAGATAGTTTTCTCCCATCCTATGAAGGGACCCTTCTGTAGGGTGAGTACCAAATTTTGTTTAGGTTTGAGGTGACCTAAATAGGTCACTCATAGGAGCTTGATGATAGAAGTGGAGAGCACATAGTGTGAGCATGTATCTATAGACCCACATGTGACCATCTCTAACAGACATGAAGATATGTTGCATGGAGGTAACCCCTATGGAGTCAGACTGAGATAGGTAGGTCACCATGATTCCTATGTAAGGAATATAAGTTTCACCATGAGTGCCCAGATAGATGATGGAGATCCGGGTGAGGATTCAAGTTTGAGATGTGCTATGATGGAATCCTAAGTCAATACTAAGGTCAAGAAGGGATAAGACCGATGGAAGTAGGAGTTTTCTGTTCCCTGGATGCACGAGACCATAGGGTTGGGAGGTAACAACTACCTTTCCCGAGGACCATGGGTTATGAGGTTGGCCACCTTCATGAGTTCATGGGGACTAAAGGGTAAATGTTAGAGGCACACCTAGATGCATAAGGGTCAGATAACTCCAAAAGTGTCGGCACCCTAGAGACCTTGAGGTAATGACTAAGGATTGTACATAATGGAGATATGTTAGGATCTAGAGGTGATGGGAAAAGTCTTCCCATGGGTGCGACCCATAATGGAGATGTTCATGGTGAGGAGTCATGTGAAGTATTTTTCAACTTAGATTGGAAAGTATATAGGCAATGTGTGATGCACCATCTCAACTCTTGGAACGAGATGAACTCTGTATTTGGACTGCATCCAAATGGTTATTTCCTCTCGTTATGGGTGTGAGAGATAGGGAAAACGCATGTCATATACTAAGGATAAAAGTGATATGAGTTGAAACATATCTATGATGTTTGAGGATAGAGGAAGTACCTCACCTTTTGAGAGTACATTGGATAGATGGTTTGAAAACATGAAGGGAACAAAGGTGATATGAGGAACGTACCTCCCTAGAAGTAGTTTGGCATCTATGAGTCATATGTTTGGGTTTGATAACCAAGATGATGAGATTGAAGTTTTCTTGACTTAGTTAGACCTAAACCTAAGATGAGGATGATGAGTGAAATATATGAAGGTTTATGTTTTCACCATCACCTAGCACGTAAGGAAGCTTATGTAGTAATAAGATATTCCCAGCTGAATACAACTCAGGTATACGACTGTCTTGTTTAGCCTGAAGAGAGGCTGAAAGAGGTTGTTAGGTGATCCCTAAATTCATTCGAAGATGAGACCAGCATGGCTAACACCTAGATACAACTAGATACACCTCTCAGGAAAAGGAAGGAGGTGAAACCCCCTACTAGAGTGTTTTAGAGTTTCTAAGGAGTCAACCATGAGGAATCATGACATGCAGGAGATCATGATTTTAAGTTCACCATGCACCATGATACTATTGAGATAGTAAAAGTTTGCAGTAGTACTTTGAATTCATGAGATGAAGAAGTATATAGAGTTGCATGGGGCTTGTCACCATGCATGCTAGGAAGTGAAGGCCGAACACCAATAACCCAGTGAGTTGCTACAGATAGGAGTCCCCAAGAGGGAATGGGAGTAGATCACCATAAATATTGTGATGGGTCTCCCTAGGACTAAGAGAGGTCAAGATGCAATATGGTTTATGGTAGATCGCCTTCCCAAGTTGACCTAATCCCTTGCCAAATAGAGAGAGCATTGTTAGTGTGACAGATCCGTTTGAACTATTTATATAGATGAGAGAGAGATAGTTTAACTACACCACCATATGAGTTCAAAGGTTCTCGAGCATGACCTCAAGTTCACTTCCATGTGGTGGAAGTAGGTACAAGAAGAACTCGATGCTAGATTGAAGTTGAGTATGACTTATCACCCCTAATTGATGGATAGTAAAGAGAGTATGATCCAGACTCTAGAGGGTCTGATGAGAGCATGTGTGTCCATTCTGGGTGATACATGGGAGCAATTCTTACCCCTATAATAGTTTTCTCGTGATGATAGCCACCATAGCCATTATAAGGATGTAAGAGGCTTTGTAAAGGAGGCCTTGTCTGTCACCGCTTCATTAGGATGATGCCAGTGAGAGGACCTTGTGAGGGTCAGAGAGACCACAATGTGGGTAGATGAAGTTGCTTTGATCATGCAATGGTTGAGAAAGCCCAGGGGCGACATGAGTCACGAGTTGATGTGAAGCAGACTGACATGCCATTCACTGTGGGAGAACATGTGTTATTAAAACCCGACCCCTCTGAGTATAGATGAGAAATTTGAGTCCCTGATACATTGGGCCATTTGAAATGAATTTGTGGAGTTGCTTATGTTTAGCCTTACCCCTCAGGATAATATGATATGTGATGTGTTTCATGTGTCTTATCTAGATCACTATTTTATGTACCTGAGCCATGTGTTGAGCCATGAACCTATTGATCTTCAAGGGAGGCTGACATGTCCTGAGTCACCTACGAGGGTACGAAATACCAAAGACCTACGAGGGTATGACATACCAAGGTGAGAGAGAACTCATATGTAAGAATGTAAGATGATAAAGGTCTTTTGGAAGCACCATGGAGAGGATGAAGCCACATGGGAGCCAATGATGGACATGGAAAATTCTTATCCTGAATTATTTGTATGTTTAGTGAAATTTTGAGGGTAAAGTTCCTATAAGAGGGGAAGGATGTTACAACCCCAATTTTTGGGTTCATATGGTTGGAATTTCCCCAATAAAAGTATGATTGTGGGAATTGTAGGATTTATGTGTATTGAATGGATTTCCTTAGCAATATTTCCTCTATGTGTGTGATTTCATGGATCGTAATATGTTAATGAGTTCAATATGATTAAAAGAAAACGGAGAAATCAAATAATACATTATTAAGAAGGAAATTTGAGATAATGATGAAATTATGAGAAATATGTGGAAAGATGTATGATTGAGTCATCATGGATGAGATTTCGAATCCACAAGGTTTCTAAAGATAAAAAGGAATCCTAATTAATATAATAAAAGAGTAAGAGAGAGAAAATATTTGTAAATTATGCCTTTTTAAGTAATAACTTCCATATGAAGAAATGTCTCTCATACTTTTGATATTGAGTCCCAAACTTGGTATGCAAGTAGATGACGTCATCATGGAATTTTTTTCTAAAATTTGGGATTAAAAGGATAAATGGATTGAGATATATGAATTTTGTAACTTTCCTAAAGTGTAAAGGATAACATTAAATGTCAGAATTCAATTCTGACTTGTGTTCTTATATGAGGCTTGATAGTCGTTGGATTGTTGATCCAATGGTAGCTACTTTACGAGTTAGATTGGGAAATATGAATAGTAGAGGGAGATTTCCCACTCAATTCTCTCCCCATACAATCAACGTACGAATCTGGAACTCGTTCCATTAGATTCAGGATGTGAAACCGAACTGAGCGATCCTAATCTTTCGCAGTTTCCATGTGGGAAATGGATTTTCCCAAATCCCTATGTGAATCAGACATCCAGGCTTGTACTGGAGATCTTGGATTGTTGAGAGAAATTCCTATATAAGGCATCCTAATCTTGGATGTGAGGCAATGAGAGGATCATATTTTCCAACAGCCTCACGGAGAGCATGTTGCTCTTGTGAGCTATCTCGGGCGTGGAGCTCTTTTCATACGTATTGAGCTAGAAAATGTCAAATCTAGCTCACTTTACCCTTTCTACAGCCATGTGGGTCATTTGGTGTGGTTACATGCATAAGATTGAATGCATGAAAATGTAATAACACTTGTAGTCATCTTTGATTAACGCCAACATGAAACGGTTTACCCAGAATGATATGAAGGACATATGAAAAGCTTATGTATTCTATGGTTTATATTTGACGTTTGTGTGCTCAGTGCTCATTTCATGATTGGTATGAGAATGAGGAGAGGAGAGAGGTGGAACACATGCACCTAGTCACTTTCAAAACAATTTGGTCAATAATCATCTATTTCTATGCTTTTGTCATTCTTGTTTTTTTTATGACCGAGAGAACCCACCCTAGGTGAAGCTGACCTGGTAAACTCTCGAGGCATGAGAGGGTGTGGTCTGGTCATCCACTCCCGCACCTAATCGGCATGGATTGTCATTCGCAAAGTGCCTTCAGTGAGGTTCGAACTTGGGTCCTTCAATGGGACTTACTGAGCTCTTACCGCCTGGACTACTATGGTCAGACTTGTCATTCTTGTTCTTATTTATTGAAAGAAAACTGAAAAGAGAGATTAAGTTGGAGCATACTTGAGGACTAGTATGTTTTAAGTTTGGGGGTGGTGATGCAGCCCTATTTTAGGGCTCCATCTTGTGCCATTTTGTACTTTATTCACATCTAAACATAGTAGAATGCAAGTTAAAATCCCCAATGGTAGTATTATTATCAAATGCACTTATGGACGTTCTTTTCTTTATTTTCAGGTACTTGAACAATTCTTTGGTTCAATGAGAGAGAAGTAAGGAGTTCTAGGGTTCCTCCACTCATGTAGGGGTCCAAAGAAGGCCCCAATGCTCCCTCAACCTACCCCTAATGGCCAAGATTCAACATCAAGCAAAGAAGTCTGTTGATAATGAAGATTGAGGTTCATTTTGCCACTGAAGACCCCAACATGACCATGGTGCCAAGGAACAACCGTGTTGGCTAATGCACAAGTTATAAGAAAATCCCCAAAATTTGCAAGCTACAACAACTTAGCCACCATGGCCGTGATAACCAACATGGTTGTGCCATGAAGCCCCCAAAATGGCTTTGCTACCCAACACAACCATGCTAGATGAAGACAGAACGAGCATGCTAGAGGGAACAACCTACTCCCCAACTCCACCACCACGGTCATGCTACCCAGCATGTCCGTTCTCCCTAACCTCCACCACGGCCATGCTAGTACCTAAACCCTACAATTTTCTACACTATTTTTCCAACAATGTCCCTACTTACTCTAGTGATTCCACCACCACCAATATATTCATGGGTGGCTACCACAACACTAGGTTAGCTGCCATTACTCCTCTCAACCCACTCTTGAGCATTCATTGCACCTCCCTTGCATTTATGCTCTCCACCCACCATTTCCACCTCATTTTCACCATAGAAATATAGATTTCTAGGTTTTCTACCATAACCCCCTCCATTTTCATGCCCATCATCCATCTTGGAGGAAGGAGGTCGCCCTATAATAGCTAGGTGAAGAAGGAGGATCTACTTCGAGCTACATGCAGTCATATCCCCTTCTTCTCATTTCTTTTGCCTTTTCTTTGATTATGTCTAGCTAAGCCCCTAGTGGTGGGCTATTTGGGGTAAAAATGTGACTTTGAGACCATGATGGGGGAGAAAAATTTGTAATGAACATAATTTCATTATATTATGATTTCATTTGCTTCTATCTCATTTCCCATTGTCTTGCATGTGGTTTTTTCTCTTAAACATAAATTGCTTGATTTGTGATGTTTGATGACACTTAGCTTCTAGGAGGAATTGGAGTATATGTAGCAATCTTAGGTATGGCTCCTAGGTCCAATTAGTGGATCCCTAGCTAGCCTCTTTTGTTCGTACATACATATCCCCCATTCTACTAGTGAGTGTGAAACTAAGTAGCTAGTGTAAGTGTGATTAGTGTAATTGCCAATGACATTCTAAAGGCTACATGGTTAGTAGCATGAGGTGAAAAACCCTCAACTTGACTCCCATTCCAACCCTTGGTTCTCAATTGCCCTAATAATACAACTTACCCTAGAAACCTGGACTTGACAAGTCCTACTAGAATTACACCTAACCCTAGTTCTCCAACTAGTAGTATAGGGTACATTCTAATAGCACTTGCCTTGTTGTTTGGTTTAGTAATCTAGATTGAATTGTGATAATTGCACGCCATGTTGACACCCACAACTAATATCAAATCACATTCCCAAAGTCCCACCTACCTAATACATTGCTTAAAACCCACCTTAGCCTCCTTTCTTGTTAATGCTAGTGTAGCTTAATTGCCTTTGTTTCTTCTAGCTAATTTCTTAGTCTTGCTAGTTAGGGTTAATCTAGATCCTTGCTTACTTTGGTGTTTAACTTAATTCTTAGTTGGTAATTGCCTTGCTAGAGTGGTGTAGATCATCTTTCTCTTGCTTAGTTGATTGCTTAACCTAGCTTCTTAGACTTATCTTGCCTATGATAACCTACTTTTTGGTAATCTAGTTTTCATATTGACTTTACTTGCTTGCTTCCGTAGTGTAATCAAACCAAAACCCCTTTTAAACCCATCAACCCTAGTCTCCACTTTAGAAACATAGACAATGCCAACTGAGCTCTAGTGCACCCTCTATCCATGTGGTTCGACCCCCATTACTTGCCTCTCACCAATACTATAACATGACCTTGTGCGCTTGCAGGAACATATTTTAGTGATTGTGAGTGAACCTAATTTGGGGAAACCTTATAAATTTGAAAGAGCACACGTGGGTGCAAAACTACACTAGTATCTTTTTTTCTCTCTTTTACATTCTTAACCTCGGCCCTCTCTTCCTTCTTGGAGGAGTTTTGGAGATCGAGCTAGGAAGATTTTCTTCTACCTTGAGCTTGGGAAGCTTGGATCTTGACGTTGGAGCTTAGAGCTTGTTGGTTGTTCTTGAGGTAGGTTATATAACTCTAAACGTACTTTGTTATTATCACCTTTCCACTTGTTATCTTCCTAGTTATCTTTAGCTTGTTATATCTTGCTTGCATGCTAGTAATTTTTTTGGTAGCGTTGTGTTCAATTTTGAGAATAGAACTTTTTTAAGTTGCAGCCATAAGCTGCTCTTTTCTTTTGCCTGGGTAGTATCATCATTTTGAAGTAGAAGATGACTAAACTGATATGAGGTATAAAATGGTATGATGTGCAACCCGACATCCAAACCGACATGCCTTGTCTAGACTGATATACCTACCATCACTAGTATAGATATCACCTTTAGAGTCGGTTAAATATGACTTTAGAATTTAGTTTCTATGCGACACCCAAGTGGGTGACACTAAATATTGACGCCTTCAACGTCGGTTTCATAACCGACGGCACAAATCCGTCCCCTGATTGCAAACCCAAATAATGCACCAGTAGGGGGACCATATGCGGCGGTTATCAAGTCATAACCGACACCACATCCCACCCTGAAAAAAACATTGGCCCCAGGTCAGACCATAGGTGTCAGTTAGCAACAAAAAACCGACTCCATTGACCTAAGATTATTAGCAACAAAAAACCAACTCCATTGACCTAAAATTATTGACAGTTTGTAAGTTAACCAAACAATAACTGATACCAATGGGGATAAAGACATCAGGTAACTATTAACCATCGACGGGTTAAGTTTTTGTTGTCGGTTTCTTTTGTTAATCGACGACCATTTTTGATTTTTTTTTTCTTATCAGCTTGCAGGTCTGCTGTCTGGCTGGTCAGTAGGATGCAGAACCTGTAGTTCAATTCTGAACTGTAGGTTTACAACATCCATTGATTTCAGCCAACAACAAGCCACAAACTTGCAAAATTAACATAGAAGGACAACTTTAATATATGGAATGATTCACAAACATGTATAAGCACATTTCATATTATGATTTCATCACACACATGTAGAAACCTATTGTTCCATTTCATTCCTCCATTTCATATTCACACACATGTAGAAACATGTAGTTCCATTCATTTCATCTCTTTTCACATTCAAACACATGTAGAAACATTCATGTATTCATCTTCACACACATATGTATATAGATAAGACAATTCAAAAAAGTTCATTCAGACATGTATATATAAGTGTGTCTTTCAAAGTTTAACATATCATCAAATAGAGAAATAATTATGACAACAAAGTTTAGAAATATCATTCTTTATCATTATCATTATCATCATCATCATCATCATCGCCATCAGTATTCCAATGATAATAAAAAAATTCCCACTACTTGTAAGGCTTTTTCCCATTGTTCTCTTACATCATTTAATTCTTCCATCATATAGGGAGTATGTAGATCTAATAAATTTTAACATGTAGTAAAGTCATTGGTTTTAAACACCTACAAAGAGAATGACATATATATAAAATTAATAATATATAATGTGATTGATATATTTCATATTATCTAGTGAGACTATATATAATACATGTTGTATGGTATCGATTTCCATTGCAGCATGTTTGATAATTAGGAGCATATATCGCATCACAGAGTTGGCACATGCCCAACTGTTGTTTTGTGTAGCACACTATAAATTGAAACATACAAAATGTTAATAAATACAAACAAGAACGGTTCACATAAATAATATATACATTGGAGTTAGGAAATTACTTTCACATTCTCCCAAAGTAATGGTTTCTTTGTCTTGGCTATGTTTCCTCCACCTTTTCTAGAACACTTTTAAAGCCCTACATGTTAATATAACACATTAAATTGCATTATTAAATAATAATATAATAATATATGTTATCAGATATAAAATATGAAAGATTTGTCATGTAAATAATGGCCTTTTCATTGAGTGTCCATATAATAAGTCTAATTTCGTTCCCAAAGGATCTAGATAATAAACAGTCCACATCTTGGCTTCAATAACCAGTAACTCCCAATTCATAGCACTAGATGTAAGTAAGTAAAAAATTAATAACTCAAAATCCACAATAAAAATGTAATTTTCTTACATCCAAATTATCAGTGTCTTCTTTTTTTACCAAAATATTTAAAAGTGGCAGAGAAGTATGAGGTAACTTTTGAAGGGTCTTTATCTACATGACTGATCAAAGATGGAACTAGAAATCCCACATGGGAAAATTAAAAATATTTACGTATCATGTGTAAGTGGCTGTAAAATATGTATTACGTATGCATTAATATATAAGAAACTAGATCACTGTATATAAAAAAAAGGTATATGGATATATAAACAAGCTCTCACCATATCCATAGCTCTATCATAGATGTATTCAACCAATAATAATGAAACAACTCCAAAATATCTTGTATAAATATTTTGTTATCGTATGATTCTCGTACAACATCCACCAGAATAGAAACATTTATAGGAAAATTTGGGTCATGTTCGCCTATCCATATTGTCATACCCTAACAATTAGGACCTAACAAGTCATATAGGTCCCATGGAAGCCAACTAGGTACTTTAGGAGGAGGTGGAGGTGGAGGCAGAGTTGTAGCGGGTTTCTTCCTTTTGACCTGTATATATAATTTCAGATCAATTGACTAGCTCATATATACACACTAACAAAATAACGTAATGTAAATTTACCATACATTTTCAGTATAGACGACATCCGTTTTAGGCCACATTATCACTCCGCCTTCTTTTTCACCAAGCGTTTCAGAATCTGGGTGGGCATATGGCAATGGATGATGCCTCCACTGGTGCAGTACAAGTCTTGGGTTCACATGAACCGCACCATCTGGTACTAGAGTGTCATGAAACATGTCCCCTGGAAGGGGTGGGTAAGCCTCAACTTCTACAATGATAAATTCTTTGCTTTTTAGATGACATGACTTCAACCCCCATAAATTTACATAAAGGATGTTAAATACATATTTAAATAAACATATCATCTTAAAAATACTAGCTACTATGTCATAAAAATACTTATAGCAGACGTGCTAGGTGGTGGGTCTACAGGATTACTCCCAACCACCTCTACAGTAGGAGAAGAGCGGTACGCCACAGGTATTGTCTGAGTGGCAGTAAGAGATGCCTGCAAATTTCTCATTGCTTCATGGACTCTCCTATTAATTAGCTCATCTACATATACATGGAGAAAAGAAACACTAGCTTTTGATTATTGAATTCCCTTTTGCAATAACATTCTAAAAAAAGAAAAGATTGCCTCAACTTTTGAAAATCCCGCTTTTGGGACATGTTTGTGTTGTGATGGCCCAAAGAACGCTTTAATGCCCACACCAGCGCCTGCACCCCTAACACATACAGGATGCTCTAGGTTACCAAGAGCAACTGTCAATTCATCCCTTGTGCCCTCAGGTAGGAACTTACCTTGCTTCCTCTGCTCGTGAAGCTCTCGCTAATCACAATCAATAGAAATGGGTAAGAAAACATAATAATCAATATCGATTGCTCTGAGAGTTGAATTTTACCATTCTTGCAGCCACATCAACAGTTGCGGGTTTGGTTATATCTCCTCTCTTGTTTGGCCTCCCAGCTAACAACATAGCATGGCGAGGCTGAGGTGCGGGAGTAACAATAGAGGACTCCCTATTCTCCTAAGTAGCAGCAACAACAAACTGTAGTCTTTGGTGAACGCCTGCATAGCCTTTTGGACCCATCGTGTGGTCATGCACATTCAGTGCATGCCTTGCCCTTCGATCATCACTGATAGCCTTGTTAGTAAGCACATTGATTTGGCGAGGAACACTAAAGGTCAATCTTGAATAGGTGAATACATAAGAATGAATATTAATTAAATTGGGAGTGGCACTTAATACCTTGAATTCATCAGTTTTTATTTTGGCAACAAACTCCTCCCAGTCATTGGGGTCCAGGTAGTTCCATTGCTCAGTGGTTGACTTCTTCCTCTTTTCAGCATCTTGTATGTAATCTCGAGTGATATTTGTCCTATAGTTCCTTAGGACCCTCCCACAATGCTGCATCACACATTTATGATGCAGGCTTTCATCCAGTTCAAATATACTCTCTAAAATTTCATATATTTTACTTCCATCCTAAAAATTAGTAAACTGCAAAATAAAATTACAAATAATAATAACTCACGCATATACTAAGTCTTTCTCCCCCTTAGGAACTTTATGCCAAGATTATACATTAGGACTACAATGGCTACGAGTAAGAACCCCAAGATATGAAATAAACGAGTTGTGGTTCACTCCAACTGGATTTCCTACATGATCAAAATCCATAACCAGTTTGAGTTTGTGGCCCCTTTGTTGTAGTAAATTGTTCATCATAGTGATGCCCCTCACTTATTCAATTTGTTTTGCTGCTCATCAAGTGCCCCAAGTTCTTCAGAGGGTACATCATCAACCTAAAATTTGACCCCAAAAAAACACACTTCTAGGATATAACTTATAAATGGACATTTGGATAGAAATATAGGATGTATTTTTAAAAACTTACATTATGAGGCACCACATTGATATCCTCACCCTCATGTTAATCATCATCACGGTCATCATACTCATGCTCAGCCATATGAAAGTGTCATTAAAAAAATCAAACATTTAACATTTAACATAACTAGAAGATAATAAAACATTGTAAAGTTCACATTCAGAAAAATAAAACATATAAAAAATAAAAGCATGCCTCTAATACTGTGATATTTTTTCAATTAACATTCCTTCGGTGTGATCTCTACACACATACAAGTCATCATTAGCTTCAATATTTGGTGGTGTTGGCAACCCAACTGAGAATGGACTTGAGTCATCATACTTATCATAGTACTCTTCTTCATCTATAGGATCTTAAATGAAATGTCTTTTACCATGAAGAACAATCAACCATTTATCATTTGCAGGATCATCGATATAAATTACTTGTTTCTCATGTGATGCCAATATGAATGGATCACCCTTCTCACCAATATTTTCAAAATTCACTAATGTGAAACCCAATTCATCCACTTTAACTCCTTTGTTGTTATCAACCCAATCACATTTAAAGAGAGGAATTCTGAAATCTATGTAGTCAAACTCCCATATGTCTTCAATGACACCGTAATATGACATTTTAGCTTCACATGGACTCTTATCCTTTGCACTTGCAAAAAACAATGAATATGCTTGAAGGGTGACCCCACTATTTTGGATGATGCTCTTATCATCTTGACGCTTTGTGTAATACGAGAACCCATTTATGTCAAACCCTTCATAAGACATAACATCCAATTTTGGTTTAAAGATGAGGCATTTGATATTTTCAGCAAGATTATTTGGTGTTTGAGATAGTTGATGTAAGACTTTATCTTCAAACCACTTCATAAATGTCTTGTTATGCTCTCTAGCAAGCCACATTGAATTGGCTCGAGGATATTGTTTCTTGATGAAATTGGTATGTTCCTCGATATAAACACTCACTTCATTGATGTTGTGTAAAATGTACGAGTAAGGTTGTTCCAACTTCTCACGGCTGATTACTTTCATCTGTGATCCCAAAATTCCTTTTCCAGAATACTCCTCAATATTATTTTCATTAACAAGAGTGTCATTACCACTCAGAAAGTCATTGCAAAAATCCATAACCTCTCTTTCCACATAACCCTCATTAATACTCCCTTCAGGCCGATAACAGTTTTGAACATCACCTTTAAAAATGTTCATGCATTGCTCATGCATTGGTCCCAACATTTTCACTTCTCTAGTCAAGTAGACAATAAGATGTACCATGATATCAAAGAATGAAGGATGAAAATACATCTCAAGTTGACATAGGGTAAGAACCACTTCTCTTTGAAACTTATCAAGATTCTCAGGATCAATAACTTTGCTGCATAGACTATTGAAGAAGAAACAAAGTCTGGTGATTGCAATCCTTACATGCTTTGGCAGTATAGATCAAATTGCCACGGGAAATATTTGTTGCATTAGAGTGTGAAAATCATGAGATTTAAGACCTATAAACATCATATCTTTCATTGATACCAATCTACAACTACTGGAAGAGTAACCCTGTGGTACCTTAACATTAACAAAGTTCTCACAAAAGCTTTCTTATCCTTTCTAGACAATGTGTAACAAGTAGGAGGTAAATATGTTCTTCAATCACTACTAACTACTTCTGTTAAATTTTTCCTTATTCCCGTTTCACGTAGGTCCATTCTTGATTTGATATCATCTTTAGTCTTACCTGGTATATTCAACAGAGTACCAATGACGCTATCACAAACATTTTTCTCAACATGCATGACATCGATAAAATGCCCAACTGCCAAAGAACCCAAATAAGGAAGATCCCAAAATATTGACTTCTTCTTGAATAAAGATTTGTCACTTTGTGTGGTAATGGTACATTGCGATTTCTTACCAAATTCATTGACAAAGTCTTTTACTCTTTCATACCACGACGGGGGTGTTCACGGTCAGTTTTCTTACATTGGATGTCTCCTTTTGAACAATGCATGAGCATTTTTAAAGGTGATGTTCGAAATTGTTATCGGCCTGAAGGGAGTATTATTGAGGGTTATGTGGTGGGAGAGGTTATGATTTTTTGCAATGACTTTCTGAGTGTTAATGACACACCTATAAATGACAAAAATATTGAGGATTATTCTAGAAAAGGGATTTTAAGAGCACGAATGAAAGTAATAACACACGAGCTTTTGGAACAATCACACTTGTATATTTTAATCAACATGTACGAAGTGAATTTTTATATCATGGAACATACCGATTTCATCAAGAAACAATATCCTTGAGCCAATTCAATGTGGCTTGCTAAAGAGCATAACAAGACATTTATTAAGTGATTTGAAGATAAAGTCTTAAATCAACTATCCAAAACACCAAATAATGTTGCTGACAATATCAATTACCTATCCTTTAAACCAAAAATGAATGTTATGTCTTATGAAGGGTTTGACATAAATGGGTTCTCATATTACGCAAAGCATCATCCAAAATAGTGGGGTCACCTTTCAAGCATCTTCATTTTTTTTCTAGTGCGGAAGATAAGAATCCACGTGAAGCTAAAATGTCTTATTACGATATCATTGAATACATATGGGAGTTTGAATACATAGATTTCAGAATTCTGCTCTTTAAGTGTAATTGGGTTGATAACACCAAAGGAGTTATAGTGGATGAATCTAGTTTCAAATTAGTGAATTCTGAAAAGATTGGCAAGAAGGGTGAACCATTCAATTCGCATCACAAGTGAAACAAGTATTTTATATGATGATCCAGCAAATGAAAAATGGTCTGTTGTTCTTCGTGGTAAAAGACAGTTCATTAAAGATCCTATGGATGAAGAAGACTACTATGATAAGTATGATGACTAGAGTCCATTCTCAGTTGGGTTGCCAACACCAAATATTGGTGCTAATGATGACTTATATGTGAGCAGAGATCACACTGAAGGAATGTTAATTGATAAAAGAACTCAATATTAGAGGCATGTTTTTATTTTTTTTAATGTTTTATTTTTTTTAATGTTATATTGATTTGAACTTTACCATGCTTATTATTTTATAGTTTTTTTAAATGTAAAATGTTTTATTGTTTTTATATGACACTTTCTAATGGTTGACCATGAGTATGATGATTGTGATAATGATTACCATGAGGGTGAGGCACTGCCTAACAATGTATGTTTTACAATATATCCTATATCTAGCTATATATATGTCCATTTATAAGTATATGTGTTTTTTTTCAATTTTTAGGTTGAGGATGTACCCCCTGAAAACCTTGTGTAAATTGGTGAGCAACATAAACAAATTGAAAAAATTAGGGGCATCACTATGATGAACAAGTTACTACAACAAAGGGGTAATGGACCAAAATTGGTTGAAGATTTTGGTCATGCAGGAAATCCAGTTGGAATGAACCACAACTTGTTTGTTTCATATCTTGGGGTTCTTACTCATAGCCATTGTAGTCCAAATGCATAATTTTGGCATAGAATTCCTAAAGGGAAGAAAGACTCAGTATGGAAATAACTATGTGTGAGATATTATCATTTGCAATTCTATATTGTAGAATACTATTTTTTAGAATACTCTATTAAATATATGAAATTTTGTAGAGTATATTAGAAATGGATGAAATCCTACATTGTAAAAAGGTAATGCAACATTGTGGGAGGGTCCTAAGGAACTATTGAACAAATCTAAACTGACTATACATATGATAGGCTGATAAGAGGAAGAATTCAGTGATGTAGCTTTTACTGCACTAAGAAACTCACCTAGGGATGAAATCCCTAAGTTTTTACCAAAACCTTGTGCAATAGTACACCTGCAAGAAGACGAGTCTTATCAAAGTATAGTTAAGGATTGAGTCCCAAGGGACAACATTTTTAAGAATCTTGCTAGTTGAATCTGGATCGACTAAGACTAATATATAGAACAAATAGTTGATTTGGGTTTATCTAAACTAATTTTAAGAAAAGTAAAAGAGTAGGATTAATACTGAGTTAAGAATAATGATGGGAATCACTGGGGTGGAATGGGGGTTCCCCACCACTACACATTCAAACACATTCAAAACACATCCAAACAAGATACAACCATCCAAATGGAGTAGAAAACCATCTATTAGGAAATAGAGTTTTCTTAAGCATCTCCATGGGCTCGATGTCTCGTTACCCATGGGTCAGACACTTACTACTCTAGAGATATCCCTTTAGAAGTTCTCGTCCTGGAATAAACATGTGAATCGATATTCAAATTCTATGTGTTGAAGTTCTCATAACAAATGAATATAATAGATCATGCAAGGAAGGTGATCAATCCACAAAGCATGCATTAAATGATTAAGAACAAAATGGAAAGTTATATACAAGCAAGGGAATGGTATAAAATGGACATGTAAGCACGGGCAGTGGGCTAGTCCCTGCACCCCAGCGAAATGGACTACTCACTCCTCATGATAGAAATAAAAAAGAGTGGGAAGATTCCACCGTGGACATGCAGAAGGAGATGGTTGCGGCTCAAGGGAGAAATGGTCTTCTACACGATGGTGGGATAAATTTGGATGAGGAGGGAAGAACACAAGACAGATGAGGATGATCTTCTCTCTCCTTCTTCCTTCTCTTCTCGTACTCTTGCTCATAAGAGATGGAGCAGTAGATGGGTGATGGATGAAGGTGCTATAGATTTGAAATCCCATCACTTTCATGGCTAGGAGATAGTTCTTGATGGAGCAGAGTGGGAAAAGTAGCAAGGATATCATAGAGGTAGTATTTGGCAGTGGAGATCATCTTCCATGGCTGGGTACAGAGTGGTAGCCAGTCAGCCTCGAGGAGTGGAAGAGATCACCTCAAATGAAGGAGGGGGTCATCTATTTATAGGTGTAGATATGGAAAGCATCGACTTAACTACCACGATCACAGCCTTTAGTGGCGGTCGTAGTATTCGTCAGCACGACCGTGTCGGGTGTACACCCGACCGTGCCGAGGTGTTAATCATGGCTGAGGTCTTTTCCGTAGTTGAGGCATTTTGTATCAGTCGATATTGTATGTCACGATCGAGGTCAGGTGCCACGATCGAGGTCATGCGCTTCTTATTCGTTGTCGCAGTGGGGTGTCGTGGTCGCGCTACCTTGGCCTCGGCCCGATTGTGCTGAGCTGGGCCCAGTCATGCCGAGTGTCGGTCGACACATACATGTTAGACACAGTCGTGACATTATCTTCTTGGCTGCAGTAGCGACAACCTTCTTGGTCACGATCGCGGCACCATGGAACAAATCTACCCCCACTGGTGGGCTATTGCTATGGGTTGATGGGCCTGCATTGATGAATCCTCTAACTAATGAGGGTGCTTTCTAATAAAGGAACTAGCTATCGAAAATAGGGTCCAAATTATTGAAAATAGGGCATTAGTGGAACCACCATCTCCTACTCTAGTGCACATAGTGTCATGCTTAATCCTACAATGGAGACGAATGGATTGGATCAAAACTCTAAATAATCATCTGAAACTAAGGAAAATTGTATATGAGAAGATTCATGGGGTATATGAGAGCTTTCACTACAAAACTTGGAAAAAATGGCGACAAAAACTAAGATGAATATGCATTCATCAAAACACCTCGATCTTAAACGTTGCTCATCCTCGAGCAACACAAAATCCGAAATAGTCACCAATTGAATACTTTCAACACTTGTGATTGCCTCATCTTCACATCATGTTTGTTTCTTTTTTGCTATGTATGGCCTAACATCTCACGATCTTGAGATCACTGAACACATCTTACAATATCTTCATTCCCGCGTTGGTTTCCTAAAAGCACTTCCTCCCCACTTTCTCCAACATCAAACATGTCTAAGAGCTTTGTAAGAGTCCAGAGATACTCGTCGAACAACAAGTGCGCATGTGATCTGACATTGGTGTTTTATAAAAGAGTGGAAAAAATGAGGCATTCATTGTTCCTGTAGGTGAAAAAGGGAGTGAAGGGGGGGTATGGAAGGAAGCATTAAATCTCTCCTCTATTCAACTTGAGAATTTTGTTATACAGTTCCAATTACATTGATTGCAACTCTTTTTTTGTATGTGAATCTCTCCAGTATTCGACTTGAGATTGCATTTTTTTCTTGTGTGCACATTGGCATCTTTTCTTTTCATTTTTGTGATACGCCCCTATTACATAGAGAGGGGTATGGAAGAAGAAGATAAACAGATGAGTGGTTTGCCATCCCAAACATAGGGTTTGGCACTACTTTTATGGCTTTTTGTTTCTTTTCGATGGATGGAGGGGTATGAAGATTGTAGAAGAAGTGTAGAAGAGAGTTCAAATCATAATGCAACTTGATTTCCAATCCATTGCACTGAGTTGTTCTCCTTATCATACTATGCTCAAACATTGACTTGATGGGGATCTGGTGGAGATTCGAAGCTATTGTTCCACTAGTCAGTTATGAAGCTCAATGTGTTTGATCCCTCTCAGTTCAATAGATACTTGCCATATTTATTGAAGGATCAGGATGCTAGGACTCGTAATCTTCACATGGTGATTTTGAACCATTGGTTAGTTTCAAAAATTGTCCCTCTTGAGGCTTTTCTTCGAATTAGAAGAGAAATTCAAAATTGCATCGCAAAAGAAACTAGTCGGCTAGGTAATGGATTTGATTGAAATAAAAGCATGAAAAATTCATCGAGTTTCTATACAAAACTACTTTGAAAACTTAAAATTTTGAAATTTTTCATCAAATTTGCTTCAAAATTACAATGATGAAATATTAAGTGTAAAATAGATAGGTGTGGGTGGAAAATAGAGTACGTACCACCCACCCTCCACCCTAAAATTAGAAATGTTCTCATCCCAAACAAACTCTAAATCTGAGATGGAGGGGAAAACCATGTTGGTTGGTCCACCATAGGTAGTTGCATTCCTATCAACAACGTGTCCTCCATCGAAAATCTAAAAAATAAAAACTATCAGAACTTAATATTGGATCTTGCAATGCATTATCTATTGAGTGCAAAATTTTATAATTCAAAACTAAAAGTAAAATCTAAGGTAAGGATCAGGTTGCCTCCTAACAAGCGCCTTTTTATGTCATTTTTTGTATATGCTTCTTTCAATTTTTTGGTGGATATGCTGGTTTGGAAATATTTAGTGATGCTTCAATGCTCATATTAACTATGGTGAAATATTTCTTCAAGTGTTAGCCATTTGCTATGAACTCTCCTGACTTTTCACTCCATAAAACAAAGGCACCATGTGGGTAGATGCTCATGATAGTGTATGGTCCAGACCATCCGGAACATAGTTTCCTTGGGAACAATTTCAATCTTGAGTTAAGTAGTAGAACTCGGTCTCCAACTTATATGTCTTTCCTCTTTAGATGACCATCATGCCATAATTTTGTGCGTTCTTTATAGATTTTTAAATTCTTATAAGCCATCATACGAAGCTTCTCTAGCTCCTGAAGTTTTAGAATCCTAGCTTGGCCATCTTTCTTCATGTCATAATTCAGTTGTTTGATTGCCCACCAAACTTTGTGTTTAAGTTCTACTGGAAGGTGACATGATTTTCCATAGATAAATCTAAAGATTGTTGTTCCAAGAGGAGTTTTAAAAGACATTTTGTAGGCCCACATGGAGTCATGGATTTTTACTGACCAATCCTTTATGTTGAGGCCTACTTTCTTTTCCAATATAGCTTTGAGTTGATAGTTTGACACCTCCACCTATCCACTCATTTGTGGGTGGTAGGGAAAAGCTACCTTGTGAGTCACACCCTATTTTCTCAATAGTGTCTCAAAACTTCTTTCCAGAATATGTGAACCCCCATTGGATATCATAGTGCGTGGAACTCCAAAATGGGGATAAATAATATCTCTAAATATTTTGATGACTGCTTTCAAATCTCTAGTAACGGTTGGTATGGCCTCTACCCATTTGGAGACATTCTCCCAATTTAGAACCAGATGTTCTTATTCGCATCGTTTGAGGACCAGGGAGAGGTTCTTCAGACATGAGTCATATGAATCCCCATATATGAAGAAATCATCCATGAAAATTTCGATAATAGTTTTAGTAAGTCCAGCCAATATGGCTGCCATGCAACGTTGGAAAGTAGCAAGCGCATTGCAAAGCCTAAAAGGCATCCTCATAAAGGCATATGTTCCTAAGGGGCAAGTGAATGTTGTATTCTCTTGGTCATCTGGATGTATGGGAATTGGATAGAATCCATAGTAACCATCAATATAGCAAAAAATTCTTAGCAGGCCAATAGCTCTAATACATGGTCTAGGAAAGGCGTTGGGAAATGATCATTAAGTGTGGCCTTTTTCAATTTCCTATAATCGATACAAATCCTCCAACCAGTGGTTGTTCAAACGGGGATGAGTTCATTATTTTCATTCTATATCACGTAGTTCCACCTTTCTTTCAGACAATGTCTTCTGGACTTACCCATCGTGAGTCAGATATAGGATCAATAATTCCCATAGTGAGTAGTTTAATGACTTCAAGGCAGACTACTTCTTTCATATTTAGATTCATCTTTCGTTGATATTAACAGTTGGGTTGTGGTCTTCCACCATGGGGATTCTGTGCATGTAAAGCACTTGACTGACCCCAGTGAGGTCACTCATTTTATAGCCAAGGGCCTTTCTTCTTTCCCTTAATTCTGTCAGGAGTTTATCTTCTTGTTTGGAAGTTAGGTCAGAATTTATGATAACTAGGTAGACCTTGAGATCATCCAGAAACACGTACTTCAATCCCTCAGGTAGGGGCTTCATTTTAGGTTCCTTTGGTTTCTCGCATAGGTTTTTAGTTATGTTCACAGCCTTGAGTTCCTCAAATTTAGCTTCATGATCTTCTCTTGTCTAAGGAGTGACATTTTCTCTATGCAATCAATCAAATAGACTTCTTCTTACATGCTCAGTCTTCACATACTTTCAAAAACTCTAAACTCAAGTATTTCCTTCCCTAGTCTAAGGAGCAAGGTTCCTGCTTCAACATCAATCAAAGCTCTCACAGTGGCGAGGAATGGATGGACAAAGATAAGAGGGTATCTAGAGTCCTCTTTTATGTCCATGATGACAAAGTCGCATGGGTCATAAGAGTCTTTTCCTACCTTGACTGGGACATCCTCAATGATTCCCAAAGGGAGAGTCATAGAATTCTCCGCAAGTTGTATGGTCATGCCAGTTGGGAGAAGTTATTCAAACCCTAGCCTCTTGTAAAGGCTAAGTGGCATGATAGAGATGCTAGGACCGAGGTCATCTAGTCCCTTCTTAGATGTGGAGTCTCTAATATGGCACGATATCCCAAGAGATCCTAGGTCATTTTGCTTCTTGGGCATTTTGATCTGAATAATATTGGAAGTAGTTGTTGCTAATTTGACAGTCTCATATTCCTCAGTTATATAATTCCTTATGAGGAGAAATTTTAAGTACTTCGTCGAGGCTGGTATCTCAGCCAACGCAACAAGAAAGGGTATATCAACATGAAGCTTCTTCATTTCATCCTTGAACTTTGTGAAACAAATGTCGAGTCTTGTCTGCTTTAGTGGAGCTTGAAAAGAAAGATGTGGCTTGTATACTAGTATAACTGGTTCAAGCGTGTCTTCTACTTTTATAACAACATGTTTCTTAGAACTTGCTTTGTCTTCCTTATCATTGGTCAGTGGTTATTTCGATTGATATTTAGGTACTTCAGTATCTTGGACAATCACCAAGTCATGCTCGTCTGTAACTCCCACAAGTGTCTTGATAGGAGGATAAGAATAATCTTTTCCAGACTGAGTACAAACAACTTTCAATTGCTCAGGATGTTTAGGATTGTTCTCTTGTTGGCCAGTAAAAGTTCCAGTAGGTGGCTTGAGGCTAGATGAAAGTTAAGCTAGTTGGGATTCAATAGCCTTCCGATGGGCTTGCTGATTTGCTATCATAGTCTGTTGTGACTATAGTATCTTCTCAATGGTTGATAATTTATCATCAGAAGAGATGGGACCGACTTGTTGTCTTTGTTGTAGTTGTTGATGCAGAATTTGGTTGAGATTCTAGAACTGAGAGGTATTTTGATACTGGTTGTAATTTTGGTACTGAAAGTTACCCCCAAAGTTCCCTAGATTCCTAAAATTTTGTTGTTGATTATAGTGGAATCCTGATGGGCCTCATTGTTGATTATCTGAATTAATTTTTTGTGAGTTTTCTTCTCCCAAAGGATTTCCATACTAAAAACTTGGATGGTTCCTATTCTGATTTGGATTATAATACCCTTGACCAGGGTAGCATGGATGGCATTCAAAGTTTCCATCTAACCATTACCTCCTTGGCCACAAGCATTGCCCAAAACAACTTTGACGTCCCCAGATTTTCTAAAACATAATCTAACATGTGACGTCCAAATTGAAACCTCACCTCAGTGAGAATCCCAATTTAAGCACCGCATACTAGGTTAAGAAGAAGAAAATCAGAGGAAGTCAGTAGGAAACAATTAGTAGCACATGCACATGAACAATAATAAAACCATACACACTTGTTCACTATTCAACATATAATTACAACATGAATTGTTACAACATTTGATATTACATATTGAACAACAAACTTATACATATACATGTACTACCACTAAACTACGGGATCTTAAGACAACATGTCCACCTGTACATCAGCTCACCACACAACTCTCAACTATCCTGGATCTTCAAAAGCATATGTCCACAACCTAAACAAAAGATTACATGTGGTACACGAGAGCGCAATATTCAAGAATATTGTACTAAGAATGCCTACGTGTCTTTTATATACATCTCATCATATATTGGTAATAAGATAAAACTAATACTTGGTAGTTATAAAGAAATATAAGAAAAATCATATACTAACACAAAGATGTTCATTAACAAAAGAGAACACATATTTTTACACACATTTTCCATTATATCATCCATGCATTTACTACATGAGAGTTGAATGCATTAAGGCCTTTATGATCTACTACCAAAGAGTTGGATCATTTCCAAGTAATTTACTACCAAAGAGTTGAGGTACTTATTTTCGAACACTTTACTACTAAAGAGTTGAAGTTCTTGGATACAATGGAACATATATATTATGTTTCATGTGTTCATAGAAATAAGTATGGAAAATCATGCAACATATCATACAAGAACAATCATTTCATCCAATATCATATGCCAAGTATTTTACTACACATATAACACAAGCATATTGTATAATAAGCCAAGTAATAGGCAATGACGTACCTTGATCATAGATATCCTAATCACATATCACATTCTTGATGTCAACTATATCCTTGTTAAACCTGATTAAGACAAGATTGTGTACTGTCATCAGATTTTCATCATCACCCTAGTTATGTCCATTTTAGGGTTTGCTTACTCATTTGGATATTTCCATTATCACTTGCATTCTTGTCTTGGAATTATCTTATTGATGTTATTTTTTGATCATGTTACAGATTAGGTTTCATCATCTGGACATTAGCTTTCATAGTATTTTATGCACATATTAACCCTAAGTTACATCATTAACCTAAATTAGGGTTTCATAATATGTCTTATGGTTCATATTCATATAACATGAATTCTATGCATCTAACTAATATCAAAGTTCCACATTATCTTCCAGTTACTGATATGAGAGTGTGCTGTGAATTCCATCATTTATTGATCATTAATGTATTTTCTACATTGTGATTAGGGTTATTAACCCTAATTAGCCATATAAAGAAAATTACATGATTTCATGTTGAAATATCATCAGATCTAACTCATATCGATTGCATATCATATTTTTGAGTTACAGATGCATTATCATAATTTTAGGTCACTATTTAGTATTTATTAGTCATGAAACAAGCATAATACACCTTGTATGATATCACTGTGATTTAAGCATAAAAATATTGATATGATGGTTCCATTATATTCTACGCATTTTTTTTAGAATTTTGGTATATTATTTGTATTTTTCTGATGCACGAGCTAATTATTGTGAATTATACAAGATCTCGACATTTATTGGGAATTTAACCTTTCTGAGGCCAATCAGAGAATGTCACATGTCAACTCAGGCTGTGGCTCCTTTGCTTGGTTGAGATGGCACTTTGTTTTGGGATTTAGTTGGCTCGTGTTGGACCAACCAGTTTTTGGCTCCTGGACTGGTTTATTTTCTCTAGACCGATCATTGCTTTCCCTTCTCTTATGCGCGACAGATCCAGGATCATCACACCTCTGTTTCATAGAGACACCGCTGCACGGCTCTCATCCACTGAGCAAGCAGCAGAGGTGCAAGGATACTCTTCCACTACCAAGGCCACAATCGGATTTGGTGACTCATGACAAGCCTCCACGACTACTTTTCCCATTGATTGCTGCTCCAGATCTCCATCTAGGTGGGAGCTCCGCCGCCATCTCTGTTGTGGAGAAGCAGAAGGGAGAAAAATACCCCCGGTCATTTTCATGCTAGTCGAAGGCTTCCATGAGGTTCAAATATCCTCCACGAACACCATGAGGCCCTTTGATTGTGATTGCAAATGCCTAATGCCAGCCCTCAAGCTCCGTCTTCAAGCTTCAGACCACTAGAGATGGCCGACCATGGAAACATGCACTTGAGTCCATAGAACCTATCATATTCAACTCCCTTGGCCTCAACCTTTGATTTCCTATGTTCATTTCCCTTCTAACTACCTTCTACCTCTGACTCCTTCTTCCACCCATTGTCTGTGACAATGGTGGAGAGGCTACACTGGATGTTGGTTCGTTCTTTCTACCTACTAAACCAAAACATATGGATAGAGGGTCTGTGGTCTCCTTTTGATGAGATGATCATAACTGTGTGGTCAGTCTTGCACATAGCCACTTGTTGTTGTGAGATTGTGGGTCAGTCGTGGTTGGCAAACCATTCCATGACCTGGTTCTAACTGTAAGGTTGGGGATGACCAGCAGTCACTCGATCAAAATATCCAAGTGCTGGGAAAGCTCCATATTAAGACAATCTATGCCTTTTCCTCCTTCAGGCTAACTGCATCATAGATCCAGGGCTATGTGTTGGGCATGCAACTTAGACCCAAATCCCAGGAGCATGTGGCATTTATCAAATCCATAACTTAGGTCCATAAATCATCAATAAAAAGCACATTATTTTCCAAATTTCAAACCTAAGTAACTCCTTCTATGATACTTCAATTGACACCAATTTTTAACCATAGCTTCCTCACAACTAAATAAATGTTGTACACGAATTTGGTATCAAAATTCTATTTTTTGGTCACTGAATAAAATACTTCAAAAAGGCATGAACGTAGGGATCCAAATCATGATATCAATATCATTTGGCTTCCAAACTTTGACAAAACAATAGGAACACTCAAAACAACTCAACATGCATGAATTCACTTATGTATCATTGGATTTTTAAGGATTCGAAAAATTCACTTCATCACAACCTACACACCTTAAAACAAATTTTGTCCTCAAAATTAAGCCAAAAGTTCAGTCTATCACGACAACATCGTAGAGAATATTATAGGCTAGAATAGAATGAACAGTGCCTTTACATGCTTCAAAAATGGTGAAGCTGACTTGAATTGCTCTTGTTGTCGAGGGGGCAAGTGCCTCCTTTCGTAGGCATTGAAAGATGATTTGAGGTTGTTTTACTTGGAAACTAGTAGATTTAGAGACTCGGCGATAGACTTGTACTCAGGACTACTTGCTACCATAGCTAGATTCAACACTCCTTTTCCTACATATCTACCTCAGTTGGCTTGATTTTCAGCTCAAGGGTGACAATCTTCCATGCACTATCATAACTTTGACGCATGAAGTTTTCTCCATATGAGGTGTCTGAAAAAATCTTGATATCATCATCCACACTGCTATAGAAGATTTTGATGAGCTAATTCTTAGGTATGTCATGGTGTGGATACTTGCATAGTAACTCAATGTATATTTCCCATGCTTCTGCTAGGGTTTCACCAGGGACTTGAACAAATTGGTAGAATTTTTCCAAGAAAACATTTTAAAATAGTTCCCAAGTTGTGATAGGGTCGCATTGCAAGGAGTTAAACCAACTCATGGTTATATCTGCAAGGGAATATCTAAAGAGACTGAGTCTGATGGCATCATCTGTAACTCCATTCTACTTTGTCATAGTGCATAAATATATGAATCTCAGAAGATGTTCTTGACTATCCTCATTGTGCTTGCCATAGAAAGGGTTGTTTTGAAGTAGTGTAATTTAATGTGACTTGATCTCAAAGTATGGAGCAGTAATGGGAGGAGGTTTCACTAGGTGTTGAATGTCAACAACCTTAGGGATTGAGAACTCTCTAAGTTCCTTTTGCAACTCAACTTGTTGAGCTACTTCTTGAGCTTCTCGGATTTTCTCTTGAACCGCAGTTGGGGCTTCTTGCATAAGCCTTTCCCTTTGTGCATTAAGGGTTTGAGTTACCCTTCAGGAAATTTCCTCCTCTTGTGCCATTCTATCTTGGTTTTCTCTACTCTAACAAAGAAAGGTTCATTCTATCTCAGGTCAAATCTAGCTATAGAAAGCCTCTTCTGCCATTCTATCTTGTTTCTCCCTGTGTGTACTAGTCTTTAGGGGTACTTGGGATGGAAAGATTTTTCGGGAGTCAGATGGACGGAGTAGAACAAAACTCAATTAGATGATCAATAGTATCAAAAGTAAAATTTAAATCCTAGATTAGTCTCAATAGAACTAGATTTAACTAGATGATTTCATTGTCCCTGACAACGCCACAATCTGGCGTGGCTTTTACTGCACTAATAAATTCACTTAGGGAGGAAATCCCTAAGTTTTTACCAAAACCTTGTGCAATAGTACCCCCCACAAGTGGACGAGTCTTATCACAATATTGTTAAGGATTGAATCCTAAGGGACAATGTCTTTAAGAATCTTGTTGGTTGAATCTGGATCGACTAAGAGTAATACTTAGAACAAAGAGTTGATTTGGGTTTAGTTAAATTAATTGTAAGGAAAGTAAAAGTGCGGGATTAAAATTGAGTTAAGATTAACGATGGAAATCACAGGGGTGGAATCATGTTTCACCACCACTACACATGCAAACACAACCAAAACACATCTCGGAAATATACAACTATCCAAATGGAGTAGCAAACCATCGTTTTGGAAATAGAGTTTATGTAAGCATCTCCATGGGCTCGATGTATCGTTACCCACTGGTTAGACACTTACTACACCGAAGATAACCCTTTGAAAGTTCTCCTTTGGGCATCAACCACATTAATTGATATTCAAATCCCATATATTGAAGTTCTCACAACAAAGGAATATAATAGATCATGCAAGGCAGGTGATCAATCCATAAAACATGCATTAAATGATTAACAATTAGATGGAAAGTTATATACAAGCAATTGAATGTTATAAAATGGACATGTAAGCACAAGAAGCGGGGATAGTCCCCACACCCCAGCAAAATGGAGTACTCGCTTCTCATGATAGAAACAAAAAGACCAAGAGAAAGGGAAGATTCTACCACGGTCATTGTCACACTCTCATCCCAAGATTACCACTAATCATGTGATTAGGGCATAAGTTTGAGGATTATACTTAATATAAAGTTCATCCCCAACTTTTTATCTTTTATTTCATACTCTTTGCTTTCTCGCATTCAATCACATAAACAAACTTTACAAGAGAATTAAACTTTTATTACTCTAATATGATCTCAACATTAATGATACACATCCATACATTCATTCTGTTTCTCACACTTCCATGTACATACGACATGACAACCAGATGCATTCTCTCTTATTAAGGATACAAAGATACAAAACATCATTTACAACTCTCTCACATCTATACAAGGACCTAGAGTGACAGAGACTGACTGAACTTAACAAATCTCATACTTAACTCATGTGGTAGATATACTCTGATGCTTTGACCTTCTTCAAGTCAATAAGGTTTCCCAAAAAAATTGTCAATAGAGGGGTGAGCCTACTCGCTCACTGAATGAGTACTTCATAGAAATAGTCTAAAGCACTGATAGAATTGTAGATATACTTTTGAGCAACTGATATCAATTATAATAGTAGTAAGCTTGAAAGAGACTAATTTTTCACAAACATAAATATGGCACAATACTCTAGACATATACAACAGTGAATCAATATTTGAACATGTTTCATTGATTATAAAGAGAACTAATAACTCAAAAACATACAAAGAATAATCGAATAACTGTGCACACTTGTTTAACCTCTCATTGAATTTATGATGTACTGAACCCACATGAGGTGTACCACAACATGTGAAAGAATCATAGCAAGCTACAATCTCACTATACAAGGCTTAGAAGCATTCCCGAGTTCCTAAGCCTATCTCTTGAGTAAGACCCCATTTGTAGGGGGCCTCATCACGTCTACCTCTCAGAAACTAACGAGAGCAACCAGATATCTCAGACTCCACCTCTCAACCTGTGTACCTGGGCGGTGAGTCAAATACCTCAGGCTTATTGTGCATCAGTGGGCCTACTGACCACTGATCACTCAACATGTAACATAGGTACCACCGACATCCCCAGTTGGTGTTGGGTACCACACAACTATAAGGAGTCTACCCTACTGTTCAAGACCCCCACACCCTACTGGTGCACTCTGGCTTACCTCGATCTGGACTACCTCCAATGGGGAAACTATTTCCTCCTCACAACACAGACCTCATCCTGTGAGGATTCTATAGTGTTCAGGGCATGTACATGTCTAATTAAATCTTTAAATTCACAATTCAATCATCACATCAACATATCTTTGTTCATCTTTGTAAATTGTTCATTTGAATAACCATCTGATAACATTTACCACAACTGAACTGTTAAGCATCACAACATCTCAAACTGAGAAACATTGATATCACAATACTTGTTTCACTGAACACCCTATCATTTGGGATTCATTTACATCATTCACTTATCACATAACTCGCATAAGTATTAAAAACATTATAACATCATTCAATAAGAATTTCTCTCAACAATTCACATATATTCGAATATATATATATATATGAAACCCTGTAATGAACTGAACTAGGGTTTCCATGCCATTTACTAAAATATCATATATTAAGAATACCATTGAATTAAGATGTCTATTTTCAAACCTCCAACTTTCCACTCATTTAGGGTTTCACCCTCCTTACTGATATATCAAGCAAACATTGATATCATTGAATGAAATCTAAGATCTTATCCGACATATATGTAACACACATACAAATAAAAAAAATCATTCGTAACAAAGGAGATTCAACTAAGCAAACTTTTTTATTCAATTATACAACAATTTCAGTCATAGCCGAAAATCTCACATTTTAGTATATTCATGTAACCTTTACAATTACCTAAAGAAATCTCATTTTGATGGAATAGCAATCATTTCTAATGTGATTTCATAATCTGAAATTCATCACAACAGATAAATAATCCATTTCATATCATCTAGAAAAAGCGAGATCAAAAATACCATTTAGGGTTTGTACTCGCATACTAAGCAATTGAAAATTATTGATGATTTAACTCATTTTCATGCAATCTACTATTTAAAGGAAGTACCCACTCATCCTAAGGTATGAAAACACCTTAAAAATGCATCCCATCTCTAAAACTCTCAAATCCTTAGCAAGACGCTAGCAATTTAGCAGTTTCTTCTTCCTTTCAGCCCTAAACAAGGTCTGCTATAGGTGCAAGATGAAGGTCAGAGGTTAACCCAAACCTCAAATTTGATGGATCAAGCGTTCCAAGCAAGGGGAAATGAGGAGGATGAAGAATCGATGGTTAAAACTACTTACCAGGTCAAATCTATGGCAACCCTTTTTTATTTCCATCATTCTTCACGTTCTTCCCTAAAAACCACCTTCCAAGTTGCCCTCTCATAGAGAAAGGTGTCTATTAAGATAGATGATTGAATCGTAGTTTAGACACACTTTGTTCTGTTGAAAACGGATAAGTATTGCTCGAGATATGATCGTTTTAAGATTTTTTGCTAGGGGCATCTCTCTCTTTTAATCTTTGCTAGGGGTATCTCTCTCTTTTAAGCTTTCGAATTCTGTAGTCTAGAATTTTATTTTCAGCATTGAGTCATGTGTTGCTCTTCAAATCACAACTTTTAAAAGATATAAAACTTGTAAAACATAATTTCTCATCTCATCATCACATGGTACTATTCACTTTCCATTCATGAGACCACACTAGTCATCATACTATCACAAGATATTAATCCTTTTCACAATATCACAGTGTATCAATCCTTATCAACACAAGAGGATTACACCACATCCAGGGCTCAACCATTCCCAAAGGTCATTAAGACAATCATACTATTCCTTACAAGATCATTGTTATCTTTGCATGTCTTATAACAAGGCTCAACAACATCACTTACATATAATACACCAGATCAATAGAATATTGCATTAATGAGCTAGGAGGTATTCACAAACAATCATAGCAGGTTTATATTAACATTAAGCACATTCCTTTATTACATCAACATGCAAGGAATGTAGGTATGATTAACCCTCATCATATTCATAATGCACATGTTTAGCATAAGAAAGTGTCAACCATGTGGCAATGATAACCACCAATTAACATATTAAGGTTATTATCATATTAAGGAGGTTATTCCACCATCGCTCCATCATATAAGAATGTTAAACATGAATACTCATATTTATCTATTTGTATTAGAGTTAGGTTCAACAAGATAAATTATATTAATGTTACTAATCGACACTTATACCAAAACCCTTACTCACGACATCCCCATTGGATCATGGATTCATAAGGTGAAGCATCACTATCACATTCCATACTATTCTCAAATATGAACCCACACATAAATCAAGGTGTAACCATCATGTTATAGAATACTAGGGTTTCAACAATAGTAAAAGAGTACTCCATGATTCTATTAGTCATTCAAGGATGATGGTTATAGCATACTAGGGTTTCAACAACAGAAACATAGTACTCCATGATTCTATTAGTCATTCAAGGACTATTCATACCCAATTACCATCACTTAGTTATATTAAGTCTAGGTATAACACACTATATCTCATTAGGGTTACATATCAATACAATATGGTTATCATTCCTTTGATTCATATGAGTGAATAGGTAAGACTACCTTATTCAGGGTAACCTTCCATTTGTTCCATCATCATTCAACTCATATCACCATACCACAATTGTACAATACTAAGATGGGTTACTGGCATGAATAACTACAACTATCATACACCTTTAATTAACATATTGCTTGCACATGTACACCGAAATCATACGTAGAACCAATTTACATCCCTCATAATACCTTCAACAAATTACACTTCTAAAAGAAAATGCACGTATTACTGAAAGCCATTGCTTTCTCTTATCTCCTCATTCATTACCACTTACTTCTTGTACTTATCCTTCTTATTTTGATCATATAGAATAAACATCCCTAAAATTGAAACATACAAGGTAAGAATAGAATTTTCATCATTTTTGATATCACTGCAAGAATTTATTTTAGATTACACTTTTCTCATCTTGCACTTCTGTTTTTTTTCAAATTACACCTCTTCTATTTCAAATATATTTCTTATCCTTTGCTCTGAATCATTTCCATATTGTTTGTCTACCTTTCAAATTAGCTACCTTTAAACCCTGGATTACTATTAGTGCTAGTTTACTTCTCATAGTGCACATCTCATGATCTTGTTTTATAGAGATGCTAGTATACAAGGTTAAATCACTAGTGACATCCCTAGAACTACTACAACTCTAAACATTCTAGGGTTTGATCCTTATCAATAGCATGACGTTATTGTGATGCGACTTTGATCCCTTAATTTGAAATTCAAACTTTAGATCAAACAAGTTTTACTAAAGTCTTCCTTATCTTATCAATTGGATTTCCTTTATCTTACTTGGCCATTTAGATAGATTACATTATCAATTTACCCTACTAGGGTTTCATCATCATATTGTGTGTCATTATTACATTCACTATATGTCTCTTCCATGGTGGTTATGCATCAAATACGATTCATTTTCTTATCACTTCATTCCCACATTGCTCTCATTAAGTAATATATGGAAGAGAAGATGATTTAGAGACTTAGAATTCTTATCTTCAAACATTCCATTAATACATTTCTTGTATGTAGGTTTAATTAATTATCAACAAGGATACTTGACTAATTAGCACTTGCTTGAATCTCACTACCTCTTTCTTTTATAATCTATATTACTCCATCATGTTTCAAACCCTTCCTTACTTTCCCTAATCCTCTCTTACCATATACTACTCTTCCACCTATCATCTTTAACTTCTAATTTTCTCTTATTATCATGTTGCTTAATCATGTGTTTGATCACATATACCATGTTGAACATACTTCTTTTTATCCTTCTACTAATCTAAAGTTGAAATTCTAAATCAATTATCTCTCTACTAGTTTCACCTCATGTTTAATCCATTACATATCCTTCATTTAAAATCAAATGACTCATGCATAGGTCAAACTTAGTTTCTCTTTCAATCAAGTTTTTCCTTCCTGAATATAGTTTACCTTTGTATGACTTATTCATTTGTTAAGCTACACTTTTAGTATTATTTTAGAAACAAGTTTGATGTTCCATAGAGACTTGGAATCCAAAGGTAGTAAGGATGAATGTATTAAACTTCATAATAAAGGTATACATTACATGCTCTCAATTATATCATAACCCTCATTCCTTAATCAAACTCATCATTTCCAACATTTCTTTTTGTTTCAACAAAGTTTCTTATCCTAGAATTATGATTTACATGTTCATCTAATTATCTTTACTTTAACTCTTCTGATGAATCTTCACATCTATGTACTTATTGTATACGTGACTCTTTTCTTCTAGTTTCCCATTGCTTTGGAGTACATGAAAGCATTGTACTCAATTATATGAACCATTCCTTGTGATTGATTCTTACTATCTTAGCCCTTACATACTTTTCTCATATATTTTACATATTTCTTATTTAGAGTTCATATAATACTAATAATTCAACTTAATATGAACCTTATGTCGTGTTCCTTTATTTCCAATTAAGGGTTTCTCATTTGAGGCCCCAACATTGGATCTCAGATATCAGTTCCAACTGATTCTTAGTTATTCTAATCTTTTCCATATGTTTCAACATATTAGTGTATGTACATTCTCACTATGATGTGGGTCTAATTTATCCAGAGTCTACTCTTATTACATTTTCAATAGGAGTCATTAGATCCCAGTACACATCCTGCCAGCCAGACCAGACCGAACCTGCAGTCCTGAAGCCAAGAGTTACTCAAAATTAACCCACTCCTATTAATCTCAAACATGTGAAAAGAATATCCACTTAGGGAAAATTCATTTAAACATAAGTTCTGGTCTACTTGATACAAAGAATGTAAACAATAATTGAATTAACTTCATAGTGTACAAGAATCTTAAAGGACCACATATATTTCTAAGAACTGAATATAGGAATTCAAATATATAAGAGCATTTCCATTGATATCCAATCAAGTAAACAATATAAAAAAAGAATTACATCACATTCTATTCTTATGATCAATTCATTTATTTCTTTATGGTCTTCTAATCCTAATATTTCTAGGGTTTCTCTCTAGACCATCCTTCCACTACATGCTTGGCCAGGGCATTCAGAGAAAAATAGATAGAGTAGCTTGTTACTGGTCAATTTAAGTATTTAGATACTGGGCCAGCATATCCAAATACCCAGACTTCTCAGAGCTATAGACACATCACCTCCTATCTGCCACACTTATAACTCTAACTTTCTATCCTAATGGTCTCTGACGAATCAGCCTAAGCTCTGATACCAAATCTGTCACACCCGCATCCCATGATTACCACTAATCATGAGATTAGGGCATAAGTTTGAGGATTTTACTTAATACAGGCTTCACACCCAACTTTTCATCTTTTATTTCATACTCTTTGCTTTCTCACATTCAATCACATTAACAAACTTTACAAGAGAATTAAACTTTTATTACTCTAATATGATCTCAGCATTAATGATACACATCCATACATTCATTCTGTTTCTCACTCTTCCATGTACATATGACTTGACAACCATATACATTCTCTCTTATTAAGGAAACAAAGATACAAAACATCATTTCCAACTCTCTCACATCTATATAAGGACCTAGAATGATAGGGACCGACTGAACTTAACTAATCTCATACTTAACTCATGTGCTAGATCTACTCTGATGCTTTGATCTTCTTCAAGTCCACATGGTTTCCCTAAAAAATTGTGAGTAGAGTGGTGAGCCTACTTGCTCAGTGAATGAGTACATCGTAGAAACTGTCTAAAGCACTGATATAATTATAGATAAACTTTTGAGCAACTGATATCAATTATAACAACAATAAGCTTTACATAGACTAATTTTTCACAAACATAAATATGTCACAATACTCTAGTCATCTGCAAGAGTGAATCAATATATGAACATGTTTGATTGATTATAAAAAGAAGTAATAACTCAAAAAACATACAAAGAATAATTGAATGATTGTGCACACTTGTTTAACCTCTCATTCACCTTATTATTCCTTGAACCCACATGAGGTGTAGCACAACATGTGAAAGAATCACATCAAGCTAAGATCTCATTGTACAAGGATTTGAAGCATGTCTGGGTTCCTAAGCCTATCTCTTGAGTAAGACCTCATCTACAACGGGCCTCGGCACGTCTGCCTCTTGACAAAAAATGGGAGCAGCCAGATATCTAAGACTCCACCTCTCAACCTGGATACTTAGGAGGTGAGTCAAATCCCTTAGGCTTATTTTGCATCAGTGGTCCTACTGACCATTGATCACTCAACATGTAACACAGGTACCACCGACATCCCCAGTTGGTTTTGGGTACCACACAACTGCAAGGAGTCTGCCTTTCTGATCAAGACCCCCGCACCCTACTGGTGCGCTCTGTATTACCTCGATCTGGACTACCTCCAGTCGGGAAATTGTTTCCTCTTCACATCGCAGACCTCATCATGTGAGGATTCTATAGTGTTCAGGGCATCTACATGTCTAATTCACTCTTTAAATTCACAATTCAATCATCACATCAACATATCTTTGTTCAGCTTTGTAAACTGTTCATTTCATAAACCATCTCATAAAATTTACTACAACTGAACTGTTAAGCATTACCACATCTCAAACTAAGAAACATTGATATCACAATACTTGTTTCACTGAACACCCTATCCTTAGGGTTTCATTTACCTCATTCACTTATCACATAACTCGCATAAGGATTGAATACATCATAACATCATTCAATAAATATTGCTCTCAGCAGTTCACATATAATCAAATATATATATATATATAAGAAACCCTGTAATGAACTGATCTAGGGTTTCCATGCCATTTACGAAAACATCATACATCAAGAATAACATTGAATCAAGGTGTCTATTTGCAAACCTCCAACTTTCCACTCATTTAGGGTTTCACCCTCCTTACTGATATATCAAGCAAACATTTATATCATTGAATGAAATCCAATATCTTATTTGACATATATGTAATACACAGAAAAATAAAATAATTATTCATAACCAAGGAGATTCAACTAAGCAAACTTCTTTATTCAATTATACAACAATTTCAGTCATAGCCAAAAATATTAGATTTCAGTATATTCATGTAACCTTTACAATTACTTTAAGAATTCTCATTTAGATGGATCGTAATCATTTCTAATTTGATTTCATAATCTAAAATTCAACACAACAGAGAAATAATCCATTTCATATCATCTAGCAAAAGAAAGATCAAAAAGACCATTTAGGATTTGTACTTGCATACTAAGCAATTGAAAATTATTGATGATTTAACTCATTTTCGTACAATATACTATTTAAAAGGAAGTACCAACTCACCCTATGGTGTGAAAACACCTTAAAAATGCAACCCATCTCTAAAACTCTCAAATCTTTAGCAAGACCTAAGAAAATTAGTAGTTTCTTCTTCCTTTCAACCTTAAATGAGGTCTACTGTACGTAGAAGACGAAGGGCATAGGTTAACCCAAACCTAAACTTTGATGGATCAAGGATTCCAATCAAGGGGAAATGAGGAGGCTGAAGAATTGATGGTTAAAACTACTTACTAAGTTGAATCTAAGGCAACCCTTTTTGATTTCCTTCATTCTTCACATTCTTCCTCAAAAATAGCCCCGAGAATTGCCTTGTAGGTCTCCCTCTCATAGAGAAAGGTATCTGATATGATAGAGGATTGAATCACAGTTCCAACACACTTCATTATGTTGAAAATGGATAAGTATTTTCGAGATATGATCATTTTACAATTTGTTGTCCTGGGCGGAATCAGTTGTGATCGTGGCACACGATGCAGCGTCGCGGTTGCAGTGTCGACACAGTGTCAGTCACGGTCGTAATGTTGATGTAGAGTTGGTCGCGGTGTCGACGCATCATCGGTCGTGGTATCAGCCACATTCGCGGTGCTCTCTATATGTTTACTAAAAAGAGCATATCTCTCTCATTTTAATTGTGATTTGGTTCATTCTTTTTTTTGGATTTAAAATTGAATTATGTACAATCCTTTTATATTATTTTGATAAAATTCTTAGAGTAAAAATTATATATTAATTATTTTCTTCAATGTCATCAATTCTCTTCTTGCATACATGTATGGCTTAATGCCATGTTACTCCAACTCAGATCTTTATAGTAGGCTTAAGTCATGATTATGAGTTTCCCAAACAAGTATTTAGGGTTACCAAAGTTAATATAAAGCACAAGATAAAATATTACTAAAAAACATGATGAGCAATAAGATTATCTTAAATCTCTAGGATTACTAGCAAAGCTAGGAATGGGTTGTAACAGTCATGGTGAAGGAGATGATCACGGCTCAGTGGAGAAATGATATTATAGATGATGGTGGGGCATATCTGGATGAGGAGGGGAAGAATAGCAAGACATACGAGGATGATCTTCTCTAGTCATCTTCCTTCTCTTCTTGTGCTCTTGCTCATAGGAGATAGAGTGGTAGATGGCTGATGGATGAAAGTGCTACAGATCTGAAATCCCACCACTTTCATGGCTAGGAGATAGATCTTGATGGAGCAGAGTGGGATGAGTAGCAAGGACACAATAGAGGTAGTCTTTGGTAGTGGAGATTGTCTTCCTTGGCTAGGAACAATGTGGCATCCTATCAGCATCGTGGAGCTGAAGAGATCACCTTAAATGAAGGAGGGAGTCGTCTATTTATAGGTGTAGATCTGAGGAGCACCGACTTAACTACCGTAGTCACAGCCTTCATTAGTGGTTGTGGCACTACTCGGCATGACCATCCTGGATGTTGCCTGACCATGCCAAGGTGTTCACCATGATCGAGGCATTTTATATCAGTCAAGGTCGGGTGTCACAGTTAAGGTCATGTTTCGTGGTCGAGGTCATGTGCTTCTTGGTTGTGGTCGTGGTGGGGTGTTGCGGTCGCACTACCTTGGCCTCATCTCAACCGTGTCGAGTGTCAGTCGATACATACATCTTAGCCACAGTCGTGGAATTCTCTTCTTGGCCATGGTCATGGCATCATGGAACAAATCCACCCCCATGGGAGAGGGGGTATTGCTATGGGTTGATGGGCATGCGTTGATGAATCCTCTAACTGATGAGGATTCTTTCTAATGAAGGAACTATCCACCGAAAATAGGGTCCAAATTATCAAAAATAGGGCATTATAAGGACAATCATCTCCTACACTGGTGCACATAGTGTGCTATTAATCCTACAATGGAGACACATGAATTTGATCAAAACTCTAAATAATTATCTGAAATTGAGGAAAATTGTATATGAGCATATTCAGGGGGCATATGAGAGTTTTCAGTGCAAAATTGGGCCAAAAATGACGATTAAAACTAGTTGAATATGCATTTATCAGTCATCCCTTGAGAAATGGAACTACCTGGACTCGACTGAGTGGAAGGCGTTTGTTGCCAAGAGCAATACTGATGAATTCAAGGTATTAAGTGTCACTCTCAATTTAATTAATATACATTAATATTAATTCACCTATTCATGATTGACCTTGACTGTTACTAACCAATTCAATTTGATTACTAATAAGGCTATGAGCGATTCTCAAAGAGTAAGGCGTGTACTAAATGTGCATGACCACACGATGAGTCTAGATGGCTAAGCATCCCTTTGCCAAAAACTACAAATGTCTTCCATTCAACAACCTACTGGTCCTAATATTGAGACTGTTGAGTCCTCTACTACTACTCCCACAACTCTGTATCAACATGATGTGTGGATAGCTAGGAAGAAAAATAAAAAAGGAGAGATTACCAAGCCCGCAACTACTGAGGCGGCTGCAAAAATGGTAAAATTCAACCCTCAGAACAATTAGTATTGATGATTTTTATGTTTACTTACCAATTTCTATTGATGATGATTAGAGGGAGCTTCACGAGTAGAGGAAGCAAGGTCCTTCATCCCGGAGGGCACAAGGGTTGAATTAATAGTTGGTCTCGATAACCAAGAGCATCCTGGACGTGTTAGGGTTGTAGGGGCTAAAGTGGGCCTAAGAGCATTCTTTGGGCCATCACAGTGCAAACATTTCCAAAAAGGTGAACTTTCAAAAGCTGAGGTAACCTTTTCTTTTTTAGAATGTTATTGGAAAGGGAATTCAAAAATCAAAAAGCATTTCTTTTGACCATGTATAAGTAGATGAGTAAGTTGTTAAAAGAGTAGATGAGTTAGTTGATAAGAGAGTTTAGGAATCATTGAGCAAGTGACAAGCATCTAAGGCTACCATTCTGACAGTACCCGTGGCGTGGTGCTCTTTCCCTACGATAGAGGTGGTTGGGAGTAATCCTATGGACCCTACCACCTAGAACATCCCCTATAAATATTTTAGTTACATAGTAGCTAGTATTTTCAAGATAATATGTTTATTTATATATATAACATACTCTATGTGAATATGTAGGGGTTGAACCCATGCCATCTAAAATTTAAAGAATGGGTGAGGCTTACCCACACCTTCCAGAGAACACGATTCATGGCACTCTAGTACGTGATGGTGCAGTTCGTGTGAGCTCGAGGCTTGTATTTGCTACTTGGAGGCAACATCCATTGTCATATGCCCACCTAGATGCTGACACACTTGGTGAAGTAGAAGGTAGCGTGATCTTATGGACCAAAATGGATGTCATCTATACTGACCATGTATGGTAAATTTACATTACGTAAATTTGTATATATGTATATACATGACAATTGATATGAAATTATATATACAGGATAGAGGGAAGAAACCTACTACAGTTCATCCTCCTCCACCTCCACCTCCTTTGGAAGTACCTAGTTTCCTTGCAAAGGACCGATTTTACTTGATAGGTCCTCAATGTAAGGGTATGGCAATATGGATAAGTGAACATCCAAAAAATTGTCCTATGATTGTTTCTATTAAGAAGGATATTACAGGCCAATTATATCGATAATAATATATTTATACAAGATATTTTGGAGGTGTTTAGTTATGAGTGGATGAATACATCTATGATAGAGCTATGGATACGGTGAGATCTTGTTTATATATCTATATACCTTGTTTTATATACGGTGATCTGTTTTCTTATATATTAATGCATCACACAATATATGTTTTTCCGCCTCTTACATAGGGTCTGTACAAAATTTTCACTTACCCATGTGGGATTTCTAATTTCATCCTTGATCAGTCGTGTACATAAAGAACCTTCATTAGTTACCTTATACTTCTCTATCACTTTTAAATGTTTTGGTAAAGCAAAGAAGAGTGTGATAGTAGATCTATTCAATGTTGAGTAAGTTTACTTTGCTTATAATTTGGACTTAAGAAAATTACATTTTATTGTGGATTTTGAGTTATATATTTTAAACTTTCTTATCTCTAGTGGTA
The DNA here is from genome assembly GCA_963693085.1 of Alisma plantago-aquatica. NCBI lineage: Eukaryota > Viridiplantae > Streptophyta > Magnoliopsida > Alismatales > Alismataceae > Alisma > Alisma plantago-aquatica. The sequence goes on along the minus strand of OY856412.1, from coordinate 205,642,607 downwards.
AGCATTAAGTGTTACTAGTTGTTGTCCCTAAGATGTTGACTATTTATTATCTAGATTCGGTGGGGAAGGAATTCAACAATTCCTGACACATAACGAAAAGGCCATATTCACTTAAGAAATTTTTTATATTTATATTCGTTAGCATCTATTATTACATTACTATTTAGAAATGCAATTTAATGTGTTACATTAACGTGTAGGGATTTACAAAATTTCAAAAAAGTTGGAGGAAACATGTGCAAGAAAAAGAAAGCGTTAGTCTGGGAGAATGTGAATGTAGTTTCCTTACTCCAATGCATATTATGCTTATGTGAACTATGTTTATTTTTATTTATTAACATTTTATATGTTGAAATTTATAGTGTGTTGTGGATACTATGTGATGTGATATATAGACCTAATTGTCAGATATGTTTCACAAGAAATAAAAAACAAACAACAAGTATTATATAATCTTGATCATCATATATATGTATAGTCTCATTAGATAATATGAAAATATCAAACTTATTAATATATATATACATACATTATTCTCTTTATAGGTGTTTCAAATTAGTGACTTCACTACAGTGGAAAAGTTATTAGATGTACATATTTCCTATACGATGGAACAACTATATGACATTAGAGAACAATGGGCAAAAGCCTTTGAAAGGGAGGTAATTTTTTATTATGATCGGGGTACTGATGATAATAAAGAATGACATTTCTAAACTTTGATATCATAATTATTTCTATATTTGATATCATTTCTAAACATTCAAAGACAAGCTTATATATACATGTGTAATGACTTTATTTGAAGTTTCTTATTGAAATTTTATCTATATACTTGTGTGTGAAGGTGAAGAGGAATGAATGTGCTTCTACATGTCTTTGAATGTGAAAAGAGATGAATGAATGGAACTACATGTTGCTACATGTGTGTGAATGTGAAAATGGAGGAATAAAAGGAACTATATGTTTCTACATGTGTGTGAGTCATATGAATGAATTAATTCTATTTATACATGGGTATGAAACAAATGATGTATATATAATCTTGATCATCTTGTTATTGCAAGTTTGTGGTCTGTTGTTAGCTGAAATCAATTTAGTTATAAACTTGTAGTTCGGAACTCAACTGTAGGTTCTACATCCTGTTGACCAGCCAGACATCAAGCCTACAAGCTGATAATTAATAAAAACAATACTCGGTCATCAGTTATCTAAAAAAACTATCAATTAATGTCAACGACGTCAGTTATTTATAGAAAAATGACAAGTATGCTCTAACCTGGTCCAATTTTTGGAGATAGTTGTTGGTTTTCTACAAAATAGCTGATGACTATGGATCCTACTGGTGAAGTTTGTATAAAAAAACCATTAATTATTGTCAACGACATCTGTTATTTATAAAAATTCGACAAGTATGCTCTAACCTGGGATAAATTTTTGTGTTTGAGTATGGACATAGGTGTCTGTTTTTTTAAAAAATAACCGATGACTATGAATCCTACTGGTGTTGGTTATTTTTATGGTTGCAATCGGGGCCGGCTCTACATCGTCGGTTTTGGAATCGACGTTGTATGATTCTACCTTTAGTGTCACCCACTTGGGTGTCTCTTGGAAACTGATGTAAAAAAGCCATTTTAATCGACGTTAAAGGTGGTATATGTACTAGTGTAAGGAATCAAGGGGATTAGCCCCACATGGTTTCCATAGAAAAATACATAGCAAGGAAGGATAAAAATGTGAGAAACATTAGAAATCTAAAGTAACCCATGGAGAATAGCTGGTTCGGATGATCCCCTTTTATGTATGTGTGATCTGCTATCTTTCGACTACAAAATCACCCACCAGAAGTGCTCAAATCGACTCAGATGGAGCCTTTAGCGGTATTCTCTCCTCCTCTCTCTCTAGTGTCACACAATGGAAAATGGCTCAATGATTAGGTCTGGTCGCACTCTCATTAAGTCAAAAGTTCCACTTAGGGTGTGAAATAACACCAACAATCAAATTGGAGCACTGTCATCAGATTGCCTGATTGGACAGACTCAGTAGTACTGAATGTGTAGTCGGTAGTATTGAGTCCTTAGGGTGGTTGCACATGATCTGCATTGTCGGTACTACAAAATTCTGTAAATAGCACCCAGTCTCAATTTTGAGCCAACTCTAACTCTCTAATGTAAACTCAGTAGTACCGACTCAAGATACTCGGTACAATAGAGATTGCTCGCTTCTTGTGATGCTCCTCTCTGACATGATTTTGGTGCTACTGACTAGAAGAGTCATTAGTATCGAGTCTGCGTGATTTCTTGGATCTTCTGCTGATTTTATTTCGATACTACCAACTTGTGTACTCGATAGTACTAAGTCAGTGGGACTCTTGTGACACCTAAAAGGCAACAAAAAAATGTACATAAGTACTTGATATGATCTCCAAGCATTCCAAACTATAGAATTGTGTACGTTTGATGCATTTAAGTGAAACATGCTAATGATAATATTTTGTGCATAATGAATCATGTAATTGATGAATAGGTGCATAAAACCACAAAATATATGCTTGTAAAAGCAACTAAAAACCAATACGTCATATTCATGTAAGCTTGAATATTGCTCATCCTCGAGCAACACACTATTGGATTTATTTGAGAAAAAAAAGTCAACAAAAGGACACAACACATGAATTCACATCTTAATCATCTCCACATAACAATCCAAAACCGGCCTTTACTGACCACTGAACCAATAACTTCTATGAAGTGACCAAAAAAATCAACAAAAGACATTCATCCTTAGGTCAATGAAACACTATCAGAAAAGCAGTTAATATGATAGTCAAATCAGGCCTTCACTTGGTGCATTATGTGATTTCCTATCTACATTGCTCTTTTCCTAACCACCAATCTATGTGGATGTTGTTCTCCTGATAAAAATGAATGAGGAGAATAATCATGTAAGTATCCTACCAATAAGAGTAATGGGTGGCATGGAATGGGTGGCTGATGAAGAATCACAAGATAAATATGAATCATTTATGCAATTATAAAAAAAAGGATGAACTTATATGACGTTTGTAATAAAAAATGAATCATGATGCCTAACAATTATGATTCGAATGATGCATACATTCAACATCTCATCAACAACATGAGAACAAAGGAATTTCAATAATATGAATGTTCCTATCTGGTTATGATGAAGTGAGCGCTTCCTTTCTCCCTCTGACTCACAGAACACTACTTTTTTTTCCTTTCTAATCCCAATAACTAGCATGACAAAGTTTGTTCTTGGGCTTTTCTTACTAAGCACATTCATTGCAAATTTTTTTAAGGGTATGGATGATAATTTTGCATTCTTATTTCTAAGAAAAGGAAACAGTCATACTATGCATTTATAGAGAAATGATATGGGCATGCAATCTATACGTAAAATTGTTTTTATGCAACTACATGATGTGCACAAGTGTTTGTTTTTGCATGCTCAAATATTTTTCTTTCATTTTCTACTAATGCTAAGAGAAAATAAACGAACTATCATGCTATCTATTATGCATTGTTATGCAATTAAGAGAAAATGATTAAGTGTACTTGATCATATTTAAGGTGGTGATTCATGTGTATGAAAGGTGAGTAAAATCACATACCTAAGAGATAAATACTTTAAAGAGTATCATATGTCCCTCTCAAATGCCTAAGTATAGGGTAACCTTAGGAGTTCTTTCTTAAACTTCAATTTAAGATCTCATTAAAGGTTTGGTTAGTTTAGGATCAACATAATCTTCATTCACATTCCATGGATAATTGAGATATTAATTCGTATTCCATGTCATAAAGCTGACTAACCGATACACTTCCTCAAGTTGTGTGACTCAAAGATATTGCAATTTACCTTATAAAGTTGTGACAATTTCTTTTCATTTTTTTTAAATTTCATTGCAAGGACACCTAAAAGAAATAGTCAATGTGGCATAGAAACTCATGCATTTAATGATCCGTCCTTTTCATTTTTTTAATTTCATTGCAAGGACACCCTAAAGAAATAGTCAATGTGGCATAGAAACCCATGCATTTAATGCTCCGCGGTTACACTAGATAGATGTGGATCTTATAATTTCAAAAACCTAAGAAATGGAAAGCAATTAGAATAAAAATGCAAGAGAAAAACTAATATAGATGGGCTTTCTAGCACCCCCCCCATAAGCTTGAATATGACTATGTCCACATAGTCAACATTCAAACTCATGAGTTGGAACAACATTACCATGATCAGAATGAAGGAGGTGGCTGAGGTGGAATTGTGGGGTCATGGAGAGGAAACATCCCTTGAATGGTAAGTTAAGATGGTAGCAATGGTGGTGTCTATGGGTAACCTCCAAAATACCCCTGGTTCCAGTAGTGATCAAAGAACGACTGCTGATTCTGCTCCATCCATTGTAGGAACTTATGCATGTTTTCTTGGTTGGACAAGAGAAGACGTTCATACTCATAGATCACCTATTGGTTCTAGTATAACTATCTGTGGACATCTTGTATTCCTTCCAGCGTCACTTGATGTTTTTGTTGCCCGTTGGAATATCCTACAACATGCCATTTATGTCTGCCATGTCATACAGATCATGGTCCTCCTACGAAGGTGGCGGGGAAGATGAGCTTGAGGTAGTGTAAGTGTGAGCATGCTTGTGTGGGACAAATCTATGGGTTATGAGGATGGTAGGATCCACCTCCACAACATTGTCATTGTCATGTTGCTACTCAGGATCAGTGAGGGCTTCTTCCTCAATATTTATGTGTTCTTCCTTGGTGTCAACCAGCCACATGAGATAATCAACTCCTCGTAGATTGAAGATGGGGTTAGGGATGTTGACGCTCCATGTACCGTACTTACACAATCAAGCACGCATAAATGTGTTGAAGTGTGTCCTAAGAAGACCTGCCTTCTTGAAATGTTGGAGATCCAAAATCTTTGTGGTCACCAAAGGCGCGAGGGAGGACATGTCAAGGCGAAGGTGCAATGCAATGGGGGTAATCAGCCCCCCAAAGAAGATTGTTTTTTTCCAATACACCATTCCTTGGACCTTGACCAGGTGGAGGAGAAGGAAGGATCCAAAGGAGGATGAGGTCCATTTCTTGGACCTTCCCATGGCTTTCGCTGGAGTGGGCAAAGATGGTGTTTGTGAGGAGGCGATGCAGAATCTAAGCTAAAAGATGCTTGATGTCGGTGATGAAGTTGACATGCCAGCTGATGCTGAAGCCATCTAGCACTTTAGCAAAATGCTCCCATGTAAGGTTGTGGTTGAAGTCAGCGAGAGAGGAGCATTTAGGGACATGTGACCAGTTGAAAATATGGTTGAATTCCTACAATGTGATGGAGTAGTTGTTGTTGAAGAGGCAGAAGTTGACTCTTCCTTCTCTGCATTATCCTCCCAGTGGTTGATCTGGGGAGACAAGGACATCCAAAGAGGCCATGAACTTACAAACAAGTTCAGAGTAGCTAGGCCAGTCACTAAAGAATGGGTCATCCACTTGCACATGTTGTTGGCAAAGCCTAACCGATCTATGAGAGTGTGATCATCGTATCACGTAGGTATCATTTTCTTCTTTATCAGCTCCTCGTAGACATTATTGATCTATGGGGTGGGGTGTTGAATGTAGGTTGGTCAAGGGACCAATTCACCTTGATCCACCGAAGAAAATGCACCCCTCCTTGGTTCCATGTCAAGGATGTGAGAAGAGGGATGGAGAAAATGGAGCTCTGAGAAGATCGTCGGTGCTCGGTGGTGTTTGCTCAGAGTTTCTTGAGGAGGTGGGGATGAAGGTGTGAAGAAAATGATGTTTCCCCTCCTCCTTATATAGTCTACGGACGCTCAACCACATCAATCTCGGTACTATCAAGTTGAAGTGGGCAGTACTGAGATTTCTCCATGAACTCGTGGATCGAAAGTATCGACGGCTAACATTTACTGATGCGTGAGTGTAGATCACTCCTGTGTTTGTAGTACTGACTTCGAGTTGGTAGTATTGACTTGTGGTGTAGACACTCAATGAAGATCATTTCTACCATTGATGTGGGCACACACAGATTGCTGACGTCATGAGTTGGTACTACTGACTTGACAGTTGGTAGTACCTAGCTAGCCATTTTTCTCGGTAGGTTCAACAAATGTTAGCCAAAAAGTTGATAGTATCAAATTTTCTATCGATATTGCCAAACCCTTATCAGTTAGGCATTGTAGTCTCCACAAACTTGATAGTACTGATGAAGTCATTAGTATTGAGTTTTTATTTCTTTTACAGATGTCAGCTCTGATGTAATTTTGGTACTACCGAGTTTGAATTATGTAGTATCGACCTTATAGGCTATTGTAGACTCAAACAAACGGATCAAGGTACCTTTTTACATAAGAAATGAAACAAAAACTATGAAACTTGAAATAAAGCATAACTAAAAAGAAACAAAGTTTGGGTTGCCTCCTAACAAGCACCCTTGTTTTAAGTCCTAGGCTAGACATGATTAAGAACGAGAATCTAAGCAAGCTCAATGAGCTTCACCTCTTCTATTCTCCACTCCACTTCATCGCCAAAATAATGTTTCAATCATTGGCCATTAACAAGGAATGTCCCAACCCCGTCTCCTATATTTATAGCCCCATGGGGAAAGACCTACAAAACCTCAAATGGTCCACTCCATTTGGACCTTAACTTCTCAAGATATATCTTCAGCCTAGAGTTGAATAGAAGAACTTTTTTGTCCCTAATTGAACACCTTATTCAAGATGTAACGATCGTGAATCTTCTTGGTTCTCTCCTTATAGATCCCAAAACTCTCATAGGCGTCCATCCTCAATTCATCCAACTCATTCAACTCTAACAATCTTTTCCTACATGCTTCATACAATTTGAAATTCAGCTTTCTCAAATCCCACTTTCCCTTATGCTCATGTTCCACCGGTAAATGGCAAGCACGCCCATAAACCAACCTAAATGACATAGTTCCTATAGGTGATTTGTAGGTTGTCCTATATGCCCAAAAAGTTGTAGGGAAATACAACATCAGGTAAGAAGTGGAAATAAAAAAAATTACTGACATATTTCCCATTAACCAGCAGGTCGCGTCAATAACTATGCAATGGGAAGGATGGTTTCACAAAGATATACATGGTGTTGGAGCAAGTCCAGTGACAATCCTTGTCGATGTGCACCCTATCTTGGATGGTGGTTGTGTAGCTCCTAGTTGCATTCAGACTCATCTGACTGCTCCTCCAAGGACAATAGAATTAGATAACTGCTACAATGACTCCTTAGATCTCTCCACAAATTGTGAGTTGATGTTTCCCTCCTAGTAGTAGCCAACAGACTCCTACCCCTAGAATAGTCCACACACACCAAATAGAACTCCTATCATCCTACAAGTATAGACAAAAAGGTGTTGTCCCTCCCATTGGTGTACTAGTCACCAATATAATTTCCCACAATAATAATCCTCAGTTGTTTCTCTCCCATTGGCTATCCCTCCCTAGTCGGGTAGGACTTTCCTGGGCTCTCATGGTTACCAGAACCAGAGAGGACAACAATTGTCAGAGCAACTGATTCTCAATTGTCTGTGTAGTAGTTATGCTATGGGAATACCCCAGTACTCCTCTATATATAGGAAGGGTTAGGGTCAGGGTTCCCAGTCCCTATCCAATGCATGACTAAAGCGGGAGTGGAAATGACAAGTAGATCCTAAATTTTTGCAACTTTTCTAGAAGTTTCAATACTTGCATGCGATGAAACGGTCATCTCTCCAAGCGAGATGGTCATCTCGCACATGGGATGCAAGAAGGTCATTTTGCATTTTCCCAGTAAGATATAAATTACCAAATTATTTCCTAATTAATGTCATACATGAATTTCCTTCCACCCCAAGTATGTGCTATTGAAATAAGTTTGAGAAACCTCCAGAATTTCATTCATAACAACTAGGACATATCACACAAGTGAGATTCCCATCTCACTCACCCAGATGGCTATCTGGTGAGTTCGAATTCAGTTGATCAGTTCAACAACTTGAACCAGTCAGTTCATAGGAAAGAACTAGGCCAATTCAATTTTTGATCTACTTGAGAACCGAAAGAGCCGTCTCAACACTTGAGATGTCCGTCTAGATGCCCAAACAACCATCTCACCCAAAGATATGGTTGTTTGGTAGTTCAGTCAGCCAATTTGTTGATCTGTTGTGTGAATTGAGTACCTAAACACTTTAATACTTAATTCAATTATCATTCAAGATCAAACTCCTCTTCTAGATGAGTTCCTATGTGTGTGACCCTATGGGTCTCACATCACGTTGGAAATGAATGTCCATAACTAGCTTATGACATCACAAGCAAAGAGTGGTGCCTAGTCACACATTATTGCTACCCAAGTGAATGGAAAGCTGGGGAGCAACTTCAACCTACAATGTATGTATGGTGTTACATTGTTTGTATAGTTCCTTTGTCACTGATATCTAGATTGAACTAGATGCATGGAGCAATCATCCTCATTGTTATTCAATCTTGTTCCTTGAACTAGAGCAGACTACACGTGATATATGTAAGTTCAATATCACATATTGACTCACATGCATATAGCCATGTTTTCTCAATCTCACTAATCAAGAGTCTTTCAATATCATACTCTTGTAGAAGGGACAAATCCCAAAACTATCACTCATAGTCATGTGTCAAAGTCACCCAATCATCACCGTTATAACAATCCATGTTTCAGGACTACATTTGATGATGTCAAAGTGTACCAAATGATGTGATGAGTGTAGTGATTTTAGGTCTAAGAACCACAAACACCACCATCACCGTGAGACATGACTATGACTTCCATGTGTTAGTCTCATGGTGGGTCTTTATGATACACTATTCTCTAACATGTATCTGTGTGCTTGGTTTGATATTTCCATATCATGACTATTGAGATTTAGTCATCAACCAACTCTCACTCTGATCTTATGTGTTATTGTTATCTATCAACCTTCCACAATAACAACTGATCCGGGACATAATGAGAATATGTATATGTACTCTTAGCATCCATATGATCTCATTCTTACATGTCATGTACTTGAAGGCATATGTCATTGACTAATATCATTCTCTAGACATTTACTATGTAATTCATTATCTCATAACTGAATATACAAAATAAATTGGATGCTTTCCTTTATTATATCAAATTAGGTATCTAATGCCATATCCCAATCATCATATGATTGCCTCTCTGGGCATACATACCAATAGACTCCCACTTGCACATAGTGCCAATCACCCATAGATCTCATCTCGAGTGAGTGACCTAACATGACCATCATGCTTCTGCTGCGTAAGTGATTTTATAGCAGGTTTAACAATGTTTACTTTAAGTCAATATTTAGCAATATTCACATATGTTCGTTGTACGACTACTCCTATGAGATGGAAGTGTAGTATGCTATCCAAGATTTCCAGCCTAACTAATAGCTCCATTGTTGTCGTCAGTATTTCTAATGTGTCATAAATGGTTTGGGAACCTCACACAAGTTCACCTATATGAACTTCTTGATCCATATAGTTTCCTCTATGTTCTTATAACATAGAGCTCGACTTCTTTTGTAGATTCAAACAACTATTATTAGATCAGAACCCTTTTTATCTTACAATTATTGTTTGATATAAAACATAAATTTGGATTTTGATAGTTTTGTTAGTTTGGAAGCTTGCATGGGTGTAACCCTTTACAACCAACTCTTCCCTATAACCATAACCAAGGAACCAATCCTTTAAGTGCTTCATAAGAACGTAAGGATTTCAATATGGTAGTCCAGTGATTCTCACAAATGAGATTTGGTAGGTATATATATGTCCTCTCATCATGTAAATACATAAGAGATGACTTGATATCCTCTCATCATTTACAATACAAATGAGATAACAAGATAAGTACATAGCATTAGATTCAAGATAGATCAAATGGCATCTATCCATGTATCCATGTTCTTCATAAGAACTAGGACACTAGGTTTTTGAAAGACTAACTCTATGGAATATGTACAAGTTTTGTCTCATTGAGTCTTGCATGCTGAATCCTTCAACATCTTATCAATGTATGTTCTTTTACTTAGGTTCAGAAGATTTCCAGATCTATCTCTACAGACCTCGATCCCTATCACATAAGATGCTTTGCCTAAAACCTTCATATAGAAGGTACTTTTCTTGCCATATTTTAATATTTATAGGATAAGGATGTTATTTTGCATCATTATGTTGAATATCAATATGCTCTCGCTAAATATTTTGTAATCACAGATTCCATCTTCTTTCTGACTCAAGTCAAACCCTTTGATTGTCTTGTCAAATCGAAGATTCCAACTTTGATATGATTAATTCAATCCTTAGATTGACCTTTGTGGCTTATACACTTTATTTGCATTAATGGATATATAAAACCATTAAGTTCTGTCATATACATGTCCTTTTAATTATTCTAATTAAGGAATGTGGTTTTAACATCCATATGAGAAATCTCAGAGTCATAATAAGCTGCAACAACAAGCATGATCTGGATGGATTTAACCATGGTAACTGGTGAAAGAATTCATCACATTCAACAATTTTAACTAGTTGGAAACTCTTTACAACCAATCTATCCTTCCATATTAGTCTTCCGACATAAACCCAAATGCACCCTATGGTGTTTACCCCTTTAGGTGGATCCACTATGGTAATACCTTTTTTTTTACATGGATTCCATCATAGATCTCATGGCCTTAAGCCATTTTTTAGAATCTTGGTCCTCAATAGTTTCTAGGTAGGTAGTTGACTCATCGCTATGATCAACTTACTGCCTTCTCGAGTTATAAGATATCATAATCTTTCAAATTCAATGTGTTCTACTAAAACTATGAGTTTTGTGTCTAAATAAGGAACTTGAGATTCCACGACAACTCGTGATTCTCTTTGTTCCTTGTTGTACCTCTTTAGGTTCAATATTTTCTTATTTGTCTTGAACATTTTGAGTTCTACTTTAACTCCCATAGATTCCTTTGGAACTAAGTTCCATTTAGGAATTCAATTATATGAACTAACAAACACTTTGTTGTCGGACTGGAATATAAGTGTATTCAACTAGATAACATTCATGTGATTTATGCATAAAGACCTTTAAGAAACTATTTTCCTATACAATCTTTCAATCCCAATCACTACAAAAAACTCATCGGGGGACTTCCCATGCAATTGTTGGGTTTTAGGGGAGACAGAGAAGGTAGCGCAAACAAAAATTTTCTCCCCAACCCATACCGAGGAAACGCGTCAACGTCTATATAATAGGAAAGGATGGTTTGTGGAATCATACCTTGTCCCGAGGCTTGCTCGGCGACAATACCTCGCGCAATGCGCGGTCTTCAACTCCGGTCTTGGACGGTGTCTGTGCAGCTCCTGGTCGCACCGGGACTGACGACTCCTCCTCCTACCGGACTGCCGGATGACAGTTGTCCTCCTAAGCGGCAGTGTCCTCCCGCCTCTGTAGTAGTCCACACGGACCACCTGCACTCCACTCTTCTTGTCCCACAAGGAAGTGGAAGGAGTCGCACCCTCCTGTTGATGTACTAGTCGCCAACACACTCTCCTGCTACCAGTTGCAATTGCAGTTGTCCTTCCCTTGCTGCACCTCCCTTTTGCGGGAAGCACTTGCTCGGGATCTCTCACGGTTACCAAAACCAGAGAGAATGACAACTTCACAAAGCAACCGGCTTGCATTGAGTTGTACTTTGAGAATCCCCCAATACCCCTATATATATAGGCGGGTCATGGGACAGGGTTCTCTGTGTCCGGCAATATGGGACTAAAGCAGGAGTAGAAGGGTTTGAGAATTTTCCACAAAAAGCAACCAGTTCGCAACTTGAAATGATCGGTTTACAACTGAACTGATTGTTTCGGCCATTGAGCCGATCGGTTGGACCTGAGCCGATTGTTTGGGGCACTCCAACCGATTGGTCGGTGCCCTGAACTGATCGGTTCATAGTCCTAATCCGGCTCAAAAAGACTTTCTTTGTTTCGTTCCCAATTGGTATCGAATACCAATGTTATTCCCAATCGAATTGGGCAATTTGAAACCAAAGGAAAATTCTTGCCGACGTGACTTTTCCCAACTGGTCGGTTTCACCAGTTGAGCCGATCGGTTCAACCCTTGAACCGGTCGTTTCAACCTGGGCATGAGCCAATCGGCCTGGACACTCCAGCCGACCGGTTCAGCAACCTCAGCCGACTGGTTCATCACATGAACCGATCGGTTGGGAGCACAGGTTGGGCAAAATCAGTCAATTGCGATTTCAATCAATCTGATACTCTAATCAATGTGTCCAACCCCTTGAACCATACGATATTGAGCCATCGACTGATTGAGTGTTTAATTGAACTACTAAACTCCTTTAGTAATCAATCTAAACATTGCTTGTGGACAAAACTCCTCTTCCAGGTTAAATCCTATGTGTGTGACCCTGCAGGTCCATTTCACGTTGGCAGCGAAAGTCCATAACACTTATGACTTCACAAGCAAAGAGCGGTGCCTAGTCACACATCAGTGCTACCCAAGTGAAAGTAGAAAGTTGGAGAACAACTTTCATCCTACAATCCGTGAATGGTGTTACAGTGAATGTATAATTCCTTTGTCACTGATATCCCAAATGAACTCGAGGCATGGAACAATCATCCTGTCAACGTTCATTCACTTTCTTGATCTCAGAGTAGATTGAAGGAGATATGTATGACATCAATATCACATACTGATTCACACATGCGTGTGCACGCCTATCTCAATCCTACTCATCAAGTGGCCTTGGATATCAAACTCCCTCAGGAGGGACAAATCCCATATCTATCACTCACCCCTCAAAAGCCCCATGTGTCAAAGCCACCCAATCATCACCTTTATAACAACCCATGTTTCAGGACTGCATTTGATGATGTCAAAGTGTGCCCAACGACATGTGTTGAGTGTAGTGATTTCAGGTCTAAGAATCACACTCACCACCATCACTGTGAGTACTGACTGTGACTACCATCTCATGGTTCCATGTGTCAAACTCACGGTGGGTCTGTCCGGTACACTTGTTCTCTAAAAAGTACCTATGTGTTTGGTTTGATATCTCTATATCATGACTAATGAGATTCTGTCATCAACCAACACCACAATCCATTCTTGTGTGTCATTGCTGTCTATCTACCTTCCACAATGACATCCGACTAGGGACATAACAAGAATGTACAAACTCTTAGCATCCGTATGATCTCATCGTTCAGGTCCTTAACCTGAAAGCATACGTCATTGAGTACTGTCATTCACTAGACATTCAATCTGTTCTATCACTATCTCATATGACTGAACCAGAATGAATTGGAAGCTTGCCTTTGATGTTTATCAAATCAATCTTAATGTATCCCACCAATCATCCCATGATTGGCTCTTAGGGCATACATACCAACAGACTCCCACTTGCACTGTGAGCCAATCACCCTTGAATCATATTCATAGTGATCTTCAGACATGTCCCACATGTTACTGTGCTCTAGTGCCAACATAGTGAGTAATGATAACACCTTGCCAAAGTCTGTACAAATTGCATGTCTCACATCTCTTCGCTGTACGTCATACGTATGAGATGGAGTTGCCGTAATATGCGATCTAGTATTCCTTTGCTAACCTTTAGCCACATTGCATGATCAAGGATTCCAGACTTATCATCAATGAGTGGAATATAAGTTCACCTCATGAACTTCCAGATCCATATAGTATCCATTGTTGTTCACTAACACATAGATACTCTGCATTTCCCTTTTTCAAATGGCTTTATTGGAACACTTCCAATTATCAACAAACTTTCACTTTTATACATCTTATGTATATATTGTGATTAATTTTCTGTCCTTTTGGAAGTTCGCATCAATGTAACTCTTTACGTAGAACTCTTCCTTATCTCCATAGAACTAGTACTTCCCAAGTACTTATCAAGTTCTCTTGTGGTATTCCAGTAACCCTTACTGGAAGTAGACAGACATCCACTCGTCATGTCCTACATACGAGTTATCAGGATGAGCACATCATATTGCTATGTCCCACATACAATATGATGAATGCATTTTATTCTTGCCATGTCATACATGCAAGACAATGGGATGATTACATACATGATAGATCCAGATCTATTCTTAGTGTTCCCATTCTTCATAAGAATTGGACACTTGGCCTTGGGATACTAATATCCATATAACATGGACAAGTTTTCTCCCACTGAATCTATGCATACTGAACCCTTCAGTACAGATTGCCAATGTATGCTCTCTCTTTTCCAGGTCAAGATATTTGTCGAGAACTATCTCTATAGATCTCTATTCCTATCATATAGGAAACATCTCTATCTTCCTTAAAGATAATTTCCACTTTTGGATTTCCATTCTAGAACAATTCCATTTCACATCAATATGTGGAATGTGAATACGCTCCCACTAAATCACAGATCCCGTCTTTATCTTTGACATATCAGTCAAACCCTTTGACTATATCATCAAAGTAAAGATCCAATTTTGAGTTGCTTGTACTCAATCAATCACATTGATTAGTCCATTGTAACTTATAGACTTCATTTGCATTAATGGATTCATAAACCTTATAGGTTGTGTCACGTACACATCCTAATTTTATTCCTCAAAGGAATGTGGTTTTAGTATCCATATGCCAAATGTATTAGTCATTAAGTTGCAATCAACAAGCATCATCCTTCTCAAAATGTTATCCATGTGTCTTAACACTTAAGACTTATTTGCACTTATGGATATGATCCAATGAGTGCTACCATCAAGGTCATACCTTATGGTTCACACGGATGTCATCTAGGATGTAATGGTTTTATACCATAACTCAAAATCTGATTCCTAATATTCATCTAGATAGTTGACTCATCATATGAACAACTCATCACATAGATAATTGAGGTGTATCTGTCAAGAATATAAGAATTCACAACCCTTGTGATTCTTAATTTCCTTTATTAGTGTGGGGTATTCTTTTATTAAGAAGAATTCAGTTATTCGATAATCATTCTCTAACTCCTTAGAGTATGATTCCTTCTTGATTTAGACATCACCATGCCTTAATCATGAGTTCACTATGATACACTATCATAATCACTCATAAGGATCTCAAACATTTGGTCCAAGTATTTCATTCATTGATCTCATCAAGAATTAATACTTTACCAAATTTGTACTTCATCTATGACAATCTTGAACACTTCAAGATGTTCATATTGGTGTTTCTCTAAACACCATTTGAAGTATTAGCATTTGTTCCAATTGGTATGTAAATACATCACATGTATTATACCTAATAGGATAATCACTCTCTCACTACATTTAGTGAAGATTGATTATTCATGTCCAAGATATTCATGTCTCTTAATGGTTCTCTAACCAAAAGAGACTAGGTTTATCCATCACATGGAAACTAGAAATGAATTTCTCATGATTGATGCTAATTTGATTGTTTGAGTTATCAATAACTTTAGGTATCATTTTATCTTATGCATACCATGTATCACAAGATAAACAAGGCATTTCCACAAAGATCATATCTTTAAGATTGAAACATCAACTTTATTAATTGCCATCATTGTCATACAATATGCAATAATATAGTGTTTCTATCTATTGGCAATATATGAAATAGCAGTTCTCAACTCTATTTCGTGCCATTTAGGCTGAAATAAACTTAAAGGTACTCCTATCTATGGCAGCAACACTTGCTCCAATGATGGGTACTTCTTTCTTGGTCCTTTCACAAAGGCCATCACTTCTTTGCGGATATTGCATATCATATATGACATATCCATATCTTGGTATCATATACCTTAGATAAAGAAGCGGTTCATTTCATGATACCTTAGGTGGAGATCTCCATCCCCTCCTTCAAGTTCTTTTGTACTTCCAGATATAGAGGGCAATTCCCTCATACACCCTTTCCCCATGTGCCTTGAGGCTGAAGACGGCTTGGATTGCTGGCTAGCATCAGAACACTTCTTTGCTTTGCCCTTATCCTTGCCCTTAAGAATTACCTTTCTCTTTGATCACATCAAAGATTATGGTTTGTCTTTCTTCATCTTTGCCTTTACTATCATCAACATGTCCAACAACTCTGTCAATGCTTGTCAAAGTTGTTCATGTTGTAGCTTATCATGAATTGTATGATCCTCGCAACATTTGTAGTATCATACCAATAGCCAACTCTTGGCTCAGAGGGAATCCTTCTTAGTCAGGTTTTTCATATACCCAATCACATTGAGTGTGTGAATACCTCATTGTTTCTCCTTCTGTCATGACATACTAGGACAATATCTTGGAGACTTCATATGTCTCATGTTTTCTCTGCAACTCACAGTTCAGAGAACACAACATCAAGCACTCCTCATCAATGTCATCCTTGGTATGCTTCCATAAGCATACTTTCAACCATTGATGTGGTGGGATCGAGTTCATCTGGTTCTGGTATAACTAGGACTTAGAGCTTACACTCTTTGATTGAGAACACTTCTCATCGTCCTAACCAATCGTGGAATTATTCCCATTTAATTTGTTGGTCTTAAAGACCCATCGCAAATAAAGTGATTTGTTGATTAACCATTTATTTTAACAAAAGGAAATATATGCAATTTTAGTCCAAAAACTCATTTTTGACTTGTTTGATTGATTTGAAAAGTTGTCGATAAAATTAGGCCTTTAATTAATTATCGCTCCCACTATTTTAGTTCAAATTGATAGCCCTCACTATCAATTCGGAAGATTGCAGTGTACAACCTTCTAGTGGGCAAGATCCTGAAATCCTCTAAGCCATGGACCAGCTAGGGCTGTCACCCACAACATAGATCTCTCAGGTAGGCAACTTTTGCCAATTGCATCATATGAAACTCTTGATAAGATGTCATATACAACTCTTTGCAATGATCATCTCCATGCCTCAAGGTACTAGATCCCATCTAGATCACCTTGTTAAGTCTGACCCAAAGCAAACACGATGAACATGCACCCTGCTAGGGCAGACCCACACATTCATCCTTCACGCTTCCACGAGGTAGACGGTGCACCACGCTAGGGCGTGCCCACACTTGGTCAAACAAGTTTTTCACGTGTGTCGCATTTGGAAGGCATCTAAAACTTAATATTTTAATGAGGGATTTGGTTTTATATACATATACATATCCAATCACCACAATACATAGTATGTATCATATACATGTTATATCCCACAGAAAACATGCACAAACGATAAAAAGCGATGATTATGGCCATCCTAATGTGATTCCTCGAGCCAAGAGGAATCACGGTCATCTAGGTCTACATCACATGCCACCTGTACAAGATGAACTATGTTCCTTGCCATCCGAGTTGATCAACTCATCACATGAATGATCTGTACTCTCCAGCCGGTCGTCTGGGTGCCACCAGCCGATCCGTTGGTTCCTCCAACCGATCAGTTCACCTGGTCGTCGTGCATCTCGTCATGTCTGCCACCCGCTCGTCTCGCTCCTCGAACCGGTCATCAACCGATCAGTTCACTCCTTGAACCGACCGTCTGGAAGGTCAACCGATCGGTTCACTCCTTGAACCGATCGTCTGAGCAGTCGTTTTGATGTCCGCCGGTCTTAGACATAACAGGAAATAAAATCTATCCTATATATTACATTGCCTTTAAAAAGGGAAACCTCGAGTTACATTCGGGGGGAGCAAAGGTAGGAAAGAATCTCGAATTATTTCAAGTTACATCGGGAATAAGAGAGGGAAGATCGATGCGCAGACCGAGATGCAAGCAACCACACACAACCAATCACAGATAGGGGTTTATAGGCCATAATCATGCTACACACATCCACCACAAAACTCGTTTAAGGGCGACGCGTATCGAGTGCATTAATAATACATATCATATATGTAATTAGGGATTTGTGGATTTATGATTGGACATGCATAAAGCCGATATTATTCGCATAGTATGCAATAAATAAAGGCGACAAACAAAAATCGATCATATCGATATTCCTAAAATATAGAGCAGTTGACATGGCTCTGATACCACTGTTGGGTTTTAGGGGAGACAGAGAAGGCAGCGGAAACAAACATTTTCTCCCCAACCCATACCGAGGAAACGCGTCAACGTCTATATAATAGGAAAGGATGGTTTGTGGAATCATACCTTGTCCCGAGGCTTGCTCGGTGACAATACCTCACGCAATGTGCGGTCTTCAACTCCGGTCTTGGACGGTGTCTGTGCAACTCCTGGTCGCACCGGGACTGACGACTCCTCCTCCTACCGGACTGTCGGATGACAGTTGTCCTACTAAGCGGCAGTGTCCTCCCGCCTCTGTAGTAGTCCACACGGACCACCTGGAACTCCACTCTCCTTGTCCCACAAGGAAGTGGAAGGAGTCGCACCCTCCTGTTGACGTACTAGTTGCCAACACACTCTCCTGCTACTAGTTGCAACTGCAGTTGTCCTTCCCTTGCTGCACCTCCCTTTTGCGGGAAGCACTTGCTCGGGATCTCTCACGGTTACCAAAACCAGAGAGAACGACAACTTCGCAAAGCAACCGGCTTGCATTGAGTTGTACTTTGAGAATCCTCCAATACCCCTATATATATAGGCGGGTCATGGGATAGGGTTCTCTGTGTCCGGAAATATGGGACTAAAGCAGGAGTAGAAGGGTTTGAGAATTTTCCACAAAAAGCAACCGGTTTGCAACTTGAAATGATCGGTTCACAACTGAACCGATCGGTTCGGCCATTGAGCCGATCGGTTGGACCTGAGCCGATCGTTTGGGGCACTCCAACCGACCGGTTGGTGCCCTGAACCGATCGGTTCATAGTCCTAATCCGGCTGAAAAAGACTTTCTTTGTTTCGTTCCCAATTGGTATCGAATACCAATGTTATTCCCAATCGAATTGGGCAATTTGAAACCAAAGGAAAATTCTTGCCGACATGACTTTTCCCAACTGGTCGGTTTCACCAGTTGAGCTGATCGGTTCAACCCTTGAACCGGTCATTTCAACCTGGGCAGGAGCCGATCGGCCTGGACACTCCAGTCGACCGGTTCAGCAACCTCAGCCGACCGGTTCATCACATGAACCGATCGGTTGGGAGCACAGGTTGGGCAAAATCAGTCAATTGCGATTTCAATCAATCTGATACTCCAATCAATGCGTCCAACACCTTGAACCATACGATATTGAGCCATCGACTGATTGAGTGTTTAATTGAACTACTAAACTCCTTTAGTAATCAATCTAAACATTGCTTGTGGACAAAACTCCTCTTCCAGGTTAAATCCTATGTGTGTGACCCTGAAGGTCCATTTCACGTTGGCAGTGAAAGTCCATAACACTTATGACTTCACAAGCAAAGAGCGGTGCCTAGTCACACATCAGTGCTACCCAAGTGAAAGTAGAAAGTTGGAGAACAACTTTCATCCTACAATCCGTGAATGGTGTTACAGTGAAAGTATAATTCCTTTGTCACTGATATCCCGAATGAACTCGAGGCATGGAACAATCATCCTGTCAATGTTCATTCACTTTCTTGATCTCAGAGTAGATTGAAGGAGATATGTATGACATCAATATCACATACTGATTCACACATGCGTGCGCACGCCTATCTCAATCCTACTCATCAAGTGGCCTTGGATATCAAACTCCCTCAGGAGGGACAAATCCCATATCTATCACTCACCCCTCAAAAGCCCCATGTGTCAAAGCCACCCAATCATCACCTTTATAACAACCCATGTTTCAGGACTGCATTTGATGATGTCAAAGTGTGCCCAACGACATGTGTTGAGTGTAGTGATTTCAGGTCTAAGAATCACACTCACCACCATCACTGTGAGTACTGACTGTGACTACCATCTCATGGTTCCATGTGTCAAACTCACGGTGGGTCTGTCCGGTACACTTGTTCTCTAACAAGTACCTATGTGTTTGGTTTGATATCTCTATATCATGACTAATGAGATTTTGTCATCAACCAACACCACAATCTAGTCTTGTGTGTCATTGCTGTCTATCTACCTTCCACAATGACATCCGACTAGGGACATAACAAGAATGTACAAACTCTTAGCATCTGTATGATCTCATCGTTCAGGTCCTTAACCTGAAAGCATACGTCATTGAGTACTGTCATTCTCTAGACATTCAATCTGTTCTATCACTATCTCATATGACTGAACCAGAATGAATTGGAAGCTTGCCTTTGATGTTTATCAAATCAATCTTAATGTATCCCACCAATCATCCCATGATTGGCTCTCAGGGCATACATACCAACAGCAATATCTCATATGGTGTCTTTTAAACCATTTTAGATGATACATTGTTTAGTGTTTAAACATGTGCCCAAAAGGAAATATAAGATTAACTAGATTTTATTAATAATCTCACCATGACTTAATGGGGTGTGATACCTTCTTTATGACACATCAATATGTTTTAGGTGAAGTTCATTATGATACACTATCGTGATCTCACAGAAGGTCCTCAAACTCTTAGTTTATGTATTTCAAAATCGATCATATCGAGGTATCTTAATACATTAATGATTTAGTTATGTTCTTCATTTATGATCTCATTGAACACTTCAAGAGATCCATACTTCTATTTTATTAAATACAAATTTCAATATCTATTGATTGTATCAATAAATATAATGAGGTACTTGTAATTACCTATAACATTCATTCTAAAAGGTCTATGCATATCATTCGGTACTAGTCCTAATGGAATAGTCAATCTCCCACTACATCTAGTGAAGATACTTTGTCATATTACAAAAAAAATAAGACTTGCATGTCTTTGTTGGTTCAATAACCAAAATAGTCTAGATAACCATCATATGGACTCTAGAAATGCATTTCTCATTTATGCGCTCTAGATGACAGTGCTATAGGTATTCAATGTTTGAGTTATCAAGTCATTCAATATATATGTCATACACATTTGTCTTTACAACTATCAAGTATAGTTTATGATACATAGGGCATGACCATACAAGATCATAATGCTCTGGTCATACAAAATATATGATATTTGGCAAGTACATAATAGAAATTCACTAATTCTATTATGTTCCCATGAATGACAACCTTCAACTATAGTGGCAGCTACCCTTGCTCCATAGAGTTCTAGCTTACTTCTTCTCATGTCCTGAATTAGAGATCTCTATCTCTATCTTCTTCCTAATATCCTCTATGCAGAGGATAATTCCTTTCCAATGTCCAAACAAGTGCCAATGGTGGCACTTTATTTTCTTTATCCTTTAAGGGAAATGAAAAAAATCTTTTTACACTTACCCTTCTCATACATTGAGTGTCAATGACTTGGGCTTCATCTTAGCCTCAGAACACTTCTTAGCCTTGCTTTTTCCCAAGGACTCACTTTGTTGATCTCCATCACAGATTCATCCTTCTTCTTCCTTACTTTGGTATCAAAAAGCCATGCATGTGATAAATTTATTATATGATTCATGCAATGCTTTCATAATCATATTCATGGTCAACTCTTGACCTAAGAGAAATCCAAGTTATTCCACATGTTCAATCATATTGAACATATGGGGTTCAATTGGACCTCCCTTTTTCAGTTTGTACTCAATTAGCGCTCTGGAGACATTATACCTTCTTTGCTTTACATGATTCATGATATGTGTTACCATCTTGAGAATATCCATGTATTCATGTTGGCCATTCAAATCATAGTTCATAAAACATATCATAGGTATTCAAATGTCTATGGCATCATTGGTATGATTCCAGTAAGCACCCATTTAGCCTTATGCACATTTGGAGTGGGTTCCTTTGCCATTGATCTATCATGGACATAGAGATTTCACACATTGATGAAAACATTTATCAAACTCCTTAACCAATTGTGGAAACTCTATCCCATTTTGTCCTTGTTGAGGACTGATCGCAATTAGAACATGTTTGTGTTTGGCATTTGATTCTACAAAGAAATATTGCAACTTTTCAAAAAAAAATTGATTGGGTTTGATTTGATAAATTTGACGGCATTAATTAGGCCTTTAATTAACTAACTCTCCCACTATTTTACTCAAATATTCAGAATATTGTAGCGTACAATCTTCTAGTGGGACAAGATCCATATTATATCAAGTCATGAGTCAACTTTTGCTGATCGCCCATCTGACGATTTGGGTAGGCTATCATTCCAATTGAATCATGTGCAACTCTTGGATAGATGATATGCACAACTCTTTTCCATGATCATCTTCATGCCTCTAGGCTTGGGCTCTCCAAATCACCAGTTAAGCCAGAACAAATAGCCAATAAGATAGATATGCGACATGCTTTGTGAAAATCTACATATCTACCATCACACTTGTACGAGATAGATGACACACCATGCTTTGTGCAAATCTACGCTTGGTCGATCAAGCTTTTCATGTGTATTGCTAATGGAAGGAATCTAAGACTTAATATTTAAGTTGGGGGAGTTTGTTTGTATAAATACATATACTTTCTCCAATCACCACATATATAGTATGTATCATATACATGCTATAACCACAAATGATTACATGCAATAAATAAAATGGACAAGCGATGGTTATGGCCATACTAATGTAATTCCTTGGAGCCATAACGAATTACTACCACCTATGTTCCACATTATATGCAACCTGTTGTTGGTGATGATCTATGTTCAAACCAATCTGGGTTAATTGGTTCAACTCTTGAATGCTTAGTTGGGTTCTTCTAAAATGGTCATCTAGTTCTCAGGTCCAAGCAGTGTCTGGACACCTCCAGTCGGTCAGCTGGGTCACTAGTTGATTGGTTCATCCTCCTGTCATTTGACCTTCTCGATCCTCCAGCTGATCAGGTCATCTCATGAGCTAGTTGTCTTGCCTTTGCTCAGATCTACATCTCACATCAAAACATAAATAAAAACTATCTATTTTCTTTTTACATTGTATATGGGAAAACCTCGAGTTACATTCGAGGTGAAATATAAAGGAGAGCATTAATTTACATGTGGAAAGGTGAGAGAGGCTCGATACGCAGACCGATTAACAACCTGAATCATAACAAGAACCATGCAATCACATATCTGGGGTTTTTTTTCCATAACCATGCTTTCAATCTACCATCAAAACCAACTTAATGGCGATGTGTGTAAATTGCATATATATATATATATATATATATATATATATATATATATATATATATATATATATATATATATATATATATATATATAGTCAAGCTAGAATACACTCGAGTGTACAGTTTGCATGATATCAAGACTATTTCTTGAAAAATGTAAGCCATTGATCTTCACTGTCATACTATAACTAGGCTACATACAAATTTTGAGCCCAAAATCGATGCGCGAAACTAATTTGAAATGCATAATTTTTGCGGTCTTTATAATATGACCTATAAATGTCCAAATGTGCTCAAATTTAGTGTATGAGTCATTCACATGATGTTTGCGAGACTCGCCTCATGCGGTCTTTCCCTGTTCCGCTGGGGAAATAGAGTACCGCCACGGCTGGTCAACACTGTCCATTGGCCCATGCTTTCTCTGTCTTGGACCTTTGCGTGAGCATCTTGTGGCTTTGTTATACCTTCTCGAACCGTTCGGCCACCTAGCCTTGTCCCACTGGTGCTCAGGTTGGCTACCCTTCAAGCTGCCCCAGATCAGGGGGTGCGCAGGTCCAGGGGGCGGCGTCCCTTCTGGACACCAGGGTTTTCCTGTGCGTTGGGGTGAGGAGAGAAAAACCTCCGCCGCCACCTCTCGAACCTCGTGGGGGCCCTTGATCATGATGAAGTGAATCTTTTGTAGGGAAACCACCTTCGATATTGGGGTGACGGCCAAGGTGTCGTATAGATGAATCAGAGGAGAAGAATAGCGCGTTGGCAGGAAACAAAGTAGGTGTGGTCCCTCTTAGACCCAAGAGATCACGCACCCTTACCAGGTGCAAT
Organism: Alisma plantago-aquatica; assembly: GCA_963693085.1. Taxonomy (NCBI): domain Eukaryota; kingdom Viridiplantae; phylum Streptophyta; class Magnoliopsida; order Alismatales; family Alismataceae; genus Alisma; species Alisma plantago-aquatica. The sequence continues at coordinate 205,618,559 of OY856412.1, read as the reverse complement.
TGGTTGCACCTTATATAGGAAGGACCCATCAAGGATAAGCACTAAGAGGTTTGTACCTCAATGGCACAAGGGGAAAATCATTAATTGTTTCCAAAATGAGTCTATCCATAGATGATGTGGTCCGGAATCTCCTCATGAAACCATCGAGCAAATTTCTAGGCTTTTTCATGAATCGGAGAGAGATTGATGCAAAAGGAGAAAGGATTTACTGTACTCAATTTCCTATTTTGCCCTAAGCTAGAATATAGCAAACCCACCGTTGATCTTAAGATCAATGGCTAAGGATCCACACGCATCAAAGGGGCAAGTCCAGGATTTCTAACTCAAATTTTGTGACATTAATGATATCCCTTTCACTTTAGGAAATATTGGAAAAAACATATCTCCTAAACCACACATCCGATTAATACCAAATTTTAAGGGAAGGTCTATGAAGACATTTCCTACTTATATTCCAAGTTTGAAGCCGAAATTCAAAAGGAATAACTCATTTTCTTTATTTGCAAGTCAATGACTTATAAGGCATATATTATGTATTAAAACATATAATTTCTCTTTCCTCTTTTCCAATATTCTTTATTTTGATTACTCTTTCCATTAGCAATCACATGTAAACAAAATCCAATCAATTATTGCCATCAATGCCACTTTCTAGATATTACTATACCTTTCTAATAAATATTTTGCTTAATATCTATTATCTTGTATCTTTTTCTAATATTTGGACTTTTCTTCTTTTCTTCTCTTTTATATCCATTATTGGATTAATATAATAATAGAAAGACGAAATTACTATCAAAGGGATAACTAAAAATAAATCCATCCTTTGAAGCAAAGCATGCAACCTTTTCAATTAAGTACATATTCATAAAATCATTACATTTTAATTATGAAAACATATGCAAAATTGGGGTTGTAACAGTTGGTCTCATCTAAGGCCCAAAGGAGGACCACATCCAGGGTACTAGAGGCACGACCATAGAGACCGTGATGACAACCACATCCACATCCTTAACCCAAGTCATAGGTGCAGACATCAAGAACCAATGATCAAAAGAAGTAGCGGATAGGGAGGAAATGGAAGGGAGGTGTTAAATACACTTGATAACATCCCTTTGTGTGGGTAATGGAACCTTAGATATGATCTATGCAACAACACTAGAAAAGGATGAAGGGAGAATAGGCAGGAATTAAACTAACTAAATTTCATTTTGTTTCCTTTAAACTTATTTTATGTCGGAAGAGAAGGGATGATATACTTCATATTCATCCTAGAGTGATGAACAATGGTTGGAGTACTCTTTGATAGTATATCAGTTGAATGCTACTTTTTTGCCATATTCTTAAAGATCTTGAAGACCTTCTTTGGCTTCTGCTTATGAGAATGCACATGGGATAGTTGATCCCACATAGATTTGGGATTCTAAAGGTGAAATAGAGAGTGGATGATCTTCAGTTCGACACTATTCACCATCCATGTCATAATGCTATAATCATCTTTAGACTGTTACGTGTAGGCTTGCTTGCTTTTTCATCAATTGTAGCAATAGAAGGGATAAACGCATCAAAAAAATTGTGGGAATAGTGCCCTTGGGCTTTAAAAAATAGTGCAAATGATGCCTTCTAAAGGTGGTGGTTTGATCCATCGAGTTTTAGAGTCGTCACACTCAAATACTGAGGAGGATCTGTGGTCATCATGGAAGACAAAGTGCATAGAGAAGTAGATAAAGTAGCATCAGATATAGAAGAACTGGATCAACATATCTAAAAAACCCTCATAGGGGAAATAGATAGGAGTAGTAGTTCAAAAGAATTGAAAAAAACTACACAGGGTCAGGAGAAAATAGTAACAAATGAAAACAGATCCAAGAAACCGACATAGGGATAATACATAGCAGTAGTAGATATGAATCAAAAGATATTAGAAACCTACATAGGGGATGTAGAGAGAAGGAAACACCTATGCATCCACAATGCAAGATTCCCTCCAGCATGTGGTGTAGGGAGAAAAAAAAGAGGTGTTGCTTTTAGGTGTTGAACTTGCTATTTTGGAATTATATTTAACAAGGATCGATGGAATGAAGGGTGGAGATCGATGGGATGAAGGTTGGAAAAGGTGAAGGTCAGTGTTGGGTGAAGTTCAATGGGAGTGAAGTTCTATAGGATGGAGGATGATGGCATGAGGAGGTGGAGGTCAATGGAGTGAGGATGTGTAAGTTAATGGGATGGAGGTGGATTAGAAGGTTGGAGATTGATATGGTGGAGGTCGATGGGCTTAGATATTGATGGGTGAATGGGTTTGATTGTTTGATGGATGTTGAAGAGTTTATGGGAGGTCTATGGGGTTGTAGAGGTCGACAGGTGTTGGAGGTCGATGGGCGGAGAACATGGTGGTGGTGGTGGTGCATGTCAATGGGTGATGAAGGTGGTGAAGGTGAAGGTTGTGGAGGTAGAGGGTGACTAGGTGGTGGGGGTGATGGAGATGGTGGAGGTGGTGAAGTTTGATGGTGGGAGTGATGATACATCTTAAGGGGGATTGAATAAGTCTTATAGTATATAGAAAAAAATCCTTTATATGGTGTATTTAAAAAAATACAATGCCCTCCCTTTTATAGGATAAGAGAGCATCTATGAAAAAATGTTAGGGAATACATGATTAAAGAAAACATAAAGACAATACAAGCCTAAAGCACATAACAAAACATACAACACAACATAACACATAACAAAACGTACAACACAACATGACAAATAAAGCATATATACTAATAATGTCGATGTATAACATGGGTAGATGGTTGTGGTTAGTATGTCTTTCATTGACATAAATAAATTTTATATTGAGTAGCTTGGTCATGTGAAGATCTTTTTAACAATAAGAAACATAAATATGAAACCATGATCACAATAATAATGGTTCTTCAAGATATTGCATATACATGAAAGAATCTCACTTAAGTTAAATAAAAATTGACTTATATGTTATGTCACCTTATAAGATTGACCTAATATGAAACCATACCATGTATGACAAATTGTAAATTTGAAAATGATCAACTTTATATGATGGTGCGATTGGGATCCTAGATAGAATAAATGTGATGTAAACATGCTTAATTTCATATGTACATGAAAATTAATGAATATAATTAGTAACAACATGTAGGACTTTGGGGGAATACTAAGCCTTGTAAGTGATATAGCTTAATGAAGAGATGGAATTTGGATGATAATTTGAATGGGAGGTCATGATAATGAATATCTTCACCCCGAGTAACTAGTGACATGTATCTTGATACGCCGCCTTGATTTTAGAATTCATTTATGGTTGAGCTCTATTTTTTTGCTGCAACAAGGGTGGGTCTCCTTTTTATTGATATTTTTATGAGGTATGTACAAGAATAAGAAAGGATGTACAAGGGGAAGGGGGGAGTGAGAAAAAGGAAACTAGCTTATTCTATACAAAGGCAAATAGCTTATGCTACATAAAGAATCTATCTCATATATGCAAATGGACCAAATAGAAGAGAAATCTTTGTCTATACATGTGTATCTTCCATTGCATCTTTCTATCCAACAATGATAGACAATAAGAGCAGCCAAACACTTGGCTTTATCCTTGTACATCAGTAAATCCTCAAAGGAATAGGGATGGGAAGTAAAATTCGGATCAAACTTTTTCCACAGATTATGAGAAAAAGCACAGCAAAGAAAATATGTGCCAAAGATTCTTCCTTCTCCTTACAAAAGTGCCATATAGAAGGGAAATGGAAGCCTCATTTTTTAGAAACTCGTCAGTAGTGATTCTTCCCTAAAAGTATGTTCAAAGTAAGATAGAGTTCCTCCTTGAAATATATTTGGACCAAATCCATTTTCCCCATGCCATTTTCTTATTCTTTGTTTTTGCATTCATTCTAGAAATCCCATAATTTTGGCTTAGACATGCCTTTAAAACTAATAACATCATCCTCTTCAATAGATCAGGTAACTCCTCAAAGAACTTCTTGATATGCTTCGAACCTCTGAGCAGAGGGAAGGACCATTTGGTTCTAGTGATATAGGAACTTAATTTGCATTTAAGACCTTTACCAAATCTAAACACCAATTGGTTATCAAAGAGGTCCAAGAGAGTTTTACCATCCTACACCCAAGGTCATTCCAGAGAAGACTCAAACCATACCCAATCTTGAACTTCACTGTCTTTTCTAAAGCATTCCTTTTCTTGAGAATATTTTTCCATAGACAAGAATTTGAGACTTTACTCTCAACAGACCAAACTAAGTCATTCTCAATGTACATACTATGATTCCACCTCACCCAAAGGGTGTTCTTCCCACTTTCCGAGTGCTAGAGATTCTTTAGTAGACCTGCATCAGCCCATTCATTCACATGTCCAATACCTAGACCCCCTTCATATTTAGGCTTACAAATCATCTCCCAGGCAATAGAATGTAGATTTTTTCTACCTTTCACATCACCCCAAATGAAGTTTCTATAGAGAAGCTCTAGTTCTTTAATCACTAAATAGGGGAGAGGAAACATAATAGTCTAGAAGATATGGAAAGAGGATAGGGTAGATATTACCAGTTCTACTCTGCCTACCATAGAGAGAAGATTTAATTTCCAAGTATTCAATTTTTCTTAACTTTATCAATGATGGGATTACACATATCCTTGGTAAGTCTTCCTATGAATAGAGGAAGGCCTAAGTACTTTACTGGTAGCTTTTGTTCTAGAATGGACAAAATTCTCAGATATCACTCCATTATCAACTCCATTACTCAAGAAGAGTTGACTCTTACAAGCATTCATATTTAGACCCAATATCCTCCCATACTTGTCTAGAATATCCTTCATAGGATGGAGATTTTCCTCATTTGCTTTTATAAACAAAATTAAGTCATCAACAAAGATTAAGTGAAACAACATATCACTATTGGAAGCCATAGGGTTGATAATTCCTTTATTAACTCAATGAGCTTGCATAGATGAAAGCCCTTGCATAGAAATGACAAAGAAATGTGGAGACAATGGATCTCCCTAAAAAACTCCATTCAAAGAAGAAAAGAACTGAGAAGGGTTGCCATTAATCAAGACATGATAGGAAGCTGAACTAAATAGTTCATTAATCCAATCCAACCAACAACATGGAAATCCCATAAGAGACATAATCATGATAATATATTCTTTGTTCACTGACTTAAAAAGCTTTAGAGAGTTCAGATTTAATGAACATGTATGGATTCTTATAACAAACTGGAAAAGAGCTAAGAAACTCATTAGTCAAGAGTAAAGCATACCAAAATCTCCTTCCTTTGAAGAAAGCTACCTGGTTAAGATCAATGACTTTGTTTAAAATAGGTTTCAGACGATTAGCCAAGATCTAACTAATAACTTTATATATGACATTACAAATGGAAATAGGCTAGAAGTCCCTCATAGAGTAGGCTTGCTAAGATTTTAGAATCAGAGTAATGAAAGTTCTATTACATTACTCTAGGAGTTTAGAGCTATCAAAGAAATTGAGCATTTGTTTTGTAATATCCTCCCCCACAGTATCTTAGTAGGTCTTAAAGAAGAGGACATTAAATAAACCCATATGGCCTTGGATTCTTATCCTCATTCATAGACAATTAGACATGATAGTATCTCGAACCTCTTGTTTATTAACCCATCTCTGAATATTATTGAAATCCTCCTTAGAGATACAAGGGAGACTCCAAACATTATCCCATTGAGAACAACTGTAATAGGATTCATTGAAGATACCTTCATAGAAACCAACAATATGAGCTTCAATCTTTTTATTATGTGCATCTGATGCCCTCTATATCTAGAGCATATATGTTATTATTAAGTCTTCTAGTCATGAGGGAAGTGTAGAAGAAATGAGAGTTCCTATCTCCAGCTTTAAGCCATGGGACCCATGACCTCTACCGAAAGAAAATATCCTCTTCATCTATGGCCTTGGGTGCTTGAGCTTGATGTTTTGAAAATGTAACTAAAGGGATGGGTTGTTTGGAAAATCATCCACAGCCAGTTGAAGAGACCTTGCTTTGGCTTCGAACTCCTTTGTAATAGAAGAGAAATTCCCCAGTGAAGATTTGTTCCACTTCATAAGACTATCCTTAGTAGCTCTAAGTTTCTGATACAACTTGAACATAGGAGGAACATTAGATTGAATGCTCACCCAAGAAGATTTGATGACATGTTTGAAATTCCTCTTAGTAATACATGAATTAATGAATTTGAAAGGGGTCACAGACTTTTTTCCATTCTTTAAATGTGATGGAGGATATGATGATCACTTACAATGGTGGAAATAACTTCACCCCAGGTAGTAGGAAAATCATTCAAAAACTCTAGATTGCAGAAGATTCTATCGATTTTAGAGAAAGTAGGAACTCTTTTCTTGCTAGAACTGTTTCAGGTTAAGAAAGGACCCTTCATGGGAATTTTAAGGAGACTAGTGAAACTCTAGGCATCATTAAAATCAATCGTATTGATATTAGTCGGGAGGGCTTCCCTAATTTTTCACCTGCTAATCTAACAACACTATAATTTCCAAACAGGCACCATGGCCTTGAAAAAGAGGAATAGACGGTCTTGATATCTCTCTAAAGAACAACCCTATCAACATCACCATTAGCACCATAAACTGTAGACATGTCCAAACTGTAAGAATTAGTTGTGACTTCACAATGTATAATCTGGTCACTAGCATAAATTTTTTTGATGATTATAGAAGGATTAAACCATAGGACAATAATGCCATTATAGGAATATAAATTAGAATTTGAAATATAAAGAGCTTCCCTCCAAAGTGAACTCATAATATTTTCCACAATAGTCTTCCTGACCCTTGAGTACAAAAGAATGTAAATGTCTACTTTGGCTCTCCCTATCTCATTCCAAATATGATGCAGTTTCTTCTATATGCCTCTCTCATTCTCATATGTGATGTTTAAATGGCTATCCATTGGGAAAAGTTCTATTCGGAATGCCATCTGAGAGGTTATTTAGATCTCCTTCCTCTAGATTTTCAAGCAATTGGAATTTATTTAGAGATGTGCAAAGTGTCCTAGTTTCAGTGTGAACACTCTTAGTGAAGCATTTAGGGGGGATCTAGACTTTATATGAGTCTTTCATCCATCCTTATTGATATTAGAAATTGGTGGCATGACCGAGTTAGTATTGATAGTGGATTTTCCACCAGAGAGCACACTTTCCGAAGAAATCATCAAATTAGGTGAGATAGCCACTGAAGAAATAGACTCAATAGATGCATCATCAGCAAATAACACCATCAAATCTTCCTCCCTACTCATAGACACCTGTTTAGGAGGGTTTTCTCAGAACCCATACCTTATTAACCTCTGCTACTTCCATATTTAGAGTGTCTTTCTTACTAGGATGTTTAACAATCATTTCCTACTGCTTTTGAGCACAAAGGCCTTGATCGTGACTGAATTTCTGACAAGAAGAACAACACTACGGTTCCCATTCATACTTGAGATTCATAACATCCTTATTTCCCTCTTCACTTTCAATCTGCAATTCCTTTGGAAAACAAAAATCAGTCGCAATAAGGATCTATAATTTGAAAAACTCCAATCTCTTGAATGACTGAGTAAGGCTATCTGATCTAGTCGACTTTCCCATAACAACCCCTATGTTACTAAACATTCCTTAATTCTAGATCTCAAGTGGTAGATCAAAGATGTTGATCCATATAAGAACCTCCATGATCTTGAGTTTCTCCATAGGATCACCTCTTTCCCATTTCTTCAAGATCAAGGGTTTCCCCAAAACATATCATGGGCCTCCTTTGACCTCCATCAACAGATCTTCTTCATTGGAGAACTGAATGATAAAGAATCACTTATCTCTAGAACGTATGTCTATAGATCCTTTTCCCTTCTAAAGAATAGCCAGATGATTCACCAGTGTCGGCTAGTGAGGATTTAGACCTACCACATACCCCACCAATTCTAGACTCCATCTCGCCAGATTCTGCTCATCAATATCCTTAGGGAATATGACCTTACCATCAATTAGCTTGGCGTCAATTTTATAGACCTTATGATGAGTCATTAAATATTCAGGCTTGAACAGGTCTCACTAGTACCTAGGTTGCTCCTCCACTAAAACTATAGATTCATCCCTTCTGGTCCTAATAGAAACTAACCTCTGATTCAAGTTGACATCACCACCTTCTGGCATGGAGAATGATCTTGTTGCTTCACCTTTTGATCTTGGTGCTCCAGACGGTTCTTTTAACTTTGTCCCCGCCAATCTCACATCACTCTAGGGATCACCTATGAGATTTCCCCTCCCACGCTCGTCAGGTTTGAATGAGCCATCGTCATGGTTGATCTCCATTGTAGTGGAAATAAAGGTTATGGAACCCTAATGTTTTTTTTATACCCATTATTGAATCTTTATTTTGAAAATATCGAATGTTATGAGAAACCTGGCATGACATGTATATGAATTCAATTAGGTACACCCTAGATGTTTTAAGATCATAAGATAACTACCTAAGTTTGCACCTTATCATGGTGGATGCCTTGGCACATAGGGTTGGCTACCTAAACTTGATTGTTTTTACTTATATCCTTGACATATCTTGGATGACTTTCAAAGATGAATTTTCTGTTATGGTGGGAAGGATATGAAAGCCTACATTTTTACCTAATGTACATCCTCCCTCCCTTTTAGTGACCCATATCACCCAAATAGATTTCAATTTCAAGGTTTGAGTGTTTTAATGATCCATTTGGTCACATCCCATTTTATCCAAAATGTGACATTAAAACCTTTGAGTGACAAAAGTTCAATACTTTTAATGTATTATGATCTTTCTCTTTCTCTTTATTTTGAACCTCACTCTGCTCTTTTGATTCTCTAATTTATATCATGTTATAAGGACTAAATTAGGACTATGATGGCTCAAAAATCACCTCAATCACACCTGTGAAGCCCACAATATGACCTTGGGAAGTTTGTTTAATGAATCATTTTATTTACCTCTTTTGTTGCTTCATAACCCGGCCATCTTGGGCCCAATGGGAGTGCATTCCCTATTTTTCCTCTCTCCCTCCCTCATCTCTCCTAAATCTTACACACTCTCCCTCAACCAATTCGATGTCAGATCTCAAGTGGGGAAGATTCCACCCACTATCTAACAACCAAAGGTTAATCTTCTACCTCCTTTTGTACAACTATATCAATAGGGGTACCCACACAAACTACCTCCCTTACACAACCATTCACACACAATTGATTCTTGATTTTTCTCTCTTTCTTCTTTCTTCTTTCTCTTTTGTTTTCATCTTATTTTCTTTTGGTATCCTACTCTAGAACTCCCTCCCTCACCTCTTCTTTGCCAACTTATGACCATGGACACCAACTCCAAGGAACTTTTGGGTCTTCCTTCCCTAGGCATCCTAGATGTTAAAGAAGGAGGCCTCAGGTGTGGGCCACCCTGTTGGACCTAGTCGACAAGGTCTTGATCCATTTTAAGACCTACTGCACTCACACACAATGGGTCTTGGGTGATCCATTCAATGTCATTGTTCTGTATTGATACACCAAAACCACACGTTAAACACAAGTATACGCATAAACTTAGTAATATAGGCCCTACGAGGCCTGAATCTCAAATTCAGAGAAACATTCTCTAGAGACTACTACTAACTATAATGTGATCATCTAGGCCAATGATAACTTTGAGTGAAGGTTTAAATATCTAAGATGTAGAAAGTAAATCTAAGATTTCTAGTTTTTTATCTCATGTGGTGAATTCCTTATGATTGTGGTTTCACTGCGACTAATATTGCAATTAATATCATATCCTTAACAGTTACTTCTCCTAACTATGGACAAAGAGACATGTAGTAAGAGTTACCTTCTCTCATGGCATAATTCACTCCCTAATCTAAAACCATCCCACTCTCATTGTAATTGTGTTATTAGTTAGGTTCTGTACTATAAACCTATGGGTTATTCTCTTCACATTCATTAGCTCTTTCTCAAGGTGTGATATAAAACATGTAAATATATGAGTTTTCCAACCCTTAATCCCTCTCTCAAAGCAATTAACGATCTATTAAACTACCTATGGTGATCAAGCATGGATAATTCATGATGTTCTCATAGATTTATGACCAAAATTTAAGAGAGAAAGATATACTAATACATACTAGTCAATTACAATGCATAATCAGGATACTCGTGGGTACTAAGGAGCAAGGGGTTTAGCCCTGCATGATTTCCATTGTCACATACATAATAGAGAAGAAGAAAAATGTTGGGAACATTAGAGAGCTAAAAGAACCCCCATACAAGATGGTATGGATGATTCCCTAACGTGAATGTGCCAATTCTCTAACCTTGGGTTGCAAATCTGTCCACTGGAGGTGCCCAAATCTCATGAAACGTGGCTTTCTTCTCTACTTTCTCCTCTCCTTGCTCTCAACTGTTGTACAATGGAATAAAATGAGATACCTCAGTTTGGCTAAAATCTCCCTAAGTCATAGAAGTGACTTAGTGTGTCATTAATTGTCAATTGTTTGATTAAACACAATTTTCAGACCTGCATGATCTCACCATATCGGTACTATCGACTAGCTGTCAATACTATCGAAGCCTCCGATAGTTGTGGTCACCCATGTAGTCGTCGATACTACCAAGTTGATGTCCGTAGTACCGAGATTTCCTGAGCCTTTCTGAATCCTTTCTGTGATGTTGTTAGTGGTATCGAATTCTTCTTGTTGAAACTACTGAGTCTTCTCAATCTCATTGTTCCTTATTTTTCAAGTTTCGGTACCCTCGATAGGTGGTCGGTAGTATCGAGCTGTGAAGTTTTGTGATGCACCATTCGAATAAAATGTTGTTAACTAAGCGGAAGTGATCACTAAGTGTCGGATTACCAAAAATCACTAAAAATTAAAACCATTTCACACAGAGGTCCACACATAGGAAAATTCTTTCACAAAGAACTGAAGTAATTTAATTACATACTAGTTTATAAGTACATGTCCTCTATCATCTTTTTTTGAGAATTACAAGCATCAATTGCCCTGTTAAACTAAACACAGGCAGTATAGAATCTTGAGGCATTGAGCCAAAATCTCGAAAGCACTAACTATTACTCCGAGGACCCGAGAGTACAGAGACGACACATAGGACTCTATGTACATCTATACAAGGCATAACAGCCAGTGTCTCCACCTGAGAATTCACTATTGTCCCTGCTACTGTTGTTGTTGTCCTTCACCTACTGAAGGATTCCTGCCTCCTCGTCCGCATCCACCTAAAAATCTGGTTCCCACGGGGGTGAGACAATTGTAAATTGCCCCAACAAGAGATATAACTCTCCCCCAGAAACATTATTATTGCAGTTTAAGAAGATAATTCTAAATAGAGGAATCATGATTGTTTAACAACAGTTAATTCATTGTCTAACGGATTAGAACATTATTCTTATCTAAAATATTGCAGCTATAACTTGATAGAGCAGCATGTCACTTATCCATTAAGGAATATGAAGAACATGTATAACATTTATTCACTATAGAGTTATAACTGCAACATATACTCTCTTCAGGCTTAGATCACATAGCTAATGCCTGGCATTGTCTTTGTGGAGTCATGTCATGTAGCCATATTCTTTTAACAAAGTATTGGGATCTTAATCCCTCATCTCATCAAGTACATTTCCATTTCTTAACAAGTTCATCATCATGATTATAGAATATGGTTATTCAAACCCTTAGTTCATCATAGATTACTTGTTACCACTTAACATGTAACTTAATACCTTTTGGTCATTTGACCAAGGTAAGCATGATTCTTACTACACAATTATTCCACATAGCACACAAAGCTTAATTCACCTCTTGTTACCTCTTTAGTAGGCAATAAGGCATATTATGGATTATGAAGCCCATAAACAATTTCAATAATTAAAACATCATATGGCACACGTGACTGATTAATTTCATGTCACCTTTCACTAAGCAACAAATCATATGAAGGCTTACAAGTCCTATGAGACATTTTCAATATACAGAGCATCATAGCTCATACCTAGCTATGCTCATCATCTCAACATACCTACATGATTAGTACTCAAGATAACAATTATATCCATTATATATCAGTACCATGTGATACAAGGATTTTCTTATTACGTTCATAACTCATCACTCTGTATTGGAGCTTCACATAGGCTCACTCTCTGTTAGGACTTCACATAGCATCACCCTGTGTTAGGGTTTCACATAGCATTACCCTGTATTAGGGTTTCACATAGCATTACCCTGTATTAGGGTTTATTATATACTATTACTCCATTTAGGGTTAGGATGCACTATTCACATCAGATTAGGGTTTATCATGTCCTTTTACCCAAATTAGGGTTTACTGTAACATTACATAACATCACCCCAGATTAGGGCTTTGTATCACATTCATCATCCTGAATTAGGGTTTTCCATAAATAACCATTTAGGTTCTCAAGATCATATTATTTGCTTCACACAGCTAGGAACCAATATTGATAACATAAGTATTCAATCATACTTATTTATTCTCATCATTCATCATTAAATGAATTGTCAGCACAAAGTATGAGTTTCTCTCTTATCTTTACCAGAATATGATTGCATCATAGTTTATTGGTTTGGATCAACCTTTTCATAAAGTATATTAGCCTACACTTAGCAAAGTGCATTACATCTCAATGTAACAATTGACATGACACACTTCATGTATCACTCATCCAAACATATTCGGTTTAAAATACATCAAGGTATATCAGTCTTGAGGTGCTGGATGTGATATTTATCATATCTTGATGAATCACTTCCCTCATCACCTTTATCTTACTTGAGTTCATCCACTTAGCTTGTATTAGGGTATTCCGCATTCTAATACTTTATGCACTAGTTCATCATATTTATCATGTAATGTATTGGTCATAAGTCACTTATTTAGAATATACAACTATTGCCAATGATATGGACTTATCTTTGAGTTAGGAACTATTAATATAAGGATATCCATTATCAACCTCTCTAGGTGTTACATTTGTCAATATATTAACCACTATTCCATTATTAGGAATATGATTTTCCATATTTATAAATTGAGGTTCACATAACATCTCCCATAAATATGGATTTCACCTAATATCACTCTTCATTAGAGTTTCACATAACATCCTTCTATATCAGGGTTTCACTTAGTATTACCTAAAATTAGTATTTCACTTCACATCTCCCTCAATTAGGGTTTCACCTAGCTTTTCCCTAATTTAGGGTTTCACATAGCTTTTCCCTAATTTAAGGTCAAGGCTCATTAATCTTTTCAATGAGGGTTTCATGATCTCATTATTATGGATCAAACCTTGATTACATATTTATTCATAATGAGAGAATTAGGCTTAATTATATAAGCATTCCTCTCTTTCTCTCTCATCCTCTCTAGGATGTAAAGTACACCAAGATTGATCTAGGTCAACTCTTCATTTAAGTACACACAGTTAGGGTTAACCATTATGATCACCTTTAGTCTACATCATTATCAATCAAGTGCTAACCGACCTTTAATCATATTAGGTGTCCAAATGGTTTAACCAATTTGAACCTCAAAAAGTCTTGGTCACTTATACCCCAAACGGTCTTGGTCACTTAGACCTCAAAGGGTCTTGACCAATTAAGTTCAAACGGTTTAAAACCATTTAGCAAGGTTGGTTCTTGAAACCGTTTAGACAAAACATATTGAAACCGAATGAACTTGGGTCTCCAAATGGTTTGAGACCATTTGGTCCCAAACGTTCTTGAGACCGTTTGATCCCAAATGGTCTTCAGAATGTTTGGACCCAAACGGTCTTGAGAACGTTTGGTCCCAACTCTCTCAAAACCGAACGGACCAAAAGGGTCTTCCATCGCTTAGTCAATTTAGGATTTCAATCATTGAACCATCTATCAATTGAACTAATGATTTATTCTTCAATTGAACCATTGAATCACCCTTCAATTGGACCTTCAATTAGGGTTTTGAACACAATTGAACTAGGGTTTATAAGCAAGAAACCATCAACTAGGGTTTTGAAATCGAGGAACCATCAATGGTTGACATTGTGGAACTAATTTGATTCAAATCATTGAATAACCACTTAGCTATATCATGAACTGACCTCAAATGGTCTTGAGGTCATTTGGATGACCTCCAAATGGTCTTGAGACCGTTTGACTAGTCCCATCATTGAAATCTATGAAATTCAATTAGGGTTTGCATCATTGAATCAATCATCAATTGAGTTATTGATTGTATTTCAGTTTGATATCACTAGCTCTACAACCAACTAATCATACTTCATAATAGACTTCCAAACGGTCTTAGTTGACCTCCAAACGGTCTTGAGACCATTTGGGTTAGTCAACCCAAAATTTGATTCAATCAATTGGGAATTTCAGCACTCAACCCGATTAGGGTTTCAAATTGGAGGATTGTCCATATATTGAATTAATCAATTGGATCCATTGGATCATCCTCCAATGTTTACTAGGGTCCTGACCTCAAACGGTCAACTCATCCAAATGGTCAACCCTTCTAAATGGTTTGGGATCTAAACCTCCAAACGGTTTGCAAACCGTTTGGTCTTCAAATAGTTTGGTGAAACCGTTTGGACCAAAAATTATGAAACTGTTTGCAATAGATATTTGTGGAGGTGTGTGCTTAAGATGATGTCATCATCATCAAGCTATAAACCCACGAAGCTTGCTGTGATTTTCATGGTAATTGCATCAATCAATCAAATAAAATTTCGGGAATAAGGAAAGAATCAACAAATGATAAGGATATGGAATCAATAACAAAGTTCAAGTGTTCAACTTATATAACCCGCCTCCAATTGAGATTACAAGATCCAAGCTCACATCAAAAATGGTGAATGCAACTCCTTTTACAATTCCAAGGCTTGTCCTCAAGCTTTGAGTGAAAAGGAATCGTTAGAATTGAAGATGGGATCGAGATAAGAAGAAATCATGCATTGAGTTTCGATTTCCACCATGGAATCATGGTTGAAAGTGATCAAGAAGCTTACCTACAGGTTAGAACTCGTCCTCCTATTTCTCCTTAGTCCCCTTGAGCTCGTTCAAGGCAAGGAAGAAAGAAAATCCGAAAAAGATCCTTGGTTGAGTGGAAAAGAGAGTATATATAAAGGAAATTTCTAGGAGAGAGAAAGTTGAAAGCAATCCTTCAACTTTCCAAAACTTGCCACACACTCCCCTCTTTCCCTTGTGCATGAAGGCACCTTCCCTTGCCTTTAATTCCCTTTCATTATCCTCAATTTAAAGGAAAAAAAACTAAGCACCTTAAATCATATTATAATAATATCCATAAGTGAGTGCATATTTCTTTTTCTTATAATAATGTGAGTGGGTTCTTCACCTCCTTAAGATATTTTCGTTGCCTTTGCAAGGAAAAAGGAAGTCCACATATATGGATTTCAGCCAACACAATTTTGGTTGAAGGGAACTCCAATTAACATATTTATTTTTGCATTGATTTGAAGTAAAGTTCCAATTATGCTTAAATCTTGATTATTTTAATATCAAGATTATCTCTCCTTCAAAGAGGTACAAATGAGACGCCCCTCTCATTTTATTTGCTCTACATGATGCGAAGAAACATTAGGGACTATTTTGAAGTGGTAATTTTCATATTGAACCCTAGGTTTTGGGTAAATTGCACATTACTCCAAAACTAGGTTTTAATGCACAAACATTGCTTTATCAGCTCTTTCTTGGTACTCAGGTTACCATAAGCTATGCCTCTCCATCATCTTCATTATCATGATTCTTCAACACATGAGGAAAATATTATCATGCACAATTTGCAATTTCACCCATCAACTTGGGTAATTTGCACTTTAGTCCAACACAAGCAAAACATTATTTTCAACCTAGTTCAAAATGGACTACAATTGAAATATAAGTTCCTCTTGTGCCTTAATTACTTTTCAAAAGATAAAATTAAGCATATAATTATCTTTCTTAAAAAAAACTCCTAGGGTTAAAGCATAACCCAGGTCAGGGTTGTTACAAGTTTCTTATAGATTTACCTGAAATTCCACAAAAAATGAAGATAAGATCTAAAATAATATTAAATCATTCAGGATAATTAAAATAAATTTATTTGAAGAAATTAAGTATCACTGAATAATGACAATAAATCGTGCATAAATGAATATGAAAATGAACAATAAGTGTAAAAAAATCCATAAAAATAGCTTATGAAAATGACAATTATCTAGTGCATCAAACTCCCCTAAGCTTAAATGTTTCTCATCCTCGAGCAACACATCCTCATATCTGTTTGAGACAGTCACCAAAAGGACATAAATATGAATTTTCTTTCTCAAATATCCCCACCTAGCGGTCCTAAACTGGCCTTCACTGACTTCTAAACAATCAACTACTCTCAAGGAACCAAAAATATCCATAGAAGATGTCCACCCTTAGATCAATGAAACACTATCAATAGAGAAGTTAATATCATAGTAAAATAGGCATTCATTTGCTGCATCATTTGATTCCCTATCTACATTTCTCTTTCCTAACTACCAATGACTTGGAAGAAATACTCCTTATAATATTGAATGAGGAGATCAATCATATATGTGGCCTAGCAATAAGAGCAATGGATGGAATGAATTAGGTGGCTAATGAAGAATCACAAGTAGCGTCCAAATTATTTATGCAAAAACAAAACATGAAGAACCTATATGGTGAGGATAATGAGAAATGCATGAATCCTAATGCCTAATATTATTGGTGAAATGATGCATCTATTGGAAACCTGATCAAATAAATGAGAATGAATCAATGAAGATACTACATCATGTGAATGTTTCCCTTACTTTATGAAGAGATTAGGGCATCCTCTCTCTCTCTCTCTTTACTTCAAAACAATTATATTTTTATGGGCCCACTTTTTTAGAATGATGGAAAGTTATGCTTTGGCTTCACTAACATATCATTCATGTTTTCTTGATTTTTTTTTTGGGTATGGATGTATCCCTGCACTATTATTTTAGAAGAAAACAATATGACCTCGTGATGTGAAAATAAATGATGAAAAATGCACACAATGCACATCTAATTGTTATGCAACTATATGATATGCACAAAAATTGTTTATACATACTATTTTTTTTCATTTTGTAACTATCGAATCTAAAGAAAAACTAAATATTATGTTACCTATTATGCCATGCAATGCAATCAAAAGGAAATAATTCAGATTATATGATCATCTTAAGGTGGTGGATCAAAATGAGTGGAAAATGGATGGAATCACATAATTAAGAGACAATACCTTTCATGAACTATGCTATGTTTCAATCTAAAGACCTAGATACAGGGTAAAGTTAGTATTTCTTTCTTAAATTCAATAAGACCTCATTAATTGTTTGATCAACTCAGGCTTAAACCCCATCTTCATCCACATTATATGAACAATTAGCATTCATATAAATTTCCTTAAGTTGACGAACCCATACACTTCCACTATGTGGTGTAACTCAAGAAATTTGGAACTAAGCCATTATTCTTTTTCCATTTTAATTTCCATTGCAAACACCAGAAAGCACATGAAAATGACTAAAATCATGCATTAAGTTCCACTATTACACTATATAGATTGAGGATCCTACAACTTGGAAAAATAAAAGCTAAAAAGCAAACAAAGACTAGAAGAAAAATAAGAACTAAAGGATAAAGTTGTTTCAACACCCCCTAAGCTTGAACATGACTTTGTCCACATAGTCAAAATCCTAATTAAGAGGTGGAATAGTGGTACTAATCAAAAGGGTGGTGGTGGAGGTTGTGGCATGGTAGGATCGTGAGGGTAGAAGGTGCCCTAAAATGACGAGGAATGCTACAACACACATGGAGGTTATCGATATCCACCAAAGTAGCCTTGATTCCAATAGTTGTTGAAGAATGACTACTGATAGTTCTCCATCCTTTACATGTGTGTGTGCATCTTTTCTTGGTTGGCCAAGAAAAGTTTCTCATTTATGAAGATCGCCTACTAGTTTTGATAGAGCCATCCTTGGACATCATAGATGCCCGCCAAAGTGGCAGTCTGCTAATGATGCCCCTTATGAATCTCTTGAAGCATGCCAAACATACCTTCCATTGAATAGGGATTGTCCTCCCGGGAAGGTGGGGGAGCATAAGAACTAAAGGCTCCATGTACTCTAGGGTGCTTGTGGGGGACCTCCCTCCTCATGATTGGGATTGTGGTCTTCTGCTCTTCTTCTTCTTGCTCCTGTTGTTGCTCTTGCCCATCATCATATTCTTCTTCATCGTCCTTTGAGTCATCCTCTACTGACCACCTCATGGAGCTCCCTCTACAGGTACTGTCCACCCACTATACAACATGTGTACACTTTCCCTTGGTGCAAGTTGAGGAGGTTCACTTTCTTGAAATGCTTCAGGTCCAACTTGGGTTCAGCCTTCAGAGATATGGAGGTAGAGATATAAAGGTTCAGATGCATCCCTATTGGAGTGATATGTCCTAAAAAATGGATGGAAGGAGTCCTATGCACCCGTCTCTTCAATGACAACATGTTTTGGAGGAAGAAAGAACCAAAGTCCACATTCTTTCCTTCTAATTCTAGCAAGTTGTAGAGGAAGAAGAGATCGGCATGCCTAGTCTTCCCCTGCCCCTGACTTGACTTGGAGAAGATGGTGTTGGGGAGGAAGAGATTTAGGGTGTGAGAAAATGGATGCTCAATGTTGGTGATGGAGTTCGTATGCCAGTTGATGTGGTATCCCTCTAACACCTCCACCAAAAGTTCCCACACACCCTTGAGGTTGAAATTGTTGGGGATGAAGCATACTTCACCTAGTGACCACCCATAGATGGCATTGAATTCCCACATCATCAGTTTATATTTGGTGTTGAAGAGATAAAACATGGCACGGCCTTCCATCCATTCATCCCCATGCTTGGGGATGCAACATATCTCCAATGTGGCCAAGAACTCATAGACGAGCTCTGGGAAGGTAAGAAAATCACTAAAGAATGGGTGATCACCCACCAGTTCTTGATGCTCACAGACCTGGCGGAGGTTGTCGGTGAAGCCCAAGGATGCGAGGAATGCACTATCTTAATATTGTATCACAGTGATTTCCCTCCTCATCAAGTTGTCATATATCTTCTTCACATCTGTTTTGGGATGGGAAATGCCGGTAGGTTTGGGAACTAACTCGATTTTCCTTGTCGACAAATAAGCACCTCTCCTAGATGCCATCACGTTGGTAAAAGAAGGGGATGGAGAAAAATGAGCTTGGGGAAGACTATGATTTCTCAACATTGTTAGCACAATCTTGCTTGAGAGAGGTGTGTTGAAGGTGTGAAGAAAACAATACACACACCCCTCCTTATACAGTCATCAGCCATCCTGCTTCTGATGCATCAGTAGTACCGAATTTTTCTCCATGATCTGTTTGACTCGGTGTAAGTTGTTGATACCGAAACTCCTCATTCGTCGATTTCTATAGACGCAGATTGCCATGTATCAGTAGTACCGACAAATGTTGGTTGTACCAACTTTCAAAAAGTCACATGTCGGATCAGTAGTTCACGAATTTTGGTCTTCATATGTTGGTACTACAGACTTTGTTTCAGTAGTACCTAGTCATTCAAAATTCTTGATGCTTCTAAGCGTGATCTCAGTGTTTCAAACCTGGAGCATGTGTTTCTGTCAGTAATACCGACTTTGTATCAGTAGTACCGAGTCTTTATTAGTTAACTTGGGTCCTTTTCTAAAAAAAGTTGGTGCTACCGAGCTTGTGGTTGGTAGTACCGAGTTCCTTTGAATTTTTATTTTCCCCCTGTGATGTCATCAGCACTACTGACTTTGTTATCAGTAGTACTAAAATTCCTTTCCCCCTATGATGTCGTCAGCACTACCGACTCAATGGTCAGTAGTACCAACTTATTGTTAACCTACACACCACATAAAATTGATCAAGGCATGTTTTTACATAAAAAGTAATGAAATACAACTAAAGCTATGAAACTACAAATTTGAATTTAAAGAACAAAATGATGGTTGGGTTGCCTCACAACAAGAACCCTTGTTTTACGTCACAGCCTCGATGATCTTAATTAAACTCAATGAGCTTAAACTCTAATTCTTTGCAGACCACATCTCCCCCAAAGTAAATCTTGAACCACAAGCCATTTACAAGGAATGACTCAGCCCCATTGCTTATCTCTACCACTTCATGGGGTAAAGCCTTAACTACCACAAAAGTTCCACTCCATCTAGACCTCAATTTACCAGGTTGTAATTTAAACCTAGAGTTGAACAGAAGCACCTTCTATCTTGGAATGAAGACTCTATGTAAGATGTGGTGATCATGGATATTTTTGGTTCTCTCTTTGTATATCCTTGAGCTTTCATAGGAATCAAATATAAGCTCATCTAATTCATTCAATTCCAACATCCTCTTCCTCCCTGCAACATTCAAATTGTAGTTCAATTTCCTCAGGGCCCATTTAGCTTTACGCTCTAACTCTACGGATAAGTGACAAGCCCTCACATAAACCAACCTAAAAGGAGTGGTTCCTATAGGTGTCTTATAGGCTGTCCTATATTCCCAAAAAGCATCGTTAAGAAACATGCTCCAATTAGTCCAATTTGTTGAGATTGTCTTTTCTAAGATTTTCTTAATCTCCCTATTAGACACATCAACCTGTCCTTGGGTTTGCGGGTAATATGGAGTACCTACCTTGTGTCTCACTCTGTATTTGCTCAAAAGTGCTCCAAATTTCCTATTAGTGATGTAAGATCCACCATCATTGATTATCAATATGGGCACCCCAATCCTACAAAAGATGTGTTCGTTTACAAACCTACATACGACCTGGGCATCATTGGTTTGGGTTGGAATTGCTTCCACCCACTTAGATACATAGTCAATGATAAGTAATATATATAAACTAGAATTACATGACACAAAAGGGTCCATGAAATCAATTCCCCATAGATCAAAAACCTCAATTTCTTGAAAAACATTTAAGGGCATTTCATCTCTTTTCACAATATTACCTACATGTTGACATGTATCACAATGAAGCACAAAATCATATGCATCCTTGAAAAGTGTTGGGCAATAAAACCCACTTTCTAAGACCTTAGCCATAGTCTTACAACTAGTATGGTGACCCCCATTAGCTAAGGAGTGATAATGTGCCAATATACTCTTAAACTCACAATTGGGCACACATTTCCTTAAAATCTTGTCCCTATACTATTTGAGTAAGATAGGATCATCCTAATTGTAAAACCTTAAAGAATGGAAGAATTTATTTTTCTCATGATATCCACAATCTTTTGGAAGCTCTCCACACGCCAAGTAGTTCACAATGTCTATAAACCATGGATCTTTGTTTGTCATGGGAAATAGTTGCTCATCTGGGAATTCTTCCACAATAAGTATGCATATGTCCTTTTCATTCACTTTTTCAAGCATGGATAAATGATGTGCCACTACATTTTTACTGCCTTCTTTAACCTTGATTTCAAAATCAAATTCCTACAATAGCAAAATCCACCTAATAAACATAGGCTTGGCATCCTTCTATAGTAAATATTTGATTGTCCGTGGTCCATCCACACAATGACACTAACTCTGCATCAAATATTGACAAAATTTCACAAAAGTGAAAACTACTGCTAATAATGCTTTTTATGTGGTTGTGTAATTTATTTGGGCATCAGTTTATATTCTTTGACGCATAATAGATGACGGAGGGAACCTTATCTCAACGTTGAAATCTCTAAGTTTTTACCAAAACCTTGTGCAATAGTACCACTCGCAAGCGGACGGGTCTTATCATGGTATACTAAAGGATCAAATCCCAAGAAACAACATTTTTAAGAATCGTGCTTGCCAAATCTGGATCAACTAAGACTAATATTTAGAACAAGAGTTGATTTGGACTTAGTTAAACTAATTGCAAGGAAAGTAAAATAGTGGAATTAAAACTAAGTTTAGATTAATGACAAAATCACTTGGGTGGAATCAGGTTTCACCACCACTACACATGAAAACACATCCAAGAAAGATACAATTATCTAAATGGAGTAGCAAACCATATGTTAGGAAATATAGTTTGTGTAAGAATCCCAATGGGCTCAATGTCTCATTACACATAGGTCACACACTTACTACTCTAGAGATATCCCTTTGGAAGTTCTCGTTTAGGCATCAACCATGTTAATCAATATTCAAATCCTAAGTATTGAAGTTCTTGCAATAAAGGAATATAATAGATCCTGCAAGGTAGGTGTTCAATCCACAAAGCATGCATTAAACAGTTAACAATGAAATGGAAAGTTTTATACAAGCAATGGAATGTTATAAGATGAACATGTAAGCATGGGCAGCGGGGCCAGTACCCACACCCCAGTAAAATGAACTACTTGCTCCTTGTGATAGAAACAAAAAGAACATGAGAGAGGGAAGATTCTGCCATGGTCATGGTGAAGAAGATGGTCACAACTCGGTGGAAAAATGGTCTTCTACACGATGGTTGGGCAGATCTGGACGAGGAGGGGAAGAACACCAAGACTGACGAGGATGATCTTCTCTCTCCTTCTTCCTTATCTTCTCATGCTCTTTCTCACAGGAGATGGAGCAGTGGATGGATGATGGCAGAATAGCAAGGACACCATATAGGTAGCCTTTGGCAGTGGAGATCGTCTTATTTGGTTGGGCACAGAGCGGAAGCCTGTCAGCGTTGTGGAGCGAAAGATATGCCTCAAATGAAGGGGGGAGGATCTATATATATGTGCGGATCTGGTGAGGACAGACTTAACTACCACGGTCGTGGTTTTCGGTATTTGTCGCGGTACTCCTCGACATGACCGTGCTGAGGTGCGCTCGATCAAGCTGGGTGTTTTCTACAGTCGAGGCTTTTTCTATGGTCGAGGTGCTTGCCGCGGTTGAGGTTCTTTTCATGGTCATGGATGTGTATCGATGACACTGGGTTGCCGCAGTCATGGTACCTTGGCCTCAGCCCGACCTTGCTGAGGTGGGCCCAATCATGTCGAGTGTCCTCTCCAACATCAAGCATGTCTAAGAGCTTCGTAAGAGTCCAGAGATACCCGCAGAACAACAAGTTTGCATCTGATCTGACAATGGTGTTTCACAAAAGAGGGGCAAAAATGAGGCATTCATTATGCCTGTAGGTCGAAAAGGGAGTGAAGGGGGGTATGGAAGGAAGTAGTAAATCTCTCCTCTATTCGACTTGAGATTCTAATTATATGGTTGCAGTTACATTGATTGCAAATGCTTTTTTTTGTATGTGAATCTCTCCTCTATTCGACTCGAGATTGCATTTTTTTTTCCTGTGAGCACATTGGCATCTTTTCTTTTTCATTTTGGTGATATGACCTTATTACATAGAGAGTGGTATGGAAGAAGCAGATAAAGATAGGAGTGGTGTGCCACCCCAAACATAGGGTTTGGCATTGTTTTTATGGCTTTTTGTTTCTTTTTGATGGATGGAGGGGTAAGAAGATGGTAGAAGAAGTGTAGAAGAGAGTTCAAATCATAATGAAACTTGATTTACAATTTAGTGCACCGAGTTATTCTCCTTATCATACTATGCTCAAATAATGACTTGATTGTGGTTCGGTGGAGTTTCCTTTCTATTGTTCCACTAGTCAGTTAGGAAGCACGATGTGTTTGTTCCCTCTTAGTTCAACAGATACTTGCCATATTACTGAAGGATCATTATGTTTGGATTCATAAGCTTCACGTGGTGATTTCTAATCATTGTCTTGTTTCATAAATTATCCCTCTTAAGGATTTTCTTCGAATAAGGATGGCACAATGATTCAAAATTGCATGGAAAAAAAAACTAGCCAACAACGTAAAGGCTTTGATTGAAATAAAAACATCAAAACTTCATCAAGTTTCTATACAATACTACTTTGAAAACTTTAAATTTTAAAAATATTGATCAAAATTTCTTCAAAATTGCAATAATGGAATCTCAAGCCTAAAACAGATAGGTGTGGGTGGAAGGTAGAGTAGGTATCACACACCCTCCACCCCAAACTTAGAAATGTGCTCATTTCGAGCAAACTCTAAATCCGAGATGGAGGGTAAAAACATGCCGGTTGGACCCACAAGATGTGGTTGCATTCCTATCAAAAATGTGTCCTTCATCTGAAATTCAAAAATGAAAACTATTAGAACAAAAGATTGCATCTTGCGATGCGATATCTATCGGGTGCAAAATTTTCTAACTCAAAATTGAAATTAAAAGATAAGATAAAGATCGGGTTTCCTCTTGACAAGTGCCTTTGTTTTATGTCGTTGGCTCGACATGCTTCTTTCAATTTTCTAGTAGATATATTGGTTTTGAAAGATTCAATGATGCTTCAATGTTCATGTCAGTTGTGGTGAAATATCTCTTCAAGCATTGGCCATTTTCTACAAACTCTCCTAACTTTTCACTCCATCAAATGAAGGCACCATGTGGGTAGATACTCTTGACAGTGTATGGTCCAGACCAGCGTTGAGTTTCCCTAAGAACAATATCTGTCTTGAGGTAAACAGTAGAACTTGGTCTGTCACTTGTATGTCTTTCCTTTTCAGATGACCATCATGCCATAAGTTTGTGCATTCTTTGTAGATTTGTGTATTTTTGTAAGTTGAAATCTGAAGCTCCTCTAGATCTTGTAGTTGTAGTAACCTGGCTTGACCGACTTTCTTCATGTCAAAGTTTAGTTGTTTGATTGCCCACAAAGCCTTGTTCTCAAGTTCTATAGGCAGATGGCATGATTTTCCATAGATTAATCTAAAGGGTGTTGTTCCAAGAGGAGTGTTGAAAGCAATTTTGTAGGCCCATAAGGCATCATTGATTTTTACTAACAAATCCTTTAGGTTTTGACACACTGACTTTTCCAATATAGCTTTGAGTTGAGTTTGACAACTCTACCTGTCCACTCATTTGTGGATGGTGGGGGAAGCTACCTTGTTAGTCACATCATATTTTCTCAATAGTGCCTCAAAACTTCTTTCTAGAAAATGAGAACTGCCATCGGATATCACTGTGTGTGGAACTCCAAAATGGGGAAAAATAATATCTCGAAACATTTTGATGGTAGGTTTGGAATTGGTAGTGATGTGTGGTATGGCCTCTACCCATTTAGAGACATAATCCACCGCAACTAGAATGTAGAAAAATCCATACGAGGATTGGAATGGGCCCATGTAGTCCACTCCCCAAACGTCAAAAATCTTGACTTCTTGCCAGAGCTTAGTGGGCATCTCATCTCTTTTTGTTATGTTGCCCTCTTCCTGACATTTGTCACAAGACAAGAAAAAGTTATATGCATCCTTGGATATGGTTGGCAAAAAGAAACCACATTACAAAACCTTCAACGAAGTCTTTTTAGAGCTCATATGGCCTCCAGTGGGGCCCGAGTGGCATTGCTCTAGAATAAGCTAAGCTTCTTCCTCAGTGATACAACATCTACAGAGACCAACAGTACAGAGCTTGAAGAGGTATGGCTCATCCCAGTGATATTTCTTCATGTCGTGCATGAATTTCTTCAGTGCAATTCCAGTGCATTCAGGGTGGATGACACTTGCCACAAGGTATTTCACGTAATCCGCCTACCAAGGGATGGCTTATGATGCTTTCATGACCTGGTATTATAAAATAGAGTCATTGATTGGGATCTTTTTAGTGTCCAGGGTGTGGATATGACTCAAGTGGTCTGCCACAACATTCTATGTGCCTTTCTTATCTCTTATCTCAAGATAGAATTCTTGCAAGAGGAGAATCACTCTGATTAGCCTGGGTTTTGCATCTTTCTTTTCTAGAAAGTAGTGAATTACAGCATGATCTATGTAGACAATTGCCTTGAAACTGATAAGGTAGGATCTAAACTTGTCAAAGGCATACACAACTGCTAAGATTTCCTTATTAGTAATTGCATAGTTCCTTTGAGCTTCATTAAGGTTCTTAGATGCATATTAGATGACATGATGTTTCTTTTCTATATATTGGCCAAAAATAGCATCGACTACATAATCACTAGCATCACACATTATTTCAAATGGGTTCTTCCAATCTGGAGCTCTGATGGTAGAGGTTGATGTAAGGGCACACTTAATATTGTTGAAACTTTTGATGCACTCTTCATCACAGTGGAAATCATCGTCCTTTAGTAATAAGTTCGTCATAGGCTTGGTTATCTTAGAGAATTCCTTTATAAGCCTTCTATAAAAGCCTGCATGAACAAGAAATGTGCAGACCTCTTTTACATTAGTTGGGAGGCTGAGTTTAGAAATCACTTTGATCTTTTCCTTGTCTACTTCGATCCTTCGATTGCTGATCCTATGGCCGAGTACAATGCCTTCTTTTACCATGAAATGACATTTCTCCCAATTCATCACTAGATGTGCTTCTACATGTCATTTGAGGACCAGGGGGAGGTGCTTCAGGCATGAGTCGTATGAATCCCCATATATAGAGAAATCATCCATGAAAACTTCCATAATAGATTCAGTGAGTCCAACGAATATGGCTGCCATGCAACATTGGAAAGTGGGAGGTGCATTGCAATGCTCAAAAGGCATCCTTATGAAGGCATATGTTCCAAAGGGGCAAGTGAATGTTGTCTTCTCTTGGTCATCTAGATGTATAAGAATTTGATAGAATCCAGAGTAACCATCAAGATAGAAAAAATATTCTCAGTGAGCCAATCACTCTATGACTTGGTCTAGGAAAGGCATCCGAAAATGATCCTTACATGTGGCCTTATTCAATTTCCTTGAATCAATACACATCCTCCAGCCAGTGGTTGTTTGAGTGGGTATGAGTTCATTATTTTCATTATGTATCACAGTAGTTCCACCTTTCTTTGGGACAATATCTACATGACTTACCCATGGCGAGTCAGATATAGGATAGATGATTCTCATCGTGAGCAATTTAATGACTTCAAGGTGGACTACCTCTTTCATATTTGGATTCAACTTCTATTGATGTTCGATAGTCGGCATGTGGTCTTCCACCATGGGTATTTTGTGCATGAAAAGTGTGTGACTGACCCCAGTGAGGTCACTCATTTTGTAGATGGGGGCCTTTCTTCTTTCCCTTGATTCTATCAGGAGTTTGTCTTCTTGCTGGGACATTAGGTCAGAATTTATGATAACTGGGTAGACCTTGAGATCGTCCAGAAACACATACTTTAGTCCCTCAGGTAGGGGATTTATTTCGTGGGTCTCTGGTTTCTCACATAGGTCTTCAGTTACATTCACAGCCTTGATTTCCTCAAATTTAGCTTTAGGATCTTCTTCTGCAATGTTGAGGTGGAGAACATAATTCTTGACTTGTTTGTCGATGGAGTCATCAGCAGTTGGGTTTGTTTGAGCCACTTCTAAAGGATCATCTAATTCATGATTCTCTTTCTTGAGGAGTAACATTTTCTCTATACAATCAATCAAATAGACTTCTTCTTGCTTGCTTGGTCTTCACATACTTTCAAAAACTCTAAATTTGAGTATTACCTTACCTAGTCTAAGTAGAAGGGTTCTTGCTTAAACATCAATCAAAGCTCTTGTAGTAGCAAGGAATGGACGGACAAACATAAGAGGGTGTATGGAGTCCTCTTTTATGTCCATGATGACAAAGTCACATGGGACATAAGAGTCTTTGCCTACCTTAACTGGAACATCCTCAACGATTCGCAAAGGGAGAGTCATAGAATTGTCTGCAAGTGGTCTCGTCGTCTAGTTGGGAGAAGTTCTACAAACCCTAGCCTCATGCAAAGGCTAAGTGTCATGATAGAGATGCTAGCACCAAGGTCAGCTAGTCCATTTTTTCATGTGGAGTCACCGATATGGCATGAAATCCCAAAAGATCCTGGGTCTTTTTGCTTCTTGGGCATTTTTCTCTGAATAATATCGGAAGTAGTTGTTGCTATTTGACTGTCTCATATTCCTCGGTTAAATACTTCCTCGTGAGGAGATATTTTAAGTATTTCGACCGGGCTTGTATCTCTACCAGCACATCTAGAAAGGGTATATCAACATGAAGCTTCTTCATTATTTCCTTAAATTTCATGAAATGAGTGTCAAGCCTTGTCTTCTTTAGTCGAGCTTGTAAAGGAGGATGAGGCTTGTATACTGGTATAACTGGATCAGGCGTGTCTTCTGCTTCTACAATGATAGGTTCCTCTGAACTTTCTTTGTCTGCCTTATTAGTCGTTAGTGGTTCTTTCGGTTGAGATTTAGGTACTTTAGTGACTTGGACAATCACCAAGTCATTCTCATCTGTGAGTACCACAAGTGTCTTAATAGGAGGATCAGAATAGTCCTTTCCAAATTGAGTGGAAACAGATTTCAGTTGCTCAAGATGTATAGGATTGTTCTCTAGTTGGCCAGCAAAAACTCTGGCAGGTGGCTTGAGGCTAGCTGAAAGTTGAGCTAGTTGGGATTCAATGGCCTTTCGATGGGCTTGCTGATTTACTATCATAGTCTATTGTAACTGTAACATCTTCTCAATGGTTGATTGTTTTTCATCAGTAGAGACGGGGTTGGATTTTTGTCCTTGTTGTACTTGTTGATATGGGACTTGGTTGAGATTTTGGAACTGAGAGGTTTTCTAATATTGGTTGTAATTTCTGTTCTGAAACTTACCCCTGAAGTTCCCTTGATTCTTGAAATTTTGTTGTTGAGTATACTGGAATCTCGGCGGGCCTTGTTGTTGATTATCAAAACCGATTTGTTGTGAGTTTTCCGCTCCCAAAGTATTTCAATACTGAAAACTTGGATGGTTCCTATTCTTATTTGGATTCTAATACCTTTGACCAGGGATAGCATGGATGGGATTCAAATTTTCCATCTAACCATTATCTCCTTGGGAACAAGCATTGCCCAGAACGACATCGTAGAGAATTTTACAAGCTAGAGTAGAATGATTAGTGCCTTTAAATGCTTCATAAAATAGAAAAGTTGACTCGACTTGTTCTTGTTTTCAAGGGGGGCGAGTACCTCCTTTCATAGGCATTGAAAGATGATTTAAAGTTGTCTTGATTGGAAACTAGTAGCTTTAGAGATTCGACAGTAGACTTATACTCATGACTACTTTCTGCTGTATCTACCTTCAACACTTCTTTGCCTATGGATTTTCCCCAATTGTCTTGATTTTTAGCTCTAAGGGTGACAACCTTCCATGCAGTTTCTTCCAGATGAGGAGTCTAAAAACTTCTTGATATCATCATACAAACCGCTATACAATATTTTGATGAGTGGATTCTTAGTGTGGCAACACATCCCACTATCACACAGACAGCGAGGTGTTATGCAAAAACGTGCGGAAATCACCATAACCACAGATTACCAAAAACACGGGTTAATTAAAACTGATTGCGGAAAACTGATAAACTGAGAAACTATTACATTCAAGTCCACATCATGTAAGAAAATAGGTTATATAAACATATACAAGCCTTGATAGAACAACAACTATTTGTCATCACAAGAGTTCATCACATGTTCATAGGTACATAAAGGCCCACATCCGGCCAACAGCAGGATATACAAAACATCTACGGATGTACATCGTGAAACAACGTCAAAACACCGCCAAGGACCTGAGAGTACAGGGATGACTCTAGACTCTACTACAAGACATCCAAAACAGCATCATATCCATTGCTTGCCTTCTACTACTCGTCTCGCTGCTCGGCCGCAACTCCACGACCACCACCTCCATGTCTAGCACGAACACCTGAAAACCAGCGGAGTGAGACAATTGAACATTGTCCCAGTGAGAAACATAACTCCCCGCCGAAACTACAAAACCTCAGATATATATATATATATATATATATATATATATATATATATATATATATATATATATATATATATATATATAACAGCTAACTGATAAAGAGTATAATAAGAGTAGTTATAGAATAGAGTTGTCCATACTTTAGCTGGCTTACTAGATGTACTCAATTATTACTTTGTGGAATATGATTAACAAGACAAGATATATAAGTCCTACTACATATGAGGAACATATAAGCAACTGCAATATATGATGAGAGTAACTACACAATCAAGGCCTCAACCAATGTTTCATGTTTGTCTTAAGCAGTAGTACTATTCGGCTGAATTATGTATTATTATGGCCTGAGGAAGTGAGTCGTACCGCTCAAATCCAACCTTCGGTTGCGAAACCCAAGCCGGTGCCATACAAGGTCAATGGAAGAGTCGGACTCCACGACCTCTCTGCCTCATGGTCAGTGCATGAGTACAACACAAGCAGGACCGCAGTCTCATGCTAAATTGGTCTTAGCCATAGGGTTAGCTCCTGCAGGCTACCCTCTGCCTAGCCCGCCTTGGTACAGGTCTCGGCGCTAATGAAACTGAGCCACGGGCCTATTCACCGTGCTCTAAGCCATGAACGCATTCATGCTCCTCATATCACATATCCTGAGCCATGGGGCTGTTCACCATGCTCTTTATCACAATTGGGCTACGAGCCTGAATCCGCACCCTGGAGTCTACAACCAAAGTTGCACTCTTACCTCCTCACTTTAGGCTAGGAGCAACCACACATATTCAACAATATGCACTTCCAGGTTAACCCGCAGGAGAACTGACGCAATTTTTCCATGTGTATAAACGCAAGTGAACGCGTCGAGTAGTACAGGCCTTTGTGAGGCCCGAGTCGAACTCAGGGATACGTGCAAGCGTCAGGGACTCCTACTAACTATTTGCGATCAGCTAAGCCGATTAACAAGTTGAGAGTTGTTGTTAAAAATAAAAGAAAAATAAAAACAAAACAAAAGAAGCAATCGATTAAATGTTGGTTTAATCAATTCAAAAAGGTATCTTTAGGATTGCGGTTTCACCGCGGGTTTTCATTGTATTAGATTTTATTTAATTCCTCAATTTCATCTCTCTATCCGGGTAGTGACCTGAAAATAGAATTGCCCACTTTCGTGGTGCAATTCACTACCTAAGCTTAGGTAGGTTCCACCGTCGTAGTAACCTATACCCTAAACTAGGTGCATTATGAACGATCCCTCAGTTTCCACCATTAATTTTACACAACCTTATTCAAGGGATTTATCGATTAATGTAGATTTCGTCTCTTTTCAACTGTTAATCCTTCTTTCAAAGCGATTAAGGGCATTAGGTTATTATTATGGTGATCAAGCATAACAATATATTGAGAACACGAAACTATACCACGGATTTAAGAGATAAGATATGAATTACTAATATAAAATCGTCATACAATGAATTCTCGGGCTACTCCCGGTCCTAAAGATGAAGGGGATTAGCCCTGCATGTTCATCTCACACAAGTATATGGTAGAACTAGGGGAAAACATGTGAAAAACATGGAATGAAAGGGAAAACCCCTGAACAGAGAAGAACCGGTTGATCCTCGATGTAGAACGCGTGCTCTACCGCCTCTCAGAGGTGGAATCCGTCTCCTTCGGCCTCCGGATCAACAAGTATGAGCTTCTAGCCTCCGTTCTCCTTTCTACCGCTCCTCGGTACTCGTGCAATGGCTAATAATCAACTCCTCACGTCTGGGCAGCCGTCATTAGGTATATCTCGGTCATTAGGTCGCTAATTAACCGTAGCCGTCCGATTGAGATCATTAGAAAGAAAACTCATATCCTACGGTGTCGATACCATCGACGCGAGTCGATGGTATCGACTTCCTGTAGGCGTCAGTTTTTTGTCGTTTTGCATCGTTGTAGCCTCAATGCGTCGATGGTATCGACTTGGTGTCGATACTATCGACTACTTCCTCACCAGCAAGATGATGGTATCTCGATACCATCGACATCCCTGTCGATAGTATCGACGCTTTGCTGCTCCTTTCGGCTGGCATCCTGTGATCACGTCGATGGTATCGACGAAAGAAAATACTCGTTTGTCCTGAAATTCGAACACAAGATCACATAAATTCACACAAATAATAATATTTTGACAATTAATGCTCAAAATGATGAAATAAAGGGGATTTGACATAAAATAATAGCACAGACCAAAGTGGATGAATTATGCCACATTAACCATAAAAATGACTAATAAAAGCATAAAACACATATGAAATAGGTCTATAAATGTGACTCAAAATCATCGCATCAAACTCCCCTAAGCTTGAACGTTGCTCGCCCTCGAGCAACTAATCCTTAGAATAGAATTGCTCATGTCAACTGAAGAACAACACACCACAACCAACATCCCATATGGCTCCCACCGGACATTCACATACCGGCCCTCTCTAACCACGGAACGGTAATTACCCTGAAGGCGACAGTAATCATCCATAAAAGAAATTGACCTCAAAACTGATGAACACTATCACATAAGGCAGTTAACATAGTAAAATTCTCCGGTTCAGACTTGGTACATCTTGTGATCTCCTATACTATGTTGCTCGCCCTAACTACCATATACATGGAAGCAGTTCTCCTGATATACTTTAGTGAGGAGAAATTCACGGTGGCCTACCAATCCGAGCAACGGGTGGATGAAGATGGGTGGTTCATGGAAGAAAGTGGAAGTATTACACAGTTTCAACATGCATAAAACAAAATTGTCCTAAATAATGCAAATGCACATGAAAAATGCCCTAATGCCTAAAATTGGGTGGAATGATGCATGTACTAACCATCCATCTCAAAACGAAATGGACATCTATTTAAGCTACATCATGTACTCAATTATCTCGAAATGTAGGTGATATTATGTTCCTTTCTCCTTCTTATTCTTGTTGCTTCTACATAATTTTTTTCATTATGCAGATTTTCTTTCAGATTTTTTTCTTTTCCTTTTTCTTTCTTTTTCAACCCTTTATATCCATAATTGATAATGAATATTTTATCGGGCTTATTTTTCTTCCTAATTCAGAAATTTGCACTATTTAGAAGGTATGGAACAATTTAATTCACCATTGGAGAAAATTTGAGATACATGATATACTTTATGCATGAAAATTATGAATGCAACTACATGGCATGCACCTAAGGGTAATGTGCATGTATCACTATTCTAATTTTTTTCTTTCTTTTTATGCAAAACATATGGAAATAAATTCAATGCAGGACCTATCTATATGAAATGTTGTCAAAGAAGTTAAAACTGTAAAGTACTTCCAATTCTTGCGGTGGATTATGAAAAGTAAAGGGGTGGAAAGATCACAAGACTAGATGACTGAACCTTAGAAAGATATTATGTGTCCCTCCTTACTGACCTGTGTAGTAGTTAAGATATTTCTCTCTCTTACATCCAATTAGAGTCTCATTACCATTTGGTCAGTTTAGGCTCAAACAACCATTTCCGTCCACTTTCATGAATCATTAGGAGTACAGTTGTGAAATTTTGTTTTAAAGTTGACAAAACCAAACATTTTCGTAAGATATGTGCCCAAGGTTAAACAAGACAAGCTTTCCAAACACACAAAAATTTTAAATTTCCCTTGATTTTCCCATGCACCATTAATGAGATGACACAAACTTTATGACATCCACGATTACACTAGATATCATGTGGATCCTACAAAAAAACTAAAAAAGCAAGAAAAAAATAACAAGAACAAAAACAAAAAAAATTAAAAACTAAAAACAGTAAAAGATAAAGTTGTTCCAACTACCCCCCTAAGCTTGAATCTGACTATGGCCTCATAGTCAAAAACAAACTTAAAGATTGGAACAGTGATACCGGATCACTCCTGTGGTGGTGGAGGTGGGTACTGCGGAGCCGTAGGGTCCCACGAAGGATACGCCCCTGGAAGCTTGGATCAAACTGGGCCCTGGGTGGAGGTTGTGGATAACCTCCAAAATAATTTTGGCTCCAATAGTGGTCGTAGAAGGGCTCCTGTTGCATCTCCATCTGATACAACTGATCATGTATCTGTTTTTGGTTGTCAAGGAGAAGACGCTCATTCTCAAACATCGCCCTTTGGTTATCAAGTATCCGGTTCGTAGTGTCTTGAATACCGGTATACATCGCCATGTGTTGCTGCTGCGACTGATGTATATCGTGCAGCATAGTGTACATGCCTTGCATGGAATAGACATCCTCGCTTGGCTGCGAGGGCGGTGGTGGTGGCGGAGTAGGCTGAGATGATGAAGATGCACCCGGATGCATCCGAGGACGCTTCTGTGGTGCCACTCGTGCTCGAAGAGGTGTAAATGCCTCCTCTTCCTCCTCAGTCGTGTCATCATTTCCGTCGTCACCGCCTTCTTCATCGTAGTCTGCGATGGCTATGATTGGCCACCGGAAATGTTGTGCCCCTTCGATGTTGAAAACAGGATCGGGAAGAGAACATTCCTGATATGCTTGATTTACATGGCAATGTGCAAACGTCACGCCATCTCGGAGAAGTAGCAGATTGGACCTGTGCAAATGCTGCAAGTTTAACTTGCTTCTTGTAGAGAGAGGAGTGAGGGTTTGGAAATTCAAGCCAAGGTATGAAGCCAGCTTGGTGATGAGCCCGCCGAAGTGAATCGGCGCTTTCCTCGTACTCCTCTTCACGTCCAATACTCGTTGCAGAAAGAAAGCACCCCAGTTGCATTCTTGCTTCTTCAGGAGTTTATACAGAAAGAATAGGTCCGACCCCTAAAATTTGCTGAGGGCGAGATCACCCCGAGAAAAAACTGTGGAACTCAGCATCCGGTGCAAAACCCGGACGAAAGGGTGCTTGAAATCGGCTACCGCGGCATTGTGGTAGCTCACTAACTTTCCTTGCGGCACCATCACCAGCTCGGAGAAGATGGTGTCGTAGTCGGTGCGGTTGTCTGGCCACCGGTAGTCGTACTGCGAATGGTTCCAGTTGAAAATCCTATTGAACTGCTTCAGCGTGAGGGTGTAGTCGTGGTTGTACAGCCGGAAAGACACCCGGCCCTTGATCCACTCACGATCGGTAGCTACTATGTCGTTGGGCACGACGCCATAAACTCGGCCACCAACTCTTTGTACGTCGACCAGTCGTTGAAGAACGGCTGACCATCAGCATGATATTGCAACTCGTCAGCCCGTCTACTGGTGTGTCGGGCTTGCCCCTGCAGAAAATAGGCCAAGTTGGCCTCAAATCCGAGATCTCGGATCATCTCCCGATCCACATACCGGGTGGGCTCTATCTTCCTCTGCATGATCTCCTCGTAGATCTTCCGGACCTCTGAGGAAGGATGGACAAGTCGAGGACGTGCAATCGACGATGGCGGTGGTGGCATGAACTCCGGAATGTCCATCGGATTCGCATGCGAGGATGAAGCTCTGGCCACATCCACCATATTGGCGACAAAAAATGGGGATCAGAAAGAGAGCTCGGTGAAAAATGGAGAGTTGAATCTCCGCTCGATGAAGACCTTCACTCATTGCTGCTCTTCTTTGGGCTTGGACGACTCGGGGGAGTGCTTGGCGCAAAGGGAGGAGATCACTCTGAAGGTGTGATGTCAACTGACGTAATGAATCTCCTTAAATAGACTTGGTCGGCGCCACAGTTGACCCGTCGATACCATCGACGTGAGTCGATGGTATCGACACTAGTTGATGCGATCCGCCCCCATCGCGAGTATCGACGGTTGTCGATGGCTGGATCTTGAAACCCGGATCGCTAACGTGTCGATACCATCGACGCAAGTCGATGGTATCGACGCTTCACCCGGATCGATGATGTGGTTGCCGCGATCGTCGTTGATTTGTTCGTGCGGATCGGTGACGTGGATGGTCAATACCATCGACGAGAGTCGATAGTATCGACTAGCCTGATTAGGGTAAATCCTCGCGAGACCGGCCGCCGCCTTTTTCACTTGAAAGTGTCGATACCATCGACACGCCCATCGATGGTATCGACTTCACTGAGTCAATTTCTTCTGTAAATCTTCAGAGATCTCGATGGTATCGACTGGCATGTCGATACCATCGACCTTGATTTTTTGATCTGCCTGTCGGTCTGTCGATACCATCGACGAGGCCGTCAATGGTATTGACGCAGTGCGAAATCTGTAGTCGTCTACCTGTTCCATGGTCGATACCATCGACCAGTGCATCGATAGTATCGACCCTTCCTCAGCCTCCACATCAAACAAAATGATCACGGTATCTTTTTTACACTAAAAATCAAGCGAAAATAAATCAACCTACGAATGTACATGAACTATCCTAATGTACCGGTGGGTGGGTTGCCTCCCAACAAGCGCCCTTATTTAACATCTTAGGCTAGACGGCTTTCGGCACCTCATGCATCCGGAACGGAAATGAGTTTGACCTCATTCACCTTCCTCTTGTAGTTCTCACCAAAATAGAGCTTCAATCGTTGTCCATTTACCAAGAACGTGGTATCACCATCAGCACTAAGATCGCGCCGTGTGGTTTTACCTCCTCTACCACGAACGGTCCACTCCACCGGGATTTTAGCTTCCCGGGATGCAACTTGAGTCGTGAATTGAACACCAAAACACTGTCTCCCTTTTTGAACGTGCGCAACTGGATGTGGCGGTCGTGGATCAGCTTTGTGCGCTCCTTGTATATCCGTGCGTTCTCATACGCCGTCATCCGTAGCTCATCCAACTCATTCAATTCCAACAATCTCTTCCTTCCTGCTTCATTGTAACTCAGGTTTAGCCTTCTTAGCGCCCAATGCGCCTTGTGCTCCAACTCTACCGGTAGGTGACAAGCCCGGCCATACGCCAACCTAAAAGGTGGGGTGCCTATAGGTGTTTTGTAAGCCGTCCTGTATGCCCACAAAGCATCCGGCAGTAGGGCACTCCAGTTCTTCCTCGTGGACGCCACCGTACGCTCTAAAATCTTCTTAATTTCACGGTTGGAGACCTCCACCTGGCCTTGAGTTTGCGGATGATATGGGGTACCTATGTTGTACTTAACCCCATATTTCTTCAATAATGCAGAGAATTTTTTATTCCTAAAATGCGTACCCCCATCACTGATTATCATTCGGGGCACCCCAAACCTGCAGAAAATATTATCTTTCATGAATCTGCACACTACAGTGGAATCGTTAGTCCTTGTGGGTATTGCTTCCACCCACTTCGACACATAATCAACTGCTAACAAGATATATAAATTGGAATTTGAGGACACAAAGGGTCCCATAAAATCTATTCCCCACAAATCAAATACCTCCACTTCCTGGAACACATTCAGGGGCATTTCCTGTCTCTTTGAGATGTTACCGGCTCGTTGGCAGGAATCGCATTGCCTTACAAATTCGTAGGCATCTCGGAACAAGGTTGGCCAATAAAGACCGCTTTCCAAAACTTTAGCTGTCGTACGAGAGCTGGCGTGGTGTCCTCCCGTAGGTGATGCGTGGCAATGACATAAAATTCTCTCATACTCCACTTCAGGCACACACTTGTGCAAGATACCGTCCCTGCATTGCTTAAGAAGAATCGGGTCATCCCAAAAATAATATCGCAAAGAATGGAAGAATCTCTTCTTCTCCTGATATGACCAATCCTCCGGGATGATCCCGCAAGCCAAATAGTTTACAATCTCAGCGAACCAAGGATCCTTAGAGTTAATTTTCAAAATATGTTCATCCAGAAACGTCTCGATTATGGGTATATATAAATCTTTTTCATCCACCCTTTCTAACCTAGACAAATGATCAGCAACAACATTTTCAATCCCAGATTTATCCTTGATTTCGATGTCAAATTCTTGTAAGAGCAAAATCCACCTGATGAGTCTAGGATTTGCGTCTTTTTTCTCCATTAAGTATTTAATTGCGGCATGGTCAGTCCATACAACTACTTTAGATCCAACTAAGTACTGCCGGAATTTTTCAAAAGCAAAAACAACGGTGAGTAATTCTTTCTCAGTAGTTGTATAATTTAGTTGGGCATCATTTAAGGTTTTTGAAGCGTAGAAAATCACGGCGGGTTTATTGTCCACCCGCTGCCCCAACACAGCTCCTACCGCAAAGTCCGAAGCGTCACACATTAGTTCGAATGGTTTTGTCCAATCCGGCGTTTGAACAACCGGTGCAGAAATCAATTTTTCCTTCAACACATCGAACGCATGTAAACACTTGTCATTGAAATCAAAAACTGCGTCTTTCTCTAAAAGCTCGGATAGAGGTTTTGCAATTTTAGAAAAATCTTTTATAAATCGACGATAGAACCCGGCATGTCCCAAGAAACTTCTTACCCCTTTAACAGAATTTGGTAGGGGCAACTTGGAAATTACTTCAATTTTGACCGGATCTACCTCTAAACCTGTGCTAGACACCTTGTGTCCTAGCACTATCCCCTCAGTCACCATCATGTGACATTTCTCCCAGTTGAGGACCAGATGTGTGTCCTCGCAGCACTGTAAAACTTTGTCCAAATTATAGAGACATTCATCAAATGATGCACCATACACCGAAAAGTCATCCATAAAAACCTCGAGACAGCGCTCTACCATGTCAGAAAATATGGCGAGCATACAACGCTGAAACGTCGCAGGTGTATTGCATAAACCAAAAGGCATTCGGAGGTACGCGAAAGTCCCATAAGGGCAAGTAAAGGTAGATTTCTCTTGATCCAAAGGATCAATCGAGATCTGGTTGTACCCCGAGTACCCGTCTAGAAAACAGAAATGCGATCGGCTGGCAAGACGCTCTTGGATTTGATCAATGAAAGGTAAAGGAAAGTGATCCTTTAGCGTGGCGGCATTCAAACGGCGGAAATCAATACAAACTCGCCACCCGGTTACCAATCGGGTGGTGACAGGTTCATTCAACATATTTTGGGTGACAGTAATTCCTCCCTTCTTAGGGACTACCTGTGTGGGACTCACCCATGTCGAGTCTGATATGGCGTAAATAATACCTGCAGGAAGAAGTTTAATAACCTCCTTCTTCACAACCTCCATCATGCTTGGATTGATACGTCGTTGAGGTTGAATCACGGGCTTGGCTCCCTCCTCGAGCCGAATCTTGTGCTGACATAGAGTAGGGGAAATCCCCTTAATATCTGCAACAGACCACCCAAAAGCTCCCCGGTGGTTCTTCAGCACTATCAACAGTTGGTCTTCCTCTTCCGCACTCAAATAAGAAGATATGATCATTGGTAACTTGTCCTCCTCATCTAGGAAGACATATTTGAGATGCGGTGGCAGCGGCTTTAATTCTAGATCCGGTGGACTTATCAAAGATGATTGAAGTGGCGGGGGAAGTTCACCTAGATCTGCATAATGCCTCACATAGAAGCATGGAAGCATTTGGAGCATCTTGGCGCACTCCTTGAGTGATTTGCTCCTCATCCAGTCATGTGTAATATTTACCAAACAAGCCTCCAATGGTATTTCCAGATATGCGTCAAGAACAGAAATAGCAATAACATCATCTTCCATGGAAGGCGGAATGTCCTCCTCCTCATCATTCGGGAATCCTACAGCTTTGCACAGAGAAGCTACTTTGGTCTGCTCCATGATATCCACAGCCAAAGTTCCATTGTCCACCTTGCTCATCACATGAGCCATGTCCAGAAATGGCTTCCCAAGACAGAGTGAGATGTTACTATCCAGATGTTTTACCATATTGCATTGTTCCTTTGCTTTATATGACACAGTACTAGAAGGCATGACCATCTCAAAGAAGTCATCGGCTATGCCCAAGGTCAACCAACCTCTTCCCATCTCTAAGATCATGTCGGTTGTAGCTTGGAAAGGACGTCCAAGTAACAGCTCATTGCCATGTTCATCCTGCATCTCCATGACTACAAAATCTGCCGGAAAGACAAACCTATCCACCTTTACTAACACATCTTCACAGATTCCATAAGGCTTTACCACAGAGTTATCTGCCAATTGAATAGTCATATTGCTTGGCCGTGACTCCTTCAATCCCAGCTTTTTGAATGTAGAAAGGGGCATCTAGTTGGTGCTTGCCCCTGAGTCACATAACGCTTCACCAAATTTAACCTTCCCAATAAAATAAGAAATGTTGAAGCAACCTGGATCTTGCCTCTTTGGCGGCAAAGTGCCCATGATGAAGGCACTCACTTGTTCCTTAAGCACGACAACCTCTGTATCTGGAATTCTCCTCTTCTTCATGATAATGTCCTTTAGAAATTT
Organism: Alisma plantago-aquatica; assembly: GCA_963693085.1. Lineage (NCBI taxonomy): Eukaryota > Viridiplantae > Streptophyta > Magnoliopsida > Alismatales > Alismataceae > Alisma > Alisma plantago-aquatica. Next base: position 205,578,376 of record OY856412.1, on the reverse strand, counting down.
CCCGTATGAAGGAATTTTCTCAATGGCTTCCAGTAAAGGGATATTGACTGAAAGCTTCCTAAAACTGTCTAAGAATTTCTTAAATTGTGCATCTGCCTTCCTTGCCTTCGCACTATTTGGATACGGGACCGGAACAGCTTGTGCCCTTTGGTGAGGTGGCACATAAGGTGTCTTTTTCTGAGGTTCCTCCTCTGCAACCTATTCTTCAGTATCCTCCACGGCCATGTCATTGACTGATTCTGTGACCTTTGCGGGTTGCTCCTCATTGGATTCACCTTCTTCTTCAGCTTGTGGTGGACTTGTCTCCTCGGCCCTTGGATTTAACAATTTCTTGCCGCTTCTGAGCAAGATGGCTTTTGCCTGCTGGTTTCCCCCTGTAACATTGGTATTTCCCGGAAAACTTTGAATTGCCGGTTTCTTCAAACTGGCTATCTCTGCTGCCATCTGTACCATAGATGTCTCAATAGTCCTCATCTGCGCCCCATGGCTCTACAGTGTTTGCCCAAACTGATTCATGAACTCTCCTTGTTGCTTTATTTGCTGGCCAAAAGTAGCCATGAGTTCTTGATTCTGCTTTATAACTTGATTTAGCAGCTCTGTGCTCTTGACCTCCACAGCTGGCTGGGGTTTGGCATCCGGATCCTGTAGAAAATTGTTTGGATCCTTCCACGAGAACTTCTTGTCTTTTCTCCATGAATAATCATTGTTCCTGTAACCTAGCTGTTGCCTCATAAATTTGACTTGAGCCTCATCCTCGAACTCATTATCCTCCTTAGCCAGTAGCTTCTTTGCGAGAAGATCCATCTTCCCATTCAGCTCTTTCATTGCCTTGGACTCACCTGCTATCGAACTTGCTCTACCGGTCCTCTTCCTCTCTCACCCCATGACTGCTTTCTAGCCATATTCTTTAGTATCTCCCAGCATCTGGTGTCCGTATTGTTCAGAAAGAATCCTGACCCAGCTGAATCCATATTACTCCTATCTTGCTCAGAGAGAGCAAAATAGAAGATCTTCACCTGCGTCTCTTTATCCAACCCATGATGTGGGCACCTCCTCAGCATGACCTAAAATCTCTCCCAGGTCTCAGAATATGTCTCACCGGCCTGTTGGGTAAAGTTATGAATCTTCCGGATCATTCGTTAGTTTTCTCAAGAGGGAAGAACCTCTCAAAGAAAACCTCCACCATATGGTTTCAGGACTCCACAAACTCATCATCCAAATTATGTAACCATTCTCGTGCGGCTCCCGCCAATGAACTCGGGAAAAGCTTAAGATACAGTGCCTCTTGTGGAAACCTATCGATTTTTACCATGTCACAGTTCTCAACAAACTGGCTGATGTGCGCGATGGGGTCCTCATTCTTGAGCCCATGGAAAGCATTCGACTTCACCAGATTTATCAACGCCGGATCAATCTTATAAGTAGGTATGTTGACTTCCTGCTTCTTTATAGGCCCTTTTGAAGCTGATGAGGAAGAAGCCTTGATCTTCTCCCATATAGTCTGTGGCTCGGCCATCTCTTCCTGTTCAAGTTTGGAATCTACCTCTTCTTCGTGATAATCCTCGTCCTCAGGTCCCGTCAGCGGAACCTCGGGTGTGCGACCTGCGTAGTCAGTACTACGCGTCTGCACCATGCACAGTACCTGAAATAAGAAAATTCGAGTTCAGTACAGTGTTATGACGAGTATAAAAATTATCGAACAATTTAGAAATATTTGAAGTTGTTTCAAACTAAAGTAAAAAAAAATAATGTGGCCCAAAATGGCCGCTCGTAGCACTCAGAGTGCCAACAAATTTCCGTATCCCCGACAACGACGCCAAAAACTTGACGCAATTTTTCTGTGCGTATAAACGCAAGTGAACGCGTCGAGTAGTACAGGCCTTTGTGAGGCCCGAGTCGAACTCAGGGATACGTGCAATCATCGGGGACTCCTACTAACTATTTGCGATCACCTAAGCCGATTAACAAGTTGAGAGTTGTTGTTAAAAATAAAAGAAAAATAAAAACAAAACAAAAGAAGCAATCGATTAAATGTTGGTTTAATCAATTCAAAAAGGTATCTTTAGGATTGTGGTTTCACCGTGGGTTTTCATTGTATTAGATTTTATTTAATTCCTCAATTTCATCTCTCTATCCGGGTAGTGGCCTGAAAACATAATTGCCCACTGTCGTGGTGCAATTCACTACCTAAGCTTAGGTAGGTTCCACCGTCGTAGTAACCTATACCCTAAACTAGGTGCATTATGAACGATCTCTCAGTTTCCACCATTAATTTTACACCACCTTGTTCAAGGGATTTATCGATTAATGTAGATTTCATCTCTTTTCAACCGTTAATCCTTCTTTCAAAATGATTAAGGGCATTAGGTTATTATTATGGTGATCAAGCATAACAATATATTGAGAACATGAAACTATACCACGGATTTAAGAGATAAGATATGAATTACTAATATAAAATCGTCATACAATGAATTCCTGGGCTACTCCCGGTCCTAAAGATGAAGGGGATTAGCCCCGCATGTTCATCTCACACAAGTACATGGTAGAAATAGGGGAAAACATGTGAAAAACGTGGAATGAAAGGGAAAACCCCTGAACAGAGAAGAACCGGTTGATCCTCGGTGTAGAACGTGTGCTCTACCGCCTCTCGGAGGTGGAATCCATCTCCTTCGGCCTCTGGATCAACAAGTATGAGCTTCTATCCTCCGTTCTCCTTTCTACCGCTCCTCAGTACTCGTGCAATGGCTAATAATCAGCTCCTCACGTCTGGGCGGTCGTCATTAGGTATATCTCGGTCATTAGGTTGCTAATTAACCGTAGTCGTCCGATTGAGATCATTAGAAAGAAAACTCATATCCTACGGTGTCGATACCATCGACGCGAGTCGATGGTATCGACTTCCTATAGGCATCGGTTTTTTGTCGTTTTGCATCGCTGTAGCCTCAATGCGTCGATGGTATCGACTTGGTGTCAATACTATCGACTGCTTCCTCACCAGCAAGCTGATGGTATCTCGATACCATCGACATCCCTGTCGATAGTATCGACGCTTTGCTGCTCCTTTCGGCTGGCATCCTGTGATCACGTCGATGGTATCGACTTCTGTCGATGGTATCGACGGAAGCAAATACTCATTTGTCCTGAAATTCGAACACAAGATCACATAAATTCACACAAATAATAATATTTTGACAATTAATGCTCAAAATGATGAAATAAAGGGGATTTGACATAAAATAATAGCACATACCAAAGTGGATGAATTATGCCACATTAACCATAAAAATGACTAATAAAAGCATAAAACACATATGAAATAGGTCTATAAATGCGACTCAAAATCATCGCATCAAGAACCTCTTTCACCATCACCAATTCCTGACGATGATGGATCTATGGCCAGGGAAACTACATGATATATTTCACTGTGATTAATTAGTATCTTTTAGATGGATTGCAAGATTCAACCAAGTTTTATAACATGCAAGCTATAACAGGAAATAAACAACATAAACTCAACATTATGCTTTTACTACAATTCACATCATACCGATCCATTACAACGATCCCACATGTTATCACTTGGCCTCTTGTCAACCAATCTAGATTCATCACAAGGATCATCACATATCATGGGATCTCAATCCCTCATCACATAGTGCCACTGCCTCTCAAGGCTTACATCATCATCATGGAACAACATTCATAATGTACATGTTATCTCATTGTTCTCATATATTCATTCCTCATAGCCTTTCAGGTGGCTATGCGTTACCTGCATGGTTGGCACATGAACAACTTAGAAACCCATATTATCACACGAGGTAACATTAATGATTATATCCTTTTCTTAATCATGCCTCATCTTATAATCACATGTATAAGTCACATCATTAAGCAAGCCATATTAAGTATAGATGAACAAGTTTTATCATAAAGAATACTACTAAGCATGTACAAATGTCACCATCATTTTAAACGAGAACATATACAACAATCCTCTTTCCAAGATACGTGTAACCCTCACTAGAACACCAAGGACCCTCACTAAAAAACTATATCGGGCAAGGCTCACCCTCACCATAGGTCGTATCGGGCAACCCGCCCTCAGTCAAAGCTCATCATCTAAGGGCCAGCACATGACGTTGGGTTGCCACCAAGGCAACCAGTGTGCAGTAGCACAACACTGCGTCACAAGAGGGATATCGTGCGGGGTGTCGGGCACAAACTTATCGGGCAACGCCCGTCACAACTCATGGTGCTATCGGTCAGTACAAAGACATGTGACGCCCGTCACAGCAGCAAGGAATACAGCCCGTCACAAACATAGACTATCGTCCAAGATCATATCCCCAAAGTATCATTCAAGGTGGGTAGCTCAACCATGCATCGTGCAACCTACTGGACCAAGACCTAACGGCCCGTCACAGGACCAGACCCCAACGCCCCATCGATCAAGGCATAGCAGCATAAGGCAAACATCTGACTAAGGTGTATCGGGCATGTCATCTTAGCATGGTGTGACGCCCGTCACACAAGGCAGGAACTAAGCATGTGACACACAACACAACACCCATCATGTGTCGTCCAAGACTCAAGATCAAGGGGGGGTATCGTCCATCACAGTTACCACCACCTATCGTCCAAAGCATCTAGGTCAAGGGGACTTTCGGGCAGCACCTCCCCACTCTCATAATGACTCAAAGGTACCACTCACAAGGTCATCTTCTTCCTCAGCATAAGGTCACATGAAACCCTAGGAAGATGGCTCACCTCAATTAACTAAGAAAGAGGGGTTTTGCACATCCACCATCACCATCAAGCTCACCCTTCTAGCCCATGGTGAGAGAAGGGTGTTGCTCAAGCAACTAGAACACGAGCTCACCTCAATCGACCAAGAAAGAGGGGTGTTGCTCATGCTACTAGGAACCCAAGCTCACTCCTCTAGACCAAGGGGAGAAAGGATTATTTCTCACCTAAAACCCTAGATCACAAGGATCGGCCAACATGGATACTAAGCAAGAACTAAGCTACTAACATGCAGATAAACGAGATCATAGCAAGAGATAATGTAGCTAGGGTTAGAAGTTATGTAACCCTCCTCAAGCAAGCTCCAAGATCCTAGCTCTAAGCACCACCAAGCAAGGAATATGGAGGCTCCAAGGCTATCGGCCACCACTTGCTCCTTCAAGGGGTGTCGTCCAGCAAGATGCTCCTTCCAAGGGAGTATCGGCCACCACTAGCAAGGAAGAGGGGGATATCGGCCACCAACAGCAAGGAAGAGGGTTGTGTCGTGCACCAAGGTGGAGAGGAACCCAAAGGACCAAAGGAACTCCTAGCTAAGGAAAGGAATCGCCTATATAGAAGGAAAGGGAGGAGAAAACAAGGTTGGTCCAAGCAAGGTGTCGCCTGCCTAGGGAAACTTGTCCTAGTGAACGAGCCACCATTCTAGCAAGCTCCATACACATGTCCAAGATATGCACCAAGTGTCCACTAGACAAGGTCAAGGCTAGGTCAAAGAGCATGGGTGACACAACATCTTGCACCTTGGGTGACACACCTCTTGCCAAGGGCGACACACCCACACCTTGGCCGATACACTCACCTCTTGGCTGATACACACATCTCTTGGTCGATACCAAGCCCAACCAAGGCAAGGCAAGGTACCTCAAGGCCCAACAAGCTCAACTAAGCCCAAAAGAACTCAAGCAACGAGCCCAAGCCTTCCTCTCTACCCTAGAGGAAGCAAAGAGAGAGAGGAACACTTCACAAGGTGGTAAACTTGCCCAAAAACCCTAGACTTGGGTTATTTGCAAGTAGAACCTCCAACTCTCAACAAAGCACAACTAAACCCTAATCACCATCAAAGGTGATTAGCAAGCACTAAAGCACCAAGGTTAAGCAAAACAAACAGGGTAAGCCCTAAACAAATGTCAGGGTCCTTACACTTAGGTATGCCATGGTGTGGACACTTGCTTAGTAGCTCATTGTATCTTTCCCACCCTTCTGCAAGGGTTTCATTAGGGACCTGAACAAATTGTGTTATTCGGCCCCTAATATCATAGGTGAAGGAAGGAGGGTAGAATTTTTTCAAGAAAACATTTTGAAGTTGTTCCCAAGTTGTGATGGGGTCACATTGCAAGGAGTTATACCAACTCATGGCTCTATCTGCAAGGGAATATTGAAGAGACAGGGTCTGATGGAATCATTTGTAACTCCATTCTACTTTCTCATAGCACATAAATCTATAGTCCTTAGAACATGTTCTTGAAAATCCTCACCTTGCTTGCCATAGAAAGGGTTCTTTTGAAGTAGTGTAATCCAATGTGAGTTGATCACAAAGTTTGGAGTAACGATGGGAGGAGGCTGCACTGGGTGTTGAACGCCATCAACCTTAGGGATTGAGATCTCTCTAAGGTCCTTTTATAACTCAGCTTGTTGAGATGTTGCTTGAGCTTCTTAGATTTCCTCTTGAACCATAGCTTAGGCTTCTAGCATAAGCCTTTCTCTTTGTGCACTAACGGCTTGAGTCACACTTCAGGCCATTTCCTACTCTTGTGCCATCCTATCTTGGTTCTCTCTAGTCTGACGATGAAAGATTTGTTCTATCTCAGAGTCAAAGCTAGCTGCAAGGCCGGTGTTGTTGGTGCATGACATGCAGTGGTCTTTGGGAGTACCTAGGATGGAAAGATCTTCTGGGAGTTAGATTGATGGAGTAGAACTAAATTCAAGTATATGATCAATAGTATCCAAAATGAAAGTAAAATCCTAGATTAGTCTCAATAGAATAAGATTTAACTAGATGATTTTGTTGTCCCTGCCAATGATGCCAAAGTTTGATGTGGGTTTTACTGCACTAACAAACTCAGTTAGGGTTGAAATCCATAATTTTATACCAAAACCTTATGCAACAGTATGACTCGCAATCGGGTGGGTCTTATCATAGTATAGTTAAGGATCGAATCCAAAGGGACAACATTTTTAAGAATCATTCTAGTCAAATCTGGATCAATTAAAACTAATATTTAGAATAAGAGTTGATTTGTGTTTAGTTAAACTAATTTCAAGGAAAGTAAAAGAGAAAAATTAAAATTGAGTCTAGATTAGTGATGGGAATCACTTGGGTGGAATCGGGTTTCACCACCACTACACATGCAAACACATCCAAAACACACCCAGGCAAGATACAACTATCTAAATTGAGTATCAAACCATCTGTTAGGAACTAGTTTTCATAAGCATCTCCATGGGCTTGATGTCTCATTACCCAAGGGTCACACACTTACTACTCCAGAGATATCCCTTTGAAAGTTCTCGTTTGGGCATCAACCATGTTAATTGATATTCAAATCCTAAGTATTGAAGTTCTCCCAACAAAGGTATATAATAGATCATGCAAGGAAGGTGATCAATCTAGAAAGCATGCATTAAATGATTAATAATGAAATGGAAAGTTATATACAAGCCATGGAATGTTATAAGATGAACATGTAAGCATGGGTCCATGTACCCTAATGAAATGGACTACTCGCTCCTCATGATAGAAATAAAAAGAACAAGAGAGAGGGAAGATTCTACCATGGTCATGGTGAAGAAGATGCTCGTAGCTCAGTGGAGAAATGGTCTTCTACATGATGGTGGGGCAGATCTGGATGAGAAGGGGTAGAACACCAAGATGTATGAGGATGATCTTCTCTCTCCTTCTTCCTTATCTTCTGGTGCTCTTGCTCACTACAGATGGAGCAGTGGATGGTTGGTGGTGGAGTAGCAAGGATGCTACAGAGGTAGTCTTGGCGGCAGAGATCGTCTTCCTGGGTTGGGCACAGAGTGGCACCCTATCGGCATCGTGGAGCAGAAGAGATGCCTCAAATGAAGGAGGGGGTAGTATTTTTATAGGTGCGGATCTGGAGAGGACAGACTTAACTACTGCAGTTGTAGCCTTCAATATCAGTCATGGTACTCCTCGGTACGACCATGCCGAGGTGCGCCTAATCATTCAGGGTGTTTGCCGCAATCGAGGCTTTTGTTGTGGTCGAGGTGCTTGCCGCAGTCATGGAGGTGTATCGATCGTGCTGGGGTTCCACGGTCATGTTACCTTGGCCTTGGCCCAATTGTGTCAAGGTGGGCCCGGTCGTGATGAGTGTCGGTCGACACTACATCTTAGTCATGATCGCATCATCATAGAATAAACCCACCCCCGTGCGCGGGGGGGGGGGGTATTGTTATTTGTTGATGGGCCAATTTTAATGAATCATACGACTGATGAGGATGCTTTCTGATGAAGGAACTTGCTACTATATCCTACACTGGTGCACATAGTGAGATGCTTAATCTTGCAATGGAGATGGATGGATTCGATAAAAACTCTAAATAATCATCTAAAACTGAGCAAAATTGTATATGAGCATATTCATGTGGCATATGAGAGCTTTCAGTGCAAATTTAGGCCCAAAATGGTGACTAAAACTAATATGAATATGCATTCGTCATAGCCCCAACCACATAATCCAATGTGTCATGCTTCAGCTCAAATGGTTGGCTCAAGTCTAGATCCTAAACAACCCCTACAGAGACCAACTTCTCCTTCAACACCTCAAATGCCTGCAAACACCACTCATGAAAATGAAATTTAATGTCCTTTTCCAACAACCCAAACATCGGTTTGGTGATTTTTGATAAATCTTTTATAAAACATTGATAAGATCTAGCATATCCTAGAAAGCTCCTCAATATCTTCACCGATGATGGTGGAGGTAGCTTGGAGATGAACTCTATTTTGATCGGGTCGACCTCCATTCCCTTATTAGACACCTTATGTCCCAAAACTATCCCCTCACTCATCATATATGACATTTTTCCCAATTTAAAACCAGGCGAGTCTCCTCGCATCTTTGCAAAACCTTATTGAGATTTTCAAGACAATTATCAAAAGATTCCCCATACACTGAAAACTAATTCATGAATACCTTCACACATCGCTCCACCATATTGGAAAAAATGGTGAGCATGCATCTTTTGAAGGTAGTTGTTGCATTGCAATGACTGAAAGGCATCTGACGATACACAAAATTTCCACAAGGACAAGTGAAGGTGGACTTCTCTTGGCCTTGTGGCTCAACAAAAATCTGGTTGTATCCAGAATAACCATCGAGAAAACAAAAGTGAGAGTGGCTGACGAGCCGCTCTAGAATATGATCAATAAAGGGGAGAGGAAAATGGTCTTTCAAAGTAGAAACATTCACATGTCAGTAATGAATTCATACTCGCTACCCAGTCACCAACCTAGTAGAAATCAACTCACTAGCATAATTAGTTGTGACTATTATCCCCCCTTTCTTAGGAACCACTTGGGTTGGAATAAACCTCTTAGAGATAAGGATGGCATAAATTATACCTACAGATAAAAGTTTTACTACCTCCTTCTTTACTACCTCATTAATTATGGGATTGAAATGCTGCTGAGGTTGAACTATTTCTTGGCCCCTTCTTCTAGTCTGATCTTATGCTGGTAGAAACTAGATGAGATCTCCTTCATGTCTACAACAGACCATCCAAATGCTTCTGTGTGGTTTTTCAAAACCACTAGTGTCTGCTCCTCTTTCCGAATGCTCAATGAAGATGAGATGATTATTGGAAGATTCTATTCAGCTTCCAAGAAATATACTTCAAGTGTGGCGGCAATGCCTTCAACTCTAGATTCAGGGGACTTTGGAGAGATGGCATCAATGGAGGAGGAGGTGGTCCTAGGTTGTAACATCCTCAATTTCATAGATATTGTAAGTCTTTAATGTGGAGTTTTCTAGTAAGTGTGTGCCAAGGGACCTAATGAACCTAACCATGGCTAGGTATGTAATTAAGATCACAAAATTTGTAATACAAGTCATCTGGTCAACTAATACCCACATAATGGCTTAAATGTGTATGATTGTAGTCAGATTTAGATGAATATAAATGAATTATTCTTGTGAACAATAATGTGACAAATATATATAATATGAAGACATGAGTTAATGGTTTGAGTTGTAGACCAACTTAGGTCTCATTATTAAGGAAGTAAAGTAATGTTGACCTAATCTATCATATAAAAGCTTCTATTGAGTGAATATTGATTCATGTCTTAGTTCTATAATCGAGAATAGATAATGGACCTTTTGAAAGACCATGGAATGGTCTGGGGGCCCTAGAACCTCTTCAATCATGATTGAGCCAATTAAGATTCACATATGGATCCTTGAAGTACAAAATTGGGAATATAGTATGTAGCCCTCATAATAAGTGTTGATAATAATTTTAGTAGATGGCTAATTAGAATATAAGATGGTGGGCGAAATTTTAGATGATTTTGATTTACTTGGAGGCCTAGGTAATTAAATTTGTAATTATTCAAGAATTAATTAAAAGATGTTTTTGGAGTGTCCTTATAATTAGTTTGGACCTGATATCTTTTCCATAACAAGATAATGATAATATATCATTTATCGCAAATTTGAGTTCAAATGGGGTCATGTGGTGGTCTGTAGAAATATTTATCGAAAATGGACTTTTATGCCAAAGAAAAATAAAATAAAAAAGGGGTTGAGTGGTTGAGACTCCAGTCCACTGCTGACTAGAGAACAGCACTCTGTGCCCCTATTTTATGACCTGAATAGGGTCTGAGGATGAAGGATCCCCGGTCGAGATTCTTTGGCCAAGATTCTATAAAAGCTTCATGGATTCGGCGCATAGGCCCTCACGCACCTAGATCTAGGGTTTTCACGAAGCATGAGAAGAAGAGAGGAAGATCTGTGAAGGAGTAGAAGACCAGGAGGGGCAGTGGCCGCAACATGGTTGTGGTTTGGGAATCTTCAACCTCGTCCACCCAGGGCACAAATAAGGTGCCACCCACAGAGTATAGATTGCGACAGAGTTAGGGAACCAGTTACCTCAGGAGTTCGTGGCCAGAAGAGGGAGCTCGACCTTGTCAGAGGTCTTGGGCATAGTGTTGCCCTATTTTGGTTCTTACGCATGTGAGAACTGGAGGGAGGGTGAGGTAGACACTGGCCCTAGGCTTGGGATATGCCGAAGATGGGGGCCGCCAGATCAAATCTTGACGGTCAAGATTGGCCAAGGTTAGGTAAGCTTCTAAAATTCATATCTTGAGATTGGAAACTCGGATTTTATCGAATAAGGTACCCATGCAGACCTCTTCGAATGTACAATATGCTAAAAATATCTCCAGAATGTGATTTCGATGTTTATTATTTATTATGAGTTGGGTAGACAAAACTATATGATTTTGATGCTTGTCAATTAAAAATAGCAAATGAATTTAGAAATTCATGTAAATTTTAGTGAATGTCTATTATGATATTATTAACATTATTTCAAATCTTGATCTCTCTTATATGAAGTTTTATTGAGAATTTTGATATAAACCCTCATAAGGGTATTTTGGGTACTTCACCCATTATCTGATTATGAAATGACCCGATGTTTTAATGCATGATCTTACTACATCGTATGATTACTTTTCTAGAGATTTGATGGAGTTTCTTGTGTTATTATATTAGTATTTAGTTTTGGACTTGAGTGGCCATTATGTAAGAATAATAGGTGATTATCTTGAGACAATAAGTGATATATATGCCTAATTAAGTCTGATATTATTTATCTAAATGGTATTTTAATTTGATTTCATAATAGAGTCAAGTATGATTAGTATATATGATTATGTTTGGGATTTTCTTCTTCTATGATCTATATGTTCATATTAGTGCATAAGATGATTTATTCTTATTTGATTATAAAGATAATATTGATTATATAGTATGAGTTTTATTTTATTTCAATGCTAAGATTTTATGGTGATCATAGATTAAAGTTATGTTTAAGAACCCTAAGTTGGTATATATAGTTAGGAAGATGGGATTTGAGATTTAGAAATAGAAAAAGGTAATACAGGCTTGGACTGATAAAACTATGATGATATCCAGGTTATTAAAGTTATGGAACTTGGAATCGCGACTTCCTTATTGATACCATATGTACAAGAGGTAAGTGGTTCATGCCCATGAGTATTCATATCTATCAAACTTAGCATATTTTTGTAAGACTTCATACTTTATGTGATACAATGTTCTAAGATTTGATGTTAAGATATGCAAGTAAGATTTTTATACATTCATGGATACATCCTTACATGTGCCTAATATCTCGAGAAGAGATATATTATGAAGATTTATAAGAATTGTAGGGACTCATGAACCAGGTTCATAAGAAAACTAAACGATCATGTTTCTATAAGAACTATTTGTAATGATTCATATTGATGAATAAGACTACAAGATAAGATATGCAACCAAGATTGACAATGTGGGATAAGAATGTAGCAAGATTTCAAGTAGAAACATGCCATTAAGATTTCATACATATGTAGAGATCTAAGACTAGATTCCTTAGAATGAATAATATCTAGAATTTAATTATAATATAAGAATATGAATTTCAAAATATTAAGACATGGACTAGTTTTAGAAATAAAGGTACTTTTGGGATCACAATGTATTGTAAAAATGAGTTCATGATGGCATTCTAAGATAATGACACATTAAGTTATGATTAGGCCACGATACAATATTTTATGCAATTTCTATTTTGATATTTAAGGTTTAATATGTAACTTCATATGCAAAGTTTTAGGGTAACATCATATTTTATAAGAAGGATTGAACCAACTTGTCAGAATTGATATTTTTAGATATGTTGTACTTATGATACTTTCATAAACTTGACTTAAGATACCTTGTATACTTAGTATTTCTATATTCATGTCAGATCCTTTCTCATAAAACATTAGACTAATTTATGATATAATGGGTATAATGAAGTAATCTTACCAAATAAGAATTTTAGAACAAAGTTTACCCAAATAATGAGATACATGTTCAAATCCAGTAATGAATTCAGTTTAGAACTTAAGAATAAGAGATTTAGATTCAGACTTAGACTACTCACTGTGTGAGTAGCCAGATGTTGAATAAAGGTACATGATATGGGTTAAAGACCCAATCTCAATTATGTTGTAATTTGAAATACATATCCAAATTCCATAATAGATTCAGTGAAGATTTGAATGAGCAAAGATTCAGATTCAGATTTTAGATTCAAAACTAAGTACATGTTTAGTACTCAGTTTTAGATAAGTTCAGATTTAGAGTTTAGTAAAGATAGACTTAATATAATTAATTCAAAATCTTCACATAATACATTATATAACAAGTCCTCACCAGAGAATTCTGGGATGATTCAGAGGGCACACTGCGCCAGACACTACGAGTGTCATAGAGGGCACATTGTTCCAATAGAGGGTGCACTGCACCATAGAGGACACTTCGGTGTCAACATAGGGCACGTTGTGCCAACAGATGGTGCGTTGCATCATAGAGGACACTTCGGTGTCAACCGAGGGCATGTTGTGCCAACAGAGGGTGCGTTGCACCATAGAGGACACTTCAGTGTCAACAGAGGAGGACTTATTGTATAATGGTGGCCACAAACAGATAAAAATTGTAAGTAAAAGATACTTAACATTAGAGAATGTCTGTAATTTCATCCACGAGTGTGATGTGAGGAATTCAGATAAGATAATTATGATCCAGACACTTTGGCATAGGCCATGAGACCCAGAGTACAGGTCTTCAGAAAAGATAGAACAGAAAATAAGAGTTTAAGAAATGAGAGATAATATGTTTCTAGATTTAATCAGAGTTAAAAGTTCATTTCATATTTATAATGTTCAAGAATCTTTTATAATATTTTAGTTATTTAGCAATGTATATTTTAAAATACTCATGCCACTTACTCTAACGACTATTTTTTCCCAATGCATGGCTGGGTATGTGATGTCCGTAGGATTTGGAGCAGTTGAGGATCAAAGGAATAAGTAAACGTCTAGGAGATTTTTAAGTTTTCCTAGTGGGGTGCCATCTACTGAGACGGTGCAGAGCTTAGACATATCTTTTTATGCATAGTCTTGTTACTAGTGTATATTAGATGAGTTATAGTTTTCCTTTTATCAAGGACTATGTATGAATCTATTTTACTCGGTGCAAAGTGTTTCATTTTCTTTAATTGCAATGATTATCATGTTTGTACACTCCCAAATGAAAAAAATAATAGATTCCGCTCATGTGTTATAAAAATCGGGGTGTTACATTATGGTATCAAAGAAATTTGGTAAATTGCCACTATGAAAACATGATTCTTACAGACACCCTAGGATGAAGAGGTAAGGTTAGGGTTTAGGGATAGATTCCAAAAAGGAATACCATAGCCTAGAGCGATTAAGAGTCTTAACCTCAGAATAGATAGATATCCTAGAGGTAGAATTCAACGTAGTTTAGATCTAAAGTAGCAACCTAAACCTAGCTAATGAGATAGCCTATCCATTATCAATGGTTATGGCCAGCCAATTGAGAATGGAAGAGGGATTTCATAAGCATTAGGCTTTGATGCATATCTCCTTTCTTACTAGTGTATGTGGTATGGGACACATGTATTAGTAGGTTAGTGAGAGGTAGTATGTCAGGATCCCACATCTCTGGGTATGTTCCTGATCACCACATATCTAGGAATGTAGGAGTTACCTAAAGAACCTAAGATTAGAAAATTATGAACACCTAATGTTAGAAAGTCGTGACAGTGTTGAGACAGATGTCCTAAGTATAGAGCCAAGTTTAGTTTCATAAATTCTAAGTATGAGTTGAGCAATAGACCAATGTAATAGATAATTATCACATAAATATTTTACGAAAATACATTACATATCTCTTTTGATGCAAAATTTTGAGCATGTGTACCTTAATATGTTAATTATCAATGAATGAAGAGGTAAGCAGAACCCGAAGGTGGGTAGTAGCCTAGAGAAATTTTGAGGATGAAATTTATTTTTAAGGTGGGTAGAATTGTAACATCCTCAATTTCATAGATATTGTAAGTCTTTAATGTGGAGTTTTATAGTAAGTGTGTGCCAAGTGACCTAATGAACCTAACCATGGCTAGGTATGTAATTAAGCTCACAAAATTTGTAATACAAGTCATTTGGTCAACCAATACATACATAATGGCTTAAATGTGTATGATTGTAGTCAGATATAGATGAATATAAATGAATTATTCTTGTGAACAATAATGTTATGAATATATATAATATGAAGACTTGAGTTATTGGTTTGAGCTCTACACCAACCTAGGTCTCATTATTAAGGAAGTAAAGTAATGTTGACCTAATGTATCATATAAAAGCTTTCGTTGAGTGAATATTGATTCATGTCTTAGTTTTATAATCAAGAATAGATAATGGACCTTTTGAAAGACCAGGGAATGGTCTTAGGGCCCTAGAACCTTATTCAATCATGATTGAGCCAATTAAGATTCACATATGGGTCCTTGAAGTACAAAATTGGGAATATAGTATGTAGCCCTCATAATAAGTGTTGATAATGATTTTAGTAGATGGCTAATTAGAATATAAGATGGTGGGAGAAATTTTAGATGATTTTGATTTACTTGCAGGCCTAGGTAATTAAATTTATAATTATTCAACAATTAATTAAAAGATATTTTTGGAGTGTCATTATAATTCGTTTGGACCTGATGTCTTTTCCATAACAAGATAATGATAATATATCAGTTATCCCAAAATTTGAATTCAAATGGGGTCATGTGGTGGTTTGTAGAAATATTTCTAGAAACTGGACTTTTATGCAAAAGAAAAATAAAATAAAAAAGGGGTTGAGTGGATGAGGCTCCAGTCCACTGTGGACTAGAGAACGGTGCCCCACACCCCTATTTTAAGACCTGAAAAGGATCTGAGGATGAAGGAGCCCCTCCTGAGATTCTTTATCCTAGATTCAATAAAAGATTCATTGATTTGGCGCATAGGCCCTCACGCACCTAGATCTAGGGTTTTCACGAAGCATGAGAAGATGAGAGGAAGATCAATGAAGGAGAAGAAGACTAGGAGGGGCGGCAGCTGCAACATGGTTGTGGTTTGGGATCTTCAACATCATCCACCCATGGCACAAATAAGGCGCCACTCACGGGGTATAGATTGCGACAGAGTTAGGGAAGCAGTTACCTCACGAGTTCGTGGCCAGAAGAGGGAGCTTGACCTTGTCAGAGGTCTTGGGAATAGTGTTGCCCTATTTTAGTTCTTATGCATGTGAGAACTGGAGGGAGGGTGAGGTAGACGCCGGCCCTAGGCTTGGGATACGCCTAAGATGGGGGTCACCAGATCAAATCTTGACGGTCGAGATTGGCCAAGGTTAGGTAAGCTTCTAAAATTCGTATCTTATGATTGGGAACTTGGATTTTATCAAATAAGGTACCCATGCAAACCTCTTCGAATGTACTATATTCTAAAAATATCACCAGAATTTTATTTGGATGTTTATTATTTATTATGTGTTGGGTAGCTAAAACTATATGATTTTGATGTCTTGTTAATTAAAAATAGCAAATGAATTTAGAAATTCATGCAAATTTTAGTGAATGTCTATTATGATATTATTAACATGATTTCAAAGCCTGGTCTCTCTTATATGAAGTTTTATTGAGGTTTTTCATATAAACCCTAATAAGGGTATTTTGGGTATTTCACCCATGATCTGATTATGAAATGACATGATGTTTTAATACATGATCTAACTACATTGTATGATTACTTTTCTAGAGATTTGATGGAGTTTCTTGTGTTATTATATTAGTATTTAGTTTTAGACTTGAGTGGTCGTTATGTAAGAATAATAGGTGATTATCTTGAGACAATAAGTGATATATATGCCTAATTAAGTCTAATATTATTTATCTAAGTGGTAATCTAATTTGATTTCATAATAGAGTCAAGTAAGATTAGTATATATGACTATGTTTGAGATTTTCTTCTTATATGATCTATATGTTCATATTAGTGCATAAGATGATTTGTCTTATTTGAGTATAAAGATAATATTGATTATATAGTATGAGTTTTATTTTATTTCAACGCTACGATTTTATGGTGATCATAGATTAAATATATGTTTAAGAACCCTAAGTTGGTATATATAGTTAGGAAGATAGGATTTGAGAATTAGAAATAGAAAGATGGAACATAGGCTTGGACTAATAAAACTATGATGATATCCAGGTTATTAAAGTTATGGAACTTGGAATCGAGACTTCCTTATTGATACCATCTGTACAAGAGGTAAGTGGTTCATGCCCATGAGTATTCATATCTATCAAACTTAGCATATTTTTGTAAGACTTCATACTTTATGTGATCCAATGTTCTAAGATTTGATGTTAAGATATGCAAGTAAGATTTTTATACATTCATGGATACATCCTTGCATGTGCCTAATATCTCGAGAAGAGATATGTTATGAAGATTTATAAGAATTTTAGGGACTCATGAACCAGGTTCATGAGAAAACTAAAGGATCATGTTTCTATAAGAACTATTAGTAATGATTCACATTGACGAATAAGACTATAAGATAAGATATGCAACCAAGACTGATAATGTGGGATAAGAATGTAGTAAGATTTCAAGTAGAACCATGCCATTAAGATTTCATACATATGTAGAGATCTAAGACTAGATTCCTTAGAATGAATAATATCGAGAATTTAATTACAGTATAAGAATATGAATTTCAGAATATTAAGACATGGTCTACTTTTAGAAATGAAGGTACTTTTGGGATCACAATATATTATAAAAATGAGTTCATGATGGCATTAAAAGATAATGACACATTAAGGTATGATTAGGTCGCAATACAATATTATATGAGATTTCTATTTTGATATTTAAGGTTTAATATGTAAGTTCATATGCAAAGTTTCAGGGTAACATCATATTTTATAAGAAGGATTGAACCAACTTGTCAGAATTGATATTTTTAGATATGTTGTACTTATGATACTTTCATAAGCTTGACTTAAGATACTTAGTATACTTAGTATTTCTATATTCATGTCAGATACTTTCACATAAGGCATTAGACTCATCTATGATATAATTGGTATAATGAAGTAATCTTACCAAATAAGAGTTTTGGAACAAACTTTACCCAGATAATGAGATACATGTTCAAATTCAGCAATGAATTCAATTTAGAACTTAAAAATAAGAGATTTAGATTCAGACTTAGACTACTCACTATGTGAGTAGTCAGATGTTGAATAGAGGTACATGATATGGGTTAAAGACCCAATGTTAATTATATTGTAGTTTGAAATACATATCCAAATTCCATAATAGATTCAGTGCAGATTTGTAAGAGAAAAGATTCAGATTCAGATTTCAAATTCAAAACTAAGTACATTTTAGTACTCAGTTTCAGATAAGTTCAGATTCAGAGTTTAGTAAGATAGAGTTAAGATAATTAATTCAAAATCTTCACATAATACATTATATAATAAGTCCTCACCAGAGAGTCCTGGGACGATTCAGAGGGCGCACTATGCTAGACACTATGAGTGTCACAGAGGGCATGTTGTGCCAACAAAGGGTGCACTGCACCATAGCGGACACTGCAGTGTCAACAGAGGGCACGTTATGCCAATAGAGGGTGTGCTGCACCATAGAGGACACTTCGGTGTCAACAGAGGGCACGTTGTGCCAACAGAGGGTGTGATGCACCATAGAGGACACTTCGGTGTCAACAGAGGATGACTTATTGTATAATGGTGGCCACAAATAGATAAAAAATGTAAGTACAAGATACTTAAGATTAGATCATGCCTGTAATCTCATCCACGAGTGTGATGAGAGGAATTCAGATAAGATATTTATGATCTAGACACTTTCACGTAGGCCATGAGACCCAGAGTATAGGTCTCCAGAAAAGATAGAGTAGAAAATAAGAGTTTAAGAAATGTGAGATAATATGTTTCTAGATTTAATCAGAGTTAAATGTTCGTTTCATATTTATAATGTTCAAGAATCTTTTGTAATATTTATGTTCTTTAGCAATGTATATTTTAGAATACTCATGCCACTTACTCTAGTGACTATTTTTTTCCCAATGCGTGGTTGGGGATGTGATGTCCGCAGGATTTGGAGCACCTGAGGATCAAAGGAATAAGTAAAGGTCTAGGAGATTTTCATGCTTGCCTAGTGGGGTTCCATCTACCTAGACAGTCCAGAGCTTAGTCATCTCTTTTTCTGCATAGTCTTGTTACCAGTGCATATTCGATGAGTTATAGTTTTCCCTTTATCAAGGACTGTGTATGAATCAGTTTTACTCAGTGCAAAGTGTTTCATTTTCTTTAATTGCAATGATTATCATGTTTGTGACACTCCCAGATGAAAAAAAAATATAGCTTCCGCTCATGTGTTATAAAAATCGGGGTGTTACATAGGTCCTCAAAATACCTTATGTAGTGACATGGTAGTTCCTTGAGAAATAAGACACACTCCTCCAAAGAACAATGTGGGGTATAGTCATCCACCAAATCCATGAGAGACACCTCTAAAGGAAACTTTGGATATGCTTTAATAGAAGTGGAAGAAGTTGCCTTGTCAATTAGTTTTGGGCAATATCACTCCTCTTCATCATCAGGATATTGGATTGCCTTGGTCAATGAAAATTCCATTTTGTTATCCAATATGTACACTTCCAGTGTGCCTTTGTGAACTTGTGTCATCGCAAGAGCCATGTCTAGGAAAGGCCTCCCTAGAAATAAAGACATCTTTCCCTAGACCTATTGCAGCATGTGGCACTGTTCCTTCTCCTCAGTCGTCTTTGTGGACTCGGGTACCTTGATTTCAAAATGTCCTTCTTTGAACCCCCAATGTTAGTCTTCCTCTGTCCATCTCTAAGATCATGTGTTTTGTGGCCTGAAATGGCCTCCAAGTAGTTATTCACTACCAAAGTCATCCTGCATCTCCATTACCACAAAATATGTTGGAAATACAAATCCATCCACCTTGACAAGAACATCCTCACAGATACCATATGGCTTGACCACTAAGTTGTCTACTAGCTATATGGTCATATTGCTCCTTTTGGATTCTTTAAGACCAAGCTTGTTGAAGGTAGTCAAGGGCATTAGATTGATACTTGCCCCTGAATCACATGAAGCTTCCCCAAATATTGTCTTCCCGATGTAACATGATACATTGAAGCATCCCAGATCATGCCTTTTTAGTGCCAATGTTGCCAAAATAAAAGTACTAACTTGATCCTTCAATACCAGTATATCTTAATCAGCTATTCTCCTCTTCTTATTGATTATGTCTTTCAAAAAAAATTTCATAGGAAGGGATATGTTCAATTGCATCAATTAGTGGAATATTGACATGGAGCTTTCTAAAGCTATCTAGAAACTTCTGAAATAGTCGGTCAACTTTCTTTGCCTTCAAGTTGTTCAGGAAGGGAAACAGATTCATCAACATCCTCTGGTTATGTGGGACATACACCTCCTTTCTTTTCTCCTCTGGTTCATGAGTTTTACCAGCAGCTATCTTGTCCTCGCCTATAGTGTCTGTCTTAGTTGTATCAACACTCACTGTTGGCCCTATTTCACCTATGGCATCCTTTGCTTTTGGGATAGTCTGTTTGTCATTAAGCACTTTCTTGCCACTTCGAAGCAACACTGCCTTAACTTATTTATTTTTAGATGGAATTCAGTATTTCTTGGGAATCCATGTTGACCATGTTTCTCAAAGAAGACACTTCCACTGATATCTAAGAGACATGAGTCTCTATACTATGAATATGTGCTCCTTGGTTTTATAGTTCCCTCTGGGTCTGCCAATGAGCACTTCATTCTGGCTGACCAGCTTACCGAACATGTCCTCAATGCGGTCTATCTTGCTAGGGCCCCTTTCATGTTGTTGTGCATTTTCTTGATGTTGGGCTTGTGATGGATTCTGCAGAAAATTATTGGGGTCCTTCCAAGAAAACTTGGGATCTTTCCTCCTAGAATAGTCATTTCCCCAATAATTCTATTTTTGCACAAACATGCACTCTTCTTCCTCTCCTCCAAAAGGGCTTCTACCCTTCTGACATAATTTTTAGCAATCAAGTCCAATTTCTCATTCAATGCTATAATCACCTTGGATTCTCCAACACTTTCAATGGTTGTTGTGCATTCTCTTTCTTCTCCTTAGGATTGGTTTTTAGCCATATTCTTCAAGATCTCATGACACCTAGATGGCTTGTTGTTGGGGAAGAGCATGTTCCTGCACTGCCAAGTGTGGTCCTCTCCCCTAGATGCAGACCACAATAAAAAATCTTTTTCTAGTCATACAAATTGATCCCATGATGAGGGACCTTCCTTGGCATGTTTTGGAACCTCTCACATGCTTTAGAGTAAGATTCTTCTGCATGTTGCTTGAAATTATACATCTTTCTGACCAATTCATTTGTCTTCTAAGGTGGGAAGTAACACTCAAAGAAATCACTTATCATTCCCTCCCATGTTTTATCGACTCAGAAGGGAGATTGTAGAACCAAGACTTAGCATTGTCTGCCACTAAATACGGGAAAATCTTCAAATAAATCACTATCGTAGACACTCTATCAATTTTCACCATATCACAAGTTTCAATAAAATTGTAGATGTGCATCATCGGATCCTCTGTGTTGTGGCCATGGAAATCTTGTTACTTGACCAACGCCACCAACCTAGGATTTATCTTGTATGATCCCACATTTATGGATTATCTTTTGATTAAACTGAACTTAGTTGTTGAGGAGGATTTCTTGATCTTCTCCCAAATAGTTTTTGTTTTGTTGTGTTTGTCATCTCTATTTTCTCTGGTTGTTCTGTTGGGGCTATTAGAGTCTCAGGTGATGCAGTCTTAGGTGCTGGAGTGTGGATCGGTTGTGGTGCAAAACCATTGTACTCATGTGCTCTACATAAGAAATCCACCTTAAATGCACTCTGTGGCCATGAGGTTCCGTAATTGGTGCTTCCTATTTTCACCATACACTAGTACTTGAAATAGTTAAAACCAATTACTATTTACATTTATAAAGAATAAAAAGAAAATAAATATTGTGGCCAGGAGTAGCTGATAACAACACTTGTTGTGTTAGAGTGATCATTTCCCTAAGAACGGTGCAAAAAACATGATACACGCAAACCACGTGTTGAACATAAATATATGTATCAATGTAATATAGGCTCTAAGAGGCCCAGATGTTGAACTCATGGAAACATTTTCTAGAGACTACTACTAACTAAAATGTGATTAGCTAGCCCGATGAAAACTTTGAGTAAAGGTTTAAATATCTATGATGAAGAAAATAAATCTAAGATTACTAATTTTTGATATCAAGTAGAGTTAATTCCTTAGGATTACTATTTCACCACGACTAAGATTGCCATTGACATAATATCATTAAAATTTATCTCTCCTATCTCCTAACAAAAAGACATGTAACAAGAATTACCCGCTCTCACAATGCAACTCACTACCTAATCAAATACCAATCCCACTGTAGTAGTAATTGTGTTATTAGTTAGGTGCTTTATTGAAACCTCAGGGTTATTCTCTTCACATTCGTAAGCCCTTTCTCAAGGTGAAATAAAAACGTGTAAATCTATGAGTTTTCCAACCTTAGTCCCACTCTTGAAGCAATTAACGGTCTATTAAACTACCTTTGGTGATCAAGCATGGATAATTCATGATGTTCTCATAGATTTATGTCCAGAATTTAAGAGAAAAAGATATATTAATACATAATAGTCAATTACAATGCATAACCAGGCTACTCCCAGGTCTTAAGGAATAAGGGGTTTAACCCCACATGATTTCTATTTTCAAATACATATGAGATAAGAAGAAAAACGTGGGGAACAATAGAGAACTAAAAGAACCACTGAAGAAGATGGTCGAGATGACTTCATCACACGAACGTGACAATTCTCTAACCTCAGGCCGCAAATCTGACCATTGGAGGTGCCTGAATCTCCTAGAATGTGGATTTCTTCTCTGCTTTCTCCTCTCCTTGCTCTGGGTTGTTGTACAAAGAAATAGAATGAGATACCTTAGTTTGACCAAAATCCCCCTAAATCATAGAATTGACTTAGGTGCCAGAACTACTGACACCGCCGATAGTTGTGGTCACCTATGCAGTTGTGGGTACTACCGATTTGATGTCAGTAGTACTGAGATTTCTTGAAACTTTATGAATCCTTGGTATGATGTTGTCGGTGGTATCGACTTCTTTCGGTTGGTACTATCGAGTCTTCTGGATCTCACTGTTTGTTTCTGTTCAAGTGTTAGTACCACTAACAGGTGGTCGATAATACTAACTTTTCTTGTAGATTTACCTCAAATTTTATGAAAACTGAACATAAGCTCTCAAATAATATTAAATCTTTCAAGATCATTAAAAATACATTTATTTTATGCAATTAAGTATCACAAACTAATGATCATAAATTATGGATAAATGAATCTAAAATGAACAATAAGTGCACAAAAATCCATAAGAAACAACAAATGAAAATGACAATTATCATGTACATCATGAATGTGGGCCGCATACAAACTCATCCAGTGGGAGGTGGTCGGGCAACTAAAGGGGCTGGCTAGGTCAACCAGCCAACAAGGGGTGGGGTTGCACTAAACACCCCAAGCATCTTCCTAGCTCGTGCGCATGAGGCAGAGGTGTTGACGTTGGATCGGCAACCTATAGTTGAGATGTACCCTTAAATAATATGGTAATGCCACCCCTTACCTATAGTTACTAATGGAATCTTCAAATAGTGGTAAAACCCAAAGCACATGGCTAAAATATGCAATCCTATACATATTTTTGATCAGCTTAATGAGATCTACAAATGAGACTTATCTCTAAGCCCTAATTCTCTATTTTCCCTAAAGTTTTAATATTGGATTGTATTGAATATAGTTAATGAATTTTGATGATAAATATTGAATTTTTAATGCAGATTTTACTTTCTAATCATTAAAAATGTAACTATTCTAAAATTTTGATCATATGGAAAGTCCTTATCACTTTTCTTGCACTATTATTAGCCATTATGCACACACATCTGACATGTTTTGGACCTTAATAATGAATTTAGCCCTATTTTTCTAATCTGGCACCTTAATGACATCTAATGATTAACCAATCTTGAGATTAGTAACTTGTAACCCTCCATAGAATAAATATCACCCCTTGATATTCCTATGCTTTGTTTGGTCTATATGACATGATATGCTTAATTATGACCTATGTATGACATGAATGGTGACATCTTAATAAAATGATGACTTTGACCCCTTTTGTGCGTCAAACTCTATTAGATTCTTAAAATCACTAAATTCATGATTTTTTTACCTAAATGCCTAAGGCCTATCTTTGTTGTTCTTTTTTGTTGTTTGTGACATTAAATCCACTAGTAATGACCCTATGTATCCAAAAGTGGATCGATTTGTTTTCTTGGACTTCATTATTTCCCCCTTTCGAATCATGAAGTAACTTAATCTTTTTGACCCCTTTTGATGCGTATGTCCATGTAGTCATATGATGAACCCTAATGGCATAAGTAAACAATGATGGACATTGATTTATGTTGATATGCGGATACAATGGTTGGATATTGATGCCTATATTATAGTGGACTTTCAACTATATTTGAATATGTGCCTTATTCCCTTACCTTACTGATCTAAACCATCTTGCTAGTTTAAATCTCATAACCTTGCTAATCATGAACCTTTTTTTTCCTATTATGAATCTTTATGCCATTAAAATGCAATACAAGTGTTACAAACATTATCAGTATCATTGAAAATGAATGGAAACTCAATATTGCATGAAAGTTGAAGCACAGTTTCATGATGAATTCTATATTAATTGAAGATTATAGAAAATGTATTTAACAAACTTTGAACCTAATTTTATTAAAACCATGATAAAATAAACTTAATGATTAGTTAACATGTTGAACCTTGCTTAATGACTCGTAATGTTTAATCATGTAGTTGGTTGTGAACTAGATGTTCAAGGATATGTTAAGAAACTCTAAACTCACATATATAAGTTCTAATGATTATATGAGTATGGTTTTCATATTTAATTCTAATACATATGTATGCTTTTATACTTGCAAAATATTGATATCTAATCTTATTCTATTGTACTCGGTGATTTTATAACTTAAACACATAATATAGATCAT
Source organism: Alisma plantago-aquatica (assembly GCA_963693085.1). NCBI lineage: Eukaryota > Viridiplantae > Streptophyta > Magnoliopsida > Alismatales > Alismataceae > Alisma > Alisma plantago-aquatica. The sequence goes on along the minus strand of OY856412.1, from coordinate 205,553,194 downwards.
CATTATAAAACTTTAGAAACATGGTTTGATCAATTACTTTTATTATTCGAGGTCCCTCACATAGAATCAAGGTTAGCTAATCCCTTTAATCCTTAAATATCCTCATAGATCCCTTCCCATATGATGTTGGTCAAAGGCCTTCTGATACATTAATATGTATGTGAAATGGAGTATTGACACTAAAATATGGATTTTACCTTTGACAAATATTTAATTCCTATTTCTCTTGTTTGTTCACTTTTTTTATATTTTCAAATTATAAAAACCTTAGATATATGTATATTTATTCCCTATACAATCACCTTGTCTGTTGCTACTCTTGTATGTATCTTTACCCTTATGGTAAATGAATATTGTAAGTTTTAGGTTCAGAGATAGATTTGGAGAAGATAGTTACTGAGAAGATGTTCAAGTTGTACGTTTTATAAGATCCTAGTTCAGTGTAATGACTATACTTTTACAAATTGCTCTTATCTAGATAACTGATAGTATATAATAACAATGTTTCTACTAATAATTTTTGTTCAATGTTGAAATTTTTTGGTGTATGCATCTAGTTAATTGTTCATGTGTGCTAAGTATTTCACCTTTGTGAATGTTGTACTTGGTAATACTTTTGTTTTCCAGAGTTGGAATGAGAATGTGGTTCCTTACAACACGTCAGTCAAGCATGACCTATATAAAACAAAACATTGACATAAGATCATTGTTGTTTTCTATAATGTTGGTAGTGGATCCACATATTTTAAACAATGTGGGTTTAAGATGATATATAATTTGACATAACCCAAGGACATGCAAAATCCAAACACCTCTAAGTTATCCATCATAGATAACATAGTCATCCCTCTCTTAGTGGATATGTGATTTCCTAAAATGGATGTTTTTCTTGAGTTAATTGTTTTTATATAATTATGAAGTTAATCAGATAATTTTCTTTGCAAGTGAATGTATACTACATCAAATGGTGGAAAAGTCCAATATAATCATTATCGCGCCACTTGTAAGAAAGTCCAATCTAACTGACAAACTTTCAAAATTTGTGTTCCTCACTTTACATCATATTCCCATTTTCCATCAAACTCTGATCTATGATGTCCCTAGATGATACTTAAAATTATAAAATTGCAAGTTTTATATCATAGATATAAAACATTTCATGTTACAGATCCCTAAACCATTAGTATCATAGAACATTTACAATCAAGAGAAAGAAAATCATAATATCTATAAAATGTAAATGTCATGGGGGATAATTTCATCAAGTTTCTCTTTGGGTTCATGATTTCACAATCACTCTTGTGTGTCTATGAACAATTCCTTCTATTAGCCCTGCCCTTCTCTCATCCAAAATAACATGTCTCTCTTAAATCCCATGACCATTTCCTAAATTGTGCTACTAGACTTTTTATTTTGAAAATTAACAATATTTGGTGTTATTAAATTTTTTCACTTATGAATGGTGTTAAATTTAAAATTTATTAAGTGCATCATGTTTCAAAAAGGATACATATCATTTATATAATTTCATTGTGAATGTGTTATAAAAGCTTATAATACAAGATTGATGCAATGATTGCATAACGCATGTGATAACTATACAAGCACATGGGTAGTGATGATTTTTCTATACTAACATGGTGATTCCTATAAAACACACTCAAAATTTAAGCGGTTTTCCTAATTTTTCTTGTTTGAACATAAACTGGAATTTATTGTCTTTTATCCACAGTTTATGTGGTAGATAACTATATTGTTCAAGCACCCAGGCTACTTTTTTCGCATCCAATCATCTTATTGCCACAATCATTTCCTATCTTTAACCTTATGATTTATAGGAGTCATACATCACATCCCTTGAAACACACCAAGTTACATAATGGTACGTTCATGTAAAACTCATGCATGCTTGCAACTATGTTCAAAAATAATTGTTAGGAGGAACAAAGGGAAACAAAAAAGAGAAAAGTCAAAAGAAAAATAAATTATTGTATATTGAGAGATAAGTTGAGAAACTTGGAGCGAGAAAAGATGCAAAAAAATAAAAAAAAAGTAGTTGACCTTCATTTTTAATGTTTCAACTATGAAAATGTTGATAGTTTACCTATCTAGTGTTTCTTATTTTAACCTATGTTTTGCCAACATGATGTGTCCAACTTGTATACTAGGTGAAAATCCATGAGTACTCATGTTTTTTCCAAAGTGAGAGGAATATTACTCATCTTTACTCTTGTACCCCAAGAATTTATAGTAGTGATACATGACGTCCCTTGAAACAAACTAAGTCTCATAGTGGCACATTTAAAAAAAGGATTTTCCATGCTTGCAACTGTGCTAGAAAACAATTGTTGGGAGGAGCAAAGAGAAATGGAAAAGAGAAAATTGAAAGAAAAAAGAAATGATTATATATTAAAGATGAGTTGTGAAACTAGGAGAGAGAGATGCCAAAAAAAGACCACAAAGTAGTAGACATTTAGTATTAATATTCCAATGCTGAAACTACTAATAATTTACCTATCTAGTATTTCTTATTTTTACCTATGGTTTGCCAACATGATGTGTCCAACTTGCATACAAGGTGAGAATTCATGAGTACCCATGCTTTTTCCAAAGTGAGAGCCATATTACTCATCCTTCCTCCCATATCCCAAGGAATTACATCAGTGATACATGGTATCCCTTGAAACACACTACATTCGTACAAAAATCATCCATGCTTGCAACTATTCTAGAAAAGTTGTTGGGAGTAACAAAGAGAAAGTGAGAAGAAAAAGAATTGATCATATATTGAGAGATAAATTGTGAAAATGGGTGAGAGAAAAGATGCAAAAAAAGACAACAAAGTAGTAACCCTTTAGTTTAATGTTCTAATGGTACAAGTATTAATAGTTTGCCTATCTATTGTTTCTTTTTTCACTATGGTCTTCCAAAATAACATGTCCATTTTACATATAATGTGAGAATTTATGAGTACTCATATTTTTTCCAAAGTCAGAGGCATATTACTCACCCCTCCTCCTATACCCAAAAGAATTATAGCAGTGATACATTACATCCCTTGAAACACATTAAGTCATATAGTGACACATTCATATAAAAATCATCCATACTTGCAACTATGATAGAAAAGAACTGTTGCGAGGAACAAAGAGAAATGAAAAAATAGAAAATAAAAAGAAATGATTATAAATTGAGAGATAAGTTGTGAATGTGAGAGGGATAAAAGATGCAATAAAAGACCACGAAGTAGTTTCCTTTTAGTTTTAATTTTCCAATAGTGCAAATTTTAGTAGTTTACATATCTATGTTTCTTATTTTCATCTATTGTCTACCAACATAATGCGTCAAACTTGCACACAAGGTGAGTATTTATGAGTATTCCGATTTTTTTCAAAAATGATAGACATATTAATCATCCTTCCTCCTATACCCCAAGGAATTATAGCAGCAATACATGACATCCCTAGAAACACACTAAGTCATATAGTGGCAGATTCATACAAAAACCGTCCATCCTTGCAACTATGATATAACAAAACTATGGGGAAGGACAAAGAGAAATGAAAAGAGAAAAATGAAAAGAAAAATAAATGATTATATATTGAGAGATAAGTCATGAAATTGGGAGAGAGAAACGATGTAAAAAAGACCACACAATAGTTGACTATTAGTTTTAATGTTCCAATGGTGAAAATTTTAGTAGTTTACCTATCTAGTATTTCTTATTTTCATCTATTGTCTACCAATATAATGTGTCCAGCTTGAATACATGGTGAGAATTTATGAGTACTCATGTTTTTTCAAAAATGAGAAGAATATTACTCATCCTTCCTCCTATACCCCAAGGAATTCTAGCAGTGATATATGACATCCATTGAAACACACTAAGTCTTATAGTGACAGTTTCATAAAAAATCATCCATGCTTGCAACTATGGTAGAAAAGAACTATTGGTGGGAACAAAGAGAAATGAAAATGAGAAAAGTGAAAAGAAAAATAAATTATTATATATTGAGAGATAAGTTGGGAAATTGGGAGAGAGAAAAGATGCAAAAAATATCAAAAAGTAGTTGACTGTTAGTTTTAATGTTCCAATGATGCAAATATTAATAGTTTACCTATTTACTTTTTCTCATTTTCATCTATGCTTTGCAAACATAATATGTCCTACTTGCATACAAGGTCAGAATTTATGAGTACTCATTCTTTTTCCAAAGTAAGAGGCATATTACTCATCCTTCCTCCTATACCTGAAGGAATTATAGCAGTGATACATGACATCCCTTGAAACACACTAATTCATATAGTGGCATATTCATTTAAAAATCGGACATGCTTGCAACTTTGATAGAAAAGAACTATTGGGAGGAACAAAGAGAAATGAAAATGAGAAAAGTGAAAAGAAAAAGAAATGATTATACATTGAGAGAAAAGTTGTGAAACTAGGAGAGAGAAAATATGTAAAAAAAGATCACAAAGTTGTGATTGTTATTTTTAATGTTCCAATGGTACAACTATTAATAGTTTTTTGATCTTGTATTTCTTATTTAATCCATGGTATACCAACATAATGTGTCCAACTTGCATACAAGGTGAGAATTTATGAGTACTCATGCTTTTCTAAAAGTGAGAGGAATAATACTCATCCTTCCTCCTATACCTGAAGGAATTATAGAAGTGTTACATGACATCCATTAAAACACACTAAGAAACATAGTGTCACATTCATAGAAAAATGGCCCATGCTTGCAACTATGATAGAAAAGAACTACTGGAAAGAACAAAGAGAAATGAAAAAGAGAAAAGTGAAAATAAAAAGAAATGATTATATATTGAGAGATAGTTGTGAAAATGGGAGAGGGTAAAAATGTAGAAAAAAGACCACATAGTAGTTGAATATTAGTTTTAAGGCTCCATTGGAGAAAATATTAATAGTTTACCTATCTAGTGTTTTTTATTTTATCTATCGTCTTCCAAATTGTGTGTCCATCTTGCAAACAAGGTGAAAATTTATGAGTAGTCATGCTTTTTATGGAGTGAGAGGAATACTACTCATCCTTCCTCCTATACTTGAAGAATTATAGCAGTGATACATGAGATCCTTTGAAACACACTAAGCCACATAGTGACCCATTCATACAAAAATCATCCATGCTTCCAACTATTATAGGAAAGAACCACTGGGAGGAACAAAGAGAAATGAAAAGGAGAAAAGTGAAAAGAAAATAAAATGATTATATATTCAGAGATAAGTTTTCAAATTGGGAGAGAGAGATGTAGAAAAATACCTCAAAGTTATTATGTTATAGCCTCAATTTTCCTAATTCAGAATTTAAATGTAATTTCTCCTTTTAAAGATATATGAACATGTAATTGTTTGATTTGACTTAAATGTATGGATTTCGTTAATAAATAGCCTTGCTTGTGTGATTTCGTAGGACTTTTTGGCTATTGGGCCCAATAACAAGAAAAAGGAAATAAAATGAAAAAGAAATTTAGTTAATAAAAGACTAATTAAGAAAAGGAGAAAAGAAAGAGGTAGGAGCCTCTAGAAGGCTAGGAGGTAGCCTCCAAAGGTGGATTTCATATCTTTGGGATTCCATGGGTTCCAAGGAGCCCAAGTTGCAAAGATAATAAGAAAGGAAAGAGAAAATACCTATTAAATTAGCTTTATTGAAAGATAACTTGCTTCTGAAGGTAATACCCTTTTCTTTTGTAATTTGGGTCTCAACTTTGGTACACAAGTAGATAATGTCGACCCAAGGTTTCCTTTAAATTTTGGTGGAAAAAGGATGCACATTTTACGAGATATGGATTTTTGAAGTTATCCTAAAGTGGAAAGGAATATGTGTCATGATTTAATTTGGGATTAAAATCCCAAATTTTGGTTATTAAGTGTGCACTCATGACCATTGGATCAGCGATCCATGGCTTGAGTTAAGTCCCATTCTCATCAGGACTGGCAATGCAGAGTCCTGATTGTGAGAATTTTGATCGAAGATTTCTCAAATTTGAGGCAACCTATGAAGTAATGGATGATCCCATCTCCTTCAAGAGATCATTCTGAACGTAACCACCCAAAGGTCGGTCGAGTTTCGTGGAGGACTGAAAGAACCCCTAATTCATCATATGCCTGTGAGAGACCCTATATATAGGGATGGGTCTAGGCATCATGAGCAATCGCGCAAACCCAATCCTCGAGTCTGGAGTGTTGTCACGATCGTGCTCATGTTGTCAATTTAACCAACTAGCTTATTTTTTTCCCCTCGACCAGCAGCAGGTCTCGCCGGACTGGCCGGGGTTGGACGACGGTAAAGGAGCATTGCAGAATAGGAATGGATCAGTCGGGTAGGTTTGTGGAGGTAGACGAAGCTCCCCATGTTCTTAGATTGCTCGTAGGCACATAGAAGCCCAAAGTCAACCCAAGAGTTGACCTCAACTCAATGCAGGCGCATGCGAGAGGTTGAAGACAACGCCTAGCTATATTACCAACTTGCCCTCCTGCTCATTCAGTCTAGGTAAAGGCATACATGTCTTTTATTTCTTTTGATTCAGGGGTGAGGTGTGCACCGTGGCTCGTCAGATCCTGCATGTTCCAGCAGACCACAGATCAAGTGGCCGAACTTTTATGGCAATTTCCTAATATAATTACTCTTTGCTAGAAAATCCAAGAAAATGCCTTTCTTTGCAAAATTCGTAGAAATTAATAGGAAGGTCAGATGAAGAAACTTTATATATGAAAAATGATAAAAAAATATATGAGTAATTTGATAAAAAAAATGTTTTAGCATCTGATTTCATTTCTAATTGCAAAAGTACCTTGAGTTGATCATAAAGTGCCTTAAATTTAGGTTAAAAATCCTAATTATGATTAGACATCAAATCTAAGATGCTTGATGGGTGAATTCGAGTATTAATAACCTACTGAAAACAAAAGTAAGGTTTGAATTTTAAATTAGATCATAATTGGTTTGGTTTAGGGTTTTAATTCATGAATCTATGATAATACATGTAGAAACCCTAATCTAGGGTAAAGAAGGAAATTAACTTGAACAATCTGAATTATTTGGGATAATGTTGTTATTTATTGATCATAGGCCTGTTAGGAGGAATATGATAAGCTAATTAGGGTTTAGACTTAGATTTGCTGAATTAGGGTTTAGACTTAGATTGGCTGAATTAGGGTTTATAGTATCAATGATGAGGATGAACCCTAAAGAAACCCTAAAAGGAAGTAGGAAACCCTAGCAAGTGAGTTCATATGAGTGTAATCCAAGAAAGTGAATAATAATTAAATTATATGATTGTTTTAGGATCATTGTTTGTGGGAACTACTTGTTTGCCTAGATATTTCCTTGCTTGGATTATTGTTAGCTTGTTGATTCGACTGAACCGGTATGTGGTTAATTATGAATAATCGCCTTTAGTTTCACAGTGTTTCAGAGATATTTTTATCGAGTGATTGCAACTTAGACTGGTGGATGTTCACTTATGCAAACCTATAAAGTCCCTATGAGTATCACAATTAATTATGTATGTGTATTCTCAAACCTACATTCCATACTGATGTAAGTTATAAGACCAAGCCCCAGAGGGAAGGTCTGAGTTGGTCAAGCCCTGGAGGGAAGACCATTGGGCACCACGAGAGGTGACCCCAGGCACCAAGCTCAGGATGGAGAAGGTGGCCTTATGTCCCTTATAAGGACATAACTCTAAGAGAGGGTAATCCATGGTTTAGGGCAAAAGCAATGGAGAATGTCACATTGAAAGTGTAATTTGGATTGTTAATAAATTATTTGTGATAATTAGGTTGTTCGAAACTATTTGTGAAATTGTGATTGTTCCCCACATACTAGTATAGAAATATACTGACCGATGTTTTCTTTGTCGACGATTTAGGTACAATTCTAAAAATGGACAAATAGTAAATTGAAATATTGCAAAGATACAATTAACCTGTGCAAGGAGGATTAATTAGTTAGGCTTTTATTGTGGCTAGAGGTCTAGATCCAAATTTTACAAGGTATGCAAACAATTTATTTTATTCCATCTTTTTAGATTAGTAATAGTAGAATTAGATAATTATTTCTGATTAAATGTCAAACCATGGATCTTGAAATATTGGGATAGCTTCTCTGACCTCTTGGTCTCTTATGATTGGGGGTTACCGGGAGGCAGGGTCATTACATTTGGTATCAGAGTCATGGTTTCTCATTTAATCCTTAGTAATTATTAAAATTTTCAAACTTTATAGAACCGAAGGAGTTATTAGAGGATTTTCCAAAATATGGAGGTGTGTAGAAAAGGATCACGGTCTGGGGGCTGGCAATATTTTCCTCTGCCCTGGTAGTCAGTCATGAGGAATCTCAGATGCAGTGCGACTGTCTGGCCAATGTTTGAGGTTCTGACTCAAAATAAGATACCTTTAGGATTCTCTCATCTATTTCGTCCCTTCTCAACCCTAATTCAATTAAGGATTCTAGGATTTAGGGTTTTCTCTCTCTTCTCCACCCTCTTGAGGTTAGGGTAAGTAAGATAAGGATTAAGGGATCCTCCACCAAATTAATAAAAGGTATGTAAAAAAGATGTCATCGGCATAAGTATAATTAGTTTAAATGTAAGCTAAAGTTTGATTATATGCTTATGTAGATGGCTCGTGTGAAGACCGTAGCTACTCCTGTCGAGGCCAATAAGAACCCATCTAAGGGTTGGCCTCCCTGCAAGAGGAAGGGATCTTCCAAGAAGAGGAAGAGAGACCGGGGTGATGAGTGCTCAAAGAAGCGAAAGAGACCCGAGGGCGCCTCGGAAGACAGCTCTGATCCTTAGCCAGTTCCCTTTGACAACCTCGAGATGGACCAAGAAGAAGAACACATATCTGAGGACAAGGTCAAGTTTGAGGAGAATCATACTATAGGTCCAAGACCGACTATGGTAGTTCACACCCCTGATGCCCTATGGATGGAATAGCAGAAGAGGGTCACTAAGGCCATTAGTGCCCTGGCTCTCAGGGATATTGTGATAAACTGGATTTTGTCTTAATTTCGAGGACAAAATTTCTCTTAAGGTGTGTTGGATGTTATGGAGTGGACTTTTAAGGTTTTGGACCCAGTGGGATAAGTGAGTTCATATAATTGAGATTGCAATATCATATGTTCTATATCTCTTTGAAGAATGGAATTGATTGGTCAAATGCTGATATTATGATACCAAAATTGGATGGAATGTAGTTTGGATGATAATTGAACTATGGTCAAAGATTCATGATGATCAAATACTCTTAGAAGAATTTATGTATATTTGAATGTTGTGAAATCATTGATGTTTTTGATAATAGAAGACCAAGGTTTCTCAACTAGTTTATGATATGTATACCATGTCACGCCTCCTTTAGTCTTGGTTGTGAGAAGCCACATATTGGAGATCGTGGGGAGGGGAAGGATGCAAGCCTAACAAATCCCACGTCATAATCGTGGCTCAAAGGAACAACTGAACAAGTAGTTACGCTTGCCCAAAACCGATCCTAAGGCCCCTCGTTATCTGCAGGAGTGCTAAGAGAGAACTGGCACCACAAGTCGCAGGCAGCAACAACATATCTGGCGACATCAAGGCTCCAACCCCGCCCAGTAGCAAGACCGAGCAGTTCATAGCAGCAGGCGTTGAGAGTGGTTGTTATCAAGGGGAGCATAGGACGGTGGTTTCCTCGATGGAGTCTGGTCCAACGACGGCGCCAGGAACATCCGTGGTTGCCTCACGCGGGCTGACGTTGAGGAATACACGCACAGTGGACAGGCAGACACTGGACTCTGAGATTGTGAGAGAAGGAGGAGTCGAGGCAGCGCCTAAATTTGCTGAGGATAACACTACCTAGAGGCCTATTACCCCTTGCCCCGCCACAGTTGCAGCTTGTGACGACACCTCCTCAATCGGCGAGGAGGTTCTGCAGTAGCAGAGATCTTTAGAGATGACGACCGGCACCCTGTTTCATGGTGGAACTAGGAGTTGATCCCACGTTGGACGATTTCGAGGAGAAGCATAGGTGCAGCACATGAGATCGTAGATGATATCTTGCTGGAGACCTGCTGCTCGACGTTGAATTCTCAAGCACACGAGGAGGAGAGTCGGGCTCCGCCATCGTGTGGGAGATGGATCGAGCAGGAGAGGGTGAAGAGGAGGGCTCATAGACCTTCTTCTCATCAGAGAGAGAGAGCCAGCAACAACGATGAGAGATGAGGAGGCGACGCTTGCTACTTCTCCCACGCATGATGATGGCAGTTCACAGGCGCTTGAGGTGGCACTCCCTCACAGGCACGGATCAGAGACGAAGAAAGCGAAGAACCAAGTGCCTGAACCGGAAGCCCACACCTACATCTGAACCCGGTTCAATCCTAGAAGTCAGCTGGTTCAACTTGGGAAGAGGAGGAGGGAGCCGTGCCCAAGCAGGACATGTGGCGACGCCTAATTGGCCATAAAAAGGTAAATCTTATATAATTCCCAGATCTTATATAATTCACAGTAAATAGTGCAACTATCAGAAAAATACAAGGTACCAAAATTCTCAGAAAAATGTGTAGAACAACATGGATCTATAATATCAGGCTTTTGATGCATAAATATCAGTGATATCATGTAAGATATAGAATGCTTAGTTCTTCAGTAATAAATATCAAATGACAATATAAAATTATGGGAAAATGTCAGTAATTCTATAATCTTGTTTATAATCCACATGATGTCAGTTATTATGATGTTGATGCACAAAATCATGTAATTTGATTAATATGGCTAATTAGGGATAATAACACTAAACATAATGTAATTAATGCATACATGCTCAATAAATGATGAAATTCATGAAATACCCTCATATATGTAATTGGAAGCTAATGTGGAACTCTGATATCAGTTATATGCATAGAATTCATGTTATACGAAGAGCACCTGTAATACATGTGATGTAACCCTATTATGGTTAATGAAAGTGACATAATGTTAAGTATGTTCACATAATAATGTGACACATGAGTATATCCAATTGATGAACTATAATCTGGAGTATGACATCAGTAAGATAAATATAAGGCAAGAATACAAGTAATCATGAGGATATCATAATGAGATAGGCAAACCCTAAAATGGATATAAATAGGGTTAATGATGATGAGAACCTGATGATCGTATGTGATCTGATCTTTATTAGGGTTTGACCTGGGATATATAGTTGACCTTAGGAATATGTGATGATTAGGTTTCTCTTGATCAAGGTATGCCATTTCCTCTTACTTGGCTTATTATACATTATGCTTGTGTTATATGGTAGTAAAGACTTGGCATATGGTATTGATTGAAATGATTGTCTTGTATGATATGTTGCTTGAATTTCCATACGTATTGCTATGAACACATCAAACATAATATATCTGTTCCATTATATGAAAGCACCAACTCTATGGCAGTGTGCTTGGAAGTGATCGAACTCTTTGGTAGTGGTCATGTTGTACATATGGAAGCACCAACTCTTTGGTAGTGTGCTTGGACCCAACTCTTTGGTAGTGGTCACATTGTACATATGATCCAACTCTTTGGTAGTGATCATAAAGGCCTTAATGAATTCAACTCTCAGGTAGTAAATGCATGGATGATATAATGGAAATTATGCGTAAAATATATGTTCTCTTTTGCGAATGAATATCTTTGTGCAAGTATACACTTTTCTTATATTCTTCTGTTACTGCCAAGTATTAGTTTTATCTTATTGCCAAGATATGACGAGAGGTAAATAAAAGACATGTAGGCGTACTCAGTACAATATTCTTGAATATTGTGTTGACGTGTACCGCATGTAATCTTTTGTTTAGGTTGTGGTTATGTTCTTCAAGATCCAAGACAGTGAGAGTTGTGTGGCGAGCTGATGTACATGTGGACCTATGGTGATAAGATACTGTAGTTTATTGGTAGTACATGTATATGTATAAGTTTTCTGTTGAATTTGTAATATCAAATGTTGTAACAATTCATTTTGTAATTATATGTTGAATGGTGAACATGTGTGTATAGTTTTATTATTATTCATGTACATGTGCTACTGATTGTTTCCTTCTGACTTCCTCTAATTTTCTTCTTCTTAGCCTAGTGTGTGGTGTTTAAATTGGGATTCTCACTGAGGTGAGGGTTTCAATTGGATGTCACACATCAGATTACGTTTTAGAAAATCTGGGGACGTCACAGGTGGTATCAGAGCATGAAGAATAGCAAAGTCTGACATTTGCTCATTATGCAACACAAAACTAAAGAACCTTGAACTTAATAATCTTTAGGGTTAGATTAGTCATATTTTAGAGACTAGATCTGACCTAGCCTCTAGGTTAGCACCTAGATGTCTGAGAACTAGGTCTAGACTAGTACTTGTTAAGTAGCAAGTCCTTAGAGGTCGGTCTTTCCTTATAGTGCAACAGTATGGGACGTTGCACTATTTGGAAATGATGTGCATCAAGGGAAGAGAAACCCTAGACATATTGCGCACATTGTCTAGAGTAGCTACACTAGTCTAGCCCTTGTTCTCACCCTTTTCACTAGTTTTCATGACATTGTACTCTCTACTATGTGTGGGACACTCATTTTCAAGATTTGGTTTTGGATTCTAATCGGATTGAACCTTGATAGTTTTCTCTGACGCATGTTTTATCGGAGAAAAACTATATAATATTTTAATATGTATATGTATTACAAAAATGTGTCCCCACACATGTATGAGTAGGAGGTGATCATGCAACCTAAGTGAAAGTGAATGACATCAGTCTAGAAGAGAGAGTAGTTCTAGATTAGATGTCTAGAGCCTTGTTAAAATATATGATAGATGGAATAGATGATATAAGCTTTGATGTAAGTCTTATATAGATGACATAAGATGGTTATGATGATATATGTTTGTCTTTGAGGACTTAAGTTCAGTTTTGAGGATTTAAGATAAGTTTTTATGATGAAAGTAAATAGGCTTTTATGAGCTAGGATATGTTAAGTTAAGACAAGGTTGTGAGTCAGCATGAGCCTCAAGCTCTTTTACAAATGAGGACTTCTAGTGTTAGGACCAGTTTTGGGGTTAACTCAAGAGAGAGCGAGACCCACAAGGAGAAGTTCAGAGAACCTAGACTCCATGATATGAGAAATAAGAGAAATATGTGATATGATATGTCCTAAACTAGAATACTCCTGAGTGAATGAGTTGAGTTGCCTAATGCATGATTCCTATAGTCCTTTTGAACCCTAAATGTCCTTGGGAGGACCAAACCCTAGAGACAGAGAGAGGTTGGTTATATGTGTATATGTGAACATGGATATGAGTGACTGCCATCTGGGTGAGGGAAAGAGTCTAAGACCCTGGAGGTGGTAGCTATGTTAGTTTTTGTGATGCCTCATGCTCGGATTAGTGGTTCCCCATGTAGGACTCTAGTGTTGTATGTATAAGAGAGTTTTGGATAAGCATGTCTCATGGGTGGAGAACCTATGAATAGTATGTCATATCATATTTTGTTTTGTGCTATGTGGCTAGAGCTAATGAAGTTATCACGAGTGCCAATGAGGTAATACGAAACCCTAAACCAAGGAGGGAGGATAAAGTATATGCATATGAGGTACTCATAGAGTTGAGTTAGCTCAGAGAGACTGAGCATGGCCTTCCCTTGTGGTAAGGGTTAGGACCTCAATTGGACTAGATGAAGTTTTGATATATGTTTGATAAGCCACTTGCATAAGTTTGTTTAGCACAACCATGATATATAATATGTAAGGATGTGATCTAATCTCAAGATGTGATATATGGACACGATATGATGGAAACCTAGAAATGGTTTAACATATACCAAAGTATAAGTGGTTAACCATATACATGAATAATGATGATAATGTGAAACTGTTGTTTAATCTTGTGATGAATTCACTTGTAAATGTTGCAATTTATTATGAGTGATGAAATAAAAATCAAATGGATGAAACATGTTACATGAGGTGTTAATCTTAGTGCTTAATAAAGATGAAAAATATAATTTAACAGTTAGCACAACATAATGATTATGACACCTTGATATGATCTATATGGTTAAAGTGGGTTAACTTTAGTTAACTCTCTTCTAAAAGACATATGTTAATGATGAACATGTTCTAACAATGAGCTAAATAAAATGTTGTGACACCTTGATATAATGGTCTAACTTTAGTAATTCCTTAAGAACATGGTAATACGATGTTGGAACCCTGATACATGGGCAAAGATAATGATGAAACCCTAACAATGAGATATGTTATGACCTAATCAGAGTTTCTAAACCCTTGTTTGAGCTTTCTCTGAAGGGGTGATTCACCTTAGATGTTTTAAAACCTCCGAATGGTAGTTTGGAGATGGTTATGGAGTTTTTTTTTTTGGATATGTTGCACATGGATTGATGTCCTACATAAGGATGAAGACCTTTTGGTTTTCCCTTGGAGTACAAGAATGGCTTAATTTTGAGGACAAAATTTCTTTTAAGATGTATATGATGTGATAAACTGGATTTTGGCTTAATTTCGAGGACAAAATTTCTCTTAAGGTGTCTTGGATGTTATGGAGTGGACTTTTAAGGTTTTGGACCCAGTGGGATAAGTGAGTTCATATAATTGAGATTGCAATATCATATGTTTTATATCTCTTTGAAGCATGGAATTGATTGGTCAAATATTGATATTATGATACCAAAATTGGATGGAATGTAGTTTGGATGATAATTGAGCTATGGTCAAAGATTCATGATGATCAATTACTCTAAGAAGAAGTTATGTATATTTGAATGTGGTGAAATCATTGATGTTTTTTATAATAGAAGACCAAGGTTTCTCAACTAGTTTATGATCTGTATACCATGTCACGCCTCCTTTAGTCTTGGTTGTGAGAAGCCACATATTGGAGATGGTGGGGAGGGGAAGGATGTGAGCCTAACCAATCCCACGTCATAATCGTGGCTTAAAGGAACAACTGAAAAAGTAGTTGCGCTTGCCCAAAACCGATCCTAAGGCCCCTCGTTATCTAGAGGAGTGCTAAGAAAGAACTAGCACCGCAAGTCACAGGTAGCGACAACATCTCTGGCGACGGCAATGCTCCAACCCCGCCCAATAGCAAGACCGAGCAGTTTATAGCAGTAGGCATTGAGAGTGGATGTTATCAAGGGGAGCATAGGACGGTGGTTTCCTCGATGGAGTCCGGTCCAACAACGGCACCGAGAACAGCTGTGGCTGCCTCACACGGGTCGACATCGAGGAAGACACGCACAGTGGACATGCAGACGCTGGACTCTGAGATCGTGAGAGAAGGAGGAGTCTAGGCAACGCCTAAATTTGCTGAGAATAACACTACCTAGAGGCCTATTACCCCTTACCCTGTCATAGTTGCAGCTTGTGACAGCACCTCCTCAATCAGCGAGGAGGTTCTGCAGTAGCAGAGATCTTTAGAGATGATGACCGGCACCCTGTTTCATGGTGGAACTAGGAGCAGATCCCACGTTGGATGACTTCTAGGAGAAGCAAAGGTGCAGCACATGAGATCGTAGATGATATCTTGCTGGAGACCTACTGCTCGACGTGGCATTCTCAAGCACACGAGGAGGAGAGTCGGGCTCCACCATCACGTGGTAGATGGATCGAGTAGGAGAGGGTGAAGAGGAGGGCTCATAAACCTTCTTCTCATCGGAGAGAGAGAGCCAGCAACAACGATGAGAGATGAGGAGGCGATGCTTGCTACTGCTCCCACGCCTGACGACGGCAGTTCATAGGAACTTGCGGCGGCACTCCCTCGCATGCACGGATCAGAGACGAAGAGAGAGAAGAACCGAGCGCCTGAACCAGATGCCCACACCTAGATCTGAACCCGGTTCAAGCCAAGAAGTCAGGTGGTTCAGCTTGGGCAGAGGAGGAGGGAGCCGCGCCCAAGCAGGACATGTGGCGATGCCTAATTGGCCATAAAAAGGTAAATCTTCAATAATTCCCAGATCTTATATAATTCACAGTAAATAGTGCAACTATCAAAAAAATACAAGGTATCGAAATTCTTAGACAAATGTGTAGAACAACATGGATCTATAATATCATGCTTTTGATGCATAAATATCAGTGATATCATGTAAGATGTAGAATGCTTAGTTCTTGAGTAATAAATATCAAATGACGATATAAAATTATGGAAAAATGTCAGTAATTCTATAATCACGTTTATAATCCATATGCTGTCACTTATTATGATGTTGATGCACAAAATCATGTAATTTGATTAATATGACTAATTAGGGCTAATAACACTAAAAATAATGTAATTAATGCATACATGCTCAATAAATGTTGAAATTCATGAAATACCCTCATATATGTAACTGGAAGCTAATGTGGAACTCTGATATTAGTTATATGCATAGAAGTCATGTTATACAAAGAGCACCCGTAATACATGTGATGTACCCTATTATGGTTAATGAAAGTGACATAATGTTAAGTATGTTCACATAATAATGTGACACATGAATATATCCAGTTGATGAACTATAATCTAGAATATGACATCAGTAAGAAAAATATAAGGCAAGAATACAAGTAATCATGAGGATATCATAATGAGATAGGCAAACCCTAAAATGGATATAAATAGGGTTAATGATGATGAGAACCTGATGATCGTATGTGATCTTATCTTTATCAGGGTTTGACCTGGGATATATAGTTGACCTGAGGAATATGTGATGATTAGGTTTCTCTTGATCAAGGTACGCCATTACCTCTTACTTGTCTTATTATACATTATGCTTGTGTTATATGGTAGTAAAGACTTGGCATATGGTATTGATTGAAATGATTGTCTTGTATGATATGTTGCTTGAATTTCCATACGTATTGCTATGAACACATCAAACATAATATATCTGTTCCATTATATGAAAGCACCAACTCTATGGTAGTGTGCTTGGAAGTGACCAAACTCTTTGGTAGTGGTTACGTTGTAAATATGGAAGCACCAACTCTTTGGTAGTGTGCTTGGACCCAACTCTTTGGTAGTGGTCACATTGTACATATGATCCAACTCTTTGGTAGTGATCATAAAGGCCTTAATGCATTCAACTCTCAGGTAGTAAATGCATGGATGATATAATGGAAATTATGCATAAAATATGTGTTCTCTTTTGCTAATGAATATCTTTGTGCAATTATACGCTTTTCTTATATTCTTCTGTTACTTCCAAGTATTAGTTTTATCTTATTTCCAAGATATGATGAGAGGTAAATAAAAGACACGCAGGCGTACTCAGTAAAATATTCTTGAATATTGTGCTGACGTGTACCACATGTAATCTTTTGTTTAGGTTGTGGTTATGTTCGTGAAGATCCAGGATAGTGAGAGTTGTGTGGCGAGCTGATGTACAGGTGGACATGTTGTCTTAAGATCATGTAGTTTAGTGGTAGTACATGTATATGTATAAGTTTATGTTCAATATGTAATATCAAATGTTGTAACAATTCATTTTGTAATTATATGTTGAATGGTGAACATGTGTGTATAGTTTTATTATTGTTCATGTACATGTGCTATTGATTGTTTCCTTCTGACTTCCTCTAATTTTCTTCTTCTTAGCCTAGTGTGTGGTGTTTAAATTTGGATTCTCACTGAGGTGAGGGTTTCAATTTGGACGTCACACATCAGATTAAGTTTTAGAAAATCCGGAGACGTCACAGATATAGCCAAAGATGAAAATGGTGAGTCACTTTTCGTTCATCCCCGACTTGGAGTCACCATTCCAGCATCATCAAGATGAACATCGAGAGACTCTGGGGAGAGGATAAGACTGAAGTGGTTGACAAAGCAGATGCTTGGCTACTGGCATTCGAGAACGGTTTCTGCATGTTGGAGGTACTATCGAACAAGAAGGTTCCTTTTACTGCTCATCTCTTATAGGAAGTAACCAAGATCTGGTGGGAGAACCACATCATGGGTCGAGATATGAGTGAGGATCTGATGGCATGGACCAACTTCAGGACTATCTTTACAGCCAGATTCATCCCCACCTCAGCTAAGAAGGAGAAGGAAAGAGAGTTCACCAACATGATCCAGGGTAGCCTATCTGTTGTGGACTTTGGTTGTAAGTTTCACATCTTTGGTTGTAAGTTTCACATCAAGGGAAAGTCATGTGGTGAGAGTCACTTTTAGAAGTGTTGTACCTGTGGATGGACACATCCTGGGAAGTGTCGCTTCGAGAAGAGGGTGTGCTTCCATTGCCCACAGGAGGGACACTTCATCGCCAACTGCCCTCTGCCTGATATGAGAGGTCCAGTGGCAGCAACACCTCCAATAGGACGAGGAGTACCAGTTGGAGGTCCACCTATTGGGGAGAGAAGGCAAGCCAGAGTGTTCTCCATCGACAATGAAGAAGCCCAGGCAAATGCTAATAGGTTGATCGAGGGTAATAACCCATAGATTTTTCCTTTCAGTTTAGTTTGAACATGTAGTAGCAGTTTGATATAGTATGAAACGATGTAGGCATGCTTGAAGTCATGGGAAAAAATGTAAAAGCTCTTTTTTATTCTGGTTCTACTAATACTTCAATTTGAGTCATGAGCTTCCTACTGACTTCATCCTCCTCGATATGAATGATTTTGATGTAATATGGATTGTCTTTACACCTATAGAGCACAAAACGACTGTAGAGTAAAGAAGATCCTCATTAGGAAACTTGTTCATCCACACTTTACCATTCAAGGAAGAAGAGATACGACTACCAACCTTTATGTATCGGGTTTGAAGGCTAAGCAGATGATATCCAAAGGCTACTGAGCATACCTAGCCATAGTCACTGAGCCTGAGGCCAAGGTACGACCCTTAGAGGATATAGAGGTTGTGTGGGAGTATGCAGACGTGTTTCCAGATGATCTACCAGGGACTTCCCCAGAGAGGGAGGTAGATTTCTCCTTTGAGTTAGCTCTAGGGACTAGCCCTATATCTAAGGCACCCTATAGAATGACCTCAGTTGAGTTGCTTGAGTTGAAAACTCAGTTGTAGGAGTTGCTAGATAAAGGTTTTATCTGACCTAGTCCATTACAAGGGGGAGCACCAATCCTTTTTGTGAAGAAGAATAATGGATCACTCTGGATGTGAATTGATTACCAGATGATCAATCAGGCGACCATTAAGAACAAGTACCCCCTACCCTACATAGATGAACTTTTTGACCATCTCAAATCTTCCCGAGTCTTTTCCAAGATTGATTTGAGGTCAGGATACCATCAGATGAGAGTGAGAAGTGAGGATATACATAAGACAACATTATGAACCCGATATGGCCATTATGAGTTCATAGTCATGCCATTTGGGTTGTCCAATGCACCTAGTGTCTTTAGGAACCTTATGAATAGTATGTTCCAGCCCTTCCTTGACTCCTTTGTGATCGTGGTCATATACGACATCTTGGTGTACTCCGATGACCTAGTTCAACACTATGACCATCTGGGTAGAGTCCTTGATATAGTGAGAAAGTAGAAGTTCTATGGAAAGTTATATAAATGTGAGTTTTGGATAGACCGAGTCATGTTTCTCGGACACATCATCTCAAGAGGAACGATCGTCGTAGATCTAGCTAAAGTGATGGCAGTTTGAGACTGGCCTGCATTGAAGAACCTCTCAGAGATTTGTAACTTCTTGGGGTTGGTCAGATACTATTGACGCTTCATCAAGGATTTCTCGAAGACCGCCTTGCCGCTTACCATGTTGGCTCAGAAGGATGTGAAGTTTGTGTGGTCCGATATTTGTGAAGCTCAATTTCCGAAACTGAAGGAGAAGCTGACCACTACCCCAGTATTGACCCTACCTTCCGACAATGAGGTTTTGTGATATTCATCGATTCTTTGAAGATGGGACTTGGTCGTGTGTTGGAACAAAATTGGCATGTGATTGCATATGCCTGCCGACAACTCAAGCCCAACAAGGTGAACTACCCAATGCATGACTTAGATCCGGCTGCAATCATCCATGCGTTGAAGATATGGTGGCATTACATGTACGGTGCTACCTTCAAGATCCTCACCAAACATAAGAGCTTGAAGTACCTCCTAACACAGAGATACCTGAACCTACGACAGTGACGATGGATAGAGTACATGAAGGATTATGACTTCACCATTGCCTATCACCCTGGAAAGGCAAACGTCGTAGCTGATGCGTTGAGTCAGAAATAGCTCCGATGTGCAGATGTTTTGTCTAGCCAGTGGAAGGTCTTAGAAGAGCTCATGGAGTGGACTCTAAAACTGTTAGAGGACCGAGTTCGATTATCCAATATTCAGATTCATTTAGAGTTGTTGAACGAAATAGTGGCGGAACAATTGACCATTTCAGAACTCAGCAGGATGAAGGGCTTGTTGGGGAAGCCACACACTCATCTCTCGGTGGGAGTAGATGGAGGGATCAGATTCAAGAATTGTATTTGGGTTACTAAAGATTCACCATTGTAGGAAAGTATCTTGTAAGAGGCTCATGGTTCTAAGTATATGGTACACCCGGGCACTACAAAGATGTTTAAGGATCTGTAGAGGTTTTTCTGGTGGCCAGGGATGAAAAGAGACATTGCAGCATATGTGGCCAACTATCTTACGTGCCAAATGGTGAAGGATGAACACCAATGACCTGGTGGACTTTTACAGTCAATAGAGATTCTAGAGTGTAAATGGGAGCAGATCACCATGGATTTCATGGTGGGTCTACCCCGAACCAAGAGAGGTCATGATGCAATATGGGTTGTGGTAGATCGTCGTACCAAGTCAGCACACTTCCTTGCCGTGAAAACCACTGCCAAAGTGTCAGAACTAGATGAGTTGTATATTAGGGAGATAGTACGTTTTCTTGGCGTACTCGGTTCCATCATTTCCGATAGAGACCCAAAGTTCACTTTCAAGTTGTGGAAGCAGGTACAAGAAGAACTTGGTACAAGGTTGAAGTTCAGTACCTCTTATCACCCGCAGATGGATGGCCAATTAGAGAGGACAACATAGACATTAGAAGATCAGATGAGAGATTGTATTATCGATTGGGGTGGATCATGGGAGCAATACTTACCTTTAGCCGATTTTTCCTACAACAACAACTACAAAGCCAGTATCAGGATGCCTCCGTATGAAGCTCTTTATAGGAGACCGTGTCAGTCACTACTTCACTGGGATGATGTCAGTGAGAGGACCTTGTTGAGGTCATATGAGCTCCAAGTGTATGCATATAAAGTCGCTTTGATCAAACAGAGGATGAAGAGAGCCCAGGATTGACAAAAGTCGTATGTTGATCCGAAGTGGACTGACATGCAGTTCACGGTGGGAGAGCATGTATTCTTGAAAATCTGACCGCTCCGAGCTATAGCCAAAAATAGAAGGAAGCTAAGTCCCCGATACGTGGGTTTGTATGAGGTGTTAGAACAGATTGGTGAAGATGCATATCATTTGGCATTACCCCCTCAGTATAGTATGATGCATGATGTATTCCATGTGTCCAATCTGAAGCAATATGTGTAAGATATGAGCCATGTGCTGAGCATTGAGCCTATTGAGCTTCAAGGGAAGCAGACATATCCTGAGTCACCTTTGCAGATTCTAGATATCAAGGTGAAAGAAATCAGATGTAAGAATATAGAGATGGTAAATGTTATTTGGAAGCACAATAGAGAGGATGAGCCCACATGGGAGCTGAAGACAGACACGGAAAAAGCATATCCTGACTTGTTTGTTTGATTGCTGAATTTTGAGGGAAAAATTCTTATAAGGAGGGGATGATGTTATAACCTCAATTTTCCTAATTCAGAATTTAAATGTAATTTCTCCTTTTAAAGATATATGAACATATAATTGTTTGATTTGATTTGACTTGAATGTATGGATTTCGTTAATAAATAGCCTTGCTTGTGTGATTTCGTAGGCCTTTTTGGCTATTGGGCCCAATAACAAGATATAGGAAATAAAAGGAAAAAGAAATTTAGTTAATAAAAGAATAATTAAAAAAGGAGAAAAGAAAGAGGTAGGATCCTCTAGAAGGCTAGGAGGTAGCCTCCAATGGTGGATTTTGTATTTTTGGGATTTCTAGGGTTCCAAGGAGCCCAAGTTGCAAAGATAATAAGAAAGGAAAGAGAAAATACCAATTAAATTATCTTTATTAAAATATAACTTTCTTATGAAGGTAATACCCTTTTCCTTTGGAATTTGGATCTCAATACACAAGTAGATAATGTCGACCCAAAGTTTCCTTTAAATTTTGGTGGAAAAAGGATGCACGGTTTATGAGATATGGATTTTTGAAGTTATCCTAAAGTGGAAAGGAATATGTGTCACGATTTAATTTGGGATTAAAATCACGAATTTTTGTTATTAAGCGCGCACTCATGACCATTGGATCAACGATCCACAGCTTGGGTTAAGTCTTGTTCTTACGAGGACTGGGAAAGTAGAGTCCAGATTGTGAGAATTTTGATCAAAGATTTCTCGGATTTGAGGCAACCTACGAAGCAATGGATGAGTCCATCTCCTTCAGGAGATTGTTTCAAACTTTACCACCCTAAGGTCGGTTCGGTTTCATGGAGGAATAAAAGAACCCCCAATTCGTCAGATGACTGTGAGAGACCCTATATATAGGGATGGGTCTGGGCATTGTGAGAAATTGCGCAAACCCTATCCACGAGTCCAAAGTGCAGCGAAAATCATGCTTGTGCTCCCAATTTAACCAACTACCTTGTTTTCCCCCCTCTATGAGTAGCAGGTCTCGTCGGAGCGGTTGGGGTACAGTGATGGTGAAGGAGTGTTGCGGAGAAGGAATTGATCGGGCGGGTAGGTTCGTGGGAGGTAGACGAAGCTCCCCGTGTTCTTAGATTGCTCGTAGGCGCATGGAAGCCCAAAGTTAACCCAAGAGTTGAACTCGGCTCGCTGCAGGCGCACACGAGAGGTTGAAGACGATGCCTACCTAAATTACCAACTTGCCCTCCCTCTCCTCTAGTCCAGATAAGGGCATATGCATCTTTTGTTTCTTTTGATTCGTGGGCGAGGCGCGTGCTGCGGATCGTCAGATTCCGCATGGTCCAACGGACCATGGATCGAACGGCCGAACTTTTATGGCAATTTCCTAATATAATTCCTCTCTGCTAGAAAATCCAAGAAAATACCTTTCTTTGCAAAAATCATAGAAATTAATAGGAAGGTCAGATGAAGAAACTTTATATATGAAAAATGATCAGAAAAACATGAGCAATCAGATAAAAATAGTTTTTGCATCTTCTTTCATTTCTAATTGCAAAAGTACCTTGAGTTTTTCATAAAGTTCCTTAAATTTGGGTTAAAACCCTAATGATGATTAGAGATCAAATCTAAGATGCTTAATGGGTTAATTTGAGTATTAATAACCTGTTGAAAAGAAAAGTAAGGTTTGAATCTGAAATTAGATTATAATTGGTTTGTTTTAGGGCTTTAATCCATGAATATATGATAATACATGTAGAAACCCTAATCTAGGGTAAAGAAGGAAATTAACTTGAACAATCTGAATTATTTGGGATAATGTTGTTATTTATTGATCCTAAGCCTATTAGGAGGAATATGACAAGTTAATTAGGGTTTGTACTTAGATTTGCTGAATTAGAGTTTATAGTATCAATGATGAGGATGAATCCTAATGAAACCCTAAAAGGAAGTAGGAAACCCTAGGAAGCAAGTTCATATGAGTGTACTATGACAAAATGAATAATAATTAGAATATATGATTTTTTCAGGATCATTGCTTGTGTGAACTACTTGCTTGCCTGGATATTTCCTTTCTTGGATTATTGTTAGGTTTTTGATTCAACTGAATAGGTATGTGGTTAACTATGAATAATCGCCTTTAGTTTCATGACGTTTCTAGGATGTTTTTATCGAGTGATTGCAACCTAAATTGTTGGATGTTCAGTTATGCAAACTTTAAATTCCCTATGAGTATAACAATAAATTATGTATGTGTATTCTCGAACCTACATGCCACCCTGATGTAAGTTGCAAGACCAAGCCCCAGAGGGAAGGTTTGAGTTGGTCAAGCCCTGGAGGGAAGAACATTGGGCACCACAAGAGGTGACCCCAGGCACCAAGCTTAGGATGGAGAAGGTGGCCTTATGTCCTTTGCAAGGACATAACCCTAAGAGAGGGTAATCCAAGGTTTAGGGCAAAAGCAGTTGAGAATGTCACATTGGAAGCATAATTTGGATTGTTAATAAATTATTTGTGATAATTAGGTTGTTTGAAACTATTTGTGAAATTGTGATTGTTCCCTACATACCAGTATAGAAATATATTGACCGACATTTTGTTTGTCGGCATTTTAGGTACAATTCTGAAAACGGACAAATAGTAAATTGAAATATTGTGAAGGTACAATTAACCTACGCAAGGAGGATTAATTGGTTAGGCTTTTGTACTGTGGATAGAAGTCTAGATCCAAATTTTACAAGGTATGTAAAATATTTATTTTATTCTAGCTTTTCAGTTTAGTAATATTAGAATTTGATAATTATTCCTGAGTTTCAAACCATGGATCCTGAAATATTTGGGATGGTGTCTCTAACCTCTTGGTCTCCTATGATTGGGGGTTACCTAGAGGTGGGGTCGTTACAAATTGACTGTTAGTTTTAATGTTCTAATGGTGCAAAAATTAATAATTTAACTATCTAGTATTTCTTATTTTCATCTATGGTCTGCCAACATAACATGTCCAACTTACATTCAAGGTGAGAATTTATGATTACTCATGCTTTTTCCAAAGTGAGAGGCATACTACTAATTCTTCCTCCTATACCGGAAGGAATTATAGAAGTGATACATGACATCCCTTAAACACACTTAGCTACATAGTGGCACATTCATACAAAAATCGTCTGTGCTTGAAACTATGATAGAAAAGAACTACTGGGAGGAACAAAGAGAAATGAAAAAAGAGAAGTAAAAAGAAAAAGAAATGATTATATATTGAGAGATAAGTTGTGAAACTGGGAGAGAGAAAAGATGCATAAAAATTCTACAAAGTAGTTGATTGTTAATTTTTATGTTCCAATGGTGAATAATATTAATAGTTTATCTATCTAGTGTTTCTTATTTTCATCTATGGTTTCCCAACATAATGTGCTCAACTTGCATACAAGGTGAAAATTTATGAGTACTAAAGCTTTTTTCAAAATGAGAAGCTTATTACTCATCCTTCCTCCTAAACCTAAAGGAATTATAATAGTGATACATGACATCCCTTCAAATACACTTATGTGTATCATGTATATATTCAGATTGTGTATTTTTCACTTAATAATGGGTATCAAGTTGGTTATCTTTTGTGTATGATTTATATGGATTATCTATAAATATTATAAGTCTATAATAGGTTAGGGAAGTCATATTGAATTGAAATGATGCCAACAAAATAATCAAGTTAATATTGAAAAGTATTTTTTATTTCTATCGTTAACGTGTAACTTGGGAGTTGTCATATTATTGGGAAAGGAGACATCCCTTACTATCATTATAGAAATATGTGTACTACCTATGAATAGAATATATAGTCACTAATGTAAATTTTTATTAGAGTTATGATACATTCAAAGACTGGAAGTAAACTTCACACATTGAACATGTAAGGTTTATAAATAAAAACACTATGAGCATAATAAACAATATTCAATGCATAGGACAACAAAAATATAATAGAAGTCATCTGTTACATGAAAGCCAAACGACGTGACATTAGGCGTCAACATAATAAGCAAGGCTATCAACGTCTAACAACAGTGTGATTAGACAAACGACTTGGCGTCAACCATTAGCGAGATGAGCCAAGGATATTGACTTTGCTGCATTCTTAATGACTGGATGGACTGGAAGAACATCACTTATCTAAAAGATTGCAAGGAAATGATTTCTTTAAGTAGATATGTATATAAATATACATGTCTTGTTTCTCAACGGGACGGTCCGGTCATGAGTTTCTTACACATTTATTTATGTTCTCCTATAATGTTTTATTCTTGTATATCTTATCATGATCTAACTGCAATTGTTAATTATTTGCTACTGTTTGTTGTTACATGTAACGATGTTTATACCTAAACAATCTAACAATCTTAAAGAAATCATTCGTTGTCATTAATTAGCAATGGAGATCATGGCACGTGCGCTAGAATTAACAAAAACATATGCCTGAAAATTTATTGTTTGGAACGTTATATATTAGCAATGTTGAATATATAATTGGCATAATATATAGATATGAAGAATAGGAACAACCAGAACTAAATAAAATTGATTCCAAAAATATGAATATTATTTTTAGTTGGAAAAAGGCTGATACGAGATGCAAAGAGTTAATTTTATTTGTGTTAAAAATACAAATTGTATAATTTATACTCTTAGTAAGTATTGCTTATTTACATGACATTGTATAGGGATGGTAGAAATAAAATATAAAACTAAAAATAAGGGTACTAAACTATGATACGTTTCAAGTTTTATAATATTTCTAAATCTTTTATTTAGTAGAGGTAAATCTATTCTTGAACAAGTAATTAATGTTTTAATTCTTGGTGTACAAAATTATGGATGCATGCATTAATTGCTTGAAAATTTTATTGTTATGTCTATAGTTGAGATATTCTTAATATTTTAGGAAGTCTTTTGACATATATCTCAAATATAAAGGTGAATGTCAATGAGAGGTTTCATGTTAGACATTAATAAACAAGTACATCTGAAAGATACAATTGTCAATTTACATGTTAGTTTTTCCCCGATAGTTAATTTAGTGCTAAGACCAAAGGTAAGAAATTAAAGATAGTACATATATTTATGGCTAAGAACAAAGTATGTCCTTTATAAACAAAGGATAGAAGGTTGCCACATCTGAAATTAAGGATATTATAATTAGATAATTATTTTCTTGAACCTTAATGATGGGTATGTGTCTTTAAAACCTAAAATCTCGATTATTAAATGAGATAGTTTTGTAATAGAACGTAAAATGTAATAAGTTATTATTACATATCTTTGTGATACTATGTTATTTAGGAAGTGATATTTGTGTAACATGGAGAACTAGTTTAAGATTCTTGTTGAACATATTTCAAATTGCAATTTAATATTTGAATGAATATAGTTCTGTAAGCATGAATCTTGTTTCATCTAATATATAATGTTATTGTTTGAGACATATTTTGTTGTTTCAATGAAACAAATGATGAATCATGAATTGGTTCCAAAATCCGACATTAATTCTGAAAGATGTAAAATATATATATAAAATAAGTTGCCTAGAAGAATTTCTTTTTATAATAAGAATTCTGAAATTCTAGTTTTAGTTCACCATAACATCTGTGAATTAATAAAGTTACTAATAGGAACTGAAAATTGTTATTTTATAATATATGTGGATATTTGTGTAGATATTATTATGTCATTTTACTTAAAAGTAAAATTGAGACATTAGAAAATTCAAAATATTTTAGATGGAAGCTAAATTTCAAACTAGTAAGGTACTTAAATGATTAAGATCTAATGGGGAGAAGAACATACCTTGAACTTGTTTGTTAGAATTTTAACAACTCCACTGTGTAGTTCATGAAGGTTGCTGCTCCGTATACACCATGGTTTATTGGGATTGTAGAATGTAAAATCTAATTCCTTATTTAAATGGCTAATAACTTTCTCCAGACCTCAAGTTTACTCATACATATGTGGAAGAAACTTTGACTATGTCTTGCCAAATTTTGAATAAAGTTTTCTATAGACATAATAAGAGTAACCTAATTGAGTTATTGATTGAGAAAGAATTGTTCCTCTAATATCTTGAAATGTGGGGGCATTTTTACTAGGTATATGTCTCTGAACACAAAAGAAAAGAAATTTGATTTTGAAAAATGGTTGATGCCATTTTACTGAGTCATGTAAAAACAAGTTACGCCTTTAGATTTGTGATTGTAAAATCTGAAATCTTAGGCGGTAAGGTTTATACAATTATGATATTATGTACGACATTCTGTGATAATGTGTTTCCCATGAAAAATGGGTGTATCTAAAGAAATATCTCATAAAAGATTCATTATACACATGGTTTTTTCTCGAGTACGTAAAAAGGATGAGAAATGTGGGGGGCAACTTAGAATTTGCTATTTCTAAATTTTTTGATTATGATGAAATTGATGAACAAAGGAGAAGTTAACTTACTAAGATTTTAAAGGATGATAGAAGTGAATTTCTCACTTATAATATCGAAGATGATCTTGTTCCTTTCATAACATACTATGGATTCTCCAAAAGCATAGTTTTGGAAAGAAATTGTTAACAAAGAAATATTATGAATTCACTCAAATCAATTGTGGGAATTTGTAGATTTGTCTTTTAGTTGTTCTAAAGTTGTAAGTAAATGGATTCTTAAGATGAAAATAAATTCAGACATAATCAATAACGTACTTTGCTAGGCTAACTGCTAAGGGTTTTACACTCTGAAGGAATAAAGTATTTTGATACATATTATATTGTTTCCTACATGAACACAATCTGAATGCTTAAGGCATTAGTTGTCACATATAATCTCATATTCATTAAATGAATGAGAATTTCATATTCTTACGCGTTAATATTCACGAGAAGATATATATATGTGGAACAACCTGATGAATTTGTGCATTGTAGGAATGAACATAAAAGTGTGTAAATTTATTAAAGCTATTGGATGGCTTGAAACGAGCTCCTATGTAATGATTTGAGATGTTTGATAGAGTACTATAAATGAAATGCTTCATTTCTAATAATTTTGATAAATGTATCTACTGTAAAAAATTCGTCAATGGTTAATTCATGTTGTTATACATAGATGATGTTTTGTTTCCAATATAAAAGTAATAAATTAAACTATCATTCTTATGTAATAAGTTTTAGAAGAAATATATATAAGAGTCTTTTATGTGATTTTAAGGCCTAAAATCATGAGGTTTATTGATGGTATAACTCTCTACAAGTCTCATTATGTTGAGAGGATACTAGAGAAGTTTGAGTACACATCATGCAACCACGTTAAGACTCTATATGAACTCACCAAAATGTCTTGTATAAGAATGTGACTGAAGTTCTAATGAATTAATTACAATACTTTCTGGATATTGGAAGTTTGATGTATCTTAAAAACCACACATGTACATACATTGTGTTTGTTTTGTGCAAGTTGAGTAGATACACCAATGATCCTGCTAAGACCCATTTAGAAATCTCTTGATAGAGTATTGACGTCTGTAAAGGGAACATGTTACCTTGACTTCATTATGACAAATATCCTTTGGTAGTCGAAGGATATAATAATGCATGTCGGTTTGTCATGAACTCTAGGAGTAATGGTGTCTTGGGATATATTTTTCTCATATGAAAATGTGTTGTTTTATGGATTTTCTTAGTCTTCTTCTGAAGCTTAGTTCGGTGTTTTATATATGAAATTTAATTGGAAGTTGAATGGTTGCATAGATTTTAATCTAAGTTAGCTATTGAAAATTTATATGATTCCTGCAATTTCATTTCATATTAATAACAATACAACTATAAAAGATATAAAGATTGACAAGTATAATTAAAACAAGATTGACACATCCAAGTCAGACTTATGTCTGTAAGGGAGTTAGTGTCTTGTGGGGTCAAGGCTTGACTACGTAGGTAACTTTTTTCTTATAAATCCAATTCTTTGACTATATGTATTAATATGGCATTAGTTGAGAAATTCAAGTTGGAGATGGCACTAAAACCCATTCTTATTCATAAGCAGTAGCAACCCAACCTAAAAGAATGGAGATCCCATGAATTGGGTTCAATGCGGTAATAACAAGTTGTTAGGTGAATTGATGACACTATATAAATTTTTATTTGATGCTTCATCTGTGTGTCTCTCCCCTGAAAACCTATTTAGTATCATATGCTGCAAGTTAGTAAGAGATTAGTCTCTAAATGGAGTCAAGTCCTAGGATAGGATGCTAGTAGTACATGCTTGGAGACTTCAACTAATTGATTGATGTTGTATGGGCCACAACAAGGAATAGAGTTGTTTCCTATATAAATCATGATTCCCTAATTAGGATGCATGGCCTTTAATGCATCATTTTACTTCTTTACTGTCATGTCTTTATTATGTTGTTACCAACTGATACTCTTGCAACCAAGGTTCAAGTTCAAGACTTTAGTTCACTTAGTTCCTGTGGGAGTCTACGTTGGATAACTCAGGTAGATTCAAACTAAATGGTATCTACTGAAAACATAGTATGGAGGACTGTTTGGTAGGGCATTATACATTGGACTTTGTGGGGGATTGTTGAATATATAGCTTTTGTAGCTATTATTTAGCATGTGTTAAGCCCGATGTAGTGTAGCCAGTACATAATGGAAAGGAACGTAAGTTACTCCTTTTGTATAAAAGGATAACTACGTTATTAATTATTTATTTAATTAATAGTATCTTTCCAAAATGGTTCAGTAACTTTTCATTATGTGAATAAGAGATGAAGTTAATTATTTATATATAATTAATAGTCTCCTTTCCTTAACAGTACATACATGTATGTTTCGTGTATAATTCGAAAACGGTTTAGTAACTTTCTGTTATGTGAATAAGAGATGAAGTTCATTATTTATATAATTAATGGTTTCCTTTCCTTAACGGTACAAACATGTACGTTTCGTGTACAAGAATGATCGAGTGATCGTGGTCGTCTAAGATTCAGACCTGGGGTGTGAAAGGGTTATAAAAGGGGAAACATGTCATTAGGGTTGGACACACAATGAATTTAGCCTCCGTCTGCATAATGCACAGTCATCAGCCGCCGTTTGCAAGAGACGAGAATTGTGTCCCTTTGACGGAGTGTTTCTCTTCTTTCCCTTCACCCATCTGAATTGTAGCTTCGTGGAGGCTTGTCTTCGGAATGAATCGAGCATTCAGAAAAGTTGTCTCATGGAGATCCTTCTCCTGAATGAGATGAACAATGTCGTCCTTCTATTCCTTTGACATGATCTGTCTGGGTGGTGGTACCTGCGATCGCTGGGCTGCACTGGTGGTGCAAATGTTACGGCGTCAAATTAACGTGCCGGAAGAGTGACGTTAAACACAAGCAGACATGTAGAACAAATCGGCGTCTAGCGTTAGCTAGACGAGCCGAACGACTTGAAGTCGTAAGTTACATGACAACCAAACAACGTGGCGTCAGGCATCAGCGTAACACATAAAGCTATCGACGTCTAACAATAGTGGGATAAGACAAACGACTTGACGTCAAATATTAGCGAGATGAGCCAGTGATATAGACTTTGCTGCATTCTTCATAACTGGATGGACTAGAAGAACATCATTTATCTGAAAGATTACAAGACAATGATTTCTCTAAGTATATATGTATATAAATATACAAGTCTTATTTCTCAATGGGACGGCCCGGTCAGGAGTTTCTTACACATTTATTTATGTTCTCCTACAATATTTTATTCATATATATCTTATCTTGATCTACCTGTAATTGTTAATTATTTGCAACTGTTTGTTGTTGCATGCAGGACGTTTACACCAAAACAATCTAACAAGAGCTTCCATAGGATTTGGTGCTGACGAAGATCTTGCGAGTTTGCCTGCCAACTGCCTTGATAGGCTATAGTGCATCACCAAGTCATGTGCCGCTTTCATCTCAAGCCCTAGCTTCATTGATGAGCACCTTCGTCGCCGACGACAGAGTACGGTATCATCCTCTGTCCTGGATGACCATGTCATGTATATCTTGAATAAGATAGATTCAATAACTGCAAACCTAGCAACGGTAATCAATTGACGATAAATACAATGTTGAAGTTATTGGCCCAGTGGAAAACATAGCCCCTATTGATGAATCTATTCTCGAGGATCTTGATTTCGTGCGTGAAAGGGTTTTTTCACTAAGTGATGGTGTGGTCACTAGGGAGTGGAAGCACCTTGATTTCCCTAACCAACAATTACAAAGATATCGTCAGATAGATTGTGCCTTTGCGTTCAGACACATACAAGCAGTAACCTTTAATGGATTGAATAGCTATGTGTTTGTGAGGATTAAAAACTTAGAGTCAACTTCTAGAGGGGGACTGACAGTGCCCACGACTCATGGACATCTTGCTACAGGCATGTTGGACAACATGTCCGCAGCTTCCCCGCATGTACATCCGTGTGTAAGTGGCTTCTGCTACTGGATTACTAAAGATACACTGAATTCATTGGCATTGGTGTTTTTTTGACATCCAAAGAGAAGAAATAGGAAGAACCCCTATACCTTTTAAGAGAAAGGGTGTCATTAGCATCGACGAGCTCGACGATGATGTAGCTATAGTCAGGACAGATGGTAAATGCTACGAGGTGTGGGTATTAGATGAATGTGATAATGGCATGCATCACAACTTGACCAAAAAGTTCAGTATCATCTTGGACTCACATTGGCGTCATAACACTTTAGGTTGTCCTTTTATGGGGTTCTGGCCAGGAAGCAACATTGCTATCATTGTTCCTTGGCTGAAGAAAGGGGCACCGTATCTGACATTATATGACATGGATGGAGGATCATCTGCTGATAATCTCCAAAAAACACTACAGAGTCATTTCGTTCATGTCTTGCGCACTAGTGACGACATTCTTCATTGGATATTGTGTATCAAGGACACACTGGTTTCTTTTTAGCCTCGGTCGTCAGATGGACAATAATCATCTTATCATCATGATTTTTTTTGGTGACAACCTTAATTTTTCTTTACTATATTGGTAGAAAAATAGTTTGTTATGTTGACAATGGAAAATATAGTCATATATGTGTATTTATCCTTTCACAACATTAATGTCATACTGGAAAACTATTTCATGAGTTAGCCTGAATAATTAATTATATTTGAACCCAATTCTGATTGTTTTAGGTTTATTTCCATTGCAAATGTTTATTTCAAATTTCTATCATTGATTCAAGTCCAGTTTAAACTAGGAATCCAAAGACCAATTTCCTAGTTCTTGTCTTATTTTTAGTATGTCATTGGTGTTTAGAGTCTTGTTGAGCGAAACACACACAAATGTGATTCTAAATGCAAAGTACAGCAGGTCCTATATGGAATCACAATCTTCAGTCAAGCACAATGGGCACACTTATTCTCATAAAAACTGTGAGATTGTAATTGGTTAGTAGAAAAAAATATAACAACATATAATAAAAAATCAAAAATATAAATTATTTGTTTGCTGGTTCAAATATAGAAGAAAAATAAAAGTGGTGCTTGGCTGATGTCTGCCTTTAGTTTCTATTTCAGAGACCATTACCATGTGGTGTTTTGCATTCAAATTATTTAGAAGCGTGTAAATTCACCAGTTTACTTATATATGACTTCTTAGTTTGTGAAGCTATCATCATCCAAGTTAGAAACATTGAGAACTTATTTTGTAAAGTCACGTCCTTAAGGTTAACCTTCAAACAACCATTAGTTATGTAGTGATTAAGTTAAGAAATCACATGGTCCAGCTCTTTTTATTGAAATCTTAGATCTTCCAAGATGTAAGAACTTAAGTATCATTGTAAAATTGTGAAAATAATGGTCTCACAACACCAACAATTTAATTACATAGAGAATGTTTGCAAAAATGGGACTATATCGAATTGTATTGAAAACAAAGATAATAATAACAAGCCACTAAGGGCACCTAGGCTTCTTTTGGATCTTCTCATCGTTCCCCTTAAATCTACTCTTAAACAATCTACTCATCATTAGTCGTAAGTCATGTCCATGCATTCCTTTGTGGATATGAGGTACATGAACATAAAAGGGAATGTGTTTGTCACAAGTACTTGTACAAATTCATGTTGAAATGAAAGTTAAATAAGTTCATCGAGGGATAAAATTTATCTAGGATTGTATTCAAGTATCAATCAAAAGTATCTAACATCATAAACCAAGTAGAAAAAAATATTTAAGATGTTTAGTGATTTTTTTTTGTCAAATTTGACACATTATGTCTATGTCTATGTGCTTGAGAAGTAGTATGTTATCACCAACCAAATAGGAGAATGACAACACACAAGATAAACCATTCATGAATTGGGGGGGACATTATACCTTCTTTCTACATAGATTTTTGGAAACATAGCTACATAATAACATACAGAGAACTAGTTCATCTATTTCTAACACCATCTAATGTGTTATTAATCTAAGAATAATACATTGTGGGTGTCTTTGATGAATGCAAAAGGTAATAAACAAGTTTAGGCAACCCGTTACTCATAAGTATTGATGATGTCAGATGGAGAAATGTCCAATTAATGTTGGTAGAATCTCATATCTCAATTCTAGAACAAATGTAAACAAGGTATTTCTTAGGATTATGTCGTCAAAGAATTTTAGAATATTTTGTATCTAATGGGAAAGAAGGTTAACAATTAGACCGGTGACTAGATTCATTTTAGAATCTAGTTACACATTCTAGGGTTGAGGATTTGTAGATACAGGTTGCATTGATTAGATGTATCCTTCATTTATGTCAATGTTAAAGAGTTTATTTCCACATATGATGCATTTTTAGAGAACATTCCAATTACTTACAATTCTATTTGATAATATTCATAGGATTTTGATAAGTTGGTCTGTTAGAAATAACTTTGAATTGTTTAATTTAGATGTTAAGTAGTAAAATTTTACTAAGCTCAATCATAATCTCAAACCCACCATTATTACTCATTTAACATTAAGTTATACTTAAAATAGAAAAAATACTTATTGGTGTTAAAAAACTTTACAAATAGTAATATATACAATATAGGAGGTCTAGATCAGATGTTGTTTCAAGTTTGATTTTTTTTGTATGTCTACTCATTTATATACTTATTTTATTGTTTTAATGTGTGCAAATAAATACATCAAAACAAATAATAACTTTAAAAAAAACTTTCAATTTTTAGATATCCTTTTTTTGGCATATTAGAATAACTAATTACATAGGAAGAAAAATAAGATATGGAATATTCACCTTGTCACAATACCATTTCTGAAAGGTTCTTGTGAGAGTGACAAGTGCACTAACAATTATGTCGTTCCACCTCTTTGTGAGATGATAACCACCCTATTGAGTTTGTGATACCCACTTATATCCGACCATAGGAAATTGGTCTTTTGATTCCTGGCTCAAACTAGACTTGAATCATTGACACAAATTTGCAATAAATATTTGGAATGGAAATAAACCTAAAACAATAAAAAAATGGGATCAAATATAATTAATTATGCAGGCTAACTCATGAAATAATTTTCCAATATGACATGAACGTTGAGAAAGCATAAATACACATATATGACTATATTTTCCATTGTCAACATAACAAACAGTTTTTCCTACCAATACAGTAAAGAAAAATTAAGGTTGTCACCAAAACAAATCATGATGATTATTGTCCATCTGACCGCCGAGGCTGAAAAAAAACCAGCGTGTCCTTGATACACAGTATCCAATGAAGAATGTCGTCACTATTTCCCAAGACGTGAACGAAATGACTCTGTAGTATTTTCTGGAGATTATCAGCAGAATCTCCTCCATCCATGTCATATAATGTCAGATACGGTGCCCCTTTCTTCAGCCAAGGAACGAAGACAGCAATGTTGCTTCCTGGCCAGAACCCCATAAAAGGATAAACTAAAGTTTGATGACGCCAATGTGAGTCCAAGATGATTCTGAACTTTTTGGTCAAGGTATGATGCATGTCACTATCACATTCATCTAATACCCACACCTCGTAGCATTTACCATCTGTCCCGACTATAGCTACATCACCGTCGAGCTCGTCGATGCTAATGACACCCTTTCTCTTAAAAGGTACAAGGATTGTTCCTATTTCTTCTCTTTTGATGTCAAAAAAAACCAATGCCAACGAATTCAGCATATCTTCACTAATCCAGTAGCAGAAGCCACTTACACACACGGATGTACATGCGGGAAAGCAGCGGACATGTTGCCCAACATCCCTGTAGCAAGTTGTCCACGAGCCGGTGTTGAACTCGTACACGTCCAGTTGGAGTCTGGTTGGCACTGGCAGTCCCCTTCCAGAAGCTGACTCTAAGTTTTTAACCCTCACAAACACATAGCTATTCAATCCATTAGAGGTGACTGCCTGGATGTGTCCGAACGCAAAGGCACAATCTACCTGACTATATCCTTGTAATTGTTGGTCAGGGAAATCAAGATGCTTCCACTCCCTAGTGGCCGGATTTAGGAGGACAATGGAGAGATTTTTATTAATTTTCATCCCAACCACACCGTCACTTAATGAAAAAACCCTTTCACGCATGAAATCAAGATCCTCGAGAAAAGACTCATCAATGGGGGCTATGTTTTCCACTGGGCCAATAACTTCAACATTGTATTTACCGTCAATCTTGATTACCGATGCTAGGTTTGCAGTTATTGGATCTGTCTTATTCAAGATATACAGGACATGGGCATCCAGGACAGAGGACGATACCTTACTCTGTCGTCGGCGCCGAAGGTGCTCGTCAACGAATCTAGGGCTTGAGATGAAAGCGGCCCATGACTTAGAGATGCACCGTAGCCTATCAAGGCAGTTGGCAGGCAAACGCGGCAAGATCTGCGTCGCCACCAGATCCCATGGAAGCTCTCGAGGTACTTCCTTGGAGAAAGTATCTTTGGTCGTCATTTGCTACACGATCGTAGACTTCGTTTGCTTAGCCTTTAGATCGTTTCTTGAACCTGCCGTAGATAGATTATTTGCACCTGTAAACGTACAGGGATAGCCTCTCGCCACTTCTTGACTTCCCTTTATATAATATTAAATTTTGTGTATAACAACTTTATTATGGTAATTGAATCAAATTAGGCTAACAAATGCAAATTCTAGTGTCGAGTGTTGTGGATGTTGAGGATTACATAGTAAAAATTTTATTGAAAAGGAGGCAATTATTGTCAATTCTCTGAAGAACAATGTCTGCTATGACCTTAGGCATACACTTTGGAAAGCAGTATGCTTCTTGTGTAGTGGGTGTTGTGACAATCATAGTAAGAAATTTATTCAAAAGGAAAATATTTTTATGAACTCCTTGAAGAACAATGTCTTGTAAGAGCTTGGGCGTACAATCTAGAAAGCACCACGCTTCACGAATAGCGGTTCAAGAAAGAAAGAGAGCGTTATGGAAACAAAAGAGAGGAGAAAAATGGGTAAAGAAATGAAATTAGTAAGGACAGATAAATGTGCAACGAAATTGGTAAAAGTACACAGACGAAGATTAGGAAAAGTAAATGTTGGAATTTAGTGTTTCTATTATATTTTTGTTGATCTATGCATTGAATACTGTTTATTATTCTCGTAGTGTTTTTATTTATAAACGTTACATGTTCAATGTGTAATGTTTGCTTCCGGTCTTTGTGTGTATCATAACTCTAATACAAATTTAAATTAGTGACTATATATTCTATTCGTAGGTTGTACACAAAGAATGATAGTAAGGGATGTCTCCTTTCCCAATAATATAACAACTCCCAAGTTATACGATAATGATAGAAATAAAAAATACTTTCCAATATTAACTTGATTATTTTGTTGGCGGCGTTTCAATTCAATATGTCTTCCCTAAACTATTACAGACTTATAATATTTAAAGATTGTCCATATAAATCATACGCAAAAGATAACTAACAGAATACCCATTATTAAGTGAAAAATACACAATTTGAATATATACATGATACACATAAGTATAAGTAATACACAAAAACTATGTATATCGGTACTGGAAAATTCACTACAAAAGAATACACAATAAATTAAAAATGTAAAATATATGTCATCCACAAAAGATAAATGACGTGCCACAACTAAATAATAAGAAATATTAGAAATTCATAAAAAAAATCAATAAATAGATTATCTATTAAAGAAACAATATACACTTATACATTCTGGAACAAACACCAACGTGAGTAACAATAATTACAAACGATGTACTTACTATCTTTGAATTTTCATTTTCATGCAACAGGAGGAAGGATGAGTAATATGCCCCTCGCTTTAAAAAAAAAAAAAGCATAAGTACACATGAATTCACACCTTGTATGCAAGTTGGACACATTATGTTGGTAGACCAAATGTGAAAGTATGAAACACTACATAGGTAAACTATTAATATTTGCACCATTAGAACATTAAATCTAAAGGTCAATTACTTTGTAGTCTTTTCATACATCTTTTCTCTCTCCCAGGTTCACAACTTATCTCTCAATATATAATCATTTCTTTTTCTTTTCATTTTTCTCTTTGTTTCTCCCAACAATTCTTTTCTAGCATGGTTATAAGTGTGGACGAATTTTGTATGAATGTGCCATTATGTGGTTTAGTGTATTTCAAGTGATGTCATGTATCGTTGTTATAATTCCTTTGGGTATAGGAGGAAGGATGAGTAATAAGCTTCTCACTTTGAAAAAAGCATGAGTACTCAGAAATTCTCACCTTGTATGCAAGTTGGTCACATTATGTTGGCAAACCATAGATTAAAGTAAGAAATACTAGATAGATAAACTATTAATATTATTCACCATTAGAACATAAAAACTAACAATCAACTACTTTGTAGAGTTTTTCTGCATCTTTTCTCTCTCCCAGTTCCACATATTTTCTTTCAATATAAAATCATTTCTTTTTCTTTATACTTCTCTTTTTTTCATTTCTCTTTGTTCTTTTGAGTAGTTCTTTTCTGTCATAGCTTCAACCATGGATAATTTTTGTATGAATGTGCCACTATGTGGCTTAGTGTTTTTAAGTGATGTCATGTATCACTGCTATAATTCCTCCTGGTATAGGAGGAAGTGTATGCGCATGTGGGCTGATATGTCCCTAGGAATGAACTTGAATAATGAAGGTACTTATGTAAATCATCTAGATAGGAAGAAATTAAGAAGGGTGGGAAGGAGTCCTAGGTTGTTTGAGAGTTTGTTTGTTTCAGACTTTATTTAGCGAGCTGATCAGCCAGATTATTCTAGTTATGCTTCAGATGAAAGACGTCTTGGATATTTGTCTCCCTTAAAAGGTGATTGATTTCTTGCATGAGAAGCTTGTACCTAAGAGGAGCAATGTTGATGTTGTGAATCCATTTGACTACAATATTGCTTGAATCAGTGAGAATGACCCCTGGTCCTAGAGTGTTGCTTCTTGTGTTCTACAACCCTTCTAAAATTTCTAAGAGTTCTCCTTCCATCGGGTTCACACCTCTCATAGTATCTATTTCACCAGAAAGCCATTAACCTTCTATCTCCTGTAAGACTAAGCTAGTGGATCTGGAATTCATGGTTTTGTTTAGCACATTGTCAATGAATATGCAGAATGAAACTTGTGGTAGAAAGGTAGTGTGGTTTTATGGAGTAATGTTATGAGTTTGATTCATACTCGAACCTCGGAAGGCATTCTTGAGTGAGGCCAGTTCATCTCAGCATAGGACTTCCAAGACAACAGGTTGTCTGGACTTCCCTTCAAAGATGGAAAGGTTCCTATTCTTGCAGAGTAACCAGCATGTGGCCATAAACAATGTGCTCCAATGTGTGATACCTTTTAGGGTTTTCAAGTATTAGGCTATCCAATCCGAAGTTGAGTCTAAGACAAAGAATTAATAAGCTTCATTGGGAAGCAGTCTCCTCCAAGTTAAAGTAGCTTCTGGGTAGTCACATATAGAATTGAGAGATGTTTTGGTTGCAATGTCACAACACGAGTAGCGACTGCCCACAGTGAGCTTCCTCTTGAACTTCAGGTCAGTTGTGAGTAGGTGGTTCCTATGTAAGAGCCAAATATGGGTCTTCATTCTGTGTGGTAAGGTAGAGGACCAAATCTCATCGAAGTGCCCTAGATTATCAGTATAAGCAGAGTTGGTGAGAATTTTGTAGGCATAATCCAGAGTGTAGGTGCCATCTCTAGTGTGTAGCCAAGACCAGAATCCTCTCCATATGAGGTACTAGGAGGTGTCATGAGAAGAATGTATTGGATAGTGTTCCCAGTGAACCAAAAAATTAGAAATTCTGTGTCCCACCGACCTTCATCTAAAAAAAGGCTTGCCACTTTCAGATTTGTAATTTCATCTGGGATAATGAGATGTGGCTTGAGGACTGGAGTGAATCCTTCTCCCACATAGGCATTCGACCATACGTCATGTACTCCCCCGAGATCACAACATTCCATGAGTTTCTCAATAAGAAGGGTATGGAGGTCTTCATACTCTGTCAAGTATGTGAACCCAAAGGGTTTCTGTCTCTTTGTGTTTTGTATTTGGATTTCATGAGATCCACCTAAGGAATTGGTCTATTCTAGATGAATCTCCATGCTAATTTTTTGAACAAAGCATTATTAAAATCCCTCGCCGACTTTACTCCCACACCTCCTCTGTGGAAGGGTATAGTGAGATGCCTCCAGGAAACTAGGTTCTGGAGTTTCATCATTGTAGGACCATTCAAAATGAAGTTTCAGATTAATTTGTTGATCTTGTCTGTAAGGAGTGGGACCCAAAGGGGATTCACTCCCTACTAAAATTTCAAAAATAAACCATCCATTCCAAACTAACTGAAATGGTATGCTAGGATATGTGTAAAATTTTGAAATCTCAAATAATGGTATGCAAAACAACCAAAGTGTAGTAGGGAATAAAAATAATGACTATATTCACTTTTACAAAAGTACAACATCATCACCCATAAAGGGTATACATGGATATTAAAACATATGGATCTAGTAGAGGGAAATATAAACCATATCAAGTTTGTCTCCAAGCAACATCTTCATTACTTAGGTCCATTTTGGAACCCATGTACTCCTTACCCTAAACTTGTGTTGGTCCTCCTTGATCTTATTCCTCTCCTTGTCCTAGGCCTGGGTGGTTGGGATCACCCAACAAAAGGAGAAAACAAGGCATGTGTCAAATAAGGAAACAGAACAAGATAATATCAACAACGGATAAAAGGTTGTATGTTCAACAAGAACAAAGAAAGTCAAGAGTATGAGGCACATATGAAATAAGAATCTTGCCATGTCAAATAACAAGAAATTCTATACAAATGATTAAGTTAGATGAAATTAACTAAGTAGGGTTGAGGCACCTAGCAGACCCAAACCAATAGGTGAGGGGAGATTAAACGCATTCCCAGTCACCTACAAAATATATATATAATTGCGAGAATTTACACATTACCCTATGAGAAATAACACATGACCAAACTATGGGTGGTTGTACATAAGTACCACTACATTAGCTAATAATCCAAACAAATCACTATGCTAAAATAAATTATATGGTAAGTCAAGATTTAACATCAAATAATTAGAAATATGGCCAGTGGCTCAAAGCTAAGCAAATAATCAATAGTTGCACCAAAAAGAGCATTACTAGGAATCAAGGTTTAGTCCATGCCTCATTGGGAAATTAAGGTTTGGTATAACCAATATGCTCAACTTAAGGAATATGATGCACATACCACAACTCAGAGTCCTAAATAATTCTTTTTCATCAACTTAGTTCATTCCAAGATCTGCTTTGCCTAATTCAACTTATTCACATAGATTAGGGTTTTATAAAGCATAATGTGCAAAGAAACCCTAATTTTTGACATTTTTGGAAAACCTCAGATTATGGTAACAAAACCTAGACCAAATGATTCCTTATTTTTTTCTAATCAAGAAAACAAATTTATCTACTTTATTTGTAGTTTATATGAATGAGTTGCATGATAGGACTTTTTATGTATTTATAAATTTCCCAAAAATTGGCTTTAGAAAACAATGGAATTAGACTCTAGAATCAATTTTATTAGATATATCTTATTTTTCTAATTCTAAAACATATTCTAGATTGTTTTTCTGACTTGCCAATCAATTGTTATGAATCTTACAAGATAATTGATTTTTTAATATACAAAACAAAATTGGTTTGAAATTACTAAAGCAAAAGACTAAAATGCCACTGGACGACATATCACAACTTTGATGCGTGACATGCTTGTAGATGTCAATTATTTGGAGTCAAAAATCTCACACCATGATAAAAGAAATTGGGTAGAAAAGACCGAATTGCCCATGGTAAGTGCGACAAAACTAAAATTGATATAGAGGCACTCTAGGGAATTGATCAAGAGGATTGTTTTTCCTCCTTCCTTCCCCTGCCATGGAAGAGGTACAACACCTTTGAGGGGACCCTACTCGTATATTATGATCCTATGAACCTCGAGACGATCAACCAAAGCCGATGAGGCTTGGTCTATTGTTTGAGGATCACTGAACCGGGTCGACGAACCCTCCCAGTGGCAAGTGTCGTAGTGGGTTCAAACACTGTCACATGTCCCAGTTTCTTTCCAACCATACATATTACAACGATTGACTAGGGATGTCAAATACAATCAAACAAAAATTGTGGTTGTGCACTCAAAAATACGGCGGTGGGGCTCAAAAAATCCCAAACGCAGACACAAAACATATGTACCTTGTCGATACACCAAACTAGGTTGTTGTGTGGCTAACTAAAGGAAGATATTGGTAGAAGAAGGCACCTAGATGGTGTGTGAGCATCCAATTGATCCCTATCTTTGTCTTCTTCCCTTGGAGGTCATCGAATCCTAGGAACTTATTGTCAATGTATGTGGGTTGTGCTTGATGCTATGAATAAATTGAGAGGTGGTAGTGGCTCTATACAGTGCAAGGGGAAGACGGGGCTCCTATTTATAGGTAAGGGTTCAAGGGTTAGGCATACAACCGCTGATGGAGAAATAAGGTTTTGGAAAAATTGGGATTTTCATGTACGACATGCATTAGGGTTATAATTCTATATCATTATTTGCATCTAGCGATAATGAAGTCATTGGAGAAAGAATTATTAGATTGAATCAAATAAAGAGAGAGAATGAGGTGGAGGAGGGGGAAACCAAAGTCTATTGTGCGCTGGTATCCCGACATGAGGTAGAATAAAGGGAATCCGCCCATAGATGTTGATCGGATGGCTCACAGAGAGTCAGAGATTCATAATCAGCATGACACCCATGACTTTAAGTAAACTTAGAAATCTGGTAAATAATTTGTGTGTCAATGTAATCGGCAGAACAATTGGACAACACAAAGTCCAATTACATTTAGGTATTGAAGATTATCTCCTTTGATTAATTTACGTTATTATCTGAGTCAAGTGAAAATTGACACCCAACCTAATCAACCGCAATCCAATTATTGGGTTCGATTTATCTTTTGGGATTATCATATATGAGTTTTAGTACAATTAGGGTTTCATTTAATTATCTCCATAATTGTTATTATATTTTAAAATTATTCTCTATATTTTGTATTTTGACTTCCTTAACCACATATTATCACCATAAGGGGTTATATCTGATTATCTTGCATGAAATAGGTTATTTATCCGATTTACTCCTCATTATCTATAACGGTCACATTAAGTTCTTTAAAGCCAAAATATCATGTTTAAGGCTTTATTGTTTATCCCTTTTTCTCTTTCTTGCTCCATGAGGCTATGGAAGATTTGAGGACAGACTATTTTATCAATATCTCACTTAATTGGTAATTTTGCATTTTAGACCCTGATTGAAACATTAACTGAGGTATTTGTGCACAAACCCTTACATTGGCATAAATATTGATCAAAATCACTAGTAACTCCCAATATTAAACATCAAGGCCAAAAAGGACACAAAGAAAAGGAAAAACTTAGGGAAAATGTCTAAATTAAGAATATGCTTAGATTTCAGTTCATTACAACACTCCACCCCTTAAAAAGGATATCATCAGTGAAATCTCAAACAAAGAGGGAAGGTGAGTATGTAACTGTGACAACCTGATTTTCTACTCCATCTTTTATACACTTTCTCTCTCTCCAAGAGATCCATCTCACTCAATATAGTTTCAATTTTAGTAGTTGAGTGTGTTGATCGCCAAACTTGATCACTTTGATGACTAATTTTGTATGATGTAGCTACAATTTGAGAAATTGGGCTAAGTATCAAGCTATATCATATAGCCCTCTTGTATCTAATATTGAAGTTGAGAACCATCATATATTGACTTTCAAATATGTATCATGTTATATCAAACTCAACTGGCTTTCCAACGGTGCCAAAATCGCCTTATTCGGACCCTCAGAAGC
Source organism: Alisma plantago-aquatica (assembly GCA_963693085.1). Lineage (NCBI taxonomy): Eukaryota > Viridiplantae > Streptophyta > Magnoliopsida > Alismatales > Alismataceae > Alisma > Alisma plantago-aquatica. The sequence continues at coordinate 205,508,965 of OY856412.1, read as the reverse complement.
TAAGTTATGAACCATTAAACTTTTGGTTGTATTGCATGTGTTTTAACAGAATATAACCCGAATTTGAGCCTTACTGGGCCCAATAAGGGGTGCGCAGCCCAGTAGCCAACACCTATTCTTGCCAAACCCTAATGCTACCCGCTTGCTTGGCCGTTAAATCACAGATCTAAGATCCGACAGTTCCCAAGTCATCCTCTACCTTGGTCTGTACCACTATAGCTTTTGGGCAACCAATCCGCTCCATCCTCGATTCTTTGAGCAATTCGCTAGCTACAACAAATTGCTTCTTCATTTCCATTGTTTTCCCCTTGTTTCCACCCTCTCCTGCACATCATATCTCCCTCTCCTATCCTTCTTTTCTTCTTCAGTTTGGGGTGGTGTCGCCATAGCCCCTGTGCTTGGGAGCACATGGCATGGCCTCCCACAACATTGGTTCCCAACCCCAGAACCCTTAAGGGGTCGTTGTAGTGTGGGGCGGTGCAATGGTGGGGTGGGAGGAGGCCCGAACCCCTCAACCCAACCTTCTCCAACAAGCTCGAGCTCTAACCTCCACTGCTGCAAGGCCATGCCCACGTGGGGACAAGGTGGAAAGGGTGAAACTTCTAAGTTGTTGATCCCAGGGGGCGATCCATGATGAAAACACAGCGGGCGGCCCAAATACGACCGCATACCACACCACCCGTGTACCAGAGGTGTTGACTGAGTTAATGTGGACCCACGGAGGCCATTCAAGGTGCGCCACATGGACGCTACGTGGACGACCCAGAATGCTGAGAGAACAGGATGCAGCTACCATAGGATTGAAGATCCACGACCCTAGATTGACTCATAATAATCATGTAATTTCACTCTTTTCTCTATAGTTAGGATTTGAAACTTTTATTGTTGATGACGTGGGAACCTTCCCCTAGAACACGTCAGATTGTGAGCTGCCCTGGCAAGGTAAACCCCCGGAGACCCATAATGCCCTCACTTCAGAATCTCAAATGGTCTCATCAAAGGCCGACTGATGCTGTGGGGAGCTAATTGTCGAATAATGCAATGGGGAGAATCGAACCCGGGACCCTTCGTGAGGGGTGCACGTGCTTGACCACCTGAGCTACTGCTCATTGGCAATTTAAAACTTTAAAAAACCATATCTCTCTCATCTTAAGGCCAGACATAGCAAAATTATACACCAAATTGATCCTCTCGAAAAGATCTACAACATGAGCATATTGACAGACCCTGAATCTTCTTTTTTCCCTATTTTGCTAAATATGATATATTTGACTATGTTGACTACACTTAATGCATGATTTTGTTATATATTGGACATTTGAAGCACATCTACCTATCTAATCATCCTATTTCTACCACTTTATGAATTTTGAACTAGTTGAAGCTCCTAATCACCCCTATTGCCCATAAATGTCTCTAATTACACATATGTGTTTTGTTTGAGACTTTAATGATGAACTTTGGCTTATATTTCTAATCTTATTAATGACCTATAGACATCTAACCTTAAATTTAGTAACCCTATGCCTCTATATGATGCTAACTAGACGTCTTGTGGCTATATGGCCCTAAATGCACATATGTACCCTTAACATGTGAATATCATTTATGTCTTGAAGCAAATGATGTGTTTGGCCTATATTGTGCATGAAATGACTTTCTATTCTTGAAATTAGTAATTGCATGATGTTTACAGATCCTAATACGCAATATTATCCCTAGGTATTAATATGATGATGTATGTGATCCTCTTCCATTTTTAATGATTAATTTGACCTATGGCTCGAATGGTGTTCTTATGCTCTATAATTGTTATGAATCCTTTTTCTTATGATCTCCCTTCTCAAATTAGGTTTTTCCCTAATCTTAGTGATGGTTCACCTAAGTCACATGTGGAATCTTTAAGCTATATATATTGGGTTGTTGAGTATAATGATGACCTTTATGAGGCTAGACCTAAGTCACCATCCACACATCTTTGAGATATGCTATTTTTTCCTATACCTCACTGATCTAAACCATCTTTAATTCTTGGTTCTTATGTATTTATGATCCTTAACTTTATTTTTTTGCTCTATTATGAGTCTTTGATCCTAAACGTACACATGTGAGATGAACCTTGAAATGATCATATAAAATGAATGGGACATGGGAATGACATGGAACTTGAACCACACCACCATGATGGACCCTAAATCAATAAGAGATCATCAAATGCACTAATAAGAAACCTAGAACCTAATTTGGCCAAAACCCTAAAATGAAGCTAGTTAGGGTTAATGATGAGAATCTAATGAATGCACATAATCTTGTGCTTAACCAGTTTTGGCTAGATGCTAGATGATCAAGGATGGGTTAGATTTTAATCTCTGAATCAGGTATGGGATTTAATAACTATATGACTATGGATTTCTTGCTTGACATGTGATACATATGTATGCTTGTTTATTTGCTCACATATTTCATGTAGTATTATAGTATGTACTTGATGTTTGTCTCATCTCATTATTTTGTAACTTGCAAACATAATATGTATAAACTCCATTATATAATGTTGAAATAGAGCTTGTCTCTATTAATTTAGTCATTGTGGTCCCTCATGAAGAAACCAGATTAGCTCTTGGAGATGGCCTCGAGGTCCATCACGTATAAAAGGGTTAACTAATCTTGAGCACCCTTACGAATCCTTCCAAAGGGAAGTTGATCAAATTCCTTATGAATAAATTATATGATGGTATAATTGGAGTGAAATAACATAAAATATGGGATCTCATTTTGCTAAATACTTAACTAGTTCATTCTTTCTCATTTACTTCTATAAATCTTTTTATTTATGCAAAGCTTATGTATATGTATCGTTTAGCCTGTACTCAGCACCTTGTGTGCTTGACCCACCTTATTTCATGTATTTTATAGGTCCTGAGATGGTTAGGAGTTGATGGGATTGGTGAGCTATGTCAGGTGTACTTGTTGTTAGATTCATAGTATACATGAGAAGACTTGAAAAATTGTACTCTTGAATATGTAATAGAAAGCTTGTAATAAACAACGTTGCTTAATATATATTGTTGATTGTTGAGATTATGAATGGAACCTTTATCTTGTTATCTTTTCATGTATGCTAAGCATTTCATGCTTCTACTTGTTGTCTTTGGTATTTGTTTGGTTCATGGGACTAGGATTCTGATTCTGTGATAGTAACGTCTCATCTCTAAGATCCCAGGTTATTTCTTCCAAACCATGGTACTTCTAGAATCTCCAAAGTCAACTCCTCATAGGTTAGGTTCTCATGGATCACTAAGTGTTCCACTATTGATATTTCCTTCTGTGAGATATAACACAATTGACAATATTGTCTTATTAGTAGTTTATTTATTAGGACATTTCATTATTATTATTATTCTTTTAATTGTGACCATTTATACTGACTTTGGTATCAAAAGAGTTATCTCACATTATTATGCATGAAACCCTATGTATTTCTCATGTTTATTCACTTCCTATTATTGATTATGCACATTAAACACCACATTAGGCGTTTGTGCATGTTTATGTGAATCAAATTACTCATCAATCATATTTGAGTCAATAAGTGGATATTAGTGAACAAGGTGAAACGCCGGCAAATAGTAGCTCAGGTGGTCGCTACATGGGGCCCCTCACAAAGGGTCCCGGGTTCGAATCTCCCTAGTGGTGTTGTTCAGAATTATTTCTCCCATAGCGCAGCCGGCCTCTGCGCGACTTAATGGGCTACGCTCCTTACGGGATAGGGTTGAGCTCCCCAGGTGGGGCTCGTCGCAAGCCTTACGAGTCTCCTGGGTTACCAAAAAAAAAGTGAACAAGGTGAAACATATTACATATTAATGAATTGATTCACGTACCAAGTTATGATTCAGTGATTAATTGGGTGTGTTAGTTATTAGAGAACAAGGTGATATCCATTTCTTATTGATGATTTGATTAATCTATGATTAGGTGATTATATGTGTATCAAAGTATGTTATCTGATTATGACACCTAATGTCACTAATGTATCATGAATGTCAATATTTATAGGTTAAGGTTAGATAGTTACAACTTAGGATTTAGATCAACATGATCATTATATTTGATCTATACTTTCTTAGTATGCATTATGTCTAAGATTAGGTTACAATTATCTTTCTCATCATATCATTAGGGTTTACTGGTCCATGACATGGTCAACATCATGCATATCTACTATTAAGATTAATATGTTAGTTACTCACATTAAATATTCATTAGGGTTCAAACATGTGAGCTATTCATTAGATGACCATTATATGATTATTAGTATATACACAAGCATGTTAGGGGATAAGTTTAGCCTTGTTTATTCAATTCTAAGGTTTTAAGAACACTAACCTCCTAATCATGGAGTTAGGGTTTCAATAATTATAGTAGCTAGATTTTGATATGATAAGGACTCCATCACTTAAAAAGGATTTCATCCCTATAATCATCATATCCATGATCCTACAATGTACTACTACTACCCCTCCACCACTTAAAAGGTTTGACCTACTAGGTCAAACTCAAACTAGAGGAAAAATGGTGAGTCTAACTAAATAATGTATAGGATCTATCACTTGATTTCTTAGTAGATCTCAAAGTCTAGGTTCTAGAGATAGACTACCCAAACATGTAATACTAAGGGGCATAAGGGAATTATATTGTGTATCCATCCTCACATAGGTCATAAGGTCATCATATTAGATTTCTAAGAGTATCCAAAGTAGATTTCTAAGGCAATGCCTATAGGTATGTTATTTCAAACAGTTGGTTTCAGCTCAGGCCAGGAAGATATCGGATCTGAGTGTCCTCATAAACCAAACTAGTGGCATGCATGAAAATCTTGCCATCCACAGAACCCTAATCATGTATAGACTTCCTTGCTTTCTACTTATTCTCTAATAACTATCTAACCTGGACATCTCATAAAGTTTAACTAAAAATATTTCCAATGTGGAACTCTTACGATCCTAAATCAACCTTAGTGATCTCAAGAGTAGCATAGAAAATTTCTAGGGTGAACATCTTAACTAGAGGGGAACTACATAAGGCAAGGTTTCTAATTAGGGAGATAAAATTGAAATAGCCATAATATGACTACCATGGGATCTAATACCATGTTGTAAGAAGTGGGACTCACAGGCGATCAATTCCCTACTAAAATTTGAAGAATAAAACATCCTGCCAAATACACTCAGAAGGTATGCGAGAATAGGTGTAAAATTTTCAAATCTCAAATAATAGTATACAAAACAACCAAAGTGTAGTAGTGGAATAAAACTAATGACTATATTCAACTTTACAAAAGTACAACATCATCTCCCATAAAGGGTATACATGTATATTACAACATAAGGATCTAGTAGAGGAATATCTAAGCCATATCAAGTTTGTCTCTAAGCAACATCTTCATTAGTTAGATCCATGTTGGAAGCCATGTACTCCTTTTCCTAAACTTGAGTTGGTCCTCCTTGACCTTTTTCCACTCCTTGTCCTAGGCCTGTGTAGTTGGGATCACCCAACAAAAGGAGAAAATAATGTATGCGTCAAATAAGGAACAAGAACAAGATAATATCAACAAAGGATAATAAAGGGTGTATGTTCAATACGAACAAAGAAAGTCAAGAGTATGAGGCACGCATCGAATAAGAATATGTCCATGTCAAATAATGAGAAATTATGCATGAATGATGAAATTTGACTAAATTAACTAAGTAGGGGTGAGACACCTACCAGACGACAACCAATAGGTGAGGGGAGACTAAACACATTCCTAGTCACCTATAAAATATATTATATATAATTGATGCAAATTTACACATTCCCCAGGGAGAAATAGTGCATGCCCAAACTATGGGTGGTTGTACATTAGTACCACTATATTAGCAATCAATCCAAACAAAACATAATGCTAAAATCAATAATATAGTAAGACAATGCTTAACATCAAATATTAGATATATGACCAGTCGATCAAAACCTAAGCATATAATGAAATAATTGCACCAAAAAGAGCATTAATAGGAATCAAGGTTTTAGTCCATGCCTCATTGGGAAATTAGGGTTGATAAAATTAAGGGGTAAGATGCACATACCTCAACTCAGAGTCCTAGTTAATTATTTTTCACCAACATTGTTGATTCGAAGATCTTCTTTCCTAATTCAAGTTATTCTCATAGATTAGGGTTTTATAATGCATAATGTGTAAAGAAACCCTAATTTTAGAACTTTTTGGAAATCCTCAGATTCTGGTTACAAAACATATACCAAACAATTCCTTATGTTTTTCTAATCAAGAAACATATTTAGTTACATTATTTGGAGTTTATATGAATTAGTTACATTTTTAGGACTTCTTATGTATTTATTAAATTCCCAAAAATGGACTTTAGAAAACAAAGGAAATAGAATATAGAATCATTTTTATTAGATAGATCTTATTTTTCTAGTTCTAAAACATATTTTAGATTATTTTTCAGACTTACCAATCAACCATTATGAATTTTACAAGATAATTGATTTTCCAATTCATAAAACAAAACTCATTTGAAATTACTGAAGTAAAAGACTAAAAGGGCTCTTCATCATGCATCCAAATTTGATGTGTGACATGGTAGCAGAGGGTATTTATTCGAGTCAAAATTACATGTGATGATAAAACAAATCGGGCAGAATAGACTGAACTTCCCATGGTAAGTGCAAAAAAATTTAAATTGATATTGGAGGCACTCTGGGGAATTGATAAAGAGGATTTCTCTTCCTCTTTCATCCCCCCACCATGGCCAGGGAACATCACTATGGCCAGATGACTCCCTTACAAGAATGTTCTGATTCACTAACCTCAGGCTTCAAATCCGGCCATTGGAGGTGCACGAATCTCCTGGAACGTGGCTTTCTTCTTCACTTTCTCCTCTCCTTGCTATCGACTACTGCACAACAGAATAGAATTAGATACCTTGGTTTGGAAAATATCCCCCAAAGTCATAGAAGTGACTTAGGGCATCATTAATTGCCAATAGTCAGATTAAACACAATTTTCAGATCAGCCTGATCATGACATATGATCGGCCTTTAAGGCGGGTCGAACTTTTACATTTATAAACCTGAATCCTTCTAGGACACCCGCAACTTTTATTACGGGGTCGAAGTAGATATACAGGGTCAAACATAGGGACGTGGTGACGTTTAGGACTCTTAAGATTTTTTTCTTGGGTCAGATAAGACAAAACTAGAGTCGATGAAAATTATGTGCTAGAACTAGTCTAGCGGGTTGTCACGAATTAAACAAAACAAAGAAAAGAAGAGAAAAGAAAATAAAATAAAAAGGATTTCGTGGGATTCTACTAATTAGAGAGAAGGAGTTCCTGGCTATGTAACCATAAAATGGGCAGTCTATGTACCTATTCTCGGGCATAGACAACCCTCGAACACCTAAACAAGTATCTTAAAATCAAACATAGTAGGCATTGTGGTATCCATTCTTGTGGGGTCATTCCACTCACTCTCGCGATGGGTGACTAAAACCATCAATGATATGTCATCGAGTCCTCTATCGAGGATGACATATCAATACCTCAGATAATGCTAAGTTCCCTCTCGGGTCTTAGGACATTCTGAGATATTAGGAACAGAGTACCCTGGATCTTCCCCCTCTCGGGTTCAGATCCAAGCTATCAACTCTCATCTAATCCTACAATGGATCTCTCGATATATGCAGAAATAGCAGTTCAAACTAGAAAGAGATCAACCAAACTAGCAATCATAACTATAGAGAGAAGATAGAACAAGCAACATACTATATATGGAATAAAACTACTTGCTTAAGGAAAAAGTACATAAACATGCCTAGATCGGGCTACATAGCCAAGAAAGAGCTGAACTAGCCATGGACAAGCATAGTCGGCATCGAACAAGGATGGACGAACATCATGGTACAGATACAAAAGGGAACAGAAGAAGGAAAGAGGAAGAAGAAGAGATTAAGCATGTAGAGGAGAGGTGGCTCCCACTTCTTAGCCTCTGTATAGGCCGGATCTCGTCTTTTCGTCCCTCCTCCTCGGTCTTCCGGACACCTTGGCTTCCTTTCTCTCTAGATCTGCCCCAAATAGCGGCGTGGATGCATCGACGGGCGTGGATGATGGATGAATGGTCCAGATCTGGGTTTCCACCACAGATCTGGGTGGAAATGGAAGGATGGATGGACCAGGTTCGTAGATCTCTACATATATCTGGAGGGCAGAGTGGATGGATGGAAGCCTGCTGTAGAGGGCAGTGTGGAGTGAGCACCTCAATCTTCTCAAACCTCTGTGCTCTTCCGCGGGACTCTGGGTCGAGGTCCCCCTTGGGCTGGACAGAAACTGGCATCCTTTCGGTCTCTGGACTCGCCTCCCCCCGATCTTAGCTCTGGAGTGGGGGTATTTATAGAGGTCAGGCGACCTGTTGGGAAGTGACCTTGGGGAACTGAAGAGACCACGGGCTGCTGAGTTGTTGCGAGTTTGGTGGTTGCGACCCTTGGATGTTGGCAGTCGTGCCTGTGGTTTGTGGAGGTTGCGGTGTTGGAGGTGGATAGCTGCAAAACGTAGTTGAGGTAAAGGACAGACCGCGGGTTGAGGTATGTTGACAGGGAGGAAGCTACGGTTAGGAGATGAGTAGTGGGACGAAGGAGGGGACCACAGTCTTGGTTGAGGAGTAAACTAGAAGTGCCCGTGGTCTGGGTATAGAACAAAGTGGTGGAAGGGAGAAGGTGGACCACGGGTCACGATTTAGGGTTAGTAGAGAGGAAGACCGCGGTTCGTGGTGGAGGATGGATGTTGGTGGAGATGGAGTCGTGGTTAAGGCAGGAGGGAAGCACAAGGGTGATGGATGGAGAGGGATCGTGGGCGGAGAAGTTGAGTTGATGTTTTGGCTGATGTGAAGGGGAGGACCACGACCGTGATAGGGTTGTTGGGGTGAAGATCGTGTGATGGAGGCACTGGTGGTCACGGTGGGCTTGCTAGCAGGGACCGCGGGTGTGGATGGTTAGGACAGAAGACCCTTTTGGTTGAGAAAGAAGAGCCCGCGGTTGAAGGCGGTTGATATGGGCCGAGAAGATTGGGCCTTTTTGCCCACTTTGACCTGCACATAGGTGCACAAATTAAATGAAGATGAATCAATTAAGCTAGGTAAATTCACATATTAGAAGATAAGCCAATAAAAGCAAATGATTAGAGCAAAACTAGGCCCAAGAAGGTAACTCAGACTAAGATGAATGTGCATTCATCTTTAGATGATATGTCAAATAAAACAAATCACTGGGCCTCAGTTGGAGAGAAAACATGGAGAAATGTTGTCATCACAAGTTCGGTGCCTTCTTTGCCCCAAAACTGGCTAGATTGGCTACTTTATTGGTTATTTAGTTACTTTACTTATGAAAAGATAGAAAGCACTAAAACATAAGCATTATTGGGCATATTAAGTCTATAACAACACAGAACCATAAATGCTTAGCAAATACACGTAAATTTGGGTGTTATCAACATGTCAGTACTACCGACTAGGTGTCGGTACTACCGACTCCGTCGATAGTTGTGGCTGCCTATTTATTCGTGGGTACAACCGAGTTGATGATGGTAGTATTGAGATTTCTTGAGACTTTTTGAATCCTTGCTATGATTTTGTCAGTGGTATCGATTTCTTTCAGTCGGTACTATCAAGTCTTCTCGGTCTCACTATTCCTTGTTGTTCAAGTGTTAGTACCACCGACAGGTGGTCGGTAGTACTACATAAGCTCTAAAGTATTATTAAATCATTCAATATCATTAAAATACATTTTTTATGCAATTAACTATCACATGCTAATGATGATAAATCATGCATAAATGAATCTAAAAATGAATAATAAGTGCACAAAAATTCGTAAGAAACAACATGTGAAAATGCCAATTATCATGTGCATCATGTAAGTGGGCCGCATGCGAACTCATCTAGTGGGAGGTGGTCGGGAAACTGAAGAGGCTGGATAGATCAACCAACCAACGAGGGGTGGGGTTACACTATACACCCCAAGCATCTTCCTAGCCCGTACGCATGAGGTAGAGGCACTAACACTGGATCGACAACCTATAGTTGAGATGTACCCTTAAATAATATAGTAATGTCACCCCTTCCCTATAGTTACTAATGGAATCTTCAAAAAGTGATAAACCCCAAAGCACTAGGCAAAAATATGCAATCCAATACATATTTTTTATCAGCTCGATGAGATCTAAAAATGAGACTTAGCTCAAAGCCCTAATTCTCTATTTTCCCTAAGGTTTCAATCTTGGATCGTATTGAATATAAGTAACGAATTTTGATGATAAATATTGAGTATTTAATGCACAACTTACTTTCTAATCAACAAAAATATAGCTTTTGTAAAATTTTGATCATGTGGAAAGTCACTATCACTTTTCTTGCACTATTATTAACCATTATGCACACACATGTGACATGTTTTGAACCTTAATAATGAACTTTGCCCTATTTTTCTAATCTTGCACCTTAATGATGTCTAATGATTAACCAATCTTGAGATTAGTAACTTGTAACCCTCCATAGAATAATTCTCTCCCCTGGATATTCCTATCCTTTGTTTGGTCTATATGACATGATATGCTTAATTATGACCTATGTATGACATGAATGGTGACACTTTAATAAAATGATGAGTTTGACCCCTTTTGTGCATCAAACTCTATGAGATCCTTAAAATCACTAAATTCATGATGCTTTTTACCTAAATTCCTAAGGCCTATCTCTATTGTTCTTTTTTGTTGTTTGTGACATTAAATCCACTAGTAATGACCTTATGTGTCCAAAAGTGGCTTGATTTGTATTCTTATTCTTCATTATTTCCCCCTTTCAAATCATGAAGTAACTTAATCTTTTCAACCCTTTTGATGGGTATGTCCATCTAGTCATGTGATGAACCCTAATGACACAAGTAAACAATGATGAATATTGAATTTATGTTGATATGCGGATACAATGGTTGGATGTTGATGCCTAGATCATAGTGGACTTCCAACTATATTTGAATATGTGTCATATTCCCTTACCTTACCGATCTAAACCATCTTTCTTGTTTAAATCTCATAACCTTGCTAATCATGAACCTTTTTTCCCTATTATGAATCTTAATTCCATTAAAATGCAATACAAGTGTTATAAACATTGTCATTATCATAGAAAATGAATGGGACCTCAATATTGCTTGAATGTTGAAGCACACTTTTATGATGAACTCTAAATTAAATGAAGATTATAAAATATGTATTTAACAAACTTTGAAATAATTTAATGAAAACCATGATAAAAGAAACTTAATGATTAGTTAACATGTTGAACCTTGCTTAATGATGGGTAATGTTTTTAATCATGTAGTTGGTTGGGACCTAGATGTTCAAGGATATGTTAAGAAACTCTAAACTCACATATATAAGTTTTAATAATTATATGATTATGGTTTTCTTATTTTAATCTTGATACATATGTATGTTTTTATACATACAAAATATTTCTATGTAATCTTATTATATTGTACTTAGTGATTTTATAACTTAAACACATAATATAGATCATCCTTATAAAATTAGAAACATTGTTTGATCAATTATTTTTATTATTTGAGGTCCCTCACTTAGAAACAAGGATAGCTAATTCCTTTGATCCTTAAATATCGTCATAGATCCCTTCCCATCTGATCTTGGTCAAAGGAATTATGATACATGAATATGTATGTGTAGTGGAGTAATGACTAAAATATGGATTTTTCCTTTGGTAAATAATTAATTCCTATTTCACTTTTTTGTTTACTTCTTTTTATGTTTTCAAATTATAACAACCTTAGATATATGTATCTTTATTCCCTATACTAACACCTTGTACGTTGCTACTCTTGTATGTATATTTACCCTTATGGTACATGAATATCGAATGTTGTAGGTTCAGAGATAGCTTTGGAGAAGATGGTTACTGAGCAGATGTTCAAGTTATACCTTTTATAATATCCTAGTTCAGTGTAATGCCCATACTTTTATAAATTTCTCCTATATGCATAACTGATAGTATATAATCAAAATGTTTCTACTCATAGTTTTTGTTCAATGTTGAAAATTTTTGGTGTGTGCATCTAGTTGATTGTTCATGTATGCTAAGAATTTCACCTTTGTCCACGTTGTCTTTGGTAATACTTTTGTTTTCCAGAGTTGGAATGAAAATTTGGTTGCTCACAACAACATCAGTCAAGCATGACCTATGTAAAACTAAACATTGACATAAGATTATTGTTGTTTTCTATAATGTTGGTAGTAGTTCCACATATTTTAAACAATGTGGGTTTATGATGATATATAATTTGATATAAACCAAGGACACGTGAAATACAAACAACTAAACCAAGGACACGTGAAATACAAACAACTCTAAGTTATCCATCATAGATAACATAGTCGTTCCTCTCTTTGTGGATACGTGATTTCCTGAAATGGATGTGTTTCTTGAGTTAATTTTTTATATATAATTATGAATTTAATCAAATAATTTTCTTTGCATGTGAATGTATACTACATAAAATGGTGGAAAAGTCCAATGCAATCATTATTGCGCCACTTGTAAGCAAGTCCAATCCAACCATCAAACTTTTAAAATTTGCATTCCTCAGATCATATTCCCATTTTCCATCAAACCTTTGATCTATGATGTCCCTATATGATACTTCAAATTATTAAATTGCATATTTTACATCATAGATATAAAATATTTCTTGTCTCAGATCCCCAAACCATTAATATCATAGAACATTTACATTCAAGATAAAGAAAAACATAATATCTATAAAATGTAAATGTCATGAGGGATAATTTCATCAAGATTCTCTTAGGGTTCATGATTTCACAATCACTCTTGTGTGTCTATGAACAATTACTTCTATCATCCCTACCCTTCTCTCCTCCAAAATAACATTTCTCTCTTACATTTTTTGGTAACCCAGGAGACTCGTAAGGCTTGTGCCGAGCCCAACCTGGAGAGCTCAACCCCATCCCTTAAGGAGTGTAGCCCATTAAGTCGCGCAGAGGCCGGCTGCACTACAGGAGAAACAATTCTGAACAACATCACCAGGGGGATTCGAACATGGGACCCTTCATGAGGGGCCCCGTGCTGCGACACTTTTTATTTTGATAATTGATAATATTTGGTGTTATTAAAATTATTTCACTTATGAATGTTGTTTAATTTAAAATTTATTAAGTGCATCATGTTTCAAAAAGGATACATATCATTTATATAATTTCATTATGAATGTGTTATAAAATCTTACAATACAAGATTGATGCAGTGATTTCATAATGCATGTGATAACTATACAATCACAGTGGGCGGTGATGATTTTTCTATACTAACATGGTGATTACTATAAAACACACTCAAAATTTAAGCGATTTTGCTAATTTTTCTTGTTTGAACGTAAATTGGAGTTGATTGTCTTCTATCCACTATTTATGTGGTAGACAACTATTTTGTTCAAGCACCCATGCTAATTTTTTTTGCATCCAATCATCTTGTTGCCACAATAATTTCCTGTCATTAACCCAAAGATTTATAGGAGTCATACATGACATCCCTTGAAACACACCAAGTTACATAATGACACATTCATACAAAACTCATCCATTCTTGCAACTATGTTCAAAAAGAATTGTTGGGAGGAATAAAGGGTAATGAAAAAGAGAAAAGTCAAAAGATAAATAAATTATTATATATTGAGAGATAAGTTGTGAAACTTGGAGCTAAAAAAGATGCAAAAAATAGGAAAAAGTAGTTGACCTTCATTTTTAATGTTTCAAATGTCCAAATATTAATAGTTTACCTATCTAGTGTTTCTTATTTTAACCTATGTTTTTCCAGCATGATGTGTCCAACTTGCATACCAGGTGAAAAATCATGAATACTCATGTTTTTTCCAAAGTTAGAGGAATATTTCTCATCCTTCCTCTTATAGCCCAAGAAATTATAGCAGTAATACATGACGTCCCTAGAAACACACTAAGTCTCATAGTGGCACATTCAAAAAAAATATTGTGCATGCTTGCAACTATGCTTGAAAACAATTGCTGGGAAGAACAAAGATAAATGAAAAAGGGAAAATTGAAAAGAAAATGAAGTGATTGTATATTAAAGATGAGTTGTGAAACTAGGAGAGAGAGATGCCAAAAAAGACCACAAGGTAGTAGATGTTTAGTTTTAATATTCCAATGGTGCAAATATTAATAATAAACATATCTAGTGTTTCTTATTTTCACCTATGGTTTGCCAACATAATGTGTCCAACTTGCATACAAGGTGAGAATTCATGAGTACCCATGCCTTTTCCTAAGTGGGAGCCATACTACTCATCCTTCCTCCCATATCCTAAGGAATTACATCAGTTATATATGACATCCCTTGAAACACACTAAGTCACATAGTGACACATTCATACAAAAATCATCCATGCTTGCAACTATGCTAGAAAAGTTGTTCGGAGAAACAAAGAGAAAGTGAAAAGAAAAAGAAATGATCATATACTGAGAGATAAATTGTGAAAATGGGTGAGAGAACAGATGCAAAAAAGGACAACAAAGTAGTAACCATTTATGTTTAATGTTCCAATGGTGCAAGTATTAATAGTTTTCCTATCTATTATTTCTTATTTTCATTATGGACTGTCAAAATAACGTGTCCAACTTGCATGCAATGTGAAAATTTATGAGTACTCATGTTTTTTCCAAAGTCAGAGGCGTATTACTTGCCCCTCCTCCTATACCCAAAAGAATTATAGCAGTGATACATGACATCCCTTGAAACACGTTGAGTCATAGGTGACACATTCATACAAAAATCATCCATGCTTGCAACTATGATAGGAATTAACTGCTGGGAGGAACAAAGAGAAATGAAAAAGAGAAAAGAAAATGAAATTATTATATATTGAGAGATAAGTTGTGAAAGTGAGTGAGATAAAAGATGCATAAAAAGTCCACAAAGTAGTTGAATGTTAGTTTTATTTTACCAATGGTGCAAATTTTAGTAGTTTACCTATCTAGTATTTCTTATTTTCGTCTATGGTCTACCAACATAATGCGTCAAACTTGCATAAAAGGTGAGAATTTTTTAGTATTAATGTTTTTTACAAAATTAGAGGCATATTACTCATCCTTCCTCCTATACCCCAAGGTATTATAGCAGCAATACATGACATCCCTTGAAACATACTATGTCAGATAGTGGGACATTCATACAAAAATCGTCCATGCTTGCAACAATGATATAACAAAACTACTGGGAGGGACAAAGAGAAATGAAAAAGAGAAACGTGAAAAGAAAAACAAATGATTATATATTGAGAGATAAGTCATGAAACTGGGATAGAGAAAGATGCAAAAAAAGACCGTAAAGTAGTTGACTATTAGTTTTAACGTTCCAATGATGCAAATTTTAGTAGTTTGACTATCTAGTATTTTTTCATATATGTTCTACCAACATAATGTGTCCAACTTAAATACATGGTGAGAATTTATGAGTACTCATGTTTTTTCCAAAATGAGAAGCA
The DNA here is from genome assembly GCA_963693085.1 of Alisma plantago-aquatica. NCBI lineage: Eukaryota > Viridiplantae > Streptophyta > Magnoliopsida > Alismatales > Alismataceae > Alisma > Alisma plantago-aquatica. Next base: position 205,493,322 of record OY856412.1, on the reverse strand, counting down.
TATTACTCATCCTTCCTCCTATACCCCAAGTAATTCTAGCAGTGATACATGACATCCCTCGAAACACATTAAGTCAAATAGTGATAGTTTCATAAAAAATTGCCCATGCTTGAAACTATGATAGAAAAGATCTATTGGGAGGAACAAAGAGAAATGAAAACCAAAAAAATGAAAAGAAAAAGAAATGGTTATATATTGAGAGATAAGTTTGGAAATTGGGAGAGAGAAAAGATGCAAAAAAAGACCGCAAAGTAGTTGATTGTTAGTTTCGATGTTCCAATGATGCAAATATTAATAGTTTACCTATCTAGTTTTTATTATTTTCATCTATGGTTTGCAAACATAATGTGTTCAACTTGCATACAAGGTGAGAATTTATGAGTACTCATGCTTTTTCCAAAGTGAGAGGCATATTACTCATCCTTCCTCCTATACGTGAAGGAATTACCTATCTCTCAATGTATAACTATGATACAAAAGAACTGCTGGAAGGAGCAAAGTGAAATAAAAAAGAGAAAAGTGAAAAGAAAAAGAAATGATTATACAATGAGAGATAAGATGTGAAACTAGGAGAGACAAAATATGCAAAAAATACCACAAAGTAGTCAATTGTTATTTTTAATGTTCCAATGGTACAAATATTAATAGTTTACCTATCTAGTATTTCTTATTTAATCTATGGTATACCAACATAATGTGTCCAACTTGCATATAATGTGAGAATTTATGAGTACTCATGCTTTTTCCAAAGTGAGAGGAATAATAATCATCCTTCCTCCTATACCCGAAGGAATTATAACAGTGATACATGACATCCTTTGAAACACACTAAGCCACATAGTGTCACATTCATAGAAAAATCATCCATGCTTGCAACTCTGATAGAAAAGAACTGCTAGAAAGAACAAAGAGAAATGAAAAAGAGAAAAGTGAAAATAAAAAGAAATGATTATGTATTGAGAGATAAGTTGTGAAACTAGGAGGGAGAAAAATGCAAAAAAGGACCACAAAGTAGTTGACTGTTAGTTTTAATGTTCCATTGGAGAAAATATTAATAGTTTACCTATCTAGTATTTTTTATTTTATCTATGGTTTGCAAAAATATGCGTCCATCTTGCATACAAGGTGAGAATTTATGAGTAGTCATGCTTTTTTCAAAGTGAGAGGAACACTACTCATCCTTCATCCTATACTTGAAGGAATTATAGTAGTGATACATGTCATCCTTTGAAACACACTAAGCCACATAGTGGCCCATTCATACAAAATCATCCATGCTTGCAACTATTATAGAAAAGAATTGCTGGGAGGAACAAAGAGAAATGTAAAGGAGAAAAGTGAAAAGAAAATGAAATCATTATATATTGACAGATAAGTTGTCAAATTGGGAGAGAGAGAACATGGAGAAAAATACCGCAAAGTAGTTGACTGTTAGTTTTAATGTTCCAATGGTGCAAATATTAATAATTTACCTATCTAGTGTTTCTTGTTTTCATTGATGGTCTGCTAACATAATGTGTCCAACTTGCATAAAAGGTAAGAATTTATGATTACTCATGCTTTTTCCAAAGTGAGAGGCATACTACTCATCCTTCCTCCTATACCGGAAGGAATTATAGCAGTGATACATGACATCCCTTCAACACACTAAGCTACATAGTGGCACATTCATACAAAAATCGTCCATGCTTGAAACTATGATAGAAAAGAACTACTGGGAGGAACAAAGAGAAATGAAAAAAGAGAAGTAAAAAGAAAAAGAAATGATTATATATTGAGAGATAAGTTGTGAAACTGAGAGAGAGAAAAGATGCATAAAAATTCTACAAAGTAGTTGATTGTTAGTTTTTATGTTCCAATAGTGAATAATATTAATAGTTTATCTATCTAGTGTTTCTTATTTTCATCTATGGTTTGCCAACATAATGTGCTCAACTTGCATACAAGGTGAAAATTTCTGAGTACTAAAGCTTTTTTCAAAATGAGAAGCTTATTACTCATCCTTCCTCCTAAACCTGAAGGAATTATAATAGTGATACATGACATCCCTTCAAATACATTAAGCCACATAGTGGCATATTCATACAAAATTCGTCCATACTTGCAACCATGCTAGAAAAGAACTGTTGGGAGGAACAAAGAGAAAAGTAAAAAGAAAAAAGAACGATTATACATTGAGAGATAAGTTGTGAAATTGGGAGAGAGAAAAGATGCATGAAAAGACTACAAAGTAGTTGACATTTAGTTTTAATATTCTAATGGTGCAAATGTTAGTAGTTTACCTATCTAGTATTTCATACTTTCACATTTGGTCTGCCAACATAATGTGTCCAACTTGCATACAAGGTATGAATTCATGTGTACTCATGTTTTTTTTTCAAAGTGTGGGGCATATTACTCATCCTTCCTCATGTTGCATGAAAATTCAAAGATAGTAAGTACATCGTTTGTAATTATTGTTACTCACATTAGTGTTTGTTCCAAAATGCATAAGTGTATATTGATTCCTTAACATGCAATCTGTTTATTGATTTTTTTATAGATTTCTAATATTTCTTGTTATTCAGGTCTCGCGCGTCAGTTATCTTTTGTGGATGACATATATTATATATTTTTTATTTCTTGTGTATTCTTTTGTAGTGAATTTTCCAGTATCGATATACATAGTTTTTGTGTATTACTTATACTTATGTGTATCATGAATATATTCAGATTGTGTATTTTTCACGTAATAATACATTTTCTGTTGGTTATCTTTTGTGTATGATTTAATGGTTAATCTGGAAATATTATAAGTTTGTAATATATTAGGGAAGACATATTGAACTGAAATGCCGCCAACAAAATAATCAAGTTAATATTAGAAAGTATTTTTTATTTCTATCATTACCGTATAACTGGGGAGTTGTCATACTATTGGGAAAGGAGACATCCCTAACTATCATTTCCGAAATTTGTGTACAATATACGAATAGAATTTATAGTCACTAATGCAAATTTGTATTAGAGTTATGATACATACAAAGACTGGAAGCAAACTTTACACATTGAACATGTAACATTTATAAATAAAAATACTATGAGCATAATAAACAATATTTAATGCATAGGTCAACAAACATATAATAGAAAATAGTACATTCAAAATACAATGTATAATTTATTTCAAAAATATAATAATTTCAGTTATAAGAGTGCACTATGCATATAGTACAACAATATGTACATTCAATAGGAAACTAAATTCCAGCATTTATTTTTCCTACTTTTTGTCTGTGTATTTTTTCCAATTTCGTTGCACATTTATCTGTCGTTACTAATTTCATTTGTTTACTCATTTTTCTCCTCTATTTTGTTTCCATTATGCGCTCTCTCTCTCTCTCTCTCTCTCTCTCTCTTTCTTGACCATCTATACGTGAAGTGTGCTGCTTTCCGGATTGCACGCCCAAGTTCTTACAAGACACTGTTCTTCAAGGTGTTCATAATAATATTTTCCTTTTAAATAAATTTCTTACTATGATTGTAACGACCCCACTACACAAGAAGCATATTGCTTCATAAAGTATATGCCTAAGGTTGTAGCAGACATTGTTCTTCAGGGAATTCACAATAGTGGTCTCCCTTTTAATAAAAAATTTACTATGTAATCCTCAACATCCACAACACTTGACAATAGAATTTGAATTTGTTAGCTTAATTTGAATCAATTACCATAACAAAGTTGTTATACACAAAATTTAATATTATATAAAGGGAAGTCAAGACGTGGCGAGAGGCTATCCCTGTATGTTAACAGGTGCAAATAATCTATCTACGGCAGGTTCAAGAAACGATTTAATGGCTAAGCAAACGAAGTCTACGATCGTGTAGCATATGACGACCAAAGATACTTTCTCCAAAGAAGTACCTAGAGAGCTTCCATGGGATCTGGTGGCGACGCAGATCTTGCCGCGTTTGCCTGCCAACTGCCTTGATAGGCTACGGTGCATCTTCAAGTCATGGACCGCTTTCATCTCAAGCCCTAGCTTCATTGACGATCGAGCACCTTCGTCGCCGACGACAGAGTAAGGTATCGTCCTCTGTCCTGGATGCCCATGTCCTGTATATCTTGAATAAAACAGATTCAATAACTGCAAACCTAGCAATGGTAATCAAGATTGACGGTAAATACAATTTTGAAGTTATTGGCCCAGTGGAAAACATAGCCCCCATTGATGAGTCTCTTCTCGAGGACCTTGATTCCGTGCGTAAAAGGGTTTTTTCACTAAGTGATGGTGTGGTTGGGATGAAAATGAATAAAAATCTCTCCATTGTCCTCGTAAATCCGGCCACTAGGGAGTGGAAGCACCTTGATTTCCCTGACCAATAATTATAAGGATATCGTAGATTGTGCCTTTGCGTTCGGACACATCCAGGCAGTCACCTTTAATGGATTGAATAGATATGTGTTTGTGAGGGAGACTGCCAGTGCCAACGGCTCGTGGACAACTTGCTACAGGCATTGGTTTTTTTTGACATCCAAAGAGAAGAAATAGGAACAATCCCTGTACAACCGCTGCTTCCCCGCATGTACATCCATGTGTGTAAGTGGCTTCTGCTACTGGATTGTTGAAGATACGCTGAATTCGTTGGCATTGGTTTTTTTTGACATCCAAAGAGAAGAAATAGGAACAATCCCTGTACCTTTTAAGAGAAAGGGTGTCGTTAGCATCGACGAGCTCGATGGTGATGTAGCTGTACTCGGGACAGATGGTAAATGTTACGAGGTGTGGGTATTAGATGAATGTGATAGTGGCATGCATCAGAACTTGACCAAGAAGTTTAGTATACTCACATTGGCGTCATCACACTTTAGGTTGACTTTTATGGGGGTTCTGGCTAGGAAGCAACATTGGTGTCTTCGTTCCTTGGCTGAAGAAAGGGACACCGTATCTAGCATTGTATGACATGGATGGAGGAGATTCTGCTCATAATCTCCAGAAAACACTACAGAGTCATTCCGTTCACATCTTGGGCAATAGTGGCGATATTCTTCATTCGATACTGTGTATCAAGGACACACTGATTTCGTTTCAGCCTTGGCCGTCCGATGGACAATAATCATCATGATTTGTTTTGGTGACAACCTTAATTTTTCTGTACTATATTGGTAGGAAAAATTATTTGTTATGTTGACAATGGAAAATATAGTCATATATGTGTATTTATCCTTTCTCAACGTTAATGTCATATTGGAAAACTATTTCGTGAGTTAGCCTGCATAATTAATTATTTGATCCCATTTCTTACTGTTTTAGTTTATTTCAATTCCAAATATTTATTTCAAATTTTTGTCATTGATTCAAGGCCAGTTTAAACCAGGAATCGAAAGAACAATTTCCTAATTCTTTGTCTTATTTTTAGTATGTCATTAGTGTTTAGAGTCTTGTTCAGCGAAACACAAACAAATGTGATTCTAAATGCAAAGAACAACATATCCTATATCACGAGTCACAATCTTCAGCCAAGAACAATGGGCACACTTATTCTAATAACAACTGTGAGATTGTAATTGGTCAGTGAAACAAATATAACAACATATAATAAAAAATCAAAAATATAAATTATTTGTTTGTCGATTCAAACATAAAAGCCAAATAAAAGTAGTGCTTGGCTGATGTCTGCCTTTAGTTTCTGTTTCACAGACCATGACCATGTGATGTTTCACATTCAAATTATTTAAAAGCGTGTGAATTCACCATTTTACTTAAATATGACTTCATAGTTTGTGAAGCTATCATCGTAAGGGTTAGAAAAATTGAGAACTTATTTTGGAAAGTCACATCCATAGGGTTAACGTTCAAACATCCATAAGTTATGTGGTGATTAAGTTGAGCAATCACATGGTCCAGATCTTGTTAATGAAAACTTAGATCTTCCAAGATGTAGGAACTTAAGTATCATTGTAAAATTGTGAAAATAATGGTCTCACAACACCAACAAGTTAATTACATAGAGAATGTCCCCAAAAATGGGACTATATCAAATTGTACTGAAAAAAAGATTATAATAACCAGCCACTAAGGACACCTAGGCTTCTTTTGGATCTTCTCATCTTTCCCCTTAAGTCTACTCTTGAACAATATACTCATCATTAGTCGTAACTCTTAAGTCATATCCATGCATTCCTTTGTGGATATGAGGCACATAAACATAAAAGGGAATGTGTCTGTCACAAGTACTTGTACAAATTCATGGTGAAATGAAATGTAAATAAATTCATTGAGATAAAATATATATAACGTTGTATTAAGGTATCAATCAAAAATATCTAACATCATAAACCAAGTAGACAAAATATTTAAGATGTTTAGCGATATTTTTTTATCAAATTTGACACCTTGTGTCTCTGTCAATGTGCTTGAGAAGTAGTATGTTATCACCAACAAAATGGGAGAATGACAACACACAAGATAAACCATTAATGAATTTGGGGGAGACATTAAACCTTCTTTCTAAATAGATTTTTGGAAACATAGCTACATAATAACATATAGGGAACTAGCTCATCTATTTCTAACAACATCTAATGTGTCATTAATCTAAGCATAATACATTGTGGGTGTCTTTGAGGAATGCAAAAGGTAAGAAACAAGTTTAGGCAACCCATTACTCATAATCATTGATGATGTCGGATGGAGAAATATCCAAATAAATGTTGGTAGAATCTCATATCTCAATTCTAGAACAAATGTAAATAATGTATTTATTGGGATTAAGTCGTCAAAGAATTTTAGAATATTTTGTATATAATGGGAAATAAGATTAAAAACTACACCAGTGAATAGGTTCATTCTGGAATATAGTTACACATTCTAGGATTGAGGATTTGCAGATATGGGTTCCACTGATTAAATGTATCCTTCATTTGTGTCAATGTTAAAGAGTTTCCTTCCACATATGATGCATTTTTTTGAAAACATTCCAAATACTTACAATTCTATTTGATATATTCATAGGATTTTTATAAGTTGTTCTGTTAGAAATAATTTTTAATTGTTTAATTTAGATGTTAAGTGTTAAAATTTCACTACATTCAATCATATTCTCAAACCCACCGTTATTACTCATTTAACATTAAGTTATACTTAAAATAGGAAAACTACTTATTGGTGTTAAAAAACTTTATAGATAGTAACATATACAATATAGGAGGTCTAGATCAGATGTTGTTTCAAGTTTGCTTTTTTCTGTATGTCTACTCATTTATATTTTTTTTAATTTGTGCAAATAAATTCATGAAAACAAATAATGAATTAGAAATAAAAACTTTCAATTTTTAGATATCCTTTTTTTGGCATATTAGAATAACTAATTACATGGAATTCGTGTGGGCTGATATTTCCATTGGAATGAACTCGAACAATGAAGGAAGTTATCTAAATCATATAGATAGGAAGAAATTAAGAATGATGGTCCAGATTCCCAGGTTGTTTGAAAGTCTGGTTGTTTCAGACTCTATTTAGAGAGTTGATCTGCCATATTATTCTAGTTATGCTTCAGACGAAAGGTGTCTTGGATATTTGTCTCCCTTAAAAGGTGATTGATTTCTTGCATAAGGAGCTTGTACTTAAGAGGAGCAATGTTGATGTTGTGAATCCATTAGATTGCATTGCTTGAATTAGTGAGAATGAGCCCTGGTCCTACAATGTTGCTTCTTCTGTACCATAACCCTTCTAGAATTTTTAAGAGTTCTCCTTCCATCGGGTTGACACCTCTCATAGTCTTTGTTTCACCAGAAAGCCATTGGACTTCTATCTCTTGCAAGACTAAGCTAGTGGATCTAGAATTCATGGTTTTATTCACCACAATGTCAATGAATATGCAGAATGAAACTTGTGGTAGAAAGGTAGTTTGGTTTTGTGGAGTAATGCTAGGAGGTTGAGTCATATTCGAACCTTGGAAGGCATTCTTGAGAGAGGCTAATTCATCTCAGCATAGGACTTCCAAGACAACATGTGGTATGGACTTGACTTCAATGATGAAAATGTTCCTATGCTTCCAGAGTAACCAGCATGTAGTCGCAAACAATTGTTGGGTTTTATGCCCTCAGAGTAGGCAGCAGAAACAAAAAAATTACTAGCCATTAACCCATAACAGGAGATAACATCAATGACTATGTAATGGAAAGGATGGTTTTAGTAAGATATACATGGTCCTGAGGCTTGCCCTACGATATTACCTCGCATACATGTGCAATCTTAGACACCATGTCTTGGACTGTGTCTGTGCAGCTACTGGTCTTCCCCATGGACTCTGTCCTCCACCACATACTGTGGCTGACGTGTCCTGAGAGACAGACATCTCCCGCCTCTATAGATAGTCTACACGGACCACATAGAACTCCTGCCATTCTAGAAGAACTAGTAGGAAGGAGACGACCCTAGTGTTGGTGTACTAGTACCAACCTACTCTCCCGAACTCAAATTGCTATTCTACAGTTGTCTTTCCCTTACTGTGCCTCCCTATTCAGATAGCACTTGCTTGGGCTCTCTCAGTTACCAAAACCAGAGAAGACAACAACTTTGCAGAGCAATTGAGGTTTTGAGTTGTGTGTTCTGAGAAGTCCCCAGTACCCCTCTATATATAGTAGAGGGTAGGGTCAGGGTTCCCCGTCTGTTTGGGAGTAGAAGGATCCAAAAATTCTATGAATAGTTTGTATTGCGGCAGGCGAACTGGTCGATTCACAAGTGAACTGTTAGGTTGGGAGTGTGAGCCGATCGGTTCACCCAGTGAACTAGTCTTTTCACTTCCTAGACGTACCTGTGATTGACTTTCCTCAATCATTTTGAATTAATTCAAATATTAATCCTTATTCTGAATTGATCAAATGAAACGTAAAAGTTTTCCTCCAACTAGACAAATCCCAATTCCCTCGATTGGTAGGACTGTGAGACGCCTGTGAACTAGTTGGTTGGCTCTCACCAGCTGATCGGCTCACAAGGGTGAACCGGTCAGTTGGCATTCCTGACACTCTAACTAGCTAGTTCAACACTTGAACTTGATAGTTTTGAGTCCAGTCAATGAATTGTATGTTTAATTGAGTACCTAAACACCTTTCGTCTCAATCTAAACATTATTCATGAAAAATATCCTCTTCTAGGGGTGTCCAATGTGTGTGACCCTACAACTTCCAATTTACGTTGGCAATGAATGTTCATAACAACTTATGACATCACAAGCAATGAGAGAAATCTAGTAACCCATCATTGCTACCCATGTAACTCAGAAAGTTGGAGAACAACTTCAACCTACAATCTGTGATTAGTGTTATAGTGATCATATAATTCCTTTGTCACTGACATCTGAATTGAACTCGAGGCATGGAACATCATCCTCTTTAACATTCAATCCTTAATCCTTGAACTAGAGCATACTATCTGAGATGCATGTGAGTTCACATATCATATATTGAATCACATGAGTATGGCCATGCAATTCTCAGTCTCGCTTATCAAGGGGCCCTGGATATCATACTCCTTTGTAGGAGGGACAAATCCCATCTCTATCACTCATAGTTTATCCCCATGTGTCAAAGTCACCCAACCATCACCTTTATAACAAACCATGTTTTAGGACCACATTTGATGATGTCAAAGTGTATCCAACGACATGTGATGAGTGCAGTGATTTTAGGTCTAAGAACTACTATCACCACCATCAATGTGAGATATGATTGTGACTATCATTCCATGGTATCCATGTACCACTCTCATGGTGGGTCTGTCTCATATACCGTTATCTAACATATATCTATGTGCTTGACTTGATATCACATATCATGACTAATGAGACACTGTCATCAATCAACACACACACTCTAGTCATATGTATTATTGTTGTTTATTTTGCTTCCACAGTAATATCTGACTAGGGACATAATAAGAATGTATGTACTCGTATAATACATATGGTCTCATTATTTAGGTCCTTAACCTGAAGACATATGTCATGGAGTCACATCATTCTTTAGACATCTATCATGTATGTGTCATCATCTAATGACTAAGACAAACATAATAGATGGAATTACCTTTATTATTAACAAATCAGGTATCTAATGCCTCATCACAATCATCATAAGATTGTCTCTCTAGGCATACTATACCAATAACAATGTGCTCCAATGTGTGATACCTTTTAGGGTCTTCAAGTTATAGGCTATCCAATCGCAAGTTGAGTCTAAGACAAAGAATTCATAAGCTTCATTGGGAAGCAGTCTCCTCCATGTTAAAGTAGCTTCTAGACAATCACATATAGAATAGAGAGATTTTTTGTTGTAGTGTCACAACACGAGCAGCGATTGCCCGCGGTGAACTTCCTCTTGAACTTCAGGTCATTTTTGAGTAGGTGGTTCCTATGTAAGAGCCAAAGATGGGTCTTCATTCTGTGTGGTAAGGTAGAGGACCAAATCTCATCGAAGTGCCCTAGATTATTAGTATAAGCAGAGTTGGTGAGAATTTTGTAGGCAGAATTCAGAGTGTAGGTGCCATATCTAGTGTGTTGCCAAGACCAGACATGCTCTCCATATGAGGTAATAGGAGGTGGCATGAGAATAATGTCTTGGACTGTGTTCCTAGTGAAACAAAAATTTAGAAATTATGTGTCCCACTGACCTTCATCTAAAAAAAGGTTTTCCATTTTCAGATCTATAATTTCATCTGGGATAATGAGATGTGGCTTGAGAACTGGAGTGAATCCTTCTCCCACATAGGCATCTGACCATACATCATGTACTCACCTGACATCACTACCTTCCTTGAGTTTCTCAATAAGGGTAGGGAGGCCTTCATACTATGTCAAGTATGTGAGCCCGAAGGGTTTCCATCTCTTTGTCTTTTGTATTTTGATTTCATCAGATCCACCCCGAGAAAGGATCTATTCTAAATGAATCTCCATGTCAATTTTGTGAACAAAACATTATAAAAATCCCTCATCGATTTTACTCGTAGGCCTCCCCTATGGAAGGGTATAGTGAGATTCTTCCAGGAAACTAGGTTGTGGTGCTTCATCATTGTAGGACCATTCAAATGAAGTTTCAAATTAATTGGTTAATCATATCTGTAAGGAGTAGGACCCAAAGGGGATCCAATCCCTACTAAAATTTGAAGAACAAAACATCCATTCCAAACACACTAAAAAGGTATGTTGGGATAGGAAAATTTTCATATCTCAAATAACGGTATACAAAACAACTAGATTGTAGCAAGGAATAAAAGTAATGACTATATTCAATTTTACAAAAGTACAACATCATCTCCCATAAAGGGTGTACATGGATATTACAACATAAGGATCTAGTAGAGGGAAATATAAACCATATCAAGTTTGTCTCCAAGCAACATCTTCATTACTTAGGTCCATGTTGGAACCCTTGTACTCCTTATCCTAAACATGATCTGGTCCTCCTTGATCTTATTGCTCTCCTTGTCCTAGGCATGGGGGGTTGGGATCACCCAACAAAAGGAGAAAACAAGGCATGTGTCAAATAAGGAAAAGAACAAGATAATATTAACAACAGGTAATACATGGTGTATGTTAAACAAGATTATAGAAAGTCAAGAGTATGAGGCACATATCAAATAAAAATCTTGCCATGTCAAATAATAAGAAATTCTACATGAATGATTAAGTTAGACAAAATTAAGTAGGGTTGAGGCACCTACCAGACCCCAACTAATAGGTGAGGGGAGAGTAAAGACATTCCCAGTCACCTACAAAATATATATAAAAGTGGGGAGAATTTACACATTCCCCTGGGAGAAATAACAGATGACCAAACTATGAGTGGTTGTACATAAGTACCACTACATTAGCTAATAAGCCAAACAAATAATCATGCTAAAAGAAATAATATGGTAAGGCAATATTTAACATCAAATAATTTGAAATATGGCAGTGGCTCAAAGATTAGCAAATAAAGAAATAGTTGCACCAAAAAGAGCATTAATAGGAATCAAGATTTTAGTCCATGCCTCATTGGGAAATTAGGGTTTAGTATAACAAATATGCCCAACTTAAGGGGTAAGATGCACATACCACAATTTAGAATCCCAATTAATTATTTTTCATCAACTTATTTCGTTCTAAGATCTTCTTTGCCTAATTCAACTTATTCACATAGATTAGGGTTTTATAATGCATAATGTGCAAAGCAACCCTAATTTTTGACTTTTTGGATAACCTCAGATTCTGGTAACAAAACCTAGACCAAATGATTCCTTATCTTTTTCTAATCAAGAAAACATATTTATCTACTTTATTTGTAGTTTATATGAATGAGTTACATGATTGGACTTTTTATGTATTTATAAAATTCCCAAAAAATGACTTAGAAAACAATGGAATTAGACTCAAGAATCATTTTTATTATATATATATATATATATATATATATATATATAATCTTATTTTTCTGATTCTAAAACATATTCTAGATTATTTTTTAGACTTACAAATTCGTTTTATGAATTTTACAAGATAATTGATTTTCTAATATACAAAACAAAATTGATTTGAAATAATTGAAGAAAAAGTCTAAAAGGCCACTAGACTACACATCACAACTTCGATGCGTGACATTGTAGTAGTGGTCATTTATTCAGAGTCAAAAATCTCACACCACAATAAAAGAAATCAAGCGGAAAAGACTAAATTTCCCATGGTAAGTGCGACAAAATTAAAATCGATATAGAGGCACTCTGGGGAATTGATAAAGAGGATTGTTTTTCATCCTTCCTTCCTCTTCCATGGATGAGGCACAACACCTTGGAGGGGACCCTCTTGCTCTTCGGGAAACATCGTCTGTAGATTATGATCCCATGAGCCTCGAGACGATCAGCCAAAGCAGATGAGGCTTGGTTCATGGTCTGAGGTGCACTGAGGCACCAGGTCCACAAACCCTTTCGGAGGCAAGTTCCATTGCGGGTTCAAACACCGTCACACATCACAATTTCTTGAAAATCATACATATTACAACAATTGACTAGGGGTGACAAATACAATCAAACAAAAACTTTGGTTACGCGTTCAAAAATGTGGCACTGGGCTCAAAAAATCCAAAACACAGACACAAAACATATGTATCTTGTCGATGCACTAAACCAGGTTGTCGTGTGGCTAACTAAAGGAAGCTATTGGTAGAAGAGGGTACCTAGATGGTGTGGGTGTGTCCAATTGATCCCTATCTTTGCCTTCTTCCCTTAGAGTCCCCAGAGTCCAAGAACTTATCGTCAGTGTGCGAGGGTTGTGTTTGATGCTATGAACAAATTGAGAGGAGGTAGTGGCTCTGTAGGGTGCAATGGGAAGATGGGGCTCCTATTTATAGGTAAGGGTTCAAAGTTAGGGCATACAACTACTGATGGAGAAACAAGGTTTTTGAAAATTTTGGATTTTTGTGTATGACAAGTATTAAGGTTATAATTCTAGATCATTCTATGCATCTAGCCATAATGAAGTCGTTGGTGAACGAATTCTAAGATTGAATCAATTAGAGAGAGAGAATGAGGTGGAGGATGGGAGACCAAAGTCCAGTGCACGCTGGTATCCTGAAGCGAGGTACAATAAAGGGCAGCCGCCCTTAGATGCTGATCGGATGGCTCACAGAGAGTCTGAGATTCATAATCAGCATGACACCCCTAACTTCAAGCAAACTGAGAAATATGGTAAATAATTTGTGTGTCAATGTAATTGGGGGAATAATTGAATAACCCAAAGTCCAATTACATTCATCTATTTAAGATTATCTCCTTTGATTAATATATGTTATTATCTAAATCAAGTGAAAATTCACACCTAACCTAATCAACCACAATCCAATTATTGGGTTCGGTTTATCTTTTGGGATTTAATGATATGAGTTTTACTACAATTAGGGTTTCATTTAATTATCTCTATAATTGTTATTATATTTTACCATTATCCTTAATATTTTGGATTTTGACTTCCTTAATCACATATTATCACCATAAGGGGTTATATCTAATTATCTTGCATGAAATAGGTTATTTGTCCTATTACTCTTCATTGTCTATAAATGTCACATTAAGTTATTTAATGCCACAATTTCATGTTTAAGGATCTACTATATATCCCTTTTTCTCTTTCTTGATCCATGAGGCTATGGAACGTTTGAGGACGAACTATGTTATAAATATTTCACTTAAGTGGTAATTTTGCATTTTAGACCCTAATTGAAACATTAACTGAGGTATTTGTGCACAAAACATACATTGGCTTAAACATTGATCCAAACCACTAATAATTCCAATTATTCAACATCAAGGCCAAAAAGGACACAAAGGAAAGGAAAAACATAGGAAAAAGGGATAGATTAAGAATATGCTTATACTTTAGTTCGTTACAACACTCCACCCCTTAAAAAGGATTTCGTCCCTGAAATCTCAAGCAAAGAGGGAAGGGTGAGTATGTAACTATGACAACTTCATTTTTTTCTCCATCTATTATACACTTTCTCTCTCTTCAAGAGACCCATCTCACTCAATATAGTTTCAATTTTAATAGTTGAGTGGGTTGATCACCAAACTTGATCGCTTCGATGACTAATTTTGGATGATGTAGCTCTAATTTGAGAAATTGGGCTAAGTATCAAGGTATATCATATAGCCTTATTATATCTAATATTGAACCTCAAAACCATGATATTTTGTATTTCTAATATGTATCATGTTATTGGACTCAATTGTCTTTCGAATGGTGTAAAAATTGGCTTAATCGGACCTTCAAACGCTAAGTTATGAACCATTAAAGTTTGGTGGAATTTCATGTGTTTTAACTGAATATAACCCGAATTTGAGCCTTACTGGGCCCAATAAGGGGTGTGCGGCCCAGAAGTGGATACCTATGCTTGCCAAACCCTAATGCTACCCCCTCGCTTGGCCATTAGATCACAGATCTAAGATCTGACAGTTCCCAAGTCACCATCTACCTTGGTCTGTACCACTATAGCTTTTGGGAAACCAATCTGCTCCATCCTCGACTCTTTGAGAAATTGGCTAGCTACAATGAATTAGTTCTTCATTTCGATTGTTTTGTCCTTGTTTCCACCCTCTATCGCACATCCTATCTCCCTTTCCCATCCTTCTTTTCTCTCTAGTTTGGGATGGCACCGCCATAGGCCCTAGGCTCAGAAGCACTAGCCATGGCCTCCCATGATGCCAGTTCCAAAAATACAAATGGTCTCAGACAAGGGGACTCTCTCTCCCCTTACCTTTTTATAATAATCACAACCATTCTCTCCCAAATGTTACAACTAGGAAAAATTAGCAGACTTATTCAATCACTAGAGGAATGCAAAGAGAACATAATACAATTTGTTGATTATACCATCATCCTTTCCTCCCCAGAGGATGCCTCTATCCTCAACACCATCAGAATTATAGGCCTATTCTCCTACATTTTTGGACTTAAAATTAACCTTCAAAATTCGTCCATTTTTGGGGTCCACGTTGATCACTCTATTTTGAAAAGATTCAGGGATCTTCTTAGATGCAAGATCGAAGACTTCCCCATTCAATACCTAGGACTTCCCATTACCCCCCACAACATCACAAATGCAACCTGGACTCCCATCCTCGACAAAATAAATAAAAAAACTCTCAACTTGGATAAACAACTTTCTAAATCTGTCGGGTCGGCTTATTCTTCTAAACAGTGTCATCACTCCAATTACCACTCACTACCTTAGTTGTATTCCCCTTCCAACCAAAACTAGAAAACTCATTGATAAAACTCGCAGGAAGTTCCTCTGGAACAATGATGTATGCATAAATTGTCGTTATTTTGATATCTAATTTGGTTATTTTCTGTGTCATTTGTGCTTAATTGAATATCTTTTTAATACATATTTTACCAAATTAGTAAAAATCACTTGTGCATCATTTCTTATATTTTTACATGTATTTTACATGCATTTTACATGTTTTAATTATTATAATAATTATTTGATTTTATTCATTGATTATTTTATTGCAGATAATTATTATTTACTGGAGCAAAGTCGATACCATCGACTTGCAACTCGATGGTAGCGACATGGCATCAGAGTACAAATATTTTTTGCTCCAGATTGAAAAGGAAAAGGACGTTTTACTGTGACAAAGTCGATACAATCGACTTCCAACTCGATACCATCGACTTAGATGTTGCGGACCAAATTTTAATGTGTTAAATCTAACACATATTGTATTAAAAATTATATTTTTAGGTTTTCTCTTGACCTAAACATGTACGACGGCTATAAAAGGCACCATTAGAACCGCAATTGGGAGATCTATCACGGGGGGACAATACGGCAACCGAACGGAGAGAGAAAAGTAGAGGAACCCTACACGGAAGACCTTGGAGGTATTTTGGCGGCGGAAACGACGGAAAATTCTCTCCATCTTCTCCAGATCCACTCTTTAACCCTTTCTCCAATTTACTGTATCTCGAAATTCATGTTTTACGTCTTTTCGACTTACTGTGATACCATGTCGTCTATTTTTCGGCTAAAAATTGTAATTCCTTAGGACCCAGGAGCAGCTCGAGTAATCGTTGTATGATACTTTTTACATAGTTTATCATAATTTGTCTCTCAAATCTGTGGTATGATTTCATTTTCTCCATTATATCCTTATGATTGATCACCCTAATGATAATCTAATGCCTTTAATTGCTTTGAAAGAAGAATTAATTGTTAAAAAGAGATGAAATTCACATTAATTAATAAATCCCTTGAACAAGGTGATGTACGGTTAATGGTGGAAACTCATAGTTTGGTCTTCATGCACCTAGTTTAGGGTATAGCTTACTACGACGGTGGAACCGACCTAGACTTAGGTAGTGAATTGTATCACGACAGTGAACAATTCTGACTACAGGCCACTACTCGGAATGAGAGACAAATTTGATTAACTATATAGAAATAAATACAACGAGAACCCGCGGTGAAACCGCAATCCTAAGGATTCCATTTTAATTGATTAAACCAACTATTTAATCGATTGTTTTGTTTTCTTTTATTTTTATTTTCTTTTTCAATCAACTCTTGTTTTCAGCTTAGTTGATCAATCCTAATTAGTAATAGTCTTTAACCTCACAACTCCCCGTGTTCGATAACTCGGGACTCATAATCCCATATTACTTCGACACGTACACTTGCGTATTACACGCACGTTATACGCGTGTCAAGTTTTTGGCGCCGTTGCCGGGGAGTTGGCATGGTTAATACTATGAAAAGTTAGGATCGTCCACTCTAGGCCATTGTATTTATTTTCTTTTTTTTATAATTTTTTTTATTCTTCCCATTTTTCATTACATAAAACTTTACTATTAGTTTTGGCATTGTACATATTCATCTAAATATTTCTTTGTAGTTAGTCTTCTTTCATTAAGAAAAAATAAAAAAGTGCATGGCCCCTATTTGTTTTGAGTGTGGAAATGCACATGTAGGTTATAGATGTCTGAGTCCACCTTCATTACATTATGAGAAAATCTCAAAGGAAATTCAGCGTGAGCATATTAGGATTTTGGTTCAATATGTTTTAAATTGCAAAGGTCCTATTTCTAATGGAGGATGGGGTAGAATAGAGAAAATGGAAGAAGTTGAGATTGAGGATAAGGAATTAGAGAGTGAGGATAACATACTAGAAGAAGTTTTAGAATCACCTCTATCATGTCCTTCCATTGAGCCCACACCCACACCCTGGACTCCTAGGATTGATCTTGAATATGATTGGGGATCTGATGAGGAAGATGAGGAAAATGATGCAAATAAGGTGGAAGGCAATTTTGATACATGTGTTTGGGATATGAGTGAAGGAGAGGAGGATACAGAAGGTGCTTTATTTGATAGTGATCTTAGAGAGGAGGAAGAGAGTGAGGAAGAGGGTACTAAGAATGGAAAGGTGGAGGAATCTCCCATTACCCATCACATAATTCCTTCACCACAAGACCCATCTCTTCATTTCCTTATTGAGGATCCTATATGTGATATATATCCAGATGATGGTTTTGAAAATTTTTGTGAGGATATGAATGAATGTGGGGGAATTGAATTATTAGAAGAGGAGGAGGCACATAAATTCATCTTTGTTATAACCCCTCCATTATGTGTAGATAGGAGTGATCCATTGGGGATGGTCATAGAAATTAAGGATCAATCATCATTATACCTTTCACCTCATGGCTATCTATTTCTACATGTGCTCCCACATCAAGACTTGATTGTGAGTCGTGTTCATGTTCATGTTCATTGCAATGATAATTTACCGTTGAAATGGAACGTCAACCATACATGTTGGTCTTCTAACTATTATTTATTTTTTCTCATTGTTGCAAGGAACCAAAAGTTTAGAAGGAAGAGGTGGAGAGAGCTTTACCCTCCTCCACGACCACCTGATTATTGTTAATTGACATGTGTCCATCCTAGGACGTTAAACAAGGAAGCTTGTGGGAGGAAACCCACCAATTAGGTTTATTTTGTTAAACTTTCAATTCTAATTTTACATTCCTATTTGTAGATTGTGATATCTATTTTTGATACAAGTAAAAAAGGTGCCTTGATATGTGTATTCAGTGTGCAGGGATGCATTGAGTCGGTACCACCAACTTCACTGTCGGTAGTGTCGAGTTTTCATTAGTGACTTCTCACAAGTTGAGCAAGCATCGAAACTTCACCGAGCTTGAGTGCTTATTGGAGGGCATGTCTTAATGTGGATCCCTCCCACTCATCTTTTGTCCTGAATCTCATCTCACATATCGGTACATCTGTTCTATTTATCTTCCTTTGCTTTTGACATTGGGGACAATGTCATATTCAAGCTTAGGGGTTGGAATGGAACAGTGCTTCTATCTTTACCTCTTGCATCTTTTCTTTTTATCATACATCTACATGTTTTTGTTTCAAAAAAATTAGATTTTTCATTTTGTTTTTAGAGTCCACTTCTATCTAGTGTACTTGTGGACAAAATATAAAATTTTGGTTAGGATTAGCCGTTTGTTGATGATGTGGTATCAATTCTGAAAATTCTAAATATAAATTTGAATGTGTTATTATGCTTTGCACTTTAAGCTAAATTTTCTATGTTTAAGAGTACATAACTGGAGGAATTGTTTGGATTAGTCAGCTTGAAGACATACTGATTAAATGAAAAACCTAACTTAACCCTATGGCTTGTGTTATGACGATGATGTTTGAGTCCAAACCAAACAAACAGTAATGTGATCTTTAATGTGAATTCTAGAAATAAACTCTAAGGTTAACCTGTTACACAAGTTGATAGAAGAGAGACATATCATTGTTGGGAAAGACATTGTCTCTTATTCATGTGATCTCATTCACCTTCCATTCATCTTCATTTACCACCATAGGATGATCAAGTTTAATCCAAGTTATTTTCCTCTTCTTTGCAATACATGGCATGATAGGAAGCATATAGTTAGTTCATTTTATTATGCATTAGAAAAAGAAAAAAAATCATATAATCTCTTTTGAGCACTTATACTTTGCATAACAAAATTTCATGTAGTTGCATTTGCATTGTATATTTTATAAGGTGTTACATATTTGTTATCTTCTACCATCTTCTGTCATGAAAGAGTGTAAAAAAAAGTTGTATCTCCTTACTCCTTCTCCAAATAAAAAAAGCAAAAAAAAAACCAAGCATGAACTATTCATCTTGCTAAAAATAGGGTAAGAAAAAATAAAAGAGTTATTGAAAAAGAAAAAGAAAAAATAGGAGAAAATGAGGAAAAGGATTTCAAGTTCAATGCCATATTCTCTTTAAGCAATAAATAAGGGAATTATGGATCTTTTTTTTTGTAAGCACATTTCCACTTATATTCATCATTAGGATGAGACATTCATTGCATGCATCATTCCACAAAAAAATAGTCATTAGAAGTCATACATTCACATTTTATCCATCATACAGGTGCATCATATTTTTACTTTTTGTATAAATAATTTGGATGATTCTTGTGATTCCTGATTTCATAGCCACCCATTTTTTTCCACCCATTGCTCTATATGGTAGGCCACCATCACAATTAATCCCCTCATCCATTTTTATTTGGGGATATGCTTCCAAGTAGTTTATTTAGGTAGATCAGAGCAATATAGATAGGGAGATCACATGGTGCATCAAGCATGTGTCCCACTAGCCATGATATTAACTGCTTCATATTGATATTATTTTTCATTAATCTTATTGTGGACATCTATTATGAACATGATTGATCGCTTTAGTGTAGTTACTTGTTCAGTGGTTGGCAAGGACCGGTTTGGGACTGACTGGTGGAGGCTGGTTAGGAAAAATAATTCATAGGTACTTGTCTTCTTGCTGACTTTTTAAAACAAATCCAAGAGTAGTGTTGCTCGAGGACGAGCAATATTCAAGCTTAGGGGTGTGATGTATGCATAAATTGTCGTTATTTTGATATCTAATTTGGTTATTTTCTGTGTCATTTGTGCTTAATTGAATATCTTTTTAATACATATTTTACCAAATTAGTAAAAATCATTAATGCATCATTTCTTATATTTTTACATGTATTTTACATACATTTTACATGTTGTAATTATTATAATAATTATTTGATTTTATTCATTGATTATTTTATTGCAGATAATTATTATTTACTGGAGCAAAGTCGATATCATCGACTTGCAACTCGATGGTAGAGACATGGCATCAGAGTACAAATATTTTTTGCTCCAGATTGAAAAGGAAAAGGACGTTTTACTGTGACAAAGTCGATACAATCGACTTCCAACTCGATACCATCGACTCAAATGTTGCTGACCAAATTTTAATGTGTTAAATCTAACACATATTGTATTTAAATTTATATTTTTAGGTTTCCTCTTGACCTAAACATGTACGACGGCTATAAAAGGCACCATTAGAACCACAATTGGGAGATCTATCACGGGGGGCAATATGGTAACCGAACAGAGAGAGAAAAGTAGAGGAACCCTACACGGAAGACCTCAGAGGTATTTTGGCGGCGGAAACGACGGCAAATTCTCTCCATCTTCTCCAGATCCACTCTTTAACCCTTTCTCCAATTTACTGTATCTCAAAATTCATGTTTTATATCTTTTCGACTTACTGTGATACCATGTCGTCTATTTTCGGCTAAAAATCGTAATTCCTTAGGACCCAGGAGTAGCTCGAGTAATCGTTGTATGATACTTTTTACATAGTTTATCATAATTTGTCTCTCAAATCTGTGGTATGATTTCATTTTCTCCATTATATCCTTATGATTGATCACCCTAATGATAATCTAATGCCTTTAATTGCTTTGAAAGAAGAATTAACAGTTGAAAAGAGACAAAATTCACATTAATTAATAAATCCCTTGAACAAGGTGATGTACGGTTAATGGTGGAAACCCATAGTTTGGTCTTCATGCACCTAGTTTAGGGTATAGGTTACTACGACGGTGGAACCGACCTAGACTTAGGTAGTGAATTGTATCACGACAGTGAACAATTTTGACTACAGGACACTACCCGGAATGAGAGTCAAATTTGATTAACTATATAGAAATAAATACAACGAGAACCCGCGGTGAAACCGCAATCCTAAGGATTCCATTTTTAATTGATTAAACCAACCATTTAATCGATTGTTTTGTTTTCATTTATTTTTATTTTCTTTTTTACTCAACTCTTGTTTTCGGCTTAGCTGATCAATCCTAATTAGTAATAGTCTTTAACCTCGCAACTCCCCGTATTCGATAACTCGGGACTCATAATCCCATATTACTTCGACACGTACACTTGCGTATTACACGCACGTTATACGCGTGTCAAACAACAATCATCCCTCCACAAAATTTGGAAACCACTACCATCTAGTAAATTGGGACACTATTGCTTCTCCAATATACCAAGGCGGTTGGGGTATACTAAACATTGACACCCATGCTTTTTGTATTATAACCAAAATAATCAACAGTCTGGTTAAAAGTAAGACAAAAATTTGGACTAGTCTCATAAACTACAAATACTATCAAAAATCCCCTCCCTGGCACAAAGTGCCCAATAAATCTGCCTCACCCCTTTGTAAATACATTAATAAGAACATCCAAAAAATTACCCAACTCATCAACACTCCACCACACTCTCATCTAAAAATATACTTCTGGAATGACCCATGGCACGAAAATAACATTGTTCTAAACCTGCACACAAATTGGTCCATTCCAAACAACCTCATCAAGATCAACATAGTCAAGGCCCTTGGCCTTTTGACCAGCAACAGATCAAATGCTCTCAAAAGATGCATTCTTATGCATCTCACACCAAATGACTACTCTGCTATGATTCAGATACTTGAAAATAATGCCTCAAACAATATCACCTGGAGATGGGGAAATACTTACTCAGTGAAAAAAACATACACTTACCTATCCTTCAGAGGACTCTTCCCCCCCTACCACAAAAATATGGAAACAAAAATGGCAACAAAAACATAAATTCTTTCTTTGGCTGCTCCTTCACAACAAGTTTCTTACTGAACAAAACCTCACCAAGAGAGGCTTCATAGGCCCATCTAGATGCTCTCTCTGCCACAATGACATAGACTCGGTGGACCACATTTTCTTTAAATGTAAATTTTCACTAAGTATCTTCTCATACTTTACACAACATTACCAGCTTGATCTCTCATCAACAACCTTTCCATTAAAGGTTTCACCAAACAGACGCTACAACTCCTTCACAGGAAATGATATCTTCATCATCGTTAGCTGGAATCTTTGGCTTGAGAGAAACAACAGATTCTTCAACAATAATCTGAAACTGAGGCATATTATTATCTCACAAATCAGCGCAGACCTTCATATGATCACCATGTGTAGGTAAATAGGAACAGGACGGAAAGGAGGACTCTGATGAAGGTGAATCTGAAGCCCGCTTTCTATGTGACCATAAGTCAATGGTGGACGATGAACCGGGAGTCAGTTTGCTGCTTCAACACCATTGATTTTGGTTTACCAACTGCCCCTTACAAGAAATTAGATGATCCAACATCTTCCATAATTTCCTGGCTTAGTGTAAAAGAGGCTTGTTAAGGAGTTCCTCCCCCATGAACATTGACATCTCATTTCCTTTCCAGCTTAAACTTACTTATGTTTACTCTATATTCCTGGCAAAGCAGGTGTTTGCTTGCTTTTGCTTTAATATATGCTATGACCATTATCTAAAAAAAATCCATAGACTGGTATCAATGAAAGAACTGAATTTGATAGGTCTTAAATCTCATGATTGTCACACTCTAATGCAACAAATGTGTGGCAATTCGATCTATACTGCTGAAGCATGTAAGGTTTGCAATCACTAGACTTTATTCATTCTTCAACACTCTATGCAACAAAGATATTGATCCCGAGAGTCTCGATAAGTTGCAAAGAGAAGTGATTGTTACCCTATGCCAGGTTGACATGTATATTACTCCTTCATTCTTAGATATCATGGTACATCTTGTTGTTCATTTGACTAGGGAAGTGAAAATGTTAGGACCAATTTTCTTGCATTGGATGTATCCTTTTGAACGGTACATTAGTATTTTTGAAACTATTATCAGTCTGAAGGGAGTATTATTGAGGGTTATGTGGCGAGGGAGGTTATGGAATTTTTTAGTGACTTTCTAAGTTTTAATTGAAGCTCCTGTAAATGATAAGAATATTGAGGACTGTTCTAGAAGAGGGACTTTAGGAGCACGAGTATAAGTAATTGGTCATGCGTTGTGGGAACAATCTCACTTGTATATTTTACACAACATTGAAGAAGTGAGTGTTTATATCACCGAACATACCAATTTCATCAAGAAACAATATCCTCGAGCCAATTTATGTGTCTTGCTAGAGAGCATAACAAGACATTTATTAGGTGGTTTGAAGATAAAGTCTTACGTCAACTATCTCAAACACCAAATAATGTTGCTGAAAATATCAAATGTCTCACCTTAAAAAATGAATGTTATGTCTTATGAAGGGTTTGACATAAATGGGTTCTCATATTACACAAAACTTCAAGATGATAACAGTGTCATCTAAAACTATGGGGTCACCCTTAAGGCGTATTCATTTTTTTCTAGTGTGAAGGATAAGAGTCAATGTGATGCTAAAATGTCATATTATAGTGTCATTGAAGACATATGGGAGTTTGACTATGTACATTTCAAAATTCTGACCTTTAAGTATAATTGGGTTGATAGCACCAAAGGAGTTGTAGTGGATGAATTGAGTTTCACAAGTGAATTTTGAAAAAATTGGCGAGAAGGGTGAACCATTCATAATGGCATCACATGCGAAGCAAGTATTTTATATTGGTTATCCTACAAATGAAAAATGGTCTGTTGTTCTTCATGTAAAAGATAGTTCATTGAATATCCTATAGACGAAGAAGAGTACTATGACAAGTAGGATGACTCTAGTCCTTTCTCAGTTGGCTTGCCAACACCAAATATAGAAATTGACACTCACTTATACGTGCTTGGAGATCACACTAAGGGAATGTTAATTCATAAAAGATCTCAATATTAGAGGCATGCTTTTATTTTTTAAAATGTTAGATGTGCATTTTATAATCTTATATTTCATTGTTTGACTATTTTTATATGACATTTTTTCATATGGTGTCTGACCACTAGTATAATGACCATGATGATGATTACTGTGAGATTAAGCAGCATCCTGCTGACACTGGTGTAAGTTGTGTATTGTTTTATCAACACTCTGTGTATTGTTTTATCAACACTTTATGCATTTTACAATATGTCTATCTTGTTGTATCATATTTAATAAGTTATATCTATTTCTGACCTATATGTGTTTTTTTTATTTTAGGTTGAGGATGTACGTCCTGAGGATCTTGTTCCACTTGATGAGAAACATAAAAGTAAAATAAAAAATAAGGGGAATCACC
This sequence comes from Alisma plantago-aquatica, assembly GCA_963693085.1. Taxonomy (NCBI): domain Eukaryota; kingdom Viridiplantae; phylum Streptophyta; class Magnoliopsida; order Alismatales; family Alismataceae; genus Alisma; species Alisma plantago-aquatica. The sequence continues at coordinate 205,468,343 of OY856412.1, read as the reverse complement.
ATGATTAACAAGTTCATACAACAAAGGGTAACATACCAAAGCTTATTGTTGAGTTTGATCATGTAGTAAATCCCATTGGAAAGAACCATAGCTCTTTTGTTACATATCTAGGGGTTCTTACTCGTAGCAATTGTATTATAGAAGTAGATTCTTGGCATAAAGTTGATAAAAGAAATAAAGACTTCATATGGAAAGAACTATGTGTGAGATATTATCATTTGCAATTATGTTTTTAAAACTAATTACAATTCTATTTTTAAGAATATTCCATTAAGTATATGAAATTTTACAGATCATATTTGTCCTGGATGAATATATGCATCGCAAAAAGGTGATGCAACGTTGTGGGAGGGTTCTGAGGAATCATAGAACAACTCTAACAAGACAACACATATGGGAGGCTAATAAGAGGAAGAAGTCAACCACTGAGCAATGGAGGTATCTGGACCCGACGGCGTGGGAGGCATTTGTTTCTAAGAAAAACACAGGTGAATTCAAGGTATTAAGCCTCACTCCCCATTTTGAATACATTCTTATGAATTCATTGTTTTACCTTGACATAGTAGGTTATGTTTTACTTACCAATTACTATTGATGATTATTACTAACTGGGCTGCAAGCGATGCTCAAAGAGAAAGGCATGCAATGAATATCCACAACCACACAATGGGTCGAGGTGGCTATGCAAATCTTCCCCAAAAGCTACTACATGTGCTTTCTTCTCAGCAGTCTAATCATGGGACTGCTGAGTCCTCTACTACTACTACTAAACCTCTACTTTGCATGATATATGGATAGTTGGGAGGAATCCAAATCTTGAGAAATAACCAACCTCGTAACTGCTGAGGCAGCTGTAAATGGTAAAATTCAACTCTCAGAGCAATTAGTATTGATGATTTTTATGTTTTACTTACCAATTACTATTGATGATAATTAGCGGGAGCTCCATGAGCAAAGAAAATAAGGAAAGTTCAACCCTGAGGGCACAAGGGATGAATTTATAGTTGCTCTAGGTAACCCAGAGCACCCCAGATGTGTTAGGGTTGCAGGGGCTGGTGTGGGTATAAGAGCGTTCTTTGGGCCATCATAGTGTAAATTTGTCCAGAAAGGGGATCGTCAAAAGAGGAGGTAAAAGAGTTAATTGCAAAGGAAATTCAAGAAGTAATGAGCCAGTAAGTACTGTCTCAATCAGTGACTCTGACAGTACCAGTTGTGCCACCCCGCTCTTCATATGAGGTGGACCCCCCTAAGGCAGAGCTGGTTGGGAGTAATCTTGTGGACCCAACACCTAGCACATCTGTTGTAAGTAGTTTTATGACATAGTAGTCTTTTCAAGATGATATGTTTAGGTATATATAACACTCTATGCAAATTTGTAGGATCTGAGGCCACACCGTCTAAAATTACAAGAAAATATCATTATTATGGGTGAGGCTTACCCATCCCTTACAGGTGCCATGACTCATGGTGTTCCATTACCGGCCGATGTGGTTCACGTGTGCCTGAGGCTTGTCAAATAAGCTTGGAAGAAGTATCCACTTCCATATACCCACCCCGATGTTGACACGATAGGTGAAGCAGAAGGCGGTGTGGTCGCGTGGCCTAAAGCATGAGTTATCTATATTGATCATAATGTCTGGTAAATTTACATTATGTTTGTATCTATATATACATGACAATTGATATGAAATTATATATATGCAGGACATAGGGCCTAAGAAACCCCTTACAGCTCGTCCTCCTCTACCTCCACCTCCTCTTGAAATACCGAGTTGGCTTGAAAAAGACCTATTCGACTCGATAGGTCCTCAATGCAGGTGTATGACTCTATTTATAGGTGAACATGAAGAAGATTCCCTTGTGGTGGTTTCTATTAAGGAGGACATTGTAGGTCAATGTTATTATAGTAGTATATTTCTACAAGATGTTTTGGAGTTGTTTCATTATGCTTGGTTGAATATATCTGTAATAGAACTTTGGATACAGTGAGTTCTTATATAGCTATATACCTCATTTTATATATGGTGATCTATTTTCTTATATATTAATGCACACATGATATATGTTTTGCACCCACTTACATAGGGTCGGTACAAAGTTTTCAATGACCCATGTTGGATTTCTAGTTCCATCCTTGATTAGCAATGTGATTAAAGACCCTACATCTATTACCCTATAATGCTCTACTACATTGAAATATTTTGGTAAAAAGAAAAAGAACGTGATATTACCTCCATACAATGTTTTGTAAGTTTACTTACTTTGCTTATAATTTTGACTTAAGAAATTACATTAGTTGTGGATTTTGAGTTATATTTTTTCTTCTTCTTATCGCTCAGGAATAAGCATTGGGTCTTATTGGTTTTTGTCCCCGTGACACTAATAGTTTATTATCTAGATCCTAAGGATGACAAAGTAGATGATGGGGGAAACGATTTGAAAAGGGCATTAGTCACTTGAGTAAATTTTTATATTTATATTTGTTAACATATATATTACATGACTATTTCCTAATGTCAATTCAATATGTTACATTAACATATAGGGCTATAAAATGTTTCAAAAAAATTGGAGGAAAGGTGGACACGAAAAATAAAATGATGGTTTGGAATCCAATGCATATTTACGCCAACTATGCTTACTTTTATTTATTAACATTTTGTATGTTGAAATTTATAGTGTTCTGTACAAGACAATGGTTGGACATGCGCATACTACATGATGTGGTATATGGACATGATTTTCAGATATGCGGCAGACATTGCCGACATACACAATGTAATCCATATATATATATATATATATATATATATATATATATATATATATATATATATATATATATATATATATATATATATATGTGTGTGTGTGTGTGTGTGTGTGTGTGTGTGTGTATAGCCTTGATCATCATTAGTATAAAGGGGCATTAGATAATATGAACATGTCAAACTTATTAATTATATACGTCATTCTCTTTGTAGGTGTTTAAAATGAAAGACTCTATTATGAAAGAAAAGCTAGTAGATGTACACATGCCCTATACGAGAGACCAACTAGATGAGACACGAGAACAATGGATAAAAGCCTTCGTAAGGGATGTCGGATTTGATTTTGATTGGGATTAAGAAGATGAAGAAGAACTTTGAATTCTATTATACATGTGATGCTTATGAATGATGATCTATATATTGACAACTCTAAATTTGAATTACACATTGACAACTCTAAATTTGATGCATGCATATGTGAATGATGATCTATATACATGTGTCTTAATGTGAAGATGAATGTATGAATGTTTCTACATGTCATGAGAATGAAATTAGTATATATGTAAATGAAGTAAATGTGTGTGAATGAATGTGAAGATGAACGAATTATGATTGCACATGTGATGAATAAAATTATGTGCAAATTATGTTTATTATTGCAGGTTCGGTGGCCTGTTTCTAAGCTGAACTCATAGGATGTTGTGACCTGTAGTCCAAAACTGAATTGTAGGTTCTACATCCTACTTACCAGTCGAGAAGCAGGCTGCATGCATGTCATTTAAAAAAAGTTAGTTGTAGTTGTTTAAAAAAATGACACTATCGGTATGAGACGTCGATTTTAGTCAAATAACAGACATTAAAAGATAAACCAAAATGGTCGTACTGGATAGCACAACCTCATTGGGTAGAATTGCATACGTGTCGGTTTGTTAGATATAACTATCCCTTTAAATCAAAATCATCAGTTGTTTGGGCTGCAACCGACACTGTCCATTGTGATAGGTGTGGGTTCCTCCAGAACTGACAATTTAGGGTCCTTTACCAGTTATAAATTTGACATGGTACCTCATAATAGGTGTCAGTTTCATTTATCCACACAACTGATGAATGGATCTATGGCATCAATTTTATCTTCCCTAAAGAACCGACATCGTAGACCTGGGCTATAGTGTCTCCCACTTAGGTGTAGATTTTAAACCGACATCAAAGGGTTGTTTTAACTGATGCCAGAGATAGTTTTTGTACTAGTGCATGTACATAATAGCAGTTCATTAACTCTATTACAATCCATGTGGGTAGAGATAAACTATAGGTTCTAACCGTAGTGGCCGCAACTCTTGTTCCATTTGCAACTCACAGTTCCACCTTGCCCTTTGCCAAAGGCTTATTCTTTTCAGATCATGTATATTCAAACATATGTGAGATCCGCGTCCGGTATCTAATACCCATGATGAAGAAGTACATAAGTTTATCTCTATAATGTATGTACCTGAAGTGGAGATCACCATCCCCATGTTCTTATTTTTTAATGCCTTCAAGTACAAAGGATGAGTTCCTCTTGTACTTTTCTTTCTCCTTATCTTGAGTGTTGAAGAAATGGATTTGTTCTTGGCCTCAAAACACTTCATGGCCTTGCTTTCATACTTGGACTCAACTCCACTGGTCACCATCATTGGTTTGACCTTCTTCATCTTTTCTTCGGCATGAATCAACATACTAAACAAACATGACATTGGTCTAGCCATATTATTCACATGATAACATGTAATAAAGTGCCTATATGATTCTCGTAATGATTTCAGAATCATATTTGTGGCCAACTCTTATCTCAAAGATAATCCTAGTTCTTCAACATGATATACATGTCCAATCATATTGAGCACATGTTCTTCTACTAAGTTTCCTTCTGTCAGCTTACACTCAAAGAGTGCCTTTATAACATCGTTCCTTTCTTACTTTGTAAGGCCAAGGTTCACATTCTTAAGATGTGTTATCATCTCGAGAATCCCCATGTCCTCACACTTCTCATGCAACTCATAGTTCATGCATCTTAGCATAAGGTACTTTATGTCCAAAGCATCATTGGCATGCTTCTAGTAAGCAACCACTTTTCCCTTAGGGCATCAGGAGCAAGTATGTCTAGCACTGGCTTATCAAGGACATAGATCTTGCACTCTTCATTGAGAACCCTTCTCAAAGTCAAAAACCAGTCGTGGAAATTTGTCCTATCAAATTTTCCCTTCCTAAGGATTGATCACAATACTGATTTGTTTCTCATTTGATTCTACAAGAGAAAAAATTACAATTTGTCAAAAAACCCCTTTTGATTTGAAAAAAAATTGACGATAGAAATTTGGTCTTTAATTAATTATCACTCCCACTATTTTATTCAAATATATAACCCTCACATATCAATGTGGAATATAGTAGTGTGAAATATTTTAGTGTACCAAGATCCTAGATAATTCAACTATTACCCAGCCAACGCCAACGTCCATAGTCAATTATCAAGGTAGGCAACTTTTGCCAACTCCGACATATGCAACTCTTGGATAGATGATATGCACAACTCTGTGACATAATCATCTGCATACTTCTTGTGCTTAATCTCATTAAGACCACATAGTTAAGCCTAACCCAAAAGCTGAAACGATAATAATGCACCTCGTTTGATGGGCCCACATCATTACCATCACACTTCCATAAGATAGACGGCACACCACCCTTGGGATGCCCATGCTTATTCAATCAAGCTATTCATGTGTGTCACTTTTGGAAAGCATCTAAGACTTAATATTTAATTGAGGGAGTTTGTATTTATAAATACATATACTTTATCCAATCACCACATATATAGTATGTATCATTTACATGATATATCCCATGATGAAAACTTGTAATAAATAAAAATGATGGTTATGGATAGCCTAATGTGATTCCTTGGAGCCATAAGGAATTACCACAACCTAGGGTCCACATTACATGCAAAAACCTATTGTTGATGAAGATACGTGCTCGCCAATCTGGGTAGATCGGTTCAACCCTTGAACTGATCGGTTCACCTCTTGGATGGTCATTTGTGTTGGTAAGGTATCCCCAAAGAGCCAATCATTTGATGATTGACATGGCACATATAGTAAAAGATTTGATTAATACTCATAAAGGAAAGCTTCCAATTCATTTTGTTTCATACAGTTATGAGATAATGAGGAAATATTATGAATGTCTAAAGAATGACAATACTCAATGATGTATGCCTTCAAGTACAAGACTTGAACAATGAGATCATACGAATGCTAAGAGTATGTACATTCTTATTATGTCCCTAGTTAGTTGTTACTATGGAAGGCAGATAGACACCAATAACACATATGACTTGAGTGTGAGTTGGTTGATGAAATAATCTCATTAGTTATGAATCATGATAGGTCATATCAAACCAAGCACACATATACATGTTATGGAATAGTGTATCGGACAAACCCACCTTGAGAGTGACACATGGAAAACATCATTGGTGGTCATAGTCATCTCTCATAGTGAAGGAGGTGATTGTGATTCTTAGACCTGAAGTCACCAAACTCATCACATGTTGTTCGGTATACTTTGACATCATCAAATAAAACCCTAGAATAAGGATTTCCATAAAGGTGATGATTGGGTAGATGTGACACATGGGGACTGAATGTGAATGATATAGATGGGATTTGTCCCTCCTATTGGAGTTTGATATCCTAGCCACTTGATAAGAGAGAATGTGAAATGCATGTGCATGCACATGCAAATAAATATATGATATTAAAGTCACATATATCTCAGACAGTTTGCTCTTGGTTCAATTAACATGGATTGAACGTTGAGAGGATGACGATTCCATGCCTCAAGTTCATTCTGGATACTAGATATAAAGGAATTATATAATCACTACAACACCTTACACAAATTGTAGTTCAAAGTTGTTCTCCAACTTTCCATTCATGTGGGTAGCACTGATGTGCGACGAGGCATCACTCTCTGCTTGTGATGTCATAAGTTAGTTATTCACTGCCAATGTGAAATGATATGTATAGGGTCACACACATGGGAACTCATCTAGAATAGGAGTTTAACCATGGATGATTATTGGATTGAATAATAAAGTGTTTAGGTATTCAATTCAAACAACAAATTAGCTGACTGGACTGTCAATTGATCGACTCACCCAGTGACACAGCCGTTTGGAGTGTCAGGATGATTGGAACTAAATTGGTTGAAGATCTGCATGAAATGAGGCACCAATCGATTGGCTCACTGGGTGAATTGATCGGCTCGGGTTGAGCGGGGTGACCAGTTAACCTGGTGAACCGATCGGATCAGTTGTGTCGGCGGAAGGTTCTAGCGACTTTCCCAAATTCATGAGAAAGATTACTTGTTTCACTAGTTCAATTTGATTGGTACAAGAATTAATGTTTGCATTAACTGGAAACAATTTTGTCAAATTCATGTACAATTAGAAAATAGGCAAAATGATTGGTTTGTGTCGTGAACCGACCATCTTGCATGTGAACCAACCGATTTGATTTCCAACCATCCATTTTGGGATTCACAGGTTGCAAAAAATCATAATCTTCCGGTCCCTTCCACTCCCACACAGTTGGGAACCCAGACCCTAATCCCTTATTAGGGGCTTCCAAGAACACGACTCAATTGACTCTAACAATTGTTGTCCTCTCTGGTTGTGGTATCCAATAGAGATCCTGAGCAAATACTACCCACTAAAGAGAGGGATAGCAAGGGAGAAATAGTTGTAGGAGAGCAAGTTGGTGACTAATACACCAATATGAGGGACAACTCCTTCCTATCTGTTCTACTAGAACGACATGAGTTTTAGTTGATCCATGTGGACTTCTCTAGATGTGAGGAGTTTTTTGTCTGTCGCTAGGAGGACAACGTCTACCTATAGTCTGTGGCGAGACCTAGAGCTACTTCAGATTTCATTCAAGTCTGATGTTTGTGGTGAAGATCAGGAGCTGCATAAACACTATCTAAGAGAAACTAGAAGATAGTTGCACTGTAATGAGTTGTAGCCATTGGACTTGCTCCAGGGCCAAGTATAAATTTGTTAAACCATCTTTCCTATTTCATAGTAAATGACATGATCTTGTTGTTTGGGGAATACAGATAGATAAAATTTTTGTTTCGGATGCCTTTCTCTGTGCCTGTATTTCCCAATAGTGGTATCAGAGCTACATCAATTTACTATGTTTTGAGATAATCTATATGATCGGATTTTTGGTTTTTATAGTTTATTTATTGCACATGACGGGAATACTTAAATTGTCTCATATGTGTATCCAATCAAAGACCACAAAATCCCAAACTAATATATATGATATCAAATATATGCAATTTACATGTGTCGCCCTAAAAATAGTTTTTATGGTGGATGTGTAGCATGGTTATGGACAATAACCCAATATATGTGTGTGGTAGGATGGTTTGGCTTTATTCACATTTTATCTTAGTTTGCATACCAAGCCACTACCTCTTTATTCCTACTATAAAGTTAATTCTTTCCTACCTTTTCTCCCCTCGAATGTAACTTGAGGTTTCTCTTTACAATTTAATAAGTTAAGTAACAATAGGATAGTTTACTTTATTGCAATGACAAAGATGATGATCAACATCAGACGATCCAATCGATTCACTTGACAAGCCGACCAGCTGGAGGACCAAGGAGGACAGATTGTGGGATCGAGCTGACTGACTGGTGGACCCAACCGACCGTATAAAGGTGTCCAGACATCAGTTGGACAGCATACCAGATGACCTTTTAGGAGACCAACTGACCATCCAAGAGGCGAGATGACCGATTCAAGGGTTGAACCGATCAACCCAAATTGGCAAGCACAGATATACACCAACAGTAGGTTCATACATGTGATGTGATGATTGACCTAGGTGGTAGTAATTCCTTGTGGCTCCAACGAATTACAATAGATATGGCCATAACCATTGCTTTTTATTTTATATTGCATGTTTACATTGTGGGATATAGCATGTATATGATACGTACAATATATTTCATGATTGGATACTATATATATATATATATATATATATATATATATATATATATATATATATATATATATGATATATAAACCCCTCAATCAAACAAACATATTAAGTCTAAGATCCTTTCCATCAGCAAGACACATGGAAAGCTTGATAGACTAAGCATAGGTTACACCAAAGCATGGTGTGTCATCTATTTTGTGGAAGTGTGATGGTAATAATATAGGTTCCACCAAAGTAGGGTGCATTATTATCGTGTCGACTTTTGGGTCAGGCTTAACTGGTGATTCTTAGAGCATCTAGGCCCAGATGCATAAAAATAATTATGGCAAGGAGTTGTGCATATTATCTATCCAATAATTGCATATGATGCAATTGGAAAATGTTGCCTACCTTAATCGTTGATTATTTATGATGGCGTTGGTCAGTTAATAATTGAATCATTTTGGATCTTGACTCATTAGAAAAAAAATTTGATGTAGTTTTCTGGATTGACACTTGAGGGTTGTCAATTTGATCAAAAATAATGAGAGTGATAATTAATTAAAGACCTAATCAATATCCTTAAATCGAATCGAATCAAATCAAATCAAAAATGATTTTTTGAAAAAATTAAAAATTCTTTTGTAGAATCAAATGGCAACAAACAACAATCACTTTTCTCTATGATCACTCCTTGAGAAGGACAAGCTAAATGGGAACAATTCCATGATTGGTTCAGGGCGTTGAGAATCGTTCTCACGTAGGAGTGCAAGCTCTATGTCTTGGAGACACAAGAGCCAGACAAACCCCTTCCAATTGCATCGAGAGCTGACAAGGATGCTTATAAGAAGCATATTGAAGATGTCATGGATGTCAAATGTATGATGTTATGCTCCATCAACTATGAGTTGTAGAGGCAGCATGAGAACATGGATGTGATTGAGATGGTCACACATCTCAAGAACTTGTTCTAAGATTAGGCAAGACAAGAGAGGTACGATGTGTCTAAGGTGTTGTTCAAGTGCAACATGGCAGAAGGAAACCCAATGGGTCCTCATGTACTCAAGCTCATTGGGTATGTGGAGAACCTAGCAAGACTAGGATTCCCCTTGGGTCAAGAGTTGGCCACTGGCGTGATTCTGCAATCCTTGCCATAGACATACAGTCAGTTTGTCATTAATTACAACACGAATGACTTTGATAAGTTGTTGATAGAGTTGTTGGACATGTTGAGAACAAATTAGGAACAAATGAAGAAAGACAAGCCCAAGTCTATGATGATGATAAGAAAGACAAAGGGGAAGTCTAAAGGCAAAGGCAAAGCTAAGAAGAGTTCTAAAGTTGGCCAGAAGCCCAAGTCTTCAGATCTCAAGGCAAAAGGAGGAGTGAAGAAAAGAGGTGATAATCACCATTGTCACCAGCTTGGACATTAGAAAACAAATTGCCCAATCTGGTTAGAGGAACGAAAGAAGAAGAAGGAAGGCACCAAGGCCTCCACTTCGGGTATAAATGTTATAAGATAAATTTGATTACTTCTTCTTGGTATATGATGCCAGGTAGAGATCTGACATACTTGATGTGTAGGATCTGACAAGAAGTGAAAACCTTCATGAGAGGACAAACATGGACAAGGCGTAGCAAGAGTTGCTAAAGCTTCAGTCTATATTTAAATTTATATTTCCCCAATGGGCATTTAAGAGAGTTAATTGAACTGCTATTTCATTATGTCAATAAATAGAAGCGTTTACTTTAAGCATCTTGTATGACAAGGATGGTAAATCAATAAAGTGAGTTTTTGATGTTTCTATTTCAAAAGATATGATCTTGTATGGAAATGCCCAAACATCTAATGGTCTTTAAATGAAAGAATCATGTACAAGAGGAACAAAGAGAATCACAAAGTGTTGTGGAATCTCAAATTCCTTAAGTAACACAAGTACCTCATAGATCTAATAGGACATGCCTTGAACCTGAGAGATTTGGATATCTTGTGACTCAAGAAGGCAGTGAGTTGGTCATAGATAATGAGCCAACAACTTATCTAGAAGCTACTGAGGGACCAGAATATGAGAAATGGCTTGAGACTTTGAGATCTAAGATGGAATCCATGTATATCGATAAAGTGTGGACTTTGGGGGATACACCTGAAGGGGTAAAACCATAGGGTGCAAATGGGTCTTTAAGAAGAAGACCAACATGGATGGTAAAGTACAAACCTATAAGGGTAGATTGGTTGCAAAGGGTTTTAGACGAGTGCAAGGTGTTGACTATGATGAAACCTTTTGTCCAGTGGCCATGGTTTAGTCCATCAGGATCATGCTTGATATTGGAGCTTATCACGACTATGAGATATTGCAGATGGATGTTAAAATGGCATTCCTTAATGGAAATCTTCTTGAGGATGTGCATATGACACAACCTAAAGGTTATATAAATCCAAAGGATGCAAAAAAAAGTCTATAAGATACAAAGGTCAATATATGTATGGAAGCAAGCATCTCGTAGCTGGATTCATTTTGATGAGACAATCAAAGAGTTTGGCTTTATTGAAAATGAAAATGAACATTGTGTGTACAAGAAGGCTAGTGGGAGCATAGTGACATTCCTCATATTGTATGTAGATGACATACTATTGATGGGGAATGACATCCCTACTTTAAAAAAGGTAAAGACATGGCTAGGAAATATGTTCTCTATGAAAGACTTGGGAGAAACATACTACATCTTGGGGATTAAGATCTATAGAGATAGATCCAAAACACTTCTTGGACTAAGTCAAAGCATATACATTGACAAAGTCTTGAAGTGACTCAGCATGGAGAGCTCAAAGAGAGGGGACATGCCCATGCACCATGGAGTTACCATCTCTAAATTTCAAAGCCTCAATTCTTGTGAAGAAAGGGAACACCTCAGTTTGATTCCATATGCCTCAGTAATTGGATCAATCATGTATGCAATGTTGTGTACCCATCCTAACATCTCGTATGCCTTGAGCATGATGAGAAGATATCAGTTAGATTAAGGTGATGCTCATTGGATAGTCGTGAAGAACATCCTCAAGTACTTGAGAAGCACTAAGGATCAATTCTCGGTCTACAGCATAGAGGAAGAGTTGGTGGTCAAGGGTTACACTGATGCAAGCTTCCAGACTGACAAAGATGATTACATATCACAATCATGATTCCTATTTTGCCTAAACAACGAAGTTGTGAGCTAGAAGAGTTCCAAGAAAGAGATAGTTTCTGATTCTACAATAGAACCTGAGTACATTGCTACATCGAATGCAGAAAAGGAGGTTGTATGGATCAAGAATTTCATCTCTAAACTTGGGGTCGTTCCAAGCATCATCGACACAATTGATCTATATTGTGACAACAATGGGGCTATTGTACAAGCTAAGGAACCCTAATCACATCAGTACTCAAAGCATATACAAAGGCGGTTCAATCTCATATGAGAGATAATACAACAAGGAGATGTAAAGATTTACAAAGTACCAACTGAGAACAATGTTGTTGATCCCTTGACAAAGGCACTTTCACAGCAAAAGCACGATTGACATGTTAGCTCACTTGGAATATGATTCTTATATGATTGGCTCTAAGTGTAAGTGGGGGTTTGTTGGTATGTATGCCCAGAGAGACAATCATATGATAATTTTATTGGCATAAATTGTAAATGATTTGATTATTAATAAAGGCAAGCTTACAATTTATTCTATTTTATTCAGTTATGAGATAATGAAGTAACATTATAAATGTCTATAGAATGATATTACTCGATGATGTATGTCTTCAAGTACGTGACTTGAACAATGAGATCATAAGGATGTTAAGAGTATACATTATCATTATGTCCCTAGTTAGATGTTGTTGTGGAAGGTAGATAGACAACACTAAGACACAAGGCTAAAGTGTGTGTTGGTTGATGACAGAAACTCATTAGTCATGATATGGGGATATCAAACCAAGCACACAAATACATGTTAGAGAACAATGTATCAGGCAGACCCACCATGAGACTGACATATGGAAGCCTTTACCATGGTAGTCATAGTCATCTGTCATAGTGTCAGTGGTGTTTGTGGTTCTTAGACATGATGTCACTACACTCATCACATGTCATTCAATATGCTTTGACATCATAAAATGTAATCCCAAATAAGGGTTGCCATAACGGTGATGATTGGGTGACTATGACACATGGGGACTAACTGTTAGTGATGTAGATGGGATTTGTCCATCCTACAGGAGTATGATATCCAGGGCCTCTTGATTAGAGAGACTGAGAATTGCATGGCCATGCACATGTGAGTCCATATGTGATATTGAGCTTACATATATCTCAAAATGTCTACTCTGGTTCAAAGAACAAGATTGAATGTTGAAGAGGATGACTACTTCATGCCTCGAGTTCAATCTGGATATAAGTGACAAAGGAACTATACAAACACAGTTACACCATACATAGATTGAAGGTTGAAGTTGTTCTGCTACTTTCCATTTACTTAGATAGTAATGATCTATGACTAGGCACCACTCATTCCATGTGATGTCATAAATTGTTATGGACATTCACTGCCAACGTAATATAGGACCTATAGGGTCACACACGGGTCTTGACCTAGAAGAGGAGTTTGATCTTAAATAATGATTGGATTGATTACTAAAGTGTTTAGGTATTCAATTCAAGCAACAAATCAACTGAATGGACTCCCAACTGATCAATTCATGTGATGAAACAACTATTTGTAGTATAAGGTTGATTAGAAGTTAAATTGGCTAATTTTTGCATGAATTAGGGCACAAACCGATCGGCACACTAGGTGAAATGATTGGCTCAGTTTGGGTGAGGTGACCGATTCACCTAGTGAACTGATTGGCTTGGTCATGCCAACTGAAGGTTCTGGTGGCTTTCCTGATTCGTGAGAAAAGTTGATCGTTTCACTTCCTCAAAAAGATTGGTGGAAGGAATTAATGTTTAGCATTAATTGGAAATGAATTTCCAAATTCATATGCGATTAGGAAATAGTATAAACATATGGTTCTCATGGAGAACCGACCGATCAGGTTGCCAACTGACTAGTTCGACGCTCACATGTTGTGAAAAATCATGATCTTTTGGTCCCTTCCACTACAACACAAACTAGGTGCCCAGGCCCTAACCCCTCCTATAAATAGAGGGGTACTGGGGGCTTCCCAGAACACAACTCAATTGCTTCTAGAAATTATTGTCCTCTCTATTTGTGGTAACTAATAGAGAACTCAAGAAACTCCTACTCTATAAAGGGAGGGATAGCAAGGGAGAAACAATTGTGAGAGAGCAAGTTAGTGACTAGTACACCAACGGGAGGGACAACTCCTTCCTACCCATTTTGGTAGGACGACATGAGTTCTAGGTGGTCCGTTGGACATCCATAGAGGAGTAGAGGTTGTTGTCTAACGTTTAGAGGATGATATCAACCTACTATCTGTGGTGAGATCAGGAGGCACAATAGACAAGTTCTAGTGCAACTAGAAAATAGTTTTGCATCTACAATGATGAGGAAATGTCATTGGACTTTCTCCAAGACCATGTATATCCTCGAAACCATCCTTCCCATCTTATAGTTATTGATGCATTTTGCTCGTTTATGGGGAATATGATAGTCAAATTTTTTGTTTCCACTGCTTATTCTGTAGCCTTTTTCCCTACAAGACATTCAATGTGGTAGTTGTAATTGACAATCGATTATAGATCAATTCTATAAAAATTCTTCCTTTTAATTTGTATTTGTATCAAATTTAGTTGTGTGTTGGATGGCTATTGATTATGTAAAAAGGTTCCTGCTCTTGGAAGAGTTGATTGTGACACATCTGGTTTGTATTATAGAAAATCACCCTTCATTACAATCCTTTCCTTCTTGTTAAAACATGGCTAGCTCTCCTTACATTCTTCGCCTTCCTATTACATGTGATCCTTTCTAGTTTCATCATATAGATTCTCCTTGTAGAATGTAATCCTTGGTTAGTTTTTTCTCCTCTCCTTTCTAGTTTCTCCATTCTCTTAGGATGTTCATTCTTATTGTGATTCAGCCTGCTACCTAGGTTCATTCTCTTGGAAGAGTAGATTGTGACACATAGTCTGTATTATAGAAAATCACCCTTCATTACAATTTTCTCCTTCTCATTACAAAATGGATAGCTCTCCTTACATTCTTCTCCTTCCTATTACATGTGTTCCTTTATAGTTAAAACATATAGATTCTCCTTACAGAACGTAATCCTTGGTTACTTTTTCTCCTTTCCTTTCTAGTTTCTCCATTCTCATTATAGGATGTCCATTCTTGTTGCAATTCAGCATGCTACCTAGGTCCATTCTCTTAGAAGAGTAGATTGTGACACATCCAGTCTGTATTACAAAAAATCACCCTTCATTATAGTCCTCTCCTTCTTGTTACAAAATGGCTATCTCTCCTTACATTCTTCTCATTCTCATTACATGCAATCCTTTTTAGTTACAACATATATATTTTCCTTGTAGAACATAATACATATATAATAACCAAGAAAATGATACACAAAATAATCAAAACACAACACAGAGAAGTTACTGTAATAATAGCACATAATAAACATCTTCACAATCATCAAATTCAAATTTCCACAAAAAATGATGCTGCTTAACAAGAAGAATAGGTTTATACATTCCACTTTGATCATTGCATCAAAGTAACAACTTCAAAATTACAAAAATTGAGGTTTTGTTAGAACACAACTACATTCCTATTTTCTTGAAGCTGAATATCAAATGATTTGATCGCAACAATTGAACTTTGCTCAAATCACAGTCAGTTTCATATCTACATCAAGTCACATCTTCAAACATCACAAAAAAGATCATTTCTGCTCTTCCCTCTTTAACTCTTGCATGTATTCATTGCTTCCCTTTGACTCTTTTATTTCTTCAATGCTCCCTTTTGACTCTTGTATTTCTTCAATGCTCTTTAATTTCCCAAATATCATCATCTTGTGAAATATATCACCTCATATTTCTAGAATGTCTTCATTCGTAAAGAGAATACTATGTCCATTAACAAAGCATTCCAATTATTTCATAACAAACACGCCGCAATCCGCCTCATTTTCTTCCTATTGTGGGCAGTCAACATACTCAACTTCCCATTGATACATATGGCTCCCTCTATCAATCAGTCCTCTTAAGTATTCTAATAGCCATCCGACCTAAAACAAAATAACAAATTTCATGTCATATAATGTAAATACTTTAAATCATGTGGATAATTTTCTTCAAAAAATGTTTGATACTTACCCATCTTTGCACCTATCTCTTGTAAGCTGAGTTTCTAGAAAGAGAGTTGAATGCCCTGAATTTCTATTCTATGAAATTAGCTTCCAGCAAATGCCAATGTGTGTCATTGTTCAGAATTGTGAATAATGAATCCATCTTATCGAAATCACTTTTTCTGATGTTGAACAGACTTGGTAGTTCACTTATTATCTCCATCATTATACTTTGTACACCTATGTGTATTTTTTTCTGCAAGAAACACAAACTATTTACTAAATATGATTCAACATTTTCTTAAATTCAGATCATTCTAACTCTGCTTGTATTTTATTCTTACTGGGACATATGTTTTCAAGCAATGTCATTTGATTTGTTTCTTACTTGAAGCTGCTTTGAAAATGTCCACAAAGTTTTCAATCACATGTTCATTACACTAAACATTAGTACATGATTTACATGAAAATTTTTTATCTATATTAGATCTTAAGGTTTCAACATTAAAATAGATTCAATCATTTGATTCTTGAAAAGTAGCCTTGTTACTTGTTTTCATGTGCACCGCGTCTCATCTCCAAATTTCCATTCCCTTCTTGAACTGTAGAATAAGGGTTGGCCGAATATGTTAAATCAAGTTGATTATATGTATGTATCGCATAATTCTTCTCATGTTCTCCTACACTTCATCGATGTTCTCCTTGACGTTCTTTACTTCTTCTTTCCACTAATCACCCTTGAAGTGTTCATATCCAGTGAAGTTTGCATTCCTTTCCTATTTATGTCAGATTACATGGATTATTTGTATTTATTGTAATGCACTATTTATAATACTCAAGGAAAGAGGAATATAAAAATGAAATATATGTACTTACCATTGGCTCCTTTCTAATCCTTACATTTTCTTTGATGCTTCCAAGTTTTGAATTTAGCTTCTTTTTCTTCTTGGCAAACATTTTTATTTCCTTATTTTCTTATGCAGGTGTTTCTTGTTTCCTTGCTACTGGAACTTCTTTCATTGCTGGAGGTGTATGTTCTACAGAGCTGAAATGTAGTGGAGTGAACTATGATAATTCTTCTACACAATCCTCATTGAATTGTCTCTTAATTTTTTTGTTCTCTTCCTCCAATTTATGAACCCTCACTTTCAACTTCTTATTTTCCTCCATTACCTTTGCAAAATTTGAAGACATTCAATGTGCACATCTCATTGTGCTTTTCTAAATAATCATCAAGAAACTTGATTATGTATACCAAGTTATCATTTCTTGTGTCAGATTCTTCATCAACATGTTTTCTTTTTCCTTTGACTTCACACTCATCCCTTATTTCATACACTCGGACTTGTAGTGTGGGGACTTTTTTCCATGTGATGTAATGGGATATCTTTTAAATATTTTATCACCTCCCTTTCATCGTTATTTTCCACCTTCATCTTTTTTAGAACATGAATGGATTGTACAAAGAAGATTTATATATAAGTACATAGATGTATTTTGCAATACAAACAAAATTTCTATAATAGAAACTTGTATTTTGTAAGGCAAACAACATCTTTGTAATATAGACAAGCACTTTGTAATAGGAAATCAGTTGTTGTATTAAAAACAACGACTCTGTAACATAAACATGAAAATTGTAATAGAGACAATGTTTCCATAATACAAGCACACTGTATGTAATGGAAACAAAGCTTATGTAACACAAAATAAGAATCTTGTAATAGAGAACAATTGAGTACTACAAACATATACTATAATAGAGACAAGAACTCTGTAAATTGAAAATGTATTTTGTAAGAGAAACACAAATTTAGTAATATAAACACACATTTTGTAATGGAAATAAATTTTCAGTAATATGGACTTTTACCTCATCTTTTCCTATTGATGACAAATCTTTTGTCTTGTTCACTGGAGCTTCCCATTTCTTAACCCTCGACTTTGCATTCTTGTATTTGGGTTCTGCAATGTTTGTCATCTTGAGTGTGCAAACCTACATCCATAGTTTTTTAGTTAGTGCATGTTCAATTTGTTGTCCTACTTAAGAAGGAAAAACACCCAAGTAAATTTACTTTTTGTACTTACATATAAGCACATCTACAACTAGTTCCATAAAAGGTTGTATTCGTCATCATTTCTCCTAATCTCCTTGTCTTAATTTGTCCTTTCATGAACTCCATCCACTGGAAAATTTGTTTGTGTGCCAGCTTTGCCCAGTTTGGGGATGGAGTTGTTGTCACATCATTGAGATAATGTAAGATATAGAACGGTGCATTGTAACTTGTGTCAGGTACAAGGAATGTAACCATTAGGTACAACACGCACACTATGATGATTGAAATGGAATTCTAAACAAGATACATAATTTGTTTTTTTTTTAATGTGTACCTTTTTAAACCATTACATTTTATCATGGGTATCATTACATGTTTCTCTGACTGAATACAATATACCTCTAATGATTTTAAAAATTGGTAGCTATAGCCATTTGTAATGTATTCTATAAAATGATTTCAGCTGTAGTGTGTTCTTTCTTCTCTGATTAGTCTTATTCAGTGAGCCTTTTTAAAAGGGAGTAGTAATGATGTTGTGCTCCTTTCAAATAAGCTGATTCATGACTTCGATAGGTGTAGAGGAAAACCCAATATGTGTCTTAAGATTGAATATCTAATGCATAGACTCTGTTTCATGGGAATCTATGTTGCATATTATTTATATAATGAATTTTCCTAATTGTTGGAAGATTTGGATAAAGGAGTGTAACGTCTCAGGATTTGAGGCCTTGGATAACATGATCTTAAAAGGAATGATTGGACTACCCATATCACCAAGGTGCACCTCCTTTTCTGAGAGCCCATCACTAAGAACTCCATAGTTAAGCGTGCTCAGCTTGGAGTAGTCTGGGATGGGTGACCTGTCGGGAAGTTGATCCTGGCATGCACATGAGTGAGGACAAAGCGCGCAGTTAAGGCTAGTGGTGGTATGTGGGGACAGTCATCATTCCTAAAACTCTACCAGAGCCTTAGGCATGGGCCCAGGTGTTATAAATGGTATCAGAGCCATAACCCCTCTAGTAGGTGGGGCCCACATGGGCCTGTGGCATGCCAGTCTTTGAGTCGTGCGGTCCACGCATGTTGGAAAGGGCTATCCGAGTTGATGGATCCGCCCTTGCGTTGGTAATCGTGGTCGGGAGCTGGGTGTACATGGGTCATTTGGGTCTACACTGAAATGGGGAAAAGATTATGAGGCCATATAGTTGAGCCTTGACTAGGACGTCAAGAGTCTAAGTGGGGGAGATTGTAACGTCTCAGGGTTTGAGGCCTTGGATAACATGATCTTAAAAGGAATGATTGGACTACCCATATCATCAAGGTGCACCTCCTTTTCCATGAGCCCATCACTAAGAACTCCATAGTTAAGTGTGCTCAGCTTGGAGTAGTACTGGGATGGGTGACCTGTCAGGAAGTTGATCCTAGCATGCACGTGAGTGAGGACAAAGCGCACAGTTAAGGCTAGTGGTGGTCTGTGGGGATAGTCGTCATTCCTAAAACTCTACCAGAGCCTTGGGCAGTGGGCCCAGGTGTTACAAGGAGATATTCAGTTTTACTTCTAATGAGATTCTCACTAATAGTGAAACTACAAGTTCCTTTAAACCTAGTAATGGGGTGCATCAAAATGACCCTTTAGGTCCTTATCTCTTTGGAATTTATGATGCAGACGATTTCCCAACTGTTTAAAAAACCTATTAAAGATGGAAAGTTTCATCCCCTTAAAGCCTCTACTATTTTTTCTCTTTCTCACTTAATCTTTTTTGTGATCTCATAGTTTTCTCTGAGGTTTATGGACTTAGTTCTTCTTGTATAAAAGACATTTTGAAATATCTTTACAACATCACTGGATTAAAGATCAACATTGAGAAGAGCCCAGATATTTTCAGCAAACTGCAAATAAGAAGATATGTGGTATTTTGGGTATTAGTGAAGGAACCCTTCCTCATAGATATCTTGAGATGCCATTGTTTATTGGTAAGGTCTAAAAGATCTAGAGGGGGTGAATAGTGCTTTTTGGAACTTTAAAGTTAACTTAAAAACTTAAACAAAGGAGGAGGAGGAAATAGGGAAGACACTTCGATGTAGACTGGTTCCAACCTTTGAATCAAAGGTTGTCAGTCCACTACCCAATTGTCTTCAATTGGGATTTTGAAATGATTAATTTTATTTATGTATCAAGGATTTTACAATAAAATACAATCACCTTCCTTGAAGTGGCCTTCACCTAGAAGTAGCCTCAACCTCCTTGAAGAAGCCTTCTTTGAAGTAACATCAATCCCTTGGAGCAGCCTTCTCCTCCTTGAAGTAGCTCCACCACCTTGAGATAGCCTTCACCTAGAAGTAGCTCCAACCTCCCTTGAAGCCACCTTCTTGAAGTAATCTCAAGCAACCTTGGAGCAACCTTCTCCACCAAGAAGTAGCTCCAATCAAGCTCACTCAAGCAGCCTTCACAACTTGGAGTAGCCAAGGAGCACAAGTAGCTTAACCTCTGAATGAAGATTGGAAGAAAGGAATTACACCAATAGAGTATTGTGCTTTGATCCTATATCAAGTGTTAGACCTCTCAAACCAATTAGGATAGGCATTTCTTGGATGATGGCTAAGAGGTTATGGTTATAGGACACAAATTTAGAGCTTGAAGAACAAGATGGCAAGTGTTGCTCTACTTTGTTTCTCACTAGAATGGATTCTCAAGTGTAGCTTATGTGATTTAGGTGTACTAAGGCCTCTCCTATTTATAGGAATGGTTTTCATGTGTTTAGGTACATCCTAGGGAGTCTCTAGAGTGTTATTAGTGCTTAACAAGCCATTAGGTAGAAAGTAGTTGGCTAGCAATGACTAATTTGTTCGAGATTGGAAGAACAATCCAGATACCTACTCGGTCGACAAGTTTGTCAACCGGACGTGTCGGTCGAACTTTTCTTCGACCGATCCTGGGTTTAAGGCAAATGTGTACCAACGTCTATTTCCAACTTCCAACTCCCAACCACTTGGTGTAATGGTCATATGTTTTGGATCAAGGTTGGATCGATTGACTATATTTTTGACCGAAACACATTTTAGAGCACAAATGTATAAGGTTTTGAACAGTGCTCAATATGTTTGACTGAGGTGGTTCTCGGTCGACAAATACTTCGACCAATGGTGTCTCAGTCGACTAGTTTCTCGACGGAGGGTGTTCCTATTTCAGATTTTTGAACCACCTATTAAATGTGTGTTCTATGGATGATAATGACTCTACCTCTAGGGGGATACTAATTAAGGGTTGTATGTGGATATGGAATATCTAACGCTTGATTTACATTATATCTAAGTACTTGTGCATTACATCTTTGTACAAGTATTTACATTTGATTACAATCATGAAAATATAAACATTTAAGCGTACTGATCTTCAACTTTCCACTTAGTAGGATCTCCTTATTTTCTTTAGCCCTGAAATACTCAAGTAGCATGTTATATCCACAAGTATGAAATGTTTGTCATCATCAAAACAAAGGGTATGTTAATGTCTAATTTAGCCAACAATCTCCCCCTTTTTGAAAATGACAAACATTTCTAAAATATAATCAAAATAATTTAAATGAGGTGAGTTTCATACCTATGATATACCAGAGATGAATAGATTCTCTTGTTCTCATAAAATGTGTGATAATATACCTAAAGAGATATGGAACATGATATCCATATCTTAAGGTAATGTAGCATCAAATAATGTCAAGCCAAGAGATTATGAAACTCGTGAAAATATTTTATTTTATTTCTCCCCCTTTGTCATTTCAAAAACATAGACATATGTCATTTGAGACTTACTCCTCCTGAATGGAATACTCCCCCCACAATAACATACACGAGTTTTAAAACAAAGTGATAAAAATTCCAATGAAAGCCACGAGTTAAATTTTTATTTTTGTGAATAAGTGAACACAAACAGGCTCAATTTCATTGATAATAAAGTGATTACATAGGCCTTACTACTCACGACATAAGATAACAACATCACTTGAAAATGTTTAAAATTACATCAACTTCGGGATCTTTCCCATAGAATGGAGTATCACCATAATACTTGACAAGTATCTACCAGTCAAGTGCACCTGTCTTTGTGAGAGCATATGCTTCTAGAAATGTAGGTGACCGACCAAATCTGAAATGAGCAGCTATATCTTGGAGTTTCATTGGTGAGTATTGTGTATGGGTAAGATCGTTTTATGGTGGTGGTGGAACTTAAGTGTATTGGATGTAAGGGTTCAAAAGGATAGATGATCGAGAACATTAGGAGATAAGGCTTGCATCCTTTGGTTTTAGATAGGTCATAGCATGGTGGTTGTATTCTAGATGTCTCCCAATTTGATAAGTAGCCCCTTTGAGATAGGAAACATCATTGGAAAGGTTTTCTATGGAATAGATAGGAGGAGTAGTAGGTGGAGGATTGGCTTTAGTGGATGTTTCTCCTTCAGTCCTAGCTATTTTGTGCCCAAAGTCAATTCCCATTGTATCAACAATGTGTTGGGTAATTCTTTGGGGATGTCTATCACATTTGTAGCCTAAGTCTTCTAAGTTTTTTCCAAGAGAATGTTGGATTATTTGGCAAACAAAATTAGCATAAGGTGGGTTCCCAGAATGATCAAACATGTTATAAAGAATGATGTGAATGAAGTTCACATGAATACTTTCAAGTATGGCATAGATATGACACATCCTAAATTGTGGAATTTTAGTGTATTGGTTGGCTCTAGGATAAATGTTATGGGTAATAATGAGATTCACTATCCTAGCTTCAGGGGGTAATGAGGTAGCATAATAGGTTCCCCTATGTTCATGTGAGGAGGTGTTGGGAACAAATATAACCTTTTTGATATCACTAAGGCTAATGGTGTCTTCTTTGGTGGAGAATTTTGAGATGGAATTGCCGATGGTTAGATCTAGGAATTCTCCATATTCTTCAGCGTCTATGTCTAGCATTTTGAAGATGTCATTTTCAAAAAAATGGATGGATAAATGATCAACCATGGAAGTGAAGGAATCGGGGTCATTAGAGTCTCTAGTGAGGTTGGCATAGAATTCATTTACAATTTGGGTGGACCAGAAATGAAAGGAGGAGATAAGAAATTCCTTCAGTTTTTGCACCTTGAAAAGTTCAGAGAGGTCGAGAAGAGTGATGAAGTCTTTGAGGTGAGCTTCAAGTAGCGTTCTCCAGTAGCAACGTCGTTGAAGGGGATGTCATTGATGATGCTCAATGTTGGAGTAAGTGTGCGTCCCTTCCTTTAGGAAACTTGCTTCTTGCCACAACGAGCTGAAGAGGAAGCCATCTTGATCAAAGAGTGGTGGAAAAAGAGGTAGAGATGATAGGGGATGAATGTTGCTGGAAGATAGCTCTAAGAAATACTAGAGAAGTGATGGAGAAGAGAGCACTTGAGTTGTGAAGAAAATGGGTGGATTGGGGTTCTATATATAGCAAAACAGGACCTTACTCGGTCGAAAATTCATCAACCCAGACCCCCAACAGCTCTCTTCCTCAACAACTCTTTAACGTCTAGTCGGGGTCAAAGTTTGAATTTGAAAATTTGGTCACAACGGTCCAGGGCTCAGTCGAGAATATTTTCAACTGAGGGACCTATGGATAAAACTTTTCAGTCCAAGAGATATCTAGAGGATTCTCACCTAAGATTCGCATAGTCGGCCAAGGGTCCCACCAAGTGAAACTCAGTCAAGAATTTTGTCGACCGGTGACTTTCTCGGTCCAATATCTTGTCGATCGAATATGATAATGTGAGTAGTATTGCATAATTGAATTGAGCTTGTTTAAGTGCTTGTTTATGATATCAAATTATTGTGGACAAACAAAGGAATAGTTCTACAATTGTATGCACTAAAATCATGTGGATTATAAATCAGAAAGTTATCAAGGATTCTGAGTACATATATCAAAGAAAACATATTCTAGAGGAGTAATAAGTTACTTATTTCTAATATATTAAAATTGATCCAAAGGAAGCCGTTTGGTAAAGATATCAGCCAATTGATCCTCTGTATCAACATGATGGAGAGAGATATTATTCTTAGAAATATGATCTCTTAAGAAATGATGTCTCATCTCAATGTGCTTGGCAGGACTGTGTAAAACAGGATTGTGAGCCAAGTTAATAGTACTAGTATTATCATAGAAAATTGGCGTAGAGGAAAATGTAATGTCATAATCATTCAAAACATGTTGCATATAAAGAACTTGAGCACAGCATGAGCCTACAACCATGTATTCGGATTCAGTGGTGGATAAGGCAAGTGTGTTTTTTTTCTTACTAAACCAAGATACTAAGGCTCTTCCTAGTAAGAAACAACCACCACTTGTGCTCTTTCGATCAAGATGACAACCAACATAATCAGCAACGATATAAGCTTTCAAATCCAATGATTAACCTTTAGGATACCACAAACCATAATGTATAGTGTCGGCGAGATATCTAAAAATTCTTTTGACGGCTTGAAAATGAGAGTTCATTGGTTTTGATTGGAATCTAGCACAAAGTCCAATGGCAAACATAATATCCAGTCTAGATGTAGTCAAGTATAGCAAGATACCAATCATGGCCCTATATAAAGAATCATCGATGGGTTCACCATCTTCATCCTTGTCAATTTTAGAAGAAGTAGCCATAGGTGTAGTAGCATGTTTGCAATTTTCCATATTAAATCGTTTCAAGAGTTCCTTAGTGTATCTCTCTTGGCTTAGAAAAATTCCAGCGGGCATTTGTTTTATTTGAAAACCAAGGAAAAATGTTAATTCACCCATAAGAATCATCTCGAATTCCTTTTGCATGATATCACTGGATTGATTACATAAAGAATCATTTAAAGCTACAAATATAATGTCATCAACATATATTTGAACATAAGAAAATCTAATTCATGTGTTTTGAAGAATAATGTGGAATCAGATTTTCTAATAGAGAAGGCATCATCATATAGATAATTTTTAAGTCTTTCATACCAATTTTGGGGTGCTTGTTTTAGACCATAAAGAGCTTTCTTAAGTTTATAAACATGGTCAAGTTTGTTAGTAATTTCAAAACCAGGTGGTTGGGCAACATAAACTTCTTCTTCTATAATTCCATTTAATAAGGCACTTTTTACATCCATTTGAAATAGTTTAATGTCTTTATGGGCAGCTTGAGCTAATAAGATTCTAATGGCTTCAAACCTAGCTACAGGTGCATAAGTTTCATCAAAGTCTATCCCTTCTTGTTGATTATATCCTTGAGCAACCAATCTAGCTTTGTTTCTAACCAATTCCCCGGATTCATTAAGTTTATTTTGAAAAACCCATTTAGTTTCTATGATAGTTTTGTCTTGAGGTCTAGGCACTAAGTCCCAGACATTGTTTTTATTGAATTGATTTAGCTCTTCTTGCATAGCCATTATCCATTACTCATCTTTTAGAGCCTCATTTATCTTCTTAGGTTCAACGATTGATACAAAGGCCATGTTTACAATATCTTTGAATGGCATTCAAGTTTTTACTTTATCAAACGGATTTCCTATGATTAAGTCTTGAGGATGATCTTTAATTATTCTAGGATGTTTTTCTCATCATCATGTTGTTCAATTTCATAATTTTCATCATCTTTTGTTGATACAGCTGGATCCCCAACTTGATGTGTAATATCATTCAAGTTTTCATTTTCAATATCATTTTCAGCACTTTGTGTTGTTATTTCATGAAATGTGATATGAATTGGTTCCTCAACTTTTCTAGAAATAGTGTTGTAGATTCTAAATGCCTTACTAAAGGTCGAGTAACCCAAGAAGAATCCTTTATGTGATTTAGGGTCAAATTTGTCTCTGTCATCCTTTGTATTCAAGATGTAACATGGTGTACCAAAGGTATGAAAATAGTCAACTCTAGGTTTCTTATTAAAAATGAGTTCATAATGAGTTTTCTTAAGATGAGAGTGAATTGACACACTGTTTAATACATAGCATGGTGTATTTACTGCTTCAGCCCAAAAGGTTTTAAGTGTATTATGTTCCACTAACATTGTTCTAGCCATTTCTTGTAAGGACCAATTTTTCCTTTCTACTGTCCCATTTTTTTGTGGGTACATGGAGCTTAAAAAATATGAGTATACCCTTGGGATGTACAAAATTCTTCAAAGATGTGATTTTAAACTCCCCACCATGATCACTCCTAATGGTGCATATTTTGTTTTGTAGTTGATTTTCAATCTTAGAGAAAAAATGAATGAATATTCTAATAGTGTCGTCTTTTTTTGAGAGAAAATGAACCCAAGTATACCTACTATAATCATCAACAATGATAAAATGATATCTTTTACCACCAATAGATTGAGTCCTCATGGGACCAAACAAATCCATTGAATAAGTTCTAATGATCTAGTAATACTAAGCAAGGCTTTAGATTTGAAAGAAGTTTTATTTTGCTTGCCTAGAGTACATGGTTCACATTTTTTTGGTTTATCAAAAGAAAGTTTAGGTAAACCACGAAAAAGAACATACTTAATCAACTTTTTGATAACATGTGAGCTTGCATGACATGATTGTAAATATTCATCATTTGCAAGAACATATTTTCCAACAATAGCTTGCATAGAGATAGGTCTAAGTATATATAGATTTCCTATTCTTTTTCCTTCGTAAACAACATCATTAGCATTTTCTATGAGTAACTTGTAGTAAGATTTATTAAATACAACATCATAGTCACTATCACATAATTGACTAACACTAATCAAGTTGTGATGCAATCCATCTACAAGTAGCACATTTTTAATTTGAAGATTTGTACCACCATTACCTATCCCAATAATTTTACCTTTGGCGTTATCTTCAAATGTGATTGTTCTGCTCTTCTTTTCTTCAAGTGTATGGAAATCCTCTTATTTCTAGTCATATGTTTGGAATAACCACTATCAACCACCCAATCCTGCAAAATAGGTAGATTTTGGTATCCATATGGTGGTCCTTTTGGTTAAGAGAATTAATTAAAACATTTCAAGTTTTAGAACATCATAATATGAAGAGTTCTTTACAATTTTAAAGCACCAAAGTTACATGTTTCTAATTTCAATAAATAGTTCTTGATAGAACTATTCTCGGTCAAACATTTATTCGACCGCAAGTGTTCTCAGTCAAAATATTTGTCGATCAGGAAGATTTTTCAGCAAAGACAAGTTTTGACAAAACTCCCTTTGGTCGATTACTTCTTCAATCAGAAGAGGTCTCCTTCGAGATCTTTGTCGATCGGGATGAAGTCTATGTATTTTCAGTAATTTTATCAAACAAACATGTTATCATTTCCAATTCAGTAATCAAATCATACAAGAATGTACAAATTAAAGCTTATTTTAGTTGAATAAGACATTGTCGATTTTAAAATAAATTTTAGGTCAAATATCAACTAAAGGTCCCATGTCTATAAGTTTGTGGTTTTGGAACCCAAACCAAATATTTGTCCTTATTTTTCTTGTAATTGCATGAAAACGAATAATGTCCAAGATGTAAACAATAATGACAGCAAATGAAATCAATTTCATTTATCATCTTAGCATTGTGGTCATGATCTAGATTGTTTTAAGTTGCATACATGACTTTGGTCTTAGGTACTTGTGTCTTTCTAGCCCTAGGTTTTTTATAGGATTTATATTTGGATACATAACCTAGGCCTCTCCTTCCAGACCAGTTGAGCTTTCAAAGATTTTATCAAGAATATCATTATTTTTTAAGCTATTAATATCTTTTTGCAACTTAGCAATTTCATCCATTTTCCTTTTAATGTATAACTTAGCTTGATTTAAGATAGATAACAAGCTATCTCTTTCTTTGACAATAACATAATAATCCAAATGAGTACATAGAATAGATTGAGTTTGAATATTATTTATCTTAGCAAGCAATTTAACCTTTTCTTGAGAAAGAAGATTATAGTTAGTTTCTAGAGCAAGCAACCAGATAGTATATATGATTTCAAGGTATCTTTTTCAGATATAAGACTTTCATTTTCAGAAGAAAGCACATACAATTTAGCATGCAAATCATCATTTGTTTTTTAAGCTTCTTCAATTTTTCTTATAATCAACCTATTTATCATGTAGTTCTTCATGACTAGTAACTAACTCCTCTTTAAATAAATCAATAATCCTTACCTCACTTGAGTCTTCCTTTTCATCTTCCTTAGCCATGAGATATTCCATTTCTTCCTCTCCACTTCCGCTATCATCGCTTGATTCGTCCCAAGCAGCTTTGTAAGCTTTATCTCCCTTGTATTTCTTCCCTTTCTTGGTCTTAGGACATTCATTCTTTACATGTCCTTTCTTTCTGCATTCAAAGCACCTAAGGGAAGAAAAACTGGAATCTTTGTTAGATTTATACCTTCTATATTTCTTACCATTTACAATGAGTGCATCTTCTTCATCATCTCCTTCACTTGTTTCATCACTTTCTTGAATGATGAATTTTGATTGAGCATTGGTTGTAGCTTTTAAAGCAATGTCCTTCCTTTTTCCTTTTTGAAGTTCGGCCTATAGACTTTCTTCTTATTCTTCAAGGGTGACTTCATCAGTCTCTAGATTGCCAATGAGTTGTTCCATCCTCATTGTGGTAAGGTCATTGGCTTCTTCAATGGATGTCACCTTTGGCTTGTATTTTGGAGGCAAGGATCTAAGGATCTTGGACACCTGGTCTTCCTCACTTATATACTTACCTAATGCACTCAAGTTGTTAACAATAGAAGAAAATCGTGTTTACATTTCACTAATGGACTCATCATGTTACATACATAATTGTTCAAACTTTTGTTTAAGCATATTAATTTTGGTATTTTTAACTCGAGTGGTACCCTTCATATGTAATTGAGAGTTTATGTCATATTTCATAAGTTCTTTCACATGAATATATACTATTAAACTCACTAACATAAATAGAACAATATAATATGCTTAGCACTTTTGCATTTAATTGAACTTGCTTTACCATATCGGGATTCCATGTTGCATATTCAGTAGTAAGAAGGCATAAGGTAAAGATACCATCCTCCAAAGATTTAGGTTGATCCCTTGAAAGTAGAATTGCATTCTTCGTTTCTAATAGGTGTAGTTGCTTCCATCAAAGGGTGGTGTTCGAGTCACATGATTTCCTTCAAGGTTGAGGTTGCTAAGTTATCCCTCATTCTTCAAGACCTGTTAGGGCTCCTTGAAGACTTTCTCTGATACCAATTGAAATATCTAGAGGGGGTGGATAGAGATTTTTTGAACTTTAAAGTTAATTAAAAACTTAAACAAAGGAGGAGGAAACCGAGAAGACACTTCGATGTAGAGTGGCTCCAACCATTGAATCAAAATTGTCAGTCCACTACCCAATTGTCTCCAATTGGGATTTTGAAAGTGATTAATTTTTTTTAACTCTCAAGGATGTTACAATAAAATACAATCACCTTCCTTGAATTAGCCTTCACCTAGAAGTAGCCTCAACCTCCTTGAAGCAGCCTTCTTTGACGTAAACTCAAGCCCTTGGAGCAGCCTTCTCCTCCTTGAAGTAGCTCTACCACCTTGAGTGTGGCGACCGAATCGATAAATCATGAGGTAAACTTAGCGGAAGTGGTTTATTAGCAGCAGAATATGAAATATCACTAAAAATTAAAACTTTTTGGAAAGAGATCTTTAAAACATAAAACTATTTTTATAAGAAACAAGATAAACTATTTACAACATGGTTAAATATTACATCTCTGTGGAATCACCTCTCGAGTGATTATATACATCCATTGCCATGTTAACTGTACAAGGCAAGATACAAAATCTCGAGGCTTAAAGCCAAAAACCTCAGACCTACTGACCCCTAGGACCTGAGAGTACAGAGACGACATAAGACATATTAACTACAGGACTTGACAGTTAGTATCTCTACCTGAGATTCACTGTTGCCCCTGGTGTTGTTGTTGTTGATACCGCTCACCCTCGGATTGGTTCCTCCGTCCTCGGCGTCCACCTAAAAAGTCAAAACCTACGGGGTGAGACAATTTTAAATAATTGTCCCAGCGAGAGTTATAACTCTCCGCCAGAAGCTTTATTATAGCAAATAAAGAATAACATAAGCAAAGTAACTTATATCATCCAACAGTAGCTTTGATAATAAGTAAAGCAATTCTACGTAAGCAATCACTTCATTAAGGAATAGGAATATAAACTGTGTTACATCAATCATTGTTTCTCGTAGTTCAACCTAAACAGATATTCTACGCGGTTGATTATGTCTTACAAACATTATTATGCCCTTCGGAGATGAGGTATACCGCTCATACTCCAACCGATCACTACTAAGTCGCATCAGTATCATACATAGGTCATCAAAAGAGCCGGATTCTTATGACCTCATCTTCCTCAGTCAGTGTGAGGATCAACATGCAGGACATCTCGTGTCTCTGCTAAGATAGCTTACCAGGGTATTCTGGCACTTCGCTATTAGAGTCACAGTGGCATTCTGTACTCTCTTTGCTATCGAAAGATCTCTTGTTTATCTCTCATCGATGCGGCATTTAAAGGTTCCCTCGGGAGATTAGTGAAACATCACCCCGGCATAAACATATAGTGAAGGGTTGATAGATTAAGATACATCTACATCAATTCTTTCACTAGGACGTAAGGATATTCACGTCCATAATCCCACACATACTCAAAAGTATGTGATCCAGGAGTTCCCTTAGGAAAACCTATTTCACCATCATTTAGCTTCTGACAATGATGGATCTATGATCAGGGCTCTACATGATATGATTATACTTGATTATTTAGGTACATTTCAGCATTCTTTTAGCATCAAGCATGTTTTCAACCATTAATCATTAAAACACTACTATAAAAGAAGAATACTAAATGTATCAAGTTTAACTCACATCAGTTATCATATGGATATTAATTCTTAACCATCTCATCATATGATTCAGGAACATGGTTATTCAAACCCTCAGATTATCATAACACTTGCTACCAAGTGACATATAAGCATCAAGTCATCTAACAACATGACCTTGATTGAAGCAATGTATATACTTTTCACATATCATTACTCTAAAAGCTTATAATTGTTTTCAAGGAATATGACATCATAACTCTTACATGGCTATGATCACCTCATAATATCAACCTGCATGACTAATACAATTAAGAACATGCATATATAACAGTCTTAGCACAATACCAAAACTTTTCAATTTCTTTATAGGACACCACGGCCGTGCTTCCTTGCACGGTCGTGCAAGGGGAAGCTACCCTGCCGTGCTCCTTAGCACGGTCGTGCTAATCAACAACATACTTTGATTTGTTTCTAGGGTTAGGGTTGATTTTCTTCAATTAGGGATATTAAACCCCTTTAGCTTACATGGCATAAAGGTTCCCCCTGTTATGATTTATTCATAGGGTTTCAGGCTTAAATGCATAATCCAGAATTATTCCATTCATCTCATCACACTAAATTAGGGTTTGCTACTCACATCACATAGTATTACCCTAGAATTAGGGTTTACTATTCACTTCATAATGAATTGAACTCATAGTACCATCATGTATGAATATTATCATCTTTAATGCCTTCAAATTAGATTAAGTTTCATCAATCACCATAATTAGGGTTCCTATGATCTCACTATGAAGGATCATACCCTAATCATGTGCATTCATTCATATTGAAGGTATTTTATTTGACTTTCAATCATATTAGGAGCCTTCTCTCTCCTCTCACTAATAGATGATGTTTACCTCACTCTAGATTAGGTTAGGTCAAGTCATCTTTGATTAACATAAGTCAAGTCATCACCATAATGTCTTTAGGGTTTGCTTGATTAAGGGGTGTTTGTCTACTTGAACCCTTCAAGGGTACCTTGGTAATGTTCACCATTAACCATAGCATGAGTCAAACTACTAATTACTTAACCCCTTAATGTCTTTAGGTATCATTAGGGTTTAGACTAATCAACCATTGGACCATCTAAGCCTTCAAGACATTAAGCATTCTTAACCCTAAAAGTCCCCAAACGGTTTCACACTTCAACCTCCAAACGGTTTTGAAACCGCATGGAGGGGTTGACCGTTTGGTAACTTTGACCCTCAAGACCGCATGGACATGTTCACACTCAAGACCGTTTGCCCTTAAACGGTCTTGAAACCGTTTAATCATGTTGACCGTTTGGCCAAGGTTGACTTTGAAACCGTATGAACAAATTTTCCTTGAAACCGCATGACCTTAAACGGTTTGGAAACTGCATGAGTCCAAACGGTTTGAGACGGTCTTGAGACCGTTTGGTCCAAATGTCCCAAAACCTCATGGACCAAAAAGGTGCATCAACACTTGCAATTGATTAGGGTTTTCAGTATTGAACCCCTCAATTGATCTCATACCTGTTAACCACTTATCAATTGAGCCAATTAGGTTTATCCTTAACCAATTTGATACTCAATTGACCCTCAATTGATCACCAGTTAGAGTTGGGATCAATTGAATTAGGGTTTATAATCGATCAATCATCAGCATCCATCAATTAAAGTCTAATTGAAGTTGAACCCATCAACTATCACCCAATTGGGCCATGACTTGACCCAAACAGTCTTGAGATCATTTGGACATCCTCCAAACGGTCTTGAGACCGTTTACCCAAAATCTCATCAAAAACTAAGTCAATTTGTTAAGGGTTGAACCCTAATTAGGTCACTAATTCAGCATTTTGATTATTTCAACAACCTATAATGATTGGACCTTCAATTGATCAAATTCTCTTAACCCTAGACCTCCAATTGGTCTTGTGTGGTCATCAAACGGTCTTGAGACCGTTTGGGTGGTCCCCAAACGGTTTTGAAACCGTTTGGGCCACTCAACCCAAACTTTAACATAATTGATCCATTGAAATCAGCAATTGAACCCGATTAGGGTTTAGATAATTAAAGTGCCTTCAACTTGGGATTTACTTGCAATTAGATTATGATTCTTTGTAGATGATTAATTCATAATGTTTCCAGAAGACCCTCAAACGGTCAACGCCTGGTCAAGCTTCCCAAACGGTCTTGGAGACCGTTTGAATCTAAACGGTCTTGCAAACCGCATGAATCCAAACGGTTTTGAAACTGTTTGGTTTCAAACGGTTTTGCAAACCGTTTAGACCAGAGGTGCAAGATCGTTTGGTAAAGTAGGATAAGGATTAACATTGGAATTAACGCCCATCTTCTTCTGCCTCAAGATTTAGGCCTGATCTTCATGGTTTTGCTTGCAAGAGTGCAAGGGAGGATAGGGAAGAAGAAGAACTAGCAACTATCACATAGAAAAAGAGATGCATAACAAAGCATGAGGGTTTAGAGTTATAAAACCCGCCTTAAGGTCGGTCCTAGAGCTCCAAGCTTCCAAGCTTTTAATGGTGTCTTGAGCTCCATAGGTTGGCCAAGGTCGTTTCTCCAAGAATTGGTTGGAAGGGATGGCTAAAAAGAGGAACTAAGTAAGAAAAGCTAGTCTACCAACCTTGTATCATGAATTCCTCCATGAATCCGAGCAAGATGAGGATCAAAGCTTACCTAAAACTCCTTAGCCGTTCTCCTCTGCTCCAGAGCTCTGCCTTAGTCGGTCCAAGCAAGGGGATAAGAAGGGAAATGAAGGAAACGATCCTTGCTAAGTAAAGAAGGGTGTATATATACTTTGGGTGAAATTTCAAGATAAGAACAACTTTTATTCTCATTTCTCAACTAGGTCCTTCTCTCCTTTTTGGGCACGCCCCTCCTTCTCTTCTTAAGAAAATCTTCTTCTTAGACCAGGGTCTAGAGGAAAAGAAACCAAACATCCTACTATGTTACACACACATAAAGGGTCATTTTGCTTACAACTTGGTTATTTAAATACAAAGGTTATCATTTCTATTTGATTATTCAAATGAAGCGCCCTCTTCATCATTTTTACTCTAAATGGTTCCAAGAGTTATAAAAGATACTCTAGAAGGTGTATTTTATAAGTTGCACCCCATGTTTTGGGTAAATTGCACTTTACACCAAAACTAGGGTTTAGAGCATAAGGATTGCTCCACAAGCTGCATCTTGATGCCCAAGCTTGGAGAATCCATCATACTTCATCATATTCACTCTTATGATGTCTCAACATCAGAGGAACATCTAAACATGTGAAATTTGCATGTTAACCCTTCTAATTGGGTAATTTGCATATAGGTCCCTGTATTACAAAACAATATTACAACATTGTTCAAAAAGGACAAAAATAGAAATATATGTTCCTTAGGAGCTTTAATTACATACCAAAAGATAATCTCAAGCATCTAATTACATAATTAAGCAAAACACCTAGGGTTAGTTAATAACCCAGGTCAGGGATGTTACATTGAGATAGCCTTCACCTAGAAGTAGCTCCAACCTCCCTTGAAGCTACCTTCTTGAAGTAATCTCAAACAACCTTGGAGCAGCCTTCTCTACCAAGAAGTAGCTCCAATCAAGCTCTCTCAAGCAGCCTCCACAACTTGGAGTAGCCAAGGAGCACAAGTAGCTTAACATGTGAATGGAGATTGGAAGAAAGGAAGTACACCAATAGAGTATTGTGCTTTGATCCTATATCAAGCGTTAGACATCTCAAACCACTTAGGATGGGTATTTCTTGGATGGTGTCTAAGAGGATATGGCTATAGGACACAAATTTAGAGCTTGAAGAATAAGATGGCAAGTGTTTCTCAACTTTGTTGCTCACTAGAATGGATTCTCAAGCGTAACTTATGTGCTTTAGGTGTCTTAAGGCCTCTCCTATTTGTAAGAATGGTTTGTAAGTGTTTAGGGACATTCTAGGGAGTCTCTAAAGTGTTCTTAGTTCTTAACTAAGCGTTAGGTAGAAAGTAGTTGGCTAGCAGCGGCTACTTAGTTCGAGCTTGAAAGAACAATCCAGAACCCTGCTCGGTTGACAAGTTTGTCGATCGACCGTGTCTTAGTCGAACTCTTCTTTGACCGAGTCTGGGTTTAAGGAAAATGTGTACCAACGTCTATTTCCAACTTCCAACTCCCAACCACTTGGTCTAACAGTCATAAGTTTTGGACCGAGGTTGGGTCGGTCGACTATATTTTTGAACGAAACACGTTTCAGAGACAAATGTATAAGGTTTTCATCAGTGCTCAGTATGTTCGACCGAGGTGGTTCTCGGTTGACAAAGACTTTGACCCATGGTGTCTCGGTCAACTAGTTTCTCGACCGAAGATGTTCCTCTTTTAAATTTTTGAACCACCTATTAAATGTGTGTTCTAATGGATGATAATAACTACCTCTAGGGGGATCCTAACTAAGGGTTGTAAGTGGATATGAAAGATCTAATGCTTGATTTACATGATATCTACGTACTTGTACATTATATGTTTGTACAAGTATTTATATTTGAGTACAATCATTGAAATATAAATATTTAAGCACATTGATCTTCAATTTGTATTAATCTTCAACTTTCCACATAGTATGATCTCCCTATTTCCTTTAACCCTGAAATACTCAAGTAGCATGTTAGATCCACAAGTATGAAATGTTTTTCATCATCAAAATAAAGGGTATGCTAATGTCCAATTTAGCCAATAAGGTCAAGAGATCACATTGCATGTCCCTGATTGATGATTGAAGAAAAGGCTTGATGGATGGAAAGCCAATCTTCTCTCGATGGATAGGAGTTGAACTTGTAGTTCCAACTATGTCTGCCGTTCACACTTACTGGTCTTCCACTTTTCCTCTTCTATATTTTGGTATGTAATGATATTGAAAGGATGTGCACATACTTCATTTGGGTGGGAGTCCGAGAAAAAGAATAATGTTCTTCTTGTTAAATGGTGCAAGATTACTAATATCAAGTGTATTAGAGATATCATCAAAGCTTCTACAGTGTTGCATGGATGGAATATTGCAAAGAAGAAGGATAGTATATGGATTAGATGGATACTGAAAAATACTTATATAAGCATCCATTTTGGGTCATTCAGGAAAATGACTCCCTATCTTGGCATCTAAACAGGATCCTCAAGGAAACATCTAGCCTTGTGAGATTTGTGAAGTTCCTAGTGGGAAATAGTTCTAATATTTCCATTTGGAATGACCCATGGTTACCTGGCTCTAGATTTCTAGTTGATATCTTGCGCAGTAAAAGTACTACTAAACTCGGGTTGAGTTTTGGTGCTAAACTTGAACAGCTTATTAAGGATACCTCTTGGTATTTTGAGAAGACTAGACTTCGTGCTGATCTTATTGACTTACTTGATTCGTGTTCTAATCCAAATGGACTTGAAGATTCAATTTTGTTTGATGATTTGGCTTCGATTAATCTCAGAGATGTCTGGAGTGGAGTCAGATCTGCTGGCGTTATCACTCCTTACTTCCGATGTTTATCGAGTTTTAAAGCTCCTGGTAGTTATCAAGTCCATTGCCAGAAAGCTGGTCATATTGCTCACATCTTCCTATATCAAGCGCTTTGGCATTAATCTACCTTTTGTTTTGTTTCCTTTGTAAGAGCAACGAGGAAGTCGTGGAGCATGTCATCTTCAGTTGCATTCAGTTCAGATCTGGAGAAAAGCTAATGAATCCATTCTCAACAGAGTCCCTAAGTCCACTGCTGATCTAATTGACTTCAAAGAGAAAAGAGAAGATTGAGGGCATTTCTATCGTGTTCTGGCTGTGGAAAGAACGCAGAGTTCACGGTAATAATGAACTGTGTTCTTCCAAGCTGTGGAGCATCCTTGAAACAGATGTTAGGGCCCTTTGCTAGCCATGAAGTTTGCTTGGCTGTGTCTTCGGCATTGGCCAATCGGTCCTGGGATCACATGTTCTGTCTTGGGGAGATGGTTTCCCTTTTGACTTTGGCTCTGCGTAACCTGCTTCTTCCCTGTTCTGTTGATGTTGCATACTCTTGTTGAAGTCTCAACTCCTCACGGCTGTATAGATACTTGTACGAGTAAACAAA
Source organism: Alisma plantago-aquatica (assembly GCA_963693085.1). NCBI lineage: Eukaryota > Viridiplantae > Streptophyta > Magnoliopsida > Alismatales > Alismataceae > Alisma > Alisma plantago-aquatica. The sequence goes on along the minus strand of OY856412.1, from coordinate 205,431,217 downwards.
AAACAAATAATAGATTGAGCTTGGGTTACCAAAAACGATCTAAGTTTACGTCAGCTCTGATCTAGCTCATATGTAAATCTTCAAAATTCCAGGCTCTGATTCGCCCATATAAAGATAACGAGCACATCTAGATCGGGTTATGCAAGACAGCATGGAAAGGAACAAGTAAGCCCAATCTGATGCTCATTCCTAATCACTAGCCGACCTACTATAGGATTTTCAAAAACAAAAAAAATACCGACTGTAGCGAAAAGAATGTATACGAGACTCCTACACGGGTTTATTGTCCACCATACAGGACCCATATGCTTCTAGAGAACAATTCTGTTACATCTAAGGTTGTATTCTTATAAAATTTGTGGGCAAAATAGGTTGTTAAAAAACATCAATAGATGTCTCGTTCCATGTTTATATAGTAGAATCTCTGATATTATATAATTTCCTCGAGATGCACAATGCTGCCAATCAAGAGTTAAGTCAAACCATAATAATTATATAAAAACAACTTTTAATAACAAGATACAAAATGTATGAATCACGACCTTTGTTGATATTAAAATCAGAATGAATTCCCATACCAAAGATAAACCTTAAAAATTAGAGTTCCTCCAAAAAAGATTAGCCACCTCTTTAGATTGAAAGCCATTTGAAAAGGCTTCACCAAAGCTATTCTCTCAACATTTTTGGAAACGTGGATGGCACCTCAGAGCAACTAACATGGATCGATGTTTTTCTTAGCAAGATCTAATGTCGATATATATGGCATTTTATAACGCAGAGGAAGCCCGTAAAGAGAATCAACTATAGCAATATATTTCATCTACAAATCCCACAGGATCCAGGATCATGATTAACAGTCATCAGTACAATTCCTTGTTTTATTTACCACAGAAGCACCCTTACCACAACGCACACTTGCTATTAGACCATGCAGTAAAACAGCAAAAGTGACTGCTAAAAGATGCATTTTGCCTCGAAGTAGCAGTGAAACATCAGTCTGCCGATTAACTATATCTTCCTGTCAGCTTACTGCACCCATCAGTTCTGCCCCTGAAATAGAAACAACATTTAGTGATAACCAAAATAACATTTAAGTATTCTTCATACAGGTCAAGTCCGGCACCACTATACATTTTTTACATAAACCACTAGCCTCTCTTTTAGCATTTGTGACGAGAAATACCATTGCATAGTTTGGCTAGCACTTCATTCGGATATATTGGAAACGTGCTATTTTTACTTTAGTAATGTATCTGGATGCATTGGTGGGTAAACGTTTTATTTTAGTGAGTTCGTCCGACATGGTGCTGGTGCATGTGTCAGCTCTGCAATACAACATTGTAGCATCGTGAAAGAATATATGAATACAGAAAATATAGAATTCCCAAGCAATTAAAATTATCTTCCACCCTATCAGGCAGACACAGGAGATAATTTGCTTACAAAAAAAAAGTTACGATAAGATAAAAGAATAAACAAGTGGATTGTAACCAGAAAATTTTTAAGCAAATGACAGGCAAATACCTAGTTTTTTCCATGATTCATTGCATTGTTATATCCCGTGTAGCCCTCGGACCCAGGGTATTGTTGTTCATAGTTATACCCAGGGCTTTGCCTGTGAATTCCACCTGCAGCAGGTCCATCATTACCCATTTGACTTTCCCGACCCTGCACGAAACCACCCTGTGGCTGATATGATGGTATGGGATTCTGAGGTCTGCTTCCGTATTGACCACTCCTTGGGCCATAATCCATGCCTCCTGTTGAAGGAGGGAACCCAAGGTTTCCTTGGGGATAATTATTCTGCGGAGGGTAGCTTCTGGGGTTACCAGGCGCAGAGCCCTGAGGATTATATGGCTGATTACCCTGCTGTCCAGGATTATAGCCTGCAGGTGGCCTGTAAGGTGATCCTTGTCCTTGAGTTGAGCCATGAGTATCATTCATTGAGATCCCTTGTTGTCCCATTGGATTGTAGTTCTGCTGAGGTGGTGCATAATTTCTCCCATCACCTTGATTAAAGCCTCCTTGGTTATCAAACTGCCGATTCCCCTGCACCTGTGGCCTATCATACCTTGGGCGATCATAGTTCCTATTCCGGTCATTATACCTCCCTTGCCTTCCATACTGGACAGGTGGCGGCCTCGGAGTAATTTTACCCATTTCATATTTGTCACCTGAATTTTTAAGGAATACACAACACAAGCAGGTGAATGCCTACCAAAATGATCATACAAAAAACAATTATTATTAATTACTGTATAAGTGCAATTACTGCTTCAGTGATTTATTTCGAGATGCATCAGCACATTAATTCAATCTCCAAAAGCATAAGAAAGTAGTTAGTCAGTTAGCCACAAACCTCCGTATTCTTTGTTGACAGGATCAATGTAAGAATCAGGTAAAATAAACACGACCCCTGGCAAACCTGTAAGAATGTCGCAGATAACATTTAAAAATGGTTCCTTATAGGAAACTCTCATACGTAAGCAAGGTGAGATGGTTAAAGGAGATCGTTTGATAAGACACCTCTGAATTTCTCAGACATTTCCTCTGTCATGACAGCTTGAAACCCTGTATATGTGGTCGTGCTGCAAGCATACATTCTCTTCATTGCTTCTTCTCGACTGCAAGTGGAACATTTTCAGAACATATTTATGATAAGAACCAAGAAAGTCGAGGAATGGAAATAAAAAACAGACAGTGCGTGAAGCAGACGGTAACTAAATAAACAAGTTTAAATCGACATGCATGTAAAACCATCATATAGACATCTTACATGTAAAATTGTGTGTGGGGGAAGAGCGTAATTTGCACAAACAATAGTCATTCGGGTGGTAATCGTTCTGAAAATTATAAACTTAAATTCGTTATCCGATAAGTCTGCTGGGACATGTTTCCCGAGGCTGGTATATACAATTGAAGACAAACTCTAGTTGTCACGACAAATGCGACTTATCACCTAGTTATTAACTGATTGGAAGGCAATTAAGTTAACAAACTTGGGATTGCATATAAGTCCTGGAATATCGACTAAATCCCTGAAGTAGAAAAATCAATTGCAAACTGAAGCAAAGACCTGATCTAAGCTAATTGGCCGACTGAAGCCTGATGACGGGTTAGATATGGAAGCTATCCTACATTATATAACTCGTAGCTTGCATGTACAAGGAGTTCAGATGAGCATTGGGACATTGGCAAAGAATGACAACCTTCAAAAAAAAAAGTCCAAAAAAAAACACATAATTGAACTCATGTTACAGGATGTCAATTCGTTTCATATTGACGAATGGATGTAGAAGTTTGTGAAAACTTCGAGGAAACTTCGAGCAAGTTGCAGAATGGTATTGCGATGCCAATAATCTAAAAACAGTGACTGACATCATAAGGTAATTTGGTATAAAACAATAGATATGGCTGGAAAACCTATACTATGTATGCTCCAGTATTAACATCTAAAACTTGTGCAGTTACCTAACATGTCACTAACATATGGGTGAGAAGGGTGATGTAAAATGGTTTTAGATTTACACGGTACCAAACCTTGTGAAGCTGCCGGTAAATCTAGTAGAGGGGACGGAGGACTAGATGTCCTACTTTAGATTTTTTTTTAAATGGCTACTTCAAACTCAAGAGTGATTTTCACTCAAAGTTTCTCAAGGCTTCATTGGTGTGTGTTAATAGTTGTAGACTTGTCCATCACACGTGTCATCGACATGTCATATATTTTTGCAATGGGTCATGATCACCAAGATCTGGGTCTAAGTGGTCAACATGTGGGTCACAAGGTGCAGCTTGGAAATTTACCAAATTTTGACATAAACACCCGTGGACACAGACAACTAGGATTAATAGTCAAACGTCGAGAATATTTAGAACTGTGATTGAACTACATCAATCTTTTTTCCTGTTAAATGTTTATCAAAATTTCTGTGTTAATGCAACATGTGAACAAGGATAATGGCAAACATGATGACAAAATCATTCGCACATCTGTTGCTCGGACCATCCTACCTCTAAAACCATCCCATTACTAGGGATTCACAGGGTAAACTGGATTCACATAGATAGAATCCTTATTTCCACAAGAGTGCAGTCATGCAGTGAATAACCATAGCGAAAATTAATAACCCGCTTCATAATTATGATGTGACAAAATGTCAAAAAAAGGCTACCACGAATACAGCAGTCAGAATTTGTTCCAGAGCAGTATTCTGATGGTTGTTACGCAGAAAAAGCTAATTGAAATACGCATGTCTAAATTCTTTAGAATCATCATGCAGTAAAGATGCAAAATAGGCACTTTATGGATTTCCAAGAACAAATCCAAACTGGAAAGATTAGGATTGGAAGTGGTGGAAAACGGATATTAGATTCTATCAGTGTGGGTTACCATTGGCATGAGTTGTCAAAAACCACCCATATGCTATCCCCATTATCTCTTGAATGAGAAAGGATGCATCTTGATCTTGAAGGATAAAATCATTACAAACATAAAGGTTCTCGTGCATTGTAAAAGATGATTATCCTCTTACGATGGCCAATGAGGAATGAAATATCCATTTCAAATGACATGTGATTGCCGCAGTTTAGTTTTATCACCCAACCAATATTTCCACTGCTTGTTTTTGTCAACCTAATTTATTCTACACCGAAGCAGGGAATGCAGTGCAGATCTGCTCAATAACAATGGAAGGGGTGTGTTTGCCAACCTTGTTTCAGTGACATCATACACGTACCCAAGCTACACAACGAACCACAACATCATCCTTACGAGTAATCTAGGTCAATCTCCCTTCATGTTGTGTGAATTACATATTCTAGCACCCTTCTCTTGCCATGGTGACTAGACGGATACCAGTTTCATTACTATCATATATTGTGATGTGATCCATTTATATGTTACACTTACGTACATTGTTTTCGGACAGTCATTGCAGTCCCGAGATCCAAAGAAACATGCTTGTAAATGTCATGCTAGATCCATTTCAGACCTCCAACTGCAAGCATAGTGGGAATTTTGAGATTTGACTATTTATCATTTTGCTTGACAAGTCATAATTTGAGAAAAAATTTACAGAAGTTCAGTGAACTACTCAGGAAAATTCGAGCATATGTCAGCATGTATAATACATGTGCATGCGTGTGTGTAGATACGATATTTATGTATGCACACATATATATTATATGTCATATATTGGAATGCACAAATATACATTATTAAGTATGCACACAAACATATACATTATATATAATGTATGTACGTATGAATGCACAAATATATCTATATCTATATCTATTTGGAAGATCCCAACAAAATGGAGGTTATTATTGTTTTGTAAGATAAGGAGAGGAAAACTCCGTGCAATCAGAAGAGCCCTCCGAAATTTAAAGAGTAAGTAGTATCGAACAAATATACGATCAGCCATGCTACATGGGAGTGAATATTTGGCGGAATATAATAAAGGTCGCAACAAGAAGAATGTGGCTAAAATGTGTATGTTAAGATGGATGTGTCAAGACAACCGTGGGACTATGACCAAAGAAGATTGGTTCAGGAATCTTTCAAATTAGGAAGGTATTGTTATTTTTCCTCTTTTAGTTATGATATTATTTTTTTCTCATTTTGATTCTATGTAGGAGTTACCCTATGGATCTACAACCATGGGACTATGACCAAAGTAGATTGATTTAGATTTCTCGACTTAGGGGTTTGCAATAGCAATAACCCGGATGAACATACCCGAGAAGTTAATAGAATAGAGGCTTTATAGTAATTGTACACCTCTTGGGGCCTAACATGTTTAGATTATTGTAATGATTTTTACTCTCACATCGTGTATTCACGGAGTAGTGAATTTACCTAACTTATATAAAAGTATATTAGGAATCCATAAGGATTTATCAAGCACCAAACTTCCTTCTCTTTCAGATCATTAGAAGGTATGATACCAATATCGATCCACTTTCCCTTTCCCCTTCCCCTTCCTTTTTCTCTTTTTACCTTTCTCAATTTATTTGCAATGTTGTTACAGTGTTTTACTCTACAAGCAGTGCCTACCTAGCTGGAACAGTGGGGTGACCCCTAGCATGACATCCTTGTCTCTAGTGGGGTGAGCAGAATTCCTGAATGGTCAATTCCAAATGGTTAGTTTTTTTTGGACAATTTGGTTGATTCGGTTGATTTGGTTAATTTATTTGATTAATTGGTAAACGGTTTTTTTGGACAATTGACCACATTTATATACCACTCAAGTTTTCGTGAACTATATAGCACTACATTTACATGTAATCTTACTATAATATAACAATTGTTTAAATTTTATGAGTACTTATACTTAGTGTGTGTGTGTGCGTGCGTGCGTGCGTGGGTGGGTGTGTGTGTGTGTGTGTGTGTGGATATTTGCACCCTTTTAGATACTTTTTCAAACTCATTGCCGATACTAAGTAGCAGTCCCAAATTTGTGTGTGTGTGTGTGTGTGGATATTTGCACCCTTTTAGATACTTTTTCAAACTCATTGCCGATACTAAATAGCAGTCCCAAATTTGTGTGTGTGTGTGTGGATATTTGCACCCTTTTAGATACTTTTTCAAACTCATTTCCGATACTAAGTAGCAGTCCCAAAAAAATTTGTGTGTGTGTGTGTGTGTGTACCAATTTCCCTTTCCTTCCCTTCCACCAATAGGTATTCTTTTCCCTCTCCCTTTCTCGGCCAGTAGCGGCCATAGCGGGTGATTGGCCACTAGGTTGGGTTTCCTTTGGTAGTATAGGAAGGAATGTACCATTTCATTAGGTAGATGTTGTGTCTTCTAGTTTATGTTTTGAGCTTTCAGTGAAGTCATTTAGTTTAATGTCACATTAGCTACTGCTTAATTTTGAATTAGTCATGGACATGGACAACAAATACACAATGTCGGAATGAAATATGCTTTTTTGTTATATAGGCATCGTTTCTTTTTGTTTAAGTTTTTGAGTTTTCGTTGGCCCTTGTGGTTAAACCCCACGTTGGCTACCACTTAATTTGGATTACTGATTGACATGTGTATCCAGGCTTTGTAAGCCTCATTGAAAGGCAGAATTGATGGTTGAACTAGTTAAGATTTTTTATTTCCTCCAAGCATTAGATAATTTTTTGGATTAGATTTTAGTCATTAAAATTCCTATTATTAAGCCGCCCTAGCCTAAGAAGGCATTGGCCGGTCCCTTACCCAGGATGGAAAGGTGAGGCGTCATTGGTTTTCTTTTTGGGTTGTTGGTCAAGCCACTGGAGCTTTAGAACGCATTTTGTTTAAAATTTTAAAAAAATGACATCAATTGACCTCCTTATAGCTTCCATTCCATTCTTCACATTATGCTTCTTTCTTGGTGGCAAGCTTCAAACATTTCATCATTGATTGACGTCTAATCAAGCGGAGGCACCAATTTCAGGGAGTTTCCTCCCCCTCTTCTTCATGTGTCGCGGCTATTACCTACCTATGTAAGGTGTTTATTGCTCTCTTGCTCAACCTCTACCTTTACACCCACATGCATAGGTCTTTCTATTGCTAATGTGCCGCAGTTAATATCAGCATTGGAAAAATGGTTAGACTGTCTCCTATTTCTACTAAGCCGTTTCTTTAATCAAATGTACAGCCACATACAACCAAACAGATATTGGCATTTTTTCTCTATCCATCAAGCATGGGATGATATGATACAACTAGTTCCATTATATGACTTAACACCTACTGAGTTGACCCCTATGCGTGTGGTTCATTATAATTTTTTATTATTTGTCTTTGTTTGTAGTTTCATTTAAGGATAAATATTTCTCAGAGAATGTAGCATTTTATATGTTGTTTTCTCAATATAATGACTTTGCAATTCAGTTAATTGGAAAATAATCTCATGACCAGAATAGTACAGTATGTTTAGACTCCCCCTTCCTCAACATATACCAGAAGACAGGAGTGCTATAAAATGTCCTTGGTGATTGGTCCCTCTTTTTGGTGACAGCCTTAAAATTTATCTTGGAAACCCCTTTTGAGTAGTAAGACGAATGCATCGTGCAAGAAGGGTATAGGAACTAAAGCCTTCCTTATTGAATTGCCATCACTGTCATTTTAGAAATTGACACCATTTTCATAACCAGTGTACAACATGGCCTAGGGAACTTGTTAACATGGTTTCAATCAAATTGCAGTTGTATCGATGATCCCTAGACATCAGATGCATCAATTCAGTCAAGGGAGATGGTTGCAGAATCATAGCACCAAGAAGTTAAGCATCAATTTATAGTTACACCAGTCCAACAGAAACACCAATGTTGATTAAGGAATATTGACACTATTCAGCTATTGCTGGGAGGAAAATATTAAGTAATCATCTTATATGTATATTATATCTAAGAAACTAAAAAAGAAAGACTATTCAGTAACTTGCCTACTTCATCCAAACCTCACATTTCTCCCTCAGATAACCCTTCTCGGTTTTCTTTCCCTCTATCCACCTATACGCCCACCTTATAAAATTAGAAGAGGATTATTTGAGAGAGTTAGAACCCCCACACATATCGTTCATGTTGGGTCTCTCATTTATAGTATTGATATAACAGTAGGATCCAAGAAATACGGATCTCAAACAGACTCTATAGACTGGAGAAAGTGGGGCGCTAATAGTGCTCCCATAACAGACACTTACTGACTTAGTCCTACAAACTCAGTCATATACAGGACTCTGTATGAACACGTCATTTACAGATATTTCAACAGCCTCCCTCAATCTCAACTGGCAAGACAAGGTTGAGATTGTTTCTATGCCTCGAAAAAGCTGGTGTTGCCAATGGCTTGGTGAATATGTCTGCAACCTGATCCTTTGAAGAAATGAACCGAATCTCGAGCATCTTTCGTACGACACGTTCTCTCATAAAGTGGAAATCCACTTCAATGTGCTTCGTTCGAGCATGGAATACTGGGTTTGCTGAAAGATACGTTGCTCCAAGGTTGTCACACCATAGACTGGGTGGTGTCATCTGCTGCACACCTAATTCTCCGAGTACTGATTGGAGCCAAATCAGTTCAGACGTTGCATTGGCAAGGGCTTTATATTCAGATTCAGTCGAAGATCTGGATACAGTAGCTTGTTTGCGGCTTCTCCAAGATACCAAGTTGCTTCCTAGATATACTGCAAACCCTCCAGTAGATCTGCGATCATCTGAACATCCTGCCCAGTCGGCATCGGAGAAGGCACTGAGACGTGTCGAGCTTGACCGGTTGAATTTAAGCTTGGCTTGAGAGGAATGCTTGAGATATCGAAGAATCTGTTTCACTGCAGTCCAGTGGTCTGTTGTAGGGGATTGCATGAACTGACAAACTTTACTAACAGCAAACGAAATGTCTGGTCTAGTAATGGTGACATACTGGAGTGCCCCTACTGTGCTACGATATTTTGTAGCATCTTCTAATGATAGAGGTTGTCCAACAGTTTTGGATAGCTTGTCGGATGCACTCATTGGCATTGAGATGGGTCTACAGAGTTGCATATTTGCACGACACAGAATATCACCAATATACCTTGATTGTGACAGTGTAATGCCGCTTCTTGTCTTGCTGACTTCAATCCCAAGGAAGAAATGTAGCTCCCCTAAATCCTTGATAGCAAAATGATGTCGAAGCTGAGCCAAGAGATAGTTTGTAGCTTGAGAGGAGGAACTAGCAATGACAATGTCATCCACATATATAAGCATATATATTGTTACCCCAGCCAGGGAATTGAAAATAAAAAGTGAACTGTCTGCTTTAGAAGGAAGAAAACCGAAGTCAATCAGTTTGTGACTAAGGCGTGAATACCAGGCCCTGAGTGCCTGTTTCAACCCGTAGATTGCCTTCTGGAGCTTGCAGATCATGTGTGGTTGATTTGGATCTTCAAAGCCAGGTGGATGTTTCATATAAACCTCCTCCTCAAGAACTCCATGCAGAAATGCATTTTGTACGTCTATTTGACGCAAGCTCCAACCACGAGTCACTGCGAGGGCAAGGATAAGTCGAACCGTAGCTGGCTTGACCACAGGACTGAATGTATCCTCATAATCAATGCCAAAACGTTGTTTGAAGCCTTTAGCAACTAAACGAGCTTTGTAGCGATCAATGCTGCCATCTTGCTTCCGTTTAAGCTAGTACACCCCATTTACTATCAATGAGATTCACACCTGTCTTTGGTGGGACAAGTTTCCATGTCTCATTCTTGAGTAATGCTGAATATTCATCATGCATAGCTTTATGCCAAGGGCTGAGTTTGAGGGCTTCAATGTGATTTGCAGGCTCGTATGCAACAGAATTAACAGCAGCAAGCGCACGGCGAGTGTGAGGATTATACCTCATAGTTCCGTCAGTGAACTGTTTTGGCTTTTATACATTATCGCGGAGGCGCGTGCACATGGGATGTCCACCTGGAACAGGTACCGTGTCGCAAGGTACAGTTGATACATGAACAGGATCAGGAACAAAATTGTCCACTGTGTCGTGCACAGGTGGATTAATATCAGCAATTCTTTGGAGCTCAGAAACACCTGTATTCAAGCTAACATCAGAAAGAGGAGTAGTGCGAGTGGAATTAGGTTGCTGTCCGGCCCACGCATGGTCACTTTCTGAGGTAAACACGGGAAGAACAGATGATTCAGGAGATATTGATGATATGTGTGTCCGGTCATTATTGTCATGAGCAAAAGGAAAAACATTTTCATCAAAAATGACATCGCGGGAGATATACATGCGACCCGTAGAGCGATGTAGACACTTGTATCCTTTATGCATAGGACTATAGCCAAGAAACACACATTGCAGAGAGCGAAATTGTAGTTTATGAGTATTATAGGGGTCGAAGATTCGGCCAGCAGGCACAACCAAAGGTTTTAAGCATAGTGTAGTCAGGCTTCGTTCCTAGAAGTCGTGCAAGGGGTGTGGCAAATTGGATAACACGGCTGGGTGTTCGATTTATGAGAAAACATGTCGTTGTAAAGGCATCATCCCAGAATCGAAGAGGTACAGCGGAATGAGCAAGAAGAGAGAGACCGACTTCAACGATATGTCGATGTTTTCTCTCAGCAGCACCATTTTGTTGGTGCGTGTGTGGACAGGAAACAAGGTGTTTAATCCCACAGTCTTGAAGACATTTACTCAATTTTTGGTATTCTCCCCCCCCCCAATCAGATTGCAACGATATCAATTTGGTGTTCAATAGACGTTCAACATGTTGTTGGAAACGCAAAAATGTAGGAAGAACATCAGACTTAGATTTTATTGGATAAACCCAAGTAAACTTGCTGAAATCATCTATGAAACTGACATAGTATTTATTTCCTGAAACTATGGTTACAGCAGGTCCCCAAACATCAGAGAATACAAGCTGCAGAGGGGTGGAAGAGATGCTAGAAGATAAAGGGAAAGGCAGCTGATGAAACTTTGCTTGTTGACAAGCATTACAGACTGTTGTTTTATTTTCATTTGAAACGACAAAAGGGATATTGTTGTCCCTAAGAACACGTTGAACTACTGAAGGAGCTGGATGACCAAGTCGGTTATGCCACCGATCTGGAGATACTTTGATGCTGGACATGGTGCTTTTATTCAAGGTTGGAAGTCCAGGAGGGAGAGGATATAGCCCGCCTTTACATTTGCCTTGAAGAAGAGGCATCTTCGTGACCTGATCCTTAACAGAAAAGTGATAGGGATGAAACTCAAGGAAAACCTTGTTGTCAACAGCAAATCGATGGACAGAAAGTAAATTCTTTTTGGATTTTGGAACATGTAAGATATTTCGAAGAGCAAGATTGCGAAAAGGAGTGCGGATTTGAGAGTGACCAGTGTGGGTAATAGGCAAACCTGTTCCACTCGCGACATGCACTTGATCCTTGCCTTGGTATTTTTCACGAACAGAGAGCTGATCAAGTTCACCAGTAATATGATCAGTGGCTCCTGAGTCAGCATACCAGTTGGTATCGACTGGCTAGGAAGGAGTGTGGGCGGCCAGATGCGCAGCATGTTCATCAGCCTTGTAGGCGTGATCAAACCTGAAGTAGCATTTCAAGGCGCTATGGCCGAATTTGCCGCATACCTGACAGGTTGGGCGATTGTTGGAGAAGCTCTGTGTTGCATTGGATGTGCTGGATGGATTGCTCCTGCCACGGCCACCATTGCTGCAGCCACCTCTGTCGCGTGAGGATGGCTTGCCGCGTCCAGTGCCGCGAATAGCATTATGCACAGATGCATCATTGATTTGCAGATCACCAGTGTGATGCTCCTTCCTCATTTCGAAGCTCATCATGTGAGCGTATAAATCTGTGAGAGTAACTGGCTCGACACACGTGGTGATGGACGTGACTAGAGGATCGTAGTCAGGTCCGACGCCAGCCAGCATGTAGGAAATGACCTCCTCATCTTCAAGTGTATGTCCGATAGAGGACATGGTATCAACAAGTTTCTTCACTTTGTTGTAGTATTGTCCGATTGGAAGATCATTCTTCTTGATGTTAGCCAATTGGACACGGATTTGCATGGTGCGGGCTCTTGAGCTGGATGAGAACATTTGATCAAGTGCCTCCCAGGCTTGTCTAGCTGTGGTGCAAGACAACACACGACCAAGGACACCTTCAGAAAGAGATGCCAAGAGGGCTCCCAGCACGATTTGATCATGCTGAACCCACTTCAAATATTCCGGATTGACTGTTTGATCAGCGCCACCTTCTGTTGTCTGTGTGATCGTCTTCGCTGGACACGGGATGGATCCATCCACATAGCCGAGAAGATGCTGGCCACGTAGGTAAGGGAGAAACTGGGCTTTCCACAGCAGATAATTCTCTTCAGTGAGCTTAAGAGTAATCAGATGACCAAATGTAGGTGTTGGTAGAAGACCGGTGGAGTTGATGACTCCAGAGCTGGTGCAGCCGGCATTGCTCGTGGTGGACATGGTGGAGTTATAGGCCTTTTTGTTCGAAGGCTCTGATACCATATAAAATTAGAAGAGGATTATTTGAGAGAGTTAGAGCCCCCACACATATCGTTCATGTTGGGTCTCTCATTTATAGTATTGATATAACAGTAGGATCCAAGAAATACGGATCTCAAACAGACTCTATAGACTGGAGAAAGTGGGGCGCTAATAGTGCTCCCATAACAGACACTTACTGACTTAGTCCTACAGACTCGGTCATATACAGGACTCTGTATGAACACGTCATTTACTGATATTTCAACACACCTCCCCCCTCTAGCTCACGAAAAGGATGTTGTTGTATAGTAATTCAAAACACTTGTTCCTAATTTCTAACAACTCCGCACCAGACTCCTCCAAAGCCTTCAAATTCACCATCTCTTACACAAAGATAAGGACGTCATGGTGCTCTTTGTCGCCTGCCTTGACTTCATCTCTCTGCCACAGCCCACTACCTCCGTGTCTTTAACGGCAACATACGCGTTCCTTTGGGCCTCATATTCACATATTGCACATTTCAATACAATAATAATAGAATCTCGACAAAATCAAGGTTGCTCGTCAAAGTACTTTGTCTTTTTTTGTGGATTCATTCAAGGAGACATATTTCCCAAAGAAAATAGCACTTTCTATGTTGTTTAGACTCCCCCTTCCCAAACATATACCAGAAGCCAGGAATGCTAGACAATGTCACTGGTGATTGCTCCCTCTTTCTGGTGACAGCCTTAAAAGTCTATCTTGGAAAACCCTTTTGAGTACTAAGATCAATGCAATATGCAAGAAGGGTACAGGAACTAATGCGTTCCTTGTTGATTTGCCAAACATTGTCATTTTAAAAATTAACACTATAGTGTACAGCATGGCCTAGGGAACTTGTTACATAGTTGCACTGATGATACCTGGACATCAGATGCATCAACTAAATCACGGAACAAGGTTGCAGAATCATAGCACCGAGAAATTAAGTAAACATCAATTTATTGTTGGCAGCAGTCGAACAGAAACATCATTGTTGGTTCAGGAATATTGGCACTATTTTTAGATATGCCCCGGCGGAAATTAGTAAGTAATCATCTCATATGTATATTATAGCTGAAAAACTAAAAAGAAAGACTGTTCAGTAACTCGCCTACTTCAACCAAAACTTAAATTTCTCCCTCAGAAAACTCTTCTCGGTTTTCGTTCCCTTTACCGACCTGTACTCCCCCTCAAGCTCTTGAAAGAGAGTCAGCGTACAGGCACACACTCATTCGTAATTTTTTGTCACCTCCATCAGAAACTCCTCCACAGCCTTCAAATTCACCACCTCTTACACAAAGATAAGGGCGTCATGATGCTCCTCGTCGCCTACCCTGGCTTCATCTCGCTGCCACAGCCCACTACCTCAGCGTCCTTAACGGCAACATTAGCATCCCTTTAGACGCACATTTCGATACAATATCACAATAATAATAGAATCTTGACCAAATCCGGTGCCTGTCAAAGTATTTTTCCTTGCATTCTAACGCAGCAAAAAAATGCAAATATCCACTTTTCCTTAGCAGAGCTATCCTAAACCACCACACCATCACTAAGCTATCTGTTGGAGCTCATTCCAAGTAACCGCACAAATAAGAGGTATCTAATACTACCATTTCAAGATCTTTTACCTTCCTACAACTTTTGCTAGGGTCTCCACGTAGGTTTCCACCATCTGCTCCGGCGTGGGCTTGGGGTCATCAGGGAAATCCATGGTGATGAGCCAGTGGTTGTAATCGCAGCCTTCGAAGAGGATTTCGTCGGGAGATATCTTGCTGTCGCCAGAGTCAAACCTCCTGTCGGAGAGAGGCGCCGAAGATCGGAACCCAAGTAGCGGCGTAAGTTGATGCGGACGCCGGGATGGATTCACCTGGGTATTCGGTTGATCTGTTATGGAGCATATGATTGGGGCGCGTGAATAGACGCGGTGCTTGATGAGGGTGGCGGACAGAGGGGAAACGGCTCGCCGAAGACGGAGGACGGAGAGTGCCATCGTCGATGTAGAAGCTCCTCACGCCCAGAGCTAGGGTTTAAAGCCGAGGACAGTGCCAACAGTCTTTTTGGCTGGGTTTAACGACTGCTGAAGCCCCTCGCTGGTGACGATGCAATCAAATGGATGGACCCCGTCTAGAGGCTCCGGTAAATAATTTGAAGGATATCAATTCAAGTCATTGTGTTTACTATTTAGACAGTAAATTATTTGGAAGGATATTAATTCATTCTTGTAGATATTTGGTCCATTTTCTTGGAGGAATTTAATTAGAAACAATAATGTAACAATTTATTGCAAATTGTTATTTCTTGGCAACAAAATATTTTGCTATTAAGACTATTTTCTTGGAGGAGTTTAATAAGAAACAACCATATAACAATTCATTGCAAGTTGCTATTTCAACAAGATGCTTTTCTACAAGTCGATCAATCGTAAGATTCTTTTGTCTACGCTGAAGGCCTTTTTAAACCATGTATCCTATTTCGATCTAATCCTTTAGTACCCGTTCACAATGCACTTATACACAGGTGATGAATATAGTCCATCAACAACATTGTTGACTTTGACATCTTCAATTTTGATTATGTACACTATTACACACGGTTTGATTATGACTTTTGTCATAATTTCTTTTACGATGCTCTTTTTGACATTCTTTCTGGGTTACAGGTCTTGAAGGAAACCTTGTAACCTTCTCTGACACACGGTTTGCACTCTCGCAAACCTACCAATATTTAGTTGTTAGATTGGACATATGACAGACACATATGTATTGACCTCATATGAGTTTTCATCTAAAGTAACTTTAAAGTGTGAGAGGCAGATTGTGCATCAAAATTCCACAAACATAATACAGCTTATGTGACAAATCATCATCATTTTCTAACTTTCATGTTTGATACCATCGGGGGCTTGCTAATGTTGTGATTTATCTTCTTCTTGCCTTTAATAAGTAACAAATAGGAACATTATGATAATACCATCAGCATACAATTATTTTATTTTCATGTATGTAAGTTTTGCCATATAAAAAATTGACATGTCATATTGTTGCATGCACTTTTGCAAGATATTTTTCTAGATAGATGTTATATGACTGATAATTTTTGCAAGTGTGATATTGTGATAGATTGGCTCATTAAGTAGGTTGGTAGGTCAAAATAAAATTGTTTGGCATGATAATACACCCACTTACATGAAGGGGTTAGGAATTGACCAACTGGTGAGAGTATATATCATGTTGATGTCTTATCAGCAGAATTGTACATATATCGGTCACAGACAGATTTCATTTTCTATTTGTTTTGCGTGACTATATTTTTCATGATTTCGATCCTTGGTCTGATCTCGTCCAAGTTGACATAAATTGTTCTCGACAGATCTGAATGAATAACATGCGACTAAATATTTACAAATATGAATGAGACATAATTGAAGTATCTTTATATATACTATATATGAATGTCTGGGGTTTTTTTCTACAATTTTTTTCTTGTAATTCTAGGTTACGAAGTAGTCATTCTATTCTAATTAATACTATATGGGAAATAGTGTGTTGTTTGAAATTATTTTATTTTAGATTATAAATTAGTTTTTTATTTCAATAAGGTGGTTATGCCTGAGTATGAAAGGGATTGGATGCAATTTGTCCCTTTTGGTTTTCTAAATTACAATTGGTCATGTTAGGTATTATAAAATGTTATATGATAGGTCATAGGAGCGGTTAATTGTAATGTTTATCTTTAATTTTTCAAATAAATTGTCCCTTGTCTTAATATATATAAAAAGTCATGGGCATGGTTGCATGCACTTTTATCTTTAGTGGTTGAGTTACTAATTGGGATTTGTGTATTCTTATAATGTTATTTGTACCACAACAATAGGAGTTGACTCATATAAGCCTCCACTCCTATAGTATCTACTTGTAGTTTCTAGGGTTGAGAGTGTAGCATAGTTGAGGTCAAAGGAGAAGGGTATGGTCGCTCCTATTGACCTAACAATTATACATTGTCCATATTTTGATGATGACTTAACCATTCCATTCATGTGTATCCAATATGTCTATTTGAGATCAACTTCATATATTAGGTGCATAAAGAGGATGAATTAGCAAACTCTAGTTTGTCAGAAATCAAGCCAAATTCGATGCAAATGCAAGTTTTAAAGATTAAATAGTGTCTCTATTAGAATCATGTTATAAATTATTTGTATTGAATGCATGACTTGTAACTAAGCTTAATGAAAATTTAG
Organism: Alisma plantago-aquatica; assembly: GCA_963693085.1. NCBI lineage: Eukaryota > Viridiplantae > Streptophyta > Magnoliopsida > Alismatales > Alismataceae > Alisma > Alisma plantago-aquatica. Next base: position 205,413,991 of record OY856412.1, on the reverse strand, counting down.
AGCACTTCATTTGGACATTTAAGCATTTTTTGGGTATTTATCTTAAGTTGTTATCGACTGACTTGTCGTCTGAGTTTGTCTTGGTGGAAACCCAACTGACACCCAATCTTCCTTTTGGCAATACCCTTGGTCAACTGAGTTTATCCTGGTGGAACTCGACTGACACCCTGCACTGACAAAATCAATTACATATGTCGGCTGAGTTTCATCCCAGATAAATTCGACCGACAATTACAATTTGATTTGTCATATAGTATTGTCGGTCAAGTTTCATAAAAGATAACTCAATATTGTATGATAAAGTGCATAAAAGTGTTTCTAACCGTTGGAGGGTTGCAAAAATAAAAAATATATCCATTGAAACACCCAAACAGCCAGACTTCGATCCTAAATGTCTCTACTGGCCAGTAGGCAATCTGACTATAAAAAGGGGCCCTTGGACGTCATTCGAAGTTTGCCTTATATGCTCCCTTACTATAGTTGAGTGTTATTTCCTACAAGAGTCCCTAATCTCCCTCAAGTTGGATTAGTACTATACTCTAATATCAGTGAGTTAGTATCTTTGTAAAAGAGATTCTCTATTTTACATCTTATGAAGCACTCTTCTTCCCAATCCCTCTCTAGAAACTTTGTGGTTTGAAGGTGACTTCCTTAAAGAAGGATGGGTTGATCAAAGGCAAAAGATCTTCTACAAGAATGGGTAAGACCTTGACAAAGTCAAAAGATTCTTGAAAAAAAGATGGGTAAGCCCTTTGTAATGGTTATTGGCTCCTTGACCCAAAAAGGAATGCTAGTTTAGCCCTTGTTCATGAAAAGGGTTGTCTATATGTTGGAACTCTTACAATGGAATATAAAAAGTGTGACATGGTTGAAAATCCTAGAGATGGACCCCTCTAGGTAGTGGATTTACATCTCCTAGTTTGGAGGACACTATACATCTTAGCCTTATTTTGGTGTTCTCTCAATCTCTCTCCCCCTTGCTTTTCAATATTGCAATATCTTTTAGCATATATACAAAAGGTCTAATGTGTTTTGTTTAAGTGGTTTTAGCTCTATTCACCCCCCCCCCTCTAGATCCCATAAATCCAACAATTGGTGTCAGATCTTGTCTTCTCCAACTAAGTACTCCAACAAAGAGAAGATTGGTGAAAATTTGATGGGATCTCTCAACATAAAGGGTGGCTTCTCCATGCATCCATCTATCTTTGACCACACCAACTTTCTATATTGGAAGAGGGGGATGCAATTCTACATCCAAGGCATGAGATATGATATGTGGAAGGTTGTTGGTTTTCTCTATAAGGATCTGAAAGGAGAAGTTGCTACATGGAATGAGGCTTCCTTGAAGAAAGTTCAACGCAATGCTAAAGTCATTAGCATCATCTACTCCTCCCTTACTCCAACCAAGTTCAACTGGATTTCTTCTTGGGATACACCCTATGATATTTGGAAAAAACTTTGCATCACTTATGAGGGAACTAAGCAAGTCAAAGAGTCCAAGGTGTACATGTTCAATGGTCTTCATGAAAACTTAATTATGGGCAAGAAGGAAAGCATTGTTGAAATGCACTCAAGGCTCAACACTATTGATAATGGCCTTGCTGCCTTGGGTCACCCTACGAATCAAGGAAAGATAAATTCAAAGATCATTAGATCTTTCCTAAATGGTGGCAAACAAATGTGGCTACCATTAAAAAAAACAAATCTCTCGCTGAAATTAATGTTGAAGAACTCATAGGAAATCTACAAGCCTAAGAAGTGAGACTTGACAAGCAATAAGAATAAAAAAACAAGAAGATAAAGAATATAAGAATATGAAGGAGTCTACATTCAAAGCTCACTTGTGCAACAACAAGTCAGTATCCAAGCTTCTCCATTCTCAAGTGAAGACAGTGATCTAGAAGCTCATTACTAAAAGGGACAACACTTCAAGGGTAAAACCTCCTCCTCCATTCCTATATAATATGAGTGTGGTCAAAAGGGGCACTTCAAGATTGAATGCTCAAAAGCCAAGAAACCCCACCTCAAGAGTAGCCATAGGAAGAAGGGTGATTACACCAAAGAAGGTAGATTCAAGAAGAAGGAAAAGAAAAAAAAAAGAACAGACAAACATGCAACCCATGTCGGTTGGGAGGATTCTTCTTCTAGTGATTCTAGATCAAATGAAAGAGAATGCCTCACGGATCTCATGGCTAGCACAAGTGAGGAAGTAAGTGAGATGGGTGAGGTAAGTGAGGTAGATCTCAACGAACTCTCTAAAGATGCTCTTATTAATATGATATGTGCTTCCCATTCTTCTTATTTAAAGTGCATATCTAAAAAGCAGAGGCAAGGGGAAATCATTAATGCTTTATATGCTAGAATAGAAGTGCTTGAACAAAATGAAAAAACTTGCAATGCTAGCATAGAATTTCTACAAGAGAAATTTCTTGATATTGAAATTCAATACAATGGTGCTAAAATCGAAAATGGTGTTTATCTTAAATAAAATTGATAGTTTTAAAGATTAAACCAAACTTATTCATGATGTGTTTGTATTGCTTAGAATTGAAAATGCTAGATTTACTTGCTAACGTTAATGATTTAGAATATAGACCTATTTTGCCTAGTAAGAAAGTGGCTAGTATTACTCTTGAAAAGGACTCTTACCTAACTAAAGCCCTTTGTTTGGAGACCAACTTGATTATTGCATGGTCAAGATGATCTTTCCAGTCTTTCGTCTATAGTCATAAATCTTAGTTATGATAACCATATGCTTAGAGCATCCTTGCAAATATTCCTCAAAAGGAAAAAAAATCCCTAAATGAAGTTCTAGAACACTCTACTTGACAAGTGGGTAGTAGTGATCTGGGATATGAGGGAGGCCCAAAGAGTAAGGGCAAAGGTTAAAAAAAATACAAAGAGACCTTCAATATACCATGGATAGACTTCTAGTCTAAGACATTAATGGTTTGTGCTCATTGCAAGAGTGATGATCATTACACTACTTTTTGTCCTTATAAGAAGAAGGGGACTAACCCAAACATGAAATGGGTCCCCAAGCTAACATCAAATCCCAAAGTTTGGATTGGGAACCAACCTCTCATTTTCTTATAGGAAAAAGAAAAATGGATTGTTGATAGTGGTTAATCCAAGCACATGACCTGTGAGATGGCCCACTTCAACACCTTTACAAGAATAAAAGGAGGTTTGGTATCTTTTGTGGTCAATAAGAAAGGTAAATTGGTAGGTGAGGGTGATGTAGGTGATTCACTATGCATAAAGAATGTTCTTCTTGTGGATGACCTACATCACAATTTAATTAGTGTTAGTCTACTTTGTGATAATGAATATTTTGTTCTCTTTACCTCTCTTGAATGCTTGATTCTAGATTCCCTCACTTATAATGTCATGTATAAGGGAACTAGAATTGGAAATCTATATACTATTATTCTTATCTCTCTTAAGCATATGCTTGGTAAATGCCTAGTTGTTGATAATAATGATATATCTTTTTGGCATCGTAGGCTTGGTCATGTAAATATGCATCAATTGAAGAAGTTGAGAGAAAAGAAATTGGTTAAAGGACTCCCAAATTTGGAATTATGAGAAGAATGAGGAATGTCAACCTTGAACACGAGGAAAGAAAACCAAATCCTCCTTTAAATTCAAAGGAGTCCTTATTACCAAAAGAGATCTTGAACTTCTTCACATTGATCTTATTGGATCCATTATAACTCAAACTCTTTGTGGTAGCAAGTATTTCCTAGTAATTGATAATATTTTCTCCCGCTTTTCTTAGACTTTATTTTTTGTTGCAAAGAGTGATGTGCTTGATGTGTTATCAACTTTTTGCAATAAAATTGATAAAAAAAGCTTCTTGCCTAATCGTCTCTATCTGTAGTGACTGAGGGTGTAACATACTAAATTTAGAATGTAATCTCCATGTAACCGTTTTCCCTTAAGTTTTCTTCTCATTTCTATCCTTTATCTCCTTGTTGATGAATTAATGGAATTTATAGTGGTTTGGTGAACATTTGTTCAATAATTATACCTTAAAGAAGGGTTTATGCACAAATACCTCAGCAAAACCTTATTTAAGGATCTAAAATGCAAAATCACAACTTAAGTGGAACAATGGTAAATAAATTTGTACTAGAAGTGTAAGGCCCCAACCCTTGCTTAATGTGTTGAATAAGCTTAATACCATAATTAAGTGCTCTAAACCTCAATCTAACCTTGTGAGGTGTTTTTAAATCATGAGATAAGCTTAATTTTCAAGTTTGGTCCAATCTGGATGTTGTTTGTGCAAGTTATGGAGTTTTATGCACATTTTGGAATTTTTTGCAACTTACTCAAATGGGAGGTTTTCTTTGCAAATTGTCACATGACTTATGATCCTTAGATGTTTCCTTATAATTCTTGAGCTTGTTGGGCCATGGGGAGCCTAGTTGAACCTTAGTTTGGAGGTGTTTCTCTTCAATGGCATTTTAGGGATGTACCCCTTTATGGATGAGCTTATCTTTAGGAGTTATCAACCAATGGGGTGGTTTCTTTGTTTGGAGGTTGGTGGTGGGCCCAAACAACCAACAACTGATGGATAAGAAGTCTCTAAGAGATGTGGAACAACTGTTTGCATGGCCATAGAAGCTCTAGGCTATGGACACATAAAAAGCTCCATGGACACCTCATGCTTGACTCCTTCCTTAACCATAAAGGCTTGCATGACCATGGGCACCCTTAGCTATGGACACATGGAAAGTAATTTGACACCTCATGCTTTTCTTCTTCCTTATCCATAAAGGATTGCATGACCATGATCACCCTTAGACATAGACACATGCAAACGTAGCTTGGACACCTCATGCCTTGCTTCTTCCTTAACCATAAAGCTTTATATACTCCTTATTTACCTCCCAGTTGAAATATTTGATCCATATCACCTCTGTCCTACTTAGAACTTTGTCCTCTCTCTATTTGGTCATGGAGGAGTTGTCCCAAGGTAAAAGAACATGCCATATTAGTGAAATAGGTCTTCTAGGGTTTCATCTAAGCTCATCTAGGGTTTCTAAAGTCACCTTTTGGCGTTTCTGACCAAGGCAAGGTTTGTATCCTTGGAGAAGAAGGTAATTCTTTCTTGAGTTTGGAGCTTGTGGTGGAGTTTTCAACCCCTCTTTCTCGAGTTTCCTATTGTTTGGGATCTGATATTCTTCCTAGAGGCAAGTTATATAACTTGCTCCACATTTATTGCTTATTATAAGGTTGTTAGTTTGCATTCTTATGCTTAAATGATGATCTCCACCTTTAGATAATGTTCTTGTTTAGGCTTTTGTTTCTTTGTTGTTCTATACTTTGTTACTACTTGTAGATGAACCTAAAATGATTGGTACATCCCTCCCATTGTACAAAATGACCTAGGATAGGTTTGGGGGGGGGTCATGGGTCGGACCCTCTCCCTCTCTCTCTTCCTCACTTGCAACTAAATTGCTGACATGTCATTTTTTGGTTGGTCAGAATTGGAAAATTCATATCTTTTAAACTGTTTGTCCAAAATTTAAAAAATGTTTTGGAATAAAAAAATTAAGCTCTATCTAATAAAAATGCTTTTGAGGTCTGATTTCAAAGTATTACGAAAAGTGATTTTGGAATATGATTTAATACATAAAACCCATAAAAATTACAACTCAATCATCATAACTCCAAAATTGACATAAAGACGTGTTTTCTTCATCAGGAAAACCTAATTAGTCCAATGTTGGGTTTTTTCGAATCTAAATTTGAGTTTTATGAAAAAGGTCCAATCTTAGGGTTTCTATGCAATATTGTGTGATATGTACACTAATGAATGTTAATAAATTGAAATGGGCCAAAGTTGAACTTAGAACATCTAGAAGTGATGGAACTTGGTATTTGAACACAATAAAGAGATATGTGCATTATTACACCCTAAGTTTGTATATTTGCAAACCAAACCCTATATTCCCTAATGAGGCACTATATGAACCCTATTTTCTCTATTCACAACTCTTTTGCTAAATTGCCTAAAAATTAGTATTGGTATTCTATTTCTTAGGTCTTGTACCCAACTGCCATGTTTCGAATATATGATGCTTCTACTTTCCATAGTTTCTCTTAGCATGTTGGTTTCATTAGACTATTTAAGCTAATGTAGTGGTACTTATATACAACCACCCATAGATAGGGCATGTGTTATTTCGCCCTGGGGAATGTGTTATTCTCCTCCATATATAATTTGTGTAGGTGACTGGGAATGTGTTATTTCTCCCCTCGCCTATAGGTGGCGTTCTGGTAGGCGCCTCAACCCTACTCAGTTAATGTAGTCAATATTAATCATGAATGAAATTCCTTTACTATTTTAATGTTATGGCAAGCATCTATTTTGATTATGCCTCGTACTCTTGATCTCTTCATCTATTGATGAACTTATAGCCTTTACTTTTTTGTTATTTTCTTTCTTTTGTTCTTGTTTACTATTAACACATACCTTGTCTCTCTCTCTCTTGTTGGGTGATCCCAACCATTCAAGTCTAGGATCAGAGTTCCACAGTAGGAGCATGGAGGACCCGTCTAGGATTAGTATAAGGAGTACATGGCTTTTAGCATGGACCTAACTCATGAAGTTGATGCTTGGAGACAAACTTTTTATGGTTTAGATTTCCCTCTATCTAGTTCCTTATGTTGTAATATCCATGTAAACCCTATATGGGATATGATGATTTATCTTTATAAAATTGAATATAGTCATACTTTTATTCTGCTGTTACACTTTCGTTGTTTTGAATACCATTAGTGAGATTTGAAAAGTTTACACCTATTTCAAGCATACCTTTTGAGTGTGTTTGGAATGGATGTTTTATTCTTCAAATTTTAGTAGGGAGTGGATCCCCTCTGGGTCCCACTCTTTACAACATGGTATCAGATCCCATGGTAGTTGGATTCTGACTGTTTCAATTTTGTCTCCCTAATTAGTACCCTTGCCCCTTATAGTTCCTCTTTAAGTGACATGTTTTCCCTAGATTGATCTATGCTACTCTTGAGATGATGAAAGATTGATTTAGGATCATAAGAGTTTCACATTAGAAGCATGTTTAGTTAACCATAATGTGATGAGCATGTGAGGTAGCAATATAGGCACAAGCTGAAAGAAAAAGTGTCTAGAAAGGATCAGGGTTCAAGGGATGGCAAGATTTTCCTCCATGCCACTAGCTTGGTTTACGAGGACTCCTGCATCTGTGATACATGTCTGGCCTAAGTTGATACTGATTGTCCGAAATAGCATGCCTAAAGGCAATAGTAGCCTTAGACATCTATGTTGGATACTCTTGGGAACCTTATATGACGACCTTGTCTTTAAATTGCAATGACTTGTTTGAGGATGGATACCCAATATAGTTCCCTTATATCCCATAGAACCACATGTTTGGGAAGTCTATTCCTAGAACCTAGACTTTGAAGTTTGGTGATTAGCAAGCAATCAAGTGATAGATCTTAAACATGGTTTAGTTAGGTTAACCCTTTACCTCTAGTTTTAGTTTTACTTGGTAGGTCAAACCTTTTAGGGGTTGTAGTAGCAGTACCTTGATTGATCTTGGATATGCTGATTTTGAGGACGAAATCCTTTTTAAGGGGATGGAGTCCTACAACATATCAAAATCTATCTACTCTGACTCTAAAAACCTTAACTCCATGATTAGGAGGTTAGTCTGCTTCAATCCTTAGGATTGACCAAACAAGGTTAGGCGTATTCCCTAACATGTTTGTATAATAGTCATCTAGTGAATGGTTCATATGTTTGAACCCTAATGTATACCTAATTCACATTATAAGAGTAACTTACATATTAATACTAATAATGGATATGCATGATGTTGACCATGTCATAAACCAACACTACAAAAAATTTGGCCTTTGTTGAAGAACATTTGTGAGGAACCAAAAATCGTGAATAATGATGTCTATTTGTGAGGGCTCATCCTTGAAATATGGGACCAAATCCCTCAACCGTGTTTTTAACATCCTTAGACCTTTTGTTCCGTCAAAAATATATTACTCACTAATCACTCCCTGAAAAATTCCGTGTCAAATGTTTCCCTCCCTCTCATAACCCTTCCCTCCATTCTCTACCATTTGGATTCCGCGGACTTCCCAAAATACGCCACTTTTGGCGAGGTTTTGCCCCGATCGCCCCTGACTCCTCCCGACTCCCCCGACGACAATGAGGTCCCGGAAAGTTCGGTGGCCGCTCCTCGCCGGGATGACGACTTGGATGTCGGCTCTGGAGGAGATGCTTATGCTTTAGATCGACCAGAATCGTCGTATTCCTCGTCAACGGAGGGGGCTCCTCCTTTCTGTAGGAGCCCCAGGCTGGGCCGGAGGCTTCGAGGTATTCTCCTCTAGGATGCCAATGCCGACGCAGATCTGGCGTTTGGGAGTGGCGATTTCGAGGGCGGAGTCTTGCGCTGGCTCCAGGCCTTGGATCTGCAGGTCATCGGTGCCAGTAGGGCCGACGAGAGGCTCAAGCCTCTTCTCAAGTTCAACTCCTCTTGCGGTGCCGCCGAGGACCATCTCCTAGCGCAGCTCAGCCAGGTTTGTATGTGTTTTCTTTATTTCTTCATCCTTTTCCCCTTCCCTGTGAAGGTCGGATCGGTCTTCCATTTGAAATCGGTGTTCTCACTTGCATTCCAAAGTAATTAGAGTATGTACACCTGCAGAAGTAGACACAAACTAGCATAGCCATAATTAGGAGCTTAAAGTCTCAATGCTTGATGAAAAATGAATGTATAGTCATAGAACATGCTGCGAGGTTCTGTTAATTGCAAGATCTCAGAATAATAATATAAATACCAATAGGGAAATAGTGAGTCTAGAATAGTGACCATAGCTTGACCAATCTGTAAATACCTAACATTTTTCTGCCTTGCACGCCAAACTAGGATTCCACCCTATTTGAGGTACCATGATAACATAGAATCACTATCACAATTCTTGACTGGGTTAAACTTAATTGAATTAAAGTTTATAACGATTACTTTTAGGGAAAGGAGCCCCAAAGTTTGGGTGTGATTTATCCTAAGTACTATACAATATTGTGTAATAGTTACATTATTACGAAATATAATGGCATTACACAATTACAAATATGAATAGACTATGGAGAAGGTGTCAAAATATGGGCTCTTGGGATCCAGGTGGGATGGGTTTTTGCCTAGGGAAAGATAGACCCAAAAATTGAGGGATGTAGACCTAACTCCTAAACTAGGAACTGAGGAAGGCAAGGAAACCGTTGGGAAACTTATTATAGAGAAGAGAGTATTGCATGTGTTTCTTCATGATTGAATGTTGACATTTTCACAATCAATTTAGACAAGAAACAATGAAGATGGATGAGTATGAGCCACATTTAAGGTAGTTGAAGAAGACCAATGGAAGTGATTCTTACCATAAAAATCATGGAATATCTGAGAAATTAAAATGAATCCTACACCTTGATCTTGTATTATGTGTATCCTGAACATACAATGATTTATGTGAATACTTGTTAGGAAATTGGGCATAGTTCTTATACACTAGTACATTGTACTGCATATAAAAAGGACATGTCATTGACTAGTTAGTTCCATATCATGGCCTAGTTATGCCCAAGAATGGGTGTTGTTGTGCTTGTCATCATTTTGACTTAGCCACTTGACCATTGATCATTCTTGCCTAATGTACACCAAGATATCTAACAGGGCATTACTTTTGTCATGAACACCATACATTAGGGAAATCCTACGGAAAACCTATAGATGTTAACCATGTCATGTAGGCCTTGACTATGAATATATGAAACATAAGTTGTTTCTACATTTTATGCACTTTGTCCAGTAATGACAACATAGATTCTGCAGTTTGTGCAACATGTTCTATACATATATAGAGTTAAATATTGTACTAGACCAACCAAATCCTTACCTCACATGTTAGCTTGTTATTTCTTAAACCTTGAGATAGCTCGTACTGATTTTATGATCAATTTTAAGTAATGAAGCCAAAGCAATTCAGCCTAACTGAACAAAAATTGGGTCACAACATGGTGGGATACTCTATGACAAGATGTAGAACTAAAGTAAGGAGGTGTCAATCTGAAGAAACATTGATGGTGACAACATTGTTGTCCTCAATGACCAGAATGGAACTATTAGCCTATTAGGTGATCTACATGACACGTTTATAATTTTTAATTTCTAAATTGCTCCATGACAACTGTTTCGATTGAGATTAAATGCATGTTTATCTTATTTTAGGTGGAAAATTCTCCCTCTGCAACACATCTCTGACTTTTAATAGGTAAAATGTTATGGAATGGGAAATACGGAGTGTTGTTGACGTTGCAAAATTGATTGACATCGAGGAAGTCTACCATATTGGTTGTGATGAACCCTATATGTTGTAGCTTTATGTGATAAGTCTTCTATCCATTCATAATCTTTTACCTAATTAAAAGCCTACATAGGACACTATTATGGCATTGTCCTTCCAGTTTTTTTTACTGATCTTTGAGTACTTTAATATGATACAACTGTCTTGGTTACCCTGTTCTGGACCATGACAATTGAGGTGAAATGCAAAATGCTAACAAACTGAATATGCTTAAAATGAATTTGTGCAAGTGTTGGGCCTGGTGTAGTGATATCATTTATGCTTCTAGAATTATACTAGATCTATAGACCCATTCAAGCAACATGTATATTCATGTAGATATAAAACTAGGTATGTAACAATTGATACTTATTCTCTATTGTATAAGGTGGTCTCCTGTGAACAATTTAACTCATTTCTTCGTGTTGAAGTAGTAAATGGAACTATAACAGTAATAGTTGTAGTACATGTAGTTGTTTGATATTTCTGAAGTTCCAGAGCAGGCTTGATCTAAAACGTTTTGATCTTTGAAACTGGTCTTAACTTGAACCTTTACTTAAAATAGCTCTGATTTTGATAAGATATATAGGTGGAAGTATTGTTTGCTTTACACGCATTATTGTGTACGTATTGGATTTAATCAATGGATTAATCCTCATTAGTTGGATGCTATTATGTATGCGTAAGTTCTGAATGCCTCAAGTTGCTTAAAATTCTAACGTATGTGCAGGCAGTAGTATTCTGATGCTGATGCATTGTATTTCAGGATAATAACATAATACTCTTTTAAGATAATATGAATATAGGTCCTATATAAAATAGTACGGTTGTAGCAGGTGGTAAGCAATAGTTGTACATACATAACTGGTTAAGAAATTTAGTAAAGGTGTCGTATATGCTGTTGTACCCCTCTTCCTCATGTCCATGCATTAGCTGGCATGTCTCACAGCACCTGTGTGCTGCTAATGCACTACCAGCAACTGTTTATACAAACAAAACCCACACAGATACAACTGTGACCACCAGTACTTGCACCATACAAGTCACAGCCATAACCTCCCCCTAACCAGGGCGTCTGCCTATACTTGTTAATCAATTGTTTCTCTGTATTGTATTTTGTTATGCCGGTGATTTTCATGAAAAAAAGTGCTAAAAAAGATAACATACAATAGTAGACTAGTATCCAACAATGTGGTTTGCCTCTAGAATATGTGCCATACTAGTTAATCATTTGTCCTCTAGATGTTGGTGAACTAGTTGAAGAATTATAAGATTTTTGGTAGGACCTTTGATAATTATCCTTAACACAGATAATTCTTAAACTTCCGAGTAGTCCCTTGTATATATTCACATTACATAGAAACAATGTCTTAATACTTAGACTACTCAGCAGCTTAGCCAAGGGAAAACCTAAAAGCTGACAGTGTTGCCCCTGCTATCCATTAAAACATAGTTGTAACCTTATACATGTGGTTTATGTCCATTAGAACAGTTTCATTATTTTGCTTTATATACTAGGCTATTATTATTCACTGTATTGACCGATTTGAAAATAAAGGTAACGAGCTCGATGCATGATTCTAAAATATGGCTTTGTCAATCAGATTGTAAACAACTCTTGAGAAATAAAGGGACTATATGTTTATCCATCCTTACAATATAGGAATCAATTTCCTACTACATATATGTCAATGTACCTTGTTCTCCTAGATCATGAGATATATTCTCTTATTGCATTAGTCGACTCCACTGGGTGAACATGTTTTCTTAATTTGTTTATAGGATCATATAGGAATCAAAGTCACAAAGTAGGTGCAAGAGAAATAGATACCTGCCAAGTTAAACACCATACATGATTTTCATTGCATATAGTATAAGTTTTATACACTATCTCTACTTTATAATTATTTGAAACTTATCAAAATGGGTAATTAAACCCCATAGATGGAGAGTTTTAGAGAACAATATATAGAGATAACTCCATGTTATTAGGGAAAATTTGTTTGATGATGATAGATGTAGGTCAGGGTCCCACTGAATACAAGGACAAATAAATCTAAATATTGAGATAAGGATTTCTGTTGTTGTTAAAATTATGCTAATCTTAAATGAGGTTGTAATTGAGGCATGTATAAGTAATTTCCATATCACCTCTCAACTCATATATAACAAAATACTTTGCCCTTCTACCTAGATCGCTACCCATCCCCCAACTTTATTTTTTTGCTCAATAACCATGATTGATGCCAATATATACCATGTCAAGGGTCCAGATATGATACAAGTTTCCACATGAAGTTGTCGATTCCTCCATTTGCAACTAACTATAGTTGTTCTTGATTTCCCCCTCTGTCCATATGATGCTACTAGGACTAAGGTCTGATTTCAACTACAAGTATCATGTTTCATTTGCATTTGACAGCTTCATGAAAAATTCAATATGCCTCTACCAACTGTATCATGCTCTATTTTGGGTTTTTCTTGACCATGGAGAGTTTTATGAGATATCTACTATGCTTTTCATGGTAGAGATTGTTTATACTATTTTTGGCTTCCTACAACCCATGTTTGGTTTCATCATGACTGGCAGGGTCTAGGAAAGGTGGAAGAACCTCCAATAGGTTCATTAACTGAGGTTGCAATATTTATACTCAGTCTTTAGAAGTATGTTGGTACTATTCGAGGTTTGTCATTCACAATATCTGGGGTAGACTATTCTTCACATTCCCCTTGTGCTACTGCATTTATGTAACACCGACTAACAGAAAATCATACTTCCTAACATGTAAGTGATAACATTTATGGCAGGGTCTACAAATTATTGTTATCACAAAATATGTAAGAATATAAGACAATACAAAAGAAATGAGTTACTTTAATCTTGTTGATTTTATACAAAAGGTTTGCTCATATGCAAAAGACATTTCTTGAGGTTTCAAATAAATAATGCAAATTATAGTAATAATTTTGTCTAAAACCTTTATGGGAGTTTTGAAACTCATCAAACATATATGTTGTTATTTCTTTTTTCTTTTTGTAGCCACAAAACTAATTTGGCCCTAATTCTTCATTATGAATTTGACAACCTAATCATTCCATATGTACCTAAAAATATTTTTTATAAATCCTAATACTGTTCAGATTTCCTATTATTGTGATTGAATTTCACATGCCATTTATTTTTTAGCCTAATTTGCCATGTGTATTTGTATTTTCCCTTTTTCAATTGACTGATACCTAAAAATATCTTGTGTCTCTTTCCTATGAAAGTTTAACTGAGTAGACTAGTATGATTTGACTGTAGTGGTGTACTCTAAGTGTTGGTTAGTTAGTCTAAATCGCTATGGCTTAGTATGAAAGTTTAACTGAGTAGACACAGACAAAACTGTGTGTCATCTAAATCACTATGGCTTAGTATAAGGAGGACTGCCAAACTCTCTTGGATAGTTAGTCTAATGCTTTGGTTCAGGTGTTCCTTTCTCTAAAGTTTGATCTTTATTTTTGTTCTTTCCATCAGTAACATGACTTGTGGTTGTTTAAGGCTGGTTTATCTCAGTGCAAGAGGTTGATTGTGAACTAAAAGAAGAGGATCTGAAAGGCTTCTTTGTGGAGTTGTTTCTGGTTAGTTTCCTTCTATTTAATTTTTCCTCAGATCAAAATATAATTATTTTGATTCTTTTACGACTGTTACAGAAAATTTCACAGAAAATTTGAATCCTAAACAGGCCTATAGTCAACATGACACAAATCCATCTTCATATTTGTCTCTCTTATGCTGAAAAGTTTCAAGAACCACCCCTAAATTTGTTGGGATAGAACCATCTGTTGAAGTTCTTCTTCTTCATCTTACTTTATGGACATAATAAAATTACTTTTTGAAGGACATATTAATACTAAAAATTCTGCTTACAACACCATATCAATCACACTTGAGATGAGTACCAAATGATTTAATGGATGTCTGATAAAGTCCTATATGAAAGATATTCTTATAATGGTGCCAATAGGCATGAATTTTCTTAGAAAGTGGCGTAATGATTATTTTTTATTCTTCTAGGAGGCTGAGGTTGGTGTTCAATCTTTTCCTATAATTAATATATAACTGTAGTCTTGTTAAGTTCCTATAAGGCCTAACTATCAACCTATTTTCAGATTTAGTTTTGTGGTTACAAACTCTAAAACCAAAACCTATTTTCAGATTTAGTTTTGGAAAGGCCACCAGACCTTTTCTATTGTTGCCTCATATTCTATATGTAGCCTAAGCTTTTAGAATGGGAATACCTCTTAGGTACCCTGACAAGTCCAATCATGATATTGGATTGATTCTGAAAGATGTGCTATATCTATCATTGGACAAGCCCTTTCCATGTTTTCTGTTTCATGGCTAATGCTATGTGATTATGTCCTCTTGTAAGCTTATTTTATTAAATTGCAGGTCTGTCCGTCTATGAAGATCTGATCAGACTATAGAGATGGTGAATGTTGTTAACCTGGATGATTGATTCTATGCAGGAAACCCAAGAGTTACGCCAGAGGTTACAAGGGATGTTTGTTTGTTAGCTAGAATGATGGCTGCAAACTTGTACTATTCTCAGATAGAGGAGTTGATGTTTGAGGTATGAGCTCGACTGCTTCCTTGTGCAATTTCTCTCTATCCTCATAATTACTGACTTGCATCATCTATTAAGCTAACAGTAATGTCCTGAAGTACTAATTTTTTTTTTTGAATAACCTGATATATTGCAACATCATTATCATAAAACTTGGTGAGTCATCTCCACGTTGATGGAACTAGAAAGTTGGTTGTGCTCAGTAGTTGGTAGCTGTGCACCATATTACAACATCATTATCATGAAACTTGGCAGTCATCTCCACGTTGATGGTACTAGAAAGATGCTTGTGCTCAGTAGTTGGTAGCTGGGCACCCCGACTAGGTGACCCAATGCCTGAACACATTGAAGCAAGTTACCCTTTAGTCAGCTTTAATAGTTACCCATTAGTCAGCTTTAATAGTTACACCCAGCTTGATGGACTATTTGTTCTACTGTAGGGTGAAAGAGTATTTATTCTACTACTTGAAATTCACCACCCAGTATAACCTGTATTTGGAGGGTGAAAGAGTATTGATTCAACTAATGAAAATTCACCACACAGTATAACCTGTATTTGAAGGGTGAAAGAGTATTTATTCTACTACTTGGCACAACTTCTAGTAACATGTTCAACTTTTTCTGTTTTTGCAGTTCCTGGAGCCTCTCGAGCTTTGTTATAGATCACTCTGTGCTTGTGGCGATAGACCAATTGCTGATGGAAGTCTTTTGGACTTTTTGCGCCAAGTGTCAACCTTTGGTCTGTCAATTGTTAGACTTGATATTAGGCATGAATCAGATAGGCATACAGATGTAATGGATGCCATCACAAATCATCTTGGAATTGGATCATACCGTGAGTGGTCAGAGGAAAAATGCCAAGAATGGTTATTATCTGAACTTAGAGGAAAATGTCCTTTATTTGGTCCTGATCTTCCAAAGACTAAAGAAATTGCTGATGTTTTGGATACTTTACATGTAATATTTGAACTTCCTTCTGACAACTTTGGGGCCTACATCATTTCAATGTCAACTGCCCCTTCAGATGTCCTAGCTGTGGAACTCCTGCAACGTGAGTGCCGAGTGAAGAAGCCATTGAGGGTCGTGCCATTGTTTGAGAAACTTGCTGACCTTGAGGCTGCACTTGCTGCTGTTGCAAGGCTCTTTTCTATTGACTGGTACAAGAACATAATCGATGGAAAACAAGAAGTCATGATTGGATATTCGGATTCTGGGAAGGATGCTAGGCGTTTTTTGGCATCCTAGCAATTGTACAAAGCTCGGGAGGAACTGATCAAGGTTGCTAAGAAATTTGGAGTGAAGTTGACAATGTTCCATGGACGAGGAGGGACTGTTGGAAGAGGAGGTGACCCCACACATCTTGCCATTTTGTCACAGCCGCCAGATACTATCCACGGCCATCTTCGGGTTACAGTTCAGGGTGAAGTCATTGAACAATCATTTGGCGAAGAGCATCTGTGCTTCAGAACCCTACAACGCTTCACAGCTGCCACTCTCGAACATGGAATGCACCCTCCAGTATCTCCTAAGCCAGAATGGCATGCACTGATGGATGAGATGGCTGTGATTGCTACAAAAGAGTATCGATCAATTGTCTTCCAGGAGCCACGTTTTGTCGAATATTTCCGCCTTGTAAGTATACTTCTTGCCCCAGCACTGATGTACATTTGCTATTTCAGAACTGTTGGCCTACCACAGTATGGACAGCTTGGACACGGGATAGACAATGAGGTTGAGTCTTGTTTGATTTCTTTGTGTCAAGTTGCAGTGACTCTGACTCAGTGTTATTTTTATCAGTATAATGCAAACAATTCCTCTGTACGATTAGTTTATGAAGCTCAAACTCGTCCAAGGGCAGTAGCTATACTTTCAACAAAAAGAATTGTGAAAGTTGCTTGTGGAACAAACCATTCAGGTATGTCTCAAACAATACTTTTTTCAATAAATATATATGTTCTCTCCATTCTACCAATGCATATTACTGGTGTGCTTAACCATACTATTGTTTTCTTGATAGTTGATATCATTTCTAGAAATTCATCACATTCTTAATATTGTTAACATAAATTCTATCTTTGGTAACTACATTTGAGTGTTGTGCTAATCTCATTTATAGTTTCCCATTAGGATGGGATGGTTTGAATCCCCACATAGAACATGACTTATAAAACAAGAGGGTTATGCTGTTGTTTCTGGTTATGGAGGTTCAGTAAGTCATACATTATCAACTGTATTTAAAAAATTGCTTGAATTTCCTGTTAACACTATCGTCTAAAACCAGATCCCTTTCTCCAGTTTGGTTGCCCTATCGGCAATAACACAGAACGGTACTAACAATTTGCCATTTTCTTCAGTAGTCTAATAATTGCAGTGTCAAAACGTAACAGAATGATATCATCTTAGGATGAGTTGAATCTGATTTATTTTCAGTGTTAAATAGTTGGATATTCTGATCTTGATGAGTAGTTCATTTTTTTTGCCCCCAGTTGCCGTGGATTCAAATGGGTTTGTCTACACGTAAGTATTATCAACCTTTTCTTTCATTGTGATTACTCAGTTTCTTGACGTGACATGGATATGTTTTTTTCCCAGTACACATGAGTATAAAACTATCTACTTTACCAAAAAATACTTATCTTACAACTAATTTGGGTGCAGGCAAGCCTGTTATAATGTATCCTGTCTTAATGTAATGTCTCGTTATAAAGTGTAAGGGTTTTTGATTGTCTAACTATTCATGATATATTCAACTCAGTTCCATTTTTAATATTGGATAATCCTCAAATTTTTTTACTTATAAATAAGGCATGGTTAGTTTCTTGGAAAATTGCTTGTTTGTCTGAATGGTAAGTTCTCTCATAAGTTATAGAACAGGACAATCCAGTGTGTATGTTTAACAAAATGTAGTATCAATGTTATTTTTTACTTCATATTTACTCAGATTTCTTTCTTCTACTAGCCTCCTTTTAATAATGTGTGTGAATGTTCTTAATGTGGTTTATTTACTAAATCCACATTGAAGTTCGTATCTTCAATCTTTTTCAAGTTAATGATGGATTTCGACGGACAATTCACCTTGGAGTAGACCAAAACCGAAATATAGGGGTAAGTTGTTTGTTGTACTATGATTTATGTATTAACTTTAAATTCTATTAATATAATGATTTGTCATTTTTAGGAGAAGAATATTCAAGTACCTAACCGTATGAGGCGTGGCATTGATGAAGAACACAACACCATTTGAAGGAATATGGAGACATTATAGATCTTAAGAGTTTCTAGCATGATATGTTGACTGTCATCAATCTCAAATTTTAAAACCATATGTACTCTTTATTTATATCAACGTTGAGCACGCAATGTATGGATAATATTTTGCTTCAATATCAAAAATTGGTTTGAGGTGATTTAACATTTTTATGTGTCATTTTGGTGTTGAATCTTCTTATGATGTCATGTGAATTAGTATAAAAATATTGCTTGAGGTTATGTATACAAAGTTTTCATTTAAAATTTGATATTCACTATAGTAACAATTAATTAACATTTAATAAATCATTCAATAATCAATAACCAAATCATTTATAGTAGTCCCTCATAAATATATTGATGAAGGTCCAGATTGACCATCAAAATTGCATTCATGACGACCACATAGCCCCTCAAAAATATATTCTCCAGGACCATCAAGTCCCTCAAAAATGTATCCATGAAGGCTAAATAGTCCCTCAAAAATGTATTTATGAAGGCTAAATAGTCCCTCAAAAATGTATTTATGAAAGCTAAATAGTCCCTCAAAAATGTATTTATGAAGGCTAAATAGTCCCTCACAATTGTATTCGTGAGGGCCACTGGTATTTGTCACGTGAGTTCTCTTCACGGACCATTTGTGAGGGCCAGACCCTCAACCGTCCCTATTTCTGAGGGCCTGTAGAGAGGGGTTTGTGACAAGACTCTCCTGTGAATAATGGCCCAGTTTTTTGTAGTGCAATAAACCCTAATGTTATGATGAGCGAGATAAATGGAACCTAACCCTAGACTTAATAAAAAGGTATAAGTGAGTATAATGATCACGTTGACCTAAATCCTAAGTTATAATCATCTAACCATAACCTATACATCCTTAATGACTTTCATGATACATTAGTGACATTATGTGTCTTAATCAGATAGCATACATTGATACACATAAATGTTATATAATCACCTAATCATTAATATGTAATGCATAATATGTTCCACCTTGTTTGCTAAAATCATATAATGACTCAAACATGGATAAGAAGTATATGAATTCATATAAATGTGCATAATCAATAATAAGAAGTGAATAAATATGATAAAATAATCAATGATGACATAAATGTGAGCAAGAAAGGTAATGTGACAATGTAACAATGTTTAATATGGAAATAAGTAAATATTATGACATTATGGGATTAATTGTAGACTTAATAACAAATTAGATAAAATTGTCCATTTCATGAAAAATAATCTGATACACTTTAACATGGTGATAATATGATGAAAATGGAGTTTAAATCCAAATTATTACGGGTAATGGTCAAATGTGTAAACATTGAAATAATTGAGTATAACTCTAATTGTGCTAAAACTGTTAATGATATAAATAATAAATATATATATATATATATATATAGAGAGAGAGAGAGAGAGAGTTTCTTGCATAATAATGAAATGTAACTCTTTTGACAACAAAGTCAGTATAACTGGACACAATTAAAAGAATAATAATGATAATGTGATATCCTAATAAATATAATATTATAATGCTAAAATGTTGATTGTGTTATATCTAATATCAAGAAATCTTGAGTTGGGTTCACAAAAAAAAGGAAATCTTAATAGTGGAACCTTTAGTGACCTATGAGAAACTGACTTATGAGGAGTTACATGTGAAGATTATGAACTCCCAAGTTAAGTAGTTGAAGAACAAGGAGTTTGAGTTAGTGAAAGTTTTGGTGGAAGTTTTAAGATTAGTTTAGAGATGAGATGTTATGTACTCACCCTTCTTTTTTTATTTATATTTTGGGGAAGAAATCCTTTTTAAGGGGTGGAGTGTTGTAACATACTGAATTCTGAATGTAATCTCCATGTAACCCTTTTCCCTAAGTTTTCTTCTCATTTATGTCCTTTATGTCCTTGTTGATGAATTAATGGAATTTATAGTGGTTTGGTGAAAATTTGTTCAATAATTATACAAATGGAGTGGTCTATGCACAAATATCTCAATGAAAGTTTATTTAAGGATCTAGAATACAAAATTATCACTGAAGTGGAACAACTGTAAATAAATTCGTGCTAGAAGTGTAAGGCCCCAAACCTTTAATAATGTGTTGAACAAGATTAATTAGTATAATTAAGTGCTCTAAACCTTAATATAACCTTCTCAGATGTTTTTTAATCATAATATATGCTTAAGTTTCAAGTCTGGTCCAATTTGGATGTTGTTTGTGCAAGTTATGCAATTTTATGCATGTTTTGGACTTTTTTGCAATTTTCCCAAATGGGAGGTTTTCTTTGCAAATTGTCACATGCCTTATGATACTTAGATGTTTCCTTATCATTATAAAGCTTTTTGGTCCATGGGGCTCCTGTTTGTACCTTGGTTTGGAGGTGTTTCTCTTCAACGGAAGTTTAGGGATTTCCCCCTTTATGGATGAGCTTATCTTTAGGAGTTATCAACCAATGGGATGGTTTCTTTGTTTGGAGGTTAGTGGTGGTCCTGAAGAACCAACAATTGATGGCTAAGGAGTCTCTAGGAAATGTGGAACATCTATTTGCATGGCCATAGAAGCTCTAGGCTATAGACACATGGAAAGCTCCATGGACACCTTATGCTTGACTCCTTCCTTATCCATAAAGGCTTGCATGACCATGGGGACCCTTAGACATCGACACATGGAAAGTAGCTTGGACACCTCATGCCTTGATTCTTCCTTAACCATAAATCTTCATATACTCCTTCCTTACCTCCCAACTAAAATATTTGATCCACATCACCTCCCTCCTGCTTAGAACTTCATCCTCTCTCTCTATTTGGCCAAGGAGGAGCTGTAAGTCCCAAGGTAGAAGAAGATGCCATCTTGGTGAAGAAGGTCTTATATGGTTTCATATAAGCTCATCTAGGGTTTCTAAAGTCACCTTTTGGCATTTCTGACCAAGGCAAGGTTTGTATCCTCGGAGAAGAAGGTGATTCTTTCTCGAGTTTTAAGCTTGTGCTTGGAGGTACCAACCTGATAAGTGGTATCAAATATGGTCACATCATCAAGAAATGCATAGTCATCATCAGAATCAGATCACACCAAAACAAGTGTGTCAAACAACCATCCAAATCTTTTTGATAGAGATAAAAGAATTTAGAATCCAAGACTTTGAAGTTTGCATAAGGATCCAACACCATATCCAAATCATGATCAACAAACTCTTTTTTCTTCCTACTGAGGTGTCCATGACCTTTTCTACTTATAAATGCCAACTTGTCATAACCACCAAACTCGGATGCTATTAGTGCAAGTTTCTTAGACACATGTATATTGGCTTTACTCATAGAATAAATCATGTCTTTTTACTCTAGTAAAGTGATGAATTACACTTCAAATAGGATAGGTGAGTGGTATCAACAAGGTCATGATTGTGTTCCTCAACAAATGCTCTAATAACCCATATCAAGAAGGACTTGTCCAATGTCAATCGGATCATGGCTTTGCACCCACACCTTTTTACTAAACATTTATGTTTCTTGGACAATTTCTCATGTAGATCACAAACAGGACTCAAAAGACCATTAGATCTCTTAGAACACCTATTTTCACCTTGTTTATCACAAACCAAATCTTTTGCCAGCAAAACCTTAGTATGACCTTGATAAAGAGTATCATCTCTCCTAACATTAAAACAAGTCAAACCAGCATATCTAAAATAAAAGGTTATACCATCATCTAAACTTCCTAAACCAAGTGCAATCCTAGGGATATCAGCTACAGAAAGGATCTCATAGTCAACAGATGAAGAGGAATGTAGATTATCACCACAGTCAGTCATAGCATTGCTAGCATCAGTATCAAGGATGGGATCCATAATAGTCACAATCTCACATATCAAAACCTGCATAAAATGTAAGGGTGACATAATTTGAGTAAATAAAAGTAGAAAATTGTAATGCAAACAAGCCTTGAGTAAAACAAAGGCAGCAAACTGTAATGTAGACACCTTGAGTAAATGAAAGTAGTGCATTGTAATAGGACACAAATGGTAATTGAAATCAGTGTTTTGTGGTGGAACCACACAAGGAGTAAACAAAGGCAATGTACTTTAATGGAACCACACACATACAGTAAAATAAAAACAACAAACTGTAATGCAGACACCACATAGATAGTAATTGAGAGCATTGTATTGTGGTGGAACCACAAAGAGAATAAGCAGAGACAATATACTATAATGAAAACACACACACAAAGTAAACAAAAGCAATGTAGTGTAATCAAAACATGCATATAGTAAAATAAAAATAACAAATTATAACACATACATGCCTTAAGTAGATGAAAGTAGTGCATTTTAATAGGCCACATAGATAGTAATTTAAAGCAGTGTATTATGGATGAACTACACAAATACAATGTACTATAATGTAACCACACACATATAATAAAGCAAATCTTGCAAACTGTAATGGAGACACACCTTGAGTAAATGAAAGTAGTACATTGTAATTTGGGCATCAAGGTAGGAATGATGGCTCAAGCAGATCTAGGAAACATAAATTCATATAAGATCAACCTTTGTGGGTCAATAACAGGGATGTATGTAATGACAAGGTCAAAAGGGTGAACACGACCTTCAACTTTGAAATGTAACCAGATCATGAATGAATAAGAGGACATGGATACAGATGAAAGCAATAACTGAAGGTAGGAAGGGATTCTTACCTTCTTCACTAAGTGTTGCCACTACTATGCCCCCGGGTATTCAAGATGGTAGAAAATATGATTACGATCCAATGGACCACAAAGACGACAATGAGCAGTGAAGTTACTAGACACCAAACACGATCTCGGTCTGGGATGTTATCACCAGGTCCTCGGTTGTGGATATGCCACCCCCTGTTTGTGGTAGAGAGAAAGATGGAGAGGGAGAGATGAAATGGTAGAGAACAAGAAGAAAGAGAGAGATGCTTTGATGCTTCCATCAGTAATTCAGGCAAGCGAGGTTCACGCAGTAGCCCGACGCAACGCGAGGGAGAAGATATCAGTGGCAGAAAAATATCATTTACCAAAATGTATGAGTTGTGGATGGACGGGTAACTAAAATGAAGTTGCCCATGTGGGTAGAAAAATATATATATATATATATATATATATATATATATAGAGAGAGAGAGTGAAGTTGGAATAAACTCAAGTGTACCGAAGATGCTATACACCCCAATCATTTTCTATCATGAAGTAATTTTTTTGAGAATCTTAACCATTGATCTTCTTAAATATCTTAAGAACATACTAAAATATAAAATTTTCTCATTTGGACATTTATAAGTCATGCATCTAAAGGAGGAAAAAAGCATAAATTTTAAATTAGTTTGGTGTTTCGATTTTTTTCCTTGGATGAGTGACTTATACTCATCCAAATGGGTCAAATTTTGTATGGGGTCTATTACTATTGTATAAATAAAGTTCATTGAATCAGATTTTACAAATATATGTTCTAGATAGGCAAACACCATTCAGGTGTACCGTGAAATCTACACACTCAAGTGTATTCTAGCTTGACTCTCTCTCTCTCCATATATATATATGTATATATATACATATATATATGTATATATATATATATATATATATAGTTAGGCTAGAATACACTCGAGTGTACAGATCACATGAATACACTCAAGTGTGTTTGCATATCAAGACTATTTTTTGCAAAATGTAAACCATTGATCTTCACCGTCATACTATAACTAGGCTACATACAAATTTTGAGCCCATTTGGATGAGTGTAAGTCACTCATCCAAGGGCAACAAAATCGACGCACGAAACTAATTTGAAATGCATAATTTTTGCAGTCTTTATAACATGACCTATAAATGTGCAAATGTGCTCAAATTTTGCGTATGAGCTATTCACAAGATATTTAAGAAGATCAATGGACTAGATTTAAAAAAAAATTTACATCATGAAAAACTACTTGAGTGTATTCTGCTCTGAATACACTCGAGTGTATTCTAGCCTAACTATATATATATATATATATATATATATATATATATATCCCAGTTTTAGAGCTAGCGTCGATCTAGTAAAATCATGGAGAAGCATTATGTTGTACGCATACCGCAAATGTACAATCCACAATAGACCATTGCCATATATATGTATGTATATATATAAATAGATAAATAGAGAGAGAGAGAGAAAGTTAGGCTAGAATACACTCAAGTTGTTTCCCATCATACAACATATATTTTGAAAGTATAAATCATTGATCTTCTTAAATATCATATGAACATACTACAAATAAAATTTGAGCTTATTTGGGCATATATAGGTCAAGCATCTAAAGACGACAAAAACTATACAATTCAAATTAGTTTTGTGCATCAGTTTTGTTGGTCATGAAAGTGTGACTTAGAAAATTTCAAATGACCTCAAAATTTATATATATCTTGTATTTTTTATAAAAATGAATATCAATGGTTTGTATTTTTTGAAAAATATCTAGATATGCAAACCCCACTTGAGTGTGCGGTGCAATCTCTACACTTGAGTGTATTCTAGCCTGACTATATATATATGTATATATACACCCAAAAAATGTGTACTTGAGTATATGTATCTTATATATACCTATCTTCATTTATGATGGTTGTGTAACTACACAAGAATGTAGCCTTAGAGATGTGATGTATATCCGTTATATAACTTGTATATCAAATATCATTTCAATTCAATATTCCTAGATCATGTAATGAAAGAAAATGCATATTTTCTAATCAACGGTAAGTTGTAGAAATTTCAGAAGCCATTGGATTTTATGATGCTATATCTCATGATATGTGTGAGATATGGTTGTGATTTAAAAAAAATCTAATCTCAGCAATGTCAACTCAATCCATATTGTTGGATTTACTTACTGAATTATACATATCCCACTTTAATGAGTGATACAAATAACTTACATGTACCGACCGATACATGCTTCCTAACCCCATATATATATATATATATATATATATATATATATATATATATATATATATATATACACACACACACATACATACATACATACATACATACATATATATATACGTATGAGATTAAGAGAAAAATATTTCCACCCCCTCTCCCACGCCCGTGGCGGAGGCCGAACCCCCAGGAGGGTGGTAAATCAAGGCAGCAACTAGGATTCGAACCCGAGTTCCTTTGTAAGGGGACACCGTGCTTGACCACTTGAGCCACTCCTTGTTGACACACACACACACACACACACACACACACACACACACACACACACACACACATATATATATATATATATATATATATATATATATATATATATGGGATAAAGAGAGACATTCTCTCCCCCTCTCCCATGCCCGTGACGGAGGCTGAACGTCCGGGAGGGTTACCACACTTCACACCTACAACGTCTGTCTATATGGGTGGGTTGTCCCTTGCCTTGCTTTCCCTTCCCCTTTCTCTCAGGAAATTCAGCGGTTGACTTGGACAGCATGCGAGTTACATGTTCCACTATGCCGAGATTTGATGTGGATGGCTTTTCTACAGAACAAGAACTGGACTTCAAAGCACCGTCTTGTCTGCGTCTGTGATTCCTGATGCTGCTTTAGACGATGCAAATCCCTTTTATTGATTTGATAGCCTCAAGATCTTGTCATTTGAATCCATAGTCATACATCCTCACAAAAACACCACAGGAATAGGCGTGACGACCCTAACAACTTCTTGGAAGAATTAAGAGAGAAAGATTTCTCCCCCCTCCCACGCCCGTAGTGGAGGCCGAACGCCCAGGAGGGTGGTAAATCAAGGCGGCAACTGGGATTTGAACATGAGTCCTTTTTTTAGGGGACACCGTACTTGACCACTTGAGCCACTCCTTGTCAGAGTTATGTATGTATGTATGTATGTATGTATGAGTCATCAAGGAGACTTCCTCTCCCAGACCCCTCATTAACCTATGGAGGCCCGACATAGGAGGAGTATGGTAAATCAAGTGTGCAACCCATCAATTTCGGCACAAACCATGTCAGACATAAATCACAATTTATCCGTCCCCATGAGGATTCAAACCTGATACCTCTGCCTACGTTCACGGTCCGATCACTAGTGAGCCGCACCCTTACGGGTGTATGTATGTATGCATGGGATTAAGAGAGAAAGATTTCTCCCCCCCTCTCCCACGCCCGTGGCGGAGGCCGAACTTCCGGGAGGGTGGTAAATCAAGGCAAAAATTGAGATTCGAACCCAAGTTCCTTTGTTAGGGGACGTTGTGCTTGACCACTTAAGCCACTCCTTGTCAATGTATGTATGTATGCATGTATCAGAATCAGCTAAATATATTCCGACTCCCCCCTAAAAATATAGGAGGTCAAGAGTTACATATAGCACAACGCTACATGACACGATCAATCGCAACTCACACAACTACTTAACACGTAGCTTCCTTTTAACCCCTTTATAAATTTTTACAGCAATATTACTTGCACTCCTAGCTGAACCTCCTTGTTTCCATTCATTCCTCTCACTCCAAATATGGAAGCAAGTAGTAGCAAACAAGAGTTTTTTTGTCTCCTCTTCCACAACGCTGGGTCATCTTCTTTGCATCATCAGCCATGTCCACTTGCAATTGAATATCACTGTATGCCAACTCCCAAACTTCCCGAGTGAATTTGCAGTTATCGAAAAGGTGGTCATGGGTTTCCTCCTCTTCATTACATAGTAGGCATATCATAGAAGTATACACATTCCATTTATGTATCCTATCCAATGTAGACAAGGCACCATGTAGGATTTTAAAAAGACACATAGACCATTTGGGAACATGCTTACTGTTCCATATTTGTTCCATAAGCCCATTCTTTTCAGCTCTTGTTCTTGTAATCTCCCATAGATCCATCTTTAGATTAATCATTCTCTAATTTCCTGTAGGATAAGATACAAACCATTGCTTTACCTTTGGCCAAAGCTCCCTCATCATGTAAATGGTACGTGAGTATCCTTTTCGGGTTCTAGGTTGAAAATCCAGCCCCTATGGATATTTAGTCTGCATCCATCTACTCCACACTGTGCTTCCATCTTGGTAGGCAATGATTCTCTTAAGAGTCCCCCACTTTGCAATGTCCCTAGGGGTTTTAAGCTGCAAACCCTCCTCCGCTTTAGGTAACACCAGTCTACCATATCTCATTGGATGGTATTCACTTCCCCAAACAAAATTTGACATCTTCATCTCCATCCTATCCAGCACTGCACCAAGAATCTCGCCTTGTTGTACCCAGAAGATAAGAAGGCCCTCAATAGCTGACTTTGTAAGCACTACTCTTCCGGCCATAGTAGTCTTATGGGAAGGCCATCTTGCTATCATTTCATCCAACTTATCAATGCAGTCCACGAAGTCTTTGACTTGCAAATTACCTCCAACCAGAGGGAAGCCCAAATACTTGGTCGGGAACTTCCCCAACTCCACCCATATAGCTTCCTGCAATCTAGTTTCACTTTGAATACAATTCTTGGACAAGTATAGCTGGGTCTTATTCACATTAGTGCATAGTCTGGTTTGCTCCCCAAAACTACACAACTATTTTTTCATCTCTATCATCATGTTAGCTTTGGCTTCAATAAACACAAGGATATCATCTGCAAAAATTAAATGACTCATCACTTTTGTACCGTGAACTATATATGCTCTAATCAACTTCTTATCCTCTGCTTGCTTCATCATCTGTGTGAAGTATTCCATAACAATAGTGAACAGGAGCGGTGACAGTGGATCCCCTTGTCCCAGTCCATTGCTTCCTTTGAACATTCTTATTGATGTGCCATTCATAAGAACTGAGAAGCTTGTAGTACCAACACATTGTTGTATCCAACCAATCCATTGTTAAGAGAAGCCCATTTCCTTCATAATCTACCAAAGTTTTTCCCATCTAATACTGTCATAAGCCTTAGAAACATCTAGCTTCAGACATGCTTTTCTACTGCCTCTCATCACATTATAATCCACTAGGAACTCGTCAGCCAGAAGTGCACAATCACTAATACTCCTTCCTGATATAAATGCTCCTTGATTTTCTGAAATAAGAAAGGGAAGAACGAGCTTTAACCTTGCAGCCAAAATTTTAGCAATAATTTTATACTGGACCGAGCAGCAAGCAATAGGCCTAAAATCAGCAAGTGAAGCAGTAATTTTCTTCTTATGAATAAGCACCAAAAAAGCATGGTTGACTTGTCTCACCATGTTTCCTCCCTGTAAAAACCATTTCACATACTCCACCAAATCATCTTTGATAATATCCCATGCAGCTCTGTAGAAAAAAGCATTAAAACAGTCCGAACCTGGTGATTTGTTGCAGCCAATACTCCATAGAGCTTCCTTCACTTCTTGTTCATTCACTTCCCTAGTAAGAATGTTATTGTGTGTACCAGAAAGTTTGAATCTCCAGTCTAGCTTCTCTTCCTCTACCTCCCTCTCAAAATGTTTGTTATATAGAGCATTATAAAATTTCACAACTTCATCCTCCAGGTGTTCCTTCCTATTGACCACTCTTCCTTCTACATCAAGCAACTCAGATATGATGTTGTTGGCCTCCCTCCTTTTCACTGCAAGATGATAGAGCTTTGTGTTTCTGTCCCCATCTTCCAGCCACTTATCTCTGCTTCTCTGCCAATATAACTTTTCCTCTACTTTTTTGAGACCTTCAAGCATCAATTTTAGTTCTCGGTCCCTCCTAATCAATTCCTCGTCAAGTGGATCAACAAGAAGAAGTTCCCTCACCTCTTTGCACTCTCTCTTTGTCTTCGAAATCAGATTTGGAATATTCACTTCCTCCTTGGCCCACCTTTTTAAGACAACCTTTGTATTTGCCAACTTCTTAGCAAAAACAAACATGAGATTCCCGTATACCTGCATACTCCAGCTTTCTTTAACGATATCATCAAATCCTTTCCAGTCAGCCCAGAAATTGAGAAATCTGAAAGGTCTTCTGTTTTGCTTCTTCTCTGTGATATGAACCAAGAGGGGAGCATGGTCACTTAGTTCAGAACCACCTTCCTTTACCTGCACACTGGGGAATATTTTAAGCCACTCTTCATTCACTAAGGCTCTGTCCAGCTTGCTTGCTATTCTGTCTTTTGGATCCTACTCATTGTTCCACATAAATAAATCTCCACCTGTCATTGGAAGCTCATTCAGTTTGTCTCTATCAATAGCTATGTTGAATGTGTCTATCACCAAATGTAGTGTTGGTCTACCTCTAATCTTTTCTCCTTGCAATCTAACATTACTAAAGTCGCCTATCACCATCCAGGGAGTCTTCAGTTGTCTCAAAATCAGTGCGAAATCCTGCCAAAGTTCTTGTCTTCTTATGGCATCATTATGGGCATATATTGTTATCAAACACATGTGCAACCCAAACATATGTATGCATGTATGTATGTATGTATCGGAATCAGGTAAATATATTCCAACGTCCTCCTAAAATTATAGGAGGTCAAGAGTACATGTAGGCCCAACGCCATACATCCAGAACAAAGTTACAACTCACTCTTCTATCTAATATGTAATCAACGTCTAACACCTTTACATATTTTGACAACAATAATTGTGGCATTTGTAGCAGCTCCTTGGTGTTTTCTGGCATTCCTCTCTTTCCATATATGATAGCATAAACCAACAAATAGAAATTTCTTCCTTTCATCCTTACCGCATCTGGAAAGCATTCTTTTTGGGTCCCCGGATAACTGAATTTGTAATTTGAATTCTTTGCATAAGAACTCCTATATCTCTTTTGTAAAATTACATTCCCCCACAAGGTGGCTATGGGATTCCTCCATCTCCTGACATAGCAAGCATAGAGTAGAAACATCATAATTCCAGCTCTTAATCCTATCCAGAGTAGTAAGAACATTGTGTAGAATTTTATATACACACATGCTCCACTTCGGTACATACCTACCGGTCCATATCTGTTCTCCGAGTAGGTCCTTTGTACCTCTAGAATGAGTCATTTCCCAAATGCATATCTTATGATCTCTGAGCCTCCATCCACCGGTGTCGCTTGCAACAAATAGATGTTTGACTTGTTGCCATGTCTCCATCATGACGTTAATGGTGTGTGAGTATCCTTCCCTTATCTTTGGCGTAAAATCTAACCCTCTTGGATACCTTTCTCTCATCCACTTTCCCCATATAGAAGTGCCTTCCTAGAATATAATGATTCTTCGCATAGTCCCCCATTTTGCAATGTCTCTAGGAATTTTTAGATTCAGCCCTCCTTCATCACTTGGGAATGCCAGCCTAGCATATTTCATAGGATGGTATTCACTTCCCCATAAAAAGTTTGTCATCTTCATTTCTATTCTATCCAAGACAAAATCTGGGATCTCACCTTGTTGCACCCAGAAGATAAGAAGTCCTTCTATGGAAGCCTTTATCAGAATCTTTCAACCCGCCATGGATGTCTTTTGTATCAGCTATCTGTTAATCATTTCCTCCACCTTGTCAATGCATTCAACAAAATCTTTGACGTGCAGATTACCTCCAGCTAAGGAAAACCCCAGATATTTTGTTGAAAAGTTGCCTTTATCCATACCCATAGCTTGTACAAGCCCGTCCTCCATCTCGTAGCAGTTCTTAGATAGGAAGATGAGTGTTTTGTTTGCATTTACACACAACCCCGTTTGTTTTCCGAACTCATCAAGTAGATTTTTAAGATTTTCTAAGAAGTGTTGTTTGGCTTCTACAAACACCAGAACATCATCTGTAAAAATCAAATGTGTCATTACCTTCGTCCCATGAACTGTATAAGGCTTGATTTCCTTCTTTTCCTCAGCTTGTTGCATCTTTCGTGTAAAATACTCCATGACGATCACAAACAGAAGAGGTGATAAGGGGTCACCTTGGCATAGCTCGTTACCCCCTCTAAAATAGACCTACAGATGTGCCATTAACCAGAACAGAGAAGCTTGTAGTTCCAACACATTGTTTCATCCAGCTAATCCACTTTTCATTAAACCCCATCTGCTACATAATCCACCATAATCTCTCTCTTCTGACGATGTCGCAGGCTTTGGAAACATCCAATTTTAAGCAGGCTTTCCTACTTCCTCTCATGATATTATAATCCAACAAGAATTCCCCCGCCAGAAGAGCACAATCACTAATGCTTCTACCTACCACAAAGGCCCCCTAATTTGCAAAAATGAGGTAGGGAAGGACCATATTCAATCTAGCAGTCAATACTTTTGCAATAATTTTATATTGTACTAAACAACATGCTATGGGTCTAAAATCACCAAGAGAGGAGGTAACCTTCTTTTTTGGAATAAGTACAAGGAAAGAATGATTGACCTGTCTTATCATATTTCCCCCTTCTAGGAACCAGTTCACATAAGCAATCAAGTCATCTTTGATAACATCCCAAATCTTCTTATAGAAGAAAGCGTTAAAACCATCGGACCTGGGTGATTTATTGATGCATATGCTCCAAACCACATCCTTCACCTCCTTCTCATTAGTGCTTCTCGTGAGGATATTGTTATGTGTGCTCGTCAACTTAAACTTCCATTTCACTTCCTCTCCTTCTTCTATGTCACTACTGAAATTTTTATTATATAGTGATGTGTAGAAATGTATGGCCTGCTCTTCTAAGTCCTCTTGTTTGTTGATCTCCCTCCCCTCAGCATCAATCAATTCAGAAACAATATTACTGATGCATGGGTTTTGAGTCACTTTTATAGGCTTATTTTATATCTATTTTATGCATGTATTTGTCATTTTCTTGATTATATTTGCATAATTCACTGTAGTTGGCCTTTAAACTCTTTTTGCATCAAATTATACTTCTTTTATCATATTTATATGATTTTATATAATCCCCAGACTTATACACATGTTTCGGCACTTTTTCAGGCACTTTTGCATTGTCCAGAGTCGATACTATCGACCCTGGTGTCCATAGTATCGACATTTTATCAGAAAGCAACCCAAAAACGTGATTTTGGGATGAAATACCTGTATCATGGTCGATACCATCGACCTAGGGGTCGATGCTATCGACAACGTCGGGATCTGGTAATTTTCAGCACTAAAACAGAGCATTTTAATCCGACGGTTGAGCTTTTTCGGAGCCGTAAAGTGGTCCTATGACCTAAGAAGAGCATGGCCGACCCTGGGGGGATCTCATATCGTGTTGCACAACACCCAAGAAGGAGGGAGAGAGAGAGGAGACAAGAGACGAAGGTCGTCAACCGAGCGATCCGGGCACCTCCGACGGGTGATTTTACTGCCGGAAGACTACAAAACGCACGTTTCTCGAGGAGGATCTCCAGGAACACCTTTGTATCAGGGGTTACACGAGTTTGCTCTATGTTTCCCATGTTTTTCTTCTCTATCCTATGTATTTTCTATTGTCAACCATGCAGGGCTAATCCCCTTAATCTTTAGGACCGGGAGTAGCCCGGGGAAGCATTGTATGACGTTTTTATCATAGTAATTCATAATTTGTCTCCTAAATCTGT
This sequence comes from Alisma plantago-aquatica, assembly GCA_963693085.1. Classification (NCBI taxonomy): domain Eukaryota; kingdom Viridiplantae; phylum Streptophyta; class Magnoliopsida; order Alismatales; family Alismataceae; genus Alisma; species Alisma plantago-aquatica. The sequence goes on along the minus strand of OY856412.1, from coordinate 205,381,199 downwards.
GGTATGATTTCATTTTCTCAATTATATTGTTATGCTTAATCACCATAATGATAATATAATGCCTTTAATTACTTTGAAAGAAGAATTAACGGTTGAAAAGAGATGAAATTCACATTAATTAACAAATCCCTTGAACAAGGTGATGTACGGTTAATGGTGGAAACCCAGAGGTCGATTCTAATGCACCTAGTTTAGGGTATAGGTTACTATGACGGTGGAACCGACCTATACTTAGGTAGTGAATTGTACCACGATAGTGGACAATTCTGACTACAGGCCACTACCCGGATTGAGAGATGAACTTGAGTAGCTATACGGAAATTCATACAATGAAAACCCGCGGTGAAACCGCAATCCTAAATATATCCATTTGAATTGATTAAACTAAACATTTAATCGATTTCTTTGTTTTATTTTATTTTCTTTTATTTTACAACAAATCTCAAACTCTTTTAACCAGTTTAGCTGATCGCAACTAGTTAGTAGTAGTCTACTAAAATTCACGTTTCCCTGAGTTCGACTCGGGCCTCACAAGGCCTATATTACATTGATACGTATACTTGCATTTGCACGCACGGTTTATGTGTGTCAAGTTTTTGGCGCCGTTGCCGGGGAAACGGTGAATTTTAGCACTACGAGTGCTGCGAGCGTCCACACTAGGCCACTTTTAATTCCTGTAATTTTTTTTCTCATCTTTTGAACTAAAATGCAAATCTTATTCATTGTTTTAATTATTAGTACTGGTTCATACAATACCATTTGAAATTTCAGGTACTAGTAAAGTAATAATGGGTGACGGAGTGGAAAATGAGGAGCAGACGATCTGGGAAAGGATTAAGGCTTCTTCTTCTTCTGCGCAGAAGGGGCCAATCAAGAAACAAGCTATCAACATACCCAGTTACAAGATTGATCCAGGGCTTATTCAGTTGGTCAAATCGCAGGCTTTCCATGGACTTAAAAATGAGGATCCGGTGACCCACATCAGCACGTTCGTGGAAAATTGTGATATGATAAAGATTGACAGGTTCCCGCAAGAGACACTCTACCTAAAACTTTTTCCCAGTTCTTTAGCGGGCAATGCTTGGGAATGGCTGCACAATCTGGATGATGAGTACATTGAATCTTGGGATCACATGGTTGAGGTGTTCTTTGAGAGGTTCTTCTCGCCTGAAAAGACAAACGATCTAGTGAGGAAGATACACAACTTCATCCAGTGAGCAGGTGAAACATACTCTGAAACTTGGGAGCGCTTCCAGATCATGCTAAGGAAGTGTCCACATCACGGCTTAGACAAGGAGAAGCAAGCTAAAATTTTCTACTTCGCCCTAAATGAACATGATAGGAGCAATTTGGACTCAGTAGGTTCTGGTTTCTTTTTGAACAACACAGGCACAAGGTGTTGGGAGATTCTAAGGAACATGTCCAAAAAGCAGTCTTGGGGTGAAATAGATGCACCCGAGTAGGTTGGCATTACACATGAAGCAAGGGCCATCAAAGCGCTTAATGACAAGTTGGATCTTATAGCCAAGAATCTCCTAGAGAAAGAGGACAATGGGTCTGATGATGAAGCACATGCAAAGTATATGCATCAACAAGGATATAGAAATAACAATTATGATTGGAGGAAGGAACAAAATTTTCAGAAGCTGCAGCCTAGCCTAGAGGAAAAGAACAATGAATTGCTTAGCCAGGTGGTGAAACAAAATCAAGAGATGATGAGTACATTTGCCAAGCAGTTACAGTCTCAGGGCGAGATTTTGAATAAATTTGGGCAGACATTGCAAAGTCATGGAGCACAAATGAGGGCACTAGAGACGACTGTGACCCAAATTTCCAATGAAGTGGTGGCCATGAAGCATACAAATCAACAAAGACAGGCTGGGAATACAGATGTTGTTCAAGCACATCATAAAGTGAAATATATATCTGTGATTTCTGAGGCAGAACCCCCGGTGGTGGAGGTCCAGGATAAAAGCAAAATGATTTTTGATACGGAGGCTACACCAAGAATACCGTATCCTCGCAGTCATTATGGACTACTGGGCGAATGTTGTCCATTCAAAAAAATCTGCCAAGAGCACATCGCGGCCACACCCGCACCTAGGTAAGAGGAGCAGGTGAAGGCCATGCGTCATGGTGAAGCTACAGTCACTGAGAGAGGAGAGCAGCCACAAGTCATGCCATCCACGGATGATGTGTCAAATCCTATCCTAGAAGTGGTGTTGAAGCAATCTTAGGGGAGGAGACCCCTAAAGTTCCATATGTGCCACCACACAAGCGAGCGAAGGACCCAAACGTGCCTTTCTCGGATAGTCTGAAGCCGAAGAAAGAGCATAGGCACTACAAGAAGTTCTTGGAGATGTTTCGGAAGCTCCACATTAATATTCCGTTAGTAATAATGATAGAACAAATTCCAGCATATGGAAGGTTTATCAAGGACATAATCACCAAGAAAAGGCGGATAAAAGACACTGACATTTGTGTTGTTGATGAAAAAGTGAGTTCTATAATCCAAGGACGGCTACCAAGGAAGAGGAAAGATCTAGGATGTTTCTACATCCCATGTTCCATAGGCGGCCAACATTTTCCACAAGAACAGTGTGACTCAGGGGCCAACATTAATCTTATGCCACTGTCCATGTTTCAAAAGCTTGGATTGAAGACACTAAAGAAATCTGCCATGACTATTGAGTTGGCGGATGGATCCATTGTGAAGCCACAAGGTATATGCGAGGATGTGCTAGTCAAGGTCGACAAATTCATCTTCCCTGTTGACTTTGTGGTCATGGACATGCATGCGTTGGAAGGAGGTGAGATACTATTGGGAAGGTCGTTCCAAGCTACGGCTGATGTAATCGCTGCCATTGGGCGAGGTTACTTGACACTTGGGATTGGTGATAATAGAGTTAAATTCAAATTACCACATGACTCATTGGAGACATCTCTTGACAACCCAGGTTAAAGGTATCTTTATGTCAAGCCTAGGACATTAAACAGGGGTGCTTTTTGGGAGGCAACCCAACTTTCGATTCATTTTTATGTTTGGTTATGTTCTTTTATGTTTATGTACTTAGTTTTTGCTTAGGTTTTGTTAATTTTTGTAAAAATGGTACCCTAACTCGTGTTTTGAAGTGTGCAGAATGTTAAGGTCCATACTATCGACACCCATGTCGATAGTATCGAGTTTGGATCAGTAAACGCTGAAGAAAAGTCGATACCATCGACCCTAGGGTCGATAGTATCGAGATTCCTGAAGATTTACAGAAAAATTGGTGACAGTAAAGCCGATACCATCGACCCGACCCTAGGGTCGATAGTATCGACACTTTTGAGTTCCTAGGCTTTTAGATGCGTCGATTTAGCAAAATTGCTGAGTTTGGGTCGATACCATCGACCTTGGTCGATGGTATCGACACCTGCAGGACAGCTACATAAAACAGGCCGTAAAAGGTATCGAAACGAGATTTTTTCGAACCATTTTTTGCAGAGGAAAGATGGATGAAGCAAGTCACGTATTAGAACCACTAAGACACAAAAATGGGCCACAAAAAGGAGGGAGATAGCAAGTATCACTTGGTCCACTTGAGCATCTAACCATCCTTCTTCACCACACTTCAAAGCGAACGGTACCGCTGTTCCACCTCTTAAGTGAGAATGTTGACTATGAGGCCATAGTCATATTCAAGCTTAGGGGGGGTGTTGGAACAACCCTCTATCTTAGTTTTTACTTACTTATTCATGTTGCTTTTACTTTTGAGATATTAGTTGTTTTTATTTCTAGGTTTACTGCTTTTGTAGGATCCACATCTATCTAGTGTAATATGTGGAGCAATAAATGCATGGTTTCAATTGGGAGTTTTACTCTTGGGTTGTGTGCACATAAAAAATGAGCATTTTGAGAACTTTTTGAGCTTATTCTTGTTAGTAATTGAGTTTCATAACTGAGGAAGTGCTTGGGTGAGTCAGCTTCAGGACATGGGGACATGAATGACCATCTTTATTGTCCAAGGAAATGTGATTGGCAAGGATGTTTGAGCCCAAACCGACCAAACGCTAACGTGACCTTAGACGAAAGTTTAAGAGAGAAATCCTTCAGTTACCCTGTACACAGGTCTTTAGAGAGGGACATATGATATTTTCGGAAGGTTTTGTCAATTAGTCTTGTGATCTGATCCACCGTAATTTCATTCACACTCCACCATAAGAAATGGGAGCACATTACTGTCTTTCACTCTTTGATTGCATCTCATGTAGATAGGTCTTGCATTATATCTATTTTCACTTTTTTTTACATGAAAATGAAAAAAAAGGATAGAGTAGTTATACATGCACATTATCCTTAGGTGCGTGTCATTTAATTACATAACTATCATTATGTAGTTGCATTTGCATCTTTTGAGCATATTGGACACCATGTATCTTATGTTACTCTGAAAACATTAAAGGTGGTGAGCTTGATCCATACCCTCCAAATAGAATGCTTCAAATATATAAGTTATGTAACAAGAAGTGAGACCGACAAATAATTCTTTGTCATCTATGAAAATAAGGGCTCGAAAAAAATTTGAATTTTTTTTTGAAAAAAAATTGAAAAAAGAGAAAAAAAAAGAATTGAGAAGTAATAAAGAAGAAGAGGGAGAAAGGAACATGTTCTCACCTGAGAACTAAGAAGAATAAGCACATGGTGTAGTTTTCTTAGATATTCCATCTCACTTTGAGACGGAATGATAGTGCATGCATCATTCCACCAAAAATATAGCATTAGGACATTTTCACTTGCATTTTGCATCATGATAGGTCATTAATTTTTGTATTGCATGATTGACTGTTATGTGCTTCCATCTCGTCCACAACCACCTATCCCATCCACCCGTTACTCTAATCGGTAGGCCACCCATGATATTCTCCTCAATCATTAATATCAGGAGATCTGCTTCCATTTAGATGGTAGTTAGGAAATGAGCAACGTAGATAGGAGATCACAAGATGCATCAAGTATGGACCAAATGAGTTTATCATATTAACTGCTTTAATTGATAGTGTTTCACTGATTGGGGGACATACATCTTTTACATAGGTCTTTGGTCGCCTGGATGGCAGTTAGTGTTCAGTGGTCAATGAGGGCCGGTTTGTGGAAAGAAAGTGGGGATGATGTAGATTCATTTCATGTATTTATGTCCTATTGCTGACTTATCTCAACCGGATCTAAAGTTTTGTTGCTCGAGGACGAGCAAGGTTTAATCTTAGGGGAGTTTGATGCATGGGTTTTGAGTAACTTTTATAGGCTTATTTTATATCTGTTTTATGCATGTATTTGTCATTTTCTTGATTATATTTGCATAATTCACTATAGTTGGCCTTTAAACTCTTTTTTCATCAAATTATACTTCTTTTATCATATTTATATGATTTTATATAATCCCCAGACTTATACACATGTTTCAGCACTTTTTCAGGCACTTTTGCATTGTCCAGAGTCGATACTATCAACCCTGGTGTCGATAGTATCGACATTTTATCAGAAAGCAACCCAAAAACGTGATTTTGGGGTGAAATACCTGTATCATGGTCGATACCATCGACCTAGGGGTCGATACTATCGACTGCGTCGGGATCTGACAATTTTCAGCACTAAAACGGAGCGTTTTAATCCGACGGTTGAGCTTTTTCGGAGCCGTAAAGTGGTCCTATGACCTAAGAAGAGCACGGCCGGCCCTGGGGGGGGATCTCATATCGTGTTGCACAACATCCAAGAAGGAGGGAGAGAGAGAGAGGAGACAAGAGACGAAGGCCGTCAACTGAGCATTTCGGGCACCTCCGACGGGCGATTTTGCTGCCGGAAGACTGCAAAATGCACGTTTCTCGAGGAGGATCTCTAGGAACACCTTTGTATCAGGGGTTACATGAGTTTGCTCCATGTTTCCCATGTTTTTCTTCTCTACTCCTATGTATTTTCTATTGTCAACCATGCGGGGCTAATCCCCTTAATCTTTAGGACCGGGAGTAGCCCGTGGAAGCATTGTATGACATTTTTATCATAGTAATTCATAATTTGTCTCCTAAATATGTGGTATGATTTCATTTTCTCAATTATATTGTTATGCTTAATCACCATAATGATAATCTAATGCCTTTAATTACTTTGAAAGAAGAATTAACAGTTGAAAAGAGACAAAATTCACATTAATTAACAAATCCCTTGAACAAGGTGATGTACGGTTAATGGTGGAAACCCAGAGGTCGATTCTAATGCACCTAGTTTAGGGTATAAGTTACTACGAAGGTGGAACCGACCTAGACTTAGGTAGTGAATTGTACCACGACAGTGGACAATTCTGACTACAGGCCACTACCCGGATTGAGAGATGAACTTGAGTAGCTATATAGAAATTCATGCAATGAAAACCCGCGGTGAAACCGCAATCCTAAAGATCTCCATTTGAATTGATTAAACTAAAAATTTAATCGATTGCTTTGTTTTATTTTATTTTATTTTATTTTACAACAACTCTCAAACTCTTTTAATCGGTTTAGCTGATCGCAACCAGTTAGTAGTAGTCTACTAAAATTCATGTTTCCCTGAGTTCGACTCGGGCCTCACAAGGCCTATATTACATTGATACGTATACTTGCATTTGCACGCACGGTTTACCCGTGTCAATTACCTGCCTCTCTTCTTTTCACTACAGTGAGGTAGAGTTTGGTGTTTTGGTCCCCATCATCCATCAATTTCTCCTTGTTTCTTTGCTAGTATAATTTTTCCTCTGCCTTTTTTAGCTCTTCAAGAATCTTTTACAGTTCCCTATCTTTCTCAATTAAGATTGGATTCAGTGGATCAGCCTATAAACTTTCCCTAACTTCTTTGCATTCACCTTTTATCTCTTTTATCAGGTTTGGAATGTTTACCTCTTCCTTGGCCCACTTCTTAATTGTAGTCTTAGTATTTGTTAGCTTTTTAGCAAAGACGTACATTGGATTACCGATCACCTATACACTCTAGCTATTTTTTATGAGATCATCAAATCCTTTCCCGTCCACCCAATAGTTTAGAAATATGAACGAGTTCCTCTTCTATTTCTTTTCTGTGATCTGAACTGATATTGGTGCATGGTCTCTCAATTCAGAACCTCATGCCTTCACTTGTACATTAGGGAGAATTTTCAACCACTCATCATTCACCAGAGCTCTATCAAGTTTACTTGCTATTCTGTGTTCCGGTCCCCTTTTATTATTCCACGTGAACAAGTCACCTCCCACCATAGGTAGTTCATAAAGACCCGCTTTGTCAATAGCTTGATTGAAAGCATCAACCTCTATAGTCAGTGCAAAGCCTTTTCCCTCTTTTATCATCTTGTAGACGAACCATATTGAAATCTCCTATCACTAACCACGATACATTAACCTGCTTGGATAAGAAAACCAGGTCTCTCCATAGGTCCAATCTGACTCTGCCATCATTGTGGCCATATACAGCATACATACATATATGTAGTCCCCCATTATTCTTGCAATCAACAGTTATATGTTGGTCTGACATCTGTATCACTGTCAGCTTCCATGCATTTGGTTTCCAAGCCACACAGACTCTGGCTACCTCCGCACAAGCTGCATTTGATACATGCTCCCATCCCTACGGAAACAAATATTTAATGCTATTTTTTTTATTTTATTTTATTTTAGTTTCCACCAGTGTCGTCAATGAGTGACCACTTGTAGCAATCCATTCCTAGATTTCCTTCTTCTTACTCCCATCACACCCCCCTTTTAATATTCCATAAAAGCATGGACATATTAACAGGGTTTTTGGGACATGGTTTGCATGTTCGGCTCCTTTTTTTTTGTCCTTCCTCTTATCATCTTTCCCTTCATATCTCGATATTGCAACATCTTCACTATCTAAATCAGTTAATGCTTCAAAGCTATTTCCTGTATCTAGGATGCTTCCCACCCCTTAGTTTCTGGGAATGCCATTCTTCTTCAAGCGTTTCCTCTTTGTAGAAGCAACGAACTCACCCTCTTCCTTCTTAGTGTTTGGATTGCGGCTATCATCTCTATCATGCACTTTGTTTGTATCTTTGTGAGGCGTTGTTGGCCCTTCTTTATTCTCCTCTATTTTCTTTGACGATGCAGCCTACTCAGATCTTGATCTCTCCTTCCATACTTTCTTTGTAACAGGTTTCTCAATCACAGCGATGGGTGCCTCCTTTCCCTCATTGCAATATTCATCTTTATGCCCAAAGGCTCTGTACTTCATGCACTTGATAGGCATGTAGTCGAAAACAACCGAGACAGGAATAGGATCCCTACCTTTCATGTTAAAAAAAACTACATCCGTCGTCTCCTCCTTAGCATTTAACTCCACCAATACCCGACCTTCCTCAACCTCAAGAAACCTTTCATCAACATGGAGGACCTTTCCAGTGCCTACTGCGATTATGTCTGTCGATCGCTTCGTCCATGAGCGCCCAAACGATTTTAACGAAACCCATGCGGGTATGGTGGCAAACACTTCTTTCTTAAGTTCATCACCATGGCTATAGTCTTTCGCTACCACCAACTGTGATTCGAACCACCTTGAGCCAAGATCCAGAACAAACTTCTTGTTCGCCGAATTAGAGAGACGTACAAGAAAGATTCCATTATCCCTGGATATCAGGTCGAAGCTTCCCTTTGACTTCCACGTTCTCGCAATTCATGCTCAAAAGTGAGGAAAGAATGGCCTCTTACCAACCACGTAGGTCATTACGGTGAATTCCCAGAGGTTCCTCATCTGATCAAATTCCTCGAACTCCAATTCAACCTGCACCTTGCCTCCTTCACAGATTGTGTTTGGGTATTCCTTCTTCTCCCCTCGTTGTGTTGGCTGCTTGATAACCTGCACCCACTCACATCTAGCCACAAGGGGCTTCCTGTCCGCTCCATGTGTAGTCCGCCTAGGGTTTGCCCCACGTCTTTGATCACAACGGCTGCCGATGCAGCGTCCATTGCACTTGCGTTACTGTGGGACTTGTCCCCTGCACTTGCATTGACGATGGACTTACCATCCGCTTCAGTTGCAGGCTGCCTAGGGTTAGGGCCTCCGTCCTTGGCCATAGCAACTGCCGAGGTAGTAGCGTCGCGCATGCATTGCCTTGAGCCATTGGGCCAAGCATTAGGGTATCAGAGTGGGTAGGGGTTGGGGTGGGGTGACGGTGGTGGGGTGGACGACAGGAGAGGGGGTCTCCCCTGTCGTGGTCTCCGTTCCACGACCTGTCGCCCTATGAGTCACCAGATCACGTGCCTGGGAGGGAGAGAAGTTATTGTATGTTGTGTATGTATGTATGTATATGTATGTATGTATGTATGTTATGTATGTATGTATGTATCTATCTATATATATATATGTATGTATTAGAATCCGGTAAATATATTCCGACTACCTCCTAAAATTATAGGAGGTCAAAGATTATATGTAGGCCCAACACCATACATTCCTAACAGAGTTACAACTCACTCTCCTATCTAATGTGCAATTTACTTCTAACATATTTACATATTTTTACAACAATTTTCGTGGCCTCTGTAGCAGCTCCTTGGTGTCTTTTGGCATTCCTCTCTTCCCATATATGATAGCATAGACCAGCAAATAATAGTTTCTTCCTTTCATCATATCCACACCTGGACAACATTCTTTTTGGGTCCCCGGATAGCGGAGTTTGTAGTCTGAATTCCTTGCATAAAATCTCCCATATCGCTTTTTTAAATTTGCATTCACCCACCAAGTGGTTATGGGATTCCTCCATCTCCTGGCATAGCAAGCATAAAGTAGAAACATCGTAGTTCCACCTTTTTATCCTATCCAGTACTGAAAGAACAATGTGTAAAATTTTATATACACACATACTCCATTTCGACACGTACCTCCCTATCCAGACCTATCCGTACACATCCTTTGTACCTCTTGAACGAGTAACCTCCCAAATGCACATCTTCTGATCTCTAAGTTTCCATCCACCCATGTCATTTGCAATGAACATGTGTTTGACTTGTTGCCAAGTTTTCATCATGACATTAATGGTGTGAGTATCCTTCCCTTGTCTTCAGTGTGAAATACAGTCCTCTTGGGTATCTTTCTCTCATCTATTTTCCCCAAGTAGAATTACCTTCTTGATAGATGATGATTCTCTACATAGTCCCCCAGTTTGCAATGTCTCTAGGAGTTTTCAAGTTAAACCCTCCTTCATCTCTAGGGAGCGCCAATCTAGTATATTTCATAGGATGATATTTTCTTACTCATAAAAAATTTGCCATCTTCATTTTTATTCTGTCCAAGACAAAACCCGGGATCTCACCTTGATGCACCTAAAAAATAAGAAGCCCTTCTATAGCAACCTTTATCAGAATCGTTCGTCCCGCCATAGATGTCTTCTGCGTTGGCCATCTGTTCATCATCTCCTCCACCTTATCAATGCATTCAATAAAATCTTTGACGTGTAATTGCCCCCAGCTAAAAAGGGAAGCCCAAATATTTTGTTGGGAAGGTACATCTTTCCACACCCATAGCATGTACTAGTTTGTCCTCCATTTGATAGCAGTTCTTAGACAAGAAGATGTGTATTTTATTTGCATTTACACACAGTCTCGTTTGCTTTCCGAACTCAACAAGTAGATTTTTAAGATTTTCCAAAGAATGTTGTTTGGCTTCTACAAACACTAGGACATCATATGTAAAAATCAAATGTGTCATTACCTTAATCCCATGCACTTTATAAGGTTTGATCTCTTTCATTTCCTCAGCTTGTTGCATCTTCCATGTAAAGTACTCCATGACGATCACAAAGAGAAGAGGTGATAGGGGGTCACCTTGGCGCATCCCGTTACCTCTTATGAAAAGACATGTATGTGGGCTCTGATCTCCAAACCACGATATAAACACGATTTAAACTTAGCGGAAGCGAATCGATTAACAGCGGAAGACAAAAATCAAGGGAAATTAAAACTTTTCGAGACAAGAGCTTGAATCCATAAAGCTTCATTCATAAAAGGAGATAAAATGTTTATATCTCATGATAATTACTTCTTGAGTAATTATATACAGCAGGATACAAAATCTCAAGAACTCATAACCAAAAGACTCCAAGACCTGAGAGTACAGAGGACACATAGGACTGACTCTAACTACACCACATGGCAGGCTAAATCTCCACCTGAGATTTACTGCTGCTCCTGGTGCTGCTCCTGGTGGTACTGGTCACCTGTAGACCTGTTCCTCCGTCCTCGACATCCACCTAAAAAGTTGAAGTCTACGGGGTGAGACAATTGTACATAATTGTCCCAGCGAGAGTTATAACTCTCCGCCAGAAGCTTTATTATAACATCAAAGAATAACTTAAGCAGTAAAAGCTTACAAAGTATTCAATTGCAGATACATTTGTATACAAGAGCTCAACATATATCAAGCATGAAGAACATATGCACTATACATTGTAACATTAATCAATTAGCTCATAGTTACCTTTAACAGGTATACTACGCTGTAGATTATGTTTTTCAAACATTCTTCTTATTATGCCCTGTGGAGATGAGGTTTACCACTCATACCCCAACCAATCACTGTTAAGTGCCTTAGTATCATGCTAGGTCATTGAAAGAGCCGGATTCTCATGACCTTCACCTTCCTCAGTCAGTAAGAGGATCACTTGTAGGACATCTTGTGTCTCTACTATTATAGCTCACCAGGGTAATCTGGTCCTTCGCTATTTTAGAGTTACAGTGGCATTCTGTACTCTCTTCGTCATCAGGAGATTTCATGTTTATCTTCACTGATACGGATATCTATGTTTTCCTCGTCATCAGGAGGTTTCATGTTTACCATCCACTGATACGGTATGAGTTTTGTAGTGAAGGATTGACAGATTATACATCTACATCAAATTCCTACACTAGGATGTAAGGTTCTACACATCCATATACCCCACATACTCAACAGTATGTGATCCAAGGGTTCCCGTAGGAAAACCTATTTCACCATCATTTGATCTCTGACAATGATGGATCTATGATCAGGGCTCTACATTTCACTTGATTAGTTAGGTACATTCAGTATTCTTTTACATCATACATTGTTCTTCAAACAATAACAATAGCATAACAGCTATGAAAGTAGAATACTAAATGCAACAAACCTAACTCACATCAATCATCATTTCTCAGTATACTCATCACAAGTCATCTCTAAAGCATGACCTTGATGGTATTCATGGCTCTTACAGCCCATTAAAACATAGGATGCCACTGACAAGGCATCAAGATATTTTACTATTCATAAAGCTAACAACATGCTTTCAATGAATATAGTATCATCATTCATACCTGGATATGATCACCTTCATATCAGAACCTGCATGGTTAATTCAACTGACAAAGGTAATTCAAAACAAGAATATACTTTCCACTCTTATCATAAGAGCTAAGTTCTCTGATTCTCATCAATTAGAGTTTGCTACTCATATTGCATGTCATCACCCTTGAATTAGGGTTTACTATTCACAAGTCATCACCCTTGAATTAGGGTTTACTATTCACATCACATGTCATCACATTTGAATTAGGGTATACTATTCACATTATGGTGAATTGAACTCATAACATCATCATGTATGAGGAACATCATCATTTATGCTCTCAGATTAGTTTAAGATTCATCATTTATCATAATTAGGGTTCCATGATCTCACATAGGTGGATTATACCCTAATCATGCACATTCATGTGTATTGAAGGTACTTTACTTGAATTTCCATCATAAAAGGGTACTTTCTCTTTCTTAAGATACTTTCTCTCTCCTCATACTTGTAGATGGTGATAACACCAATCTAGATCAGGTTGGGTTAAGTCTACTTTGATTAACATAGACCAAATCACCACTATTGAGTGATTAGGGTTTGATTAGAACAAGGTTTCACTCAATTGAACCTTTCAAGGGTACTATGGTAAATTACACATTGATCATCATCATGGTTTAATTTACTAACCACTTGACCCTTAATGTCTTTTGGTATCATTAGGGTTTAGGTTGAACAACTATTAAACCATTTAAGCCTTCAAGGCATTAGGCAGATTTAACTTCAAAAGTCTTCAATAGGTTTCACACCTTCAACCTTCATACGATCTTGAGGTCGTATGCCCTCATTCGATCTTGAGGTCGTATACCCTCATTCGATCTTGAGGTCGTATACCCTCATTCGATCTTGAGGTCGAATGCCCTCATATGGTTTGAGGTCGAATGCCCTCATTCGGTTTGAGATCGAATGCCCTCATTCGGTTTGAGATCGAATGCCCTCATACAGTTTGAGGTCGAATGCCCTCATTCGGTTTGAGATCGAATGCCCTCATACGGTTTGAGGTCGAATGCCCTCATACGGTTTGAGGTCGAATGCCCTCATACGGTTAAAGGTCAAATGCCCTCATACGGTTTGAGGTCGAATGCCCTCATACGGTTTGAGGTCGAATGCCCTCATACGGTTTGAGGTCGAATGCCCTCATACGGTTCGAGGTCGAATTCCCTCAAAAGCTCAAGATCGTATGGACCTCCAAGGTGGTTCAAAGGGTAAACTCGATTAGGGTTTCCTATGTTAAAGCCATCAATTGGTCTCAAGTTTGCTAACCACTTACCAATTGAGACAATTAGGGTTAGCCTTAACCGATAGGTCACTCAATTGACCCTCAATTGATATCCAATTAGGGTTGGAGTTGGTTCAATTAAGGTCTATAAACGTTCAACCATCAACACTCAACAATGTGAATCAAATCGAAGTTGAACCCATCAATTGACCTTCAATTGGGCTCAAAATTGGCCCAAACGGTCTTGGGATCGTTTGGATATACTCCAAACGGTATTGAGACCGTTTGCCCAAGAATTCATCAAAATCTAGATTGATTTGATAGGGGTTGAACCTTAATTAAGTCACAAATCAGCAATTTGATTATTTTAATAACCCATTGTAATTGGGCCCTCAATTGATCAAATTACCTTAACCCTAGACCTCAAAATGGTCTTGGGTTGTCACCAAACGGTCCTGAGACCGTTTGGATGATTCCCCAAACGGTCTTGAGACCGTTTGGGCTAATCAACCCAAAATCTCAAATTAGCTCATTGTGATTTCAGCACTGATTTCAATTAGGGTTTTCCCTAGTAATCAACCTTCAACTCTTAACTCGTTTGGAATTAGTCCATAAAATTTGGTGAGTCATTAATTAACATCATTATGAACAGTAATATCATACGGTCAATGCTTAGTCAACCATCTTATACGGTCTTGAGACCGTTTGCCCAAAAAGGGCAAATTAAGCAGATTGAAAATCAGAACTAAATTCAATTGAATTTGCTAATTGTTTTGCCTATATATATCTCACGATTCCTTTGGAGTTAACCTCTCAAATTTTGTGGGTGATTAACCTTCATAATTTTGAACAGAATTCCCATACGGTCCATGCTTGGTCAATGCGGCCATACGGTCTTGAGACCGTATGCCCTCATACGACCTTGAAACCGTTTGCCCACCAAACATTTTTGTAAACCGTATGGGCAATTGGTTGAGGTCGTATGGTAAAGTGAAAAACTGTGGATAAGCATATGAAATAACGCCCTCATCTTCTAGCTCAAGAACAGCAACATTTCCTCACGGATTTGCTTGCAAGAAAGCAAGGGAAGATAGGGAAGAAGAAGAACTAGCAACTAAAAGCATAGAAAAGATGTATATAACAAAGCATAGGTTTAGAGTTATAAAACCCGCCTAAAGCTTGCTCCTTGAGCTCCAAGCTTTCGAGATCCAAGCCTTTAATGGCGTCCTAGAAGCTCCACAGGTCGGCCAAGGTGAATCCTCCAAGAAAAGTTGAGAAGAGATGGCTAGAAAGATAGAGCTAAGTGAGCTAGCCATGAATTTGACCTTGAATTTGAGTTTCATCCAAGAATTCAAGAAAAAGGAAGGATCCAAACCTACCTTGCACTCCCCTGGTCGTCCTCCTGAGCTCCAGAGCTCTCCTTAGTCAGTTTGAGCAAGGGGAACAGTGAAAGAAACGAAAGAAACATTCCTTTGCTAAGTGAGGAAAAGGGCTTATATACTTGGGTGGAATTTCAACATAAGTACATAGGTTTTCCTCATTTTCTCATCTAAGTCCTCCCTTTCTTCTTTTCTCACCCATACCTCTTATTTCTAAGGACAACCTTCTTCTAAGGTCAAGAAATGAAGGCAAGAAGATCAACTTATTACTAAAGCACACACATAAAAGGGCTATAGTACTTACACCTTGATTATTCAATCACAAAGGTGTTTTTCATTATATGATTATTCATTTGAAGTGACTTCTTCATCATTTCTTCTATAAATGATGACAAGAGTCTTACAAGATATTTTAGATGGTGTATTTTACAAGTTGCACCCCTCAAATTGGGTAAATTGCACTTTACTCCAATTTAGGGTTTCAAGCACAGGGATTGCTTCCACAGCTGCACCTTGGTGCTCAAGCTTGGGAAATCCCTCAAACTTTACCATAATCATTCTTATGATGTCTCAACATCAGAGGAACATCTCAACAGGTGCAAATTGCAAGTTAACCCTTCTAACTGGGTAAATTGCACATAGGTCCCTGTATTACAAAACAATCAATTCAACATTGTTTACAAGGGACAGAAAAGGGAAAGTATGTTCCTCAGGAACTTAATTACATGCAAAAAGATAATCACCAATATCTTAATTACATAATTAGGCAAAACACCTAGGGTTAACTCATAACCCAGGTCAGGGATGTTACAAATTATCCACCCCTTACAAGGATTTCGTCCCCGAAATCGATAAAACATATTAAGAGAAAAGGGCAGGATACTTCCTTCTCATCTCATCCTCTAGTTCCCAAGCGGCTTCTTCAACACCACAGTGGTTCCAGAGGACTTTCACAAGGCTTATATCTTTCTTCTTTAACTTTTTAATTCTGTTATCAAGGATTGACACTGGTCCTTCCTCATAAGATATATTATCATTCAATTCTACCTCCATAGGTTGTAGAATTGACTCAGTATCGGGGTGACATTTCTTTAGCATAGAAATGTGAAACACAGGATGTAACCTCTGTAACTCTGGTGGAAACTCTAGTTTATAGGCTACTTGTCCAATGTGTTCAATGATTGGATAAGGCCCCATAAATCTAGGAGCTAACTTCCCTTTCCTTCCAAAACAAAGGACTCCTTTCCAAGGCGAGACCTTGAGATACACTCTGTCTCCAACCTGGAATTCTAAGGGTCTACGACGTTTGTCAGCATAAGATTTCTGCCTATCCTGTGCAGTCTTAATCTGTTGTTATATTACTTTAATCTTCTCTGTGGTCTGCTGCACAAGATCAGAACCTAACAACTGATGCTCACCAGTCTCAAACCAACACAAAGGTGATCTACAACGTCTACCATACAAGGCTTCAT
Organism: Alisma plantago-aquatica; assembly: GCA_963693085.1. Classification (NCBI taxonomy): domain Eukaryota; kingdom Viridiplantae; phylum Streptophyta; class Magnoliopsida; order Alismatales; family Alismataceae; genus Alisma; species Alisma plantago-aquatica. The sequence goes on along the minus strand of OY856412.1, from coordinate 205,364,746 downwards.
AAGGTGCCATATCAATACTATGTTGATAGCTATTGTTATAGGCAAACTCTATCAAGCTTAGGTGTAGATCCCAACTTCCAGTAAACTGGAGAACACATGCTCTCAACAGGTCTTCTAAGGTTTGTATAGTTCTTTCCGACTGTCCATCAGTCTGCGGATGAAAGGCCGTACTAAACCTTAGCTTGGTGCCTAAGGCTCTGTGTAACTGTTCCCAAAAATGACTTGTAAACTGAGGACCTCTGTCAGAAACTATTGTGATAGGAACTCCGTGCAAGCGCACTATCTCTTGTACATACAACTGTGATAACCTTTCAGCAGAATAGGTTGTTTTGACAGGTAATAAATGCGCTGTCTTTGTCAACCTATCTACAACTACCCAAATGGAATCATGTCCTTTGTTTGTCCTGGGTAGGCCAACAACGAAGTCCATGGTCACATGGTCCCACTTCCACTGTGGTATGGGTAAAGGTTGCATTGTTCCTGCAGGCTTCTGGTGTTCAGCTTTAACTTGCTGACACACAGGACACCTCAGAACAAACTCTGCAACATCCTTCTTCATTCCAGGCCACCAATACAGTTCCTTTAAATTACGATACATCTTGGTGCTCCCTGGATGCATAGCATACATCGAAGAATGAGCTTCTTCCAGGACTAACTTCCTTAAGTTATCCACATCTGGCACTATCATCCTCTCATGATAACAAGCTACATGATCATCCGAGTCATGGAAACCATCTTGCTTCTCATTTCCATACTCTGATCTGATCTGCTGAACTGCAGCATCATCTTGCTGTGCTTCCTTAATCTGCTCTCTTAGGGTAGGTTTAATATGCATCTCAGCCAACAACCCGGCTAACAATGACACCTTCAACTGTACATTGTCTTGCCTTAAAGAGATAAACATATCTCTCTTAGAGCACACTAAAGAGTTTAGTTGTGCTCTATCCATGGTTGATGTTGCTGATTTCCTACTCAAGGCATCTGCAACAACATTGGCCTTGCCTGGATGGTAATCAATCGTACAGTCGTAATCCTTGATTAACTCCATCCAGCGACGTTACCTCATGTTAAGCTCATGCTGAGAGAAGATATACTTAAGGTTCTTGTGGTCTGTGAAAATCTGGAATGTCTCTCCGTAGAGATAATGCCTCCAGATCTTCAAGGCATGAACCACAACAGCTAACTCCAGACCGTGTGTCGGATAATTCTCCTCGTGTTTCTTAAGCTGTCGAGAAGCAAAAGAAATTACTTGTTTATCCTGCATCAACACACATCCAAGTCCATTCTTGGAGGCATCACAGAAGACTACATATCCTTTTCCTTGTTCAGGTAGCACAAGCACAGGTGCACTTGTCAACCTCTCCTTCAACAACTGGAAAGACTGTTGACACTTATCACTCCAAGAAAAAGGAATATCATTCCGAGTTAACTTGGTCAAGGGTAAGGCTATAGAACTAAAGTTCTTAATGAACCTTCGATAATAGCCAGCTAACCCCAAGAAACTTCGAATCTCTGTCGGTGTCTTCGGTTGTTCCCACTATAGAACAAATTCTACCTTTATAGGGTCAACACAAATTCCCGAGGCAGATATCACATGTCCTAGAAAAGATACCTCCGGCAGCCAGAACTCACACTTGCTAAACTTAGCATACAGCTTGTGTTCTCTTAGCAAGGTCAAAGCTTGGTGAAGATGTTGCTCATGCTGCTGAGCATCCTTACTATAGATCAGAATGTCATCTATGAAGACGACAACACACTGATCAAGGAAAGGTCGGAAAACTCTATTCATGAGTTCCATAAATGCAGCTGGTGCATTGGTTAGTCCAAACGACATAAACGTGAACTCATAGTGACCATACCTTGTCCTAAAGGCAGACTTGGATATGTCACTATCCTTAATACGAAGTTGATGATATCCAGACCTCAAGTCTATCTTTGAAAAGACTGTTGCACCACACAACTGGTCAAAGAGATCATCAATCCTCGGCAGAGGGTACTTGTTCTTTATTGTTACTTTATTAAGTTGTCTATAGTCAATGCACAACCGCATTGACCCATCTTTCTTTTTAACAAACAAGACCGGAGCACCCCAAGGTGAAGTGCTTGGTCGGATAAAACCCTTCTCAAGTAACTCTTGAAGCTGTTTCTTGAGTTCTGCCATCTCGGCAGGCGCCATCCTATACGGAGTCTGGGCTATGGGTTTCGTATCTAGGATCAGATTGATTTCAAAATCAATCTCCCGAAGTGGTGGTATACCAGGAAGTTCTTCAGGAAACACATCCTCGAATTCCCTGACTATGGGAACTTCGGCAGGATTGGAACTTTCCTTGGTAACATCTACCACATGGGCCAAGAATGCATAACATCCTTGCCTCAACAGCTTATCAGCAACCATAGCTGACACAAGACAGGTGGGCATAATCTTTCTTTCACCTTGAAAGATCCATGTGTTGCTTTCATCAGCAAACACAACCAACTTGGACTCACAATCCAAGACAACTCTATACCTCTCTAAGGTATCCATCCCGAGGATTATATCAAATCCTTGCATATCAAGCGGTATAAGATCCACTTGAATGCGATGGTCAGAAAAGAAGAGGATGCAGGGAGAGCATACCTCCTGCAAAACGGCAGACCCACTCAATGGAGTCTCCAACAACAAACTATCTGCCCTATGACTAACAGTCACATTGCAGTTACGAATCACTCTATGAGTGATGAAAGAGTGCGTAGCACCCGGGTCAATCAGAACAGATACAACACAGGATGTAGACATATCAGGATATAAAAGTTCCATCTGACCTGCCACTACCCGTGGATTGACCACTGCATCTGGTGGGTTCATAGCATAGAACCTCGTTGTCGCCTGGTGTTGAGGTGGTGTTGATGATCCATCTTGAGACGCTTGTCCACATCCTCGAGCTGCTCCTTGAGATTGCATTCTCTGAGATCCTTGTTGATTCTGTCTCGGAGGCTGTGTCACACTGACAGGCCTAGAACGGCAATCCTTCATCAAGTGTCCCACCTTACCACAGTTGTAGCATCTCCTCTCCTGTTGTTGTGGTCGGGGTGGTCCAATAACTGACATCGATGCAGAACTGTGAGTCCCTTGAAGCGGTTGACTCCGTCCTCTACCTCTGCTTGGTGACCATTGAGTTTGAGAACTCGATCTGTGTGGTGGAGGGTTAGGTGCAGAGAATCTAGGTTTCTTGAAATCCCTAGATGAAGAACCCTGGAACTGTGGATATCTTTTCTGGGTTTGCCTCTTCTCAACCACAGATCTCTCTATCCTTCGGACTGACTCAACGAAGGTAGAGAATCTCTCTCGGTTTTCTAAGGCAGACACAGGGCTTGACATATCGGCATTCAAACCCTTCTCGAATCTCCTGATTCTTTCCTCATTTGTGGCAGCCATGTGCGGACAGAACCACAACAATTCCATGAACTTAGCTTCATACTCGCTAATGTTCATCATGCCCTGCCTCAATCTCTCAAACTGAGAGATCTTCTCATCTAGGAAGGTTTTTGGAAAATATCTATTGATAAATTCCCGACGAAACTCTTCCCACGAGAACTCTATTCCAGGTCTCTTCTGCTCTTCCATGTTCCACCAGTGATCAGCACTGCCTTTGAGAAGATAGACAACATGTCTAACCTTCTCAGCCTCCGGGATAATAAGAATCCTGAAAGCCTTTTCCAACTCTGTTAACCACAGATCAACATCTGCGGGGTCAGCAGTCCCAAAGTACTCGGTAGCTCCGACACGACGAAGTCGCTCGAACGTCTTACCGATACCTTGTCCTTCGGGCTGGGCAGGTGCCCTAGGTGTAGGCATGGGCATCCTGTCGGTGATGTGTGTCATGGCAGTCATAAACTGCCCAAACATCGTCTGAACTGTTGGGTTACCCATATCATCTGGGTCAAACTGGGGTGGCTCAGGTGCAGGCTGTTCTATTTCTGGAACCCTTGCACCGCCTCGAGGTGCACTAGCACTACTCTCTGCCACGTACTCATCATGTGTCTCTGCCATCCTTATGTATCTTCTTCTCCTGAGGAGCAGAAGATTCTATTAGATAAGGAAGAGATACTAAGGGTAGACTCGACATCCTAAGTCCTATGCCTCTGTAGACTCAAAAGACCTAGAGCTCTGATACCACTAATTGTGGGCTCTGATCTCCAAACCACGATATAAATACGATTTAAACTTAGCGGAAGTGAATCGATTAACAACGGAAGACAAAAATCACAGGAAATTAAAAATTTTCGAGACAAGAGCTTGAATCCATAAAGCTTCATTCATAAAAGGAGATAAACTGTTTATATCTCATGATAATTACTTCTTGAGTAATTATATACAACAGGATACAAAATCTCAAGAACTCATAACCAAAAGACTCCAAGACCTGAGAGTACAGAGGACACATAGGACTGACTCTAACTACACCACATGGCAGGCTAAATCTCCACCTGAGATTTACTGCTGCTCCTGGTGCTGCTATTGGTGGTACTGGTCACCTGTAGACCTGTTCCTCCGTCCTCGACGTCCACCTAAAAAGTTGAAGTCTACGGGGTGAGACAATTGTACATAATTGTCCCAGCGAGAGTTATAACTCTCCGCCAGAAGCTTTATTATAACATCAAAGAATAACTTAAGCAGTAAAAGCTTACAAAGTATTCAATTGCAGATACAGTTATATACAAGAGCTCAACATATATCAAGCATGAAGAACATATGCACTATACAGTGTCACATCAATCAATTAGCTCATAGTTACCTTTAACAGGTATACTACGATGTAGATTATGTTTTTCAAACATTCTTATTATTATGCCCTGTGGAGATGAGGTTTACCACTCATACCCCAACCAATCACTGTTAAGTACCTTAGTATCATACTAGGTCATCGAAAGAGCCGGATTCTCATGACCTTCACCTTCCTCAGTCAGTAAGAGGATCACTTGTAGGACATCTTGTGTCTCTACTATTATAGCTCACCAGGGTAATCTGGTCCTTCACTATTTTAGAGTTACAGTGGCGTTCTGTACTCTCTTTGTCATCAGGAGATTTCATGTTTATCATCACTGATACGGATATCTATGTTTTCCTCATCATCAGGAGGTTTCATGTTTACCATCCACTGATACGGTATGAGTTTTGTAGTGAAGGATTGACGGATTATACATCTACATCAAATTCCTACACTAGGATGTAAGGTTCTACACATCCATATACCCCACATACTCAACAATATGTGATCCAGGAGTTCCCGTAGGAAAATCTGTTTCACCATCATTTGATCTCTGACAATGATGGATCTATGATCCAGGCTCTACATTTCACTTGATTAGTTAGGTACATTCAATATTATTTTACATCATACATTGTTCTTCAAACAATAACAATAGCATAACAGCTATGAAAGTAGAATACTAAATGCAACAAACCTAACTCACATCAATCATCATTTCTCAGTATACTCATCACAAGTCATCTCTAAAGCATGACCTTGATGGTATTCATGGCTCTTACAGCCCATTAAAACATAGGATGCCACTGACAAGGCATCAAGATATTTTACTATTCATAAAGCTAACAACATGCTTTCAATGAATATAATATCATCATTCATACCTGGATATGATCACCTTCATATCAGAACCTGCATGGTTAATTCAACTGATAAAGGTAATTCAAAACAAGAATATACTTTCCACTCTTGTCATAAGAGCTAAGTTCTCTGATTCTCATCAATTAGAGTTTGCTACTCATATTGCATGTCATCACCCTTGAATTAGGGTTTACTATTCACAAGTCATCACCCTTGAATTAGGGTTTACTATTCACATTACATGTCATCACCTTTGAATTAGGGTTCACTATTCACATTATGGTGAATTGAAATCATAACATCATCATGTATGAGGAACATCATCATTGATGCTCTCAGATTAGTTTAAGATTCATCATTTATCATAATTAGGGTTCCATGATCTCACATAGGTGGATTATACCCTAATCATGCACATTCATGTGTATTGAAGGTACTTTACTTGAATTTCCATCATAAAAGGGTACTTTCTCTTTCTTAAGATACTTTCTCTCTCCACATACTTGTAGATGGTGATAGCACCAATCTAGATCAGGTTGGGTTAAGTCTACTTTGATTAACATAGACCAAATCACCACTATTGAGTGATTAGGGTTTGATTAGAACAAGGTTTCACTCAATTGAACCTTTCAAGGGTACTATGGTAAATTACACATTGATCATCATCATGGTTTAATTTACTAAACACTTGACCCTTAATGTCTTTTGGTATCATTAGGGTTTAGGTTGAACAACTATTAAACCATTTAAGCCTTCAAAGCATTAGGCAGACTTAACTTCAAAAGTCTTCAATAGGTTTCACACCTTCAACCTTCATACGATCTTGAGGTCGTATGCCCTCATTCGATCTTGAGGTCGTATACCCTCATTCGATCTTGAGGTCGTATACCCTCATTCGATCTTGAGGTCGAATGCTCTCATACAGTTTGAGGTCGAATGCCCTCATTCGGTTTGAGATCGAATGCCCTCATTCGGTTTGAGATCGAATGCCCTCATACGGTTTGAGGTCGAATGCCCTCATTCGGTTTGAGATCGAATGCCCTCATACGGTTTGAGGTCAAATGCCCTCATACGGTTTGAGGTCGAATGCCCTCATACGGTTTGAGGTCGAATGCCCTCATACGGTTTGAGGTCGAATGCCCTCATACGGTTTGAGGTTGAATGCCCTCATACGGTTTGAGGTCGAATGCCCTCATACGGTTTGAGGTCGAATTCCCTCAAAAGCTCAAGATCGTATGGACCTCCAAGGTGGTTCAAAGGGTAAACTCGATTAGGGTTTCCTATGTTGAAGCCATCAATTGGTCTCAAGCTTGCTAACCACTTACCAATTGAGACAATTAGTGTTAGCCTTAACCAATTGGTCACTCAATTGACCCTCAATTGATATCCAATTAGGGTTGGAGTTGGTTCAATTAAGGTCTATAAACGTTCAACCATCAACACTCAACAATGTGAATCAAATCGAAGTTGAACCCATCAATTGACCTCCAATTGGGCTCAAACTTGGCCCAAACGGTCTTGGGATCGTTTGGATATACTCCAAACGGTCTTGAGACCGTTTGCCCAAGAATTCATCAAAATCTAGATTGATTTGATAGGGGTTGAACCTTAATTAAGTCACAAATCAGCAATTTGATTATTTTAATAACCCATTGTAATTGGGCCCTCATTTGATCAAATTACCTTAACCCTAGACATCCAAACGGTCTTGGGTTGTCACCAAACGGTCCTGAGACCGTTTGGATGATTCCCCAAACGGTCTTGAGACCGTTTGGGCTAATCAACCCAAAATCTCAAATTAGCTCATTGTGATTTCAGCACTGATTTCAATTAGGGTTTGCCCTAGTAATCAACCTTCAACTCTTAACTCGTTTGGAATTAGTCCATAAAATTTGGTGAGTCATTAATTAACATCATTATGAACAGTAATTGCATACGGTCAACGCTTAGTCAACCATCTTATACGGTCTTGAGACCGTTTGCCCAAAAAGGGCAAATTAAGCAGATTGAAAATCAGAACTAAATTCAATTGAATTTGCTAATTGTTTTGCCTATATCTCACGATTCCTTTGGAGTTAACCTCTCAAATGTTGTGGGTAATTAACCTTCATAATTTTGAACAGAATTCCCATACGGTCCACGCTTGGTCAACGCAGCCATACGGTCTTGAGACCGTATGCCCTCATACGACCTTGAAACCGTTTGCCCACCAAACGGTTTTGTAAACCGTATGGGCAATTGGTTGAGGTCATATGGTAAAGTGAAAAACTGTGGATAAGCATAGGAAATAACACCCTCATCTTCTAGCTCAAGAACAGCAGCAGTTCCTCACGGATTTGCTTGCAAGAAAGCAAGGGAAGATAGGGAAGAAGAAGAACTAGCAACTAAAAGCATAGAAAAGATGTATATAACAAAGCATAGGTTTAGAGTTATAAAACCCACCTAAATCTTGCTCCTTGAGCTCCAAGCTTTCGAGCTCCAAGCCTTTAATGGCGTCCTAGAAGCTCCACAGGTCGGCCAAGGTGAATCCTCCAAGAAAAGTTGAGAAGAGATGGCTAGAAAGATAGAGCTAAGTGAGCTAGCCATGAATTTGACCTTGAATTTGAGTTTCATCCAAGAATTTAAGAAAAAGGAAGGATCTAAACCTACCTTGCACTCCCCTGGTCATCCTCCTGAGCTCCAGAGCTCTCCTTAGTCGGTTTGAGCAAGGGGAACATTGAAAGAAACGAAAGAAACATTCCTTTGCTAAGTGAGGAAAAGGGCTTATATACTTGGGTGGAATTTCAACATAAGTACATAGGTTTTCCTCATTTTCTCATCTAAGTCCTCCCTTTCTTCTTTGCTCGCCCCTACCTCTTATTTCTAAGGACAACCTTCTTCTAAGGTCAAGAAATGAAGGCAAGAAGATCAACTTATTACTTAAGCACACACATAAAAAGGCTATAGTACTTACACCTTGATTATTCAATCACAAAGGTGTTTTTCATTATATGATTATTCATTTGAAGTGACTTCTTCATCATTTCTTCTCTAAATGATGACAAGAGTCTTACAATATATTTTAGATGGTGTATTTTACAAGTTGCACCCCTCAAATTGGGTAAATTGCACTTTACTCCAATTTAGGGTTTCAAGCACATGGATTGCTTCCACAGCTGCACCTTGGTGCTCAAGCTTGGGAAATCCCTCAAACTTTACCATAATCATTCTTATGATGTCTCAACATCAGAGGAACATCTCAACAGGTGAAAATTGCAAGTTAACCCTTCTAACTGGGTAAATTGCACATAGGTCCCTGTATTACAAAACAATCAATTCAACATTGTTTAAAAGGGACAGAAAAGGGAAAGTATGTTCCTCAGGAGCTTAATTACATGCAAAAAGATAATCACCAGTATCTTAATTACATAATTAGGCAAAACACCTAGGGTTAACTCATAACCCAAGTCAGGGATGTTACAATGTAGATGTGTCATTAACCAGGCTAGAGTAGCTTGTGGTCCCAACAAATTATTTCATCCAGCCAATCTATTGTTTGTTAAATCCCATCTGCTGCATAATCCACCATAGTTTCTACCATCTAACACTGTCATATGCTTTGGAAACGTCCAGTTTTAAACAAGCTTTCCTACTTCCTCTCATGACATTATAGTCCAACAAGAATTCTCCCTCCAAAAGAGCACAATCACTAATGCTTCTACATATGTCACAAAGGCCTCTTGATTTGCAGAAATAAGATAGGATAGAACCATCTTCAATCTAGCAGCCAATATTTTTGTAATAATTTTATATTATACCGAACAATATGTTATGGGTCTAAAATCAACAAGAGAGGAGGTGACTTTCTTTTTTAGAATAAGGACAAGGAAAGAATGATTAACCTGTCTAACCATGTTTCCCCCTTCAAGGAACCAGTCCTACAATAAATTGTTATATGATGGTCTGACATCTGTATCATTGTCACTTGCCATGCATTCGGTTTCCAAGCCACACAGACTCTAGCTACCTCTGCACGGGCTGCATTTGATACATGCTCCCATCCCTGTAGAAACAAATATTTAATGTTGTTTTTGTTCTTTTCTTTTATTTTTGTTTCCACCAGTGCCATCAATGAGTGACCAATCGTAGCAATCCATTCTCGGATTTCCTTCTTCTTACTCCTATCACACACCCCTTTAATATTACATAAAAGCATGGACATATTAATGGGATTTTTGGGACCTAGTTTGCATGTTCGGGTCCTTTTTGTTGTCCTTCCTCTTGTCATATTTTCCTTCTTGTCTCGATATTGCAACATCTTCACTATTTGAATTAGTTAACGCTTCAAAGCTATTTCCTGTATCCAGGATGTTGCCCAACCCTTGGTTTCTGGGAATGTCATTCTTCTTCAAGCTTTTCCTCTTTGTAGAAGCAACAAACTCCCCCTCTTCCTTCTCAGTGTTTGGATTGCTACTATCATCTCTCTCTTGCACTTTGTCTGCATCTTTGTGAGGCATTGTTGGCCCTTCTTTATTCTCCTCTGTTTGCTTTGACGGTGCAACCTCCTCGGATCTCAGTCCCTCCTTCCATACTTTCTTTGTAGCAGGTTTCTCAACCACAGTGACGGGTGCCTTCTTTCCATCCTTGCAATCTTCATCTTTATGTCCAAAGGCTCTGCACTTTGTACACTTGATAGGTATGTAGTCGAATACAACATAGACAGGAATATGATCCCTACCTTTCACGTTCAACCAAACTACATATGTCGTCTCCTCCTCATCATTTAACTCCACCAATACCCGAGCTTCCTTGGCCTCAAGCGACCTTTCATCAACATGGAGGACCTTTCCAGTGCCTACTGTGAGTATGCCTGCTGATCGTTTTGTCCATGAGTGCCTAAACGATTTCAATGAAACCCATGCGGGTATGGTGGAAAACACTTCTTTCTTCAATTCATCTCCATGGCTATAGTCCTTCTCTACCACCAACTGTGAGTCAAATCACCTTGGACCAAGATCAAGAACATCCTTCTTGTCCACCGAATTGGAGAAACGTACAAGAAAGATTCCATTATCCCTAGAGATCAGGTCGAAGCTTCCCTTCAGCTTCCACGTTCTCGCAATCCATGCTCGAAAGTGAGGAAAGAACGTCTACTTACCAACCACGTAGGTCATTACGGTGAATTCCCAGAGGTTCCTCATCTGATCGAACTCCTTGGACTCCAGTTCAACCTGCACCTTGCCTCCTTCATGGATTGGGATTGGGTACTCCTCCTTCCCGCATGTGGTGGCTGCTTGATAACCTGTGCCCACTCGCGTCGAGCCACGAGGGACTTCCCACCCACTTTCGGTTCTAGCTGCCTAGGGTTAGGGCCTCCATCGTTGGTTGGAGCGGTTGCCGTTGGAGCGGCATCAGCGCTTGCATTGCCTTGAGCCATCGGGCTAGGCGTTAGGGTATCGTAGGGGGTTGGGGTGGGGGTGACGATGGTGGGGTGGACAACAGGAGAAGGGTCCCCCCCTTTGTGGTCTCCGTTCCACGGACTGTCGCCCGACGATTCGCCAGAGCGTGGAGAAATATTTCTCACCCCTCCCCTCCCACGCCCGTGGCGGAGGCCGAACGCCCGGGAGGGTGGTAAATCAAGGCGGCAACTAGGATTTGAACCTGGATTCCTTTGTTAGGGGACACCGTGCTTGACCACTTGAGCCACTCCTTATCAGCGTATGTATGTATGTATGTGTGTATGTGTGTGTATGTATGTGTATGTGTGTATGTGTGTGTATGTGTTTATGTATGTGTGTATGTATGTGCATATATATGTGTGTGTGTATGTATGTATGTATGTATGTGTATGTGTGTATGTATGTGTGTATGTATGGGATGTATGTATGGGATAAAGAGAGGCATTCTCTCCCCCTCTCTCACACCCATGACGGAGGCCGAAAGAGAAAGATTTCTCCACCCCTCTCCCACGCCCGTGGCGGAGGCCAAATACCCGGGAGGGTGGTAAATCAAGGCGGCAACTGAGATTCAAACACGGATCCCTTTGTTAGGGGACACCATGCTTGACCACTTGAGCCACTCCTTGTCGGCGTATGTATGTATGTATGTATGTACGTATGTATGTGTGTGTGTATGTATGTGTGCGTGTATGTATGTGTGTGTGTATGTGTGTGTATGTATGTATGTGTGTATGTATGTGTGTGTATGTATGTATGTATGTGTATGTATGTATGTATGCATGTATGAGATAAAGAGAGGCATTCTCTCTCCCTCTCCCACGCCCGTAACAGAGGCTGGGAGGATGGTAAACCAAGGTGGCAGCTGGGATTCGAACTCGGGTCCCATCGTGAGGGGACACCGTGCTTGACCACTAGAGCCACTCATTGTCAGCTGTATGTATGTATGTATGTATGTATGTGTGCGTGTGTGTGTATGCTAAAAGAATGTGTACCTGAGTACAAGTAGTTTACATGTACCCATCTTCACTTATGATGGTTGTAAAAGTTTATTTAACAATTCAACCTTATGGATATGATGTATATCCTGTAGATAAGATGTATATGAAAAATCACCACAATCAGATATCCATAGATCGATGTATGACAAAAAACGTGTACATTCTAACTAACGGTAAGTTGTAGAAATTGCAGAAACCGTTGATAGATATATAACAATATCACATGATCCATATAAAATATAATTATAATTCCTTAAACACATCTAATCTACATAATGTAATTATGATTTTATTAGCATACTCCACATATGCCATTTTAATGACTAGTAATATGTAAGTTACATGTTCCGACCGGTACACACTTCCTAACCTTTATATATATATATATATATATATATATATATATATATATGTATAGATCACACGAATACACTGAAGTGTGTTTGCATATCAAGACTATTTTTTGCAAAATGTAAATCATTGATCTTCACCGTCATACTATAACTAGGCTACATACAAATTTTGAGCCCATTTGGATGAGTGTAAGTCACTCATCTAAGGGCAACAAAATCGACGCGTGTAACTATTTTAAAATGTATAATTTTTGCGGTCTTTATAACATGACCTATAAATGTCCAAATGTGCTTAAATTTTGCGTATGAGTTATTCACAAGATGTTTAAGATCAACAGATTAGATTTTTGAAAAAAATATTGCATCATGAAAAACTACTTGAGTGTATTCTACTCTGAATACACTCTAGTCTGACTATATATATATATATATATATATATATATATATATATATATATATATATATATATATATATAATCAAGCTAGAGTACACTTGAGTGTATTTGGAGCATAATACACTCACGTAGTTTTTCATGATGCAATATTTTTTTCAAAAATCTAATCCGTTGATCTTCTTAAACATCTTGTGAATAACTCATACACAAAATTTGAGCACATTTGGACATTTATAGGTCATGTTATAAAGACCGCAAAAATTATGCATTTTAAATTAGTTCCGCGCGTCGATTTTGTTGCCCTCAAATGAGTGACTTACACTCATCCAAATGGGCTCAAAATTTGTATGTAGCCTAGTTATAGTATGCAGTGAAGATCAATGGTTTACATTTTACAAAAAAATTAGTCTTGATATGAAAACACACTTGAGTGTATTCATGTGATTTGTACACTTAAGTGTATTCTAGCCTTAAAATACACTCAAATGTACAGATTGCATAGTACACTCAAGTAGTGTTTGCATATCAAGGCTATTTTTTTGTAAAATGTAAACCACTGATCTTCATTCTCATACTATAATTAGGATACATAATTTTAAGCCCATTTGGATGAGTGCAAGTCACTCATCCGAGGGCAACGAAATCGATGAATGAAACTAATTTGAAATGCATTATTTTTATGTTCTTTATAACATAACCTATAAATGTCCAAATAGGCTCAAATTTTATATATGAACTATTCACAAAATGTTTAAGAAGATCAAAGGATTAGATTTAAAAAAAAACATTGCATCAAGAAAAATTGCTTGATACTCAAGTGTATTGTAGACTATATATATATATATATATATATATATATATAGAGAGAGAGAGAGAGAGAGAGTCAAGCTAGAATACACTCCAATGTACATATTGTGTGGTACGCTCAAGTGGTGTTTGCATACCAATACTATTTTTTTTACAAAATATAAACCATTGATCTTCATTGCCATACTATAACTAGACTACATATAAATTTTGAGTTCATTTGGATGAGTATAAGTCACTCATCTGAGGGAAACAAAATCGACGCACGAAACTAATTTGAAATGCATTATTTTTGTGACCTTTATAACATGACCAATATGTCCAAATAGACTCAAATTTTATATATGAGTTTTTCACAGGAAGCTTAAGAAGATCAACGGATAATATTTTTTTATAATTTATTGCATCACGAAAAACACTTGAGTGTATTCTGCTTTAGATACATACGAGTTCATTCTAACCTGACTATATATATATATATATATATATATATATATATATATATATATATATATATATATATATATATATATAGGTTAGGAAGTGTGTACCGGCCGGTACATGTAACTTACGTGTACCGACCATTAAAATAGCACATGCAGAGTATGTTGATAAAATCCAACCATATGGATTGATTCAACACTACATAGATTAGACATGTTTAAAAAATCATAACCATATCTCATATAAATCAGGAGTTACAGCGATAAATCATTCAATGGTTTATGTAATTTATGCAACTTACCGTTGATCAGAAAATAATCATTTTCTTTCTTTTAATGATCTATGAATATCATATTGTGTTTATTTTTTGTATATATCTTATCTAAGGGGTGTACTTTACATCCACAAGGTTGGATTATTCATTATAATTTTACGATCACCATAAATGAAGGTGGGTACATGTAAGCTACATGTACTCAGGTACATAATTCTTTTAGCCATATATATATATATATATATATAGTCAGACTAGTGTACACTCGAGTGTACCGGAGGCACTGTACACCTCAGTAATTTTTAAAGATGCAGTAATTTTTTGAAAAATCTAAACCGTTGATCTTCTTAAATATCTGAAGAACATACTATATAATAAATTTCAGCATATTTGAACACTTATACGTGGTGCATCTAAAGGAGGCAAAAATCATGTATTTCAAATTAGTTTTGTGCGTTGATTTTGTTGTCCTTGGATGAGTGACTTACATTCATCCAAATGAGCTCCAATTTTGTATGTGACATATTATTATTGTAACCATGAAGATCAATGGATTATATTTTGGAAAAACATGGTCTAGATAGGCAAACACCATTGGGGTATACAGCGTGATCTGTACACTCGAGTGTATTCTAACATGACTTTATATATATATATATATATATATATAAATATATATATATATATATATATAGGGATGATTTTTAATGCCCGCGCGGGTACAATAATCGCTCTACCCATCTACGAAAACACGGTGGTATGAATTGTAAATAAGTAAAATCTTCTATTTTCTCATGTTCGCTCTGTATCTAGTCCCCCTCCACGGTTCCAACTTCCACCACCTCCTTTCTTCCCCTGCGTGCCTCCCCCGTTACCAATTTACTACCAACCACATCTCTCTCCTTCCCACTCCCTCCCCCGCGCATTGTCCCGACAATCCCTTTCACCCCCGGGGCGGCAGATTCCCGTGAATTTAGGGTTCCGCCCTCCCCTCTTCCCACTACCACCGCCACATGAGGAGCCCCTGCCTCCTGATGATCTCGTCGCCCGCATCGCCGCTCCTCACCATGTCCCCACCGCCCTTCTCTTCTCTTCCGCCCGCCCTACCGCCTGTCGACCCCGACGACTCCATCTAGTACGGCAACATCCAGTACCTCATCAACATCTCCGCCACGGGCGCCGCCTCCTGCGTCCTCCTCTTCCTCCTAGTCAAGCTCCGCAACGACCACCGCCAAATCCCAGGGGCCTCCGCGCTGTTTGCCAAGCTCCTCGCCGTCTACCACGCCACCGCGCCCCAGATCACACTCCGGTGCGGCGCAGACGCTTCACAGTTCCTCCACATCGAGCGGGCCAGCTTCGCTGCCCTGCTGGCCGTTGCCGCCGTGGCCGTACTCGGTGCGCTGCCGCTCAACATCTACGCCGGGGATGCTTCCACCGTGGACCAGTTCACTCGGACCACCGTCAACCATATACCGAAAGGGTCGCCGGTCCTGTGGTTTCATTTCCTGTTCATGTTCATTATCGTGGGGATTGCGCACTACGGGATCTCCACTATCGAGGAGAACCTCCAGATCACGCGGTTCAGGGACGGGAATGGACCCCAGTGACCCGGCCGCGAATTCCATTGCTATCTTCACCGTCAAGGTGCAAGGGATACCTAAGGTGCTCGCAGGGGATAAAGCTCCATTAGAAGGGTACTTCCAGCATCGGTACCCTGGCAAAGTGTATCGCGTTGTGGTACCTTTCGATCTATGTTCCCTGGATGGCCTCATCACCGAATGGGAGAAAGTCCAGACAGATATAGCAAAGCTGGAAGCGTGAATTGATCTGGAGTTTTTTCTATCAGAGTATGGAGGCAGTGGCGACACTTACGAGGGCAGCAGCAGGAACCAAGTGTGGATGTTTCTCACTAACATGTGGCGAGTAAGTAGGTTCAAACTGGGCCTCACTGACGAGCACAGGTTGCAGAAGCTGCAGGCTATGAGGGTGAAGCTATCTGCCAAGCTACTCAGCTACAGGGATGGGCGGGCACCAGGTGCAGGCATGATTGATAATGTTAATGAGCAATCAACACTCCTTGTACGAAATGTACTTGCCAAACTAAATAATTGACTAGTCACAGTAAAAATTGTTCGAAATGTACTTGCCAAATAAATTCACGTAAATTTATCATAAATGACATATTACAGTAAGTACAACTTGCATTTTTATTTTATTTTAAATAGTCCGTGGAGCCAAATTACAATGCTCAAGATGTTGAAAGTACTTATTCGACATTCAAAGTAACTTCATAATACAAAAGTAACTGCATGGTATGAAAGTACTCATCTGACATGGAAAGTAATACTAGGACACAAACAGTAACTATATTGTACAAAAAGTAACTTTCTGACACTAAAAGTAACATAAGGACACAAAAAGTAATTATGTGATATGAAAAGTAATTGTCTGACACAAAAGGTACCTATTCGACATTCAAATAACTCCATAAGACAAAAGTAACTGTATGGTATGAAAGTACCCATCCGACATGGAATGTAATACTCAGAAACAAATAGTAACTGTATGGTACAGAAGGTACTGTTTCACACTGAGAGGAACACTAGGACACAAAAAGTAACTATATTGAATGAAAAGTAACTGTCTGACACAAAAAGTAACTATCTGACACTAAAAGTAAAATTAGAACACAAAAAGTAACTATATAGAATGGAAAGTATTTGTCTCTTTTTTTGGGATAAAGTATTTGTCTCTATAAACCAAATCACATGTAAAAATTAGAAATCCAAAACAACAAGTAACTCAGACATAACAGAAAGAGGCGAAATCAAATCGTCAACTCGCATTCCACTACTTAATCTAGTCAAAGATGCAAACGTATTTACACTAGTGCACAATGAGCAATCCGGCATACGAAAATTCCCAGAAACAGCTATTGCACATTGCCACCTTATTGAATTGCAATTGACGACATTGAATTGCAATTGACGATGACTTAGAGATTTGTTTCTATCACCTAACATATTCGAGATTACACACTGCCAGGTAGTTACGAATGGACTGGAAACTACCTCGATATTTAAGTATTTGAGATCATGCACTAGCAATACCACACAGCATATAGCATGATCTATAATACTTCTTTACTTACCGATACAGTCCCTAACAAACGGGGATTGAAAGGGGATCATTGAAGCCTTTCAGTTGATTGTTGTTATCAATCAAAAGATACATATAAGCCGTGGATCTAGTAATGTCATGACAGTACCCATCCAGCATAGAAAGTAACACTAGGACACATATAGTAACTATATGGTATAAAAAAGTAACTATCCGACAAAGAAAATAATTCTAGGACACAAATAGTAACTATATGGTATAAAAAGTAACTATTTGAAAGTAATTGTATGGTATGAAAGTATCCATCTGACACTAAAAGTAACACTAAGTTACAAAAAGTAACTATATTGTATAGAAGGTAACTATCCGACGCCAAAAGTAATACCGATACACAAAAAGTAACTATATGATACAAAAAAATAACTATTTGATACTAAAACTAACATCATGACACAAAATGTAGCTATCCGACACCGAAAGTAACACTATGACACAAAAAGTAACTATATGGTATGGAAAGTAACTATCTAACATTAAAAGTAACATCATGAATCAAAACGTAACTATCAGACACTGAAAATCATAGCACGACTCAAAAAATAACTATATGGTAAGAAGATTAACTATCCAACACTTAAAGTAACACAAAGACATAGACAGTAACTATCTGACACTAAAAGTAATATGAGGATACAAAAAGTAACTATATAGTACTAAAAGTAATCATCCTACACCTAAAGTAACACCAAAACATAAAAAGTACAAAATAGAATGTAGAAAAATTAAACACTCTTCATTTTTTTTAGGAATGTCACTTACATTATATTTACTATAATGTATGTTACATTATCTCCATACCAATCGATTTGATATCCATCTAATACGTAGTTACATGATCAATATTATATTTATTGTCACATATGTGAATCTGATCAACATCTTCCACCTTACGCCTGCAGCATCGTTAAAACAATGACATCCTTTTGGTTATTAGTTTATACATCTTATTTTAATTACAACATTCTAAAATTATGGTTCGTGTATGCAATATTACTTGTAATCATTAATACACAATAGTTTGTATGTATTATTAATATGCATGTCGTTGTACGGCCAGAGTAGCTCAATGACTTCATTTCTGCCAGCTAGGATGCCATTAGCGTTGCCATTTACATCCCCGGGGTTAATTTCTGCAAGCTCGAACTGGTTTAATAGAGGTGAAGATATCGGTGTAGTTAGGGACTAATGCTACTGTTCTGCAGCAAGTCACACTAGTATCTGTGCAATACTAAAAAGATCTCTGTACCGTTCAATATCCATTAACAAACAGAGTTCCGGCTAGCTCACTGCTGCTGGGATCACCACGAACGAATCCATCCTTAAACTAAATCTCCCCCTGCCTTGCTATAGCAACATGTCTCCTTGAGCTGAACAAGAGATCACCCACGAAACTCAGCAAGGTACTGCTAAGGTTGCCGATTGATTTATTAGGAGCCAACATGGCCACTTGTTGTGCAGCGTGCTGCAACAACATGCAAGCAGTAGTGTCGACCTGGTTAACACCATCGCCACCGCCTAAGAACACTCTTCCTGCGCCGCCGCCGCCGCCTGTTCTGTTCACCCAATGACAATGGCAGCCCGGCAGAAGCACCCCTGCCATCTCATGAACCAGCCTCACTTCTTGTGTTCCCAAGGCAACCTGCACAACAGTGCCCCAGTCCTCCTCTGACTCCTTCGTCATCATCGTCCTACCACCGGCTCCAGCTCCGGCTAGTTTACATTCACATGCCGCCTGACCAGCATCTACGGCGGCGTCAAGGGGTCGGTGTTGGTGTCGGCACCACTCGTAAGGTAGCCTAGGAATTTATCGGTGTCAAGTGGCCCGCCGAGGCTGACAGTGGTAACCACAATTGGGATGGCGTAGGTGTGCTCATCGGGTCGTTTCTTTACCGGACATGCAGATCAACTGAAAATGTGATAATTCCGTAAACAATGGTGAACATGTTTCTTAGGATCTCCGGATGGACTCCGCCTCCTCGGACACCTTTCAGAAGCAGACCCAAGCTCTGAGGACCAAAAGTCCACCTTCGTTCCGTCAAACCTAATTTGGGCTAACACAGAGCATTGAGAGAGTTGATGACCACGACGTTGGCTGCTACCTCACCTACTTGGATCTACCGTAGCATATCCTTTTGTTTCCATTGATTTCAGGGTTCTTTCTCATATGGAGTGGCGGCATGAACATGTCAGGGAGCCGGAAAAGGGTGACCTCAATGGGGCGACCATCTACTAATTCGAGCCATATTTACAACATGTGCCACCGTGCTCCTGCGCCGGGTAGGCTAACCAAAGTACCCGCGCGGGCATTCAATAAACTCCTATATATATATATATATATATATATATATATATATATATATATATATATATATATATATATATATATATATATATATATATATATATATATAATGTGAACACATGAGACTTTTTTGCTCGGACAAAGGTCTTTGATAGAGCAAACTCAAAAGTAAGGACTGTCCAAAAGACCCAAAACCACTAGGCTAGGCAGACCACCATAGCATGATACCACGGCAACCTCAGTTATTACTTACAACATTCGCTTTGCTGGTGTACAGGGAGCTTTTCAGTATATTTGAAGGGAGTTTTTCCCAAGAAAAACTCCTTCAATTTTAAAGAAATCCGAAATAATCACTTTTGTTTTCACGAATCCTAAAAAATCATTTAACTGTTCCTGCTTACCTGCCGTTCAATTTGATGACTTCCTCTTTGTCTTCTGCCGGTTTACAATATATATAACTTTAGGTTATACATGAATTTGATTCAAATTGATCTGCGTAGGCTTGTGATGGATATATAAAAACAGAGAACATTTCTTTCGCATTTATATTTCAATCTAGAAAATTTTGATATTTGACAATTTCAAATTTTCGGTTTTAAATTTCAATTGTAGAAATTTTGGGCCAGATTTGAAACCAGGTTTCTTTTTCCTCACGGCATGGCCACCTGGATGCGCTGATCATGAGATTACACAAGTATAATCAAGTATGAAACAGGTATTTGTAGTTGTAGCAGATTTTATTAAGTGTAACCCAGAATTATACATTAACAAACCGGGTTTGGATCCATGTTACATTTTTCACAAACGATCAGGCTCCAAGTCCATCTAGGTCTGCTTTACATTATACCGGACATGTTTCTAATCCAAAACGGACGAAAATTTATATTCTTTTTGTCCGTAGTAATATTACAGATTTAAACAAAATCACAAAACTTAAGACAAACATTAAATAAACTAATGCAAGTGTCGTAGATGGGACATTGGCAAAACCAATAAGAAGCAATCCATCAAGTTGAATAGTGGGTGAGGGTCTTTTTAAGATTTGTGAAAAAGAAAAACGGGGGATTATCTAGGATTCCCTTGAAACCGAGAGGGTGTTCATAAGGGGGGAAAAACTCTAGTTAAATTAAAGATATTCCCCTTTCGGGGAAGGTGACCCCACCTACCAGACCAGCCTCCACTCTACACGATCAAGATCGAGATCTTTTAAATTCGTTTACAAAATCTGTATTTGTTTATAAATAGGTATTTTTAATTATAACTCATGAAAATTAAAATCCAGTGAAACTTGAATGAAACGGGCTTATAGAGAGATCTTCCTCCACTAAAGCTAAAGTTGCACAAGTTTCTGAAAACAAAATAAGTTGTTTGTTTGTCTACTTGCCTGAATCAAATTTTAAGCATACATGATAATCTCTACACAGAAAAAGTATAAAATAGTGGTATTGGTCATCAATAACACGTCAACAGGCATCCGCAATTTTGAAGCAGTTGCTATGCGCAGGAGTACAAGAGGGGTGTTGGCTTGTCTCCCACCGGAAAAAAATGTCTCGCACACAGAATCCAACGAAAGCTTCAAAGTTTACATTACTGCTGCATGGCAGGAGCACCAATAGCTGCACCTTCCAAAATTCTCCTCACATCTGTATCAGGATCGGCCAATTCTGCAGGAGTCTGTGAAAGTGCAAGTTTAAATAAGGTGGCAAGCAGAAAGTAGTAAAACCTCTATCCAGTAAAAGATAGCAAGAACCTTTCCGAAGATGTTCACTTTCGTTTTTGAAGCACCAGCTGCCAATAACAGCTGAACAACAGGCAGATGGTCCCCTCTTGCTGCATGGTGAAGAGGCTAAAAAGGCATCTGACTGTTAGATTCAAAACATGGGATGTTTAGTGAGGAAAATGCTCAATTTCACTTACAGTATCACCTTCTACATCAACCGTGTTCAACATACGCTGCAGACTATCGGGATTAGCAGCATTTATTAGTAGTTGCACAATACCAGTGAAGCCTGGCAAAACACAGAGGGAAAACTGTGGTTATCTATAAGTCATCAAATTACTTTATTCGAGGTAACAGAATTCTACCTCCTGCACAAGCATCGTGAAGGGGAATAGCTCCATCCTCATCCTTGATCTCCAAACTAGCTCCACGTTCCAATAGCAGCTGCAAACAATATATGGCAAACCATTGAATGCTAGCCTTCATTTGACAGAATTCATAATAACGAAAAACAGTTCTGCGCTCACAATTACCTGGACTCCGGGAAGAAGACCATAAAGACAACACAAATGGAGAGCAGTGTCACCATCTTCAATAGGCTGGTCAACATTTCCACTTAGATTATCTGCAGTTACAACGAAAACAAGCAGAGCTGAGAACATATAAGAAAATATTTTGAGGCTGTCAAGATGATCATTAGAAAAGTGATATAAATATCATCTCTATAAGAGAAGTGAGATAAACGACTGAATACTTGATATCAGACCAACTACGCCTTCTAAGAAAGACCTGCATCACCTAAAACCTCGGTTGAAATTTATTTATAGATTCAACTTTGATACAACATCTGGCTGTGTACTTGGGGCTTCATACCCATGAATACTTTGAGAAGTGCCTACATCACCTAATACCTCACCAGTAAAGCTTTACATGCAAAGCTAATTGGGACCGAAACATTAAGCACATAACAGATAAAAAGGCTGTTTATATCTACATGGTTGCCACACATGCTGCTAACAAAGACAAAGTGTTGTCCTAATCATGACATACTGTGTTTCGATCACACAAACTGTCAAATAGGACTATGCTAAACTTCCCATTTAATAAGTGAGCAATAATGTGCCATCATGAACTGCTTAGTTCAAATTGGAATATGTACCTAATATCTTCCTCCTCTGCCTTCTGAAACAGGCACTGCTGCAAGTAACATGGCCACAACCACTAGAAGCATTTATCCCTTCCATCTTCTCCCATGCTCCTCCTCGGAAATGAGAGAAGGCCAAAAAAATGAACCACCACTAGGACCAACGAACCTTAGCTAGGGATGGCATATAAATAACATGCATCAAATCCAACCTGACCCACTCTAAGTGTTAGTTTAGGTGGATGCAGTGTAGTCTGGATCGACAATAAAAGTTACATAGAAAATTCGCAACTTGTCATCCAACTACACCCTACCAAAAAGGCCCTAAACTGACCCACCTTGGTTGGATAGCCAAAAGAAATGCTGAGGGAAAATGATAGTGATTACTTACTCGGATGGTTTAAGATATTTACCCTGCCTGAACCATTAATCCATAGAGCCTGGGCATCCGACAAATCATTTTCCTCTGGAACCTTACCATGCTGCACTTCTGCGCCCCCTTGTCCAAATTCCTTCTTTTTCCATCAGCCTAATCTCTGACAGGTTTGGGAAAGCAAAGCCGGTGAAATCCCCCTCCCCCCTGACCCAATATCTTTAGTGCCATGGTTGCAGCCAGACTGGAGGCATCCTCTATTTTGAGCACGGCTGGAGGATGGGATGAGCATGGGGAGGTGTTTATCTAGAAAAGGAGAAGGCCAGACAAGTTGAGATCCAGCAAGAACTAGCCATGAATGAACTGGGATCCCTTGGAGAACCTTTTGTCCTGCAGCACGAGCTTCTTGAGCTCACCAAGGTCCCTGTTTAGACACCCTAATGTGTCTTCGGACAACATTCCCCCCGATTATTAGGAGAACAGGGGGTCACGGGCCCTGCATGTTGTCAGCTATCTCAATCAAGTCTGTTGTGGATCACTAGCTGGGTCAACAAGACAGATGGAACTAAAGAAAGATAGAATCCAACTTCCATTCAACGATAAAATCAGCAAAAGGTTGATCTTTTGGGAATGGATTTGGTATTTGTTTATGCCTTTAATCTAAAAATTCCGCAAGAAAAGAATTATAAATGGCAGGGAGGCATTTCAAACATGCCTCCAAATACCATGGGTACAACCAGGAGTTCCTCATGTAGGACAGCGTGAACCAGTTGTGGAGCTTGGCATAGTCACAACAGTTATTATTTGAATGCGAGTTTGCATAGCACGCAGCTACCAGTAGAGGAAAAAGCCATAACCGGCTACCCACTTGTTGTCCTATCCGGAAAGTGGGCCACACGCATATAGTAAAAAAAAGTGCAGATGTTCTATCTACTTCCCAACGAATTGCACATGTGTTATCCCAATCTACCACAGATTACGAAAAGTACTTGAATTTATAAAAAAAATCGTTTATAATTCCCACTATTTTTTTCAAAAAACTTTGTAGCTCCCAATTTCTCCCTACTCCAAACTCCTTCTCAAATACGCAAGTATTTTACTCCAGTAAATTAGCTAATTTGTCTAATTCATCATGCTATAACCAGTAACAAAGTATTTTTTTTAAAATCATTTTCAGTAGGCATCTCTCCGATCGTATAGTACTAATTCAGAACACTCAATTCTCAATCTTACTTCATATATAGTACACGACTTTCCAATAGTATAGTACCACGTCACACTACAATATCCAGATATTGTACAGACGTACAATACTAATTGACTGTTCTATTATTATTAGTGTCAAACTTTATACAGACAATACTAGTTCGCCTTATTGAGCAGTTGTACAGTACTACCTCACATTATTGTATACAATATCACAAATTTCAATCTTTTGTTCATATATTATCATTATCATTATTAACTTACCGCTGTATACCGATGGATTTTGTTGGCTTGAACATTTTCTTTTTCAAGACTTAATGAGGATAATTTCACATTCAAGTGGTTATTTCTGATGATTCTTATTGTACAGTCCTACAATACTTGCTCACATTATCGTAACAGTACTAACAATTCAGTACTAACAAATGCAACTCTCATTATTGTATAGTACAGTACAGTACAATTGTGCAGTACTAACTCACATTGTCATACAATATTAACAATTCTTTTTCAAGTACTAATAAAGATGCTTCGCACACAATACAAGTACAATATTAATAACCACATTTTGCATACATTGAGAATTTAGCATTTGTCAAAATTGCTTACACGAAGTACTGTACTAACAACCATATTTTACAAGAAATACAATACTAACAGCCACATTTTGTATACATTCAAATGTAGCGTTTTGGCAAAATTGCGTACAAGTACAATATTTTCAACCACATTGCACATGAAATACAGTGCTAACAACCACATTTTGGCTTTTGCATACAATCAAAATGTAGCATTTGACAAAATTGTGTAAGTACAGTACTAACAGACACATTGTAGAAGAAGTACAATACTAACATCAACATTTTACAGTACAAGAAGTACAATACTAACGTCCACATTGTACACTAAGTACAATACTAAGAACCACATTTTTACATACATTCAGAATGTAGCGTTTGACAAAATTGTGTACAAAGAGTATAATACTAACCATGGAAATAAAAAACCTGCCTTGATGCTCTTGAGGCTTACGCCTCTTGGTGAAGGCTATCCCAAGTGTGCCTTGAGGCTTACGCCTCGATTTCCTAGATTGAGGCTTACACCTCACAATGTTTTAGGCCCACCTCAAAGCATTGAGGCTTTGAGGCTCAAATAAGGCGCAAGCCTCATTTTTGGATGATAAAGTCTTACGTTAACCACCAAATTGTCTACTTTTAAGATTATTACAAACATTTTCTTTAAAAAATCATTCTTGTAGTTAATTGTTATTTTTTATTAATGAAGATGTTAATCATCATTCTCTGAGTGAGATCATTGAATCTTCATCATTAAATTTATCTTTGTTTGCTACCTTCTTATTCACTATGTCGGTGAATTTCATATTATTGTTAACTAATTTTGGTTCCTTGTTTTTAATTTGAAATTCTATCTCCTTTAATGTTTGTGTCGATGACATCTTTTATTCTAATAGTATAAAGAATTGATATCTCGTTCTTTTTCTACCTATTTATTTTATTATTGTGGTGGGTCTCAAGTCTATTATAATTATTAAGTTTCACAACTAGTTTCTATTTCATAGTTGTTCTTGTAAATACCTATTTTTGTTATACACACATGTAAATACATAACATATAAATATTTATATATATGTAAATATATGTATAGAATTATTTTTATGACTGCCTCATACATATTTTGAGGCTTACGCCTCAAACGCCTCAAGGCTTACGTCTCGCCTCATTGAGACAAAAACGCCTCATTACGCCTCACGCATTTTACAACCTTGATACTAACAGACACATTGTACAAGAAGAACAATACTAACAACCACATTTTGCAGTACAAAAGTACAATGCTGAGAGTCAATCTTTTCTTATGTAGCCTTTGTCAAAATTGCGTACATTCATGTCATTTTTTGCAAAAAGGTACTCATCTTGCTTTCATACTTCCATTTATTCATAAATGAAAATGCATTATCTTCATCAGTAGGAAGAAGCGTTTGGCACTGCCTAAACGACACATGTAGACACATATTTTGCAATACATTAGCATTTACAAATATAGTAGTACAATAGTGCATGTCTAAAAGTACAGTACTAAACCCTACTCATTCAAAAATACAATACTAAACCCATTGCTAGCGTCAGTTCAACCAAATCAATAGATGAACAAGTGGGTATTGTACAAGATTTGGGGGAAACACAAAGTAGGGTATTTTACTCTACATTTTGGGGGGGAAATAAGCGTATTGTTCCAGGAACCACATTACCTCTAACGATCTGCGAGATGCTATATGCAGCACCACCTACGACGATCCTAGTTGTCCACGATCGGCGAGATCTCCGACAGGACCGTCAAGAATCCCTTGAAGCAGAGCATCACTGTACTACTGCAGGAGCACTAGGGTTGTGGTGGAGACTAGGATCGGCGGAGGTAGTTGTAGCGGAGTTCGGTGAGGGAGAAGGGGAACGACAGAGAAACCTGAAAAATCAACGTATTGTACTCCAGCAAGAGCGCTAGGAATGTGAAATATGACGAGGAGGAGAGATCTTGGGAACAAAGAAACTGATCTAGCAAATATTTGGACGTCACAGAGGAACTGTGAGAAGCTCACGAGTCCCAAACGCCTCTTCGGCTTCTGAGGTGCACAAGAGATTCGTATCAGCCGTAAAGTGGTTGGGTGCAGACTTTTTGCGGGCTACCAAAGAAATGGGTGGGTTATCGGGTTTGTAAGTGATTGTGGGTAGCGTAACTCTAGAGTTGGGAGCGCCAAGCAAGTCAACTACCAGAGGTTGGGAATTGAGGCCCAGGCTCATGGGCAGTAGTTAAGAGCAGCTTGATTGAAAATATGGAGTTCCATGTGGCTGGGGGAGGACAAAAAGGATGACGAGATCAGGTTCTTGAGGAAATTTCATTGTGTTCGATGTTGGTCAAATGCAGCAGCACCATGCATAGATCTTGTTCCAAAATGCAGTAAACAGTGTACGGGCAGAGAGGGTAACGCAATGAGTATAAGTGGTATGTGGGGGTAAAAAAGCCAGAATATATGCATTTTCTTATTTAATAAATTAATTATACATTATTTTTTGTGTGCTAGTAGACCTTTCAAAAGAGGTGTTTTAATCGGCCACTTAATCAGTTAAGCGGTCAAACATGCAGCTCAGAAGGGCTCAATTGTCAGATTAGCAATATGTGCAATAGTTGAATGGTTGCACAAGCATATACAGCCATATGATCCATTTACCCAAACAATGGTGTCATGCATGCAAAAATAGACCCCATTAGCCTAATTTTTCCAAATAACTAGCATTGGAGGCCATGTAAACATTTAACAAAGTGGTGGGGGTTGGGTTGGAATTATCACAAGTACGCGTCGTGGTTGTTGCGAATGCCTTTGTGGCCTCGGCTGATTCGATAATGACCCAACCCTAACTCTTTAATCTCTAGCTTTGAGTTGAACAAGACCTAGCCTCGAGTACATCTAGTTGTAAGTTGATCTTATAGGTCCATTGACCTTGAAAGCAATGGGGAATAATCATAGTTTTGCATGAGGTGGTTAGCATCAAGGGGGATCAGGGAAATGATTGACATATCTCTTGAGCTTCCTACACTAAGAAAGTGGGTTGCACTCCACCTTCAAGACCATATATTGTGTCAGCTTTGTCAGCTTTCTCTTTACATCGCACGCTAAAAAGTGTAGGGTTGACAATGACTAACAAAAAAAGGGGATGAGTGGCTGTCATGAATAAGCACAAGTTGGTCTATCTGGGTTTTATTTGCAAATAAAGAAGTAATGTCTACCAGAGGAATCCCGAATTATCTGAGTGGATAATGATACCTTAAACACTGAAATTGGAATGAACACGAAATAAATATTTCATGAAAGCAAGAGAATCTTGTTGGGGTGAGGTCATACTTGTTAAGACATTTCATGAAAGTGGGAGAATTTAGTAGGGGTGGGGTCATACTTGTTAAGGTGTATCTAAGAAGCCGTCTTGTGGCAAGGTGCCCCAGGGAGGTGTGACTTGGCACGCGCCTTGCCTAATTTATCTCCGTATATTATTTTGTGGATCCTAGTGCATATCAATGAATTTTATTTAGTTTTTGATGTCAAGGAACCCCTCTCGGGCAGGGCCACATTGGACCGCCCCAGTAGAGTATACCCCAGGACTAGACGTTGGGGGGGGGGCAAGTCACCGCCGTGCCAAGTCTTATAGAACTATTGTCGCAAAGCTAACCCCTAGTTGGTGTGTCTGCAATAGATTTTTCACTAAAATCTGACCCTGAGGGGATTCAAACCCAAGACCTCATGTCTAACAGACCACCTTGTCTACCAGTTGAGCCAACCTTAGTTTTACACATATCAATGAATTATAATGATCTACCTTGTTTGAATGTTCAAAACATAACTTATTGTCCTTGTAATGTGCATATAAATTTTCCTTATAGATTAATACACTATTTGATGTTTCTTTTATATTTCTAGTTATGTGGCTTGCCGGCTTCAATTCATTTTTAGTCTTATGGGCTATGTAAGATAGCCAATACCTTTTTAAAAACTTGCATATGTTTTAACTTGAAATCTCTAGTTTTTTGTATATTCATCATTTATACCTTACATTGCTTAGAATAATTCTTTGGTTGCTTGGCAATAATGCAAATTATAAATGGTTGGAAACGTAATTCATTATGTTTCTTATCATAAAATATATGTATATGAAAAGAATGACAACAAATTTATGTACATACATGCATACATAAGTACAAAATATATGTATACAAGGAGAGAGATATCCCAAAAAATCATGAACTTTACAAATACATGTGCGAAAGTGTACTAAGATTTTTTAATTTTAAAAGCCTAGCGCAAGGCTTTTAACCTTCGCCACCTTGGTACCTTTCCGCCTTAACAAGTATGGTCACCACCAATGACAAAACAAAGCATTGACCCTTTGTGGGAATGAATGTGGTTTTTTGGGACATGATCAATGTTTTAAAAAGCGTGAAGCGGGAGGCGTGCGGACGAGACCTTGTAGCCGATTAAGCGGCAGGCAGGCGATTAAGCGGGCGATTTTTGAAAAAGCAGATGCTTAAAATCTTATATATTTATATACAAAATTACATGTATGTGTATATAAAAAATATATTTCTAAGGAAATCAGTAATACTAACCAGTAGTATCAATTAGTAATGAACGAAATCTGTAAGAAAATCAGTAAAATTAGTATAACCATTAGAAGTATAATAGAGTAATACGATATTTACTTGGATATATTACAGCAGTACCCTATTATATACAGCTTACATACAAAGTTTGCATTCTAAAGTAGGACTAGGAATATCATAGAACATTTAATGTATACAAGCTTCATATATTATACTCAATACTACTTGGATTATATAATTAATTAACATTACATGCTTACAACAGCATTTTTTTTTCAAAAAGTGGGAAAAAAGCGGGAAAAAAAGCGGGCAAAAAGCGGGGAAAAAAGCGGGCGTTTTTTGAAAACCCGCTCAAGCGGGCGCTTAAGGGCGATATTAGGCGGATGGGCTTTGCTGCCCGCTTAAGCGGCCGCTCAAGCGGCCAGGCGGTCGTTTTTTAATTCACTGCACATGATTGGAGTGTCATTCATGGTGCTAGTAAAAATGGAAGTAAGCATACATTTGCAGGTAGTGAACTACTTTCGAGAAGAACGACAATTCTGTTCATGCTCAATTTGTGCCATTACACGGATGGTATCATCCATGTCACAAAAAGCTCGAGTGTCAGAGCAATTGATGAAGCGAGATCAGATTGATACATTGTGATAAGCATAGTGTTGTCACGATTGAGCTCATCCTAATAGAGCATGTCCTAGAGACTCCATGGCTACTCCTCATTGCCTCGACTAAGTCAACTTCTTGCTCAAAGTCAAATCATTTAAGGGACCTTTGATATCCATAGTTGACATGAATAAAGAACTCTATGTCTGTGTCAGTGTTTTGAAAAGCGGCCGCCTGAGCACCACAAGGTGTTGGCTGCTCAGTTGTAGCTTTAGGCGGATTTTAGGCGGCTTAGAGTTAAGCGGCCTCTTATTGCCCGCTCAGCCTGCTTGAGTGGCTGCTTCAAAGGTTGCTTCGGGAGCCCACTTCTTGTCGCTTAAGTTTTAGGCGGCCAATGTAGGCCCAATTATCGGTTGAATAACTGCCAACCCACAAATATAACACTATAGTATTCCAATATAGCTATATGCTACTGTAATATCCAAAATATACTACTGTAATGTGAAATATATCACTAAAACAAGGATCATTGAATATTGTACTCTCGTATTTCTACTATATAGAGGAGTGTGTTATCAACTAAACATACATTTAATTACTTAATACCTATATTATTATATACTATGGATTTGTCAATAATAATGTTCTTAAACTTTAATGTAACCATGTATTATATTGTATTGCATATCCTATCTCTTGTATTGTTCTGTAATTAACTACTTCATCATCATTGTCATCATCTAAGCCTCAATCCCAACCATGTTTGGGTCGATTAGATAGATCCTTCTTTTCCAATCAGCTCTGTTATGGGCCATACTCCGATCAAGATGTAAAGATTCAAAATTTCTCTTTGTAAGCTTTTACCAAGTTAATTATAAATGGTTGTTTGGCAATAATGCAAATTATAAATGGTTGGAAACCTAATTCGTTATGTTTCTTATCATAAAATATATGTATATGAAAGGAATGACAACAAATTTATGTACATACATGCATACATAAGTACAAAATATATGTATACGAGGAGAGAGATGTCCCAAAAAATCATGAACTTTATAAACACGTGGGAAAGTGTACTGAGATTTTTAATTTTAAAAGCCTGGCTCTAGGTCATTATGTAGTCAAAGCTTAGATGACCTTCACACAACTTGTCCTCGATGCTCACCACCCCAACTTTGTTCCTTATGTAGTCATTCCTCAAACAATCTTTTCTTGTCTTCTCATACATCCATCTCAGCATACGCATTTTGGCCACATTCATCTTATTAAGACCTTGTTTCTTCACTGTCATCATTCACTCCCATATAGCATTGATGGTCGTGTTGCTATTCTATAAAACTTACTTTTTAATCTGAGAGAGATCTTTTGGTCACATACTACTCAGTTGCACTCCTCCACTTCAACCATCCTGCTACGATCCTGTGACAAACATCATCTTAGACCTCACCCTCGTTTTCAACAATAAAATCCAAGTAACGTAACTTATCACATATTGGTACATCCATTCCATCCACTTGACTCCACCATTCACAATTCTAAATTGGTTGAAATTGCAATGCATATATTCAGTTTTGCTTCTACTAATCATAAATCCATGTAATTAACTCCTTATACTTGAATAATTAGATGTAATTGACCAGTGTATGTATTTTCTACTAGTATGTAATTAACTACTTTTACTTGAATAATTAGATAATGTAATTGACCAGTGTATGTATTTTCTACTAGTATGTAATTAACTACTTTTACTTGAATAATTAGATAATGTAATTGACCACTATATATATTATATATTGTGTACCACTAGCTGATGAACTATAATTACATATAACGTACCGGCTACTTCTGTGTATATTAATTTAGTATATTACTATATAAGTATAATACGGTTTGGGTAATTTACTACTTATGATAGTTACAGCAGTTCTCAAATTTATATAATTGTTTTACATTGTTTTTTGCAGTTATGTTATAAACTAGTTACATAATTGAGTAGGGTGTACAACTTCCTATAATGATAATTTATATATGAATATATACAAAATTACATAGTTAAATAAGGATCTGCTTTTAAAAAAAAAGTGGCTGCTTGAGCCCCCGCTTGGCGCCCTAGCGGCCACAAGGTGTTGTTCGTACACCTCCCGCTTACCACTTTTTAAAACATTGGTTTGTGTTCATTTCGATCTAGGCATGTGTGCGGCAGGACAGTGCACCATGATCCTCTATCAATATTTTTACGAAATATATTATACTTTGTGTATACTATAATTAAATAAAATCTTTACTGGATCATTTACCAACGTTGTATCCTTTAACCAAAAAGTAATTCAATAAAAAAAATGAGTGAATTTATATATTGTGGTTGTTTCTTTTTTCTAATAATTAACTAATGTTTTCATATATTTTCCAGCAAGAAGAAACTTCCCAATTCATTATCGTCATCCCTTTATATATCTTTCCTTCTCCTGATTATCTTAATTATCTTTCGAGTTAAGCACTTTCCTTCTTCATGTCATTTTTCCTTTCTATATAAAAATTCTTGTTTCACACATATCGAAAACTTAGACATCTATAAAACACTGGACGTGACTGTAGTTGTAGGAGATGGGTCTATATTAGCCAATGCAACTAAACATCCAATATGATTGCATATTCTGCGAGTGTAGGTCATATAACACCATATAATAGACAACTGTAGTACGGTAAAATTGAGAAGAAATTATAAATTAAACATATGTGCTGCCATCTTTTATCTTTTGACCATTTTGATTGCAATGTTCGCTATATAAAAATGTTTGGGCCTATGGGGCCAAGATGAGTTGCACACTACTTAAAGTTGTCCTACTTAACATCAACATTTGGATTTCAGGATAAAGAGTAAACGTTTGACAACAAGTATATTAACTCTGCAATTGATTAATTCAAACAAAAGATCTTGTAAGTTGCAATGATAAACAAGCTAAAGAATAAATGAAAAGAGAAAGATACGAAACCGCTGCATACCGAGAGCGCTACGGAAGGCCTCTAGGTCGCCAGACTCAGCCGCCGTGGCAAGGTCAAGGAGGTGCGGCGGAACGTCAGCGTCGCCCCAGTCACCTACTACCACCTCTACGATGCCATCCTCCTCCTCCTCCATCCCGTTGCGGCCACCTGGTACGGCCATTTCCTCTTCCTTCGACCTTTCCGATCCTCACTGGCAACCTCAAACGCACGGAAAGCGTGGATTCTGACGACCAGCGGATTGTTCGGTTGCAGTTTGTTTAGAACAGGGGTTTCACCTGTCGCTTGCAAATAATAACAAAACCCTAGTAAAGCGGAGATGGTCAATGTGCACAGTAAGATTTGTGTCAAAATCATTAATGAAATACACAGTATCTTAAGGGGCCAATACTGGAATGCATTCAGCCACCAGATTAATCACTTGCTAGCGACGTGGGCCAACCACATGGGTTTTGTAAGAGTCAATCACAAGAGAGTATTATGATTTCTTCGGATGGTCTAATTTTAATCTTATGTTCCGGTATATCAACGTATGTGATGTTATAGATTATACAAAAAAATATAATGTTGTTTTGATATACTATTATAAATTAATATAAATTATCATCCATCATACTTCCTAGCCACTGGATATTTATGCTGTTATATAACGAAATGCAAAGCTTTATTATATAATATAAAGTATTAATTTAGTTATATAGTATATTATTTTTATCAACGATACCAATCCCGTAGTTAACTATGAATACATGGTTTATTTACTTACTATGTATAGAGAGCCATCCGCCAAGTGAATTCCGTATTAACTTATGTAAATAAACGGTTTACATTAATTTTTCAAGTTCTTTGTTGTCAAAATTGGTTATATGAATCATCTCATTCACTTTTTTTACTATTACATATGATTAACGAAATTATTTTTCTCTCTATTATATTATCTAGTCTATCATAAGACATACAATGTTCTATGTAACATAAATAGACCATTATCAAACTGAGTGTTACTCTACACATGTTAGAAATAATTTTGATTGTTCATTATTTTAATAGCATCTTTGTATTACATAATTAAATATGTAAAAGTTTCATAGCTCGTCTATAAAAATTCTTTCACATAATATTCCATGTTCCAAACACCAAGTCAATTGCGATACAATGTTGCTCTACTCTTATTGTTCTAAACATTTTAGATGTATATATTGTTTTCTGTAATTATCTAGTTCAGACTTTCATTTATTATAGCACTCAAGCTTTGTCTCCACTTGGTTTTACATACCATAACTATTCAATGTAAAAGATAATGTTCATATGAATGTTTTGTCCGTGAAGTGGTCTTTATTTCTCACAATGTATTTTAGTTTGCATAGTTGTTGCTCCTTTAAACTAAGATGACTATCACAAGACCTTAGATAAATCGCTACATGGTTTTGTCATTAATATCATCAAGATATTTGTCACCTTTGGTATTTTCATATATTATTTAAATTTGTATATCATTTTGCTTGGTTAATAGAATTTCTTTGTTGCAACATAATCACTAATAAGAATAACAGTTAGCTAACTCCTAAGGTGCTATTAATTCTTCAAAAAATATATTCTATGAAAAGAAGTAATAGTTATTGATTCTTTGTTTGATCGTCAAAAAGTGCCAAGATCAAATAATAATTTAGTCATATTCCATAAACAATAGTAGCATATGTTGAAGCTATTCATAATAGTAGTTTTATCTAAATTTTCTTGTTAGTTTTATATATTCTATAAAGTAATCAGTTGTCATCTTCTAAGCCACATTTCCAACCACAACGGATACTATCATGAAGATGTAAGATTGTAATTATCTACTCAAAAGCTCCCCCCAAGTTGATTTTGGCTTAAATCTTCATCTTTTGACTATGATTTATTGTATAGCATTACTTCAAATGTTGCATTTTTTAGTTCATGTTGGGTGTGTCCATACAATCATAGGCGACTATTATGTAGTTTCTTCTCAATATTCATCAACCTCACTTTTCTCCATCGATATTTATCTCTCGAGTGGTCTCTAACACCCCAACCAAGCTCATAAACAAGCATAATAATTCACATGCATGGGAGGATCTTTATTACGATAGGGATGCACCCCCACCCAAGAATTGCAAAAAGATATTACTTTCTATATATGAGTTACTCTCAAACACACAACATGCATCTATTTAATGCTTAAACAAAATCTGATTTTAGATACTTAGATATTAGTGAGTTAGGTGTGATATTGCTTGATCCATCAATTGAAGCATTATTACTATATTATCTTCCAAAAATGGTGATTAGATAAAGTAGGACAATTAACATCCAAATGAGTTATACATATAAATATGGAAAGGCACAATCCACACATCAGTGTAAAAGAAGTAATGAGTAAGATAAGAACACTTATTGTGACTAGAGTGTCAATAAAACTAGAGTATTAAATGAGGTGAGGAACTTGGTTGACCATGTAGTAAACTTGACACAAAAAGAGAAGAATGTTGACGCCTTCACAAATAAAGGTGACATCTATCAGGATTTTGGTGAGGTATGTGAGCAGTTATGGCGGGCGCTCTGGTGGACGGTGGGTGCGGTTGTTGTCTAGAGACCACATGGACTATTATTGTGATAGATGAGGAAGCAGGGAGACGATAGATCAATACCTAAGTCATAAACATCATGGAGGAGAGAGCATAGACAAAGAAAGATGTGGTGTGGGGCATACACATGCCAACATGATCGATCTCAGGGGAGGGTCCATGCAAAATGTAATGTTGAATGATTTAGGTTTAAACCTTTTATTCTCCCATAGGAGTAGTAGTACTATATTGGAACATGTAAAACTTTCCACGATGCCACTATGGAGGTGGATAATCTCTCACTATTTGGAAGGGAGCAAAAATTCCCAAGTTTAAGCTAGACTTCATCTCCAACAAACACCATAACAGGAAACCCATTGCAAAGCTAGGATCTGAGGAACCTATCTCATGTAGGAATGTCATGACAAGCACTATTGGAGGTGTCACACTCCATTGATTGGGTTTGATGGTGTGAGACGCGACTCACCAAACAAAATATTAGAACCAACATAGTGGACAATACACCTACCCTTGAGATTGATGAGAATATCTACAATGATCCAATGACATCTTGGTGTTTTTTGATGATTGTCAAGGTCCTCGCATGGGAGGTAGGGTTTATGACGCTTTAGGAGATGATGCACTCAATGTAGATACCATTAGTGACTTCCTATTGATCTATATTAATAACAACTAGCTCCTCATTTAACTCCTTTGTGAAGATTATTACTTGAAACACCTCACTGGAGGCCCATGGCTGATGATGAGTTCATACCTCAATGTTCTGTCATGGGATGCATTTTATGCCAACTAAAGAAACCCCAACTTGATAGTAGCTTGGGTCAAAATTCCAAATCTTTCAATATTTCTTTAATATTACCAATTTTTGGAGGAAGAGTGGAATGCCCTTGGCATAACAATAAGGGTGTCTATGAATACGTACTTGAAGAGAGAGAGGTAAAATTTGCCCATGTAATTGTCAAATTGGACATGAGTAAACCTTTGGTTCTAGTGATTTTGGTTCAAGGATATCTCTGGAAACTCGATTGTGAAAACTTACCTAGCATATGCATGTTTTGTGGGAGAATTGTACACTGTGAAGTGGAGTGTATATTAAAGGAGGAATAGGGAAACCTAATGCAAAACTAGGAAGAGAATGACCCAGCAAATGCAGAGTTTGTGATGCCTCCATTGGGTAGGAAAATATGGAAATGCAAAACAAAATCAAAACCTATCTATGAAGGACAATGGCAATGAAACCAACATAGACCAAAAGGTGTTGGTTGAGAGGGTGATCACATTTGACTAGCAATAGAGAAATGATATTACAAAAAGAATAACTCAAACTAGGTGTTCAAGAACCAGCATCGCTTACATAATGTGGGGAATGACTAGAACTCTAAGAAGAACCAATTTGTGAATTCCTCTAGTAGAGGCCAAGAGAACACACACCATGAAACCAATTATCACTAACGACAATATGATTTTCATACCATGAGAAATGACTCAACAAAAGAAAATATGTATTTTAGATTTGGGAAGAACACAATAGACAATAGTGAAGGCATGATCCATCAAAGGCACAATCGATGTTTAGGGGGAGTGTGGGAATCCATCTACGTAATAGGAAAATTATATAGTCACTAGATCATGTGGGAAGTGGATCCAACAAGCGATGTAAGAATAGTCACACAGAGGATTTAGTGATGGATTTTAAGGGCAAGGGAGGCCTACATCCATAACCATCCCCAATTCAATGATTTTTACAACATGAAATGTGTAGGAAATTTGTCCAGCAGATCCCAAACACACAATAAGAGATTTTACTCACCAATTCTAATTTGATATACTGGAAATCTTAGAACATACAACAAGCAAAATAAGGACAGAACAAATAACTCATAGATTGGGATTTGATACTCCTATAGGTTCAAAGCTAATGGTTTCGTTAGTGGAATTTGGGTCATGTGAAAGAACCTGATAGCCGAAGTGGAGATTTAGCCAGTCATAAGTATTTAGTCAATTTACTAGTCAATAAGAAACAACTATTCACTTTTTCATATGGCTCAATAAAACACCTTTGATGACAAATTAATGGAGTTTGGCCACAATCGTTGAAGCTTTCTCACTTCATTGACCAATTGTGGGGTATTTTAATGCAGTTCTAGCCATTAATAAGAAGACTAGAAATGAGCCCATCATCCTAAGAAGTATAGAGAGTTCTCAAAGGGACTCTTAAAAATAAGTACGAAGGAATTGTGAGCAAAGATCCATATAATGAATTTCAAATAAGGTTCTCTTTATGAATGACTAGATAGAGAGACAGTCAATCAAAAGTTGATGGAGACACCTATTCATAATGTAATGATTCTACCATGATTTAACTCAGTCCACTTTATGACTAATGTAAGATGCAATGCAAAGGCCTCCTGTAGGGAAATACGACATTAATAGGAAACAGAAATAAGAATTTTGTCTGTCATATTCCCCATAAATAGAAGATCGTGTCAACAACTATGTAATGGGAAGGATGGTTAAGGAGATCATACCTTGTCCTAGAGAAAGTCCAGTGACTATTTCTCGTTGTAGTAGTACATCTCTCTTCTGGTTGCACTCAGACGATGTCTGTAGCAATTCCTGATCTTTACCACAGACAGTAGGCAGATGTTGCCCTCCTAATGGGAAAGGTATCCACACATCTATGGTAGTCCACACAGACTGCCTAGAACTCTTGTAAAGAGGTGAGATCACCTCTTTACTAAAATTTAAAAGAAATACAAACATCCACAATTTTAACAAAATTTAGAGACTTTGAGGATGATTGCATAATATTCTAAATAAATAAGTATGATTCCAGATACATAATAAAATGTCAATAGCAGCAGAAATAAAGAAATAATAAGCCTTCACATGGCTTTTATTGTTTATTACAAGAATGATTTCTAAAAGAAAAGATAAGATAAGCAGGATCTAGCTATAGCAACCTAGCCATCCTTTCCAAACGCTAAAGATCAACTCCTAAGGAAAGCCTCCTTCAAGACTGTCCTTCTCCTTGCACAACACCGGCACCTGGGTGGTTGGGAATAGGGCTGAGCATCGGTCCAAAACTGGACCGGACCGGGACCGGACCGTTTTGTGCTAGGACCGGACCGGACCGGACCGTTTGGACCGTAATCAACCCTTTTTACATGTTTTACAACTTATTTAATTGTACAAAGTTGATAATCTTAGTCACTTCTAACAATTATATAACTTGAGTATCAAACATTTATACTAGTAGTGCTTA
Source organism: Alisma plantago-aquatica (assembly GCA_963693085.1). Taxonomy (NCBI): domain Eukaryota; kingdom Viridiplantae; phylum Streptophyta; class Magnoliopsida; order Alismatales; family Alismataceae; genus Alisma; species Alisma plantago-aquatica. The sequence continues at coordinate 205,325,865 of OY856412.1, read as the reverse complement.
TATATGTACTTTATTTGTAGTTATTATAGAATACACCTTCAAATATATATGAATTTTATACAAAAGTCAATCTGTGGTCCGGACCGGACCGGACCGAAGACCGAACTTATCGAAATTCCCGGACCGCGGACCGGACTGAACTCAAAATGGACCGGACCGGACCGGACCGGACCGAATTGAGCAGTTCGGTCCGGTTTTGCAGTTTGGACCATTATTTGCTCACCCCTAGTTGGGAAGACACCCAGAAAGAGGAAAAGGAAGAAAAAGTATGTGTTATAAGATTATTCTAAAAGTGACAAGATAGTTGTAACAAGTAAAACGGACTAGGAAATCTTGAAAAGGTAAGACATCAAGAGTATGAGACTTTTATTAAGGAAACTTTCCAATAACAAAAGTAAATAAATGATTTGCATGTAAATTAATATGTCTACCTAACTAAGTAGGGTTGAGGCACCTACCGGACCTCTAACCTTAGGCGAGGGGAGAATAAGACATTCCCAGTCACCTATAATATTATGGGGAGAATTATAAACATTCCCCTAGGGCGATTATATACATGCCCTCTGTGGGTGGTTGTACATAAGTACCTCTACTTTACAATTAAATAGAACATATAACTACATGCTAGCAAAAGAGTTATGACAAGATTAATCAAAGGATTCATATAACAAGGCAGTGGGGTATAAAAACCCAAACAAGATAATACTACAACTAATTTTTGAGGCATAAATGAATTTAGGTTTCAAAAATCATGAATTAGGTCAGATTAAGTCTCATTAGGGAGCATAGGTAAAAGGTATAAATAATTTCCCAACTAAAGGGGGGTAGATGCACATACCTTAGTCTCAAGAGTTCTAGAAACCACTTTCCAACCCTTTACACGAAATCAAAACCCACTTTCCCTAATATCATCATTAGATCTATGAATTAGAATTAAGTATACTCATTAAAGGTTTAAAACCCTTATATTATTAACTTTTTGCGCAAACCTTTGAATTAGACTCCAAAAACATAACCATCGTCTTAGTTAGGGTTTTCTGATCAAAATGACATATAATATTGTATATTTTGAAGATATGGATTTTTCGGGTTATTTTTGGTAATTTTTAGTTAATTAAATCATTCTAAAAACACTTTTTCGCAAACATCAGAATCAAACCTCAAAACATTTTTAATGGATAGATCTCATTCTCCTGATTTCAAAACACTATTTATTTTTAATTTTTGACCACTGGAATCATTTTCTATGATTTATTTTACTTTGGCCAATCATAGCCTGCCACGTAGGCAAGGCATGTGCACAAAGAGCAAAAAGGAGAGGGGAGTGGGCCCCGCGCTGCTGACCTGGCCCAATGGGGGCCAGCCTCGCGTGCGCAGGCGCCCAGCTGACCTCTCGGCTGGCTGGGTCAGAGCCGGGTCAAAGCAAGAAAAAAAGGCGAGAAGACGTGAATGCCCTCGCGTAAAAAACACAACAAAGCAAAACTAATCGGGGTAATTTGGTAAAATAGTGGGGAGTTATCTTCCTCCCGTTGCCCGTGCCATGGCAGCAACCAGCGAGCAGCTTGCTCGGCTCAGTTTGGGCAAAAATGCCACACTCAACCAAACTTCACGCTTAGGTACTCAAAAGAAAGAAGAAGAAGAGTCGAATTCATAAGTACCTTGAATTGATACGTTGGCCGATGGAAAAGGAAGAAGAAGGCACCGTAAGGTCAGGAGCCTATGGCGGCTAGATGATGGTCCAAACTTCCACAAAACTTGAAATTAACAATGTGGTTGAGTTGCAAATGCTATGGCGGTCCTTGGGGTATGTATATATATAGGCAAGGAGACCTAGACTAGAGTTTGGCTAGATGGGGGTACAGAGAGGCAGCGCACGAGTTGGGTGTTTCTCAAATCTTCATCAAAACATAAAAATCTTGGAATAATATGGTGCGAAATTGCGCAAGGAATTCGTAGGATCAAAAATCATTGAATTTCATTGAGTAAAACTTGAGATAATTGGATTTGAATACTTGGCAAACAAGCCATCTGTTTCCAAATCGGGCCAACGAAGAAAACAACCCATGGATCCTCAGATCGAGATCCAATGGTCGATGATCATCACGATATAACAGTTGCCATCTTTTTATTCCTATTCAAAATCGACTTAAAAGGGCATATTCATATAAATGTTTTTCTCTCTCCTCGTTTGGAGGCCCAAACGTTATCCAAAAATTACCAAATTTTATATTCTGATTGATTTTGACGCGCAAAATCCAAATATGGAGTTATTTTTGCCTTTTGGAGATGCTCAAAAGGTTAAATAATTAAAATGTCATTGTCTCTTTCCTCCTTCAAAAGAGGTGATAACATTACTTAAAATTTGTGTAACTTCACCCACAAGTCTCCCTAAGGAATTAGAATACGATTTTGTCATTATTTTTACAAGTTGGGATTATTTATTTATTTATTAAATAAATAGAAGATTCTACACACTTTCTCTCTCCTATTTTATTCATTATTCACACATTATCCAAATTAGTTGCAAATTTGCCCAAAGGCTTATTTTTATGTCTAGATTACGAATTTGGAGTTATTTTTCTATTTTGAGATCATTAAGTATTTTATTTCACTTTATTGGCCTGTTTCCTACTTTCTTTTGATAAAGACATTAATATATACATTTATCTTCCCAATTAAATGATACTTGGCCCTTAAGTTACTTTTTGGTCAAGAAAATGAATTTGAGTGTCAAATTATCCTTGTGGGTTTCCAATTAAATTTTTGGTGCAAAATATTTCTCATTATCCTCTTTTATCGATTAAATCTCATATTTCCTCTAATTATTGTATTTATCATCTCCTTTATATAAAATTCGGATTTTCTCTTATTTTTCCTATTCTAAAAAGTACTAGAAAGTTCTAGGACGAAATATCTTATTCTTTTTATTTCTTAGTGTACAACTTGCACTTTAGGCCCATTATCTAAAATCTAACCGAGGTATTTGTGCATACAACCCTATATTAAGAATATATGGGAAACATTTATCCAATCACCATCATAATTCCACTAAATCAAATCCAAAGACATATGGGATGAAAAAGAAGGACAATACTTATAGAAAAGGGTACAAAGAGATACATAGTGGATTTCGGTATGTTACAACACTCCACCCCTTAAAAAGGATTTCGTCCCCGAAATATCATACAAAGAGGGAAGGGTGAGTACGTAACATCTCATCTTTCAACTCCCAAGTGGTTTCTTCTAAACCATGATATCTCCACAAAACCTTTACTAGCTCTATCTCCTTGTTCTTCAGCTGCTTTACTCGGGAGTCAAGGTGTAACGACCCTGACCTGGGTTATGAGGTAACCCCATTTGTTTTGGCTAATAAAGTTTCTTATAACTTTAATATAATCCTCTAAGGTGTTTTGATATCATTTGAAACACTTATGTTTCAAGTTTGGTCTCGATTGAATGCTGTTTGAGCAATTTTCCTTTATTTTGGACCAAAGTGAAATTTACCCAAATTGAGGGGCTATAATGAAAAATGTCACATTTTGAATGTACCCCATGTGTTTTAGCATTATAAGAGAGAGAATGATGCTAAGTCGTGGCTTGTGGAAAGCATAAATTCCAAGTTTGAACTTGTTTGAACAATGCTGGTGCATTGTGCACCAATTTTGGTACAAATTGTAATTTACTCAAAATGTGGGGTTGATATGAAAATTACCACCTATATAGTGTCCCTACTTCCTCTATGTATCATTTACAGGAAATATAATGAATGAGACACCATGTTTGAATCAACTATGAGTCATGGCATTCTTGGTGATGAAATGACCAAGAAAAGAGGGTTGAATATGAAAGCTTAACTTGAGTTGTATCAAGTTGGAAAGCTTATATATGAGAGCCTATCGGCCAAGGAGCCACAGGAGGAGCCTCATATCGTTTTTTGAACTGTTGGAAAAGGCCATATCATGCAAAGCACCTCAAGGAGGTGAGTTGTGTCGGGTTACAACTTCCTTAGCAAAGTTGTGATGAGTTGTGCATAAAGTGATGAATTAATTGATATATCTTAATCAAAGGGATAAGTAATGGACGAATTTGCATCTATTGATGATCCTCAACCTTTTTGCAAGTCAAGATAACTGTTGATGCATGCATGTACACGTGTCATCCATGCATGGACACGTGGCACCTACTAGCTCAAAATGATGACACCTCATTTTTGCCTTCCTTCATGAACAACAAGTATATATACCCCTAGTTTCACCCCTCAGTGCAATTTTTCGACCCTTACCACCATCCTACCTTATGGTATCATGCATAGATCTCCTATATCATGAAGGGATGTTGTGGTATCGTGCATAGGGCCTTGAGTATCGCCCATGACAAGATCATATCGCCCATAGTGAAGTGTTTTGATCATAAGTGAGTGGCATATCGTGCAAGTGAGTGTCATATCATGCATGGGTGATGGCATATCATGAAATATTAGTATGGTATCGTGCAAGGGTGCTAAGGAGAAAGAAGGAGCTCATACTTAACCCTAATGTAAGGCAATGATCATATTCAACCTTGGATTGAAGCATGATCTTAGGGTTTTGATCTTCCTTTCTTTTCTTCTTCACCAATTGCTTATCCATGGTGATTATTTGTATATAGAGGATTTTTGAAATTCATCTTCAACCTTAGGAACGTGGAGCTTTGGATCTTTGATCTTTGAAGTTGTTCTTAAGGTGGGTTATATAACTTGAACTCAACCATATTATTATTCATCACCTAAATTGCTATATTTAATGATCTACTTTTAATTCTGAAATTTCCTAAAATAGTTGATGAAATTATGAGTTCTAGTAGTTTCTTATACCTGTTTCCATGAACTATAACAGTTAGAACTAAGGTCTAGAGCTTGAAGATGATGGTATCACTTTATAAAAGTGATATCGGGTGCAAGCACAGAGGCAAGCACCTACAACCTGATATAATGATGCACCTACTTCAATAAAATGATATGGATATGATTGTATACCTTCTTGCACGATATGGTGGTGTAGTATACACGTCTTGCATGATAGGGAGTCAAGTATAGACTCCATGCACGATACAAGGTTAAATGAATACTTATAAGTGGACATGAAACCCTAATTTGGGTAACCCAATATGAGTAAAGAATAGCAAATGCTATTGCACGATATGGTAGCCCAATACACAACCCTAGTTGATGTCTAGACCAACATGGTGGTGGTTTAATACCTCATGCACGACATGGGTAACACATACAAACACATCTAGCCGATATGGATGGTGTGTATATACTTCTAGCCCGATATGGTGAGTGCTCATATACTGACAACCCGATATGGGGAATATATGCACATTTCTAACCCAAGATACCTTATGAAGGTGAGGGCAAGACACTCTTAGGAGTGATGAGTGTAACACCAAGTAATGGTGTGACTAATACCTTGATAGGTGAAACACCTAAAGTGGTTGATAATGGACAACCTTATATCAACAATGCCTTAACCCGAGATGAGTCCATATCATTGATGATAGTTGGATAATTCAAGTGTGTGACTTATGGCCAATACTTTACAAGATTAATATGATGGGATAGTGGATAAAGTATTAGGATGGGAAATACCCTAATACAAGATAAGTTGATGAACGTAAGTAAGTTAAAAGTGATGAGAGAAGTGATACACCAAGGCATGGTAAATATCACATCCAGTACTTTAAGGTTGTTACATCTTAAATCCAATATACTTGGATGAGTAACACATGATGTGTGTCATGTCAATTGTTACATTGAGATGTAATGCACTTTGATAAGTGTAGGCTAACATACCTTGAAAAAGGGTTAATCCAAGATAATAAAGTATGATATAATCAATATCCTAGAGAGGATGAAAGAGAAACTCATACTTTGTGTTGATTATCATTTAATGATAAAAGATGAGAATAAATAAGTATAATTGAATACTTATGATATCAATGTATTCTCCTAGATGTGTGGAGCAATGAATTAGGGTTTGAATTAATAATATGAACTTGAAACCCTATTCGGAAATAAAGGGAAACCCTAACCCTAATAGTTGTTGCCTAGTGAGAGGTGACAAGATGTTTAATGGTCTTGTGAGCCATGTGAATAGTTGTTGCCTAGTGAGAGGTTACAAGATGTTTAATGTCCTTGTGAGCCATGTGAATAGTTGTTGCCTAGTGAGAGGTGACAAGATGTTTAATGGCCTTGTGAGCCATGTGAATAGTTGTTGCCTAGTGAGAGGTGACAAGATGTTTAATGGCCTTGTGAGCCATGTGAATAGTTGTTGCCTAGTGAGAGGTGACAAGATGTTTAATGGCCTTGTGAGCCATGTGAATAGTTGTTGCCTAGTGAGAGGTGACAAGATGTTTAATGGCCTTGTGAGCCATGTGAATAGTTGTTGCCTAGTGAGAGGTGACCAGATGTTTAATGGCCTTATGAGCCATGTGAATAGTTGTTGCCTAGTGAGAGGTGACAAGATGTTTAATGGGCCTTGTGAGCCATGAGAATAGTTGTTGCCTAGTGAGAGGTGAAAAGATGTTTATAAAAGTTTTCATGTAAGAAATGATAATGTTCAAAATAAACCAGGAAATGGCAACTTAGTAACATAATAATAACAATAAATGGATACAATAATAATAATGAAATCCTAATCATACATGCTTTATGCTTATATCCAAATAAGGGCTATAACGTTTAAATATGCTTAAAGGAGATAAGAGGAATACTTGTATTGTAGAAAAGATGTGAATAAGTATGATGTCTTGGCCAAGGTATAATGCCTGGCTGTGACCTCAGGATTGGTATAATCCAATGCCTAGCTGTGACCTCATGATTGGTATAGTCCAATGCCTGGCTGTGAACTCTGGATTGGTATAGTCCAATGCCTGGATGAACTCAATCTCGGGATTGGTATAGTCCAATGCCTGACTGAACTCGATCTCAGGATTGGTATAGTCCAATGCCTGGCTAAACTCAATCTCAGGATTTGTATAGTCCAATGCCTAGATAGAATATGATGATGTATACTCTTATGTCTGGTATAATTCAATATTTGTTTAGCAGATTGGCTAAGGCCAAGAGATGGAAACAAGAATGAATCATGGGTGACATATCAGGATAATAAGGAAAAGCTTGAGATTTTGAAATGATACGATAGATAAATGATATACATGTTCTTCCTATTCCTTATAAAGAGAATAGATGATTTACTGTTCTATCATAGACAGTTGCAATACTTTAAAAGATGAGAATGTTCTAAACTGCTTATCCTCTACTCAGTTTAATATTATTTAACTGTGATAATAACATTGTTGGCGGAGAGTTATATCTCTCGCTGGGACAATTGTCTCACCCCGTGGGATCCACATTTTTTTTAGGTGGACATGCACGAGAGGGATTGAGATTGTACTATAGAGAAAGAACAACAACGACAGGGACAACAGTGACAACTAAGGTTGAGTGTACTGTCTGTCAGGTCTTGTACATAGAAGTCCTATGTGTCGTTTCTGTACTCTCAGGTCATTGGAGTTGGTTCGTACTGGTTTCATAAATAATATGAGATTTTGGCTTGAATGCCTCGAGGTTTTATGTTGCTCCAGTATGTGTTTTGATAGAGCAACTATTATATGTTGTCCTTGAGATGAGCTAAAACAATGTTGTACAATGTAAATCATGATATGTATGACTTTTGGATCTTTCAGTAAAAGTTTTCTGTACAAGGATCTCCTTGCAAAGTGGTTTTAAATTTTAGTGATTTTTGTTAATCCGTTGTTTATGTTTATTCCGCTTAATCAGTAACGATTTATTTGTCAGTTTGGCGACTGTCGTTACAAGTTTGGTATCAGAGCTTAAGGTTCGCTGAGTCTACAGAGACATAGGACTAAGGTGTTGAGTCTGTGTTAGTGTCCTCCAATATATCCTATAGTGACTTATGGTTATGCAGAGTAAAGGGTAAAGTTTATAAATTACTAGGGAACACGAGGAACACATTGCTGAGGGCAATGTTGTTGCACCAAGAGAGGGTGCAAGGGATCAGGCAAGAGAAGAACAAGTGCCTGAGAATTCCCATCTTGACCTGATCAGGATAGAGAATCCTATGTTTACACTCTTGAAGGGAAGGTTAGGACAATAGTGATGCATATAGAAGACTGGATACTAGCATTACAACCTAGGTTACCAGTCCTTAATGCGGAAACTTTGGGTTTTGAAAAGGTTCCTAAATGACAAAGTCATGTTGGAACAGTGGAAAATGTGGAAAGATTAACATATGGCGAGAAAGTAGACTCTGCCATAAGTTTAGACAGATAGTATATCTGTGATGGTAATGCCTAAGAAGGGGCAATAAGCTGAGAATTAAGGAAAGGTCTCTACAATTCTAGAGACATTTGCATAGTTATTCTAAAAAGCCAAAGTTTTTGGTGTCATCAGTGCAATAAATGTCTAGTGTACCAGGGCAATAGCCACTAAGTAAAGGCAAAGGTCCTAACTTTCCACCTGTAAGAACCCATGGCTTAGTCTCTACATCGGTAATAGTACCGATAAGACCATGGTACGAGGACAAGACATGTTATAGATATGGATATGTTGAGCATACTAAACTCTTTTATTTGAAAAGAAAGGAGGAAATGACTCAACAACCGAGGTAGACTCGGCAGGGGTTATGAAAGTTACAGCCCAATAATGTGAAAAGGCAAGATTAACAACATGAAATAACTATACTCTATGTGTTGAGTCAACCTAAAGCGGTAGATGACCGCGAGGGGTAACAGTCAGATAGAGCTTTTTCATTTCAATATGCCTTATCTTGATGCTATCTGATAATCCTAAAAAGGATTACTGTTATGGATTTCCCTATTGATTGCCCTATGGGGACATAGGGAAGAAATGATGAGAACTAGAATTTATATCCTGTTCAGTATTCTTTTAAATGTTCTATAATTGCTCTTATCTGTGTGAAAGAGGATGAGATATAGAAGTGATTCCTGGAGAAAATCCAGGAATGATAAATCCTGTGTTTATAATGATGAGAAAAGTGAGGAACATGATAGTAAATAAAGTGTATACTACCTAATCTCAGTACTTGTATACCCTGTCTAGGTATATTTTTATTGAAGATAAGGCAAGTATGGAACTCTTAGATTGTTATCTTTCTAACTACTCTGATCAAGTAGTCATTCTGAAACAATCTAGTGAGTATAATGAAACTAAATAGGGATTGCTAAGTGAACTTTCCCAAGGGATTGCTAAGTGAACTTTCCCAACTAAATAAGGGATTGCTAAGTGAACTTTCCCTAGGGATTGCTAAGTGAACTTTCCCAACTAAATAAGGGATTGCTAAGAGAACTTTCCCAAGGGGTTTCTAAGTGAACTTTCCCAACTAAATAAGGGATTGCTAAGTGAACTTTCCCAACTAAATAAGGGATTGCTAAGTGAACTTTCCCAAGGGATTGCTAAGTGAACTTTCCCAACTAAATAGGGATTGCTAAGTGAACTTTCCCAACTAAATAAGGGATTGCTAAGTGAACTTTCCCAAGGGATTTCTAAGTGAACTTTCCCAACTAAATAAGGGATTGCTAAGTGAACTTTCCCAAGGGATTACTAAGTGAACTTTCCCAACTAAATAGGGATTGCTAAGTGAACTTTCCCAACTAAATAAGGGATTGCTAAGTGAACTTTCCCAAGGGATTGCTAAGTGAACTTTCCCAACTAAATAAGGAATTGCTAAGTGAGCTTTTCCAAGGGATTGCTAAGTGAACTTTCCCAACTAAATAGGGATTCCTAAGTGAAATTTCCCAACTAAATAAGGGATTGCTAAGTGAACTTTCCCAACTAAATAAGGGATTGCTAAGTGAACTTTCCCAACTAAATAGGGATTGCTAAGTGAACTTTACCAACTAAATAAGGGATTGATAAGTGAAATTTCCCAAGGGATTGCTAAGTGAACTTTCCCAACTAAATAAGGGATTGCTAAGTGAACTTTCCCAAGGGATTGCTAAGTGAACTTTCCCAACTAAATAGGGATTGCTAAGTGAACTTTCCCAACTAAATAGGGATTTCTAAGTGAACTTTCCCAACTAAATAAGGATTGCTAAGTGAACTTTCCCAACTAAATGAGGATTGCTAAGTGAACTTTCCCAACTAAATAAGGATTGCTAAGTGGACTTCCCCAACTAAACACATGTCTCTTCTTTGATGAACAACTCTGGGAAATGATGGGGTGATAAGAGAAATAGTTATGTTTCTTTGTACTCTCTCCTTTTAAGAACATGGCAATCAAGTGAGTACTATGACACTTGATGTGCATGAATTAGAAATAATCCAATGATGGATACTTAGAAAAGTATCAATTCTGTAACATCCCTGACCTGGGTTAATGCTTTAACCCTAGGTGTTTTGATTAAGAAAGATGATTATATGCTTAATCTCATCTTGTGAAAAGTAATTAAGGCTCAAAAGGAACCTATGTTTCGATTTTGGTCATGTTTGAACAATGTTGAAGCAATGTTTGCTTATTTTGGACTAAAGTGCAAATTACCCAAGTTGAGGGGTTAAATTGCAAATGTTGCATGATAAGATGTTCCTATGATGTTTATACATCATAAGAATGAATATGATGTAGTGGTATGGTTTCCAAAAGCTTGGACACCAAGATTAAGCTTGTAAAGCAATCCTTGTGCATTAAAACCTAGTTTTGGTGTAATGTGCAATTTACCCAAAATCTAGGGTTCAATATGCAAATTACCACTTCAATATGGTCCTTAATGTTTCTTGGCATCATGTAGAGCAAATAAAATGAGAGGAACTCCTCATTTGAATTAAGTTGTAGGAGAGAGAATCTTGACATTAAAATAATCAAGAATAATGCCTATTTGAAACCCTAATTCGATTTAGGGCAAAAATGAATAAAAATAATTGAAGGGCTTTCAACCAAAATGTTTTGGGTTGATTTTGAATAAGGATGGACGTTCCTTTAACAAGATAAGGAACGAAAATATCTTAAGTAGGTGAAATTCCACTCACCTTTTTATAAAGAAAAGTAATATCCACTCACATATGTGGGATATTATATTATAAGCATTAAGGTGCTTAATTTGCTTTTCTTTAAATTGAGGATAATGAAGGAGAATTAAAGGCAAGGAAGGTGCCTCGTACCCAAGGTAGTTGAGGGGGAAGAGGCGGCCACTTTATTGGGATTAATTGGATTTTTATAAGGCATTTTCTCTCTCATCAATTTCCTTATAAAAGTGCCATTTCTAAGCCCAAACCAAGGCCTTTTTCGGATTTTCTTCTTCCCCTTGCTTTAAAAACCGACCAAGGAGCTAGGGAGGAGTAGGGAGCACGTCCCCAACCTGTGGGTAAGCCCTTGACCTTCGTTCTCCATGATTTCATGGTGGAAATCGAAAATAAATTATGGATTCCTTCTTATTTCGATCTCCTCTTCAACCCTAGCCAACTTTTACAATCAAAAGCTTGAGGACGAGCCTAGGGGGAGTTGCAAGAGCTTAATCCACCATTAATGTCGTGATCTTGGAGCTTTGGAGCTCAATTGGAGGCGGGTTTTATAACTCAAACCCTTAAACATTGCTATTGCATCAATTCTCTATACTTTGTTGATTGATTTCTTCAAATTGATACACTCTTGTTTCTTTGCTGAAATTTCCATCAAGAACGGTTGCTGTTCTTGGTTGTTCGAAGGAAGGGGATGATTACATCATCATAGATGCTTATCCAAAGAAAATTACCAAGCAAAACCGTTTTGATAGCTACTCCAAATCGTTTTAATTTGATTGGCTATGCGGTTTCAACAAACCGTTTAAGGGCAAACGGTTTGAAACCGTTTGGGAGCAAACGGTTTCAAGACCGTTTGAGATGGTTGACCAAGCGTTGACCGTTTGGGAATTTTGTTCCTAACTATGTTTATTAATAACCCTCCAAATTTGAGGTATTAACTCCAAAGGAATCGAGAGTTGAAGGCCAATCAATTAGGCAATCAGATTGAATTATGTGCTGATTTTCAACCTGATTAACTTGACCTGGTTGAGAAAACGGTTTCAAGACCGTTTGAGATGGTTGACCAAGCGTTTAACGTATGGGATTCCTGTTCATAATTATGTTTATTAATAACACTCCAAATATGAGGGATTAACTCCAAAGGAATCGTGAGTTGAAGCCTAATCAATCAGGGAAACCTAATTGGATTAAGTGCTGATTTTCAATCTGATTTAATTTAACTTTTTGGGAAAACGGTCTCAAGACCGTATAAGATGGTTGACTAAGCGTTGACAGTATGAGATTACTGTTCCTAATGATGTTGGTTAATGACTCACCAAATTTTATGGATTAATTCCAAACGAGTTATGAGTTGAAGGCTAATCAATTGGGAAAACCCTAATTGAAATCAGTGTTGAAATTCCAATGAGTTAATTAGAGATGTTGAGTTGATTAGCCCAAACGGTTTCAAGACCGTTTGGGGATCACCCAAACGGTCTCAAGACCGTTTGGGGATCACCCCAAGACCGTTTGGAGGTCTGGTGTCAAGTATAGTTGACCAATTTAAGGTCCAAAGGTACTAATCATATTGCAATGTAGTGCTGATTTGTTGATCAACTCGATAGACCAATCCATGATGAATTTTCACTAGAGTCCGAAGGTTGGATGGGAAAACGGTCTGAAAACCGTTTGGAGCTCATCCAAACGGTCTCAAGACCGTTTGGTGGTCACCCAAGACCGTTTGGAGGTCTAGGGTTGAGTATGGTTAGGTGTTTGAAGGTCTAAAGGTACCAAGCTGTTAAACAATGTAATGCTGATTTGGTGATCAATCCAATGAACCAAACCCTAATTAGATTGCTTAGATTTGAGTGATATGATGGGAAAACGGTCTCACGACCGTTTGGAGTATATACAAACGATCCCAAGACCGTTTGGGCCAAGTTTGAGCCCAATTGGAGGTCAATTGATGGGTTCAACTTCAATTTGATTCACATTGTTGAGTGTTGATGGTTGAACGTTTATAGACCTTAATTGAACCAACTCCAACCCTAATTGGATATCAATTGAGGGTCAATTGAGTGACCAATTGGTTAAGGCTAACCCTAATTGTCTCAATTGGTAAGTGGTTAGCAAGCTTGAGACCAATTGATGGCTTCAACATAGGAAACCCTAATCGAGTTTACCCTTTGAACCACCTTGGAGGTCCATACGATCTTGAGCTATTGAGGGCATTCAACCTCAAGACCGTATAAGGTCATTCGACCTCAAGACCGTATAAGGTCATTCGACCTCAAGACCGTATAAGGTCATTCGACCTCAAGACCGTATAAGGTCATTCGACCTCAAGACCGTATAAGGTCATTCGACCTCAAGACCGTATAAGGTCATTCGACCTCAAGATCGAATGAGGGCATACGACCTCAAGATCGAATGAGGGCTTTCGACCTCAAGATCATATGAAGGTTGAAGGTGTGAAACCTATTGGAGACTTTTGAAGTTATGTATGCCTAATGCCTTGAAGGCTTAAATGGTTTAATAGTTGTTCAACCTAAACCCTAATGATACCAAAAAACATTAAGGGTCAAGTGGTTAGTAAATTAAACCATGATGATGATCAATGTGTAATTTACCATAATACCCTTGAAAGGTTAATTGAGTGAAACCTTATTCTAATCGAACCCTAATCACTTAATAGTGGTGATTTGGTCTATGTTAATCAAAGAGGACTTAACCCAACCTGATCTAGATTGGTGTTATCACCATCTACAAGTATGAGGAGAGAGAAAGTATCTTAAGAAAGAGAAAGTACCCTTTTATGATGGAAATTCAAGTAAAGTACCTTCAATACACATGAATGTGCATGATTAGGGTATGATCCACCTATGTGAGATCATGGATCCCTAATTATGATAAATGATGAATCTTAAACTAATCTGAGAGCATCAATGATGATGTTTCTCATACATGATGATGTTATGAGTTCAATTCACCATAATGTGAATAGTAAACCCTAATTCAAGGGCGATGACATGTAATGTGAATAGTAAACCCTAATTCAAGGGTGATGACATGTAATGTGAACAGTAAACCCTAATTCAAGGGTGATGACATGTGAATAGTAAATCCTAATTCAAGGGTGATGACATGCAATATGAGTAGCAAACTCTAATTGATGAGAATCAGAGAACTTAGCTCTTATGACAAGAGTGGAAAGTATATTCTTGTTTTGAATTACCTTTATCAGTTGAATTAACCATGCAAGTTCTGATATGAAGGTGAACATATCCAGGTATGAATGATGATACTATATTCATTGAAAGCATGTTGTTAGCTTTATGAATAGTAAAATATCTTGATGCCTTGTCAGTGGCATCCTATGTTTTAATGGGCTGTAAGAGCCATGAATACCATCAAGGTCATGCTTTAGAGATGACTTGTGATGAGTATACTGAGAAATGATGATTGAGGTGAGTTAGGTTTGTTACATTTAGTATTCTACTTTCATAGCTGTTATGCTATTGTTATTGTTTGAAGAACAATGTATGATGTAAAAGAATATTGAATGTACCTAATAATCAAGTGAAATGTAGAGCCCTGATCATAGATCCATCATTGTCAGAGATCAAATGATGGTGAAACAGGTTTTCCTACGGGGACTTCTGGATCACATACTATTGAGTATGTGGGGTATATGGATGTGTAGAACCTTACATCCTAGTGTAGGAATTTGATGTAGATGTATAATCTGTCAATCCTTCACTACAAAACTCATACCGTATCAGTGGATGGTAAACATGAAACCTCCTGATGACGAGGAAAACATAGATATCCGTATCAGTGAAGATAAACATGAAATCTCCTGATGACGAAGAGAGTACAGAACGCCACTGTAACTCTAAAATAGCGAAGGACCAGATTACCCTGGTGAGCTATAATAGTAGAGACACAAGATGTCCTACAAGTGATCCTCTTACTGACTGAGGAAGGTGAAGGTCATGAGAATCCAGCTCTTTCGATGACCTAGTATGATACTGTTAGTATGTATGCCCTGAGAGCCAATCATGGAATGATTGGTGGGAATACATTAAGATTGGTTTGATAAACATCAAAGGCAAGCTTCCAATTCTTTCTGGTTCAGTCATATGAGATAGTGATAGAACAGATTGAATGTCTAGAGAATGACAGTACTCAATGACGTATGCTTTCAGGTTAAGGACCTGAACGATGAGATCATACGGATGCTAAGAGTTTGTACATTCTTGTTATGTCCCTAGTCGGATGTCATTGTGGAAGGTAGATAGATAGCAATGACACACAAGACTAGATTGTGGTGTTGGTTGATGACAGAATCTCATTAGTCATGATATAGAGATATCAAACCAAACACATAGGTACTTTTTAGAGAACAAGGTACCGGACAGACCCACCGTGAGTTTGACACATGGAACCATAAGATGGTAGTCACAGTCAGTACTCACAGTGATGGTGGTGAGTGTGATTCTTAGACCTGAAATCACTGCACTCAACACATGTCGTTGGGCACACTTTGACATCATCAAACGCAGTCCTGAAACATGGGTTGTTATAAAGGTGATGATTGGGTGGCTTTGACACATGGGGCTTTTGAGGGGTGAGTGATAGATATGGGATTTGTCCCTCCTGAGGGAGTTTGATATCCAAGGCCACTTGATGAGTAGGATTGAGATAGGCGTGCGCACGCATGTGTGAATCAGTATGCGATATTGATGTCATACATATCTCCTTCAATCTACTCTGAGATCAAGAAAGTGAATGAACGTTGACAGGATGACTGTTCCATGCCTTGAGTTCATTCGGGATATCAGTGACAAAGGAATTATACATTCACTGTAACACCATTCACGGATTGTAGGATGAAAGTTGTTCTCCAACTTTCTACTTTCACTTGGGTAGCACTGATGTGTGACTAGGCACCGCTCTTTGCTTGTGAAGTCATAAGTGTTATGGACTTTCACTGCCAACGTGAAATGGACCTGCAGGGTCACACACATAGGATTTAACCTGGAAGAGGAGTTTTGTCAATAAAGCAATGTTTAGATTGATTACTAAAGGAGTTTAGTAGTTCAATTAAACACTCAATCAGTCGATGGCTCAATATCGTATGGTTCAAGGTGTTGGACGCATTGATTGGAGTATCGGATTGATTGAAATCGCAATTGGCTGATTTTGCCCAACCTGTGCTCCCAACCGATCGGCTCATGTGATGAACCGGTCGACTGAGGTGCTGAACCGGTCGGTTGGAGTGTCCAGGCCGATCGGCTCATGCCCAGGTTGAAACGACCGATTCAAGAGTTGAACCGATCGGCTCAACTGGTGCAACTGACCAGTAGGGAAAGTCATGTCGGCAAGAATTTTCCTTTGGTTTCAAATTGCCCAATTCGATTGGGAATAACATTGGTATACGATACCAATTGGGAACAAACAAGGAAAGTCTTTTTGAGCCAGATTAGGACTATGAACCGATTGGTTCAGGGCACCAACCGATCGGTTGGAGTGCCCCAAACGATCGGCTCAGGTCCAACCGATCGGCTCAATGGCCGAACCGATCGGTTCAGTTGTGAACCGATCATTTCAAGTTGCGAACCGGTTGCTTTTTGTGAAAAATTCTCGAACCCTTCTACTCCTACGTTTAGTCCCGTATTACCGGGCACAGAGAACCCTGTCCCATGACCCGCCTATATATAGGGGTATTGGGGGCTTCTCAAAGTACAACTCAATGCAAGCCGGTTGCTTTGCGAAGTTGTCATTCTCTCTGGTTTTGGTAACCGTGAGAGATCCCGAGCAAGTGCTTCCCGCAAAAGGGAGGTGCATCAAGGGAAGGACAACTGCAGTTGCAACTGGTAGCAGGAGAATGTGTTGGCGACTAGTACGTCAACAGGAGGGTGCGACTCCTTCCACTTCCTTGTGGGACAAGGAGAGTGGAGTTCCAGGTGGTCAGTGTGGACTACTACAGAGGCGGGAGGACACTGCCGCTCAGGAGGACAACTGTCATCCGACAGTCCGGTAGGAGGAGGAGTCGTCAGTCCCGGTGCGACCAGGAGCTGCACAGACGCCGTCCAAGACCGGAGTTGAAGACCGCGCATTGCGCAAGGTATTGTCGCCGAGCAAGCCTCGGGACAAGGTATGATCCCACAAACCATCCTTTCCTATTATATAGACGTTGACGCGTTTCCTCGGTATGGGTTTGGGGAGAAATTTTTTTGTTTCCACTGCCTTCTCTGTCTCCCCTAAAACCCAACAGTGGTATCAGAGCCACGTCAACTGCTCTATATTTTAGGAATATCGATATGATCGATTTTGGTTTTTCGCCTTTATTTATTGCATACGATGCGAATAATATTGGCTTTATGCATGTCCAATCCTAAATCCACAAATCCCAAATTACATATATGATATGTATTATTAATGCACTCGATACGCGTCGCCCTTAAACGAGTTTTGTGGTGGATGTGTGTAGCGTGATTATGGCCTATAAACCCCTATCTGTGTGTGGTTGTTTGTGGTTGCTTGCATCTCAGTCTGCGCACCGATCTTCCCTCTCTTATTCCTGATGTAACTCGAAATAATTCGAGATTATTTCCTACCTTTGCTCCCCCCGAATGTAACTCGAGGTTTCTTCTTTTAAGCAATGTAATAATAGGATAGTTTTTATTTCCTGTTATGTCAAAGATCGGTTGACGTTCCAGACGGTCGATTCAAGGAGTGAACCGATCGGTTGATGACTAGTTCGAGGAGCGAGACGAGCGGGTGGAGGACATGACGAGATGCACGACGACCAGGCGAACCGATCGGTTGGAGGAGACAACCGATCGGCTGGTGGCACCCAGACAACCGGCTGGAGAGTACAGATCATTCATGAGATGGGTTGATCAACTCGGAAGGCAAAGGCACATAGTTCATCTTGTAAAGGTTGCATGTGATGTAGACCTAGATGACCGTGATTCCTCTTGGCTCGAGGAATCACATTAGGATGGCCATAATCATCGCTTTTTATCGTTTGTGCATGTTTTCTATGGGATATAGCATGTATATGATACGTACTATGTATTGTGGTGATTGGATATGTATATGTATATAAAAACCAAATCCCTCATTAAAATATTAAGTTTTAGATGCCTTCCAAATGCGACACACATGAAAAGCTTGTTCGACCAAGTGTGGGCACGCCCTAGCGTGGTGCACCGTCTACCTCGTGGAAGCGTGAAGGATGAATGTGTGGGTCTGCCCAAGCATGGTGCATATTCATCGTGTTTGCTTTGGGTCAGACTTAACAAGGTGACCTAGATAGGATCTAGCGCCTTGAGGCATGGAGATGATCATTGCAAGGAGTTGTAGATGACATCTTATCAAGAGTTGCATATGATGCAATTGGCAAAAGTTGCCTACCTGAGAGATCTATGTTGTGGGTGACAGCCCAAGCTGGTCCATGACTTAGAGGATTTCAGGATCTTGCCCACTAGAAGGTTGTACACTGCAATCTTCCGAATTGATGGTGAGGGCTATCAATTTGAACTAAAATAGTGGGAGCGATAATTAATTAAAGGCCTAATTTTATCGTCAACTTTTCAAATCAATCAAACAAGTCAAAAATGAGTTTTTGGACTAAAATTGCATATATTTCTTTTTGTTAAAATAAATGGTTAATCAACAAATCACTTTATTTGCGATGGGTCTTTGAGACCAACAAATTAAATGGGAATAATTCCACGATTGGTTAGGATGATGATGAGAAGTGTTCTCAATCAAAGAGCAAAAGCTCTAAGTCCTAGTTATACCAGAACCAGATGAACTCAATCCCACCACATCAATGGCTGAAAGTATGCTTATGGAAGCATACTGAGGATGACATTGATGAGGAGTGCTTGATGTTGTGTTCTCTGAACTATGAGTTGCAGAGACAACATGAGACATATGATGTCTCCAAGACACTGTCCTAGTATGTCATGACAGAAGGAGATCCAGTAAGGTATTCACACACTCAATGTGATTGGGTATGTGGAAAAACCTGACTAAGAAGGATTCCCTCTGAGCCAAGAGTTGGCTATTGATATGATACTGCAAATGTTGCGAGGATCATACAATTCATGATAAGCTACAACATGAACAACTTTGACAAGCGTTGACAGAGTTGTTGGACATGTTGAGGATAGTAAAGGCAAAGATGAAGAAAGACAAACCATAATCTTTGATGTGATCAAAGAGAAAGGTAATTCTTAAGGGCAAGGATAAGGGCAAAGCTAAGAAGTGTTCTGATGCTAGCCAGAAATCCAAGCCGTCTTCAGCCTCAAGGCACATGGGGAAAGGGTGTATGAGGGATTGCCCTCTATATCTAGAAGAACAAAAGAAGATGAAGGAGGGGATGGAGATCTCCACCTAAGATATCACGAAATGAACCACTTCTTTATCCGAGGTATATGATACCAAGATATGGATGTGTCATATATGATATGCAATATCCACAAAGAAGTGATGGCCTTTGTGAAAGGACCAAGAAAGAAATACCCATCATTGGAGCAAGTGTTGCGGCCATAGATAGGAGTATCTTTCAGTTTATTTCAGCCTAAAGGGCACGAAATAGATTTGAGAACTGCTATTTCATATATTGCCAATAGATAGAAACACTTTATTCTTGCATATTGTATGACAATGATGGCAATTAATAAAGTTGATGTTTCAATCTTAAAGATATGATCTTTGTGGCAATGCCTTGCTTATCTTGTGGTATTTGATATGCATAAGATAAAATGATACCTAAAGTTATTGATAACTCAAACAATAAAATTTAGCTTATATCATAAGAAATTCATTTCTAGTTTCCATATGATGGATAAATCTAGACTCTTTTGGTTAGAGAACCAGTAAGAGACATGAATATCTTGGACATGATTAATCAATCTTCACTAATGTAGTGGGAGAATGATTATCCTATTAGGTATAATACATGTGATGTATTTACATACCTATTGGAATAAGTGCTAATACTTCAAATGGTGTTTAGAGAAATACCAATATGAACATCTTGAAATGTTCAAGATTGTCATAGATGAAGTACAAATTTGGTAAAGTATTAATTCTTGATGAGATCAATGAATGAAATACTTGGACCAAATGTTTGAGATCCTTATGAGTGATTATGATAGTGTATCATAGTGAACTCATGATTAAGGCATGGTTATGTCTAAATCAAGAAGGAATCATACTCTAAGGAGTTAGAGAATGATTATCAAATAACTGAATTCTTCTTAATAAAAGGATACCCCACACTAATAAAGGACATTAAGAATCACAAGGAGTTGTGAATTCTTATATTCTTGACAGATACACCTCAATTATCTATGTGATGAGTTGTTCATATGATGAGTCAACTATCTAGATGAATATGAGGAATCAGATTTTGAGTTATGGTATAAGACCATTACATCCTAAATGATTTCCATGTGAACCATAAGGTATGACCTTGATGGTAGCACTCATTGGATGAAATCCATAAGTGCAAATGAGTCTTAAGTGTTAAGACACATGGATAACATTTTGAGAAGGATGATGCTTGTTGATTGCAACTTAATGACTGAGACATTTGGCATATGGATACTAAAACCGCATTCCTATGAGGAATAAAACAAGGATGTGTACGTGACACAACCTATAAGGTTTATGAATCCACTAATGCAAATGAAGTCTATAAGTTACAATGGACTAATCAATATGATTGATTGAGTACAAGCAACTCAAAATTGGATCTTTACTTTGATGATATAGTCAAAGGGTTTGACTGATATGTCAAAGATAAAGAAGGGATCTGTGATTTAGTGGGAGCGTATTCACATTCCACATATTGATGTGAAATGGAATTGTTCTAGAATGGAAATCCAAAAGTGGAAATTATCTTTAAGGAAGATAGAGATGTTTCCTATGTGATAGGAATAGAGATCTATAGAGATAGTTCTCGACAAATCTCTTGACCTGGAAAAGAGAGAGCATACATTGGCAATCTGTACTGAAGGGTTCAGTATGCACAGATTTAGTGGGAGAAAACTTGTCCATGTTATATGGATATTAGTATCCCAAGGCCAAGTGTCCAATTCTTATGAAGAATGGGAACACTAAGAATAGATATGGATCTATCATGTATGTAATCATCCCATTGTCTTGCATGTATGACATGACAAGAATAAAATGCATTCATCATCTTGTATGTAGGACATGGCAATATGATGTGCTCATCCTGATAACTCGTATGTGGGACATGACGAGTGGATGTCTGTCTGATTCCAGTAAGGGTTACTGGAATACCATAAGAACTTGATAAGTACTTGGGAAGTACTAGTTCTATGGAGATAAGGAAGAGTTCGATGTAAAGAGTTACATTGATGCGAACTTCCAAAAGGACAGAAAATTAATCACAAATATACATAGGATGTATAAAAGTAAAAGTTTGTTGATAATTGGAAGTGTTCCAATAAAACCATTTAAAAGGGAAATGCCGAGTATCCGTGTGTTAGAGAACAACAGTGGATACTATATGGATCTGGAAGTTCATGAGATGAACTTATAGATATTTCACTCATTGATGACAAGTCTGGAATCCTTGATCATGCAATGTGGCTAAAGGTTAGCAAAGGAATACTAGATCGCATATTACGGCAACTCCATCTCATACGTGCGACGTACAGCGAAGAGATGAGAGACATGCAATTTATACTGACTTTGGCAAGGTGTTGCCATTACTCACTATGTTCACACTAGAGCACAGTAACATGTGGAACATGTTTGAAGATCACTATGAATATGATTCAAGGGTGATTGGCTCGCAGTGCAAGTGGGAGTCTGTTGGTATGTATGCCCTGAGAGCCAATCATGGGATGATTGGTGGGATACATTAAGATTGGTTTGATAAACATAAAAGACAAGCTTCCAATTCTTTCTGGTTCAGTTATATGAGATAGTGATAGAACAGATTGAATGTCTAGAGAATGACAATACTCAATGACGTATGCTTTCAGGTTAAGGACCTGAACGATGAGATCATACAGATGCTAAGAGTTTGTACATTCTTGTTATGTCCCTAGTCGGATGTCATTGTGGAAGGTAGATAGACAGCAATGACACACAAGACTAGATTGTGGTGTTGGTTGATGACAGAATCTCATTAGTCATGATATAGAGATATCAAACCAAACACATAGGTACTTGTTAGAGAACAAGGTACCGGACAGACCCACCGTGAGTTTGACACATGGAACCATAAGATGGTAGTCACAGTCAGTACTCACAGTGATGGTGGTGAGTGTGATTCTTAGACCTGAAATCACTGCACTCAACACATGTCGTTGGGCACACTTTGACATCATCAAACGCAGTCCTGAAACATGGGTTGTTATAAAGGTGATGATTGGGTGGCTTTGACACATGGGGCTTTTGAGGGGTGAGTGATAGATATGGGATTTGTCACTCTTGAGGGAGTTTGATATCCAAGGCCACTTGATGAGTAGGATTGAGATAGGCGTGCGCACGCATGTGTGAATTAGTATGCGATATTGATGTCATACATATCTCCTTCAATCTACTCTGAGATCAAGAAAGTGAATGAACGTTGACAGGATGACTGTTCCATGCCTTGAGTTCATTCGGGATATTAGTGACAAAGGAATTATACATTCACTGTAACACCATTCATGGATTGTAGGATGAAAGTTGTTCTCCAACTTTCTACTTTCACTTGGGTAGCACTGATGTGTGACTAGGCACCGCTCTTTGCTTGTGAAGTCATAAGTGTTATGGACTTTCACTGCCAACGTGAAATGGACCTGCAGGGTCACACACATAGGATTTAACCTGGAAGAGGAGTTTTGTCCATAAAGCAATGTTTAGATTGATTACTAAAGGAGTTTAGTAGTTCAATTAAACACTCAATCAGTCGATGGCTCAATATCATATGGTTCAAGGTGTTGGACGCATTGATTGGAGTATCAGATTGATTGAAATCGCAATTGGCTGATTTTGCCCAACCTGTGCTCCCAACCGATCGGCTCATGTGATGAACCGGTCGGCTGAGGTGCTGAACCGGTCGGCTGAGGTGCTGAACCGGTCGGCTGGAGTGTCCAGGCCGATCGGCTCATGCCCAGGTTGAAACGACCGGTTCAAGAGTTGAACCGATCGGCTCAACTGGTGCAACCGACCAGTTGGGAAAGTCATGTCAGCAAGAATTTTCCTTTGGTTTCAAATTGCCCAATTCGATTGGGAATAACATTGGTATACGATACCAATTGGGAACAAAACAAGGAAAGTCTTTTTGATCCGGATTAGGACTATGAACCGATCGGTTCAGGGCACCAACCGATCGGTTGGAGTGCCCCAAACGATCGGCTCAGGTCCAACCGATCGGCTCAATGGCCGAACCGATCGGTTCAGTTGTGAACCGATCATTTCAAGTTGCGAACCGGTTGCTTTTTGTGGAAAATTCTCAAACCCTTCTACTCCTACGTTTAGTCCCGTATTGTCGGGCACAGAGAACCCTGTCCCATGACCCACCTATATATATAGGGGTATTGGGGGCTTCTCAAAGTACAACTCAATGCAAGCCGGTTGCTTTGCGAAGTTGTCGTTCTCTCTGGTTTTGGTAACCGTGAGAGATCCCGAGCAAGTGCTTCCCGCAAAAGGGAGGTGCAGCAAGGGAAGGACAACTGCAATTGCAACTGGTAGCAGGAGAGTGTGTTGGCGACTAGTACGTCAACAGGAGGGTGCGACTCCTTCCACTTCCTTGTGGGACAAGGAGAGTGGAGTTCCAGGTGGTCAGTGTGGACTACTACAGAGGCGGGAGGACACTGCCGCTCAGGAGGACAACTGTCATCCGACAGTCCGGTAGGAGGAGGAGTCGTCAGTCCCGGTGCGACCAGGAGCTGCACAGACGCTGTCCAAGACCGGAGTTGAAGACCGCGCATTGCGCGAGGTATTGTCGCCGAGCAAGCCTCGGGACAAGGTATGATTCCACAAACCATCCTTTCCTATTATATAGACGTTGACGCGTTTCCTCGGTATGGGTTTGGGGAGAAATTTTTTGTTTCCGCTGCCTTCTCTGTCTCCCCTAAAACCCAACAGATACTAAGGCACTTAACAGTGATTGGTTGGGGTATGAGTGGTAAACCTCATCTCCACAGGGCATAATAATAATAATAAGAATGTTTGAAAAACATAATCTACAGCGTAGTATACCTGTTAAAGGTAACTATGAGCTAATTGATTGATGTTACACTGTATAGTGCATATGTTCTTCATGCTTGATATATGTTGAGCTCTTGTATACAACTGTATCTGCTATTGAATGCACAGGATTGGCTAACTCCGAATACCTGGAATAATAACACAGGATTGGCTAACTTCCAATACCTGGAATGCACAGGATTGGCTAAACCCCAATACCTGGAATAGTTGCACAGGATTGACATAGATCAATACCTGGAATAGTTGCACATGATTGACACAGATCGATACCTGGAATGGTTGTACATGATTGACATAGATTAATACCTGGAATGGATACACAGGAATAATATAAATCTAATGCTTGTACTAGTTGCACAAGATTGGTGTAATCCAATGCCTGGAATACTTATATAGGATTGGTATAGACCAATGCATGAATAAGACATGATGATGTACACTCTCATGTCCATTATAACCAAAATCTATTTAGTAGATTGGCTAAGGCCAATAAGTTGAAACGAGAATATCTCATGGGTGACATATCAAGATAATGAGTGTCACAAGAGAATGTCTCATGGGTGACATATCAAGATAATGAGTGTCACAAGAGAAGTTTGATATGATGGTATAATATGAAGGATAAATGATATACATGTTCTTCCTATTCCTTATTAAGAGAATGCTTTAAATTGCTTATCATCTGCCTAGTTTTATATCCTTAATTGCAATAATAATGTTTTGGCGGAGAGTTATATCTCTCGCTGGGGCAATTTACAATTGTCTCACCCCCGTGGGAAAACATTTTAAGGTATGCATGGAAGGCAAGGCAGAAAATCCCTAGAACAGAGATGAGCAGAAGAAACAGCAACAACAAGGACAACAATGAGATCTCAGGTGGAGATATTGTCTGTCAAGTCATATAGATAGTAGTCCTATGTGTCGTCTCTGTACTCTCAGGTCCTCGGAGTTTTAAATGGTTCAATCGGAGTTTTGGCTTAATGCCTCAAAGTTTTATACTGCCTGTGTATATTTGTTAACAGGACAGTCAATGTTGTATCCTTAAAAAGGAATTGTACAGGCTGTGTACTTGTGATCTAGGATGAAATGGAAACACTTTGGTTCTTGGTTAAAGAGTTTTCCTATGAATGGATTTCTTTGCAAATGGTTTTAATTTTTAGTGATTTTCAGTAATTACGCTGCAAATAATTCACTTCCGCATTAGTTAATCCTGTTTTCGTGAGACGGTCATTATATTTAGTGGTATCAGAGCTCTAGGTTCGTTGAGTCTACAGAGACATAGGACTAAGTTGTTGAGTCTGTGTTAGTGTCCTCCAGTATACCCTATAATGATTTCTGCTTGTGCAGAGAAAGGGTAAGGTTTAAAATGACTGGAGAGCACAATGAACACATTGCTTAGGGCAATGTTGTTGCACCAAGAAGAGGTGCAAGGCATCATGCAAGAATAGAATGAGTGCCTGAGAATCCCCATTAAGACCTGATCAGGATAGAGAATCCTATGATCATGCTCTTGTTGGGAAGATTAGGGCAACAATAATGCATATGAGTGGACTGGATGCTAGGCTTACAACCTAGGTTATCAGTCCTTAATACAGAAAGCTTGAGCTTTAAATGAGTTCCTAAATGACTTAGTCATGTTGGAACAAGGGAAAATATGGAAAAGATTAACTTATAGCAAGAAAGTGGACTCTGCTATGAGTTCAGACAGATAATAAATATGTGATGGTAGTGCCCAATAAGGGGCAATAAGATGAGAAGTAGGGAATGGTCTCTATAATTCTAGAGACATTTTCCTAATGGTTTTAAAAAGCCAAGTTTTTGGTACTAATAGTGCAATAAATGCCTAGTGTACCAGGGAAGTAGCCACTAAGTAAGTGCAAAGGTCTTAACCTTTCACCTGTAAGATTCTATGGCTTAGTTTTTGCTTCAGTAATAAGACTAGTAAGACCATGATATGAGTACAAGGTATGTTATAAATGTGTACATGTTGAGTACACTAAACCCTTTTTGTTATAAAAAGGAGGATTGTTGATATTGTTTTCCCCATTGGTTGCTATATAGGGATGAAATGATGAGAACTAGAATTTGAATTCTATTCAGTATTCTTTTAAATGCTCTATATTGATCTTACCTCCATGAAAGAGGAAGAGGTATAGAAGAGATGCCTGGATAAAATCCAGGGATGTTAAATCTTATGTTATGGTAATATGAAAAGAAAGGATTATGATAGCATGTAAGTGCATACTACTTGATCTCAGTACTTGTAAACCCTGATCAGGTGTACAACTATTGATGATAAAGTGAGTATGGAAACTCTTAGATTGATATCTTTTTGATTGCCCTGATCAAGCAATCATTCTGATACAATCTAAAGAGTATCATGAAATTGGAAATATGATATGGATAAATGTATCATATCTTAAGAACAAGAAAGAAGGATCTGATAGGAATTCAGATCAGTATGTGTATATGAGGAAGTAAAAGTATGACCCTCATATGATGAGAAAGAGAACAAGGGAGGTGATCCTTGTTCTATAAAGTTGTAAATATGATAAAAGAAAGATGAGAATATAATGTGTTTTCAACACATGCGACTGATACTAAGGTAAGAGATTCTAGTATCTGAGAATTATCAGATGGTTTAGATTGGCTACCTGGAATGGTCAACTATGAAATCAGTCTGATTATATAAAATGATATGAACATCATATGTTAGGGGTTTATGCTTTGCATAAACATAACAACTAAATATGTCTTTAAGATAAGTTCTCATTTGACTCTATGAGAATATTGTGTGAAGGAACTTTGTGCTGATAAAAGTTATATGATGTCTATATAACAATGAGGTGTTATGAAGAGACATGACGATATGATGAATGAATAATATCTATTCCCTTTATCTGGGATTTCGGGGACGAAATCCTTGTTAGGAGTTTATAATTTGTAACATCCCTGACCTGGGTTAATGCTTTAACCCTAGGTGTTTTGATTAAGAAAGATGATTATATGCTTAATCTCATCTTGTGAAAAGTAATTAAGGCTCAAAAGGAACCTATGTTTCGATTTTGGTCATGTTTGAACAATGTTGAAGCAATGTTTGCTTATTTTGGACTAAAGTGCAAATTACCCAAGTTGAGGGGTTAAATTGCAAATGTTGCATGATAATATGTTACTCTGATTTTTATACATCATAAGAATGAATATGATGTAGTGGTATGGTTTCCAAAATCTTAGACACCAAGATTAAGCTTGTAAAGCAATCCTTGTGCATTAAAACCTAGTTTTGGTGTAATGTGCAATTTACCCAAAATCTAGGGTTCAATATGCAAATTACCACTTCAATATGGTCCTTAATGTTTCTTGGAATCATGTAGAGCAAATAAAATGAGAGGGACTCCTCATTTGAATTAAGTTGTAGGAGAGAGAATCTTGACATTAAAATAATCAAGAATAATGCCTATTTGAAACCCTAATTCGATTTAGGGCAAAAATGAATAAAAATAATTGAAGGGCTTTCAACCAAAATGTTTTGGGTTGATTTTGAATAAGGATGGACGTTCCTTTAACAAGATAAGGAACGAAAATATCTTAAGTAGGTGAAATTCCACTCACCTTTTTATAAAGAAAAGTAATATCCACTCACATGTGGGATATTATATTATAAGCATTAAGGTGCTTAATTTGCTTTTCTTTAAATTGAGGATAATGAAGGAGAATTAAAGGCAAGGAAGGTGCCTCGTACCCAAGGTAGTTGAGGGGGAAGAGGCGGCCACTTTATTGGGATTAATTGGATTTTTATAAGGCATTTTCTCTCTCATCAATTTCCTTATAAAAGTGCCATTTCTAAGCCCAAACCAAGGCCTTTTTCGGATTTTCTTCTTCCCCTTGCTTGCAAAACCGACCAAGGAGCTAGGGAGGAGCAGGGAGCACGTCCCCAACCTGTGGGTAAGCCCTTGACCTTCGTTCTCCATGATTTCATGGTGGAAATCGAAAATAAATTATGGATTCCTTCTTATTTCAATCTCCTCTTCAACCCTAGCCAACTTTTACAATCAAAAGCTTGAGGACGAGCCTAGGGGGAGTTGCAAGAGCTTAATACACCATTAATGGCGTGAGCTTGGAGCTTTGGAGCTCAATTGGAGGTGGGTTTTATAACTCAAACCCTTAAACATTGCTATTGCATCAATTCTCTATGCTTTGTTGATTGATTTCTTCAAATTGATACACTCTTGTTTCTTTGCTGCAATTTCCATCAAGAACGGTTGCTGTTCTTGGTTGTTCGAAGGAAGGGGATGATGAAATCATCCTAGATGCTTATCCAAAGAAAATTACCAAGAAAAACCGTTTTGATAGCTACTCCAAATCGTTTTAATTTGATTGGCTATGCGGTTTCAGCAAACCGTTTAAGGGCAAACGGTTTGCAACCGTTTGGGAGAAAACGGTTTCAAGACCGTTTGAGATGGTTGACCAAGCGTTGACCGTTTGGGAATTTCGTTCCTAATTATGTTTATTAATAACCCTCCAAATTTTAGGGATTAACTCCAAAGGAATCGAGAGTTGAAGGCCAATCAATTAGGAAATCAGATTGAATTATGTGCTGATTTTCAACCTGATTAACTTGACCTGGTTGAGAAAACGGTTTCAAGACCGTTTGAGATGGTTGAACAAGCGTTTACCGTATGGGATTCCTGTTCATAATTATGTTTATTAATAACCCTCCAAATTTGAGGGATTAACTCCAAAGGAATCGTGAGTTGAAGCCTAATCAATTAGGGAAACCTAATTGGATTAAGTGCTGATTTTCAATCTGATTTAATTGAACGTTTTGGGCAAATGGTCTCAAGACCGTATAATATGGTTGACTAAGCATTGAACGTATGATATTACTGTTCCTAATGATGTTGGTTAATGACTCACAAAATTTTATGGATTAATTCCAAACGAGTCATGAGTTGAAGGCTAATCAATTGGGAAAACCCTAATTGAAATCAGTGTTGAAATTCCAATGAGTTAATTAGAGATTTTGGGTTGATTAGCCCAAACGGTTTCAAGACCGTTTGGGGATCACCCAAACGGTCTCAAGACCGTTTGGGGATCACCCCAAGACCGTTTGGAGGTCTGGGGTCAAGTATAGTTGACCAATTGAAGGTCCAAAGGTACTAATCATATTGCAATGTAGTGCTGATTTGTTGATCAACTCGATAGACCAATCCATGATGAATTTTCACTAGAGTCCAAAGGTTGGATGGGCAAACGGTCTCAAGACCGTTTGGAGCTCATCCAAACGGTCTCAAGACCGTTTGGTGGTCACCCAAGACCGTTTGGAGGTCTAGGGTTGAGTATGGTTAGGTGTTTGAAGGTCTAAAGGTACCAAGCTGTTAAACAATGTAATGCTGATTTGGTGATCAATCCAATGAACCAAACCCTAATTGGATTGCTTAGATTTGAGTGATATGATGGGCAAACGGTCTCAAGACCGTTTGGAGTATATCCAAACGATCCCAAGACCGTTTGGGCCAAGTTTGATCCCAATTGGAGGTCAATTGATGGGTTCAACTTCAATTTGATTCACATTGTTGAGTGTTGATGGTTGAACGTTTATAGACCTTAATTGAACCAACTCCAACCCTAATTGGATATCAATTGAGGGTCAATTGAGTGACCAATTGGTTAAGGCTAACCCTAATTGTCTCAATTGGTAAGTGGTTAGCAAGCTTGAGACCAATTGATGGCTTCAACATAGGAAACCCTAATCGAGTTTACCCTTTGAACCACCTTGGAGGTCCATACGATCTTGAGCTATTGAGGGCATTCGACCTCAAGACCGTATAAGGTCATTCGACCTCAAGACCGTATAAGGTCATTCGACCTCAAGATCGTATAAGGTCATTCGACCTCAAGACCGTATAAGGTCATTCGACCTCAAGACCGTATAAGGTCATTCGACCTCAAGATCGAATGAGGGCATACGACCTCAAGATCGAATGAGGGCTTTCGACCTCAAGATCGTATGAAGGTTGAAGGTGTGAAACCTATTGGAGACTTTTGAAGTTATGTCTGCCTAATGCCTTGAAGGCTTAAATGGTTTAATAGTTGTTCAACCTAAACCCTAATGATACCAAAAGACATTAAGGGTCAAGTGGTTAGTAAATTAAACCATGATGATGATCAATGTGTAATTTACCATAATACCCTTGAAAGGTTCAATTGAGTAAAACCTTATTCTAATCAAACCCTAATCACTTAATAGTGGTGATTTGGTCTATGTTAATCAAAGAGGACTTAACCCAACCTGATCTAGATTGGTGTTATCACCATCTACAAGTATGAGGAGAGAGAAAGTATCTTAAGAAAGAGAAAGTACCCTTTTATGATGGAAATTCAAGTAAAGTACCTTCAATACACATGAATGTGCATGATTAGGGTATGATCCACCTATGTGAGATCATGGAACCCTAATTATGATAAATGATGAATCTTAAACTAATATGAGAGCATCAATGATGATGTTCCTCATACATGATGATGTTATGAGTTCAATTCACCATAATGTGAATAGTAAACCCTAATTCAAGGGTGATGACATGTAATGTGAATAGTAAACCCTAATTCAAGGGTGATGACATGTGAATAGTAAATCCTAATTCAAGGGTGATGACATGCAATATGAGTAGCAAACTCTAATTGATGAGAATCAGAGAACTTAGCTCTTATGATAAGAGTGGAAAGTATATTCTTGTTTTGAATTACCTTTATCAGTTGAATTAACCATGCAGGTTCTGATATGAAGGTGATCATATCCAGGTATGAATGATGATACTATATTCATTGAAAGCATGTTGTTAGCTTTATGAATAGTAAAATATCTTGATGCCTTGTCAGTGGCATCCTATGTTTTAATGGGCTGTAAGAGCCATGAATACCATCAAGGTCATGCTTTAGAGATTACTTGTGATGAGTATACTGAGAAATGATGATTGATGTGAGTTAGGTTTGTTACATTTAGTATTCTACTTTCATAGCTGTTATGCTACTGTTATTGTTTGAAGAACAATGTATGATGTAAAAGAATACTGAATGTACCTAACTAATCAAGTGAAATGTAGAGCCCTGATCATAGATCCATCATTGTCAGAGATCAAATGATGGTGAAACAGGTTTTCCTACGGGGACTCCTGGATCACATACTGTTGAGTATGTGGGGTATATGGATGTGTAGAACCTTACATCCTAGTGTAGGAATTTGATGTAGATGTATAATCCGTCAATCCTTCACTACAAAACTCATACCGTATCAGTGGATGGTAAACATGAAACCTCTTGATGACGAGGAAAACATAGATATCTGTATCAGTGAAGATAAACATGAAATCTCCTGATGACGAAGAGAGTACAGAACGCCACTGTAACTCTAAAATAGCGAAGGACCAGATTACCCTAGTGAGCTATAATAGTAGAGACACAAGATGTCCTATAAGTGATCCTCTTACTGACTGAGGAAGGTGAAGGTCATGAGAATCCGGCTCTTTCGATGACCTAGTATGATACTAAGGCACTTAACAGTGATTGGTTGGGGTATGAGTGGTAAACCTCATCTCCACAGGGCATAATAATAATAATAAGAATGTTTGAAAAACATAATCTACAGCGTAGTATACCTGTTAAAGGTAACTATGAGCTAATTGATTGATGTTACACTGTATAGTGCATATGTTCTTCATGCTTGATATATGTTGAGCTCTTGTATACAACTGTATCTGCTATTGAATGCACATGATTGGCTAACTCCCAATACCTGGAATAATAACACAGGATTGGCTAACTTCCAATACCCGGAATGCACAGGATTGGCTAAACCCCAATACCTGGAATAGTTGCACAGGATTGACATAGATCAATACCTGGAATAGTTGCATAGGATTGACACAGATCGATACCTGGAATGGTTGTACAGGATTGACATAGATCAATACCTGGAATGGATACACAGGAATAATATAAATCTAATGCTTGTACTAGTTGCACATGATTGGTGTAATCCAATGCCTGGAATACTTATATAGGATTGGTATAGACCAATGCCTGAATAAGACATGATGATGTACACTCTCATGTCCATTATAACCAAAATCTGTTTAGCAGATTGGCTAAGGCCAATAAGTTGAAACGAGAATGTCTCATGGGTGACATATCAAGATAATGAGTGTCACAAGAGAATGTCGCATGCGTGACATATCAAGATAATGAGTGTCACAAGAGAAGTTTGATATGATTGTATAATATGGAGGATAAATGATATACATGTTCTTCCTATTCCTTATTAAGAGAATGCTTTAAATTGCTTATCATCTGCCTAGTTTTATATCCTTAATTGCAATAATAATGTTTTGGCAGAGAGTTATATCTCTCGCTGGGGCAATTTACAATTGTCTCACCCCCGTGGAAAAACATTTTTAGGTATGCATGGAAGGCAAGGCAGGAAATCCCTAGAACAGAGATGAGCAGAAGCAATAGCAACAACAAGGACAACAATGAGATCTCAGGTGGAGATATTGTCTGTCAAGTCATATAGATAGTAGTCCTATGTGTCGTCTCTGTACTCTCAGGTCCTCAGAGTTTTAAATGGTTCAATCAGAGTTTTGGCTTAATGCCTCAAAGTTTTATACTGTCTGTGTATATTTGTTAACAGGACAGTCAATGTTGTATCCTTAAAAAGGAATTGTACAGGATGTGTACTTGTGATCCAGGATGAAATGGAAACACTTTGGTTCTTGGTTAAAGAGTTTTCCTATGAATGTATCTCTCTGCAAATGGTTTTAATTTTTAGTGATTTTCAGTAATTACGCTGCAAATAATTCGCTTCCGCATTAGTTAATCCTGTTTTTGCGAGACGGTCGTTACAAATTCATCCTGGACTTTGGTTCCAAGATAAAGATATGTGTAACAAGTAATGTCCCAAGGTGAAAGAATGATGCGGATGTGATGTGTTTTGACACATGTGATGGATACCAAAGTAAGGAATTTTGGTATCTAAGAAATACCAGGTGGTATGGAAAAGTAAAAGCATAACTCCTAATTAAATGATTTATGTTGGTTACCTGGAATGGCCAACTGTGAAATCAATCTAGTTACATCAAATAGTATTGACATCACATGTTAGGGGTTTATGCTCCGCATGAACATAACATTGATAAGGATGTACTAATTGAAGTAACAATTGTAAAATCATTGAGGGAAAATATTATCAAGCTAAAAATAATTCCCTAGAATACCCCTACCTAGATCTGTTAAGGCAGCTTATACATAACATCTAAAGATACCTCTAAGATAAGTCCTTAATTGATAAGTAACCTCCCCTTATGAAAAGAGAATGTACAACTAATGAGATAGTTGGTACAAGTAGTAAGAAAGTTTAGTGTTGTGTCAGTAGATTGGATGGCACAACAGATGTATGATAAGACTTGTAGTCACAAGTGGATGACAAAATATAACTCTAGTCTTTCCTTGAAAGTGAAATGCTAAACTGAATGAGGAATATGTAAGACTCCCCAGAATCAAGAATCATGTCACATAAAGTTGTAAGTTGAGAAAGGTGACAAATCAGTGAGGTTTGACACCTGAATTAAATGAGGTATGTATAATGTTTCTCTGACTAAGAAAAGTATTACCGGACACATAGTTGACTCTACAATCAATAATGAAAAGGACAGAGGAGTATGTGTCATGTGTGACAGATTCTATGATAACCCTGTGTGGAAGAACTTTGTGTTGATCAAAGTTCTATGACATCTCCATGACATTAAGATGTTATGTGGAGACTTAGTGATATAATGAATAAATAATATCTGTCTCCCTGTACCTGGGATTTCGGGGACAAAATCCTTGTTAGGGGTTTATAACTTGTAACGACCCTAACCTGGGTTATGAGGTAACCCCATTTGTTTTGGCTAATAAAGTTTCTTATAACTTTAATATAATCTTCTAAGGTGTTTTGATATCATGTGAAACACTTATGTTTCAAGTTTGTCCCGATTGAATGTTGTTTGAGCAATTTTCCTTTGTTTTGGACCAAAGTGCAATTTACCCAAATTGAGGGGCTATAATGAAAAATGTCACATGTTGAATGTACCCCATGTGTTTTAGCATCATAAGAGAGATAATGATGCTAAGTGGTGGCTTGTGGAAAGCCTAAATTCCAAGTTTGAACTTGTTTGAACAATGCTGGTGCATTGTGCACCAATTTTGGTACAAATTGTAATTTACTCAAAATGTGGGGTTGATATGAAAATTACCACCTCTAGAGTGTCCCTACTTCCTCTATGTATCATTTAGATGAGATATAATGAATGAGACACCATGTTTGAATCAACTATGAGTGATGGAATTCTTGGTGATGAAATGACCAAGAAAAGAGGGTTGAATATGAAAGCTTAACTTGAGTTGTATCAAGTTGGAAAGCTTATATATGAGTGCCTATCGGCCAAGGAGCCATAGGAGGAGCCTCATATAGTTTTGTGAACTGTTGGAAAAGGCCATATCGTGCAAAGCACCTCAAGGAGGTGAGTTTTGTTGGGTTACAACTTCCTTAGCAAAGTTGTGACGAGTTGTGCATAAAGTGATGAATTAATTGATATATCTTAATCAAAGGGATTAGTAATGGACGAATTTGCATCTCTAGATGATCCTCAACCATTTTTCAAGACAAGATAATTGTTGATGCATGCATGTACACGTGTCATCCATGCATGGACACGTGGCACCTACTAGCTCAAAATGATGACACCTAATTTTTACCTTCCTTAGTTTATATATATACCCCTAGTTTCACCCCTCAGTGCAATTTTTCGACCCTTACCACCCTAATACCTTATGGTATCGTGCATAGAGATCCTATATCGTGAAGGGATGATATGTTATCGTGCATAGGCCCTTGTGTATCACCCATGACAAGATCATATCGCCCAAGTAGGTGATATCGGCCATATAGAGTGATATCGCCCATAGTGAAGTGTTTTGATCATAAGTGAGTGGCATATCGTGCAAATGAGTGTCATATCATGCATGGGTGGTGTCATATCATGCAAGAGTAGTATGGTATCGTTCAAGGGTGCTAAGGAGCAAGAAGGAGCTCATACTTAACCCTAAGGTGAGGCAATGATCATATTCAACCTTGGATTGAAGCATGATCTCAGGGTTTTGATCTTCCTTTATTTTCTTCTTCACCAATTGCTTATCCATGGTGATTCTTTGTATATAGAGGAGTTTTGAAGTTCATCTTCAACCTTATGAACGTGGAGCTTTGGAGCTTTGAAGTTGTTCTTAAGGCGGGTTATATAACTTGAACTCAACCATGTTATTATTCATCACCTAAATTGCTATATTTAATGATATACTTTTAATTCCGAAATTTCCTGAAATAGTTGATGAAATTATGAGTTCTAGTAGTTTCTTAGACCTGTTTCCATGAACTATAACAGTTATAACTAAGGTCTAGAGCTTGAAGATGATGGTATCACTTAATAAAAGTGATATTGGGTGAAAGCACAGAGGCAAGCACCTACAACCCGATATAATGATGCACCTACTTCAATAAAACGATATGGATATGATTGTATACCTTCTTGCACGATATGGGGGTGTAGTATACACCTCTTTCATGATAGGGTGTCAAGTATAGACTCCATGCACGATACAAGGCATGTTAAATATCACATCCAGTACTTTAAGGTTGTTACACCTTGATGCACCTTAAATCCAATATACTTTGATGAATAACACATGATGTGTGTCATGTCAATTGTTACATTGAGATTTAATGCACTTTGATAAGTGTAGGCTAACATTCCTTGAGAAAGGGTTAAGCCAAGATAATAAAGTATGATGTAATCAATATCCTAGAGAGGATGAAAGAGAAACTCATACTTTGTGTTGATTATCATTTAATGATAAAAGATGAGAATAAATAAGTATAATTGAATACGTATGATATCAATGTATGCTCCTAGATGTGTGGAGAAATGAATTAGGGTTTGAATTAATAATATGAACTTGAAACCCTATTCAGCAATAAAGGGAAACCCTAACCCTAATAGTTGTTGCCTAGTGAGAGGTGACAAGATGTTTAATGGCCTTGTGAGCCATGTGAATAGTTGTTGCCTAGTGAGAGGTGACAAGATGTTTAATGGCCTTGTGAGCCATGTGAATAGTTGTTGCCTAGTGAGAGGTGACAAGATGTTTAATGGCCTTGTGAGCCATGTGAATAGTTGTTGCCTAGTGAGAGGTGACAAGATGTTTAATGGCCTTGTGAGCCATGTGAGTAGTTGTTGCCTAGTGAGAGGTGACAAGATGTTTAATGGCCTTGTGAGCCATGTGAATAGTTGTTGCCTAGTGAGAGGTGACAAGATGTTTAATGGGCCTTGTGAGCCATGAGAATAGTTGTTGCCTAGTGAGATGTGACAAGATGTTTATAAAAGTTTTCATGTAAGAAATGATAATGTTCAAAATAAACCAGGAAATGGAAACTTAGTAACATAATAATAACAATAAATGGATACAATAATAATAATGAAATCCTAATCATACATGCTTTATGCTTATAGCCAAATAAGGGCTATAGTGTTTAAATATGCTTAAAGGAGATAAGAGGAATACTTGTATTGTAGAAAGGATGTGAATAAGTATGATGGCTTGGCCAAGGTATAATGCCTGGCTGTGACCTCAGGATTGGTATAGTCCAATGCCTAGCCGTGACCTCAGGATTGGTATAGTCCAATGCCTGGCTGTGAACTCTAGATTGGTATAGTCCAATGCCTAGATGAACTCAATCTCGGGATTGGTATAGTCCAATGCCTGACTGAACTCGATCTCAGGATTGGTATAGTCCAATGCCTGGCTAAACTCGATCTCAGGATTTGTATAGTCCAATGCCTAGATAGAATATGATGATGTATACTCTTATGTCTGGTATAATTCAATATTTGTTTAGCAGATTGGCTAAGGCCAACATATGGAAATAAGAATGAATAATGGGTGACATATCAAGATAATAAGGAAAATCTTGAGATGTTGAAATGATATGATAGATAAATGATATACATGTTCTTCCTATTCCTTATAAAGATAATAGATGATTTACTATTCTATCATAGATAGTTGTAATACTTTAAAAGATGAGAATGTTCTAAACTACTTATCCTCTACTCAGTTTAATATTATTTAACTGTGATAATAACATTGTTGGCAGAGAGTTATATCTCTCGCTGGGACAATTGTCTCACCCTGTGGGATCCACATTTTTTTAGGTGGACATGCACGAGGGGGATTGAGACCGTACTGCAGAGAAAGAACAACAACGACAGGGACACCAGTGACAACTCAGGTTGAGTGTATTGTCTGTCAGGTCTTGTAGATAGAAGTCATATGTGTCGTTTCTGTACTCTCAGGTCCTTGGAGTTGGTTCGTACTGGTTTCATGAATAATATGAGATTTTGGCTTGAATGCCTCAAGGTTTTATGTTGCTCTAGTATGTGTTTTGATAGAGAAACTGTTATATATTGTCCTCGAGATGAGCTGAAATAATGTTGTACAATGTAAATCATGATATGTATGACTTTTGGATCTTTCAGTAAAAGTTTTTGTATAAGGATCTCCTTGCAAAATGGTTTTGAATTTTAGTGATTTTTGTTAATCTGTTGTTTATGTTTATTCTGCTTAATAAGTAACGATTTGTTTGTCGGTTTGGTGACTGTCATTACACAAGGATCCTCACAGGTAGTTCTTCATAGGCTAGATTCTCGTAAATCTCCACAGATTCACTAGTGAGTACATGAGATGGATCTTTCACATACTTCCTCAACACCGAGACATGGAACACATTGTGGATCTTGTCATAAGCAGGAGGCAAGGCTAAGCGATACTCACAGTCTTTCATTTTATCTAAGATTTCAAATGGTCCAACATAGCGAGGACTCAACTTGCCTTTTACTTTAGATCTTGCAATAGAACGTATAGGCTTGATCTTCAGAAAAGCATAGTCTCCCACTAAGAAGTTTACATCAACCCTCTTTTTATCAACATACATCTTCTGTCAGTCTTGAGAAGCTTTCAACCATTTCTTTATCAGCTATACCTTCTCAAGAATCATCTGCATATCATCGGTCTTCACCAGGGAACGTTCACCAACATCATCCCAATGTAAAGGCGAACGACAAGGTCTACCATAGAGAGCTTCAAAAGGTGGCATACCAATACTAGCTTGGTAGCTCTTGTTGTAAGAGAACTCTGCTAATGGTAGATATCGATCCCAGACACCACCCCAATCCATCACACAAGCACGTAGCAAGTCCTCCAGAATCTAAACTGTTCTCTCAGACTGACCATCAGTTTATCGGTAGTAAGCAGTACTGAAACGCAGATCAGTACCCATCTTTTCTTGAATCTGACCCATAAGCGAGAAGTGAATTTTGGGTCTCGATCAGAAACTATCACAACAGGAACACCATGCAGATGAACTATCCACTCCACATATAACTGAGCCATCTCAGCAACTTTATACATGGTTTTGAAAGGCAAGAAATGAGCCGATTTTGTAAACCAATCAATCACCACCCAAACAACATCATAACCTTTCTTGGAATTAGGAAAACCAGTAACAAAGTCCATCGTGATCTTCTCCCACTTCCATTCTGGAATCTCAAAAGGATGAAGAAGACCACCGGGTCGTTGATGTTCAATCTTGACTTGCTGACATGTCAAGCACCTCACCATGAACAGAGCAATATCATTCTTCATGTTCTTCCACCAAAAGCTTCACTGTAAGTCCTTGTACATCTTGGTTGTTCCAAGGTGAATAGTGTACTTGGACCCATGAGCTTCACCCAGAACCTTCTGTCTCAGATCACCAACATTTGGAATCCACAACCTTTGTCTAAAACGGACAACACCATCCACTCCGACAGAGAATTTAGATTGCAGTTTCTCAGATAAAGCTTTCATCTCTTCAAGCTCAAAACTCTCCAACTGTGTAGCCACAACTTCCGAGATCCAGGTTGGTGTAACGGTCAAACTGGCCATATGAACACACAACTTGTCTTCATCCAATGAATCGACAGGCTGAGGTCTCCAACTAGCCACATGTTCAAGGTTTTCCCACACTGAACATCTCAGAGCAGCACAAACATCATCCTTCTTGTGACTTAGAGCATCAGCTATGACATTCGCTTTACCAGGATGATAGGTGATGGTGAAGTCATAATCTTTAAGATATTCCATCCACCTACATTGTCGTAAGTTCAGATCCTTCTGAGTCAACAAATATCTCAGACTCTTGTGATCAGAAAAGACTTCAAAATTTTCACCATAGAGATAGTGTCACCAGATCTTCAAAGCATGGACTATGGCAGCAAACTCCAAATAATGTGTACGCCAATTAGCTTCATTAGGTTTTAACTGTCGTGAAGCATAGGCGACTACCTTACCGTCTTGCATCAAAACACACCCTAAGCCTTGTCTGGATGCGTCGGTGTAGATGACATAGGGTAAGCCCTCAACAGGCAAAGCAAGTACGAGAGCAGAAGTCAGGATCATCTTCAACTTCTGAAAACTGCCCTCACATTTAGGGGTCCATGAGAACTTGACCTCCTTTAGAGTCAACTTAGTCAAAGGTAAGGCCAACTCGGAGAAACCTTTGATAAACTTCCGATAGTAACCAGCTAGACCAAGGAAACTACATATTTCAGATGGATTTTTTCTGAGCATTCCACTTTGTCACAACTTCTACCTTTACAGGATCAACAACTATATGACCGGCAGAAATCACGTGACCAAGAAACATAACTTCCTTTATCTAGAACTCACACTTTGAGAATTTGGCATAGAGTTGATTTTCTCGCAGTGTGCTGAGTACAATCCGCAGGTGCTCGCGATGTTGTTCTAACGTCTCAGAATAGACCAAAACATCATCGATAAACACCACTACAAACTTGTCAAGATATGGGCGGAATACTCTGTTCATCAGGTCCATGAACGCAGCAGGGGCATTTGTCAAACCAAAAGGCATGACCATGAATTCATAAGGCCCATAACGAGTTCTAAACGCTATCTTTGGGACATCATCATCCTTCACACGCATCTGGTAGTAACCACTTCATAGATCCATCTTGGAGAAGATGGTGGTTGACTTTAGCTGATCGAATAGGTCATCGATGCGCGGCAACGAATAACAATTCTTCACCGTCACTTGGTTAAGCATGCGGTAGTCCATGCACATCAGCATTGATCCATCCTTCATCTTCACGAATAGGATAGGGGCTCCCCAAGGGGAAACACTAGGGTGAATGAAGCCCATGTCGAGAATCTCTTCAAGCTACTTCTTCTACTCAGCCAGCTCAACAGGGGCCAAGCGGTAGGGTGGCTTCAATATCAGTGAAGTTCCAGGTATAAGCTCGATGGAGAATTCCACCTCACGAGTTGGCGGCAACCCGGGCAACTCCTCGAGATAGACATCTAGGAAGTCTTTCACCACATCAATGTGATCCAGAGTAGGAGGTGTAGCATCGAGAACTATGGAGGTAAGGAAAGCTCTACACCCTTGTGAGACAAGCTTTTCAGCTTTAATGGCAGAGATGACAAATTGTCGCTCTTCTCGCCTCTTGCCCTTGACACACACTTTTCCTTCAATAGGATGAACCAATCTAACCTTGGATTCCTCACAGTAAACAACTACTTTATACTTCTTTAACCAATCCATACCCAGGATGACATCAAAGACGGTCATATCAAGTAAGATGAAATATGTGGGAAACATTATTCTGGATATACAGAGGTCCATGGTAGGAGTTTGGAGGTATGAGGAGAAGATCTTACCACTAGGGGTTTTTACGTCTAACACATGATCCATAAACTCATATTCTATTTCTAGCATAGAGGAAAACTGACAAGATATGAAGGTATTTGAGGAACCAAAATCAAACACTGCTTTTAAAGGATGCATATTAAGGTGTAGGGTACCTTCAATCACTTCATTTCCTTCACCGTCTTCCTCAACATTGAGAGCAAACACTCTCCCATTCTGCCTTTCCATAGGCGGACGCCTCTGGTTCTGGTTGTTGTTGTTCCGCAGAGGCATGTTCTGTCTTGGCTGCTGTGGCTACTGGGCATTATTCTACCCTTGCTGGAAACGAGGGCAATTGGATCGGATGTGCCTGATCGGTTGTCTTTTTGGGCAGGTGCATTGTTGGTAGGGCATCTTCCAGGAGGATGGTGGCGATTGCACCTATTGCAGAGATTACATCCACGATTCTCATGCTGGTTCTGATTGTTCCTTTTGTTGTTGTAGACATTAGAAGCTTGAAACCCTGGATATGACTCGATTGTGAGAGCCTTATCCACCATCTGTTGAAAAGTAAGTGGCAGCTGCGGAACGAGGCTCCGACCCACATGATAGTTCAGTCCTTCCAAGAACATGGTTGCTCTTCTGTCAGCTCCAAGGTCGGTGGTGTAACGTTCTAGCAGTAGGAATTTCTAACCATAGTCAGACACACTCATGCTTCCTTGCTTGAGACTGTAAAACTCAGCCTCCTTCTTCCTCAGGAAAGCAGGGCAGCTATACTTCTTCCTGAACAACTTCAGAAACTGGGCCCACTCCATCGAAGAGGTGTCATGAGTGCGGGCAACACCATTCCACCAAACGCGCGTCAGTCCATCCAGCACGTATGTCATGAACCGAACCTTCTAGTGAGGAGGGCACACCATACCCTCGAAGGTCCGATCCAGGGCCAACACCCAGTCGTCGGCTTTGTCCACTATGTTAGGCTCACTTTCACCCTTGAAATAGGGTGGCTGCATCTTGATGAAGTTGGTGAGGGTAAACTCCCTCAACATGCTGGCATTAGCAGCTATGGTGCTGAGTTGTCCCATCATGGTGGAGGACAACAACTGACGTAGCATCGCCAGTTCTTGCTCAAGCGTGAAGGTGGGAGTACTCGAAGCAGTCTGGTTGACCGTAAGAGTCACAAGAGTGTTGGGGTCGACTCCTGGTTCACGTTGTCGAACAAGTCACCTCTCCTGAAAATTAGGGTTATCATATTAGGTTCTCAGGAGTATAGAATCATAGATGAGAAGAGAATAGAAATAGAGATGAGAAAAGGATATCTAGAATGATATTGCCTAAAAGCATACTACTTTGGGCAATTCATATTAGCACATGCCATGCCGATATCATATGGGCACGAGAGTCCTCGTATACCAAGCTAGTGGTGCGGAGGAAAATTTTGCCAGCCCCCGAAACCCTGATCCTTTCTAAACACCCTTGCTTCAACTGCATGCCCTAATAGTTGCCTAAAGGCTCTGATACCATGCTGTAAAGAGGCGAGATCACCTCTTTACTAAAATTTAAAGGAAATACAAACATCCACAATTTTAACAAAATTTAGAGACTTTGAGGATGATTGCATAATATTCCAAATAAATAAGCATGATTCCAGACACATAATAAAATGTCAATAGCAGCAGAAATAAAGAAATAATAAGCCTTCACATGGCTTTTATTGTTTATTACAAGAATGATTTCTAAAAGAAAAGATAAGATAAGCAGGATCTAGCTATAGCAACCTAGCCATCCTTTCCAAACGCTAAAGATCAACTCCTGAGGAAAGCCTCCTTCAAGCCTGTCCTTCTCCTTGCACAACATCGACACCTGGGTGGTTGGGAAGACACCCAACAAGAGGAAAAGGAAGAAAAAGTATGTGTTACAAGATTATTCTAAAAGTGACAAGATAGTTGTAATAAGTAAAACGGACTAGGAAATCATGAAAAGGTAAGACATCAAGAGTATGAGGCTTTTATTAAGGAAACTTGCCAATAACAAAAGTAAATAAATGATTTGCATGTAAATTAATATGTCTACCTAACTAAGTAGGGTTGAGGCACCTACCAGACCTCTAATCTTAGGTGAGGGGAGAATAAGACATTCCCAGTCACCTATAATATTAAGGGGAGAATTATAAACATTCCCCTAGAGCGATTATATACATGCCCTCTGTGGGTGGTTGTACATAAGTACCTCTACTTTACAATTAAATAGAACATATAACTACATGCTAGCAAAAGAGTTATGTCAAGATTAATCAAAGGATTCATATAACAAGGTAGTGGGGTATAAAAACCCAAACAAGATAATACTACAACTAATTTTTGAGGCATAAATGAATTTAGGTTTCAAGAATCATGAATTAGGTCAGATTAAGCCTCATTAGGGAGCATAGGTAAAAGGTATAAATAATTTCCCAACTGAAGGGGGGTAGATGCACATACCTTAGCCTCAAGAGTTCTAGAAACCACTTTCCAACCCTTTACATGAAATCATAACCCACTTTCCCTAATATCATCATTAGATCTATGCATTAGAATTAAGTATACTCATTAAAGGTTTAAAACCCTAATATAACTAACTTTTTGCGCAAACCTTCGAATTAGACTCCAAAAACATAACCATCGTCTTAGTTAGGGTTTTCTGATCAAAATGACATATAATACTATATATTTTGAAGATATGGATTTTTAAGTTATTTTTGGTGATTTTTAGTTAATTAAATCATTCTAAAAATACTTTTTCACAAACATCAGTATC
Organism: Alisma plantago-aquatica; assembly: GCA_963693085.1. Taxonomy (NCBI): domain Eukaryota; kingdom Viridiplantae; phylum Streptophyta; class Magnoliopsida; order Alismatales; family Alismataceae; genus Alisma; species Alisma plantago-aquatica. The sequence goes on along the minus strand of OY856412.1, from coordinate 205,281,961 downwards.
AAACCTCAAAAACATTTTTAATGGATAGATCTCGTTCTCCTGATTTCAAAACACTATTTATTTTTAATTTTTGACCACTGGAATCATTTTCTATGATTTATTTTACTTTGGCCAATCATAGCCTGCCACGTAGGCAAGGCATGCGCGCAAAGAGCAAAAAAGAGAGGGGAGTGGGCCCCGTGCTGCTGACCTGGCCCAATGGGGGCCGGCCTCACTTGCACAGGCATCCAGCTGACCTCTCGGCTGACTGGGTCAGAGTCGGGTCAAAGCAAGAAAAAAAGGCGAGAAGACGTGAATGCCCTCGCGTGAAAAACACAGCAAAGCAAAACTAATCGGGGCAATTTGGTAAAATAGTTGGGAGTTATCTTCCTCCCGTTGCCCGTGCCATGGCAACAACCAGCGAGCAGCTTGCTCGGCTCAGTTTGGGCAAAAACGCCACACTCAACCAAACTTCACGTTTAGGTACTCAAAAGAAAGAAGAAGAAGAGTCGAATTCATAAGTACCTTGAATTGATACGTTGAATGATGGAAAAGGAAGAAGGCGCCGCAAGGCCAGGAGCCTACGATAGCTAGATGATGGTCCAAACTTCCACGAAACTTGAAATTAACAGCGTGGTCGAGTTGCAAATGCGATGGCGGTCCTTGGGGTATGTATATATATAGGCAAGGAGACCTAGACAAGGGTTTGGCTAGATGGGGGTAGAGAGAGGTGGCGCATGAGTTGGGTGTTTCTCAAATCTTGATCAAAACACAAAAATCTTGGAATAATATGGTGCGGAATGCACAAGGAATTCGTAGGATAAAAAATCATTGAATTTCATTGAGTAAAACTCGAGATAATTAGATTTGAATACTTGGCAAACAAGCCATCTGTTTCCAAATCGGGCCAACGAAGAAGACAGCCCACATATCCTCATATTGAGATCCAATGGTTGACGATCATCATGATATAACAGTTGCCATCTTTTTATTCCTATTCAAAATCAACTTAAAAGGGCATATTCATATAAATGTTTTTCTCTCTCCTCATTTGGAGGCCCAAACGTTATCTAAATATTACCAAATTTTTTATTCTGACTGATTTTGACACGTAGAATCCAAATATGGAGTTATTTTTGCATTTTGGAGATGTCCAAAAGGTTAAGTAATTAAAATGTCATTTTCTCTTTACTCCTTCAAAAGAGGTGATAACATTAGTTAAAATTTGTGTAACTTCACCCATAAGTCTCCCTAAGGAATTAGAATATGATTTTGTCTTTATTTTTACAAGTTGGGATTATTTATTTATTTATTAAATAAATAGAAGATTCTACACACTTTCTCTCTCCTATTTTATTCATTATTCACACATCATCCAAATTAGTTGCAAATTTGCCCAAAGGCTTATTTTTATGTCTAGATTACGAATTTGGAGTTATTTTTCTATTTTGAGAGCATTAAGTATTTTATTTCACTTTATTGGCCTATTTCCTACTTTCTTTTGATAAATACATTAATATATACATTTATCTTCCCAATTAAATGATACTTGGCCCTTAAGTTACTTTTTGGTCAAGAAAACGAATTTGAGTGTCAAATTATCCTTGTGGGTTTCCAATTTAATTTTTGGTGCAAAATATTTCTCATTATCCTCTTTTATCCATTAAATCTCATATTTCCTCTAATTATTGTATTTATCATCTCCTTTATATAAAATTCGGATTTTCTCTTATTTTTCCTATTCTAAAAAGTACTAAGAAAGTTCTAGGACGAAATATCTTATTCTTTTTATTTCTTAGTGTACAACTTGCACTTTAGGCCCATTATCTAAAATCTAACTGAGGTATTTGTGCATACAACCCTATATTAAGAATATATGGGAAACATTTATCCAATCACCATCATAATTCCACTAAATCAAATCCAAAGACATATGGGATGAAAAAGAAGGACAATACTTATAGAAAAGGGTACAAAGAGATACATAGTGGATTTCTGTATGTTACAACACTCCACCCCTTAAAAAGGATTTCGTCCCCGAAATCTCATACAAAGAGGGAAGGGTGAGTACGTAACATCTCATCTTTCAACTCCCAAGTGGTTTCTTCTAAACCATGATATCTCCACAAAACCTTTACTAGCTCTATCTCCTTATTCTTCAGCTGCTTTACTCGGGAGTCAAGGATCCTCACAGGTAGTTCTTCATAGGTCAGACTCTCGTAAATCTCCACAGGTTCAATAGTGAGTACATGAGATGGATCTTTCACATACTTCCTCAACACCGAGACATGGAACACATTGTGGATCTTGTCATAAGCAGGATGTAAGGCTAAGCAATACACATAGTCTCCCACTTTATCTAAGATTTCAAATGGTCCAACATAGCGATGACTCAACTTGGCCTTTACTTTAGATCTTGCAATAGAATGTATAGACTTGATCTTCAGAAAAGCATAGTCTCCCACTAAGAAGTTTACATCAGACCTCTTTTTATCAACATACATCTTCTGTCGGTCTTGAGCAGCTTTCAACCGTTTCTTTATCAACTGTACCTTCTCAAGCATCATCTTCATGTCATCGGTCTTCACCAGGTAACATTCACTAACATCATCCCAATGCAAAGGCGAATGACAAGGTCTACCATAGAGAGCTTTAAAAGGTGGCATACCAATACTAGCTTGGTAGCTGTTGTTGTAAGCAAACTTTGCTAACAGTAGATACCGATCCCAGGTACCACCCCAATCCATCACACAAGCATGTAGCAAGTCCTCCAGAATCTGAACTGTTCTCTCAAACTGACCATCAGTTTGCGGGTGGTAAGCAGTACTGAAACGTAGATCTGTACCCATCTCTTCTCGAATCTGACCCCATAAGTGAGAAGTGAATTTTGGGTCTCGATCAGAAACTATCACAGCAGGAACACCATGCAGATGAACCATCCACTCCACATATAACTGAGCCATCTCAACAACTTTATACGTGGTTTTGAAAGGCAAGAAATGAGCAGATTTTGTAAACCGATCAATCACCACCCAAACAACATCATAACCTTTCTTGGACTTAGGAAAACCAGTAACAAAGTCCATCGTGATCTTCTCCCACTTCCATTCTGGAATCTCAAGAGGATGAAGAAGACCACCAGGTCGTTGATGTTCAATCTTGACTTGCTGACATGTCAAGCACTTCGCCACGAATAGAGCTATATCATTCTTCATTAAATTCCACTAGAAGCTTCACTGTAAGTCCTTGTACATCTTGGTTGTGCCAGGGTGAATAGTGTACTTGGACCCATGAGCTTCACTCAGAACCTTCTGTCTCAGATCACCAACATTTGGAATCTACAACCTTTGTCTGAAATGAACATCACCATCCACTCCGACAGAGAATTTAGATTGCAGTTTCTCAGATAAAGCTTTCATCTCTTCAAGCTCAGAACTCTCCAACTGTACAACCACGACTTCTGAGATCCAAGTTGGTGTAATAGTCAAACTGGCCATATGAACACACAACTTGTCTTCATCCAATGAATCGACAGGCTGAGGTCTCCAGCTAGCCACACGTTCAAGGTTTTCCCACACTGAACATCTCAGAGCAGCACAAACAACATCCTTCTTGTGACTTAGAGCATCATCTACGACATTTGCATTACCAGGATGATAGGTGATGGTGAAGTCATAATCTTTAAGATATTCCATCCACCTACGTTGTCACAAGTTCAGATCCTTCTGAGTGAACAAATATCTCAAACTCTTGTGATCAGAAAAGACTTCAAACTTTTCACCATAGAGATAGTGTCACCAGATCTTCAAAGCATGGACTATGGCAGCAAGCTCCAAATCATGTGTAGGCCAATTAGCTTCATTAGGTTTTAACTGTCGTGAAGCATAGGTGACTACCTTACCGTCTTGCATTAAAACACACCCTAAGCCTTATCTGGATGCGTCGGTGTAGATGACATAGGGTAAGCCCTCAACAGGCAAAGCAAGCATGGGAGCAGAAGTCAGGATCATCTTCAACTTTTGAAAACTATCCTCACATTCAGGGGTCCATGAGAACTTGACCTCCTTCTTAGTCATCTTGGTCAAAGTTAAGGCCAACTCAGAGAAACCTTTGATAAAGTTCTGATAGTAACCAGCTAGACAAAGGAAACTACAGATTTCAGATGGATTTTTTGGAGCATTCCATTTTATCACAACTTCTACCTTCGCAGGATCAACAACTATATGACTGGTAGAAATCACGTGACCAAGAAACATAACTTCCTTTATCCAGAACTCACACTTTGAGAATTTTGCATAGAGTTGATTTTCTCACAGTGTGCTGAGTACAATCCGTAGGTGCTCGCGATGTTGTTTTAACGTCTCAGAATAGAACAAAACATCGTCAATAAACACCACTACAAACTTGTCAAGATATGGGCAGAATACTCTGTTCATCAGGTCCATGAACGCATCAGGGGCATTTGTCAAACCAAATAGCATGACCATGAATTCATAATGCCCAAAACGAGTTCTGAACGCTGTCTTCGGGACATCTTAATCCTTCAAACACATCTGGTAGTAACCACTTCGCATATCCATATTGGAGAAGACGGTGGCTGACTTCAGCTGATCGAATAGATCGTCGATGCGCGGCAACGAATAACGATTCTTCACCGTCACTTGGTTAAGCAAGCGGTAGTCCATGCACATCCACATTGATCCATCCTTCTTCTTCACAAATAGGAAAGGGGCTCCCCAAGGGGAAACACTAGGGTGAATGAAGCCCATGTCGAGAAGCTCTTCAAGCTACTTCTTCAACTCAGCCAGCTCAGCAGGGGCCAAGTGGTAGGGTGGCTTCGATATCAGTGAAGTTCTAGGTATAAGCTCGATGGAGAATTCCACCTCCCGAGTTGGTGGCAACCTGGGAAACTCCTCGGGAAAGACATCTGAGAAGTCTTTCACCACATCAATGTGATCCAGAGCAGGAGGTGTAGCATCGAGAACTATGGAGGCAAGGAAAGCTCTACACCCTTGTGAGACAAGCTTTTCAGCTTTAATGGCAGAGATGACAAATTGTCGCTCTTCTCGCCTCTTGCCCTTGACACACACTTTTACTTCAATAGGATGAACCAATCTAACCTTGGATTCCTCACAGTAAAGAACTACTTTATACTTCTTTAACCAATCCATACCCAGGATGACATCAAAGACGGTCATATCAAGTAAGATGAAATATGTGGGAAACATTATTCCGGATATATAGAGGTCCATGGTAGGAGTTTGGAGGTACGAGGAGAAGATCTTACCACTAGGGGTTTTTATGTCTAACACATGGTCCATAAACTCAGATTCTATTTCTAGCATAGAGGCAAACTGACAAGATATGAAGGTATTGGAGGAACCAAAATCAAACAGTGCTTTTAAAGGATGCATATTAAGGTGCAGGGTACCTTCAATCACTTCATTTCCTTCACCGTCTTCCTCAGCATTGAGAGCAAACACTCTCCCATTCTGCCTTTCCATAGGCGGACGCCTCAGGTTCTGGTTGTTGTTGTTCCGCAGAGGCAGGTTCTGTCTTGGCTGCTGCGGCTACTGGGCATTATTCTGCCCTTGCTGGAAATGAGGGTAATTGGATCGGATGTGCCTGACTTGGCCACACTCATGGCAGGTCGGTGGAGGACGATTGTCTTTACAGGTAGGTGCATTGTTGGCAGGGCATCTTCCAGGAGGATGGTGGCGATTACACCTATTGTAGAAATTACGTCCACGATTCTCATGCTAGTTCTGATTGTTCCTTTTGTTGTTGTAGCCATTAGAAGCTTGAAACCCTGGATATGACTCGATGGTGAGAGCCTTATCCACCATCTTTTGAAAAGTAAGTGGCAGCTGCGGAACGAGGCTCTGACCCACATGATAGTTCAGTCCTTCCAAGAACATGGTTGCTCTTCTGTCAGCTCCAAGGTCGGTGGTGTAACGTTCTAGCAGCAGGAATTTTTGAACATATTCGGCCACACTCATGCTTCCTTGATTGAGACTGTAAAACTCAGCCTCCTTCTTCCTCAGGAAAGCAGGGCAGCTATACTTCTTCCTGAACAACTTCAGAAACTGGGCGCACTCCATCGAAGAGGTGTCACGAGTGCGGGCAACACCATTCCCCCAAACACGCGTCAGTCCATCCAACACGTATGTCGCGAACCGAACATTCTGGTGAGGAGGGCATGCCATACCCTCGAAGGTCCGATCCAGGGCCAACACCCAGTCGTCGGCTTTTTCCACCATGTTAGGCTCACTTTCACCCTTGAAGTAGGGTGGTTGCATCTTGATGAAGTCGGTGAGGGTAAACTCCCTCAACATGATGGCATTAGAAGCTATGGTGCTGAGTTGTCCCGTCATGGTGGAGGACAACACCTGATGTAGCATCGCCAGTTCTTGCTCAGGCATGAAGGCGGGAGTACCCGAAGCAGTCTGGTTGACCGCAAGAGTCACAGGAGTGTTGGGGTCGACTCTTGGTTCATGTTGTCGAACAAGTCACCTCTCCTGAAAAATAGGGTTATCATATTAGGTTCTCAGGAGTATAGAATCATAGATGAGAAGAGAATAGAAATAGAGATGAGAAAAGGATATCTAGAATGATATTGCCTAAAAGCATACTACTTTGGGCAATTCATATTAGCACAGGCCATGCCGATATCATATGGGCACGAGAGTCCTCGTATACCAAGCTAGTGGTGCGGAGGAAAATTTTGCCAGCCCCTGAAACCGTGATCCTTTCTAGACACCCTTGCTTCAACTGCATGCCCTAATAGTTGCCTAAAGGCTCTGATACCATGCTGTAAAGAGGCGAGATCACCTCTTTACTAAAATTGAAAGGAAATACAAACATCCACAATTTTAACAAAATTTAGAGACTTTGAGGATGATTGCATAATATTCCAAATAAATAAGCATGATTCCAGATACATAATAAAATGTCAATAGCAGCGGAAATAAAGAAATAATAAGCCTTCACATGGCTTTTATTGTTTATTACAAGAATGATTTCTAAAAGAAAAGATAAGATAAGAAGGATCTAGATATAGAAACCTAGCCATCCTTTCCAAACGCTAAAGATCAACTCCTGAGGAAAGCCTCCTTCAAGCCTGTCCTTCTCCTTGCACAACATCGACACCTGGGTGGTTGGGAAGACACCCAACAAGAGGAAAAGGAAGAAAAAGTATGTGTTATAAGATTATTCTAAAAGTGACAAGATAGTTGTAACAAGTAAAACGGACTAGGAAATCATGAAAAGGTAAGACATCAAGAGTATGAGGCTTTTATTAAGGAAACTTGCCAATAACAAAAGTAAATAAAGGATTTGCATGTAAATTAATATGTCTACCTAACTAAGTAGGGTTGAGGCACCTACCAGACCTCTAACCTTAGGTGAGGGGAGAATAAGACATTCCCAGTCACCTATAATATTATGGGGAGAATTATAAACATTCCCCTAGGGCGATTATATACATGCCCTCTGTGGGTGGTTGTACATAAGTACCTCTACTTTATAATTAAATAGAACATATAACTACATGCTAGCAAAAGAGTTATGTCAAGATTAATCAAAGGATTCATATAACAAGGTAGTGGGGTATAAAAACCCAAACAAGATAATACTACAACTAATTTTTGAGGCATAAATGAATTTAGGTTTCAAGAATCATGAATTAGGTCAGATTAAGCCTCATTAGCGAGCATAGGTAAAAGGTATAAATAATTTCCCAACTGAAGGGGGGTAGATGCACATACCTTAGCCTCAAGAGTTCTAGAAACCACTTTCCAACCCTTTACATGAAATCATAACCCACTTTCCCTAATATCATCATTAGATCTATGCATTAGAATTAAGTATACTCATTAAAGGTTTAAAACCCTAATATTACTAACTTATTGCGAAAACCTTCGAATTAGACTCCAAAAACATAACCATCGTCTTAGTTAGGGTTTTCTGATCAAAATGACATATAATATTGTATATTTTGATGATATGGATTTTTCGGGTTATTTTTGGTGATTTTTAGTTAATTAAATCATTCTAAAAATAATTTTTCACAAACATCAGAATCAAACCTCAAAAACATTTTTAATGCATAGATCTCGTTCTCTTGATTTCAAAACACTATTTATTTTTAATTTTTGACCACTGGAATCATTTTCTATGATTTATTTTACTTTGGCCAATCATAGCCTGCCACGTAGGCAAGGCATGCACGCAAAGAGCAAAAAGGAGAGGGGAGTGGGCCCCATGCTGCTGACCTGGCCCAATGGGGCCAGCCTCACTTGCACAGGCATCCAGCTGACCTCTCGGCTGGCTGGGTCAGAGCTGGGTCAAAGCAAGAAAAAAAGGCGAGAAGACGTGAATGCCCTCGCGTGAAAAACACAGCAAAGCAAAACTGATCGGGGCAATTTGGTAAAATAGTGGGGAGTTATCTTCCTCCCGTTGCCCGTGCCATGGCAGCAACCAGCGAGCAGCTTGCTCGGCTCGGTTTGGGCAAAAACGCCACACTCAACCAAACTTCACGTTTAGGTACTCAAAAGAAAGAAGAAGAAGAGTCGAATTCATAAGTACCTTGAATTGATACATTGGCCGATGGAAAAGGAAGAAGAAGGCGCCACAAGGTCAGGAGCCTACGACATCTAGAGGATGGTCCAAACTTCCACAAAACTTGAAATAAACAGCGTGGTCGAGTTGCAAATGCGAAGGCGGTCCTTGGGGTATGTATATATATAGGCAAGGAGACCTAGACTAGGGTTTGGCTAGATGGGGGTAGAGAGAGGTGGCGCATGAGTTGGGTGTTTCTCAAATCTTGATCAAAACACAAAAATCTTGGAATAATAAGGTGCAGAATTGCGCAAGGAATTCGTAGGATAAAAATCATTGAATTTCATTGAGTAAAACTCGAGATAATTGGATTTGAATACTTGGCAAACAAGCCATATGTTTCCAAATCAGGCCAACGAAGAAGACAACCCATAGATCCTCATATTGGGATCCAACGGTCGACGATCATCATGATATAATAGTTGCCATCTTTTTATTCCTATTCAAAATCGACTTAAAAGGGCATATTCATATAAATGTTTTTCTCTCTCCTCATTTGGAGGCCCAAACATTATCTAAAAATTACCAAATTTTTTATTCTGATTGATTTTGACACGTAGAATCCAAATATGGAGTTATTTTTGCCTTTTAGAGATGTCCAAAAGGTTAAGTAATTAAAATGTCATTTTCTCTTTCCTCCTTCAAAAGAGGTGATAACATTACTTAAAATTTGTGTAACTTCACCCATAAGTCTCCCTAAGGAATTAGAATACGATTTTGTCATTATTTTTACAAGTTGGGATTATTTATTTATTTATTTATTAAATAAATAGAAGATTCTACACACTTTCTCTCTCCTATTTTATTCATTATTCACACATTATCCAAATTAGTTGCAAATTTTCCCAAAGGCTTATTTTTATGTCTAGATTACGAATTTGGAGTTATTTTTCTATTTTGAGAGCATTAAGTATTTTATTTCACTTTATTGGCCTATTTCCTACTTTCTTTTGATAAATACATTAATATATACATTTATCTTCCCAATTAAATGATACTTGGCCCTTAAGTTACTTTTTGGTCAAGAAAACGAATTTGAGTGTCAAATTATCCTTGTGGGTTTCCAATTTAATTTTTGGTGCAAAATATTTCTCATTATCCTCTTTTATCCATTAAATCTCATATTTCCTCTAATTATTGTATTTATCATCTCCTTTATATAAAATTCAGATTTTCTCTTATTTTTCCTATTCTAAAAAGTACTAGAAAGTTCTAGGACGAAATATCTTATTCTTTTTATTTCTTAGTGTACAACTTGCACTTTAGGCCCATTATCTAAAATCTAACTGAGGTATTTGTGCATACAACCCTATATTAAGAATATATGGGAAACGTTTATCCAATCACCATCATAATTCCACTAAATCAAATCCAAAGACATATGGGATGAAAAAGAAGGACAATACTTATAGAAAAGGGTACAAAGAGATACATAGTGGATTTCTGTATGTTACAACACTCCACCCCTTAAAAAGGATTTTGTCCCCAAAATCTCATACAAAGAGGGAAGGGTGAGTACGTAACATCTCATCTTTCAACTCCCAAGTGGTTTCTTCTAAACCATGATATCTCCACAAAACCTTTACTAGCTCTATCTCCTTATTCTTCAGCTGCTTTACTCGGGAGTCAAGGATCCTCACAGGTAGTTCTTCATAGGTCAGACTCTCGTAAATCTCCACAGGTTCAATAGTGAGTACATGAGATGGATCTTTCACATACTTCCTCAACACCGAGACATGGAACACATTGTGGATCTTGTCATAAGCAGGAGGTAAGGCTAAGCGATACGCATAGTCTCCCACTTTATCTAAGATTTCAAATGGTCCAACATAGCGATGACTCAACTTGCCTTTTACTTTAGATCTTGCAATAGAACGTATAGACTTGATCTTCAGAAAAGCATAGTCTCCCACTAAGAAGTTTACATCAGACCTCTTTTTATCAGCATACATCTTCTGTCGGTCTTGAGCAACTTTCAACCGTTTCTTTATCAGATGTACCTTCTCAAGCATCATCTGCATGTCATCGGTCTTCACCAGGTAACGTTCACTAACATCATCCCAATGCAAAGGAGAATGACAAGGTCTACCATAGAGAGCTTCAAAAGGCAACATACCAATACTAGCTTGGTAGTTGTTGTTGTAAGCAAACTATGCTAATGGTAGATACCGATCCCAGGTACCACCCCAATCCATCACACAAGCATGTAGAAAGTCCTCCAGAATCTGAACTGTTCTCTCAGACTGACCATCAGTTTGCAGGTGGTAAGCAGTACTGAAACGTAGATCAATACCCATCTCTTCTTGAATCTGACCCCATAAGTGAGAAGTGAATTTCGGGTCTCGATCGGAAACTATCACAGCAGGAACACCATGCAGATGAACTATCCACTCCACATATAATAGAGCCATCTCAGCAACTTTATACGTGGTTTTGAAAGGAAAGAAATGAGCAGATTTTGTAAACCGATCAATCACCACCCAAACAACATCATAACCTTTCTTGGACTTAGGAAAACCAGTAACAAAGTCCATCGTGATCTTCTCCCACTTCCATTCTGGAATCTCAAGAGGATGAAGAAGACCACCAGGTCGTTGATGTTCAATCTTGACTTGCTGACATGTCAAGCACTTCGCCACGAACAGAGCTATATCATTCTTCATTAAATTCCACCAGAAGCTTCGCTGTAAGTCCTTGTAATTCTTGGTTGTGCCAGGGTGAATAGTGTACTTGGACCCATGAGCTTCACTTAGAACCTTCTGTCTCAGATCACCAACATTTGGAATCTACAACCTTTGTCTGAAACAAACATCACCGTCCACTCCGACAGAGAATTCAGATTGCGGTTTCTCAGATAAAGCTTTCATCTCTTCAAGCTCAGAACTCTCCAACTGTGCAGCCACGACTTATGAGATCCAAGTTGGTGTAATAGTCAAACTGGCCATATGAACACATAACTTGTCTTCATCCAATGAATCGACAGGCTGAGGTCTCCAGCTAGCCACACGTTCAAGGTTTTCCCACACTGAACATCTCAGAGCAGCACAAACAACATCCTTCTTGTGACTTAGAGCATCATATATGACATTTGCTTTACCAGGATGATAGGTGATGGTGAAGTCATAATCTTTAAGATATTCCATCCACCTACGTTGTCGCAAGTTTAGATCCTTCTGAGTCAACAAATATATCAAACTCTTGTGATCAGAAAAGACTTCAAACTTTTCACCATAGAGATAGTGTCGCCAGATCTTCAAAGCATGGACTATGGAAGCAAGCTCCAAATCATGTGTAGGCCAATTAGCTTCATTAGGTTTTAACTGTCGTGAAGCATAGGTGACTACCTTACCATCTTGCATCAAAACACACCCTAAGCCTTATCTGGATGCGTCGGTGTAGATGACATAGGGTAAGGCCTCAATAGGCAAAGCAAGCACGGGAGCAGAAGTCAGGCTCATCTTCAACTTTTGAAAACTGTCCTCACATTTAGGGGTCCATGAGAACTTGACCTCCTTCCGAGTCAGCTTGGTCAAAGTTAAGGCCAACTCGGATAAACCTTTGATAAACTTCTGATGGTAACCAGTTAGACCAAGGAAACTACAGATTTCAGATGGATTTTTTGAGCATTCGACTTTGTCACAGCTTCTACCTTTGCAGGATCAACAACTATATGACCGGTAGAAATCACGTGACCAAGAAACATAACTTCCTTTATCCAGAATTCACACTTTGAGAATTTTGCATAGAGTTGATTTTCTCACAGTGTGCTGAGTACAATCCGTAGGTGCTCACGATGTTGTTCTAATGTCTCAGAATAGACCAAAACATCGTCAATAAACACCACTAAAAACTTGTCAAGATATGGGCGGAATACTCTGTTCATCAGGTCCATGAACGCAGTAGGGGCATTTGTCAAACCAAAAGGCATGACCATGAATTCATAATGCCCAAAATGAGTTCTGAACGCTGTCTTCGGGACATCATCATCCTTCACACACATCTGGTAGTAACCACTTCGCATATCCATATTGGAGAAGACGGTGGCTGACTTCAGCTGATCGAATAGGTCGTCGATGCGCGACAACGGATAACGATTCTTCACCGTCACTTGGTTAAGCATGCGGTAGTCCATGCACATCCACATTGATCCATCCTTCTTCTTCATGAATAGGAAAGGGGATCCCCAAGGGGAAACACTAGGGCGAATGAAGCCAATGTCGAGAAGCTCTTCAAGCTACTTCTTCAACTCAGCCAGCTTAGCAGGGGCCAAGCGGTAGGGTGTCTTCGATATCGGTGAAGTTCCAGGTATAAGCTCGATGGAAAATTCCACCTCGCGAGTTGGCGGCAACCCGACCAACTCTTTGGGAAAGACATCCGAGAAGTCTTTCACCACATCAATGTGATCCAGAGTAGGAGGTGTAGCATCGAGAACTATGGAGGCAAGGAAAGCTCTACACCCTTGTGAGACAAGCTTTTCAGCTTTAATGGCAGAGATGACAAATTATCACTCTTCTCGCCTCTTGCCCTTGACACACACTTTTCCTTCAACAGGATGAACCAATCTAACCTTGGATTCCTCACAGTACAAAACTGCTTTATACTTCTTTAACCAATCCATACCCAGGATGGCATCAAAGATGGTCATATCAAGTAAGAAAAAATCTATGGGAAACATTATTCAGTATATAAAGAGGTCCATGGTAGGAGTTTGGAGGTACGAGGAGCAAATCTTACCACTAGGGGTTTTTATGTCTAACACATGGTCCATAAACTCAGATTCTATTTCTAGCATAGAGGAAAACTGACAAGATATGAAGGTATTGGAGGAACCAGAATCAAATAGTGCTGTTAAAGGATGCATATTAAGGTGTAGGGTACCTTGAATCACTTCATTTCCTTCAATGTCTTCCTCAACATTTAGAGAAAACACTCTCCCATTCTACCTTTCCACAGGCAGACGCCTCGGGTTCTAGTTGTTGTTGTTGTTGTTGTTCCGTGGAGGCAGGTTCTATCTTGGCTGCTGCGGCTGTTGGGCATTATTCTACCCTTTCTGGAAACGAGGGTAATTGGGTCGGATGTGCCCGACTTGGCCGCACTCATGGCAGGTAGGTGGAGGATGGTTGTGTTTACAGGAAGGTGCATTGTTGACAGGGCATCTGCTAGGAGGGTGGTGGTGATTGCACCTGTTGCAGTGATCACGTCCGCGGTTCTCATGCTGGTTCTCATTCTTTCTTTTGTAGTTGTAGCCATTACAAGCTTGAAACTCTAGATATGACTCGATGGCGAGAGCCTTGTCCACCATATGTTGAAAAGTAAGTGGCAGCTGCGGAACGAGGCTCCAGCCCACATGATAGTTTAGTCCTTCCAAGAACATGGTTGCTTTTCTGTCAGCTCCAAGGTCAGTGGTGTAACGTTCTAGAAGCAGAAATTTCTGAACATAGTCAGCCACACTCATGCTTCCTTGCTTCAGACTGTAAAACTCAGCCTCCTTCTTCCTCAGGAAAGCAGAGCAGATATACTTCTCCCTAAACAACTTTAGAAACTGGGCCCACTCCATCGAAGAGGTGTCCCGAGTGCGGGCAACACCATTCCACCAAATGCGCGTCGGTCCATCCAGCATGTATGTCATGAACCGAACCTTCTGGTGAGGAGGGCACACCATACCCTCGAATGTCCGATCCAGGGCCAACACCCAGTTGTCGGCTTTGTCCACCGTGTTAGGATCACTTTCACCCTTGAAATAGGGTGGCTGCATCTTGATGAAGTCGGTGAGGGAAAACTCCCTCGGCTTGCTGGCATTAGCAGCTATGGTGCTGAGTTGTCCCATCATGGTGGAGGAAAGCAACTGACATAGCATCTCCAGTTCTTGCTTAGGCATGAAGGCGGGAGTACCCGAAGCAGTCTGGTTGACCACAAGAGTCACAGGAGTGTTGGGGTCGTTAGGGGTCGACTCCTGGTTCACGTTGTAGAACAAGTCACCTCTCCTGAAAATTAGGGTTATCATATTAGGTTCTCAGGAGTATAGAATCATAGATGAGAAGAGAATAGAAATAGAGATGAGAAAAGGATATCTATAATGATATTGCCTAAAAGCATACTACTTTGGGCAATTCATATTATCGCAGGCCATGCCGATATCATATGGGCACAAGAGTCCTCATATACCAAGCTAGTGGTGCGGAGGAAAATTTTGCCAGCCCCCGAAACCCTGATCCTTTCTAGACACCCTTGCTTCAACTGCATGCCCTAATAGTTGCCTAAAGGCTCTCATACCATGCTGTAAAGAGGCGAGATCACCTCTTTACTAAAATTTAAAGGAAATATAAACATCCACAATTTTAACAAAATTTAGAGACTTTGAGGATGATTGCATAATATTCCAAATAAATAAGCATGATTCCAGATACATAATAAAATGTCAATAGCAGCAGAAATAAAGAAATAATAAGCCTTCACATGGCTTTTATTGTTTATTACAAGAATGATTTCTAAAAGAAAAGATAAGATAAGCATGATCTAGCTATAGCAACCTAGCCAACCTTTCCAAATGCTAAAGATCAACTCCTAAGGAAAGCCTCCTTCAAGCCTGTCCTTCTCCTTGCATAACACCGACACCTGGGTGGTTGGGAAGACACCCAACAAGAGGAAAAGGAAGAAAAAGTATGTGTTACAAGATTATTCTAAAAGTGACAAGATAGTTGTAACAGGTAAAATGGACTAGGAAATCATGAAAAGGTAAGACATCAAGAGTATGAGCTTTTATTAAGGAAACTTGCCAATAAAAAAAGTAAATAAAGGATTTGCATGTAAATTAATATGTCTACCTAACTAAGTAGGGTTGAGGCACCTACCGGACCTCTAACCTTGGGTGAGGGGAGAATAAGACATTCCCAGTCACCTATAATATTATGGGGAGAATTATAAACATTCCCATAGGGCGATTATATACATGCCCTCTGTGGGTGGTTGTACATAAGTACCTCTACTTTACAATTAAATAGAACATATAACTACATGCTAGCAAAAGATTTATGTCAATATTAATCAAAGGATTCATATAAAAAGGCAGTGGGGTATAAAAACCCAAACAAGATAATACTACAACTAATTTTTGAGGCATAAATGAATTTAGGTTTCAAGAATCATGAATTAGGTCAGATTAAGCCTCATTAGGGAGCATAGGTAAAAGGTATAAATAATTTCCCAACTAAAGGGGGGTAGATGCACATACCTTAGCCTCAAGAGTTCTAGAAACCACTTTCCAACCCTTTACATGAAATCATAACCCACTTTCCCTAATATCATCATTAGATCTGTGAATTAGAATTAAGTATACTCATTAAAGGTTTAAAACCCTAATATTACTAACTTTTTGTGCAAACCTTTGAATTAGACTCCAAAAACACAACTACCGTCTTAGTTAGGGTTTTCTGATCAAAATGACATATAATATTGTATATTTTGAAGATATGGATTTTTCGGGTTATTTTTGGTGATTTTTAGTTAATTAAATCATTCTACTTTTTCGCAAACATCAAAATCTAACCCCAAAACATTTTTAATGGATAGATCTCATTCTCCTAATTTTAAAACTCTATTTATTTTTAATTTTTGACCACTGGAATCATTTTCTATGATTTATTTTACTTCGGCCAATCATAGCCTGCGAGAAGACGTGAATGCCCTCGCGTGAAAAACACAACAAAGCAAAACTGATCGGGGAAATTTGGTAAAATAGCGGGGAGTTATCTTCCTCCCATTGCCCGTGCCATGGCAGCAACCAGCGAGCAGCTTGCTCAGCTCGGTTTGGGCAAACACGCCACACTCAACCAAACTTCACGTTTAGGTACTCAAAAGAAAGAAGAAGAAGAGTCGAATTCATAAGTACCTTGAATTGATACTGTTACAACCCCAATTTTGGGTTCTTTTGGTGAGAAATGTAATTTCTCATATTAAAGATATTTGAACAAACAATCTATTTTGAATAAATGGATTTCATTTACAATAGCCTTGATGATTGTTTTGTGGGCTTTATTGGCTATTGCGCCCAATAACAAAGAAAGAACAAAAGAAACTCTGCTATTGGATAAATAAGAAAATAGAGGAAAGAAAAGTGTGGAAACCTCTAGAAGGAAAAAAAATATAATCCAAAGAGGGATTTCATACCTCTTGGATTCCTTGGGTTCCAAGGAGTCCAAAATTGTATAGAGAATGCAATAATAAAAGAAAAAATCAATTAATTATTTCTTTATTAAGAAAGAAAATGAAAACAATGGTAAAATGTGGAAAATAAGTAAAAAGAGGTACAATTGAGTTATCCTTAGTGGAATTTCGTATCCCAAGGATTCCTAATGATAAAAGGAATATCAATGAGGAAAATAAAAGAGAGATAAAGAGAAATCTTCAAAAGAGATATTTTAATAGAGAAAAAGTAAGATAATAAGAAAAAGGGATGAAAGATAAGGAAAGAGGCTGAGGAAATATTCCCAAGAGGGGGATTTCTAGCCATTAAGGTTCCTTGAGGTTCAAGGAACTCAAAATAATAATTTGATGGCAAGGGAAAGAGAAAATATGTGAGAAATATATATAAATAAGTGATAACTTGTATATAAAGAAAAACATCTCATATTTTCGATTTTGAGTCTCAAATTTGGTACATACATGCATTAAGTCGTCATAAACTTTCCCCTAAAATTTGGGATTAAAAAGATACACGGTTTGGGAGATACGAATTTTGGAAGTTTCCCTAAAGTGATGGGAGTCGTTTTAAATGTCGCATGCCCAATTTGATTGGGATATGGATGAACGGATTCTGACCGTTGGATCAAAAGTCTACGGTCAATTCATGTCACCTACCCTAAAAAGATTAGGAATAGGAGGGGCGTGTATCCATGGATCATGTTCCCCTACAACCTATATATAGGTACGCTTATACCCGGTGATTGATGAGTCTGAGAACAACGTGAGTTGGCTCTTCGCGAGTCTGAGGGAAGCGCCAAGCTGCTCGAGGAGTCAGGCGGCTTCCGCTCAGTTGTTGCCTCCAAGAGATAACAGATGTTTTGAGATCCCCACCCAACCACCCATGAATGATTCAGAGAGTTAGGATGGTATGAGGTGCTAGGGCGAGGGCCACCGTGGCTCTAACCGGAGCTCTGACTCCTCCCACCTGGTGAATGGAGAAGCTGCGGCGCCGCCCTGTCTTTCCATGGGAGCAGAACATCGTGCAGCCACATGGATATGAGTGCTGGTGGCAGTACCACAACCCAGGTCGACGGAGAGGGATGCCAGAGCTAGGGAGGCATCGATTGGCATCTAGAGAGGGTGGAAGATCGGAACCTTCCGGCGGAATCACCCTGCTCCGCGGCACTCTGTTTCACAGAGGAAACAGAGTAGGGCGCGTGGAGAAGGAGACGCAGGCACGCGGGTCAGCCGGTTCGCAAGGGAGCCGGATCCAAGCGATGGGTCCATGAAACCAAGAAAGGAAATCGTCAGGAAAAACAAATAATCAAAAAGACACGTGGCGCCTTGTTATTGGCCCAAAAGGTAAGTTCTTTGGAAATTCATATTTATTTCTGGGTAGCTCCAATGAAAACATGCAAAATATAAAAATTGATCAGGAGAACGCGTAGAATCCAATAAAAATACTTTTAAAGCCTGATTTCATTCCTATTTGCAAAAGTGTGCTAATCTAATGAAAAGTGCTTATGAATTAGATCAGAAACCTTAATTGAACATCATAGTTAAGTTCATGATACTTAATTAATGAAATTAAGTAATATCAACCTGTTGAAATGTTGATGTTGAACTTGAACCTGATCTAGATGAATTATTGCATGGTTTAGGATTTTTTACACCAATTATGAATGATTAAGCAGTTAGAAACCCTAATTTAGGGTAAAAGAGGAGAATATCATATTTAATTTGAAAAATGTGAAAATATGTTGTTAAATAATGGTTCTAAGCTATTTTGAGCATTAAAGTTCCTAATTATGGTTAAATACCCTTAATGTGGAAATTAGGGTTTCCTAGTGAATAAAAGGTGGGATTAATGATAAATAACGTTCATATGAGTATTAGAGCATAATGAACTATGAATTGATTTTAGGGTTTCCTAGTGAATAAAAGGTGGAATAAAGGTGCTAATTATTTGGATATCAATTGCAATGATGAAGGAAAAACCAGTCAGGGGGAGTATCCTAAAAATATCGACAAGGGGAAAGGGGAGAGGTCCGTAATGATGAATCTAAAAGAAATACTGAGAACCAAGGTGTCCCAAGTAACACTGAAGAGATAGAGGAAGGTAGCATATCAAAAGAGGAATCAGATGACGAGTTTCATGGGACCAGTGAAGCTTTTTAGGAAGAAGAAACAAATGATAATTCTATTGAGTCCTTAGCTGTTATTAATCTAATCACTCCTCCCAACTCAACTGAAAAGTCTGACAAAAATATTCAAGATTCGGATGGTTTCTACAGGCCAAAGAAATCAAGAAAGACAAAGAACAGAGATGCTAGCCCAAACCTGAGTTATGAAGCCACGAATTCCAAGAGCAAAGGCAATAGATTCCAGGATCTTGACAGTGATGAATAGGATGAAACTGTAAGCTCAGGAGAAGCAGAGTTCCACCCCAGCAAAGTACTGGGAAAAATGAGATCCAATGGTTGAGATCTCTCTAAATATTCTCTCCTGGAATGTCAGAGGGCTCAACATTAAAGCTCCTAGAATCCAGGAGGAGATGAGGAGGTTTAGACCCGATATTTTAATTTTAGTGGAAACTAAAGTGAGAAGAAAGAATGTACAGAAACTTTTACTTGAGTTTTTTTTTCTGATTATGAATGGATTTCTAACCATGATTCTCACACCTTGGGGAGAGTCATTCTGTTATGGAAGTGTAGCATTTGTGATATTTCTAAGGAGATGGAATCTGATCAACTCATTCATGCTGATGTGAAGTGCAACGATTTTAATTTCAAGCTGACATCTGTCTATGGTCATACCCTGGACTATGATAGAACCAGTCTTTGGAGTAGCTTAGAAGATATTAATTCAAGAACTAGAGAGCCTTGGCTTATTATGGGAGATTTCAATGCTGTTAGAAGATATGAAGAGAAAATTGGAAAAGACCCTCCCACTAGAAAATCCATGAAAGAGTTTAATGAATGTGTCCTAAATTGTGGTTTGTTTGATTTGTCTCTCAATGGTCCTGCCTTTTCGTGGGATAATCATCAGAAGGGTGATGACTTTGTTACTACAAGAATCGATAGAATTCTTTATAATGGAGAATTCATGAAGAACTTTCATAACTACTCTGGGTATCTTATTACTAATATGGCAAGCGATCATAAGATTCTAAATTTGCAGATTGGAGACAAAAAGAAAGTCCATGGACCGTTCAGATTCATTAATGCTTGGACTATTAGACCAGATTTTATCAATATAGTTAGAGAAGCATGGACTACTGATTGCTCTGGGCTGCCCATGTTTCTTGCCTATTCTAAAATGAGAAAGCTCCGGGGTGTCCTAGCTAATTGGAATAAAAAGGTTGTTGGGAACTTGTCTGATAATGTGGTGAATTTGGAAACCAAGGTCTATCATGTTGCCTAGCTGCTAGATAATGATCCCTCAAACACACAACTTCAACATACTCTGAAGGAAAGTAGGAAAGAGGCTGCTGAAGCTAGATTGAGTGAGGAAAGTTTATTTAGACAAAAATCTCGTATCACTTGGCTGCAGGATGGAGATTCCAATTCTAAGTTTTTCTACTCAACTATTAAAGTTAGAAGACAAGCTAATAACATTAAGGCTCTTGATGTTGATGGAGCTATTGTTTCAGATCCTGTTATCATTAAGAAGTTCATTCTTGACTACTATTACAAGCTCTTTAATAGCGGTCATATTGCTGATGTGGGAGCTCTCGATTCTTTCAATTTCAATGTTCTGGATGACATTCTCCAGATGAGTTTAGATCGATGTGTTACTCCTAAGGAGATTGAGGATGTGGTTAATGACCTGAATGTGGACAAATGCCCGGGCCCAGATGGTTTTAATGGCAAGTTTTTCAAAAGTTGCTGGCCTATTATTAAAAATGACATTGTTTGTGCTGTGTTGCATTTCTTTAGAATAGGGAGACTTCTTAGAGAAGCAAATCACACTTTCATCACTTTGATCCCTAAATCAAATAATTCCTTGGAGCTCAAGAACTGGAGGCCTATATCTCTTTGCAACGTTCTTTATAAGATCATTACAAAGATTTTAAGCATCATGTTACAATGTATTCTGCCTAGATTGATTAGTGTAAATCAATGTGCTTTCATCAAGGGAAGGGGTATAAGATATGCCATTCTCCTTTCCAATGAGCTTATCCACGATTTCAATAGAAAAGATAGGAAACATAGAATGTGTTTGAAGTTAGACATTACTAAGGCGTATGATTCTGTTTTTTGGGATGCGCTTTTCTGTATCCTTGAGAAGATGAGATTTCCACATTGTTGGAGGATTTGGCTCAAAGAGATTTTCTCGACTATTTCCTATCAGATCCTCATTAATGGTGAACCCACTGAGAGTTTCAAGCCTTCTAACAGGGTGAGGCAGGGGGACCCTATTGCCCCGTACTTGTTTGTTATTGTCATGCAGGTGTTTACCTATCTTATGGATGAAGTTGTTTCTAGTAATAAAGTCAGGCCTCTTAAAACATCAAATGATTTTTTTATTTCACATCTCATTTTTGCCAACGACCTTATGGTTTTTATGGAGGCTGGTGAAGGTAGTGCTCATCATATGGCAGATTTGCTCAAAAGGTTCTACACTATTACAGGGCTTAAAGTGAATTATGAGAAAAGTGCTGCAATTTTAAGTGTGGGAACAGACAAAGATTCTATTTGCGGTATTCTTGGGCTCAAAGTTGAAAATAAAGTCCAGTCTTACTTGGGTTTGCCTCTTTTCACTGGGATGCTTCCTAGAGACCATTGTTTTCCTCTTATTGACAAGATGAAGAAGAGGTTAGACGGTTGGAAAGCTTCTCACTTATCCTTAGCTGGTAGAACTGAGTTAGTGAACTCCACATTGATGTCTATGAATATGTATTGGGCTACTTCTTTTCCCTTGCCTTGCTCAGTGGTGAAGGAGATCGAGAAGGTTTGCAGAGATTTTATCTGGGGACAAACAGAGAGTAAATCTAATCTACATCTAGTTAAATGGGAGAGGGTGTTGAAACCTAAAGATGAAGGAGGTCTTAACATTAGATCAGGTAAGGAGGTTAATAGGGAGGCTACTCTTATGCATGCTTGGAATATTTCCAATAAGAAAGACTCTCTGTGGATTAAGTGGTTGCACGAAAAATATTTGACCAAGATGGGTTTCTGGGTAGCCAAGGAAAACTACCTTCATTCCTGGTTATTCAACCGCATCATAAGAGAAAGAAACAATCTGAAGGAGCATATTGGTTTTGAGATTGGAAATGGAAAAGATATTTCTTTTTGGAATGATCCTTGGTTACCAAACTGTAAGTTTGTTTCGGAGATCTTGGGACCTCAAGCTGTCATTAAATTGGGTTTCAGGGAAACCAGTATGGTGAATTCCATTATTGATGAAGGGGGTTGGATTCATAGAGGATCTAGACTTCATTATGAGTTGGATAATCTTCTTAGTAACCTAAATCGGCCAAAGAATGACAAAAAGGACAAAATTCTATTTAAAGGGAAGGATACAGTGAATTTGAAGAAAATTTGGAAAGTCATTAGACTGAGTTATCCTAAATCTGACTTCTTCTCTTGGGTCTGGAAGTATAAGAGTACTCATAGATATCAAGTTAATGCATGGAAGATAGGACATCAAAGCCTTCCTACTTCTATGTATATGAAAAAACTGGGGTTCCAGTTGGCTTCAATTTGTATGTTGTGTAGAGAGGAGGAGGAAACCAATCTCCACTATTTTTTTGACTGTCGGTTCACTAGACTTATTTGGTCTGAAGCTGCCAAAAACTATATTCATGGTTGCCCTGTTGACTTGAGTAGCTTGACTACCTTCTCTGACAAACAAAGCCATTTCACATGTTTGAGCATCTTACACTGGATTTGGAGAGAAAGAAATGTGAGAGTGCACGACAGTATTTGCACTGATTGGTATATTCTCTGGAAGCTTTTTAAGAAGGACGTGGATGCTATTGTCTGATGGGTGTTCAGTCTAAAGAAGATATGTGCCATGATTGTTGTTTGAGTGCTGACTCTTTAGTTACAGCTGGATGAATGTGTTTCTGGTTTGCTGGCCTACTAACTGGGTTTGTTTGGAGATGAGGAGGATGCAGGGAAAGTTTTGTTTTCCTTTTCTTTTCGTCCCCTGGAGTGGTCATGAAGTTTCATTGAAATGATAGAGCTTCCTTGTCTTTTAATCTCTGTAGTACAATTCTTTGTCTTTGTTCATTTTTCTGTTAGGTTGGACATTCATGCTTTAGGTTGAAGTTGCCATCTTCCATCTCTGTTTAGGGTTGCCGGTCTGCTGATCGACTACTGTATGTGTCTCTGGGATGCCGGCCTGTTGATCGGGTTGTTTGGAGTTGAAGAGGATGCAATACATAGCTTTTATCTTTGTTCCTTTGCAGAGAGTTTGGAACATCAATGTTTAGTTTGGTGTTGCCATCTTACGTCCCTGTTCTGGTTTGCTGGCCTGTTGATCGGGTCTGTTTGGGGATGAAGAGGATGCAGTGAAAGTCTTTTTGTTTTTCACTGCTGATCGAGTCTGCTTAGGCCTTTTGGTGCTACCCTGGCTAATCCTTCTTTTCCAGAGTTACAAAGGAGATGATTTCTTGTGTGCATCTGTGGCACTTATTGTATATCATGTGCAATTTTTTTCTTTATCTTTCCTTGATTCCACCTTGGGACCAAGAAGCTTTGTATTTACCACCTTAAAAATAATACAAAAAAAGCAAGTGGCGCGTGATTCACCAAAAAAACTACGAATTGATGATAAACGAGCATAATGACTTTGTCATAGATTAAAAAGGATAAAAATGGTAGCTTTAATGTAAAATAGGCTTAATGGACTTAATTGATGGATAATTGTGCATTAATCTGGAATTAAGGTTATGTGTTTGTAAAAGGTAACCTTAATAACTTTTGTAAAGGATAGATGTGGAATTAGGGTTTAAAGTAGTAAAAGATGAAGGGAAACCCTAATTGTAATAGAAACCCTAAAAGTGAATTAGAAACCCTAGGAAGCGAGCTAGGTTTAATGGATCTTGATGACATGAATAATAAAAAGGGAATTACGTGATTATTTCAGGATCTTGTTGAAAATGCTTGCTTGCTTGGATTCTTATTTGCATGGATATTTTTGTTCAAATCGTCAGATCAGGTATGTGGTTAATTATGAATAACCTCCTTAGTTTCCCGAGGATTTTTCGGATGGTTAATCACATTGAATGCAAATTATCAATTTGGATGTTCATACTTGCAAACTATAAAGTCACTATGATTATAACATTAATAATAGAAGTATGGATTCTTGCACTTACATGCCACCCTGATGGATGATGCCAAAGGTCAGGCCCAGATGGGTAGACCAATGGACACCTTGAGTGGTGACCCCAGGCACCAAGCTCGGGAATGAGAAGGTGGCCTATGATATTGCATGACTAGTGGGCACCATGAGTGGTGACCCCCAGGCACCAAGCTCGGGATTGAGAAGGTGGTCTTAAGTCATTGGCAAAGGAAACCCTAAGGTGGGTATGCCAGGGTTAGGGCAAAAGCGGTGGAGAATGTCATATTGAGAAGTGTAAATTGGCTTGTTAATTAACTTGATTGTGATAATTAGATTGTTATCCTTATGTGCAAACTTTTGGTTGTTCCCACATACCAGTATATTTCGATATATTGACCGACATTTTGTTTGTCGGCGTTTTAGGAACAACAATTGAAAGAACAAACAGTAAAGTGACACATTGTGGAAATAAGAAATAAAGTGCAAGGAGGATTAGATAGAATAATTCAAGCTCTGGATAGATAGATTTCCAAAGTTTTCAAAGGTAAGTAAAGTTTTAATTTTATACCAAATTCTAGTTAGTTAGTAGAATTTCATAATTATTATTGATTATTTGTTGAACCTTTGATCCTGTTAATTGAATAACGACTTTGACCTTTGAGTCTCCCTTAATTAGGGGTTACTGGGAGGCGGAGTCGTTACAATTGGTATCAGAGCATAGGTTCCTCAATTAATCTTTAATAATTATTAAATTTTACAAATTCTGTAGAACCCAAGGGAGTTATTAGAGGATTGTCCAAAAGATTGAGGTGTCTAGAAAAGGATCACGTCCAGGGACTGGAAATATTTTCCTCCGCACCGCTAGTCGGAATACAAGGACTCCCAGATTGTGTGACTGCCTAGCCGATGTCTTAGGATATGACTCGAAATAAGATACCTTTAGGACTCTCTCATCTTGTTCATCCCTTCTCAACTCAAATTCTGTTAAGGACCTTAAGGATTAGGGTTTTCTCTCTTCTCCTCACCATTTTGAGGTATGGGTAAGGTTAATAAGGTCTAAGGAATCCTCCACCAAATTAATGAAAAGCATGTAAATAAGATGTCATGGACATAAGCTTAATAGATTAAACACAAACTAAAGAATAGATACATGCTTAGGTCGTATGACATGAGTTGTCATTGCCCTCAGGAGAGACCTGAGGATAGACCTCCTTGTTATAGGATGAGTAGAGAGAGTTAGTCTTGGAGGTAGAGACCTCCATTAAAAGTAGAGACCTAGCACATCTTCTGAGGATGAGGTTAACCCTAACCCTAAGTGAAGGTTAGAGAGAGAGATGACATGAAGAGTTAGATGTCATGGTAGACCAGGCATTTAGATAGACATGCCTTGGATGCCATATGAGCCATGAGAGGTTGGATGATCAAGTACCTATGGCAACCCAACCTTGGGAAGGGTCGTGCACGTTTGAGTGAAAGATAGCTCCTTCATGGATGAGGTTAGAGAAGAACCTATAGAAACCCTATAGGCTTATGCAAGTAGGGGATAACATGCACCCAGAGTTCGTCTATGGTGTGAGAAGTAGGCTAAAACCCTGGCCAGGAGAGTCGAGGGATAGCTTATGAGATAAGCACAAGTGGCTAGGGATAATCATGAGCAAACATAAGTTTGAGCATAGGATTCACCCACATAGAGGCATGCTGGTAAGCTTGATCCAACTTCATGAAGTGAGGCTGGATGTGGAGTTAGATCTAGAGAGAGAAAGCAAGACCCAAGAAAGAAGGTTGGAAGCTTAGATTCCGAGACATGAGGAATAGTGGGGAGTCGAGGATGATGCGACCTAAGTGGATGATAGTGGATGCTTCTAGTACCTATGGTATAAGCGATTACCTGTTGGATGAGATAAAGAGTGCTTTAGACCCTGAGAAGGTTTAAGTAGCCAGTTGTGAGGCTTTATACCTAGTTGGTTGTCCTGGAAGAGGACTCAACTCTGAAGTGTTGCTCGATAGAAGGATCATGGAAGTACATGACATACCTTGGACATGCTTGATTCATGGTTAGGAGATTGAGCATGCAGTTGGACACCCGAAGGTGAACCTAGGGTTCCTAGGCCTAAGAGGGGAAGCAGTGTATCCGATGCTCATGATGAGATTTGAGTCTCTATAGTCTCGAGCATGGTAATCCTCATGTGTAGAGGTAAAGGAAACCCCTTAATTTAAGGGTATGTTTGATGAACCCCTCACAATTAAGTTGATCTAATGTTGAGGAAATAGAACAAGTATGACCTAGCATGGATTAATAGGTGGTCTGCTTGTACCTTAGTAGATGATGGGTTAGGCATGCTCATGTGAATATAAACCCTAAGGACGGTTGTGACCTTGTTGTCAAGAGTTGTAGTTTCCTCCCATCCTGGGAGAGGGACCCTTTGGTAGGGTGTATACCAGTTTTTTTGGTTTTGAGGCAACCTAAAGAGGTTTCATAGGATCTTGAGAAGCTAAGTGAAAAGTACATGGTATGAGAATGAACCTGTAGACCCATAGGTAACCATCTCTAAGTGCATGTGGATGTGTTACCATGGAGGTAACCGGTATGGGGCCTGACCAAGGTAGGCAGGTCGCCATGACCCCTATGAAAGGATGAAAGTCAGCCCATGATTACAGAGAGAGATGATGGAGACTTGGGTAAGGTTCTAAGTTGAACATGTACTATGTTAGAATCCTAAGTCTATCCTAGGGTCAGGTAGGTATAAGACCGATGGAAGTAGGAGTTGCCTAAATCCCTAGTTGCACATGACCATAGGGTCGGGAGGTAACAACTATCATTGTCTGAGGGCCATGGGTCAGGAGATTGATCACCTTCATAGACTCATGGGACCCAAAGGGCAGATGAGTAGGGCACTCTCTAGATGCATGAGGGATGACCCCAAAAGTGCCGGCACCATATAGACCTAGAGGAGATGACAAAGGATTGTGTGTGGATCCAAGTAGGTCCGAGACCAATTTTCCATGGAGGAAATTTTGATATCATGATGTTTGGGATGTAAAGACATGATTTGCATGTTTCAACTTAGATTTGAAGGTGTACTGGCAAGGTGGGATGTACCATCTCTACTCTTAGAATGGGAAGAACTCTATATTTGGATGGCCGCCAAATGCTTATTTCTTCTTGTTATGGGAGTGAGAGATAGGACAGTACGCATGCCATACACCAAGGGTAAGGATGACGTGAGTTGGAACATTGCTATAAGGAGTGAGGACAGAGATGACAATGTGCCTTGGTGGAGTGAATGATGCATGGACGGGTACAAACGATAAAAGTATTAAGATAATCACCTTGTAAGGATGTTCCTAGTAGAAGCTTTGTGGAATTTGCAAGGTTGAGATTGATCACCAGGTGGATGAGCTCAGAGTTTCTTGATGAAGATAAAACTAGAGTTTGAGATGAGATGATACATGGAGGTGTATGTCCTCAACAATACTTAACACCTAAGGATAAGAAGTGGTAATGAATGCTTCGGTTGAGATATAGCTGCCTAG
Organism: Alisma plantago-aquatica; assembly: GCA_963693085.1. NCBI lineage: Eukaryota > Viridiplantae > Streptophyta > Magnoliopsida > Alismatales > Alismataceae > Alisma > Alisma plantago-aquatica. Next base: position 205,254,355 of record OY856412.1, on the reverse strand, counting down.
TTTAGCTGGAAGCTAGAAGAAGTTGAGGTTGTTAGGCTAACCTTCAGTTGAGAAAAAGAGATAAGTTTGGCTAACACCCAGATGTATCAATAGCGATTAATCAAGTAAATGATTGCTTGGTTAGCCAGTCAATCTGTGATATAATGAAAGGATGATTGTCGAACCTCAGATGTACTTCTTTGGAAAGGAAAGTGATTAAACCCTAATGAGAGTAGTTTAGGGTTTCTGAGGTATCGATCTTGAGGAATCATGACATGCCGGGAATCATGGTTTTAAGATCACCACACACCGTGAAACTACAAAGATAGTAAGTGATAGTAGCACTTTGGATGCTTAAAACAAAGTTGCATGTAGCATGTGGCCATGCAAGCTAGGAGGCGAAGGACGAACACCAGTAACCCAGTACATGGATATAAAGTATTAAAAGTTCCCGAGAGGGAATGGGAGTTCATCACTATGGATGTTGTGAGTCTCCCCTGGACCAAGGAAGGTCGAGATCCAATATGGGTTATGGTAGATCGCCTTACCTAGATGACATGAGAAAGGAGGAGTACTGTCACGATACATATTCGGTTGAACTACTTAAGAGAGAAGATGGTTCAACCACACCATGATGCGAGTTTAAAAGTTCTTGGGTATGACCAAGGTTCACTTCCATGAGGTGGAAGTAGATACATGAAGAGCTTGATGATAGTATAGTTTATCACCCCTAACTAATGGTTAGTATAAGCCAGACTAGAGGGTCTGATGAGAGACAGTGTGCTTGTTCAGGGTGATACATAGAGACAATTCTTAAGATGTGATGTTAACCACCATAGCCTTTATCAGGATGCAAGAAGTCTTATAGAGAGGTTGTGTCGGTCACCACTCCATTAAGATGATGTTGGTGAAGGAGGCTTCACGAAGGTCAGAAAAGAACCATAGTGTGTGTAGATGAAGTCACTTTGATCGTGCAATGGCCGAGAGAGAGTCCAGTGGTGACATGAGTCACGAGCTGATGCAAAGTAGACCGACATGCAGTTCACTATGGGAAAATATGTGATGTGAAAATACGACCCCTCTAAGCTTCAGCTGAGAAAGCTGAGTCCCCAATATATGGGTCCATTTGAGATGGATTGGTGGAGATGGTTGTGTTTAGCCTTGCCCCTCAGGATAACATGATGAATAAAGTGTTCCATAAGTCCGATCTAGAGCACTATGTGAGGTACCCAAGCCATGTGTCCATCCTTGAACCTATTCAGCTTTTGAGAGGATAAAATGTCCTGAGTCACCTATGAGGGTACGATGTACCAAGGTAAGAAAGAACTCAGATGGAAGAATATGAGATGATGAAGGTTATTGGAAAGCACCATGGAAAGGGTGAAGCCACATGGTAGCCCTGATGGACATAAGAAAGACTTATCCTATTTGTTTGCTTGCTTGATGGAATTTTGAGGACAAAATTCTAATAAGAGGGGAAGGATGTTACAACCCCAATTTTGGGTTCTTTTGGTGAGAAATGTAATTTCTCATATTAAAGATATTTGAACAAACAATCTATTTTGAATAAATGGATTTCATTTACAATAGCCTTGATGATTGTTTTGTGGGCTTTATTGACTATTGGGCCCAATAACAAAGAAAGAACAAAAGAAACTCTGCTATTGAGTAAATAAGAAAATAGAGGAAAGAAAAGTGTAGAAACCTCTAGAAGGCAAAATAATATAATCTAAAGAGGGATTTCATACCTCTTAGATTCCTTGGGTTCCAAGGAGTCCAAAATTGTATAGAGAATGCAATAATAAAAGAAAAGATCAATTAATTATTTCTTTATTAAGAAAGAAAATGAAAACAATGGTAAAATGTGGAAAATAAGTAAAAAGAGGTACAATTGAGTTATCCTTAGTGGAATTTCGTATCCCAAGGATTCCTAATGATAAAAGGAATATCAAAGAGGAAAATAAAAGAGAGATAAAGAGAAATCTTCAAAAGAGATATTTTAATAGAGAAAAAGTAAGATAATAAGAAAAAGGGATGAAATATAGAGAAAGAGGCTGAGGAAATATTCCCAAGAGGGGGATTTGGAGCCATTAAGGTTCCTTGAGGTTCAAGGAACTCAAAATAATAATTTGATGGCAAGGGAAAGAGAAAATATGTGAGAAATATAAATAAATAAGTGATAACTTGTATATAAAGAAAAACATCTCATATTTTCGAGTTTGAGTCTCAAATTTGGTACATACATGCATTAAGTCGTCATAAACTTTCCCCTAAAATTTGGGATTAAAAGGATACACGGTTTGGGAGATACGAATTTTGGAAGTTTCCCTAAAGTGATGGGAGTCGTTTTAAATGTCGCATGCCCAATTTGATTGGGATATGGATGAACGGATTCTGACCGTTGGATCAAAAGTCTACGGTCAATTCATGTCACCTACCCTAAGAAGATTAGGAATAGGAGGGGCGCGTATCCATGGATCATGTTCCCCTACAACCTATATATAGGTACGCTTATACCCGGTGATTGATGAGTCTGAGAACAACGTGAGTTGGCTCTTCGCGAGTCTGAGGGAAGCGCCAAGCTGCTCGAGGAGTCAGGTGGCTTCCACTCAGTTGTTGCCTCTAAGAGATAACAGCTGTTTTGAGATCCCCACCCAACCACCCATGAATGATTCAGAGAGTTAGGATGGTACGAGGTGCTAGGGCGAGGGCCACCGTGGCTCTAACCGGAGCTCTGACTCCTCCCACCTGGTGGATGGAGAAGCTGCATCGCCGCCCTGTCTTTCCATGGGAGCAGAACACTGTGTAGCCACATGGATGTGAGTGCTGGTGGAAGTACCACAACCCAGGTTGACAGAGAGGGATGCCAGAGCTAGGGAGGCGTCGATCGGCATCTAGAGAGGGTGGAAGATCGGAACCTGCCGACAGAATCACCCTGCTCCGCAGCACTCTGTTTCACAGAGGAAACAGAGTAGGGCACGTAGAGAAGGAGACGCAGGAACGCGGGTCAGCCGGGTCGCAAGGGAGCTGGATCCAAGCGATGGGTCCGCGAAGCCAAGAAAGGAAATCGCCAGGAAAACAAATAATCAAAAAGACACATGGCGCCTTGTTATTGGCCCAAAAGGTAAGTTCTTTGGAAATTCATAATTATTTCTGGGTAGCTCCAATGAAAACATGCAAAATATAAAAATTGATCAGGAGAATGCGTAGAATTCAATAAAAATACTTTTAAAGCCTGATTTTATTCATATTTGCAAAAGTGTGCTAATCTAATGAAAAGTGCTTATGAATTAGATTAGAAACCTTAATTGAACATCATAGTTAAGTTCATGATACTTAATTAATGAAATTAAGTAATATCAACCTGTTGAAATGTTGATGTTGAACTTGAACCTGATCTAGATGAATTATTGCATGGTTTAGGATTTTTTACACCAATTATGAATGATTAAGCAGTTAGAAACCCTAATTTAGCGTAAAAGAGGAGAATATCATATTTAATTTGAAAAATGTGAAAATATGTTGTTAAATAATGGTTCTAATCTATTTCGAGCATTAAAGTTCCTAATTGTGGTTAAATACCCTTAATGTGGAAATTAGGGTTTCCTAGTGAATAAAAGGTGGAATTAATGATAAATAACGTTCATATGAGTATTAGAGCATAATGAACTACAAATTGATGATAAACGAGCATAATGACTTTGTCATAGATTAAAAAGGATAAAAATGGTAGTTTTAATGTAAACTAGGCTTAATGGACTTAATTGATGGATAATTGTGCATTAATCTGGAATTAATGTTATGTGTTTGTAAAAGGTAACCTTAATAAATTTTGTAAAGGATAGATGTGGAATTAGGGTTTAAAATAGTAAAAGATGAAGAGAAACCCTAATTGCAATAGAAACCCTAAAAGTGAATTAGAAACCCTATGAAGCGAGCTAGGTTTAATGGATCTTGATGACATGAATAATAAAAAGGGAATTACGTGATTATTTTAGGATCTTATTGAAAATGCTTGCTTGCTTGGATTCTTATTTGCATGGATATTTCTGTTCAAATCGTCAGATCAGGTACGTGGTTAATTATGAATAACCGCCTTAGTTTCCCGAGGATTTTCTAGATGGTTAATCACATTGAATGCAAATTATCAATTTGGATGTTCATACTTGCAAACTATAAAGTCACTATGATTATCACATTAATAATAGAAGTATGGATTCTCGCACTTACATGCCACCCTGATGGATGATGCCAAAGGTCAGGCCCAGATGGGTAAACCAATGGACACCTTGAATGGTGACCCCATGCACCAAGCTCGGGAATGAGAAGGTGGCCTATGATATTGCATGACTAGTGGGCACTATGAGTGGTGACCCCCAGGCACCAAGCTCGAGATTGAGAAGGTGGCTTTAAGTCATTGGCAAAGGAAACCCTAAGGTGGGTATGCCAGGGTTAGGGCAAAAGCGGTGGAGAATGTCATACTGAGAAGTGTAAATTGGCTTGTTAATTAACTTGATTGTGATAATTAGATTGTTATCCTTATGTGCAAACTTTTGGTTGTTCCCACATACCAATATATTTCGATATACTGACCGACGTTTTGTTTGTCAACATTTTAGGAACAACAATTGAAAGAACACACAGTAAAGTGACACATTGTGGAAATAAGAAATAAAGTGCAAGGAGGATTAGATAGAATAATTCAAGCTCTGGAAAGATAGATTTCCAAAGTTTTCAAAGGTAAGTAAAGTTTTAATTTTATACCAAATTCCAGTTAGTTAGTAGAATTTCATAATTATTATTGATTATTTGTTGAACCTTTGATCCTGTTAATTGAATAATGACTTTGACCTTCGGGTCTCCCTTAATTGGGGGTTACCGGGAGGCGGGGTCATTACAGATACGTTGGCCGATGGAAAAGGAAGAAGAAGGCACCACAAGGTCAAGAGCCTACGACGGCTAGATGATGGTCCAAACTTCCACGAAACTTGAAATTAACATCGTGGTTGAGTTGCAAATGCGATGGCGGTCCTTGGGGTATGTATATATATAGGCAAGGAGACCTAGACTAGGGTTTGGCTAGATGGGGGTAGAGAGAGGCAGCACACGAGTTGGGCGTTTCTCAAATATTCGTCAAAACACAAAAATCTTGGAATAATATGGCGCGGAATTGCGCAAGGAGTTCGTAGGATAAAAAATCATTGAATTTCATTGAGTAAAACTCGAGATAATTGGATTTGAATACTTGGAAAACAAGCCATCTATTTCCAAATCGCGCCAACGAAGAAGACAACCCACAGATCCTTAGATCGAGATCCAACGATCGATGATCATCACGATATAACAGTTGCCATCTTTTTATTCCTATTCAAAATCTACTTAAAAGGGCATATTCATATAAATGTTTTTCTCTCTCCTCGTTTGGAGGCCCAAACGTTATCCAAAAATTACAAAATTTTATATTCTGACTGATTTTGACGTGTAGAATCAAAATATGGAGTTATTTTTTCATTCTGGAGATGTTCAAAAGGTTAAATAATTAAAATGTCATTTTCTCTTTCCTCCTTCAAAAGAGGTGATACCATTACTTAAAATTTGTGTAACTTCACCCATAAGTCTCTCTAAGGAATTAGAATACAATTTTGTCATTATTTTTACAAGTTGAGATTATTTATTTATTTATTTATTTATTAAATAAATATAATATTCTACACACTTTCTCTCTCCTATTTTATTCATTATTCACACATTATCCAAATTAGTTGCAAATTTTCCCAAAGGCTTATTTTTATGTCTAGATTATGAATTTGGAGTTATTTTTCTATTTTGAGAGCATTAATTATTTTATTTCACTTTATTGGCATATTTCCTACTTTCTTTTGATAAAGACATTAATATATACATTTATCTTCCCAATTAAATGATACTTGGCCCTTAAGTTACTTTTTGGTCGAGAAAATGAATTTGAGTGTCAAATTATCCTTGTGGGTTTCCAATTAAATTTTTGGTGCAAAATATTTCTCATTATCCTCTTTTATCCATTAAATCTCATATTTCCTCTAATTATTGTATTTATCAACTCCTTTATATAAAGTTCGGATTTTCTCTTATTTTTCCTATTCTAAAAAGTACTACAAATTTCTAGGATGAAATATCTTATTCTTTTTATTTCTTAGTGTACAACTTGCACTTTAGGCTCATTATCAGAATTCTAACTGAGGTAATTGTGCATACAACCCTATATTAAGAATATATGGGAAACATTTATCCAATCACCATCATAATTCCACTAAATCAAATCCAAAGACATATGGGATGAAAAAGAAGGACAATACTTATAGAAAAGGGTACAAAGAGATACATAGTGGATTTCAGTATGTTACAACTCTTGTCAACCTACTAGAACAGATAGGAAGGAGTTGTCCTTCCCATTGGTGTACTAGTCACTAACTTGCTCTCCCACAATTGTTCTCCCTTACTATCCCTCACTTTACCGGGTAGGACTTTCTTGGGCTCTCTATTGATTACCACAACTAAAGAGGACAACAATTGTCAGTGGAAATTGAGTTGTTGTATCTGAGAAACTCCCAATAGCCCTCTATATATAGGAGAGTCAGGGTTCCCAATCTGAGTGGGAGTGGAAGGAATCAAAATTTCATGAAAATTTGCAACCTGCAATAGGCAAAATGGTCGGCTGGCATGCGAGTCGATCGGTTCACCTAGTGAATTGGTCGTTTCCTCATGTTTCCCAAACACAATTGTATTGGCAATTCTAGTTCAAATAACACCTGACATGATGTCAACACTAATCCTTGATTCAATCAAATTCAACCACAAACTGGGCGTCTCACTTCACAAAATGATTGTATCGCGAACCTGAACTGGACGGTTCACTTAGTGAACTGGTCATTTCGCTCCCTTGGTTCATGCATAATACAACCAATGCAGTTTTTAATCAACCTAGCACTCCAACCGGTCATTTCAACACTTGAACCGATTAGTTGGGAGTCTAGTTAGTTAATTTGTTGCTCTAATTAAATATCAAAATGCTTTCGTAATCAATTCAATTATCATTCATGATTAAACTCCTCTTCTAGATGTATATTATGTGTGTTGACCCCATAGGTTCCTATTTATGTTGGCAGTGAATGTCCATAACCTATTTACGACATCACAAGCAAAGAGTGGTGCCCAGTCACACATCATTGCTACCTAAATAATCAAGAAAGTTGGAGAACAACTTCAACTCATGATCTGTGCCTGGTGTTATAGTGATTGTCTAATTTCTTTATCTCTGATATTTGGAATGAGCTTGAGGTATGAAATCGTCATCCTCTCAATGTTCAATCCATGTTCCTTGCTCCAGAGCAGACTGTATGAGATATATGTGACCTCAATATCATATATTTATTCACATGTGCATGCACATGCTTTTCTCAATCATGCTTACCAAGTGGCTTGGATATCAAACTCTAGTAGGAGGGATAAATCCCATCTACATCACTCACAATCATCCCCATGTGTCACAACACATCTGATCATCACCTTTAAGGCAAGCCTTATACATGATCACGTTGGATGATGTCAAAACATACCAAATGACATGTGATAAGTGTAATGACTTCAGGTCTAAGAACCACAATCACCACCCACGCTATGAGAGATGATTATGACCACCAAATATGGTTTCCATGTATCCTTATCAAGGTGGGTTTGTATGATACATTGTTCTTTAACAAGTATCTATGTGCTTGGTTTGATATAACATATCATGATTGATGAGATTCTATCATCAACCAACACACACTGTAGTATTAAGTGTTACTGATGTCTATCATCCTTCCACAGTAACATCCAACTAGGGACATAATAAGAATGTATATACTTTTAACATCCGTATGATCTCATTGTTCAAGTCACACACTTGAAGACATACACCATTGAGTAATATCATTATTTAGAAATTCATTATGTTTCCTCATTATCTCATCACTGAGTGAAAAAAAATAAATTGAAAGCTTTCCTTTATTGTTAATCAAATCCTTTATATACTATGCCGTCACAATCATCATATGATTTGCTCTCTGGGCATACATACCAATAGACTCCCACTTGCACTTAGAGTCAATCACCCACAAATCTCATTCTCAGTGATCTCTCCATTATGTTTCTTCTTTGCAAGTGCTAATCCAGCGGGTTAGCAACACTTTTACCTTTAGTCTGTATATTGCATGTTTCTCATTTCTTTGTTGTACGACATTCAATATGAGATGGAATTGTCATAATATGCTATCTAATATTCCTTGCTTAACCAATAGCTCCATTGTTGACATAGTATTTCTATTGGGTCATCAATGGAACATCCATAAGTTCACCCATATGAACTTGTAGATCCATATAGTATCCACTCCTATGTTCTCAACACAAGGATACTCGACTTCTATTTTAGAGTTTTAAAATAATGGTTTGTTAGTTTTGAACTCTTTCTAGCTAATAACTTTTCTCTAAGATTAAACACATATTCTTATATTGTGACCATTTTCTATCATTTCAGAAGTTTGCATCGATGTAACCCCTTACATCCAACTCTTCCTTATTACCAACTGCAACAATTGTTCCTTTGGTGCTTCTCAAGTACTAATGGATGTTTTTATGACATTCCAATGACCTTCATTGGTTATGACTAATATCTTCTTGTCATGTCCAACACATACAATATGATGGGATGCGTAAACTATATTGCAGATAGATCCAAATGCAAATGCATATGGCATCTCTTCCATTCTTCACAAGAATTGGAACATTGTATTCTTTGAGAAACTAATCCCATCTTCATGGATAGATTCTCTCACTGAACCCTGCATGTTGAACCCTTTCCACAATTTTCCAATATATGTGCTCGTATTTAGGTAAGAAACTTTCCAGAACTATCTTCATAGATCTTAGTTCCTATCACATAGACATTTCACCGAATAATTCACATTGAAGGCAATTTCCTTGCCAGTTTTCAATAGTTAGTATTGAAATGTCATTCCTCATCAATATGTGGAATATTCATATGCTCCCACTAAATATTTTACAATCACAAATTTCATCTTTTATCTTGACTCAATTCAAACTCTTTGACTATCTTGTCAAATCAAAGATTCCAGTTCTGAGATTCTTGTTTCAATCTCTATACCGAACATTGTAGCTTATAGACTGTATTTGCATAAATGGAGTTATAAAATCTTCAAGTTGTTTCACATACACATACTCTTATTTTTTCCTATTAAGAATGTGGTTTTATGCTTCATATGCCAAATCACATAGTCTTAATAAGCTGTAAAATAAGCATGTCAATTGGTGAAGGGATTTCATCATGTCCAAGACTTTGAACTTGTTTGAAAAACCTTTGCAACTAATTTGTCCTCTTATGTCATTCATGTTATCCTCCTTATGAAAAACCTAGCTGTACCCTATGGGTTTTACCCCTTTAGGTGGTACCACCAAGGTCATACCTTGTAGGTGATCGTGGATTCCATTCTGGATATAATGACCTCTATCCATTTCTCAGACTCTTATTCCTCTATAGTTCTTAGTTGATTGTTGGCTCATCATTTTATGACCAACTCATAACTTATCTGAGTCGTGGGATTCACAATCCTTTTAACCTCAGATGTGTTATACTAGAACTGTGAGTTTTGTGTTACAGAGAGAACCTGAGATTCCATGACAATTTGTGATTCTTCAAATTCCCATTGTACCATTTTAGGTTTAAATGTTTTCTTATTGATCTCGAACTTTTTGAGTTCTACTTTACTCCCACTGATTCTTTTGGAACTCAGCCATCCTAGCAACATACACTTTTTTTTATTGGATTGAGATAAGTAATGTTTAACAAACTAACATTTATGCAATTAAATCTTTCCAAGAAACTATTTTCTTGCACAAGTTTCAATCATTAAGACATATCAGGACATTCCCATATCATATCTCATATGGTGTCTATTAAACCATTTAGACGATAATTTTTTTAGAGTTCAACATATTCCTAAAAGAAATTAGAAAATTAGATTAAATGATAATCACATGATGACTCTTCATGTTGTGATTCCTTCTTTATGATACATAATCATGTTTCAGGTGGAGTTGATTGTAATACGCTATCAGAGTCTCTCTAGAAGGACCTCAAACAATTCCTATAAAGCATTTCAACATTTGGTCATATATCAAAGTCTCTTAATACCTGTAAGGAAGTTGTACAATTCATACATGTAATCTTCATGAACGCTTCTAGAGATTTGTATTTTACTGAGTACATATCACTATATTATCAATAAATATAATGAAGTCCAAATAACTGTCTGTAGCATTTATTCCAAAGGTCTTTGCACATCATTATGCACATTTCCCTATAGAATGCTTATTCTCCCACTACACCTAGTGAGAGGTGGTTTGTCATGTTGCTCATATATAAGACTTGCACGTCTCTTATTGATTCAATAACCAAAAGAGTCTGGATAAACATCAATATGAATTCTAGATATGCATTTCTTATACGTGTGCTCTAGATGACAGAGTTATAAATATTGGTTGTTTGAGTTATCTAATTACAATCCTTTGGTATTTACATTACGAACATTTATCTTTAGATCCTAAAGATCATAAGATATTCGAGATTTGTCACACATGATCAAATCTTTAAAATAGAACATTAACAATTTTATTCATAATCATCCCTGTCATTACAAGATGCAGAATATAAAATGTTACTATTATTGGCATAATGAAATAGCAATTAATCCAACTCTATTACATGCCCTATAAGCTAAGATAAAATCTAAATTTAGACTGTAGCTTCAACAACTCTTGCTTCTTTAGTCCATCATTGCCCTTTTGTAAAGGTCTACTTATTGTCATATCCTACATATCAAACGTATGTCACATATACATCTTGTATCACATACCAGGGATGAAGAAGTAATTTATAATTATCTTATAACGTATGTACCTGAATTGGAGATCTCTATATCCTCCTTATTCTTTAGTTCCTCCAGGTAGAGGGGGTAGTTCCTCTTCCAATGTCCAGCCTGGTGACAGTGGTGACACTTGCCTCCCTTCTTTATTCCTCCCTTTGCCCTGAGATGTGAGGACTTGGGCTTTTGGATATCTTTAGAACTCTTCTTAGCTTTGCCTTTGCCCTTAGGCTTTCCCTTTGTCTTGCTAATCATCATCATATATTTGGGCTTGTCTTTCTTCATTTGTGCCTCAACTATTCTCAATGTGCCCACTAACTCTGTCAATGACTTGTCAAAGTCATTAATGTTGTAGTTCATGACTAACCAACTTTAGGATTCTAGAAGAGACTGTAGAATCACATCAGTGGCTAATTCTTGACCCAAGGGGAATCCCAGTCTAGACAACTTCTCCACATATCCAATGATCTTGAGTACATGAGGACCTACATGATCTCCTTATGCCATGTTACATTTGAACAATGCCTTAGAGACATCATATCTCTCTTATCTTTCCTAGTCTCAGAACATGTTCTTAAGATGTGTGAACATCTCAATAACATCCATGTTCTTATGTTGTCTTTGAAACTCATAGTTCATGGAGCACATCATTAAACACTTGACGTCAATGACATCATCAATGTGCTTCTTGTAAGCATCTCTGTCAGCCTTACGTGCATTGGGAAGTGGTTCATCTGGCTCTAGTGTCTCCAGGACATAGAGCTTTCACTTCTACATGAGAACAATTCTCTATGAACCATTCATGGAAGTTATTCCCATATAACTTGTCCTTCTCAAGGACTGATCATAGAGAAAAGGTGTTGTTGTGTGTTGCCATTTGATTCTATTAAATAATTTGCAATTTGTTAAAAACTCATTTTGATTTCATTTGATTTGTATAAAATTTGACGATGTTTATTAGGTCTTTAATTAACTATTGCTCCCGCTATTTTATTCAAATTGATGGCCTCACATATCAATTCAGAAGATTATAGCGTACAATGTTCTAGTGAGCCAAGATCCAAAATAATTCAACCATTACCCGACCAACGCCAGTGTCCATAGTCAATTATTAAGGTAGGCAATTTTTTCCAATTGCATCATATGCAATTCTTGGATAGATGATATACACAATATTGCCATAGTTATCTTCATGCCTCTAATGCTTAATCTCACTAAGGACACATAGTTAAGCCTGACCCAGAAGACAACACAATAATAATGCACCTCGCTTGGCAAGCCCACATTATTACCATCACACTTCCATGAGATAGACAACACACCGCCCTTGGGGTGCCCACTCTTAACCGGTCAAGCTTTTCTTGTGTGTTTCTTATGGAAAGCATATAAGACTTAATATATTATTTGAGGGAGTTTTGTATTTATTAATAGATATATTTTGTCCAATCATCTCATATATCGTACGTATCATATACATGCTATATCCCACAATGAAAATATGCAATATAAAACATTAACGATGGTTATGGCGTACTACTATAATTTCTTAGAGCTACAAGGAATAACTACCACCTAGGTCAACATCACATGAAAGAACCTATTCTTGGTGTAAGTTTGTGATTGTCAATATGCGTTGATAGGTTCAACCCTTGAACCGATCAACTTGCCTCTTAGCTGGTCGGTTGGTTGTTTGATGCGGTCGTCTAACTTCCTATCCAATCAATGTCTAGACACCTCCAAATGGTCGGTTGGGTCCACTAGGAGGTTGATTTTCTCTCCTGCGTTCTTCCCTCCTTAGTCATGTAGCTGATTGGCTCATCATGTGAAACGGTCGGCTCGCCTGACGTTGATCGTCATCTTCATCGTTGTAAGAAAATAAACTATCCTATTGCTATTAAAATTATTATGTGGTAATGAGAAACCTCAAATTACATTCTAGGGGAGAAAAGGTAGGAAAGAATAATATCTTTACATTGGGAAGAAGAAGGAAGAGGCTCGATATGCAAACTGAGATAAAACATGAAAATAAGAAACCATCCAACCACACACATATATTTGGGTTGTTGGCCATAACCATGTTACACATCCACCATCAAAACACACTTTTATGGCAATGCGTGTAAATTGCACACAGACATATAATATATATATATATCATGGTTCAAAATTTCGGTCAAAATCTCGAAATTTCGCTTGAAATTTCGGTTTCAACGGGAATCAGACATAGAAATGCAACGGTCCAGAATAATTAAATAAAATTTCGAAATTTCGAAATTTCGATAGAAATTTCACAAATGGGGGCGAAATTTTGACAAAATACAACAATTTCATTGAAAAAAGGCCAGTTTGGGCATGCATTTCGCAAAACACAACCGAAATTGGTTTACAATTTCAAAAATCAACGGTCCAAAGCCTGTTGTACTTGGAGGGTTATTTCTTTGTGTTTTTTTCATTCTCTTGCTCTTAAAGGCTTTGTTCTTCGGATCTAAGGTAAGTTTACTTTCTCCTTCCCATCTACATCTATATCTTCCACTTTTACCCCAGTTTAATCAAAAGATTACTACCAAACTGCAAGTTACAAGTGATAGTCTACAACTTATACTTGATGATTTATGAAATTATGCTATAAATTACATATAACTACAATGATTTTGCAAATCTAACTTAATGTATATATATATATTATATATATCCTATTCGACATAACAATGGATAAAATAGTTTTCAAATGAGTTTTTTTTGAAGTTTTTGTAACGTTATATTCATATATATTATGTAACACTTAACAAATGTTCAATTTATAAATAAATTTCTTATATTAAAGATGAATTTTGTAACAATAATTTACAACTATGTAATACTTTGAATATTAATTATCTATAATTTAGACTTTCAAAATGAAAATAAACTATAACAATTTAGAATTGTTGGGTATAATGTTTTGTTACATACATCAAATTTCAACTACTATTGGGAATGATATATAGTTAAATGTATTCAATTGATATATTCAATACATTAGACTATTAGTATCAGTAAATTTTAGTAATTTGTTCCAATTTTATGAATAATTTTAGGCCTAGATTAAGAATACTTATAGTATTTTTACTCTTTGATTATCCATAGTGTAAGCTAGAAAGTATCAATTGAAATCGATTATTAACATGATGACCTATAAACTAATTACTTCATTATATTAAAAAGTCATCGAAATCTCGTTCGAAATAGTTTTTGATCTTTTCACACATGTAGGACCCCTCACCAAGATCAATATATTATGTTATTGCATAAATAGGTGTATTTATGTATGTACATCATCCTGATAAAATTTCGTGACTTAATTCCTTTATTTGGTCGTCGAAATCTTGTGTCGAAATAAGCGTAAAATCTCGAAATTTCAATCGAAATTTCTGTAAATTTCTATTTTTGAGCCATCGGAAATGGCGTCGAAATCGAAATTTTAAACCATGATATATATATATATATATATATATATATATATATAAGTTTGGGATCATATGTGGTCTTTAATCGAATATTCATATTAAGCAATTTAAGTATTCACATCGTATGTAATAAATAAATGATGAAAAAAAAAATTTGATCATATCGATTATCCCAAAACATTGTAAATTGATGTGGCTCTGATCCAATTGAAGGGAAATACGAAATCAGATAGGTAGCAGAAACAAAAAATTTATCTACCATATTCCACATAAATAGTAGACTGCGTCAACAACTATGTAATGGGAAGAATGGTTTAATGAGATCATACCTTGTCCTGGAGCAAGTCCAATGACTATTCTTCATTGTAGTAGTGCAACTCTCTTCTAGTTTCACTCATAAGATGTCTTTAGCAGCTCCTGGTATCTACCATAGACAATAGACTGATGTTTCCCTCCTAGCGTGAAAGGTATCCACACCTCTATGGTAGTCAACACAGATAGCCTAGAACTCATGTCGTCCTATTAAGATATACAGGAAGGAGTTGTCCCTCCCGTTGTTGTACTAGTCACTAACTCGCTCTCCCACAAATGTTCTCCCTTGCTATCCCTCCCTTTATAGGGCAAGACTTGCTCGGGCTCTCTATTGGTTATCACGACCAGAGAGGACAATAGCCGTTAGAGGCAATTGAGTTGTTGTATCTGAGAAGCTCCCACTATCCCTCTCTATATAGGAGGGTCAGGGTTCCTAGTCTGAGTGGGAGTGGAAGAAATAAAAAATTCTCAAAAATACACAACCTACGACGGGAGAAACATGCGAGCTGATCGGTTCACCCAAGGAACCAGTCGCTTCGTCATGTTTTCGAATCATAATTATATTGGCAATTCTAATCCAATTAATGCATGACATGACATCATCACTAATCCTTGATTCATTTCAATTGAACCACAAAGTAGGCATCTCACTTCATAAAATGGTCATTTCGCTTCATGAAACGGTTGTCTCGTGAACCCGAACCAGTCGGTTCACTAAGTGAATTGGCCATTTCGCTCCCCTGATTCATGCAAAATTCAGCCAATGTAGTTATCAATCAACCTGACACTCCAACCAGTCGTTTCAACACTTGAACTGATTGGTTGGGAGTCTAGTCAGTTAATTCATTGCTCAAATTGAACACCTAAACGCTTTAGTAATCAATTCAATTATCATTCATGATTGAACTCCTCTTCTATATGTATATTTTGTGTGTGACCCCATATGTTCCTATTTATGTTGGTAGTGAATGCCCATAACCTATTTATGACATCACAAGCAAAGAGCGGTGCCTAGTCACATATCATTGCTACCCAAATAATTAGAAAAGTTGGAGAACAAATTCAACCTACGATCTGTGTCAGGTGTTACAATGATTGTCTAATTCATTTGTCCCTGATATCAGGAATGAGCTTGAGGCATGGAATCATCATCCTATAAATGTTCAATCCATGTTCCTTGATCCAGAGCAGACTGTTTGAGATATATGTGACCTCAATATCATATATTGATTCACATATTCATGCACATTCTTTTCTCAATCTCACTTCAAGTGGTCTGAATATCAAACTCTAGTAGGAGGGAAAAATCCCATATACATCACTCACGGTCATCCCCATGTGTCACATGCGATCTGATCATCACCTTTATGGAAATCCTTATTCAAGATCACATTGGATGATGTCAAAACATACCGAATGACATGTGATGAGTGTAATGACTTTAGGTCTAAGAACCATAATCACCGCCCTCACTATGAGAGACAATTATGACCACCAATTATGGTTTCCATGTGTCATTCTCAAGATGGACCTGTATGATACACTATTCTTTAACAACACTTAAGTCTCCATTACATGAATGAGTTAGAATACCAAATTGTGGGGCTCATGTAGAATAAAAGGGGGTACTTTAGTAGTAAGAGAAGTGGAGGAAGAAAGTGAGGTAGGGGACTCCAATACTAGAAAATTCCAGTCATTAGTTATGCAAGGAGGAGGAGAAATACAATTACCAAATTCATTGTGATTGGGTGGAATATAAAAAGGCAAATTGAGATATGATAAGGAAGTATTTCCATGAGTTCTTCATGGGGGAGGGGGATACATACGATGAAGGTTGTAAGAACATTCATTGATGCCTATTTAGGACTTACAAATCTAGAAAAAGTTTATTGTGGACAACTTCTAACAAAGAAGGAAGTAGGGAAGGTGATACACTAGTACATTTTACCTTTGATATCACTTTTCTTAACATCAATTTACAAAGAAATACGACACTGCAAACCTATGATATTGGTTATTAAACACAAACATTGTAATAGGTAAAATCTTATTGTTTAGGAAAAAACATAGGTACCATTTTCATTTAAACGTCAGTTTCTTATGGAGGAACCAACGTCAATGACAAACCATGAAATTCAATTTCCTGAAAGAAATTGGTAAAGCATGTGACATGTCGATTGATAAGGAACTGACAATGCAGTTTGTCCCATGAAATCAATTTTACCTACAAAAGGACTATGGTGTTGGTTATTATCTAAAAAGATTGATGCTATAGGTCACGTGCCCTATGAAAATTATACCTCCAAAAATCATGTGGTGTATGCTCCCCCCTGCAGGAACTGGCGATACTAGGTTCCCGCCACGTACCCTGCAAAAAAATATTTCCCCCCAAATTGGGTTATATCATCAATTTTGATTTTATAGCCAACACTATAGATCTTAGTGGGGTTGGCATTTTTCAAAGGGAAAAGGACATATGTCGTCGAATTCTGAATGAAAAATCGACAACAAATGTGAGCTTCTATTGTAGATATTTATGAATAACCGATATTATAGTTCTTATTGAAGTTAGCATTTTCTAATAGAGATAAGGACATATGGCATTAGTTTCTTAATGAGAAAATGTGATAGAGTTGAAACTATGTCATTGTTTTCTTTGAACAAACCGATGACATAATTTTTAGTGTTAGTTTTTCTAGTTGAATTAATGACTAAGGGAAACTTAATAGCACCTGCAGAAATTTCTTTCCCCTGTATTTCATGATGATACCTATTTTCTAGATCTGGAGACAAAGATGACGATGACCTAGATTCCAACCATCATCGTCGCCATTGCAACCACGATCATTGATGATGCTATCGTTCTTGTTGTTGTTTTCCACATTTTCCGCCATTGTTGTTGTTTTTGCCACATGCACTGTCTCCTCGGTCGTCGTTATTCTACAACCTCTTCTTCTGCCTCCATTATTGTTGTGGCACATCTAAGGTTCTTGACATGGCTGCCAGTTGCCCCAGTTGCTGCTACTACCACCACCACTATCCCCACCGTCCCTAGTTCTCCCAATTGCTTCTACAACCAATACTGACGCCTCTGAGGTCGTCATTGTAACACCTTATTTTCCATATCACATGAGCGGAAGCATTTTACTCAATGAGGGTGTCACAATATGCTAATCATGCAATTAAAGTAAACAAAACACATGCATTGATTCAAAATTGATTCATACATAGTTCTTGATTACATAATGCTTGTCTATCAAATCTAATATGGTTGATACTATGACTGAACATAACATGAATTATATTGAAACCTATGAATGGACTTGGTAAATGGCAACCCACCAGGAAAAGCTTGAGGATATCCTAGTCTTGATATTTCCTTTTTGTCTTTCACTTGCTCCAAGTCCTACAGACATCTCGTTCCCAACCATACAAAACAAACATCACGTCAGTAAGTGGTATTTGGCACTTTATATGACATAAAAGTAAATATAACTTGACATGATAAAATTGACATGCCAACTTGACATAAAATTGAACATGGATTTTCTTAAGCTTCATGATTCATTAATGACATGAAGAATTGAACAATAAGTATATGCATCTCTCTACGACACCCATTTAAGAGCACATGATTGGCCAAATGCCCATGATTTAGCCAAAAGGCCCATAACGACCCCTTGAGGTCCATGATTGGCATAAATGCACATGATTTGGCCAAAAGGCCCATAACGACCCCCTTGAGGTCCATGATGGGGAGAGCACATAAAAACTAATTCATTTCCATTTATCTTAACATTAACATTAACATTAACATTAACATTAACATTAACATTAACATTAACATTAACATTAACATTAACATTAACATTAACATTAACATTAACATTAACATTAACATTAACATTAACATTAACATTAACATTAACATTAACATTAACATTAACATTAACATTAACATTAACATTATCTTTGAACATTTAATATGATAATTGTAAAAGTAGATATATGCCACCTCTCTTAATGCCCTATAGGAGCCCATGATCGCTAGGAAAGCCCATAACGACCCTTTCAAGTCCATAAATGAGGCACATATAAAAACTTAGCCAATTCCTTAATTTTCCTTATTAACCTAGATCTTGACTTAAACATTAACTCTTCTTAATATTAATCTTGAACATGATGGGATTACTCCCTTTTAATGCCATGATGGAATTTCTCCCTCTTAAATCATAATAGGGTTTCCCCTTCTTGAACACGATCTATTAAATCTTAATTCATAATCATAATCATAATCATAATTAGGGTTTTACCATAGACCATAGACAATCAATCAATTAGACAATGATAAGTATACATGCTATCATCTTGTGAAAACATTCACATTTCAAGAAATCATCTAAAGTGCATAATCATAAATAACAACCAATAAACCAAAGTACTTGTACCAAATATGCATGGCCCACTTACCTAGCATAGGTCACTTTAGGGTCAAGTCTCTTCACTTGATTGAGCCACTAATCATCTATAATTTGGTTAAGAACATAATGGGTACACAAGTCCATAATAAAATTTAATTAAGTTCATGGAATTATTGAAGGATTTGGATGTGTAAAACATATTTGGAAATAGGATAGATCGATAGAGAATCAAAAGAGCTTCCCGATGAATATTTTTCCATCATTTTCTAAGGCCGTATGCAAAAGTTAGGAATTTTGTAAAATGGATCAATCAGAAGTCAGGAAAACCTTAATGTGATACTCATTTACATCTCGATTAAATATGATGTAAATAACTTGCAAAAAGTCAGTAAAGACTAAGATGAGCGTTACATTCAATTAATATCGTAAGGGTAAATTTGTCATTGAAACATCAATCGACCTCACGGTTGATAAAACAAAAGCTTGTGTATAATCTCAAAATTGCCCTTGCTATATCAATCCTTCCATTCAAATCGGGTGGATACCTAGGTCTTTTCCAAACCTAGTTTCTTCCACCTTGCTCCATGGTGGGAGAAGCTTTGACAGGATCTCTATGCTCTGATCTCGTATGAAGCTCTCGGTAAAACCAGGAAAAATGAGGTTGCCATCAATCTCCACACATATAGACGATGATAAAGACCCTAGGTTGGGGTCACAAGGTGCACTATGGCACAGGCACAAATTTGGGAAAGGTCGAGGAGCAACGGGAAAAACCAAAGTGAGCACTAATGGAAGGCACATGGTCTAAGCGAGGCTAGGGAGTGCGATGAAATGAATTAAAGTTAAATGAGCAAAAGGCGAGAGGGGAGGAACCATCGTTGACCTAGTGTTAGTCAGGAAAATAGGAAATAGAGGAAGAGGGCTCAGAAGCAAAAACCATGACCCTAAGGAACTAAGCATCAACTAAGACTAGAAAAATGATTACAGAGGTCCGACGATCTCGTCTGATGTCTTGCCAGAGGAGAATAGCCACTGAGTTGTCAAAGCGATGAGTTCCATTAATCAGACAAATGGCGAGCTACATGAAATGGTGTTTGGGTCTACTGTAGGGCAAAAGAGCAATGAGGAAACCTCAAAGTGGTGAGAGTGATACTCGTTGAAGTGCCAATTGCGCAGACAGAAAAGTAGGGGGTTGAGGAGAAGTCATGGTCATCGGAGAAGAAGGAGGAGAGGGTGGAGCACTTGGGGGCACATGGGGCTCAATTGCAAGGGGAGGAGGAGAGACGTTGGGTCGGTGGTGCTATTGAGTGCATAAAAAGGGGAGGAAATGCTGGGGGTGGCGGCTGCTATAATACTGTGGAGAGGAGGGGAGAACCCCTTTTGAGTGTTTCTTCTATAATCTAGGAGAGAGGGATATCTAGGTCTTATTGGGTGTGGGGTAAAGAGACGAAGATGTAGGAGGAAGAATCATGGGAAACCAAGGAGTAATGAGGGCGAACAACGTCGGGGAACAAAGATTGTGAAACAAATTTCAGTCTCGCAAGAAATGTAAAGGTGGGAGACGATCCGTGCACCGTCAGATGAGGAAAGGTCAAATTCTGACCGTTAGATCGTGCGTGAAAAATAAAAATTCCAAGGTGTAACGTGAGATAGAAATTTAAATGTCAAATCTGAGGTTTAATTATACAATGAATTAAATTTCAATTAAATGGCATTGAAAACTATATGTAACTCTTCCCTAATCGAATTGAAGGGTCAAACATGGTCAAAACTTGACCAAATTTGAACCACTTGCCCAAAAAGAAGTCTAGATCCTTCCTATACCCTTATAGTTTTGTTTTGTCCATTACATGTCCCTAAATGCAATAAAAGCCGATATCTTGAATCATGTAAATAAAATTTGAAATGAAATGTAATATCTCTTCATAATTGTTCCTTTTGACTCCAAAATGAGATGATTAGTGAATATACTATTTTTAAGATATCTTTTTATGCTTTAATGGTAATATTACCTTGGAGGAGAGAAAAAAGTGAAAGGACATGTATTCAACATATTAAGTTAGTATATATAAGAAGAAAACTATTTTGAGCCTCACATTACTTCCTCACTTTATTTTTCTATAAGTAGTATAATTTCATGGTCTTTCACATGAAAATCCTCAACTATTGTCATTAAGAAATTTCATTCTATGTTTTAAAATTATTTTTAAAAATTGGGGCGTGACAATTCTACCCACTTTAAAACAAATTTTGTCCTCAAAATTTTCTAGGGAACTACCAACCTTAGGGTTTCTCTAACCTCTTCATTAATGTCATCTAGCGTACTAAATTTTTCATGCAAGGAAATATATTTCATAAAAGGTACACATGTGTTGAAAATTTTGCATGAAAAGAGTTATGTAACATATGACATTTAATTTTTGTACATTATCTACGTGAGCATGGATTAACTATTATCTTACTCCTCATCTTCTCAACTCATCCTTAGGGTTTGTGAAACCAGATTTACCTTTACACTTAGGGCATCTACCTCAAACTTGTCATGACTATCTATCAATAGGTGTAAATGGCTATCGAATCTTAGGTCCTTTAGATAACTACCACATTCCTAGATATGTGGTGATCAGGCACATACCTTGAGATGTGGGATCCTAACATGCTATCTCTCACTAACCTACTAATACACATGTCCCATACCACATGCAATATTAAGAAAGGAGAAATGCATATAAGGTGTAACATACCGGATCTTGGACCCTACTCTAGAAGTTTGGCCTTTTAGACTTAGCCAAACAAGGTTGAGAGTTAGACTAAAAAATATGTTTAGTATGACCCTAATGTAACCTAATGCATACATTGACTTATGACAATAATGGAACATAAAATGTGTCACCTAAATTATATAATTGAATACATGATAATTCATGCCTAATAATCCCATATGACTCATTTGGATGGTAATAAGAAGTTAAAGAACTTAATTGGATGAATAGTTTTGGATAATGGGCCATATTACATGTTTCATTAAAGGAAATTTCAAAAGTAAAATCTAAGTTAAAAATTTGTGCTCCTTGGGTCCCAATTGCCTTGGGAGTCAAGTTTCACATTATTCATATAATAATTAATTTAATTTAATTTGGAAAGAGAAGATCAATGTTTTCTCCAAAATATCAAATAAAATAATAAATGACTCCAAAAAAGGAAAATAATCTTGGATACATAATCTACATAATAAATATAGCCTTTGGGTGATATTTCATCCAATTTGGAGAAAGTTTGCTTAAAAGGTGAAATCAGGTGAGAGAAAGTGTGCAAAACCTTCAAAATATTAAATAAAGGTACAAATAACCCCAACAAGTAAAATTGGTGGCAAATTCATATCCAACATATTAATTATGACCTATGTGTGAAGTTTCATCAAATTTGGATAATCTTAAAGTCATTAATGCATGAGGAAAGAGAAAATAGTATTTGATTTATTTAACACATTAAAGTTCCCAAAAGGCAAAACTATGTGCAAATCGGAATTTACATGCTTTAATTAGCCTATGTACAAAAATTTCGCCCAATTTGGGATTTGTTTGCACTCTCTTTGGAGGAAAGAGAAAATAGGAAATTAATTGCATTCCCACTTCAATTTGATTTTGATTTGTATAAAGTTTCTTTTATTTTTACCTGTCACGTGGTTGTTTAAGCGTGCTTGGATCTAGGCTGTTCGTTTCTTAATCGGATGGCTACCAGCTCGTCATCTACCTCACGATGAAAAAGGAAACCAGGCATGTTCAACGCAGAACCTTCCGATCATGATTTCTTGGTCTACGCTCAATCTTTTTTCACAATTTTTCTCCCTACGAATTCCTTATTTTATTCTTCTCTTGTTGACCCCTTACTGGACCCTAAAACCCTATATATTGGAAATGCCCAATTCAACCCTCTCCACTGTTTTTCACAGGCAAGCACCCTCGACACCCTGACAGCTCGTGAGTGCCTTGTGACCACCCTCGACATCCTAGAAACTCTCCTCTACCTTCAATTTTCCCAAACACCATGTTATAGAGCCTGACCTACTCCATCTTCGTCGGGTTGCACATGAATTGAGGACTCTCTGTTGGAAGCTTCCCTATCCAATTTCTTTCCCCTAAACCTTCACAAGAACCTCTTTGGTCATCTTGACAATTCAGTTTGGTGTGGGTTGCACGAGATTGCCCTACCCTAGACCGTGGTCGGCGGGTCATCAGAGAACTCCACGACATCTAGCTTCTGGGGTCGCTACATTGTGGGAAGGACACCTCTGAGTTCGGTTTTGGCCATGAAGCTATCTCAACTTCCTTTTCCCCCTCGTCTTTAGGTATCATACTATTCCATGTTTTGTGTTTTCCGGGTTACCTATGAGGGTGTTCCCCCGTCTTCTATTACTGACTTCACCCAAGTTCAAGCTCGTTAGCTTCATGCTGTTGAGGTGAATTTGTCTATAACTGTGGCATCTCGTGCGGTTTGTTCTCCTGGATTGTTGAGGTCATGACCTCCTCTGGTGTTTGTCATGTTTCAGCCATGTCGGGGGATGAAGGGGGTGAAGCATACCTAGCGACAAAATCCCCTATGTGCCCTCCTTATCCTTCTGCTTTTAATTTTATGAGTTAAGGGTATTTTGGTCTTTTAACATTTGGTTTCTTTTATTTTAGCACTGAAGCCTTTTTTCCAGCATGTCTATGGGGGAGGCTGAGTTGGCTGTTAGTGATTGGGGCAACTCAGTGCGCACACCTCTCTTCCTTTTTCTCAAAATTTTATGCCACATGGAATTTTATGATTTGTCGAATCTTTCAAAATTCATAATAATTCACTCACTGATAACAAAAATATGGATAAATAGTCATTGGATTTAGAAAATAGGGGCTTTCTTATGGTGTTGGTTCAATATTTAAAGCATGTGATTTTAATGGGTTAATCTAAAATAACTTACAAAATCCATAACTAAATATATATAAGTAAAAAAAATATAATATAATATGTTTTGGACTCATAAAAAGGTAACCTAAAATATGGTATGGGTTTGATAACCTAATTCATAGATTAAGAAAAAGGTGTTTTTTAGGGTTTGCACAATCAATGTAATTCTAACCCTAATTTCACGTACATGATAATAGGTGCTTTGGAAACCTAGATTTGGATCTAGAAGTGATGTTATACTATTAGACTCTGTGGAGAGGTATATTTTGCATCTCCTATTATTCTATGTTGAGCAATTCACCTATATTTTCTTTCTCTTGGTCCTATGGAAATTAGCCTACACAATGTCTTTTCATTTGAAAATCATGGTTCATGTGAATTATCTTATTTGTTAGTGATCATGTGATCATGGATATTCTCTTGGACTCTTTTCATATGCTTTGTATATGATGGAACTCTATATGATGACATGTGATGTCTTTTGCCCACTTATGAGGTGGATGTATATGCTGGTCATTTATGTGGTGACTAGTTTGTATAATCTGACTATACTTTCTACTTGCCTCTACATTTTACATGCTATGTGATTCAGTAGAACTTGAGTAGTGTAGTTGCATTGGTTTTATTTATGGGCAGATGTGTAATTTCTTGATCAAGAAGTATGCTCTTTTGGGATGGAGGTGGCCCAATACCCAGGTTTCGAATTTATGAGGTTTGGCCCACTTTATATATATTTGGGAGATTGGTTATGTTCCATTCTCTATCAAGTTTCTAGTTTATGAGGCTTGGCCACCATTGTTATTTATATTGTTCTAGGGCTATGCTTATCTCACATGCATGAAAGACATTGATGATGATTGTGGGGTGTGTACCCTACTTTCTCTTATCGTGCTTCATTTCCCACCATGGTAGTGGATGTATATATGGCACAATCTTTTTATGTTGTTTTCTGGCAAGTATCTTCTTTATTGTGATTCTTTTCTCTTGATACCCACTTGGGTGGTACTTTTCTTTTCTATGAGAATATTCATTTGATTTGATATCCTTTATTCCATATATTGATCAATTTCATTTTTAGTATGGACATACCAACCTTTGTTGATGTCTTCTATTTTTATCTTCTTGCTGGGGCACGCTTCCAACCCTAGGTGAAGGACTTGGATGATTTTGCATGAAGACATGGACATAGCTTAAGGAGTTAAAGCTTGGAGACAAAGTTGTTATGGTTTAGACTTCCCTCTATCTTAGATCCTTAAGTTGTATCATACATGTAAACCCTATGTGGGAGATTTAGATATACTTTTGTAATCTTGTTGAGAAATTGAATATAGTCAATATTTTACTTTCGTTGCTATACTTTGGTGTTTTGAATACCATTAATAAGATTTGAAAAAATTTCACCCACTCCAACATATATTTTAGGTGTGTATGGACTGGAGTTTTTATTCTTTAAATTTTTAGTAGGGAGTGATTCCCCTCTAGGATCCCACTCCTTACAACATGGTATCACAACCCATGGTAGTCGAAATCTGACTATTTCAATTTTGTCTCCCTTAATAGAACCCTTGACTTTACTAAGTTATCTCTAGGTGAGATGTTCACCCTAGATTGGATCTTTGGATACAATAAGGTTTGACTTGAGGTTAAAATTAGGATATGAAGAAGCAGTATAATAAGGAGGTCTTAATATGGAAATATTGTGACTTGGTTCTTGAGTAATTTTTAGCCAGCATGTTGGTTTTACATCGTAGTTTTTTCATCATCAAAACTTATTTTCAATTATACGACTATATGTACAAATTTTCTGGATTTCATTGAAGTTTTCTTAAAAATAAGTCACAATGAAGAGATATGAGAAGTTTTGGTAGTGAAACCCTAAACCTAGTGCTAACCCTAGTTTTGACTTTGGAGTTGTGTCTAGGATTGATATAAAGGTGATATAAAGGTGTAGTTGACCTACCCTATGAATTTTGGATGTTTATGTAGGGTTGTTAGGTTAGAGACACAAGGACCTAAAACTCAACCCCAGATAGTATGACGTTTAGTTGGATACATAAAAAAATCTCTAACATTTTTACAACTAAGAGATATGTGGGTAGTCCTAATACCTTGATAAAGTTTAGCTTGACTTGTTAGGTTGAACCTTTTAAGGGGTGGAGAGTAGTTGGTTGTTGATGTTTGGAGCAATATATTTCGAGGACGATATCCTTTTAAGGGGTGGAGTGATGTAACATACCAAATCTTGGACCCTACCCTAGAAGTTTGACCTTTTGGACTTAGCCAAACAAGGTTGAGAGTTAGACTCAAAAAGATGTTTAGTATGACCCTAATGTAACATAATGCATATACATTAGACTTATGCCAATAATGGAACATAAAATGTGTCACCTAAAGTATATAATGGAATACATGATAATTCGTGCCTATTGATCCCATATGACTCATTTGGATGGTAATAAGAAGTTAAAGAACTTAATTGGATGAATAGTTTTGGATAATGGGCCACTAATGGGTCATGTGACATGTCTCATTAAAAGAAATCTCAAAAGTATAATCTAAGTTAAAAAATTGTGCTCCTTGGGTCCCAATTGCCTTGGGAGTCAAGTTTCATATTATTCATATAATAATAATCAATTTAATTTAATTTGGAAAGAGAAGATCTATGTTTTCCCCAAAATATCAAATAAAATATTAAATTACTCCAAAAGAGGAAAATAATCTTGGATTCGTAATCTACATAATAAATATAGCCTTTGGGTGAATTTTCATCCAATTTGGAGAAAGTTTGCTTAAAAGGTGAAATCAGGTGAGAGAAAGTGTGCAAAACCTTCAAAATATTAAATAAAGGTACAAATAACTCAAACATGTAAAATTGGTGGCAAATTTGTATCCAACATATTAATTATGACTTGTGTGTGAAGTTTCATCAAATTTGGATAATCTTAAAGTCATTAATGCATGAGGAAAGAGAAAATAGTATTTGATTTATTTAACACATTAAAAGTTCCCAAAAGACAAAACTAAGTGCATAATCAAAATCTACATGCTTTAATTAGCTGCTGTGCAAAATTTCATCCAATTTGGAGTTTGTTTGCACCCTCTTTGGAGGAGAGAGAAAATAGGAAATTAATTGCATTCCCACTTCAATTGGATTTCGATTTGTATAAAGTTTCTTTTATTTTTATCAGTCACATAGTTGTTTAAGCGTGCTTGGATCTGGGCCGTTCATTTCTTAATTGGACGACTACCAACTCGTCATCTACCTAATGATAAAAAGGAAACCAAGGCATGTTCGACATAGAACCTTCCGATCAAGATTTCTAGGTCTACGCTCAATCCTTGTTCACGATTTTTGTTCCTACGAATTCCTTGTTTGATTCCGTTCTTGTTGACCCCTTGCTCGAGCCCTAAAATCCTATATATTGGAAACACCCAATTCAGCCCTCTCCACCATTTTACACAGGAAAACACCCTCGACACCCTGACCGCTTGCGAGTGCCTTTTGACTGCCCTCGACATCCTAGAAACTCTCCTCAACCTTCAATTTTCCCAAACACCCTGTTATAGAGCCCGACCTGCTCCATCTTCCTTGGGTTGCACATGAGTTGAGGACTCTATGTTGGAAGCTTTCCTATCCAATTGCTTTCCCCTAAACCTTCACAAGAACCTCCTTGGTCATTTCAACAATTCAATTTGGTGTGGGTTGCACGAGATTGCCCTACCCTAGACCGTGGTCGGCAGGTCGTCGGAGAACTCCATCACATCTAGCTTCCGGCGTTGCTGCAGCGTGGGAAGGGCACCTCTGAGTTTGGTTTTGGCCATGAAGCTATCTCAATTTCCTTTTCCCCCTCATCTTTAGGTATCGTGTGATTCCCTATTTTGTGTTTTTCGGGTTACATGCGAGGGTGTTCCCTCTTCTTCTGTTACCGACTTCACCCAAGTTCAAGCTCGTTAGCTTTGTGTTGTTGCGGCAAATTTGTTTGTAACCATGGCTTCTCACGTGGTTTGTTCTCATAGATTATTGAGGTCGTGATCTCCTCTGGTTTTTGCCATGTTTCTGCCATGTTCGGATATGAAGGGGGGGTGAAGCATACCTAGCGATGAAATCCCCTCTGTGCCCTCCTTTTCCTTCTACTTGTAATTTTTTGAGCTAAGGGTATTTTGGTCTTTAACATTTGGTTTCTTTTTTAGCACTAAAGCCTTTTTTCCAGCATGTCCATGAGGGGAGACTGAGTTGGTTGCTAGTGATTGGGCCAACACAGTGCGCCTCTCCCTTTTTCTCGAAGTTTTATGACACATGGAATTTTATGATTTGTCGAATCTTGCAAAATTCATAATAATTCATTCACTGATCAGAAAAATATGGATAAATAGTCTTTGGATTCAGAAAATAGGGGCTTTCTTATGGTGTTGGTTTTGTCACCTAAATCCAATATTTAAAGTATGTTCAATTTCTCAACAAGATTACAAAAGTATATCTAAATCTCCCACATAGGGTTTACATGTATGATACAACATAAGGATCTAAGATAGAGGGAAGTCTAAACCATAACAACTTTGTCTCCAAGCTTTAACTGCTTAAGCTATGTCCATGTATTCATGCCAAATCATCCAAGTCCTTCACCTAGGGTTGAAAGCATACCCCAACAAGAAGAGAAACAATAGAAGACATCAACAAAGGTTGGTATGTGCATACTAAAAATGAAATTGAGCAATATATGGAATAAAGGACATCAAATAAAATGAAGCTTCCCATAGAAAAGAAAAGTACCACCCAAGTGGGCGTCAAGAGAAAAGAATCACAATAAAGAAGATACTTTCCATAAAACAACATAAAAAGATTGTGCCATATATAGATCCACTAACATGGTGGGAAATGTAGCACAATAAGAGAAAGTAGGGCACACACCCCTCAATCATCATCCATATCCTGCATGCATGTGAGATAAGCATAGCCCTAGAACAATATAAATAATAATGGTGGCCAAGCTTCATAAACTTGAAACCTGATAGAGAATGGCACATAACCAATCTCCCAAATATATATAAAGTGGGTCAAACCTCATAAATTTGAAACCCGGGTATGGGGCCACCTCCATCCCAAAAGAGCATACTACTCGAGTAGGAAATTACACATCTTCCCATAAACAAAACCAATGAGATTACACTACTCTAGTGCTACTGAATCACATAGCATGTAAAATGTAGAGGCAAGCAGAAAGTATAGTCAAATTATACAAACTAGTCACCACATTGATGACTAGCATATACATCCACCTCATAAGTGGGGAAAAGACATCACATGTCATCATATAGAGTTCCATCATGTACAAAGCATAAGAAAAGAGTCCAAGAGATATCCATGATCACATGATCAGTAATAAATAAGATAGTTCACATGAAGCATGATTTTAAAAAGAAAAGACATTGTGTAGGATAATGTCCATAGGACCAAGACAAAAAAATATAGATGAATTTCTCAACATAGAATAATAGGAGATTCAAAACATACCTCTCCATAGAGTCTAACAGTACAACATCACTTCTATATCCAAATCTAGGTTTAAATAGCACCTATTATCATGTATGTGAAATTAGGTTTAGAACTACATTGATTATGCAAACCATAAAATCACCTTTTTCTTAATGTGTGAATTAGGTTATCAAAACTATACCATATTTTAGGTTACCTTTTATTGAGTCCAAAACATATTTTAATTATAAATTTCTTTTGTCACTGATATCCTGAATGAACTCAAGGCATGGAATAGTCATCCTTTCAACGTTCATTCACTTTCTTGATCTCAGAGTAGATTGGAGGAGATATGTATGACATACATATCACATACTGATTCACATATGCATGCATACGCCTATCTCAATCCTACTCATCAAGTGGCCATGGATATCAAACTCCCTCAGGAGGGACAAATCCCATATCTATCACTCACCCCTCAAAAGCCCCATGTGTCAAAGCCACCCAATCATCACCTTTATAACAACCCATGTTTCAGGACTACGTTTTATGACGTCAAAGTGTACCCAACGACATGTGTTGAGTGTAGTGATTTCAGGTCAAAGAATCACACTCACCACCATCAATGTGAGAACTGACTGTGACTACCATGTCATGGTTCCATGTGTCAAACTCACGGTGGGTCTGTCCGGTACACTTATTCTCTAACAAGTACCTATGTGTTTGGTTTGATATCTCCATATCATGACTAACGAGATTCTGTCATCAACCAACACCACAATCTAGTCTTGTGTGTCATTGTTGTCTATCTACCTTCCACAATGACATCTGACTAGGGACATAATAAGAATGTACAAACTCTTAGCATCAGTATGATCTCATCGTTCAAGTCCTAAACCTGAAAGCATACGTCATTGAGTACTGTCATTCTCTAGACATTCAATCTGTTCTATCATTAACTCATATGACTGAACCAGAAAGAATTGGAAGCTTGCCTTTGATGCTTATCAAATCAATCTTAATGTATCCCACCAATCATCCCATGATTGGCTCTCAGGGCACACATACCAACAGACTCCCACTTGCACTGTGAGCCAATCACCCTTGAATCATATTCTTAGTGATCTTCAAACATGTCCCACATGTTACTATGCTCTAGTGCTTACGCAGTGAGTTATGGCAACACCTTGACAAAGTCGGTATTAACTGCATGTCTCTCATCTCTTCGCTGTACGTCATACATATGAGATGGAGTTGCCGTAATATGCGATCTTGTATTCCTTTGTTAACCTTTAGCCACATTGCATCATCAATGACCGAAATAACTATAAGATTCTCTCATGAACTTCCAGATCCATATAGTATCCACTATTGTTCTCTAACACACGGATACTCGGCTTTTCCTTTTAAAATGACTTTATTGGAACGTTTCCATTTATAAAAAAACATTCACTTTTATATATCCCATATATATTTTGCGATTAGTTTTTTGTCATTTTCGGAAGTTCGCATCAGTGTAACTCTTTACAGTGAACCCTTCCTTATTTCCATAGAACTATTACTTCTCAAGTACTTATCAAGTTCTTATGGTATTCCAGTAACCCTTACTGGAACTAAATAGACATCCACTCGTCATGTCCCACATATGAGTTATCAGGATGAGCACATCATATTGTCATGCCCTACATACAAGATGATGAATGCATTTTATTCTTGCTATGACCATACATGCAAGATAATGGGATGATTACATACATGATAGATCCATATCTATTCTTAGTGTTCCCATTCTTCAATTGGACACTTGTCCTTGAGATACTAACTCCATGTAACATAGACAAGTTTTCTCCCACTGAATCTGTGCACACTGAACCCTTCAGCATAGATTGCCAATGTATGCTCTCTCTTTTCAGGTCAAGAGGTTTTTTTGAGAACTATCTCTGTAGATCTCTATTCCTATCACATAGGAAACGTCTCTATCTTCCTTAAAGATAATTTCCACAAAGAATTCCATTCTTAGAACATCTCATTCCTCATCAACATGTGGAATGCAAATACGCTCCCACTAAATCACAGATTCCTTCTTTATCTTTGCCATATCAGTCAAACCCTTTGACTATATTATCAAAGTAAAGATCACAGTTCTGAGTTGCTTGTACTCAATCAATCACATTGATTAGTCCATTGTAACTTATAGACTTCATTTGCATTAATGGATTCATAAACTTTATAGGTTGTGTCACATACACATCCTTGTTTTATTCCTCATAGGAATGCTGTTTTAGTATCCATATGGCAAATTTCTTAGTCATTAATTTGCAATCAATAAGCATCATCCTTCTCAAAATGTTATCCATGTGTCTTAACGCTTAAGACTCATTCGTACTTATGGATTTCATCCCAATGGGTGCTACCATCAAGGTCATACCTTATGGTTCACATGGAAGTCATTTAGGATGAAATGGTCATAAACCATAACTCAAAATACGGTTCCTCATATTCATATAGATAGTTGATTCATCACATCACCAACTCATCACATAGATAATCGAGGTGTATCTGTCAAGGATATAAGAACTCACAACTCCTTGCGATTCTTAATGTCCTTTATTAGTGTGGGGTATTTTTATTTAAGAAGAATTTAGTTATTTGATAATCATCCTCTAACTCCTTAGAGTATGACTCCTTGATTTAGACATCACCATGCCTTAATCATGAGCTCACTATGATACACTATCATAATCACTCATAAGGATCTCAAACATTTGGTTCAAGTATTCCATTCATTGATCTCATCAAGAATTAACACTTTACCAAATTTGTACTTCATCTATGATATTCTTGAACACTTCAAGATATTCATATTGGTATTTCTCTAAACATCGTTTGAAATATTAGCATTTGCCCCAATAGGTATGTAAATACATCACATGTATTATACATAATAGGATAATCATTCTCCCACTACCACTAGTGAATATCGATTTATCATGTTCAAGAGATTCATGTCTCTTACTGGTTCTCTAACCAAAAGAGTCTAGATTTATCCATCATATGGAAACTAGAAATGAATTTCTCATGATGATGCTAATTCGTTGTTTGAGTTATCAATAACTTTTAGATATCATTTTATCTTATGCATACCAAGTATCACAAGATAAACAAGGCATTGCCACAAAGATCATATCTTTGAAACATCAACTATATTGATAGCCATCTCGTCACTACAAGATGCAACAATAAAGTGTTTCTATTGGAAAATTGAAACAACAATTCTCAACTCTATTTCATGCCCTTTAGGCTGAAATAAACTGAAAGGTACTCCTATCTATGACAGCAACACTTGCTCCAATGATGGGTACTCCTTTCTTGGTCCTTTCGTAAAGGCAATCACTTCTTTGTAGATCTTACATATCATATATGTCAGATCTTCATTTTGGTATCATATACCTCAGAAGCGGTTCATTTCATGATACCTTAGGTGGAGATCTCCATCCCCTTCTTCTTATTTTGTTCTTCTAGATATAGAGGGAAATTCTCTCATTCACCCTCCCATGTGCCTTGAGGCTGAAGAGACTTGGGCTACTGGCTAGCATCAGAACCCTTCTTAGCTTTGCCCTTGCCCTTAGACCTGCCTTTCTTTCTGTTGATCAACATCACATACTTAGGCTTGTCCTTCTTCATCTGTGCCTCGAGGCTAAAGACGGCTTGGATTGCTGGCTAGCATCAGAATGCTTCTTTGCTTTTCCCTTGTCCTTGCCTTTAAGACTTACCCTTCATCGATCACATTAAAGATTAGGGTTTGTCTTTCTTCATCTTTGCCTCTACTGTCCTCAACATATCCAACAACTCTGTCAATGCTTGTCAAAGTTGTTCATGTTGTAGTTCATCATGAACTGTATGATTCTCGCAAAATTTGTAGTATCATACCAGTAGCCAACTATTGGCTCAGAGGAAATCCCAGTCTAGTCATACCCAATCACATTGAGTGTGTGAATACCTACTGGATCTTCTTTTGTCATGACATACTAGGATAGTGTCTTGGAGACATCATATGTCTCATGTTGTCTTTGCAACTCATAGTTCAGAGAACACAACATTAAGCACTCCACATCAATGTCATCTTCGGCATGCTTCCATAAGCATCCTTTAAGCCATTGGTGTGGTAGGATCGAGTTCATCTGGTTCTGGTATAACTAGGACTTAGAGCTTTCACTCTTCGATTGAGAACACTTCTCAACGTCCTAACCAGTCGTGGAATTATTCCCATTTAATTTGTCCATCTTAAGGACCGATCGCAAATAAAGTGATTATTGTTGATTAACCATTTATTGTACAAAAGGAAATATATGCAATTTACTCCAAAAACTCCTTTTTGACTTGATTGATTTGAAAAGGTTTTACGGTATAATTAGGACTTTAATTAATTATCTCTCCCACTCTTTTTGTTCAAATTGATAGCCCTCACCATCGATTTGGAAGATTATAGTGTACAATCTTCTAGTGGGTCAAGATCCTAAAATCCTCTGAGTCATGGACCAGCTAGGGCTGTCACCCACAATTTAGATCTTATAGGTAGGCAACTCTTGCCAATTGCATCATATGCAACTCTTGAAAGATGTCATATGCAACTCCTTGCCATGATCACATCCATGCCTCAAGGTTCTAGATCCTATCTAGGTCACCTTGTTAAGTCCGACCCAAAGCCAACACGATGAATATGCACCCTGCTAGGGCAGACCCACATATCCATCCTTCACGCTTCCACGAGATAGACGGTGCACCATGCTAGGGCGTGCCCACACTTGGCCGATCAAGCTTTTCATGTGTGTTGCATTTGGAAGGTATCTAAAACTTTAATATTTAATGAGGGATTTGGTTTTTATAGGTACATATACATATCCAATCACCACAATACATAGTACGTATCATATACATGCTATATCCCACAAAAACATGCAAAACGATAAAAGCGATGATTATGGCCATCCTAATATGATTCCTCGAGCTAAGAGGAATCACGGTCATCTAGGTCTACATCACCTGCAACCTGAACAAGATGAACTCTGTGCTTTGACTTTACTGGGTTTGATCAACTCATCTCCATGATTGATCGGCTCGCCATCAGGCCGGTCGGTTGGGTGCCACCAGCCAATCGACTGGCGCCTCTAGCCGATCGGTTCATTGGTCGTCATGCATCCCCTCAGGTCACCACCCACTCATCTCTCTCCACAAACTGGTCGTCTGGAACGACAATTGATCGGTTCACGCCTTGAACCGATCGTCTCAGTTTTCGTCAGGTTGTCCGTCGTTCTTTGACATAACAGGAAATAAAAGTTCTATCCTATTTACATTTGAATTGAGAAACCCCAAGTTACATTCGGGGGGAGTAAAGGTAGGAAAGAAATCTCAAGTTATATCGAGTTACATCAGGAATAAGAGATAGGGAATCAGTGCGCAGACTGAGATGCAAGCAACCACATTCAACCAAGCACACATACATAGGGTTAATTGGCCATAACCACACTATTCATCCACCACAAAACTCTTTTAAGGGCGACGTGTATCGAGTGCATTCATATTACATATCATATATGTATATTGGGATTTGTGGATTTAGGATTGGACATGCATAAAGCCAATTTTATTCACATCGTATGCAATAAATAAAGGCGACAAACCAAAAATCAATCATATCGATAATCCTAAAGTATAGAGCAGTTGATGTGGCTCTGATACCACTGTTGGGTTTTAGGGGAGACAGAGAAGGCAGCAAAAACAAAAATTTTCTTCTCTCCAAACCCAGAATAAAGGAATCGCGTCAACATCTATACAGTAGGAAGGATGGTTTGTAGAGACATACCTTGTCCCGAGGCTTGCTCGACGACGTTACCTCACGGCTTGCGCGGTCTTCACCTCCAGTCTTGGACGGTGTCTGTGCAGCTCTTGGTCTCACCGGGACTGTCAGGATTGACAGCTGTCCTCTGAGTGACAGAAGTCTCCCGCCTCTGTAGTAGTCTACACAGACCACCTGGATCTCCGATCGCCTTGTCACACAAGGCACCGGAAGGAGTCGTACCCTCCTGTCGACGTACCAGTCACCAACACACTCTCCTTCCACCAGTCACCTTTCTACAGTTGTCTTTCCCTTGCTGTGCCTCCCTTATCGGGTAGCACTTGCTCGGGCTCTCCTGGTTACCAAAACCAGAGAGAATGATAACTTTGCAGAGCAACTGGTGTTCTGAGTTTTACTTGAGAAGCCCCCAATACCCCTCTATATATAGTAGGGGTCAGGGTTAGGGTTCTCTGCCCCGGGCAATGCGGGACTAAAGCAGGAGTAGAAGGGTTCGAGATTTTCCACAAAAACAACCAACTGCGCTAGCTGAACCAATCATTTCAAGCATGAACTGATCGGTTGGGGACCTGAGCCGACCGATTCACACCTGAATCGATCGGTTGGGGCACATGAGCTGATCGGTTCACTTCTGAACCGGTCGGTTCACTGCCCTGGTTAGTTCCCGATTGACTTTTCCTCTTTTGTTTTGAATTGATCCAAATACCAATCCTTGTTCCAATCAAATTGGACAAGTGAAACAAAGAGAACTCACCAATCTGACTTTCCCAACTCGCTCGTTTAGACCAGTTGAGATGATCGGTTCATCCCTTGAACCGATCATCTCAACCTGTCCTGAGCCGATCGGTTCATCACATGAGCCGATCGGTTCACCAACTTGAGCTGATCGGTTCATCACATGATCCGATCGGTTGGGAGTGCAGACTGTGCAAAAATTAGTCAATTACAGTTTCAATCAATCCGATACTCTAATCAATCAGTCCAACACCTTGAACACTATTATATTGAGCTATCAATTAATTGAGTATTTAATTGAACTACTAAGCTCCTTTAGTAATCAATCTACACATCGTTTGTTGATAAACTCCTCTTCCAGGTTAAATCCTATGTGTGTGACCCCGCAGGCCAATTTCACGTTGGCAGTGAAAGTCCATAACACTTATGACTTCACAAGCAAAGAGCGGTTCCTAGTCACACATCAGTGCTACCCAAGTGAAAAGGAAAGTTGGAGAACACCTTTCAATCCTACAATTCGTGAATGGTGTTACATCGAATGTATAATTCCTTTGTCACTGATATTCTGAATGAACTCAAGGCATGGAGCAACCATCCTTTCAACGTTCATTCACTTTCTTGATCTCAGAGTAGATTGGAGGAGATATGTATGACATCAATATCACATACCGATTCACACATGCGTGCGCACGCCTATCTCAATCATACTCATTAAGTGGCCACGTATATCAAACTCCCTCAGGAGAGACAAATCCCATATTTATCACTCACCCCTCAAAAGCCCCATGTGTCAAAGCCACCCAATCATCACCTTTATAACAACCCATGTTTCAGGACTGCGTTTGATGACGTCAAAGTGTACCCAACGACATGTGTTGAGTGTAGTGATTTCAGGTCAAAAAATCACACTCACCACCATCACTGTGAGAACTGACTGTGATTACCATGTCATGGTTCCATGTGTCAAACTCACGGTGGGTCTGTCCGGCACACTTGTTCTCTAACAAGTACCTATGTGTTTGGTTTGATATCTCCATATCATGACTAATGAGATTCTGTCATCAACCAACACCACAATATAGTCTTGTGTGTCATTGTTGTCTATCTACCTTCCACAATGACATCTGACTAGGGACATAATAAGAATGTACAAACTCTTAACATCCGTATGATCTCATCATTCAGGTCCTGAACCTGAAAGCATACGTCATTGATTACTGTCATTCTCTAGACATTCAATATGTTCTATCATTATCTCATATGACTGAACCGGAAAGAATTGGAAGCTTGCCTTTGATGCTTATCAAATCAATCTTAATGTATCCCACCAATCATCCCATGATTGGCTCACACATACCAACACACCCACCAGGCAAAGCTTGAGGATCTCTAGTCTTGATTTTTCCTTTTTGTCCTTCACTTGCACCAAGTCCTGCGGACATCTTGTCCCCATCCATACAAAACAAACATCACACCTGTAAGTGATATTTGGCACTTTATATGACATAAAAGTAAATATAACTTGACATGATAAAATTGACATGACATAACTTGACATAAACTTGAACATGGATTTTCTTAAGCATTCATGATTCATTAATGACATGAAGAATTGAACAGTAAGTATATGAATATCTCTAGTACGCCCATTTAAGAGCACATGATTGGCACGAATGCCCATGATTTGGCCAAAAGGCCCATAACGACCCCTTGAGACTTGAGGTCCATGATTGGCAATAAAGCCCATTATTGGCATAAATGCCCATGATTTGACCAAAAGGCTCATAAATGACCCCTTGAGGTCCATGATGGCAATAACATATAAAAACTATTTCAATTCCATTTATCTTAACATTAACATTAAAATGATCCTTGAACATTTAACATGATGAATTGGAAAAGTAGATATATGCCACCTCTCTTAATGCCCCATAGGAGCCCATCATGACATAAACGAGGCACATATAAAAACTTAACCAATTCCTTAATTTTCCTCATTAACCTAGCTATTAACTTAAATAGTAACTCTTCTTAATCTTAATCTTGAACATAATGGGATTGCTCCCTCTTAATGCCACAATGGGATTTCTCCCTCTTAAATTATAATAGAGTTTCCCCTCCTTGAACATGATTTAGTAACTCTTAATTCATAATCATAATCATAATTAGGCTTTTACCATAGACAAAGGCAATCAATCAATCAAACAATGACAAGTATACATGATATCACCTTGAGAAAACATCTAAAGTGAATAATAATAAATAAAAACCAATAAACCAAAGTACTTGTGCCAAAGATCCATGACCCACTTACCTAGCGTAGGTCACTTTAGGGTCAAATCTCTTCACTTGATTGGGACTCCAATCACCTATAATTTGGTCAAGAACATAATGGGTACATAAGTCCAAAATCATGAAACCCTAATTTCATTAATAGAATTATTGAAGGATTTGGATGTGTAAAACATCATTTGGAAATCAACTAGATCGAGAGAGAATTAAAAGGTCTTTCTGACAAATATTTTTTCATCATTTTCTGAGGTAGTATGCAAAAGTTAGGAAATTTGTAAAATGGACCAATCAGAAGTCAGGAAAACCTTAACGTGACACTCATTTACATCTCGATTAAAGCCAATGTAAATAACTCACA
The DNA here is from genome assembly GCA_963693085.1 of Alisma plantago-aquatica. NCBI lineage: Eukaryota > Viridiplantae > Streptophyta > Magnoliopsida > Alismatales > Alismataceae > Alisma > Alisma plantago-aquatica. Next base: position 205,215,577 of record OY856412.1, on the reverse strand, counting down.
AAAAGTCAATAAATAATGCGATGAGTTGTACATTCAATTAATATCACGAGGGTAAATTCATCATTGAAAGATCAATCAACCTCACGGTTGATAAAAGAAAATCCCATGTAAAATCTCAAAACTGCCCTTGCTATATTAATCCTTCCATTCAAATGACAGGGATACCTAGGTCTTTTCTAGACTTGGTTCTTCCACCTTGCTCCATGGCGGGAGCAACTTTGACAAGAGCTCTATGCTCCGATCTCATCTAAAGTTGTCGGCAAAACTAGGAAAAATGAGGTTGCCATCAGTCTCCACACATCTAGCTGATGAAAAAGACCCTAGGTTGGGGTCAGGAGGTGCATTGTTGCACATGCACAACTCCAACAAAGGTCGAGGAGCAACTAGGAAAACCAAAGTGAGCACTAGTGGAAAGCACATGGGCCAAGGGAGGCTAGGGAGCACGATGGAATCCATTGAAGTCAAATGAGCAAAAGGTGAGAGGGAAAGAACCATCGTGGCCTTGACGTTAGTTGGAAAAACAAGAAACAGAGGAAGAGTGCTCGGAAGCAAAAACCATGAACCCTAATCAGCTAAACATCAAATAAGACCAGAAAAAAATTGTGGAGGTCTAACGATCTCGTCTGATGTCTCACGAGAGGAGGATATCCACTGAGTTATCACGATAGTGAGTGCCATTACTAGGACAAATGGCAAGCTACATGATATGGTGTCTGGGGTTACTCCAGGGCAAAAGAGCAATGAGGAAACCTCTAAGTCGTGAGAGTGATACTCTTTGAAGTGCCAATTGTGTAGACAGAAAAGTAGGGGGCTGAGGCGAAGTCATGGTTGCTGGAGAAAGAGTAGATGGTGGAGCACTCGGGGGCACATGGGGCTCAATTAGAAGGGGAAAGGGAGAGACTTTGGGTTGGCGGTGCTATAGAGTGCATAAAAAGGGGAGGTAATTGTGGCATCCAACTTATGAAAATAAGATTTACTTAAGCAGAAGAGAATCATTTACAGCGGGTTACTGAAAATCATTAAAAATTAAAACTTTTTGCAAAGAGATCCAAACATAGGAAATCTCTTTCATCAAGAACCAAAGTATAGCATTTACATTCTGGTTCATAAGTACATAGCTTGTATCATCTTTTCTCTAGGATTACATCATCAGCTGCACTATTAACAATATATACAGATAGCATAAGAACCTCGAGGCATCAAGCCAAAATCTCAGATCGATTCATTAAAACACCAACTATAAACTCTGAGGACCTGAGAGTACAGAGACGACACATAGAACTACTATCTATACAAAACTTAGTAGCCAGTGTCTCCACCTGAGTTATCACTGCTATCCCTGTTGTTGTTCCTACTTTTCCCTTGCTATAGGGTTCCTGCTTCTTCTTCTGCGTTTACCTAAAAAGTTGGATCCCACGGGGGTGAGACAATTGTAAATTGCCCCAACGAGAGATATAACTCTCCGCCAAAACATTGTTATAGTAGTTTATTATAATAAAACTGAACACGAGTTCTTATATATTAACAACAATATTAATCATTGAATGAATAGAGTAAAGTAATCTCCTTTCCTAAGAAGAGCATTGCATCTATCCATGGTAGAATCATAATTCATCCATCTACTTGCATTGAGTATAAAGAGATATGAATAACATTTATCAACTAAAGATGCATAAAAGAAATGTAACATCAGCTAACGAATTTCCATATTCAATCCTTAAGCAACATGCTATACGGCTGATTACATTTTACAATCACACTTATGCCCTGAGGAGATGAGGTATATCGCTCATACTCCAACCGACCATTGCGAAGTCGAAATCGGTACCATACAAGGTCAATGAAAGAGTCGGCTTCCAAGACCTCCCACATCTCGGTCAGTACGAGATCATATGCAGGACATCTTGTGTCTCTACTATATAGCTTTCTAGGGTATACTGGCTACTTCGCTATAGAGTTACAGTGGCATGCTGGACTCTCTTCGCAATCGTGAGATTTCATGTTTATCTCCATCGATCCAACATTAATATTATTGGGAGATGTGTACTACATCTAACCCAATTATCGAGAGATTCGTGATACATCCATCCCAGTACAATAATGAAGGATTGAGAGGTTTAATGTTTGCCTTTCATCAATTCCCTCATTTAGACGTCAGGATACATTTGCCCATTGCCCCCACATATTCAAAATATGCGTTCCAGGTTTTGCCGCGGAGCACCCATTTCACCATCACCATATTACTGACAATGATGGATCTATGGTCAGGGCTCTACATGATATGATTTCACTTGATTAATTAAGTATATTAGCATATTCTTTTAGCATCAGTCAAGTTCTCAAAGAGGAATTATTATGACAAATGCTACAAAGAAACATGTAAGCTCTTATCTATAGCTTTATCAGAACTTATAATGCATTGGGATCTTAATCCCTTATCTCATTACTTGAAAGTTCACATCTCACAAAAACATCATTATCTTACTTATCAAAACTGGGTATTCATACCCTCAGTTCATCACTATCACTGTTACCACTTGTTAGGTAACTATTACCTCTAGGTTCTCAGACTGAGGTATACATCATACTTGTTACACAAGAATCTCACATGGCTCACATGGCCTATTAAGTGTCTTGTCACCTTTCACTAGGCAACAACTTACTCATATGACTCATAAGTCCATGCACATTTTGTAACTTTTACTAAGCAACAACAACATTAAGGCATACAAGGCCACTCAATATTTTATTATATAAAATCCATAGCTCAAATTTGACTATGACAATCATCTCATGTTATCTGCATGGTTAATAGACATGATAATAGTCATAAAAGTCACTTATCACATCATGTGATACAATAGTAACATCACCATTCCTTCATCAGGATTAGGGTTTACTATCAAATAGGATTTTCCATTCCATTACCCAATTTAGGGTTAGGATTTTCCCATTTCACATTGATTAGGGTTTCATGTTCACATTATTAGTCCAACCCTAAAATATTGCTCCACACCTCTAGGAGCATCTATTAATATCATAAGTATTCATTCATGCTTGTTACTCTCAACATATATCATTTAAGGATTATCAATACAACGTATAAGTTCATTTCTCATTCTTATCATGGTATGATTACATCATACTCATTAGTTTGGCTTATCTTCTTTCACAATATATATTAGCCTATACTTATCAAAGCAAAACAAACTCATTACAATCTTATTGTAATAACTACATAATACACACTTCATGTGTTTCTTATCCAAATATGTTGGATTGAGATGCATCAAGGTATATCAATCCTAAAATGCTGAATGTGATATCTATCATGTCTAGATGTATCACTTTTCTCCTCATCTCCATCTAACTTAAGATACTCAACTGACCTTGTATTAAGGTATTTCCCTCTTAATGCTTTATCCACTAACCTATCACCTTTATCATGTAGTGCATAGGTCACACATTAGAATTTTCCAGCTATCTTTAATGGTATGGACTTATCTAATAGTTAGGCATTGTTGATATAGAATAAATCATTGTCAACCACTTTAAGTATTTCAACTTTTAGGATGTTTTCCACATCATTATTTAGTGTTGCATACATCATTCCTAAGAGTTTCATATCCTCATCTTTGTAAGGTGTATAGGATTGTTACACATGTAAAGAGTTAGATATATAATGATCTAGGCATCATCTTGTCCCTTAGACCCTTATTCATCAGAGTATCAACATTACCATTCATATGGTTCATCAACTTTACCCTTGATTATAGTAGCCACACCCTACTTTAGTGTATTTACCATTATACCATTACTAGGGTTTCATATATCATTACATGTCATCACCCTGGATTGGAGTCTCACATCACATCATAGCATCAGGGTTCCACATAATATCACTCTTATTTAGGGTTTCACATGACATTACCCTAGGTTAGGGTTTCACATTCAAAATCCCACAATTAGAGTTTACTATTCATCCCAATTAGGGTTTTGAATTACATTACCCTGAATTAGGGTACCACATGTCATCACCCTTAATTAGGGTTACTTCCTTACCTTAGATTAGGATTATACCTAACATTGCCCTAATTAGGGTTAAGGTTCATCAATCTTCTTGATTAGGGTTTTATGACCTCTTTATCATGGATCATTCCCTAAAATTCATAGTTTATTCATATTGAAGGTATTGAGGCTTATCCATTACATGATTATTCTACATGTATGGATTCCTCTCTCTCTCATCCTTTCTAGGATATTGACTATGTCAAACAAAGTTATATTAGGTCAATCAATCCTTCAATCAAGTACATACAACTATGGATACCATGGTGTACTAAAACATTACATAAATAACCTTTTAGGGTTAGATAATCTAAAGGTACTAATCATCTAGGTACTTTAGGGTTTTCAACCTTTGTACCTAACCTTAATCATCATCATTGGATTAATGGATCAATCATCATCTTAATTCTTCAAAAGATTTGATCACATTGGACCAATTTACATAAGATATCCAAATGAATAGACCAATTGGATCTTCGGTTACAATAGGTGTCCAAGTGGATTAACCAATTGGGTTTTCAATTACATTAGGTATCCAAAAGGATTAACCATATTGAACCTCAAACGGTTTTGATTGCTTAGACCCTTAAACGGTCTTGGACTTCAGAGTTTAAATAGTTTGAAACCATTTGGGCATATTGCCCTTGAAACCGTTTAAGCAAAGAATATGTTGAAACCGAATGAGCTTGGGTCTCCAAACGGTTTGGGACCATTTGGTCCCAAATGGTCTTGAGACCGTTTGGTCCAAACCTTCTCAAAACCGAATGGATCAAAAAGTCTTTCAACACTTAACCAATTTCAAGGTTTCAATCAATGAATTGACTGTCCATTGGATCATTGATCCATTCATCAATTGAACCATTGAATCACCCCTCAATTAGACCATCAATTAGGGTTTTGAATCCAATTAAACTAAGGTTTATAATCAAGAAACCATCATCTAGGGTTTTGAAATCGAGGAACCTTCAATGGTTACCATTGTGAAACTGATTCAACTGAAATCAGTGAATTATCATCAACTTATGATATGACCTGACCTCAAACGGTCTTGAGGTCGTTTGGATGACCTCCAAATGGTCTTGACACCGTTTTCCCAACTTGTCATTGAAATATGTGAAAAATCAATTAGGGTTTGCATCATTGGATTGATCACCAAATTAGATATTGATTGCATTTCAATTTGGTATCTTTGGGTCTTCAAATACTCAAACATACTCAACCCCAGACCTCCAAACGGTCTTGGTTGACCTCCAAATAGTCTTGAGACCGTTTGGGTGATCTCCAAATGGTTGTGAAACCGTTTGGGTTAATCAACCCAAAGTTCTAAAACAATCAATTGCAAAATCAGCACTTAACCCGATTAGGGTTTGCTACTTGATGATTATCTATGTATTGAGTTAATCAATTGGATCCATTAGATCATCATCCAACATGTATTAGGGTTTTGACCTCAAATGGTCAACCCAGCCAAACGGTCAACTCCTCTAAATGGTTTGGGGGTTCAACCCTCCAAACGGTTCGGTGAAACCGTTTGGACCAAAAATTGTTGAAACCGTTTGCAAGTGATATTTGGGGAGGTTTGTGCTTATGATGATGTCATCATCATCAAGCTCTAAAAACACAAAACTTTCTGTGATTTTCATGGTGATTGCATCAATTAACCAAATTAAATTTCAGAAATGAAGAAAGGATCATCAATTGATATGTAATTGAATGCAATGACAATAATAAGGGTTCAAGTTATAAAACCCGCCTCCAATTGAGCTCCAAAGCTACAAGATCACGTCAAAAATGGTGTATGAAGCTTTTGCAACTCCCCCTAGGCTCGTCCTCAAGCTTTTTGGTGAAAAGATTTGCTAGGGTTGAAGATGGAGTGAAGAAAAGAAGAAATCAATGATTTATTTTCGATTTCCACCATGAAACAATGGTTGAAAGTGATCAAGAAGCTTAACAACAGGTTGGGGGTTGTCCTACTAGTCCTACAAAGCTCCCTTGGTAGTTTTCCAAGCAAGGAGAAGAAAGAGATTCGGAAAAGCCTTTCATTTGGCATGTAAAAGGTGTTTTTATAAGAAAAAATCAATGAGAGAGAAAATGCTTCATAAAAATCATTAAATTCCAAAATTAGTTCCGCCTCTTCCCCCTAAATTCCTTGGATACGAGGCTATCCCATTTGCCTCTTATTCCTCTCAATTATACTCAATTTAAAGAAAAGCAAATTAAGCACCTTAGATCATAATATACTAATATCCATATGTGAGTGGATATTACTTTCCTTTATTTTAATGTGAGTGAGTTATCCACTCCTTTGGATATTTTCGTGCCTTTGCAACTCACAAGCTCGTCCAACTTCTTTGTAAATTCATCCCTGAACTTTTGGTTGAAGGGCTCTTTAATTAATATATTTCTTTTTTCATTAAATTGAATTAGGGTTTCAATTATGCATAAATCTTGATTATTTTAATATCAAGATTCTCTCTCCTACAAATTAATTCAAATGAGGCGCCCCTCTCATTGTATTTGCTATAAATGATGCCAAGAAACATAAGGGACCTTATTGAAGTGGTAATTTGCATATTGGACCCTAGGTTTTGGGTAAATTGCACTTTACTCCACAACTAGGTTTTAATGCACAAACATTGCTTTATCAGCTCTTTCTTGGTACTCAGGCTACCACAAGCCATTCCTCTGCATCATGTTCATTATCATGATGCTAAAATACTTGAGGAACATTTATCAAGTAACATTTGCAAGTTAACCCCTCATATTGGGTAAATTGCACTTTAGTCCAAACTAAGCAAACATTGCTTTAACATTATTCAAACAGGACCAAAATTGTAACATAAGCTCCTCTTGAGCCTTAATTACTTTTCATAAGATAAAATTAAGGATCTAATTAACTTTCTTAAGCAAAACTCCTAGGGTTAAGGCATAACCCAGGTCAGGGATGTCACAAATTATAAACCCCTAACAAGGATTTCATCCCCAAAATCCCAGATAAAGGAAGACATATATTATTTATTCATCATAATATCTAGTCTCCACATAACATTTCATTGTTATGGAGACACCATAAATATTTGATCAACATTAAGTTATTCCACACAAGTTTATCATGGAATGGTTCAAACGGAATACATACTCCACTGTCCTTTTATCATTGACTGTGGAGTTAATTCCGTATCAGGTAACACTTTCCTTATTTTTACCATTTCATGAAACAAATTCTTGTTTATGAGGAGTCTCTCATGCTCCTTAGTTAATTCAATATTTCACTTTCAAGATCACAATTATGTTCCTTCACCCTTTTGGGGCTATAAGTCTTTTCATACCTTAGTTGTGCCTTTTAATCTGTTGACATAATACTAAGATTTCTTGTTACTTGTACCAACTATTTCATTAGTTGTACATTTTCTCATCATAAATAGAAGTTACTTATTAACTAAGGATTTATCTCAAAGATATCTTCAATTGTTATGTTTATGCAAAGCATAAACCCCTAACATGTGATATTCATACTATTTTACATGATTAATCTGATTTCATGGTTGACCATTACATATATTCAACATAAACCATTTGATATTTCTCAGATACCAGAATCTCTTACCTTGATATCTGTCACATGTGTTGAAAACACATCACATACTTATCTTCCTTTCATCTTGAAACATTACTTGTTACATATATCTTTACCTCAGAATCAAAGTCCAAGATAAACTGATACTTTTCTAAGTATCCATCACATTGACATTTTTATCTTATGCACATCAAGTTTCCTAAGACCCACTTGATTGCCATGTCCCCAAAAGGAAAGAAAACAAGGAATCATATTCCTCTTATTATTTCATGTATTTTCAACTATTCATGAAACATTTACTCTTTATCTCATCCTAGGTTCCTTGCCCTTAGCATAGGAATCTATAAGGATGATCACATAACATTATTTATTTCTTTGTTATGCTTACAATCTTTATTGAACATGGATCACCTCCCTTGTTCTCATTCTTATCTTATGAGGAATATACTTTTTATTCCTCATATACATATGCTCATCTGAGATTATCTCAGACTTCTCTTTCTTGTGCTTAGGATATGACACATTTATTTCATTCCATATTCTGATTTCATGATACTCATTAGATTGTCTCAGAATGACTACTTGATCAGAGCAATCCAAAGATAACAATCTAAGAGTTTCCATACTCACCTTATCATCAATAGTTGTATACCTGGCCAGAGTATATAAATACTGAGATTAAGTAGTATGCACTTTGTATACTATCATATTCCTTCCTTTTCATATTATCACAAGCATAAGATTTAACATTCCTAAATTTTATCCAGGCATCTCTTCTATACCTCATCCTTTTTCATAGAGGTAAGAACAATATAAAACAGTTATAATGTTTATTATGCAAAATGTAAGTCCTCATAGGACTAATCAAAGAAATCTCAATCTACTACTTTCTCAACTTAACTTAGGAAATCATAAAATGACATATTAGAATGACATTATTTTGTCTAACCTGTCATGATTCGTGGATGGTTTACTACCTCAGGCTGATTTTGCCTCAAAGGTTGATTCATCATAACATTTATGGCTGAGCAATCTCTTGCTAGAGCTCCTGCCTGTCTACATTGGCAGCAAATTCTGGGTGCCAGGTGTGGTCTAGAGGGTTCTTTACCCTTTCTGGATAACCATTGCCTTGGCGCACTAGGCCCTGGTTGTACCGATGGTACCAAAAACTTCTTCTTTTTGGAAATACCAGGCCTCTGTTCCTGGATTTGGATAGGCCTTTTCTCAATTCTTCCTTTATATTCCTTTTTTGGAAAATTAGGTCTGATATGTACAGGCTTCCTACACCTATGGAAAATCCTGGTTTTAGATTGTATCCTATTCTTTTCATCATTAATTATTGCTCCAACAGACTGATGTTGAGCAGGAAACCTATTGGAGTTCAAAACTTCATCATTGGGGGCCGGTAGTCTAGGTTGCATTGCTAATGCACGATCTACTATGTGTATCATAGTTGGACTAAATTGCTCAAGCAGAGCAGGGAAAGATGGGCTCTCTATCATGGCTAGGTAAAACTGGGGATGTGCAGGTGTATGTTCTTCTCTACTCTGATCCCCTGCATCCCTTCTTGGTGCAACATTGCTGCTTTCTGCAGCAAACTCCTCATGAGACCCAGTCATCTTCAAGTTCTTCTTCTCCTATATGAGCAGAAGACACTATTAGATACATTGGAAGACACTAGAACAAACTCTACTACCTTAGTCCTATATCTATGTAGACTCAGTGAACCTAGAGCTCTGATACCACTAAATTGTGGCATCCAACTTATGAAAATAAGATTTACTTAAGCGGAAGCAAATCATTTGCAGCGGGTTGCTGAAAATCACTAAAAATTAAAACTTTTTGCAAAGAGATCCAAACATAGGAAATCTCTTTCATCAAGAACCAAAGTGTAGCATTTACATTCTGCTTTGTAAGTACATAGCTTGTATCATCTCTTCTCGAGGATTACATCATTAGTTGCACTATTAACAATATATACAGACAACATAAGAACCTCGAGGCATCAAGCCAAAATCTCAGATCGATTCATTAAAACACTGAATATAAACTCCAAGGCCCTGAGAGTACAAAGACGACGCATAGGACTACTATCTATACAAAACTTGGTAGCCAGTGTCTCCACCTGAGTTATCACTGATGTCCCTATTGATGCTGCTACTTTTCCCTTACTATAGGGTTCCTGCTTCTTCTTCTGCGTTTACCTAAAAAGTTGGATCTCATGGGGGTGAGACAATTGTAAATTGCCCCAGCGAGAGATATAAATCTCCGCCAAAACATTGTTATAGCAGTTTATTATAATAAAACTGAGCATGAGTTCTTATATATTAACAGTAGTATTAATCATTGAATGAATAGAGTAAAGTAATCTCCTTTCCTAAGGAGAGCATTGCATCTATCCATGGTAGAATCATAATTCATCCATTTACTTGGATTGAGTATAAAGAGATATGAATAACATTTATCAACTAAAGATGCATAAAATAAATATAACATCATCCAATGAATTTTCGTATTCAATCCTTAAGCAACATGCTATACGGCTGATTACATTTTACAACCACACTTATGCCCTGAGGAGATGAGGTATACCGCTCATACTCCAACCAATCATTGTGAAGTCAAAATCGGTACCATACAAGGTCAATGGAAGAGTCGGCTTCCAAGACCTCCCACATCTCAGTCAGTACGAGATCATATGCAGGACATCTTGTGTCTCTGCTATATAGCTTTCCAGGGTATACTGGCAACTTCGCTATAGAGTTACAGTGGCGTGCTGCACTCTCTTCGCAATCATGAGATTTCATGTTTATCTCCATCGATCCGACATTAATATTATTGGGAGATGTGTACTGCATCTAACCCAATCATTGGGAGATTCGTGATACATCCATCCCGGTACAATAATGAAGGATTGAGAGGTTTAATGTTTACCTTTCATTAATTCCCTCATTTGTACGTCAGGATACATTCGCCCATTTCCCCCACATATTCAAAATATGCGTTCTGGGTTTTGCCATGGAGCACCCGTTTCACCATCACCATATTATTGACAATGATGGATCTCTGGTCAGGGCTCTACATGATATGATTTCACTTGATTAATTAAGTATATTAGCATATTCTTTTAGCATTAGTCAAGTTCTCAAACAAGAATTATTATGACAAATGCTACAAAGAAACATGTAAGCTCTTATCTATAGCTTTATCCAAACTTATAATGCATTGGGATCTTAATCCCTTATCTCATTACTTGAAAGTTCACATCTCACAGCAACATCATGATCTTACTTATCAAAACTGGGTATTCATGCCCTCAGTTCATCACTATCACTGTTACCACTTGTTAGGTAACTATTACCTCTAGGTTCTTAGACCGAGGTATACATGATACTTGTTACACAAACATCTCACATGGCTCACATGACCTATTAAGTGTCTTGTCACCTTTCACTAGGCAACAACTTACTCATATGACTCATAAGTCCATGCACATTTTGTTACTTTTACTAAGCAACAACAACATTAAAGCACACAAGGCCACTCAATATTTTATTATGTAAAAGCCATAGCTCAAATCTCACTATGATCATCATCTCATGATATCTGCATGGTTAATAGACATGATAACAATCATAAAAGTCACTTATCACATCATGTGATACAATAGTAACATCACCATTCCTTCATCAGGATTAGGGTTTACTATCAAATAGGATTTTCCATTCCATTACCCAATTTAGGGTTAGGATTTTCCCATTTCACATTGATTAGGGTTTCATGTTCACATTATTAGTCCAACCCTAACATATTGCTCCACACCTCTAGGAGCATCTATTAATATCATAAGTATTCATTCATGCTTGTTACTCTCAACATATATCATTCAATACAAGGTATAAGTTCATTTCTCATTCTTATCATGGTATGATTACATCATACTGACACGCTTTTTTACATGCGTAGAAACGCAAGTGTACGCGTCAATGTAATATAGGCCTTTGTGAGGCCCGAGTCAAACTCAGGGATATGTGAATTGTCGGTGACTACTACTAACTACTCGCAATCAGCTAGACCGATTAAAGATTTGGAAGTTGTTGTTAAAATTAAAAGAAAACGAAATAAAACAAAACAAAGCAATCGATTAAATGTTTGGTTTAATCAATTCAAGATGAGATCTTTAGGATTGCGGTTTCACCGCGGGTTTCATTGTATTAAATTCTATTTAGTCATTCAAATTTATCTCTCTATCCGGGTAGTGGCCTAAAATCAGAATTGCCCACTGTCGTGGTACAATTCACTACCTATGTCTAGGTCGATTCCACCATCGTAGTAACCTATACCCTAAACTAGGTGCATTAAAAACGATCTCTCGGTGTCCACCATTAACCTTACACCACCTTGTTCAAGGGATTTGTCAATTAATGTAAATCTCGTCTCTTTTCAACCATTAATTCTTCTTTCAAAGTAATTAAGGGCATTAGATTATTATTATGGTGATCAAGCATGACAATATAATTGAGAAAACGAAATTATACCACGGATTTAAGAGATAAAATATGAATTACTATGATAAAATTGTCATACAATGAATTCCCGGGCTACTCCCCGTCCTAAAGACAAAGGGGATTAGCCCCGCATGTTCATCTCAGAGCAAAACGTGGAGTAGAAAAAGGGAAGCATGGAGAAAAATGTGATTGAGTGGTGAAACACCTGAACGGAGAGGATCCAATCACTCCTTGGTGTAGAATACACGTTCTCCCGCCTTTCGGTGGTGGAAATCATCTTCTTCGGTGTCTGGAACGACTGGGGCGTGCTTCTGGGCTCTGTTCTTCTCTCCACACCTTCTCAGGATGTGTGCAACGGCTAATGACGTCCTCCATTGCTCTTAGCCGCCGTCATTAGGTATAGTCTCCGAATTAGGTCGCCAAATTACCACAGCCGTCGGATTTGGATCAATCTGAAGCAAACGTGTATCTGACGGTTTGCACTATATCAGCTGGATTTCTTTTCTTTTCTTCGTCGCAACTGATGCCACCTCGATACCATCGACGCGGTTCGATGGTATCGACATTCATAGGCATTGGTTTTGTCCTTTTACCGTCTCTTTAGCTCCACCTGTCGATGGTATCGACATTTGTGTCGATAGTATCGACTCTCTTTTCTGAAGCAACCTGACGTTATCTCGATACCATCGACTCTCTTGTCGATAGTATCGAGATTTTACTGCTCCTTGCTGCTGGCTGCCTGTGGTCCGGTCGATGGTATCGACCACTGTCGATGGTATCGACAACAGCAAATACTTGTTTTTCCTGAAATTTCAACATGAAACCAAATAAGCCGAAACAAAACATATTCTTGTGATAATTTATGCTCAAAATACTGAAATAAGGGAGATTTGACATAGAGAATGATCATAGAACAAAGTAAATGAATTATGCAATATTAACCACCAAAATGACTAATAAATGCATAAAACACAAATAAAATATGTCTCTAAATGCGACTCAAAATCATCGCATCACATACTCATTAGTTTGGCTTATCTTCTTTCACAACATATATTAACCTATACTTATCAAAGCATAACAAACTCATTACAATCTTATTGTAACAACTACATAATACACCCTTCATGTGTTTCTTATCCAAATATGTTGGATTGAGATGCATCAAGGTATATCAATCCTGAAATGCTGAATGTGATATCTATCATGTCTTGATGTATCACTTTTCTCCTCATCTCCATCTTACTTAAGATACTCAACTGACCTTGTATTAAGGTATTTCCCTCTTAATGCTTTATCCACTAACCTATCACCTTTATCATGTAGTGCATAGGTCACACATTAGAATTGTCCAGCTATCTTTAATGGTATGGACTTATCTAATAGTTAGGCATTGTTGATATAGAATAAATCATTGTCAACCACTTTAAGTATTTCAACTCTTAGGATGTTTTCCACATCATTATTTAGTGTTGCATACATCATTCCTAAGAGTTTCATATCCTCATCTTTGTAAGGTGTATAGGAGTGTTACACATGTATAGCGTTAGATATATAATGATCTAGGCATCATCTTTTCCCTTAGACCCTTATTCATCAGAGTATCAACATTACCATTCATATGGTTCATCAACTTTACCCTTCATGGGTATAACATCCTCATCTTACTTGATTATAGTAGCCACACCCTACTTTAGTGTATTGACCATTATACCATTACTAGGGTTTCATATATCATTACATGGCATCACCCTAGATTGGAGTCCCACATCACATCATAGCATCAGGGTTCCACATAATATCACTCTTATTTAGGGTTTCACATGACATTACCCTAGGTTAGGGTTTCACATTCAATGTCCCACAATTAGAGTTTACTATTCATCCCAATTAGGGTTTTGAATTACATTACCCTGAATTAGGGTATCACATGTCATCACCCTTAATTAGGGTTACTTCCTTACCTTAGATTAGGATTATACCTAGAATTGCCCTAATTAGGGTTAAGGTTCATCAATATTCTTGATTAGGGTTTTATGATCTCTTTATCATGGATCATTCCTTAAAATTCATAGTTTATTCATATTGAAGGTATTGAGGCTTATCCATTACATGATTATTCTACATGTATGGATTCCTCTCTCTCTCATCCTTTCTAGGATATTGACTATGTCAAACTTAGTTAGATTAGGTCAATCAATCCTTCAATCAAGTACATACAACTATGGATACCATGGTGTACTAAAACATTACTTAAATAACCTTTTAGGGTTAGATAATCTAAAGGTACTGGTCATCTAGGTACTTTAGGGTTTTCAACCTTTGTATCAAACCTTAATCATCATCATTGGATTAATGGATCAATCATCATCTTAATTCTTCAAAAGATTTGATCACATTGGACCCATTTACATAAGATATCCAAATGAATAGACCAATTGGATCTTCGGCTACAATAGGTGTCCAAGTGGATTAACCAATTGGTTCTTCAATTACATTAGGTATCCAAAAGGATTAACCATATTGAACCTCAAATAGTTTTGATTGCTTAGACCCTTAAACGGTCTTGGACTTCAAAGTTTAAACGGTTTGAAACCATTTGGGCATATTACCCTTGAAGCCGTTTAAGCAAAGAATATGTTGAAACCGAATGAGCTTGGGTCTCCAAACAGTTTGGGACTGTTTGGTCCCAAACGGGTCTTGAGACCGTTTGGACCCTAATGGTCTTGAGACCGTTTGGTCCAAACCTTCTTAAAACCAAATGGATCAAAAAGTCTTTCAACACTTAACCGATTTCAAGGTTTCAATCAATGAATCGACTGTCCATTGGATCATTGATCCATTCATCAATTGAACCATTGAATCACCCCTCAATTAGACCATGAATTAGGGTTTTGAACCCAATTAAACTAAGTTTTATAATCAATAAACTATCATCTAGGGTTTTGAAATCGAGGAACCTTCAATGGTTACCATTGTGAAACTAATTCAACTGAAATCAGTGAATCATCATCAACTTATGATATGACTTGACCTCAAACGGTCTTGAGGTCATTTGGATGACATCCAAATGGTCTTGAGACCATTTTCCGAACTTGTCATTGAAATATGTGAAAAATCAATTAGGGTTTGCATCATTGGATTGATCACCAAATTAGATATGGATTGCATTTCAATTTGGTATCTTTGGGTCTTCATATACTCAACCATACTCAACCCCAGACCTCCAAACGGTATTAGTTGACCTCCAAACGTTCTTGATACCGTTTGGGTGATCTCCAAATGGTTTTGAAACCGTTTGGGTTAATCAACCCCAAGTTCTAAAATAATCAATTGCAAAATCAGCACTTAACCCGATTAGGGTTTGCTACTTGATGATTATCTATGTATTGAGTTAATCAATTGGATCCATTAGATCATCATCCAACATGTATTAGGGTTTTGAACTCATATGGTCAACCCATACAAATGGTCAACTCTTATAAATGGTTTGGGGGTTCAACCCTCCAAACGGTTTGGTGAAACCGTTTGGACCAAAAATTGTTGAAACCGTTTGCAAGTGATATTTGGGGAGGTGTGTTCTTATGATGATTCCATCATCATCAATTTCTAAAACCATGAAACTTTCTGTGATTTTCATGGTGATTGCATCAATTAACCAAATTAAATTTTGGAAATGAAGAAATGATCATCAATTGATATGGAATTGAATGCAATAACAATAATAAGGGTTCAAGTTATAAAACCGGCCTCCAATTGAGATCCAAAGCTTCAAGCTCACGTCAAAAAAGGTGGATGAACCTTTTGCAGCTCCCCCTAGGCTCATCCTCAAGCTTTTGGGTGAAAAGATTGGCTAGGGTTGAAGATGGAGTGAAGAAAAGAAGAAATCAATGATTTATTTTCGATTTCCACCATAAAACCATGGTTGAAAGTGATCAAGAAGATTACCAACATGTTGGGGGTCGTACTCCTAGTCCTCCAAAGCTCCCTTGGTCGTTTTACAAGCAAGGAGAAGAAAGAGATTCGGAAAAGCCTTTCATTTGGCTTGTAAAAGGTGTTTTTATAAGAAAAAATCAATGAGAGAGAAAATGCTTTATAAAAATTATTAAATTCCAAAATTAGTGCCGCCTCTTCCCCCTCAATTCCTTGGATACGAGGATATCCCATTTGCCTCCTATTCCTCTCAATTATCCTCAATTTAAAGAAAAGAAAATTAAGCACCTTAGATCATATTATATTATACTAATATCCATATATGAGTGGATATTACTTTCCTTTATTTTAATGTGAGTGAGTTATCCACTCCTTTGGATATTTTCGTGCCTTTGCAAGGCACAAGCTCGTCCAAATTATTTGCAAATTCATCCCTGAACTTTTGGTTGAAGGGCTCTTTAATTAATATATTTCTTTTTGCATTAAATTGAATTAGGGTTTTTTTTCAATTATGCATAAATCTTGATTATTTTAATATCAAGATTCTCTCTCCTCCAAATTAATTCAAATAAGGTGCCCCTCTCATTTTCTTTGCTCTACATGATGCCAAGAAACATAAGGGACCTTATTGAAGTGGTAATTTGCATATTGGACCCTAGGTTTTGGGTAAATTGCACTTTACTCCAAAACTAGGTTTTAATGCACAAACATTGTTTTGTCAGCTCTTTCTTGGTACTCAGGCTACCACAAGCCATTCCTCTGCATCATATTCATTCTCATGATGCCAAAATACTTGAGGAACATTTATCAAGTAACATTTGCAAGTTAACCCCTCATATTGGGTAAATTGCACTTTAGTCCAAACTAAGCAAACATTGCTTTAACATTATTCAAACAGGACCAAAATTATGACATAAGCTCCTCTTGAGCCTTAATTACTTTTCATAAGATAAAATTAAGGATATAATTAACTTTCTTAAGCAAAACTCCCAGGGTTAAGGCATAACCCATGTCAGGGATGTTACAAATTATAAACCCCTAACAAGGATTTCGTCCCTGAAATACCAGATAAAGGAAGACATATATTATTTATTCATCATACTATCTAGTCTCCACATAACATTTCATTGTTATGGAGATACCATAAAGCTTTGATCAACATTAAGTTATTCCACACAAGTTTATCATGGAATGGTTCACACGGAATACATACTCCACTGTCCTTTTATCATTGACTGTGGAGTTAATTCTGTGTCAGGTAACACTTTCCTTATTTTTACCATTTCATGTAACATATTCTTGTTTCTGAGGAGTCTTCCATGCTCCTTAGTTAATTCAACATTTCATTTCAAGATCACAATTATGTTCCTCCACCCTTTTGGGGCTATACGTCTTTTCATACCTCAGTTGTGCCTTTTAATCTGTTGACATAATACTAAGTTTTCTTGTTACTTGTACCAACTATTTCATTAGTTGTACATATTCTCATCATAAAGAGAAGTTACTTATTAACTAAGGATTTATCTCAAAGATATCTTCAATTGTTATGTTTATGCAAAGCATAAACCCCTAACATGTGATATTCATACTATTTTACATGATTAATCTGATTTCATGGTTGACCATTGCAGATATTCAACATAAGCCATATGATATTTCTCAGATACCAGAATCTCTTACCTTGATATCTATCACATGTGTTGAAAATACATCACATATTTATCTTCCTTTCATCTTGGAACATTACTTGTTACATATATCTTTACCTTGGAATCAAAGTCCAAGATAAACTGATACTTTTCTAAGTATCCATCACATTAACATTTTTATCTTATGCACATCAAGTGTCCTAAGACCCACTTGATTGCCATGTCCCCAAAAGGAAAGAAAACAAGGAATCATATTCCTCTTATTATTTCATGTATTTTCAACTATTCATGAAACATTTACTCTTTATCTCATCCTAGGTTCCTTGCCCTCCACATTGGAATCTATAAGGATGATCACATAACATTATTTCTGTATTTGTTATGCTTACAATCTTTATTGAACAGGGATCACCTCCCTTTTTCTCATTCTTATCTTATGAGGAATATACTTTTTATTCCTCATATACATATGCTCATCTGAGATTATCTCAGACTTCTCTTTCTTGTGCTTAGGATATGACACATTTATTTCATTCCATATTCTAATTTCATGATACTCATTAGATTGTCTAAGAATGACTACTTGATCAGAGCAATCCAAAGATAACAATCTAAGAGTTTCCATACTCACCTTATCATCAATAGTTGTATACCTAGCCAGGGTATATAAATACTGAGATTAAGTAGTATGCACTTTGTATACTATCATATTCCTTCCTTTTCATATTATCACAAGCATAAGATTTAACATTCCTAAATTTTATCCAGGCATCTCTTCTATACCTCATCCTTTTTCATAGAGGTAAGAACAATATAAAACAATTATAATGTTTACTATGCAAAATGTAAGTCCTCATAGGACTAATCAAAGAAAGCTCAATCAACTACTTTCTCAACTTAACTTAGGAAATCATAAAATGACATATTAGAATGACATTATTTTGTCTAACCTGTTATGATTCGTGGATAGTTTACTACCTCAGGCTGATTTTTCCTCAAAGGTTGATTCACCATAACATTTCTGGCTGAGCAATCTCTTGCCAGATGTCCTGCCTGTCTACATTGGTAACAAATTCTGGGTGCCAGGTGTGGTCTAGAGGGTTCTTTACCCTTTCTCGATAACCATTGCCTTGGTGCACTAGGCCCTGGTTGTACCGATGGTACCAAAAACTTATTCTTTTTGGAACTACCATGCCTCTGTTCCTGGATTCAGATAGGCCTTTTCTCAATTCTTCCTTTATATTCCTTTTCTGGACAATTAGGTCTGATATGTCCAGGCTTCCTACACCTATGGCAAATCCTGGTTTCAGATTGTATCCTATTCTTTTCATCATTAATCATTTCTCTAACATGATGATGTTGAGCAGGAAACCTATTGGAGTTCAAAACTTCATCATTGGGGGCTGGTAGTCTAGGTTGCATTGCAAATGCACGATCTACTATGTGTATCATAGTTGTACTAAATTGCTCAAGCATAGCAGGGAAAGTTGGGCTCTCTATCATGGCTAGGTAAAACTGGGGATGTGCAGGTGTATGTTCTTCTCTACTCTAATTCCCTGCATCCCTTCTTGGTGCAACATTGTTGTTTTCTGCAGCAAACTCCTCATGAGACACAGTCATCTTCAAGTTCTTCTTCTCCTGTATGAGCAGAAGACACTATCAGATACACTGGAAGACACTAGAACAAACTCTACTACCTTAGTGCTATGTCTCTGTAGACTCAGCGAACCTAGAGAGATCTAATACCACTAAATTGTGGCATCCAACTTATGAAAACAAGATTTACTTAAGCGGAAGCGAATCATTTGTAGCGGGTTACTGAAATTCACTAAAAATTAAAACTTTTTGCAAAGAGATCCAAACATAGGAAATCTCTTTCATCAAGAACCAAAGTATATCATTTACATTTTGGTTCATAAGTACATAGCTTGTATCATCTCTTCTCGAGGATTACATCATCAACGACACTATTAACAATATATACAGACAACATAAGAACCTCGAGGCATCAAGCCAAAATCTCAGATCGATTCATTAAAACACTAACTATAAACTCCGAGGACCTGAGAGTACAGAGACGATACATAGGACTACTATCTATACAAAACTTGGCAGACAATGTCTCCACCCGAGTTATCACTATTGTCCCTGTTGCTGCTGCTGCTGCTTTCCCTTACTATAGGGTTCCTGCTTCTTCTTCTGCGTTTACCTAAAAAGTTGGATCCCATGGGGGTGAGACAATGGTAAATTGCCCCAGTGAGAGATATAACTCTCTACGAAAACATTGTTATAGCAGTTTATTATAATAAAACTGAGCAGGAGTTCTTATATATTAACAACAATATTAATCATTGAATGAATAGAGTAAAGTAATCTCCTTTCCTAAGGAGAGCATTGCATCTATCCATGGTAGAATCATAATTCATCCATCTACTTGCATTGAGTATAAAGAGATATGAATAACATTTATCAACTAAAGATGCATAAAAGAAATGTAACATCATCCAATGAATTCCGGTATTCAATCCTTAAGCAATATGCTATACGGTTGATTACATTTTACAATCACACTTATGCCCTGAGGAGATGAGGTATACCGCTCATACTCCAACCGACCATTGCGAAGTCAAAATTGGTACCATACAAGGTCAATGGAAGAGCCGGATTCCAAGACCTCCCACATCTCGGTCAGTACGAGATCATATGCAGGACATCTTGTGTCTCTGCTATATAGCTTTCCAGGGTATACTGGCAACTTTGCTATAGAGTTACAGTGGTGTGCTGCACTCTCTTCACAATCGTGAGATTTCATGTTTATCTCCATCCATCCGACATTAATATTATTGGGAGATGTGTACTGCATCTAACCCAATCATCGGGAGATTCGTGATACATCCATCCCGGTACAATAATGAAGGATTGAGAGGTTTAATGTTTACCTTTCATCAATTCCCTCATTTGGACGTCAGGATACATTAGCCCATTGCCCCTACATATTCAAAATATGCATTCCGAGTTTTGCCGCGGAGCACTCGTTTCACCATAACCATATTACTGACAATGATGGATCTATGGTCAGGGCTCTACATGATATGATTTCACTTGATTAATTAAGTATATTAGCATATTCTTTT
Source organism: Alisma plantago-aquatica (assembly GCA_963693085.1). Lineage (NCBI taxonomy): Eukaryota > Viridiplantae > Streptophyta > Magnoliopsida > Alismatales > Alismataceae > Alisma > Alisma plantago-aquatica. The sequence goes on along the minus strand of OY856412.1, from coordinate 205,194,708 downwards.
AGCATCAGTTAAGTTCTCAAATAGGTATTATTATGACAAATTCTACAAAGAAACATGTAAGCTCTTATCTATAGCTTTATCAGAACTTATAATGCATTGGGATCTTAATCCCTTATCTCATTACTTTAAAGTTCACATCTAACAACAACATCATTATCTTACTTCTCAAAACTGGGTATTCATACCCTCAGTTCATCACTATCACTGTTACCACTTGTTAGGTAACTATTACCTCTAGGTTCTCAGACCGAGGTATACATGATACTTGTTACACAAGCATCTCACATGGCTCACATGGCCTATTAAGTGTCTTGACACCTTTCACTAGGCAACAACTTACTCATATGACTCATAAGTCCATGCACATTTTGTTACTTTTACTAAGCAACAACAACATTAAGGCACACATGGCCACTCAATATTTTATTATATAAAATCCATAGCTCAAATCTGACTATGATCATCATCTCATGATATCTACATGGTTAATAGACATGATAACAGTCATAAAAGTCACTTATCGCATCATGTGATACAATAGTAACATCACCATTCCTTCATCAGGATTAGGGTTTACTATCAAATCGGATTTTCCATTCCATTACCCAATTTAGGGTTAGGATTTTCCCATTTCACATTGATTAGGGTTTCATGTTCACATTATTAGTCCAACCCTAAAATATTGCTCCACACCTCTAGGAGCATCTATTAATATCATAAGTATTCATTCATGCTTGTTACTCTCAACATATATCATTTAAGGATTATCAATACAACGTATAAGTTCATTTCTCATTCTTATCATGGTATGATTACATCATACTCATTAGTTTGGCTTATCTTCTTTCACAATATATATTAGCCTATACTTATCAAAGCATAACAAACTCATTACAATCTTATTGTAACAACTACATAATACACACTTCATGTGTTTCTTATCCAAATATGTTGGATTGAGATGCATCAAGGTATATCAATCCTAAAATGTTGAATGTGATATCTATCATGTCTTGATGTATCACTTTTCTCCTCATCTCCATCTTACTTAAGATAGTCAACTGACCTTGTATTAAGGTATTTCCCTCTTAATGCTTTATCCACTAACCTATCACCTTTGTCATGTAGTGCATAGGTCACACATTAGAATTGTCCAACTATTTTTAATGGTATGGACTTATCTAATAGTTAGGCATTGTTGATATAGAATATATCATTGTCAACCACTTTAAGTATTTCAACTCTTAGGATGTTTTCCACATCATTATTTAGTGTTGCATACATAATTCCTAAGAGTTTCATATCCTCAACTTTGTAAGGTGTATAGGATTGTTACACATGTATATAGTTAGATATATAATGATCTAGGCATCATATTGTCCCTTAGACCCTTATTCATCAGAGTATCAACATTACCATTCATATGGTTCATCAACTTTACCCTTCATGGGTATAACATCCTCATCTTACTTGATTATAGTAGCCACACCCTACTTTAGTGTATTGACCATTATACCATTACTAGGGTTTCATATATCATTACATGGCATCGCCCTGGATTGGAGTCCCACATCACATCATAGCATCAGGGTTCCACATAATATCACTTTTATTTAGGATTTCACATGACATTACCCTAGGTTAGGGTTTCACATTCAATATCCCACAATTAGAGTTTACTATTCATCCCAATTAGGGTTTTGAATTACATTACCCTGAATTAGGGTATCACATGTCATCACCCTTAATTAGGGTTACTTCCTTACCTTAGATTAGGATTATACCTAACATTGCTCTAATTAGGGTTAAGGTTCATCAATATTCTTGATTAGGGTTTTATGATCTCTTTATCATGGATCATTCCCTAAAATTCATAGTTTATTCATATTGAAGATATTGAGGCTTATCCATTACATGATTATTCTACATGTATGGGTTCCTCTCTCTCTCATCCTTTCTAGGATATTGACTATGTCAAACTTAGTTAGATTAGGTCAATCAATCCTTCAATCAAGTACATACAACTATGGATACCATGGTGTACTAAAACATTACTTAAATAACCTTTTAGGGTTAGATAATCTAAAGGTACTGGTCATCTAGGTACTTTAGGGTTTTCAACCTTTGTACCTAACCTTAATCATCATCATTGAATTAATGGATCAATCATCATCTTAATTCTTCAAAAGATTTGATCACATTGGACCCATTTACATAAGATATCCAAATGAATAGACCAATTGGATCTTCGGTTACAATAGGTGTTCAAGTGTCCAAGTGGATTAACCAATTGGGTCTTGAATTACATTAGGTATCCGAAAGGATTAACCATATTGAAACTCAAACGGTTTTGATTGCTTAGACCCTTAAACGGTCTTGGACTTCAGAGTTTAAACGGTTTGAAACCGTTTGTGCATATTGCCCTTGAAACCGTTTAAGAAAAGAATATGTTGAAACTGAATGAGCTTGGGTCTCCAAACAGTTTGGGACCGTTTGGACCCAAACGGTCTTGATACCGTTTTGTCCAAACCTTCTCAAAACCGAATGGATCAAAAAGTCTTTCAACACTTAACCGATTTCAAGGTTTCAATCAATGAATCGAGTGTCCATTGGATCATTGATCCATTCATCAATTGAACCATTGAATCACCCCTCAATTAGACCATCAATTAGGGTTTTGAACCCAATTAAACTAAGGTTTATAATCAAGAAACCGTCATCTAGGGTTTTGAAATCGAGGAACCTTCAATGGTTACCATTGTGAAACTGATTCAACTGAAATCAGTGAATTATCATCAACTTATGATATGACCTGACCTCAAACGGTCTTGAGGTCATTTGGATGACCTCCAAACGGTCTTGAGACCGTTTTCCCAACTTGTCATTGAAATATGTGAAAAATCAATTAGGGTTTGCATCATTGGATTGATCACCAAATTAGATATTGATTGCATTTCAATTTGGTATCTTTGGGTCTTCAAATACTCAACCATACTCAACCCCAGACCTCCAAACGGTCTTCGTGGACCTCCAAACAGTCTTGAGACCGTTTGGGTGATCTCCAAATAGTTTTGAAACCGTTTGGGTTAATCAACCCAACGTTCTAAAACAATCAATTGCAAAATCAGCACTTAACCTGATTAGGGTTTGCTACTTGATGATTATCTATGTATTGAGTTAATCAATTGGATCCATTAGATCATCATCCAACATGTATTAGGGTTTTGACCTCAAACGATCAACCCATCTAAATGGTCAACTCCTCGAAACGGTTTGGGGGTTCAACCCTCCAAACGGTTTGGAAACCGTTTGGTCTCCAAATAGTTTCGTGAAACCGTTTGGACCAAAAATTATTGAAACCGTTTGCAAGTGATATTTATGGAGGTGTGTGCTTATGATGATGTCATCATCATCATCATCATCAATATCTAAAACCATGAAACTTTCTGTGATTTTCATGGTAATTGCATCAATTAACCAAATTAAATTTCGGAAATGAAGAAAGGATCATCAATTGATATGGAATTGAATGCAATAACAATAATAAGGGTTCAAGTTATAAAAACCGCCTCCAATTGAGCTCCAAAGCTTCAATATCATGTCAACAATGGTAGATGAAGCTTTTGCAACTCCCCCTAGGCTCGTCCTCAAGCTTTTGGGTGAAAAGATTGGCTAGGGTTGAAGATGGAGTGAAGAAAAGAAGAAATCAATGATTTATTTTCGATTTCCACCATGAAACCATGGTTGAAAGTGATCAAGAAGCTTAAAAACAGGTTGGGGGTCGTCCTCCTAGTCCTCCAAATCTCCATTGGTCGTTTTCCAAACAAGGAGGAGAAAGAGATTCGGAAAAGCCTTTCATTTGGCTTGTAAAAGGTGTTTTTATAAGAAAAAAACAATGAGAGAGAAAATGCTTTATAAAAATCATTAAATTCCAAAATTTGTGCCACCTATTCCCCCTCAATTCGTTGGATATGAGGATATCCCATTTGCCTCTTATTCCTCTCAATTATCCTCAATTTAAAGAAAAGAAAATTAAGCACCTTAGATCATATTAAACTAATATCCATATGTGAGTGGATATTACTTTCCTTTATTTTAATGTGAGTGAGTTATCCACTCCTTTGGATATTTTCGTGCCTTTGAAAGGCACAAGCTCGTACAACTTCTTTGCAAATTCATCCCTGAACTTTTGGTTGAAGGTCTATTTAATTAATATATTTCTTTTTGCATTAAATTGAATTAGGGTTTCAATTCTGCATAAATCTTGATTATTTTAATATCAAGATTCTCTCTCCTCAAAATTAATTCAAATCAGGTGCCCCTCTCATTTTATTTGATCTACATGATTCCAAGAAACATAAGGGACCTTATTAAAGTGGTAATTTGCATATTGGACCCTAGGTTTTGGGTAAATTGCACTTTACTCAAAAACTAGGTTTTAATGCACAAACATTGCTTTATCATATCTTTCTTGGTACTCAGGCTACCACAAGCCATTCCTATGCATCATCTTCATTCTCATGACGCCAAAATACTTGAGTAACATTTATCAAGTAAAATTTGCAAGTTAACCCCTCATATTGGGTAAATTGCACTTTAGTCCAAACTAAGCAAACATTGCTTTAACATTATTCAAATAGGACCAAAATTGTAACATAAGATCCTCTTGAGCCTTAATTACTTTTCATAAGATAAAATTAAGGATCTAATTAACTTGATTAAGCAAAACTCCCAGGGTTAAGGCATAACCCAGGTCAGGGATGTTACATAAACCCTCTAAAATATTTAAACCCTCTAAACTGTAAACCCTATAGCATGTTTCCATAGAAACCCTAAATCCTAAATCCTAAACCCTGATTTAATTTAAACATATTTTATTACTGATTCAATACTTGTTTCCTATGTGTTCATAGAATGGATCTATCATACATGCCCATTCCAAACTGCTACAGTCTGGAGTTTATTACTAATCTTGATCAGTTTATAAGATTTGTGAAGGAACATAGAAAATAAGATGGAGATAGGTTCTATTGACCATGTAGGAATTGCAGTAACAACTTGAAAGTTGATACAGTTGACAAAATCTAATGTCATGTCATGTGCAACGGGATTGTACATGGCTATATATAATGGTACTGGCATGGAAAGATTTTTAGCTATGAAATCAGTAGATTTTATAAGCGTTACTTGTGTTGAAGAACACATTGCTGACAATGTTGATGTGAACGAACTGATTTTGATAGAACGGTTGATGATGAGTGACTGTTATACTTAGGTTGTATTAAGTTGACAAAGTTGAGCACTATGTTGAGATTGTATACTCTGCAGACTAACAATAGATGGAGAAACTGAAGCTTCACATCTTTGTTATCTTTGTTGAAAGAAATTCTCCCTGAAGGGAATGAGCATCCAATCTCAACATATGAAAGAAAGAAGATGTTGTTCCCAATGGGAATGGAGTCTATGAAGATGCATGCATTCCCAAACGACTATGTGTAATTTCAAAAGGACTATATTGATTTGAAAGATTGTCCAAAAGCTGTGGCGTCAAGGTATAAAATGAAGACTTTAGGTAAGGTTAAATCTGGCTCTCCTGCCAAGGTAGTGTGATATCTATCTACCTATAATACCATTTTTCAATGCTTGTTTGCAAATACCATAGATGCACTAAACATATCTTGACGTGCAGAAGTAAAGAAAAACAATGATAGGATCCTATGACATGCGTCTAATTCCTCACAATGGAAGAAAATTGATTTATTGTACCATGAATTTGGTGAAGAAGTTAGGAATTTGAGACGAGTTTTGTACTGACAAGATGAATTCGTATAGAACATTAAGCAACCAACATAGTACTTGGCATGTTATAATTGCTATATACAATCTTTCTCCAAGGTTGTGTATGAAGAATAAGTATGTCATGCTATCCTGAAATCGTTACCCAAACAACATGGCAATGATGTTGATTTGTTTCTTGAAACTTTAATTGATGACTTAAAGAAACTCTAGAGATAATCTATGTTGAACTATGATGCTTCATGTAGAGAGACATTTTGTTTGCACACTATGTTGGTTTGCACTATTAATGACTTTCCAGTATATGAGAATTTGTCTGGATATAACACAAAAGAATCCAAAGCATGCCTATATGTGAGAAGAACACTGATTTGATATGACCAAAACATGATGACAAGACTATATATCTTGGTCATCAGAAGTTTCTTCCAAAAATGCATCCTTACCGAAGGTTGCACAAAATATTCAATGGATCAGCTGAGGCACGAGGTGCCTCTAAACCTATATTAGGGGAGGATGTTTATGAAATATTGAAAGACATTGTAAACACTTTTGGTAAGAGATCACAATATACTATTCCAACACGTGATAAATCTTTATTCAAGAAGAGGTTAATATTTGGGATCTTTCTTATTGGAGTTCTTTAACAGTTAGGCATTGTGCCGATGATGCATATTGAGAAAAACATTTGTGATAGTGTCATTGGTATTTTGTTGAATATACCAAGTAAGACTAAAGATGGCATCAAATCTAGAATAGACCTATGTGAAATGAGTATAAGGAAATAATTAACAAGATAATTTATCAACTTCACTGTACATATTCACCTCATGCTTGTTACACCTTTTCTAGGTAGGAGAAGAGATACTTTTTGTGAGTGCTTTCTTAATGTTAAGATACCACAAGGATACTCTTCCAATATCCATAGATTACTATCAATGAAGGATCTAAACCTGATAGGTCTTAAATCTCATGATTGTCATAATCTTATGCAAAGGTTATTGCCTATGGCCATTCGATCTATACTGCCAAAGCATGTAAGGTTTACTATCACCAGGGTTTGTTTCTTCTTCAACACTATATGCAACAAAGTTATTAATCCTGAGAATCTTGATAAGTTACAAAGACAAGTGGTCATTACCCTGTGCCAACTTGAGATGTATTTTCCTCATTCATTCTTTGATATTATGGTACATCTTGTAGTCCATTTGACTAGGGAAGTGAAAATGTTGGGTGTGGTTTATTTCATTGGATGCATCCCTTTGAATGGTACATGAGTGTTTTTAAAGTTTATGTTCAAAACTTTTATTGGCCTAAAGGAAGTGTTACTAACGGGTATGTGGCTAGGGTGGTTATGGACTTTTGTAGTGACTTTCTCTATTTTAATGAAGCTCCTGCCAATGCAAAGAATATTTACATTTACTTTGGTAAAGGAACTTTAGGAGCACAAGTGCAAGTAATTAGTCATGAATTGTCGGAGAAAGAACAATTATATATTTTACACAACATTGACAAAGTGGATATTTATATCACCGAACACACAAATTATATGAAGACAAAATATCATCGAGCCAGTTCAGTGTGGCTTGACAGAGAGCACAATAGGATATTTATTAGGTGGTTTGAAGATAAAGTCTTCCGTCAACTACCTTAAACACCAAATAATGTTGTTGGAAATATCAAATGTCTTTTCTTTAAATAAAAATGAATGTTATATCTAATGAAGGGTTTGACATAAACAATTTTTTATACTAGAATATATATCAAGATGATAATAGTTTCGTCCAAAATAGTGGGGTCACCCTTAATGAGTCTTAATTGTATATATCTAGTACAAAGGATAAGAGTCCACGTGAAGCTAAAATGTCTTATTATGATGTCATTGAAGACATATGGGAGTTTGACTACTCAAATTTTAGATTTCCTGTCTTTAGTTGTAGGGTTGATAAAAAAAGAGTTATAGTTGATGAATTAGGTTTCAAATTAGTGAATTTTGAAAAGGTTGGTGAGAAGGATGAACCATTCATCATGACATTACAAGTGAAGTAAATATTTCTATTAATGATCCCATAAATGAAAAATGGTTTGTTGTTCTTCATGGAAAAAGGAAGCTCATTACAAATCCTATAGATGAAAAAGAGTATGATGACAAGTATGCTGACTCTAGTCCATTTTCAGTTGGTTTGCTGAGTGTAAATGTTGAAGCTAACACTGACGAATATACGTGTGGGATTACAGGGAAGGAATAGTAATTGACCATATAGAAGGCATGCATTTTACTTAAATGTTTTATATGCTAGATGTGCATTTTACATTCTTTATAATAGTTATATATGTTTTAAATATGCTAGATGTGCATTTTACATTCTTTATCACTTATGTTTTGTTTTTTTTATTATTTTTAATATGCCATTTTTTGGATGGCGTCTGACCATGAGGATTAGCACGGTGAGGATGTGCACTGTGACGATGTTCACCATGAGGATGAGTCTGATGTAAGTTATATTTTTTATATTGCATTTAACATTCTCTATCATAGTTATATAATTTATATTCTTTACAATTTTATGTGTTTCTTGACTATTTTAGGATGAGCACCCTGAGGATGTGCAACCTAAGGATCTTGTTCGATCTGGTGAGGAACAACGTGATCTTGCATGTAAAAGAGGCATCACTTTTATGAACAAGTTAGAAGCACAAAGGGGCAAAGGTCCAAAGTTGACCATTGACTTTAATGATATAGAAAATACTATCAAGAAGAATCACAATTTTTTCAAGCCATATTTAGGGTTGTTGTTTGTAGCAAAGTTCCAATAAAAGTAGAATCTTGGGAAAAACTTGATCATGCTACTAAAGACTTCATATGGAAGGATGTAGCTGTGAGATATTTTGTTTTTTAAAGATATGCATAATTATTCTTTCAAAGATATGCCATTAAGTATAAGGATTTTTATAGGCATCTTTGACCTTGACGAAAAATTGCATCATAAAATGTGTTGCAACGTTATGGGAGGAAATATAGGAATTATAAGACAAATTTGACAAGAGATTACATGATGAGTGACTAACAGAAGAAGCCGACCATTGAGAAATGGGCCTATCTTGATAAGAATGTGTGGGAAGAATTTGGTGCTTCAAGGTAAACTAATAAATTCAAGGTATTAAGCCTCCTTTAAAGTAGATTCTTACAATTAATCTAATGAATTCAAAGCGTTACATAATAACCAAGTTATACATGATCCTAAAGAAGAAAGACGTGCAAAGAATGTACATGACCAGATGTTGAGTCCAAGTGGTTATGTCTAGCATCACCAATAGAAGCAACAAGCATCCTCTACTGCGAAGCCTATTCCTAATTCTGTTGGGTCAACTGAGTCTTCTACTACTCCTACACCTCTACCTTGCCACAAGGAGTGGATAGATGCGAGGACAAGCCACTTTGAAAAAATACCCAACCCTACAATCCCTAAGGTGGCTGTAGATATGGTAAAATTCAACTCTTAGAGTGCATGTTCATTCTTGACCTTGATTGTTATGTTTTAAAGGCCAACTACTATTGATGATGATTAGCGGGAGTTCTACAAGAAAATAAAAGAAGGCAAGTTCATAGCTGAGGGTCAAAGGGATGAATTGACGACTGTTCTAGGTACTCAAGAGCATCTTGGTCGTGTTAGGGGAATTGGAGTTGGTGTTGGGGTAATATCCTTTTTGGCACATTAGAGCAAAAGTGCATATATATCAAGAAAGGCAGTCTGTCATAAGATGAGGTAGAGGGCATAGTTGCAAAGAGAATACAAGAAGCAATGAGGTAGTTTCAGACTTCTCAGATTCAACATCCTCAGACAGTACTTGTACTACACCACTCTTCTTGTGAGGTGGACCCTCCTCAGACTGAGGTGGTTGGGATTAATCCCATAGACCCGCCAGACATGCCCTATGTAAGTTTTTTTCCCTAATATGATAGTTGATGTGCACATTTTATATAGACTTTTCACCCACTTTTGCACACACTTTCAATCCAATTTGTACCTCATTTTGCCTCTAATCATACTTGATTTCCCACCTTTTTAGTTGTTTTACTCATTTCATGTTTTTGACTATAATTAAATGATTATGACAAGAAAATGGGGCCAATCCAACCAAAATCTGATCTTAGTTGTATTCCCCAGGTAATTACATACTTCACAGAGATCATCTCAAAGATTTTGTAGGAAACAAGCCATGCACATATCAGCCCACAACGTATAAGTTTACAGATGATCTCATTTTTCTATAAAGAGCAATGACATGCCATGTTCCTATGGCAACACGACGTGTTGCACTGATAAAAAATACACTTAGAAGTTCTGTGAAAATACACCATGTGTGTTTAATACTACACGTCGTGTCCAACTTGATCAACTTCGACCCAGGACTTCACCAACTCTCAGCTACACAACATGTCTCTTAGACAAGACACCGTGTACTCCTCAAGGAGAGCATTTTACACGTCAGTTACATAGACGACACGATGTGTGATTATCAAACACAATGTGTCCCAGTTAATTTTTGCAATTTTATAAAACAACCATCCCTCATTTTAAATACCAAAAATCACTTATGGGGCGGTTATCTCTCGTCATTTTGAAAGACTTTTTGACCAGAGAACAGTCCATAGCATAGGAAGGTGATTTTGGGGAGGAAGAAGCAGTTGCTCAGGAGAGAACCTCCATTCTTCTTCAAGGATTGCAGCAGGAGCTCATCTGCCTCATTCATACCTATCAAAAGAGAATTTTGTTGGAGTAGAAGCACCAACTTAGACAGAATTTTGTTTCTGAGCCAAAGTTCTATTTGTTCTTCCTCATTCCTTGGCCTCCCCTTATTCTTTTCTTCTGTAGTTATGCTTAACTTCAAAATCTGTAACATGTGCTTGTGTTTCACCACCATGGATGAGCAGAATTCTATTTCTTAGGTGTGGGAGAGTAGCTCCCACGTCACTACTCATGTGAACTCGAATTTCTTTGCTAATGCTAGTTAATTTGCTATTTCAAGATATTCTATGGTGTTTAATTGTTTGTATGCACTACTAGCCATATTGCTTACATGTTTTATGCTTCTTTATGTGATCTGGGAAGATATGTAGAGAAGTAGGGAGTAGATATCTTGACAATATATCCCTGACCATGGGAGTGGATGGGATTACATTGAGGATCCAAGGTTGCAGTTTTGATTTTAGCATAAGTATGGGAGTACTATGTGAACATTAGAACCATCTCATATCATCGAGAGGTGTATGATAACAACAACCTCCTTTGCATGTTAATTTATGTGGTTGTATGTGAGTAATGATGTGGAAGTGAAACCTCACAACAAGATCCTTTAAATCTGATCTAGATCTCCCTTTAAGCAATTAATGTTTACTGCTTTTTTTATTTGCAAAATAGATTAACTTTAAACCAAATCAATCTTAGTAAATCAATCTATATTATTGAAGATTAACATGCTTGTGACTAGTTGTACATTGCTCGTTGGATGGTCTCGAACATACTAAACACACCCATGTACTTGCGGGGTAGTGCTCGAGTTATAAATTTTAAGACTTGTGCATACGACTAACAATTTTTTTAGCACCACTGTCGGGAAGAATCAATATAAGTTTGTTAGAGTAGAAAGTGTTAATTAGTAAGAGAGACTAGATCACCCCCAATTTCACCATTTCATCATCATTTGATCATGTATCATATCTTCTATTGTTTGTTAAGTGTTCTCACCTACTTGTGAATTTGTAGGACTGTATGAGGTGTGCGAGATGTGTTCTTCAACCATCTATATACTTAGACCCGAAGATTGAACATACCTTGAGCAACTATAGACAAGAAAAGAAGAGTGAAGACTCTTCAAGCTTGGGAGAATCACAACCATCATCACTTCCATCTTCATTGCCATCTTCACTAGATTGCCAAGAACTAATAATGGAAGATGATCGTCCTCTCAAGGACTTTGTCATTCCCACAGTTATAAACATAAATGGGGCTATCAACAATGCACATATCAATGCAAGTAACTTTTCAATCAGCCTGCCAATAATGCAGATGATTCGGTAAAACTGTTTTGGAGGGACTCCTATGGAAGACCCTAATCTTCATGTAGTTGAATTTTTACAATATCTAAACACTTTGAAGATTAATGACATTTATCCTGATGGTATACTCCCATTTTCTTTGAGGGACAGAGCCAATGCATGGATCTCTACTTTGCCAAGGAACTCTACACATAGTTGGGATGAATTATTAAAGGCTTTTCTTGCTAAATATTTTCCACCAAGCAAGATGTCTTAGTTCAGAAGCCAACTGACCAACTTCTCTCAAAGAGATGGAGAGACCTTGTATGACACGAGGGAAGGTTCAAAGACCTCCAACATGGTCTCAACAACTGGCTACTTCTTCAAACATTATAAATGGGCTTTATTATAATACCAAGATGTCTATAGATGTTGCAACCAATGGGACTTTAATGAATAGATATTATAGGGAGGCCCGCGCTATAATAGAAGACATGGGAATAAACCATTTCCAATCACTACAAAAAAGATAATTTAGCTATAATTGTTTTGGTTACATTTAATTAATACGTAGAGAGAGTCATTTTCAATTACAAAATATATTCGTGTCATTGAAATAACTGTAGCCAGTTCAATAAATAAGTTGTCGCTGTAAATTTTTTCTCCTTTTAATTGTATCCAGAATAAATATAATTAGATGGATACAGAGAAAAACTGTCGCACTCCCCCATTGTCCCCGTGTGCAGTCCACGCTCTTTTGCGAACCGCTCTACGCACCCATCCCCGATAAGCACTGATCACCCGAGCGCCGGAGCGGCTTTGTGCACGAAAGTACTCCCTCCCTCGACGCTACACTTCGAAGACCAGAGCCAAACGTAGCTACTTCACTAATTTATGTAGGTGTCGCATAGTACTGTTTCAATGGATGCGTCATTGATTTCTAATCATCTAGTTAGCTCAGTTCCCCTATGGCATACCAGTTCAACTCCTATTACATATTCTTACGTCTAAGGTTTATTTTTTCAGTGCCCCTAACATGTTAATTTGACATATCTACGAACTAAACTAAAAAATAATGTATCACATGCTACTATTTTAGTGATTTAATCTTTTTTTAATAGTTATATCATTGCCCATTATATATATGGACATAGTTGTACAAGGATTGAGTTTAAGCTTATAAAAAAACTGACTTAACAACAATGAAGTGTTGTAATTTGGCCGTCACCCACTTTGAATATCTGCCTCCGCCTCTGAGTTGTGGCATGTCTGATCTAACATGTATAAATAAATCAGTTGTTCTATTGTAGTTGAGAAATTTAGATGGGCCCATGGGCACGGTTCGAATGTTTCATTTTTCTCAAACTTGTTACGGGTGTCTTCTCTATTTTTCATAACAATGGTAAGCTAATGATGGGCATGACATCTCTCCACTATGATTTTGAGATGTAAAAAGGAGGTATTGGAAGTAGACATTCATTTTGAATGAATGTGGTATTATAGTGTTGATTATCAAAGCCAACGAGGTACATTGTAAGTGAAGCACCTTAAAAATCTAGATTTAACTAATCTTTTCAATAGGAGGGAAGGAAGTAGAGAGACAACACTAGAAGGATTATATGTGACCAAGAGATGCACATTGAAGCTCTGATCTTACAAGTCCCAATTTGAGGACTAAGTATTTTTTCTGTTTAGTGCCATTTGGTGGCTGTGGCCCTGTAGGAATAGGATAGCATGCAAGTCAGTCTAGCAGAGAGGAGTAACAACAACTGCGGGAATGGTGGTTTTCAGGTATTACGAGGCTTAAGCCATGCACTAATGTTCAATCTCCAGTAAGAGCTACAGATGTCATGCGATCTTAGAGATGCAAAAGTTAGAGAGAAGAAAGATGCACTTCTTAGTGGTTCCTCCAATATTTGGCACAAAGGGAAAGATAATTTTTTTAAATTGGAACAATATCATTTTTTTCTAAACAATTGTTCTCTTCCATTGTAGAAAAATTTTATTTTAATTTATTTTTTATTAAAATTAAATTATGCATTAATATCTTAAAATTTCTATATTGAAATTAATTTATATAATGATTTTTTAATACTTTATATTCTTATTCTTTTTTTTATTGTAATAGGTAGTCATGATAGATAAAAGTTGGATCCATGAGGAACATAGAACAAGCACAAAATATTTACTTGGGGTGGTTAAATTTATAGAGCATGCATTTTTCAGAATCCAGCATCAATGGGACTATCTTATGTCCTTGTAAGCAGTGCTTAAATGTGCATAGGAAAAATCAGCAAGTCGCAACTGAACACGTGGTATGGAATGGATTCTTGACTAGCTACACAAATTGGATTTTTCACGGTGAGAGTTCATTTGATAGCTCTAAGGATTCACAAATACAAAATGACACGTCCAAAGATGACATGAAAGACATGTTGCATGATGCGTATGGAGTATCACATGATGGAGAGAATATGGAAGGCGACGACCATCAATTTGTATTTGTTGATGATGCAGAAACTGAGCAATTTTACAAACTATTAGGGGTTGTTGCACATGAATTGTACCCTGGAAGTAAGAAGTACTATGAATTTTACACTGTTGTGAGGTTGTTTCACATAAAATATGTCAATAATTAGAGTAATAAGTCATTTTCTGAATTGCTTGAGCTTTTGAAGGAATTGCTTCCAGAGGGTGAGATGTTTCCCGACTCTTATTATGAATTTAGGAAAACAATCAGGGACCTTAGACTTGACTATGATAAAATTGATGCTTGTAAAAATCACAACATTTTGTATCAAAAGGATTTTGCACATAAGACTTCATATCTGAAATGTGATGCTTCTAGATAAAGAAATTAAAATTGATGAAGCAGGTGTAGAAAATATTTGTATGAACAAGAAAGGAGTTCCTTGTAAAGTTCTATGCTACTTTCCCTTGACTCCTAGGTTGAAGAGATTGTTCATGTGTTCAAAACTATCACCCCTAATGCGGTGGCACGATGAAAATCATACTAAGGACGAGATTCTTTGACATCCATCAGATTCTCCATCGTGGAAGACATTTGATAATATGCATGTTGAGTTTGCTTCTGATTCTCACAATGCTCGCCTTGGATTAACTTCCGATGGATTTAATCCTTTTTGGCCTCATGAGTCTATCATATTTCATTTGGCCCATCATATTGATTCCATACAACTTGCCACCATGGTTGTGCATGAAGTCTCTCAATTTTATCCTGTCCATGATTATTCTTGGTCCAACTCAACCAGGAATGGACATAGACGTCTACCTACAACCATAGATTGAGGAGTTAAAAGAACTGTGAGAACCTGGTGCTGATACTTATGATGTTGATCGTAAAGAGGTATTCAAGTTGCATGATGTCTTACTGTGGATGATAAGTGACTTTCCTGCATATGGTTATCTATCTGGTTGGCAAACTAGTGGCTATATTACATATCATTTCTGCAACAAAGACACGTGCTCACGGAGACTACCATATAATAAGAAAGCATGTTTCATGGGTCACAGGAGGTTCCTCCCAATGGATCATAAATTTCATAAAGATGCTTCATGATTTAATAGAAAAGAAGAATTTAGAAGTGCTCCTAAGATGTTGTCTGGAAGTCAAGTTCTAGATCAAACTAGAGATGTAGATAATTTACGGTATAATTAGAAAAAGTGAAGTATATTTTTTGAGTTGCCATACTGGAAGCATAACCTTATACTTTATAATCTTGACGTGATGCACATAGAAAAGAATGTATGTGAGAGTTTGATTTACACATTACTAGGAATGGAGAAGTCAAAGGACACTGAAAATTCTCGAAATGACCTCAAAGAGATGGGCATAAGGCATATACTTCACATTATTAAGAACGGAAATAAAAATATAATCCCACCTTCATTTTTACTTTGAAGGTGGAAAAAGAATATTTTTGTAAGTTGTTGAAGTCTGCTTGAGTTCTGAATGGGTATTATTCTTATATATCTAGAAATGCATACGTCAAAGAAAGAAAGTTGATGTCATTGAAGAGTCATGATTATCATGTATTGATGCAATAGTTTCTCCCATTAGCTTTACAAGTAGCAATGCCCAACAAAAATGTTAGATCTGTTGTAATTGAGTTGTCCAAGTTTTTTAAAGACATGCTCAAAAGTCATAAATCTAAATACTTTTGAGAAGTTAGAATCCAGAATAGTAGTGACTCTTTGTAACTTGGAGAAGATTCTCTCACCATCATTCTTTGATGTGATGGAGCATGTAGTCATTCACCTTCCACGAGAAGCAAAGATAGCTGGATCGATATTTTATTATTGGATGTACCCCGTGGAGAGGTAATCTTTCTAACAATTATTTTTTTTAGACTTCACATCCGATCGTATGTGATAATCTTGCAAAATCTTTTCTTTTTCTTATTGTAGACATTTAAAAACTTTAAAAAATAAGTGTAAAATAAAGCTGCTCCAGAAGCTTCTATAGTAGAAGGTTACTTGGCAGACGAATGCTTAACATTATGTTCGAGATATCTCTCACGAATTGAGACAAGGTTCACTAAATTGTCTAGAAATGACGTGGAAGATGAAGATATGGATAATGATGATGAGTGGTCTATATTATTTCATAAAGGTTGTCATTTAGGAAAGAAGACTCCTATTACGCTTGATAGTGCAAACTATGCATCAATATATTTTAGCCAAGTGTGATGCGGTTGATCCATACGTGAAGTAAGATCATTGTTTACTTTTTAGTATGTAATTTCATGTTTACATCTAGGTTTGTTACACATATTTGTTAGCAAGGAGCACATCCGATACTCGAAGAAAGTCAATACATGTGTACGCCAATGGAAAATATGTAATATTCATATGAATAGTTTTAATGAATGGTTTAAGAAACATGTAAGTTTAAATAAGTTATTTCCATTGGCATGATAACAAAACATATAAATAATTAAATTTGTAATATTTTTAGATTGAGGAGAAGGCAAAGTCTACAAGTGTGCCACCAAACCTTTTAGTGTTGGCTCGGGGGCCGCAACAAATGACGACGCAATATGCAGGATATGTAACAAATGGTTATAGATTTCACACCAAGGATCGAGAATGTGACAAAAAAATACAAAATAGTGGAATCATGGTGAACGGTAAGATAGAAAGTTTTTATAGCTCTAAGGACAAAAGTCTTGTAATGGGTCAAGTTACCTACTACGGAGTGTCAAGAAACATTTTCAAGATCAGTTATTACGAGCAACTTAAAGTTGCATTGTTCAAATGTGACTGGGCCAATGCAAATAGAGGCATCAAAAAATCTGATAATGAATTCACGATGGTCAATTTAAAACATATTGATGTAACTGATCATCCATTTGCATTTGCCTTCCAAGCACAACAAGTGCTTTATGTGAAAGACATAAGTCAAAAAAATTGGAGATTTGTTGTGAACACTACACCTTGTGATACTTATGACATGGAGGAGAAGCTTCATGATAATTTCATGGATAAAACCTGCTCATCTGAAGATAATACTTCAAGTGATTTGGAAGATATCTTAAGTAACGTTTGTGATGACTTTAATTTAGTCAGAGAAGACATGGAGGGTGTGACCTTTTATGATGGGGGTCATGATCCCCAACATTGATCTTATGTAAATATTTTTATTCTATTAGTTGAATCAAATAGTGGAAACACTCCTATCATCATTTTATTTATAAAATGGTCATATATTCTGTTACATTGATTATACATTTGTTGTACAATTTTTTGATTTTGGGTTAATCTATTTTATTTATTTGCTTGTTGGATGTTGGCTTCATCAACAAAATATATATATTATTGAAAATTTTATTATGATTTGAGGACCACAATTACAAAATCTATGCCATGATTTCAGTTTGTAATTCAATATTTTAGATATGAATTGTCTTTTTAGGAGAATGAAAAGATGCAGTCAGCTACTGTCTCCACTTACTGATGATGTCTGCAATGAAGGAGTAACTCATGGGAGTATGATAGGTAAAATCACAAATTACATCATTTAATATCTTGCTTAGAACCACTCATGTCATCATTTTAGTTATAGGTATTTCCAAATGACTAAAAGGAGGATATCTTGGTTTGATAAATGCTGATTGGGGTGTTCAATTCCAAAAGAAGGACTTAGAAATAGTAAAACTGTGGTTGGATCAGTTACAAATAGCAACATAACTTCTTCTGTGAACCTTGCAAAAGAAAAAATCCCTCTGTGTCAAATGATGGAGTTGGTACCGTTGGTAAAGGTAATATGGTGATGATCTCAAATAATGCTAGAGAAGGCAGTCATTCTAAAAGACACATAGAAAAAAGAAGTCATCAAGGAGTTCATGTAGGACCAAGTATGCAATGTTTGCTAAATGATGTTAGTAACAATCAAGAGGTTGAATTTGATAATTTAAATGATAGAAATTTAGATAAAGATCAACGTTCTGTTGGTGATTCTCCTACTGCTGATCCTGGGCAGAGTGAAGGTAAGAAAATTTTGATAGAAATATGCATTATATTTTTCACAAACTATTAGTTATTTATATGTGTATATGTATATTCTTGTAAATTCTTGCATCATATTCATGTTTTTTTTGGGGGGGGGGGCTACAAATAAAAAAACAAGGGTCTATTCTAAGTGTATCTGATTATGGGGTAAGACAGGGGATAAAAAGCTGCCTATTACTTTGGATCAGAATGGAGATCCAATAGGACCACATCAGAATGGCCCATCTTCTTTTTGGGGAACTATTGCTAGAAATTCTGATCTTGTACCATTAAACTATCTTGATTGGCGACAAGTACCTACAGAAAACAAAACCACTATATGGAAATATGTGCCGATAATTCCAATATTTGAGATTTAATATATTACCGTGAAACAAATTTTAAAAAATTTATTTCTTTTTTTACATAACAAGTTTTTTATCGACATAAAGAGGAAGAATTATGTTTTGTGAACGGTGAGGGATTTTTGGAGAAACTTCAAAGCGGATATTAAAAAAAACCACTATATGCGGCACAAAGAAAAATCTGACCGAGTTAATGATTGCCCCTCCCATGTTGATCCTGATCAATGGAAATTTCTTGTGAATTTTTAGGATTCTGACGATGGAAAGGTAAAAAATTTCTTCTTTAACTATGTAGAATTCAACAGTGTATATTGTATATAATTATATTATAATTCATTGTATGTAGTTAAGGAGTGCTAAAAACGTTATGTGTAGAAAGTTTGTAATGACGAGACATATACCGGGATCAACACTGTATGCTTGTGTAAAGGCTAATGTGGGTTATCTTCTGGTTGAAATGTGCATTAAAATTTCATACTACTATGCTCATATATGTTTCTACTGTTAAAAAATAGTTACAAGAAATAAAAAACGGTGGCAATGTTAGTAGATTAGACTTGTTTAAGGCCACCCATTTGATGAAGAATGGTACTGTTGTGGATGCAAAATCTACAAAATTGATTGTAAGCAGTCAATAAACAAATTTATTTTTCATTGAATGAAAAAATTCTCATTAATATTGTAATGTAGGACAAGTTGAATGCGACACTTGCAAGTAATGATGAAAATATCGATGAAGACAATATATTTGATCAGATTTTGGGCCCAAAGAATATTCATGTGAAACATGCGATACATGAGTCTCATAATTCATATATGGAGGGGTTTGATAATAAAATCAAAGACTTAGAATAGATTATTGATGCTCATATCCAGATATACAAGGCTCAACAAATAGAGTTGTTAGAAATGAAGAAAAAATTTGAAAATCTTGATGCTATGATGCTGAGAAATTATAACCCGAGTGGTTCGTTTCAGTCCAATGAGGTATCTCTTCAAATTCTTATATAGTGATATTTTCAATTGTTGATTTTCTTATAGTCACCAATTTGTTTTGTAGAATATCACAAGGAGCACCAATGAAAGACTACCCATACCAAATCAATCGAGTAGTGGAGAACCCATTACCGAAGGACAAGTTATTATATCCAAATATTTATTGATTAATTTTTTTGAATCTGAATTTCAGTTATAAATAATCTTTGACACATTCTTTATAAATTTTAAGGTCGTTTCCTTGTTTAGTTTTGATGATGGGAAATCAATTGTAGCATAAGGACACGTTACTTCTGCATGTCCAACTTATGTCGTAGGAGCAATGTTGTGTTCTACATTTGCTGTCGTGTCCAATACTGTACCAATTCAGCCTCAAGAGCAGTTGATTAGGCCTTTTGGTCAATACCAAGTCATTGAGGATGTAATTGGGATAGTGATAGATTGGGCAAAGAAATTACTCATTTTCAGGTAACATTTTATAAATTAATCTCAATACAAGAAATATACTTCTTAACTTTTTCTTCATCATTGTAGGTGAACCATTTGGAGACGTGGAAACCAAGAATAACACTCATTTGATCAATATAGAGATTCACATATCATATGAATTGATATGATTTAGTAAAAATAGAAGTCATTCATTATTATATTTAGTTGGTTTTGAATAAATGTGGATGTCACACATATTGTAGTAGCATTCATTATATCATTGTCTTGGTTTTAACATCTGGACCTTTGAATCTTATTTTCTTGTGTTATTCTCATTATATTTGTATTAGTTACATTTAGTCTTAGAGATTACCTTTGAATCCCATTTTTTTGTGTTATTATCATTCAAGGTTGGATGATGTCTGATCTTATGGTACAAAATGATGGTTTGTGTAAGCATACATATGATGTGGCAACTGACATAATAAGATATGGAGTTCGATATCAAATTTGATATAAGGGAGTTGGTGGTGGATCACTTTCTCTAACATGGATATTCATTGCTTTTATAAAGGAAAATTCTCATCTTCATGGATATATACTCTCTTCATGGTTCTGCATTACAATTAACCATCAAACACCTGCCCTTCAATTTTATTTTGTCTAGATTGGATACAAGTGACTATCTTTGGGTTCTGGGATCATTCATTGCTGAATCTATTAAGGTACTTTTTCTACCTTGTTGGTTTCTCCTCTTTATAGTATGATCCTATGTTAGGATGTTGTTTTGAACTGTTTTGGTTCCATATTTGAGTGATTAGATATCAAATTCTCTACTAGGTGGAATTATAATGTAATGAAAAACTAAAATTTAAGCAAACATTTGCAAGTTCTTTTTCCACTGATCAGGGCTCCCTACTCTGTTTCATTGATGATTGGATCTAGCTTTGACTACTCATTTTCCTCAATAACTGAGAGACCAGAAAATGGTTGCAACCGAATCTTCCTTGTCTTTAGGATTTCCAGTTTTGAGAACCTAGATACATGGCTCTATAATATTTGCATTTTCTCTCAAAGTTTAGTTGTTTTCATTAATGGGCAAGTTCAGAAAATTTGGGACAAAGATACTCCTTAATTGACATATTATGGCCTTTGTGGTATGTATTTCTTGGAGGAATGAACATATGTATTCAATTAATAGGTAGAACTATTATAAATGTACCTGGATTATTATCCAAGATTGGAGGAAATCATGGATATAATTCCTTGTAGGATCTGAAACTTCAAGTCATGGTATGCTTTTCTTTACAACTTATGCTATGTAATGTTTTGGCTTTATGTACTCTGAGATCAAGATATGTTAGACTTGTTTTCCTCTCATATGCTTTAGATAGTAGTTGAGAGTCATTGATCTTTTAAAGTGTGTTTCCCTCATTCTGAGCATGTTCCTCTATTTCTAGATTTCTTTGATCGTTTGGCTCTCTTGGCTTTTATTGGTGTTGGGATCTAAGATTTGTTCAAGGCTGCAATGTCAAAAAGATGTAACATTTAAGATATGCGATGTGGTTAATGCCCAACAATATGTTTTGTTTGAATGTGTGATTACGAAGAAACTTCCCACTTGATGTTCTAATTTGTATAATTGACATTCAGACTTGAAGCTTGCTATCACTGCTCCATGTAATCAACCATGTTGATGGACTTCTTGTCTACTGCAATGATACTGAAGATATTATGATGTTTCCTAAGGTTGGATCTTCTAATGAGGTAGTTTCATCCTCCTACAAAGGTATTAGCCTGTGTGAGGTATTAGAATTGTGAGTTGTCTTATACAGATTTTGCAAAATTGGTCTTATATATAGATTTTAGCCAACCCTATTTTGGTGCTTATAGTTGTTTGTTTTTCATCCCCTTATTTATTGCAATTGTTGAAATGGTTCTCTTGTTGACAAGGATCAACAATTCTCATAGACATTTGACTCTCCATGGTGCACTGGTATAATTAATATTGATCACAGAGAAAAACTTTATATGTAATACATGAAACTAGAAGTCCACTGCATAGGAAAATGATGTACATTATATCAGGTCTTGTATCTACTAATGAAGCAGATCATAGATTATCTAAAGAGACATTTAAACTCATTTAGAATAATATTCTATATTTTCTTGGCTCCTAAAACTACCCTCAAGAATAGGATCTGGTCGACCCTAATGACTACTCATGATGTCCTCAAGGAAGGCATTGGAATGATGACTAAAACTGTATAACATGGCTTCTGGATCCAGTTGCTTACACACTTAGAGAAAGAGCATGATCATGTTTTTTAAAGCTTTGTTAGAAGAAACATCAGTCATGTCTGTCACTGACTTGGACATGCCAAGTGGAATACTATCCCAACATGGTTTTTTCAGCATTATATGATTAGTAATATTGGGAAACAATATTTGAACTGCACATTAGCTAAATCATGTGTACACCTTACTTGTTGTCAAGTCACGAGTTATTCTTCATCTTTAGAAGCAACAATACATTGATCCATACTTTCTGAACTTCTATTGCTCACATATATGATTAGCAACCAAAAGGTCTGTATTAGGGAAAGTTTGTCTTGGTTCTATATACCCTTCTTTGGAATAGATTTAGCTCTTTGGCATTATCTTTTCCTTTACATTGGCTTATTTTGTCTTGTAGAATTTGAATCCTTATCTATATGTTAATGAGATCTATCTTGGTATTCAGAATGCTTCTATTACAGTACAACAAACTAATATTCTCTCCTCAAAGCAGTTTAGAACCATTTCTTCTCACCTTAACCTCTCTATGTATTGAGATTAACCACCAGGGGGGTCAATCACGCTCCAAAGCACATCTACAACAATCTTGTCAACTAATTCAAAGAACTAAAAATTCAAATTAGCATCTTCACACACTTTTAAGGCAAAGATCATAGTTTGATACTGCAAATCGAAATAGGATTCACGCTTACAAAATGATAGTTGGCTGACAACAACAAGTTATCTTTACATTTCATTCTAGTTGGTTTATAACTATTATGGAACAAATCTATTAAGGATCATGGGTAATTTCAATCTTACTTTATGGAGGTGCATCATGGATAATATTCATCATTCGATTATACCACTTCACCTGTCATTGTCTTGAACTACAATTTTTTTTTCTATTACATGCTTCATAGTT
The DNA here is from genome assembly GCA_963693085.1 of Alisma plantago-aquatica. Lineage (NCBI taxonomy): Eukaryota > Viridiplantae > Streptophyta > Magnoliopsida > Alismatales > Alismataceae > Alisma > Alisma plantago-aquatica. The sequence goes on along the minus strand of OY856412.1, from coordinate 205,171,370 downwards.
ATCTGTTAGTATTAGAACTATTACATGCTTTCTGTTACATGCTTCATAGTTATCTATTAGTACAAGAACTATCATTTTAACTGTATGATTTAAGTTCACATTCTAAATTTATTGATCATGGGCTAAGATTATAATGCTTTCAAAAATTTCCATAATAGTTTTGTATTTATATTATAAATTTAAACTAGTGTTTGGGTGTCGTTGTGATGTAAAAGGAATATTGTAGGTCATGTTGTCTAAACTTCCATCCTCCAAACATCCCAGTCTTTCCATGTGTCTCCTTAAGATACCTTGCGAGGACAGAGGTGTATGTCATGCAAGGAGCAAGCCAACTTTGAACACCTACAATTATTTGATTTGAGGCTACTTAATGGTAGGGAGGTTGAAAAAGTTATCCAGACATACATGACTAGATCAATGAAGTCATCTCATATCTCCTCACTAGAAGGCTTTTAAAGGAGCTGAGGGAAAGGTAAAACCAATATGCTTTGTAGAAATATGTTTCTTTGGGGTTGTTCCCCTCATATCACCCCCATCATATTTGTGCATGTGTAATGAAGTTAGAAGTAGACTGAAGAATTAATTCCTTTTTAAGATAGGAGATATGTAAGGGCTTGAGCCTAATGGAGTCACATATGTATGTGATGCCATTTATTGTTGTCCAGAGATGCTTTACTAAAACCCATGTTCCTCTAATTTTTAGCAGAGACTCAACTCTCCTTTGTTGTTGAATATTGCATGTTATGTTCCTATGTATGTAAGTGATGATCTCTTATTTTGATTTTCTTATTTGATCTACTTAATAGTGCTACTATACTCAGTAGATCCACATTTTACACCATTGATATCTGATTTTGCAAATTATTTCACCACCTTATGCTGGTCATGGATTACTCTAGTTCTTCCGCTAAAACAACCTCCACACTAAGTTCATCATGTGAATGCATTGCTAACAAACAATTAACTCAACGATATCATGAACATTATGTTCATCTCTTCAGTTATAGTTGCGGCTATTGTCTCTTACACATTGGACACAAATTTCCTATGTGAGCCTACAAATGTTTAGAGAGATGGGGGATAGCATTGGTGGGAGAACTGTAGACCTTACAATACATATTCTATAAGCAAGGAGTACCACTTCCACCCTTACTACCTCAATAAGTATTACACTGATATAGATGAGTCAAACATTTGAATCCTTCAAAAACCAAGAATTCCAACAATGAATTTACCTTTTGTATAAGATACAAAAACATTAGAAGTGGTTGTCACATTTTGATATGGTGACATGGACTTAGATTTTTGTTAACATCGCCCATCAACACCCTCTGAAGGCTATCCACTATTACATTTACTAGGAGGTAACAAGCATTATTGTCCTTATATCTCTTACTAGATTGAGGTCTTTTGATAAACTTTAAAACTTCTAGCCACGTGCCAACAAATTTCCTAGCATTTTTATTACATAAATTGTCCTTACACCTGGCCTTTTACTGATGGCCTCTATATGCTGGTGCAATGTCTATAAATCTCTCAACCAAAGACAAATAATGTGAACAAGTTGCTTATTGAACATCAAGTATATGTATAACTTTATATCCTATGATATAATTTATAAAATCTTTAGGCATTTGCATATTTAACTTCATTGTTGGTAAGGTTGCATTTATGAACTTCATTCCTTTGGACCTTTGTATGAGCATCTGCAAGGAGTCTATTATAATTTCTTTAAGGAGATTCTTATACAAAAATATTTTTGAAATGCGTTTTAGGATTTGGGGATACGATTTGATTAAGTGGAATTGCAATTTTATAAAAGGATCTTCAATGCCATGTAACCACAACTCTAGTTGATGGTTGCAGTGATTACAATGGCATTGACTGTAGTAAGGCTCAAGCAGTAGATGGCTATGGATGTGGAGACAGTTGTGTAGGCGGCGAGTGGGGTAGGGAGGGGTGATGACAAGGTATCTGTTGGTTCTACCTGAAGTAATCAGAATGGTGAAGGCATATAAGTCCTTCCACTTTCTTCAAATCCTCTTGAGGAAGTTTCAAGAAATAACTATTTCCCGATCTCTCTTACATACTTGCATCTAAGGATGGAGTAATGTAAACATTTCCTTTTACTTCCCACATAGGTATGGGTATGGTGACCTGAATGATAATGCTGCTAGATTTTTATGTGTGCATTTCTTGATGACCAACAAACACTCTCTCTGAAATAGACCCCTTTTGAGGATGTTGTTTCTTGGAAATGAGGGTGCACTAGTACAGAAATGTCCTTTAGTGTCGGTTATATAAGCCTTTTGGCATCGGTTTCCAAGCGACACCCAAGTGGGCGCCGCTAAAAGTATACACTTTCAGCGTCGGTTTCATATCTGACGTCATAACCCTTCCCGTCACTAATAAAACGCGTCAGCAATGGCACTACAGGCGTTAGTTTATATTGACAACCAATACTATATCCCTACTAAAGGACATCAGCATTATACTAATAACCGACGCCATACCCCATCCCGAATAAAAAAATCATCCCCCAGAAAGGGATAAAGACGTCAATGTTATACTAATAACTGACACAGTAAGGTTTTATTGCCGGTTTTATACTAATAACCGATGCCTATGTTCTGATTTTTTTTTATCAATTTGCAGACCTACTGTCTGACTGGTCAGTAGGATGCAGAACCTGCAGTTCAGTTCTGAACTATAGGTTTACAACACCCTTTGATTTCAGCCAACACCAGGCCACAAACATACAAAATTAACAAGGATATACAACAATGTATGATCATATGATTCACACACATGTATAAGCACATTTAATTTATATTATTTTTCATCACACACATGTAGAAACCACTAGTTCCATTTCAATTTTCCTCCATTTTCACACACATTTAGCAACCTGCAGTTCCATTCATTTCATCTCTTTTTACATTCAGACACATGTAGAAATATTCATGTATTCACACATATGACAATTCAAAAAAATTCATTCAGAAAATATTTATGAGAACAAAGTTTAGAAATATCATTCTTTATTATTATTATCATCATCATTATCGTCATTAGTATTCCAATCATAATAAAAAATTCCCACTACTTGTAAGGCATTTTCCCATTGTTCTCTTACATCATCTAATTATTCCATCGTATAGGGAGTATGTACATCTAATAACTTTTCACCTATAGTGAAGTCACTGGTTTTAAACACCTTCAAAGAGAATGACGTATATATATAATTAATAATATATAATAAGATTGATATATTTTATATTATCTAATGAGACTATATATAATACCTATTGTATGGTATCGATTTCCATTGCAGCATGTTTGATAATTAGGTCCATATATCACATCACATAGGATGCACATGCCCAGCCGTTGTCTTGTTTAGCACACTATAAATTGAAACATACAAAATGTTCGAAAATACAAACAAGCATAGTTCACATAAATAATATATACATTGGAGCCGGGAAATTACTTTCACATTCTCCCAAATTAGTAATTATTTCTTTTTCTTGAAGATATTTCCTCCAGCTTTTTTGAACTCTCTTAAAGCCCTACATGTTAATGTAATACATTAAATTGCATAATTAAATAGTAATGTATTAACATATGTTAACATATATAAAAATATGAAATATTTCTCACGTGAATAATGGCCTTTTCATTGGGTGTCCATATAATGTGTCCAATTCCTTCCCTGCAGGATCTAGATAATAAACAGTGAATGTCTTGGGGACAATAACCAGTAACTCCCAATGCCTACCACTAGAGGTAAGAAAGTTAAAAAATAATAACTCAAAATCCACAATAAAAATGTAATTTTCTTAAGTCCAAATTATAAGCAAAGTACACTTAGTCAACATTGAATGGAGTTATTATCACCGACTTCTTTTTTGTACCAAAATAATTAAAAGCGACAGAGCAGTATGAGGTAACTGATGAAGGATCTTTATCTACGAGATTGATCAAAGATGGAACTAGAAATCCCACATGGGAAAATGAAAAATCTTTACAGATCATGTGTAAGTGGTTGCAAAACATGTATTACGTATGCATTAATATATAGGAAACCAGATCACCATATATAAAACAAGGTATATGGATGTATAAACAAGATCTCACCATATCCATAGATCTATCATAGATGTATTCAACCAATCATAACGAAACAACTCCAAAATATCTTGTATAAATAGATTGTTATCGTATGATTCACCTACAACATCCACTGGAATATAAACTTTTATAGGACAATTTGGGTTATGTTCGCCTATCCATATTGACATACCCTTATAATTAGGACCTAACGAGGTGTATAGGTCCCTTGGAAGCCAACTAGGTACTTCAGGAGGTGGAGGTAGAGGCCGAGATGTAGCGGGTTTCTTCCTTTTGACCTGTATATATAATTTCAGATCAATTGACTCATATATACACACTAATAAATTAACGTAATGTAATTTTACCATACAATATCAGTATAGACGACATCCGTATTGGGCTACAATATCACTTCGTCTTCTACTTCACCAAGCATTTCAGAATCTGGGTGGGCATATGGCAATGGATGATCCCTCCAATTGGGAAGTACATGTATCAGGCTCACACGAACCGCACCATCTGGTACTAGAGTCCCATGAAACGTGTCCCCTGGAAGGGGTGGGTAAGCCTCGGCCTCTACAATGCTAATTTTTTTGCTTTTTAGATGGCATGGCTTCAACCCCTACAAATTTACGTAAAGAATGTTATATACATATATACATAAACATATCATCTTCAAAAGACTAGCTACAATGTCATAAAAATACTTACAGTGGATGTGCTAGGTGGTGGGTCTATAGGATTACTCCCAACCTCTACACTAGGAGAAGAGCGGCACACTACAGGTACTGTCTGAGTGGCAGTCTGAGATGCCTGCCACTTGCTAATTGCTTCATGGAGTCTCTTATCAAGTGCTTCCTCGACTCTCCTATTAATTAACTCATCTACCTATACATGGATAAAAGAAATACTAGCTTCTGATTATTGAATTCCCTTTCACAATAACATTCTAAAAAAACAATAGGTTACCTCAGCTTGTGAAAATCCCACTTTTGGGACAGGTTTGCGATGTGATGGACCAAAGAACGCTTTTATGCCCACACTAGCGCCTGCACCCCTAGCACGTCTAGGATGCTCTGGGTTACCAAGAGCAACTGTTAATTCATCCCTTGTGCCCTCAGGGATGAACTTGCCTTGCTTCCTCTACTTGTGAAGCTCCCGCTAATCGCTATCAACAGAAATTGGTAAGTAAACATAATAATAATCAATATCGATCGCTCTAAGAGTTGAATTTTACTATTTTTGCAGCCGCCTCAGCAGTTGCGGGTTTGGTTATATCTCCTTTATTGTTTTGCCTCCCAGCTATCCACATAGCATGGCGAGACAGAGGTGTGGGACTAATAGTAGAGGACTCTACAGTCTCCTGAGTAGTAGCAGACTGAGCAGTAGACTCAGCCTGAAGTATTTGGTGAACGTCTGCATAGCCTTTTGGACCCATTGTGTGGTCATGCACATTCAGTGCACGCCTTGCTCTTTGAGAATCGCTGATAGCCTTGTTAGTAAGCACATTGATTTGGTTAGTAACACTAAAGGTTACTCTTGAATATGTGAATATATAAGAATGTATATTAATTAAATTGGGAGTGGCGCTTAATACCTTGAATTCATCAGTTTTTCTTTTGGTAACAAACTCCTCCCAGTCATTGGGGTCCAGGTAGTTCCACTGCTCAGTGGCTGACTTCTTCCTCTTCTCAGCATCTCATATGTAATCTCAGGTGAGATTTGTCCTATAGTTCCTTAGGACCCTCCCACAATGTTGCATCATGTATTTACGAAGTAGCTTTTCATCCAGTTCAAATATACTCTGCAAAATAGAATGCTATTTACTAGTATCCTAAAAATTAGTAATCTACAAAATATAATTGCTAATAATAATAACTCACGCATAGTTCCTTCCATACTAAGTCTTTCTTTCCCTTAGGAACTTTATGCCAAGATTCTACACTAGGACTACAATGGCTATGAGTAAGAACCCCAAGATATGAAATAAACGAGTTGTGGGTCACTCCAACTGGATTTCCTACATGATCAAAATCCACAGCCAGTTTGGGTCCATTGCCCCTTTGTTGTAGTAACTTGTTCATCATAGTGACGCCCCTCACTTTTTTAATTTTTTTTACTGCTCATCAAGTGCCCCAAGTTCTTCAGGGGGTACATCATCAACTTAAAATTTGACAAAATAAACACACTTACAAGATATAACTATAAATGGACATATAGATAGAAATATAGGATATATTTTTAAAACTTACATTGTGAGGTGGTGCATTGATATCCGCACCCTCACGGTAATCATCATCACGGTCATCATGCTCAGCCATCTGAAATCAAACATTTAGCATTTGACATAACTACAAGATAATAAAAAATATAAAAAATATAAACATGCATGCCTCTAATATTGCGATCTTTTATCAATTAACATTCCTTCATTGTGATCTCCGTGCACATACAAGTCATCATTAGCTTCAATATTTGGTGGTGTTGGCAACCCAACTGAGAATGGAATGGAGTCATCATACTTATCATAGTACTCTTCTTCATGTATAGGATCTTCAATGAATTGTCTTTTACCATGAAGAACAACTGACCATTTATCATTTGCAGGATCATCGATATAAATTACGTGTTTCGCCTATGATGCGAATATGAATGGTTCACCCTTCTTGCCAATCTTTTCAAAGTTCACTAATGTGAAGCCCAATTCATCCACTATAACTCCTTTGGTATTATCAACCTAGTTACATTTAAAGAGCAGAATTATAAAATCTACGTAGTCAAACTCTCATATGTCTTCAATGACACCGTAATATGACATTTTAGCTTCATGTGGACTCTTATCCTTTGCACTTGCAAAAAATAATGAAGACGCTTGAAGGGTGACCCCACTATTTTGGACGACACTCTTATCATCTTGACGCTTTGTGTAATATGAGAATCCATTTATGTCAAACCCTTCATAAGACATGACATTCAATTTTGGTTTAAAGATGAGGCATTTGATAGTTTTAGTAAGATTATTTGGTGTTTGAGATAGTTGATGTAAGACTTTATCTTCAAAACACTTAATAAATATATTGTGATGCTCTCTAGCAAGCCACATTGAATTGGCTCGAGGATATTGTCTCTTGATGAAATTGGTATGTTCCTCGATATAAACACTCACTTCATCAATGTTGTGTAAAATATACAAGTGTCCTTGTTCCAACTGCTCACGGCTGATTACTTTCATCCGTGATCCCAAAATTCCTTTGTCGGAATACTCCTCAATAATCTTGTCATTAACAGGAGCGTCATTACCACTCAGAAAGTCATTGTAAAAATCCATAACCTCTCTCACCACATAACCCTCAATAATACTCCCTTTAGGCTGACTACGATTTCAAAAATCACCTTTAAAAACGCTCATGTATCATTCAAAGGGATACATCCAATGCAAGAAAATTGGTCCCAACATTTTCACTTCTCTAGTCAAGTGGACAGCAAGATGTATCATGATATCAAAGAACGAAGGAGGAAAATACATCTCAAGCTGACATAGGGTAACAACCACTTCTCTTAGCAATTTATCGAGAGTATCAGGGTCAATAACTTTGTTGTACAGACTGTTGAAAAAGAAACAAAGTCTGGTGATTGCAAACCTTACATACTTTGACAATATAGATCGAATTGCCACGGGCAATATTTGTTGCATTAGAGTGTGACAATCATGAGATTTAAGACCTATCAACAAAAGATCTTTCATTGATACCAATCTAAGAATGTTGGATGAGTAACCCTGTGTCACCTTAACATTTACCAAGCATTCAAAAAAAGATTTCTTCTCCTTTCTAGACAACGTGTAACAAGCGGGAGGTAAGTATGTTCTCCGATCGCTACTAACTACTTCTGTTAATTTTGTCCCTATTCCCATTTCACGTAGGTCCATTCTAGATTTTATCCCATCTTTAGTCTTACCTAGTATATTCAACAGAGTACCAATGACGCTATCACATACATTTTTCTCAACGTGCATGACATCGATACAATGCCTGACTGCCAAAGAACTCCAATAAGGAAGATCCCAAAATATTGACTTCTTCTTGAATAAAGATTTGTCACTCCGCGTGGCCATGGTACATTGTGATCTCTTACCAAATTCATTAGTAAAGTCTTTTACTCTTTCATAAACAACCTCTCATGGTATAGATTTAGGTACACTCTGTTCCTCATTCCTTCCATTGAATGCTTTGCGCAACCTACGATGTAGATGGAATTTTGGAAGAAACCTTTGATGACCAAGATATACAGTCTTGCCGCCATGTTTTAGTCATATTGAGTCAGTGTTCTCTTCAAATATAGGACACACTTTAGATTCTTTGACACTATATCCAGACAAATTCCTATATGCTGGAAAGTCATTAACAGTGCAAAACAACATAGCGTGCAAACAAAATGTCTCTCTTCATGAAGCATCATAGGTCATCACACCTTCACCCCAGAGTTTTTTTAAGTCATCAATAAGAGGTTCAAGATAAACATCGATATCATTTCCAGGTTGTTTCAGGCCCGATATCAACAATGACAGCATAACGTACTTATTTTCATACACAACCAGGGAGGAAGATTGTATATAATAAGCATAACTGGTCAAGTGATATGTTGGCTGCTCAATGTCCTGTACAGATTCATTCCATATGTACAAAGCCCAAGTCTTAGATTCCTGACTTCTTCACCAAATTTAGGGTACAATAAATCAATCTTCTTCCACTGTGGGGAATCAGACGCATGTCGTAGGATCCCATCATTATATTTCTTAACATCTGCATGCCACCTCAAATTCTTCACATCTATCGGATTGGCAAACAAGCATTGAAACCGTGATATTATAGGTAGATACCACATCACCTTGCAGGAGAACTAGTTTTGGACTCCCCCGAAGTCGTCAATTTATACCTTGACGCACCACATTTTGGACAATCTTTCAAATCCACATAGTCTTTTTAAATAATAAACAATCATTTGGGCATGCATGTATCTTCTTGGCCTCCATTCTCATTGGGCACAACAATTTCTTTAACTGGTATGTTGAGATTGGCAGCCCGTTTCCTTCAGTAAGAATTTCTTTCAACAAAGACAACAATGACGTGAAGATTTTGTCGCTCCATCTATTGTTAGCTTTCAGCTTATACAATCTCAACACATCGCTAAGTTTCATAAACTTAGTACAACCTGTGTATAATGGTATCTCAGCATCACGCACAATGTTTCTAAACATGGGAGGTGGATCGGTGTGCTCTACCCCACAACTATCCAGCATCGCATCAACAATGTCTACTGGAACTGGTTTGTTCACATCTACGTCATCGGAGGTGATTTCTTCTTCCACACAACCACTGTTATTGACATCCACTGATTTTAGGTTTGAAATCTCTCCATGCCAGTGCCATTATGTATAGCCTTATACAATCCTGTTGTACATGACATGACTTTTGATTTCGTCACCAGTGCTGACTTTCAAGTTGTTACCGCAATGCCTACATGGACGGTAGAACCTATCTCCAGGTTGTTTCCTATGTTCCTCGGCAAATCTAGTAAACTGATCAAGACCAGAAATAAACTCTGGGGTGCAGTGATTTGAAATGGACATCCATGATCTATCCATTCTATGATCAAAGAGAAAACAAGTATATATTAGGGTTTAGGGTTAAAAGTTTAGGGTCTAGGGTTAAAAAATTAGGGTTTATGGTTAAAAGTTTAGGTTTTAAGGTCTGATATATAATAAATGTGTACCACCTATCCCATTCTTGAACACCTAATCTCACTAGTAAGTGTATAATGTATATTGGGTTTTCAAAAAAAATTCGACAGCATTTCCCTGCTGTTCTCCAAGTACATATGTACTTAGAGAACAAATGGGTAAATGCTACCGAAATTTTCTTAAAAACCCAATACACATTATACACTTACATCCTAAGTGAGATTAAGTGTTCAAGAACAGTCCCAAACCTGGGACTATCCAAGATTTACTCCTAATGAGTAAATCTTGGATGGGTTTCTAGGCCAACAAATACATGTATGTTGTCATTCTTATACCTACAATCCTAGTTTCATCATTCTTATATATAGTCTTAGCGCCATGTTTTAGTTGTATTGAAGTAGTGTTCTTTTCACATATAGGGAATGCTTTGGATCCTTTTATATTGTATCTAGACAAACTCCCATATGCTAGAAAGTCACTAATAGTACAAAACAACATAGCATGCAAACAAAATATCTCTCTACGTGAAGCATCATAGATCATCACACCTTCTCCCTAGAGTTTCTTCATGTCATCAATCAGAGGATCAAGATAAACATCGATATCATTGATAGTTTTTTAGGGCCCGATATCAACAACTACAACATAACATACTTATTTTTCATACACAACTAGGGAGGATATATATGTCCAAAATTAAGGTTTACAATTCATATCAATTCTGTGTAAATATAAACACATAAATCCATAAGTCACATACATCTAATCATCATTTCATTACATAAAATCCAATATCCTTATTAGTGTTCATACTAAAATTCACATTCATGTTTCTATGCTTAATGAGAATTGATCTCTCACACTTTTAGATATATTCACCCAATCATTCATTACATATTGGAGATATTTTCCCCATAAGAATCATAATTTTTCTCCTACTAATTATCAATCTTAGGTTATCGTCTCTCATCAAGTATTGATGTTTCTCATTAGACAACTTGGTTCTAATAAGATTTGGGTTATTAATGACCCAAATTTTCAATTCATCATTTAGGAATCCTACCTAATTAGAAAACCAACACATACACTATTTAACAACTAAAAAAGAAAATTGAATTAACATTTTACATTATTCATCATTCACATGTATAATATTCATTTAGGATGCAAGAAATGGGAACTATTGTCATTTAAGTAAAAACAATACCTCGGTCTGCTGGCGATAATGGCCAACAACAGCGACACAGAGGAGCAGTAGTGATAGACACAAAAGAGGCGATGACGAAGATGGTGGCAACAGTGGCTGCTCCACTTGCGACAACGGCTAGCGCTAGCGGCAGAGGCGGCAATGAGCTCTAGTGATCGTGGCGGGGGCGGTATAGTGGCGGTGGCTAGAGTAGAAGAGAGAGCGGCAATAGAGGAACAAATCGCTACTACAGTGGCTAGCTAGTCGTAATCATTGTGATGGTGGCAAGCAGCTCCACAACAGTGGTGGGGGTGGTACGGTGGCGGCAACGGCTAGGAATCCCAAGAGCGGCGACGGTGGTGGCTAGAGTAGAAGAGAGAGCGGCGACGGAGGAACAAATTGCCAGAGCTAGCTAGGTCGGGCAGAGAATGAAACAGAAAACGGGGAAGGGGAGGAAATTTCACTGTTCTTAAGTGGCACATAGGCGTCGATTAAAAGAAAACCGACGTCTATACACATATTTGTCATCGGTCCTACCAAAAAATGACACCTATGTGAACCATAGTCGTCGGTTTCTACAAAAAACCGACGTCTATCCACATACGCTGAAAAGAAAATTCGCGGAAAATCACTCAACTGAACCTGGTCGTCAGTTATTCAGAGACACCGACACTATAGACCTCTGGGGAAGATGCAATTTTTTGTGCAGAGGCATGGCACTAACATGTACTGTGTCAGTTCTATGAGAAGAACTGACGAACTATGTTATAAACCGCTTGCATCAGTTCATTTATAAGAAATTGACACTAAAGACCTCTAGGGTACATGCAATTTTTTGCGCGGGGGCATGGCGTGAACAGTTGTTGTGTCGGTTTACCATTAACTGACGACATAACTATCACGATTTGGTGGGAAATTTTAGCACCAAATTTTTGTATTTCGCGGGCCACATTGGACGTCGGTTCTACTACAACAAACCGACATTGTATATAAAAGAGGTACCTGTGTTTTTTATGTGGGAAGGTCTGTTGCTCATATGTGTTGGTTTGCTTCAGAAACCAACGTTGTTGTTTCTTTGTGTCGGTTGTGCAACTGACGTTATAGATCATATCTATACTAGTGGTGAGTACTGCTTCATGTACATATCTTGAAATCATTTCTTTATAAATCTCTACATGAACAGTTACTTCAGTTTATTCCATATGTTCTTCATTTTTGTATTTGTATCTTATTGCTTGGTTGCTTTCTAGGATGACATATTTGGTTATTAGTTATCTATATACTCAACAAATGGGGTTAGGTGTTGATGCTTACATTCCTTATAATTCATTCCATGAGAGGGACCATTGTTCAAGCTTTTATATAATTTCTTGATGGCTTGTCATGTGGACCTTTCTCTAACAGGCTCTGCCATCTGTGATCTGAAGATGTTTGCAGCAGCCCGTTTCTATTCTGATTTTTTTTACAGATGCATGGCTCTATGTTAGTTAGTGTTGATGGAGAATCCTTCTGGCTGGATATTTCTCAGCAAGGAACCACATATGTTTGCATGAACCAATGGAAAAAAATATTTGTGGGAACCAATCTGTTCTAGTATGTATCAAGGCAAAAGATGTGGTAGGCAAGAAACCACATCTGAAGGTTAGAAGTTGGAAAATGTTTGTTTAAATCAGAATCATGATGCAAATGTACATATAAAAAATCTATAATATATGTTTGCATTTTATGTGGTTACATGTCTATTAGTGAGATAATAATTACTATACTTACATTTACTCTGTCACAAATATCTGATTTTGGCCTTGCTAAACCATTGGTTGTGTTTAGCTTACTTGAACCAGATCAGACATACCAATTGATAGATCTGGCGCTTATTTCTCCTTTTAAATGCACATCAACAAAGCAAGTAAGGAGTAATACTCATTGATACTTTGCATCTATCAGATTTTCAACTTAATTGATTATCTTTTCACTTTAAGTTGGTCTATAGGACCTTTGATACCATAAGTAAGGGATTGGAGATGGAGGATGACAGATATTGTTTACAATTGGATGATGCAAAGATGAAGCTTGTGGAAAGTACACAAGCTTTAACAAGTTGCTATGTTTGTTGGTCTTTCTCACCCAATGATGTTGTAACATAATAGTATTTGGAGCGTTGTCATAGCCCCGCTCGTTGACTAGGTTGTTCTTATAAGTTACAATCTTGAAGCCAACACATTTATTGAAGTAGATATATGTCATGTCTTCTCAGTTATCTACTTACTTTTCAAGAACTTCTCATGGAGATTTCATTGCTGCTAATGAGGTTGTAGAGGAGCGCAATACTGATTGGCTAGTTGTTGCCACGACTAGCCTCCTTGTTGGTTTCCCTCTTGGGCGATGAATGTGGCTGGAGGCAGAAGCAATGCATAAGTTGGTCGATGGTTCTCATAAGTATCCACTGAATGCATATCATCACATTGCACTCTCCAAGCCTAGTGGGCCGCCACAGCTTAATACGATCGCTCTATTGCAACTCTACCAAATTGATCTTACCAATCTACTATGTATGGCAGTGACCCTGATCAATCGCTTCAGCTGAAGAAAGGAAAAACTTCTCATAAGAAGAAGAAAAAAAAGTCATGAATGACTAATAGAACATCATGAAATAGTAGAAGCTTTCATCAGGAGTTATATTGACAATAATGGCAACTTCATGATACTTCCAAGCTGAGTTAGTCTTATAACTATTTCCCTATACAATTTTTTAACCTTTTTTAGTCTTGTGTTTTTTATGACATGAGTTTAATTCATAATCTTGTAGTTCTCAACGATCATTCACTTGGAAGGAATGAATTGGAATAGTTCCTGCAGCAAATGGAGGCAATCAAAAGAGGATATATATATATATATGATAATGAGGCACAGAGAGGCTGAAGAACTTGCACTAAATGCTTCCAAGTACATGGTTACAAGTACAAAACAAGAGATTTAGGAGCAATGGTGATTATATGATAGTTTTGATGTCATCTTTGACCATGGCCTGGGGTGGAACTTTGAGATGTAAACTTATATTCTCATGGGGTGTCGTTGTATACATGTATTTGTTTTTCAATACATTTTGTATAATCGGGGCAAGGTTTAATGCCCTCCCCATGTGTGCTCATTATTTCAACATAAATAAAAGTATGATTGGCTGGATTATGAGCATAACTTGATCTAGATCATTATTTATTTTTCCTCTTTCTAAAATTCACCACTATATTGGCAAGTTGCTGACTGGATACATAATCAGACTACATATGTATGCATATGTAGTACACGATGTCTTTCACTACACAGTAACTACAATTAAAAATGGTACCAAGTGCCAATTCTGGCTACATATAAACTACATATACAATTGTACCAAATGCCATTTCCCCCTACATATCATAACTACAAATAGAATTGTAGTCATATATTTAACTACAATGACAACTACATTTTTACAATTAGGGTTACATATGCATTTGTAGCCTCATGAATATCTAACTACAACTTTGAAAAATGTAGCCTCAACAATTAGCTACATGGGTATTAACTTCATATTCTAAATATAAGGATAAATGTAGCCAAAACTGTTAGCTACAAATTTTGGGGGTTTTGCTACAACTTTTTTTTGTAGTTAAAGATCATATTTTTTTGTAGTGAATGGAGTTCTGAGAGGAGTAATCAGTCTTCTTCATCCTCTATTGCTTTTGGAAAGCAAGCCGGCGTCCACGTTGTTGATGCCATTGATCCGATTTCTACCAAGTTAGTTTCTTTGATGCAAAATTTTGAGAGGTTGTCTCAACCGACTCAACTGGTACACCTGATCTGTGATGCAAATGAAGCCATGCGACAAGTAGATTCTTCAAGCTACACTTCTTTTATCCCATCTGAGGAGACTATGGAGCAAAGCAATGAAATAGAAAATTTTGGAAACAAGCAAACCTACAATCCATATTCTTATAATCTAGGTTGGTGTGATCATCCAATTTTTTCTTACCACAACAACAATTCTCAAATCTTCAAAAAATGCAAAGTCAACAACTGTTGCACTTGGGGAGCATGCCACCAACAACAAATAACCATCGCGCTTCAACAACACGTCAACATGAATTTCAACCAACAACAATAACCAAAGTCCAACTTAGAATTTCTTCTTGAAGGTTTTCTTTCATCTCAAATGAAACAAAATGAGGAATTCCATCAACATGGTCATCTTATGAAAGATGCCATTCAAAAAATATCTTCCAAGGTGGATGAAATTACTACTCATACAAATATGTTAGAAAACCAAATTGCACAACAAGCTCTTGCTAATCAAAGAACACATTTTGGCTCCCTGTCTAGCCAACTGAAGATGAATCCTAAAGAGACATACAAGTCCATGATGCTGAGGAGTGGAGTAGTGATTGGAGGATCCTCTCCACCTTCAAAGAGAACATATGATGAAGTTATTGATGCAACTGTAGAAGAGACAATTGAAAATCAAAGGAAGAAGACTGCTGGAAATTCACAAGAAGGTGATTCTTTTTGCAAGCCTAATGCTCCTTTCCCTCATAGGTTTGCCAACACAAAAGATGATGCTAAATTCAACAAGTTTATGGACAATTTGAACAAGCTCTATGTAAATCTTCCATTAGTTGAAGCCATTGTTGAATTGTATTCTTATGCTAAGTTCCTAAAGGATATTATCACAAATAGAAGGAGGCTCGACCAAGATGAAACAACGGTGCTATATGAAAGGATAAGTTCTATCATTCAAAACTATTTCACAAAGAAACTTGATGATCTAGATGTGTTCGCTCTCCCCTGCAAAATTGGCAATTCAACTTTTGGCAAAGGTTTAGTTGATATTGGTGCAAGTATTAACTTGATTCCTTTTTCCATGTGGCAAAAGTTAGATTTGGGAGACTTGAAACCTACCTCAATGTCAATAAAGTTGGTTGATTTATTAATTCAATATCCTAGAGGGATTGTTGAAGACATCCCTTGTCGATAGGGAAGTTCTACATTCATTGTGATTTTGTGGTCCTAGACATGCTTGAAGATCCAAAAAATCCCATCCATTTTGGGAGAAGATTTCTCCGAACTGCAAGATGCATTGTAGATGTGAGAGAAGGGATGCTGACTATCAGAGTAGGAGATGAAGCTCTAGTATTTTTTTGTCTATGATGCTATGAAAGTAGCCACCACTAAAGAATATATTTACTTGATGGATATCATTGGTACCTTACTATAGGAAGACAAGAATGTCCTTGAACAAGTTTTTGATGATCTTGAAAGTGAAGAAGACAAAGAAGACTTGATGATTGTTCTTAATGAAGAGAATTCTAAAGTTGCATCAAGCTCATCATGTAATGAAGCACCAACAAAAAAAGGAGGCAAGCGACACCACTACATCAGAAAAAAAAGGTAGAACTTAAACCCATCCCATCGGGGTTAAGTTATGCTTTCTTGGACCCAAATTTCATTTCTCCTGTCATAATAAATTCTGAACTGATTCAAGAACAAGAGGATAAATAGTTGAAAGAACTTAGACTTCACAAACATGTGATAGGTTGTTTCATTGATTATCTAAAAGGAATTAATCCTTCCATTTGTATGCACCGTATAACTTTGGAAGAGGATACTAAGCCACACATAGAACCACATATACGGTTAAATTAAAAAAATGATGGAAGTTGTCAAGAAATAAATATTTAAGTTAAAAGATGCATGAATAATATATCCTATCAGTGATAGCCCTTGGGTAAGTGCCATACATTTTTACCTAAAAAGGGTGGAACCGCTATAATAAAAGGGGAAACTAATGAATTAATTTAAACAAGGGTGGTAACTGGGTGGCGAATGTGTGTTGATTATAGAAGACTAAATAAAGCCAAAAGAAATGACCATTCCCCCTACCTTCCGTCAACCTAATGTTGGAGAGACTTGCTAATTATTCTCATTTTTGCTAATTAGATGGGTATTCTGGATTTTTTTCATATTCCTATTTATCCGCCAGATCAAGAAAAAACAACCTTCACATGCACTTATGGGACATATGCCTATATGTTATATGCACTTAATGATGCACGAGAGTCAATCCAAACTACCTTTTGAGTTAGACTTTCTAGGAAACTTAAAGTTCATGTGTTATGATACAACTGATGATTTGTTTAGCCTATTGTGATGTGATGAACTATTAAGATGTGTGGGAGTGGGAACAAATTAAAGTAGAAGTTATATACAAATTGAAATGAAGACTGACGTAGGTTGAAAATTGGGTAATAAAGATTAACCAAATTATGTGTAGTAATAAATGACGATAGTAGGCTCTGAATATTGTAGAAAAACTGATTGCACATATGTATCACATAGTGAACTTACTAATTACAATATCTAGGAATCTACCAATTCCTCCCTAAATTTTGTCTATCCTAATGAAACTAGACTTCTATCAATCGATGAATTGACTATTATGTTCTAGGATATAATATACAATGTTTTACCCTAATTTTTATCTACCACTTCACTAAATTTTGAATTTTACTAGATCTACAAGTAACAAAGATGCACATGGGGATATAGTTATGTTAAATCTATTTGATGAAGTACAATAGTAAAGCATAACCACTTTTGAGTTGTTAAACCTAGGTTCATCTTACTTATAATCCATTATGATACGATTGTAAATTTTGTTTAGCATATTATGATGTCATGAACGATTAATTTTTGTTTAACACATTATGATGTAATGAACAATTCAAATATTTGGGAATGACATTGAGGTAGAATGTATACTGAAACAAATTCTAATGTATGCTAAAAATGGGTAATATATATTAGCTAAATAATGTGATTAAAATGATACTAAGCAACCTGACATGTGTAGCGTGAATGGTCAAGCGCGGTAGGTCCTCCACAGGGGACTTGGGTTTGAACCTCTCGTAGCACACATTATTTACACCCTTGTTGTCGTTCAGGTGCTGGCACACTTTTTGGGGGAGGGGTAGACTTGATGTCTCTTCTAACCAAAAAATGATACTAATCACCAACATCGTAGAATTTCTAAAGTTTTATGAGCCGAAGAAAGAAAACATATTCCATAACTCTGAGGAATAACGATTGTGTTCTATGTCAAGAATGTTGAATTGACACAAGGAATCATTAAACCAACTTGATGTTTCCAAAAAATATTGATTGTTCGGAGTTATGTTGTCTTACCATAAATGTTCTTGTTGTCATGATATAGGTATTATGTCGAGGTAGCCTAGAAAAGAACCTTCTATCAAGTGACCTAGCTATGCATAGTAGCTACACACGTCTCATGTCAGCCTATGTACCAGAGGCACTGATGAATGCATATTCATTTCAATTTCAGTTGAATTATTAGTCTAATTTACCATTCATATAGCTTAGTTTTCCTCAAGAATAGCTTTATTTTGATCTACTTAGGTTTTTATGTTAATTTGTAGGAATTTGATACTTTTCTTGACTCCCTTTGTAGGTTTTGAATCTTATCACTCTGCAACAAGTTTGCCTAGGGGGTCCCGCTGCCAATCGATACACAATTTTTATGTCCAAGACCAAAAGCAACCCATTGGTCGACATGCCAACCGACCTTCAATTTTCAGCAAATATCAAGCATCGACATATGATCGACAAACAAATGGTCAACAACCTTGTTGACCTTCCAGATCGATGACCCATCGACACATTGGTCGACACTTAGAAGGTTGACTTTTGGGAGTTCGACATCATCATCGGCCAACAACCGACTAGAAATCAGCTATCAACCTCCAACTATCGACACACTTGTCGACGACCACAACTGCCCGACAGTCTTGTCGAACCTCAAGGTCGACAGTCGCATCAACCTCCAAGATCGATGACCGGAAGTCCAAAAGCCCGACCGATAGACAACAAGTGATCAACACCGATGGAAAGAGGTCGACAACCTCGACCCTATAAATAAGCCTCCAGTGCAACCGAACAAATCATCTCATATTTTCTGGAAACAGACACGCCGAAAGGTTACCGTTGAGATCAGAGCAAGGACGACACATATCGACCTAACTGGGCAACATCTATCGACTTCCAACATAGATCGACAAATCTCTTTCATCAGCAACTCTAGGTCGTCGATCTCCCTCTCTAGGCGATCAATCTCTCCTCCGAGCCATTGTTCATCCACCTACTTCTGTTGCAAGTCAAGTTAATACCTAAAGGAGAAAGAAGGAAAGAAGTCTGCCGTCACACACAACGTCGAGCCACTTTTTCAATCTTCACGACCGTGATGGTATCCTCTTCCTCTACTAGTGATATTAATCTTGCCATGTCAAGGAAGTAGTCTTTTCACTGGGGTGTGGGGACTAGCCCCACTATCCGTTTCTTGCAATTTCATTCATGTTCCAACCCCTGTATGAACTTATTTAATTCATAGATAATCATTTATCGCATGTTTTGTGAATTGATCACCCACTTTACGTGATTCATTATAATCTTTTACTTCGAGAACTTCAACATTTAAGATTTGAATACCAATTAACTTTGGTTGACACCCTAACGAGAACTTCTGACGGAAAGTCTCCAGGGTAGTGGATAGAGGATCCGTAAGTAACGAGACATCGAGCTTACAAGGATATCTAGTTATGCAAGTTTCTGACGTTGAAAGGAGAAACTTGCATAACTCCAATTATATATTGATACAAATTTGTATTTGAATGATTGCATATATTTGAGTAGTGGCGGTGAAACTCAATTCCACCCTAGTGTTTCCGGCCATTGATAACTAGAACCTTAATCTAATTTGTTATTCTTACAACCTTAGTTAAATAAACCAATCTCAACTTTTGTAATAAATACTAGTTCGTGCTAAGTTACTTCGATTAGATAATTCTTAAAAACATTGTCCCTTGGGATTCGATCCTTAACTGTACTGCGATAAGATCTATC
The DNA here is from genome assembly GCA_963693085.1 of Alisma plantago-aquatica. Classification (NCBI taxonomy): domain Eukaryota; kingdom Viridiplantae; phylum Streptophyta; class Magnoliopsida; order Alismatales; family Alismataceae; genus Alisma; species Alisma plantago-aquatica. The sequence continues at coordinate 205,151,379 of OY856412.1, read as the reverse complement.
CACTTGTGGATGACATTATTGTACTTTAGTTTTGATAAACTCTAAGAATTTCTTTCCTAATGAATTTGTAGTACGATAATATTCCACGTCAGGAACATGGCCATAACTAAGAGGCTTTTGAGCCCTTACAACCAAAATTGTCGGTCTTGTGAGCAGACCGATATTGCATGGTAACTTGTGTGAAAGATCAGGTGATGCAACTTCGATATAGTAGATACTATCAAGTAGTTTCAGGATATTCAAATACAAATCTTCATGTACGTTCTACATAATATCTACAAAGCATTTGTGAATATCTAGTTCAACTTAACGGTGTATTAGTAATAATCCTACTTATGCCAAAGATATTTTAATATTTATTTCTTAATTGACTTGATATTGAGTTCATACGTCTATTCGTTTTTTTTCATGTTTCCACTGAGGCAGTCGACTCACCTATCCTCTAATATTTCTGTGTTATGAACCAGAAGAATGCAAGAATGGTAGCCGCACATGATCCAACCTGATCGGGAATTTTCTCTTATAGCTTGACAGTCTGAAAATAGCTTTGTGGTGTCATTCTGTCCCTACATAACTAGATCTCTAGGGGGGAATTTCGGATGTGTATGATGAACACATTCTCTGTATAGGAGCACTTGATGTGCTTAAAACCTAAGAGCCATATTAATAATTTCAACCCGATAGGATTCGGTATTGCTTATCAAATAATCAGAGACGTAACAGACAGAATACGCAAGGCGTATGAACCGGCATACATAACTGGAAGTATGAATCCATCAGGGTATAGGTCCAGAACTGTTTTTTTTTTCTAGGATATCTTTCACAAGTTTGGGTCATGGGTTGTGATATCCTACGTTCAAGCCGGAGTCAGCCCAATAGTTCCTGCATCAAACGAAATAACCACCGTTAGAAACACTTATACGAACTTTTCACGGTAATGATTAGAAAGAGCAGGCCTTCTTTGTGACTTGTAAATGAAGTTGCTGCATGTAAACCATTCCATAACCAATTCATCACCTGATTAATTGGCGCACAACAACTATAAATCACTAAAAATTGGAGTTGAACCAATAGGATAGAGATCATTATTTTAACTTCTTAAACAGATCTGGTTTCTCTAACACGTTTAAAGTGCTGCTAGCAACGACGACTTTATTGTTATAAAACAGATCTTGATTATTCGGAGGAGACTGACATCCTCCATTACATCCGATTCAGTGCAGAAACTAAAATGGGAACTCACCGAGGGGTAAGGTTGCCTCAGAGTGTCACCAAAGAAATGAGGGGAAAAGGTCCAAATAATCCTTTCCATTATGCTTGACTGCTTGGGAAGGTACATGAAGGAAAATTCTGTGTGGCTGTAGCAGTCAAGGTTTTCGGAATGAAGAGTTTGAAGTTTAAAATAAAGGGCAGGGATTTTCAATTCCTCTCACAGCTGGAAGCTTTTTACAAGTATGGAAGGCTGGAGGACTTTGAGCCCCAGGTTCAATCGTGGTCGACAACAGAAGGAGTTGGCACATAGAGAAACTAGAAGAGATCAATACAGATGAGATCAACATTACAGACAAGGTGTCAGTTGTAGTTAAGCATGAGGGACTCATGCTCTTAAGGGGAGGTTCTCTGAAAGAGGATCCGATCAATCATATGATGAATGTAGTTGGAAAAAGTAACAAAGGGTTTTTAGCCATGGATATGAGCGCACATATTACATGTTTAGGTCAGACTGAAAAGAGACAAATGCTAGAACCTTCTCGCTTCATGCTTGACTGGTGTTGAATCCGACAGTGGTGTGGAAGCTTCATTGCTCGAGAAGTTGGATTTCACGTCAATATTGCACATTTCCCTCGATTAGCAATTGAACGTTTGAGTAAAAACGTCCTAATTAGCATCAAATTCCTGTCTAGTTGGATTCAATACTTAAGGAACTAGTAAGGGAAAGAAGGTATGCCGAGGCATAAGCTCAATTAGATATAACCAAAAATCTTCTACCAGGAACAAAAATTGATCCAAAGAGGAGGCCTTCAAGTGTGAAGGATTACCCTATATATGCTATCAATCTGAAGCGACAATAGGCTTTGTTTTTTAATGTGTGAAGAAAAAAAGCAGGCAAAGGAGGAAAGATTAGTGGAGAAGACTGAAGTGGTCCAGAACCAAAATCCAACAGATTGAAGAAGAGGATGGTAGGGCCTTGCTTGGGCCATAGATCAACTTCAAGTTTGAAGAACTCACCGATCACATTGGGACAGGCCACCCAGCACCAGTAATACTAGGATTCTTGCAAGAGGCCAGGAGGTTCACACAAGATTCCATAATCATGGTAACACATGCAAAGAACACAACAGGTGATAGAGCAGCAAAGAACTAGGGATGCAGTTGATCTTGCTGTAGTGGAGGATTAAAAAGTGAACGAAGATGGGTTTCAATCAATAAGTGGCTGGTATTTGTCCGTAAGAAGGGATTAAGGCTAGTTTGGTAGGGTGTAGCCAAATTGCAAACATTGAATTTGCTGTGTGAAAATATATTGCAAATTTACAGTTTGTCATTCAACTACAGCCTACCAGACAAGCCCTTAGCATCAAACACATAGACAACTATGAAGAAATGGGTGAATGAGTCAGAATATGACTAGTGTCAATCAACAAACAAGAATTGGCATAAATCTCAGAAGCAATCAAACCACCCTAATCTTAGGGCTTGGTAGAATGTGGCTCAAGAGATTGATGGCAACATACCAGTTGCCAAATGAGGAGTTGACTCCAAAGTTGTTAATATAGATCCAAGGAAAATTTTGTAGATAAAAGAAAAATCGAACTACGAAAAAATTATCTGGGCTCCAAGACATACGTTTAATCATAGTTTGGGATAAAGGCAATATTGATGAAATTAGCAGTAGATGCATTTAAAAAATAGGGCCGGTAATGGGTCACGTATCACCCCTTTAACCAACACCCATGCCTTATACAGTAGGTTAAGTGTGAACTTATTCTTCACCCACCACCATTTACCCATTTGCCATTAGTATAAGATTGAATAAATAATTTGGGATTCTAGCCCATTTACTAAATCCTACCAAAAACCTCATAAAACCTCACCACTACTACATTAATTTGGACTATTATATTATTCCAAAAACTTGATCAAAACCGGTAGCATGCTAAAGTTTTTATAATAATGTTAGAGAGAGATTTTCTCAAAATAAACAATACACCAAACAATTTAAGACCTTGTTTGTGAAGATAAATGTTGGTTTTGATATTGATATTTGAGTGTATTTTATCAGAAGCATAATTTGTTTTTTTTTTTTTTTTTTTGGGGGGGGGGGGGGGAGGGGGTCATAACTTGTTATTATTTAACTTTTTTTAGGAGTATTTTGTTTTTTATGTAGGGATATCACATTACCTAATGTTCTTTCTATATAATACATAGGTCAGTGACATTTCCAGACTTTTTATGACTTACATGATTTCTCATGATCTTACTCGATTTTCTCATTTTTCGATATAAAAAAGTTTTTAGTTGACTTCATTGTTCACCTTTTTAAACTAGTCTAGCGGTTCTTATGATGTGTCCTAACCAAATCCAATGTCGCACATCCCCCCTCTCCTACTCCCAACCTACAACGATAGAGGTTTACTCTCACCTTCTTGTAAAACAATACTCTCTCCCACATCTTCCATCTCATGACATAAACATGAAATCGAGATATATATGGGAGACACACATATATATATCATATGTGTGTACATCCAAATAAAATATATCATGAAAACATATGCATATATATATATATATAAGTGTGTGTGTGTGTGAACACATGTATATAGATATAAATGCAACGTAAATAGCAAACTTATTTTGTATTTTTCTCAAATAGTTGACCAAACTTTGACTGAAATTTAACTATATAACATTTCCCTGATTTTTCCCAAATAATGACTTTATCAAGCAAGTCGAAAAATTTCCGAATTCCAAACATCATGTAACCGTGTTAATTAATAAGTAATCATTCTCACTTATTCTACATAGTATGAGAGCATAAATCCCTCATCTTTTCCTTTCTCTCCGTTCCTCCTTTTTTATATTGGTTTACTCCACCCCTCCATTCTTCACTGCAGGACACCCCCTCCTTGTTCCTCCTTCCGTATGTAAGTCCCCTCTCTTCTTCCCTTTCTTCCTATTTCTTCTGAACTACGACCTCACTTGTTGCTCCTCTTCCCTTCTTGCATTTGCAACGGGTGGGGGAAGCTGGTGATTCTTGGGGTCAGCCCCCCTTCAGGTTATCAGCCAACAAGGTGTGGATAAGGCCCCCTGCAAGGGAGTGAGGTAGGGTGAGGCGGGATGTCTCCTCTTAACGGTTAGGGTCGTCATACCGTACACATAATTTTTTCTTCCTTGCGAAGAAAAGCATTAATTGTTTGATGATGTTGTCTCATCTCCTTCCCAAAATCTGTTTTCCTCATGCGTGAGAATGTAGTTAGTGCCTAATCAGAACTGCAATGCCCCAATTTTCTTCTCATAATTGGGCGTTGACACTTTTTTGCTCTTAAAGAACAGCACAGTGCTTAATCATGTCAGATAAACTAGACAAAGCTGCAAGCTTCTACCAAAGGCACTCCTGTTGATAGGAATATAAAAGTGGACAGTACCGGCTATGTCCTCGATCAATGACGTTTAAGCGTTGTGGTCTCACAAGAAGAAGCACATCCTCACCACGGATGCATCCAATTTGGTTTCAGATGACTGTGATGCCTATCGAATGGGTTGCCTCAGCTATGCTTAACAACATGAAAGAATCAGTAGCCAAACAAGTCATGATATATAGCCTGCGAAGACCATGTGGAAGTCGTTGAAGATACGATACTCTCACAGCAGTAACACATCTCACTTGTACAAGGTTCTTACGGACATCTAATCATGGAAGAAGGGTAACCTGGGTCTAGTTGATACTATGACACTCTAACGTATCTCTGAAACAAACATGACATTTATCAACCTCTCACTACAGAGTTCCAAGAGATAAAAAAACAACATGAAATCATTCACTTAGCACATTTTCTTTTGGTCCTTGGCTTTGATTTCAAGTCTGTCAAGGATCACTTGATGACGCAAGAGAAGATTTCCACTCTTGAGGAACTTACCACATTTCAAGCATCAATGATCATATCCATCCGCATGACCCCTTAGCATTAGCTGCTCGTAGAGGTCGTGGTCGTGGTCATGGTGGTCCTACCGACAAGGGGAGAGGTTGGGTCGTGGGTCTGACACTGGTGGTTGTGGTTGTTTCATTTGTGGTCATTGCCACATGACAAATCATTGTTCTCATTGTTGTTGCATAAAGTTTGGTATCATTCTTAACGTCCCAAAATCAATCCCGCTTTTGTTGATGCTTGACATTATTCATATGTGCTAATCACAAGTGAAAAATATGATTTTCTCCGCTCTGTATCCTCAAGTACCTCAAATGAGCCCTCTAGTTCTCAAATGGATGCAAGTGTACATCGAGGTACTGGCATTCATGCCCTTTCCTCTATTATCCAATCTATAGGATTGCAGACTCTAGTGCCCCCTCTCATATACTGACAAACTTCATTATTTCACATTAGGACTCCTCTAGTAAAAGCCTTTCATTTCAATGCAAATGATGGCTCTCTATCTCCTATTGCAAGTCTTGGCAGTGTTTCTCTAAATAGGTCCTTATCTCTTGATAATATCCTACATGATTCCTATATTTGCTCTCAACTTGTTATCTATCAAATAATTAACAACTTATCTTCATTGTCGTGATTTATGATACCCTTTTTCATTTAGCAGTCCATAAGATGCAACAGATCAATGGTGGCTTTAAGTGAGATGCTCTCTACTATCACCAATCATCCATCACTTATCCTATTGTCTATATGGGCAACAAATCTCTTCAACTCCATCATCGTCTCAGATATCCTAGCATGTTTATCATTTGCCACCAATTTCCATGCATCCCTACTTTTGAGATCCTTAGGTGGAGGCGTGTCAATAAATACTTTTCTCTCACAACAAGTGAAACGTGTAATTGTTCCCTAAATGTTGTTCATGGAGATCTTTGGGGACATGACATATTGAGAATCATATGAATCATAAGTATGTTCTGGTTCTCGTTACTGATTTCTCTTGCGTTTCTTGATTTTCTTGCTTTGAGAATAATATGAGAATGCTACTATTATCAATATTTCCTTTCATGAAATAAAGGTGTAATTTTCTTCCCCTGTTAAGATCTTTTATAGAGAATATGGTTTTGAGTTTGTTAATAATAAGTTTGTAGCGTTCTTTTAGTTTACGGGGATTGCTCATCAGACCTCTTGTATTAAAACCTCACAACAGAATTGTGTTCCCGAAACAAAAGTATGCCATATACTTGATGTTGCTCGTACCTTTGAGAATAATGCATGTTCCTTCCTCTTACTAGTTAGATGTTGTTTGAACTACCAATATCCTTATGAAAGGAACCTCATCTTGTATTTTCAGGGGGTTATTCTGTACAGCGACTCTTTTTCCACGCAAGTCCCTTTTCCCGATCTCTTAAGGGAATTTAGTAGTATCAGTTTTGTCCACTTGTTTCAACTCGACGAGTTGTATCCTCAGCTGTGAAGTGCATTTTCTTAGTTACTTGAGGACTCAAAAGGGGTATCGTAGTTTTGATCCGTCTATTGAACAATTCTATGTTAAAGCGAACGCCACCTTTTTTTGAAGACAAGTGTTTTATCTTTACACACTCCTTTGGATTCTACGATTCATACTATACCCATTCCGCCTATACTACTACACCACCATCATCACATAAGCTTCCAATTCTATCCATGAAAGATGATGACACACTCCTCCATTGATTCCAAACCCCCTGACTATTGTTGTGACCTCCTATACAATCTGGTATATCTGATGAAGATCCGTCTCAAGATCGTATTCTGATCTTGATGTTCCTGTTGTTATTTGTCAGACAACCATATCTATGAAGACTCATGCTAAATATCCTTTCTCATTTTATGACACTTAATAAATGTCCACTATCCTCCTCATCATCATCTAGCCTCAGTCCCAACTGTGTTGGGGTCGGCTACATGGATCCTTCGTTTCCATTCCGCTCTATCATGGGTCATATTTTGGTCGAGATGTAGAGATTTAAAATATCTCTTTAAAAGCTCTTCCCATGTTAATTTAGGCCCCCGTTGTGTCGAAACCCTTGCATATTTATCACTGCACCCGGGTTCGATGCAGCGCGTCGCTAGATAGGGACGCTCCAACGAAATTTTTATAATCATAGAAAGAGTGACAAAGTTTTCATGGCTGGCCGTCAACCTACCACCAACCCTCCTCCTTTACCCGGACTTGGGACCGGCTACATTTGCACAAAATGTACGAAACATAAGCAGAGTTAATAAATGTTCACTATAGAAAAGTCATTTTCTTTTTTTGTAGACCCTCATCAGCTACATAGGATCATCATGAATCCTTGCAGTCCCCTTCAAAGAAGTCTGCATGGATGAGGAATATATCTCTGCTTTCTCATCAAACGTGAACTTGTTAGAATTACCTTAAAAGTGCATTTGTGGTTAGATATTAATGGATCTACACTCTGAAATACCTCCCTGATGCCACGACTCATTGCTATAAAGTAAGTCTTGTACCCAAGGGTTATGCGCAAACATATGGATTTGACTATTTTGGGATACTCTCAGGGTTTCTCATATCAGCTTTGTTCACATTATTCTATCTATTTTCTTTACTTGGTTGGGACATTCATTAGATGGACATCAAAAATGTTTTCTTATATAATAATTTTGACATAAGAGGTTTATATGGAGCAACCTGCTAGGTATGTTGTGTGTGTGTGGGGGGGGGGGGTATTCTAAAGTTTGCAAGCTAAACAAAGCTATTTATGGAGCAACCACCTATGATCCTCTACTTCCTCTTGGAGATTTTCATAGCCCTAAAATAGCTAATGTCAATAAATATAAAGTAGTTGTTGGGAAGATTTTGCATTTATCAGTGACACATCTAGAATTATCCTATGTTGTTGGATGTTTACGTCTTTTTATTCATTAGCTTCATAAGGTTCATTGCATAGGCATTCTACTATAGGTTTTTGCACTTATGTACACAAAAACATTTTCACCTAGAGAAGCAAGAAGCAGAATGTTGTATTGTGAATCAAAACATAGGGCTATGGCCCATGTTGTCTGTTGATTTTTTTGTGGTGTCTTTACTCCAAGACTTCTCCATCTCTACTTCTACTACTACGCCCATGTACCGTGATAACAAAGATGCTACATTCATTTCCATGAAATCATATCTGCAAAAATGAGCTAATAAGCATATTGAGATTGAATGCCATTTTATTAGAGATGCAATTCTTGATACTCCTTACATTCTTAAGAAATGATTAGTTGACCAGATTTATTCACGAAGCCTCTTCCTTAGAAACGCATTCAAGTGATACGTTCAGGTTAAGCTTACATGATAAGACACTCCAACTTGAGGGGAAGTGCTGAATGTTTTATGATAATATACTTTATAAGGTGTTGGTCTTTGTTTAGTATCAAACTGAATAATTAGGATAGTGTTAATTATTACTTTTTATAAGAATCTATGAACACGTGTTAATCATCAAGTAATCAATCTCATGTATTCTACATCTATGTTGTTTGGGTTCCAAGAAAAGAACTAATAAGCTATTTATAATGAAAAAAAGAACAAAGAATGTGGCCCCGTAGGGCCATCCCAGAACAAAGAAACGAATGATGTGTTTCTTTAAAGGGGATCTCATAGGTTAGGCTCCCCAAAAAACTAGTAGTAAACTAGTAATCATTGTCATGTATATTGTAATTAACATGTAAGTAGGGCTCTCCTAGAATCATGGTCCGGTGATATATGGGTTAGCCTACCTACTAGGGGCTTCACGCCTCTAGTAAATGGCAAAATCCCTATGCTTGGGCTTGTTTCTGGCTTGTCTGTGGTTGCATTGGGTTGTAGAAAGATTGATCCCTTTTAGCTTGTATCATATTTATATAGTATCTAAGGAGGATCATGTCCCTTATCATCAAGCAATAAAGACGGAATGCAGAAATCCATGACTATCTAATGAACCCCTCGACATTCACTCAAGTATGCCCATTGTGGATAGAATCTTTGCTCATGAGGGGAAGTATGAAGCAATACATTTAACAACAACATACTATATTCAAAGAGATTCAAGAAATCATTTTTTACAACATGTCTAGTTAAAAAAGTATGAAAATCATCTTTTTTAGTTCCTTTATATTTCGAGTGGTAGGCTTATCACTTATAGAGTTTATTATGTAAATGGGCTTAAGTTTATTTGGATTATTAGGATTTGAGTCCATGCTCATATTAGTCCCCTCTTCAATATATAGGAGTAGGGTTTTGCCTATATGATTAATCCATTTGCCTCCTATCTTATTTTTTCATATTCGAAATCTAAAAGCCGAGCCATCAAGTAACATGAAGAAAAGCCACCGAGTGATAGGAGGAAAAAAGATACTCAGCCTACGCACCGTCGCCCTTTGTTCCTTTGTATGCCGCCCGCAGACCTCTTGCAGAGACTGCTTCTGCATGCCTCTCTTTTTGTACCAGCCACCACCTCCCCACTCCATTGCATTTTTGTTTCCTATTTTATAAGAACAAGAAACCAAAATGTCTCTCTCCTACCCTCCCTGCGTTGTTAAGACCTTGCTTTCTCTCCACCTACACCAAGAAGCAGCAGCCCCAGATTGACGTCCCCACTACACAAAGACCATCATCCTTACCCATCTACAAGTCTGACCTCATGTTGGGGCAATACAGGGAACTGGATGTTGTCCCCTTTGTTTCAGAGCAAGCTGTCAGATGTCCCAAGTCTGATGTTGCTCAATACTCACCCTCTGCTGGGTTTCTTAGATGAGGAGGCCACTGTTGTTCCACCCTAGGTTGCTATTGCCTGCAGCCTTGTGCCTACAAAGGATGTGCATCTGCCGAAAGGAGAGGATAAGCAACCATAGAATGTTTCCTCTTATTCCTCATCTTCTCAATGGTCATCATACAAATCAATTACCCTAGAGCAACCATCGCATAAACCCAAATCCACAGAGAATTCTCTACTCATCAGCGGCGGCAAGACCAGCAAGGGCAGTGTAAAGTTTGCCTCAACCCCTTTTGCAGCATCTAAAGGCCGCGGCAAGGAGAAAAGAAGAAAGTCTTAGCCGGTGATCTAGACTGTGGAAGACCCTCAGACCAGCCAGGGCCGCAACAATCCAATCACTCACCATCCAACCCTCTGTACATACCAACCTCTTTGGATCGTCCGAGATAGTGCAGCCATCACCGGATCAAAACGACTATGAGGATACCGACTGTGAGGATTTATGCTTGACCTTCCCTGTGAAAGCGTTGTTACTGTCCATTGCTTTGGTTTCCATTGATCCAGACCTAACATATAATTCATTTGGCCTAGACCTTGAAAGTGAAAGGTCGTGTATGGATGTTATACAACATGGATTCCCAGAAAGACATAGATTATACAAACAATCCTAAGGTGCTGACGGGGGCAGTGACCCCCAAACGATGTTGCGACTGATTATCGATGAAGTTGTGGGGCTACCTTTCTTCATTGTGATTTCTTTACCTATGTATGTCTTACTACTAATTAGATTCCTTTTTATCAATGATATTTGTTGGAGGATTGTCACGTTTTTTAGTTATCGGGAGTCCCTTTTATCATCGTCCACCTAGCGAGAAATAGATGCATAATCTTTTTATATTAAAGAAAAGTCTCACAAAATTTCTTTGAAGATCAAGTTTGAGAAAGAGTTCACACATCCCAAATGAACAAAGATTGCTCTTATGAATTCCTTTTCAACATCGTGTTGTTTGGTGTTCTCTTCCTCTAACTCGGTCCACAACATCTTGTCCCTCTGCATTAAACTCTCACTTTGATTGTTACTTTCCCTAGGATGGAGTAATGATCAAAACTAACTTCACAAGACAAGCCAATCATGGTGAAAAGTGAAAACCATTTCCTCCCATTAGTACAAAAATGTTTGTCGGATTTGCCAAGGCCAAGTACACTTCTTACAACATCAAGAATACATACAGTCCCTCTTGTAATATTCCTAGCCAAAACATCATCATCATTAAAGGTTGATGAAAGACAACCTGTAAGATATTGTAGCCTTCCTACCACACACTAAACCATCTTCATTTGCACGATTGATTTCCTCTCACTGAATCCTCTAATTCCAGGCTTCCAGCCGACCCCTAACGTGAAATGAAATTTTACTCACACAGACTACTACTGATATTTGCACAAGTTATAGATTAAAGATAAAGGTGGTGCTAGGTTAAATTAATTGTTCAAGGTCTATTTGTGTTAAAAAAACGTTGTACACATCAATTAAAGTTATATATTAAGACTACGAATGATGCTTCAATCTACTGGTCCCCACTTAAGGTTAATTGCTTATGTTAGGCAGACTTATGGAGCAAAAGCAGAGAGAGATTAAAACCGTGTTTAGGTTTTCATGCCATGATTTGCATGTGGTGGTGGTATTTCTCTTGATTCTACTATTTGGCTTACATTCTTCACTGCAGAAATAGTAGGAGGTAGAATAACTTGAGAGAATCAAGGAATAAGAGTATTTCTATATTGTTGTCCACCACTATGTAAGTGATCTTTTGGGATTACAGGAACTGGAATTTGATTACTATGAACTATGAAGTCCTATCCATATTTCTTTGCCTAGGTCTATGTTTGCAGTATGAATTTCAAGCTTGTTTCCTGTTTCACATAAGATAAATTTATGGTCGTGGGTTTGGGATTTCAAGTTAGAATCCCGATTATGTTGCTGCTGGGTAGGACCAACACCCAACTAATCCCAATCCCACCCCCCCAAAAAAAATCCATAAATGTAAATTTTGAAGATGGACAAATCCTATTAATGCCAACATAAAGAGAACTTCAAGTTTCAAAAAAACTCAAGGTAGTTGCTACTAGAGTAGCTCTTCATTTACTTGAGGTGTATGACATCTTTCATTAAAGTTATACAGTTGTCCTATGCCTGTGTTCTACATTTTGCACTTTGTTGATTTCTAAACCTGCTTGATTTTGTCATTTATGTTCCTATTATATACTTGATAGTTGATAAGCATACTGGCAACGAGACATTATCTAATCCACTTGCATTAGTTCCATAGATTCTAGCTACTAAGTTGGGATGGTGAATCTTAGCTAGCAAGTTGGTCTCTGTAAGATGTTTGCAATGATGAAACCAAAATAGCAGATATAAAAGACGGGGATTTGAGAAAGAGGAATATGTGTGTATATCTCATTCAATCACCACTGGAACAGTGGTTAGTTACTACAGAATTACTGATGAAGCTACTTCAAGAACTATGAAGAAAGTTTGATCAATATGAAAGGGTTACAACAATAGTTCAAAGGATGGCAACCAGTTAGAACAATCCTGGTTACTAAATTGGATAAATGAGTTTAACACATGTGAGTAGTGAGATCCATCTTCGTAATTCATAATAGTAAAGTAGTATACTATTAGAACTTGATTGCAGGTGCCGAGGAATAAAAATTATCATTCAGCAATATCTCTATCCTGTTGTAGTGGTGGCACCAGAAAAGGGATCACAAAACATGGAACAGGACCAAAGTGCACATTCCTACTCATGGGTCAGAAGAATTATAATGGAAGTAATGGAGAAAACGGCCCAGTGAAATGATTATCATACCTAACTTAGTGTTGAAGATTAGCATAAGCAGTAAGCTGGTGCTTATAGCAATTAACAAGTACTTCTCTCAAGCCGTGCTGTTATGCTATGCTATAGTTACACATATTAGAGATATAAGCCATATTGTGTTTATGGGCTAAATGGGCCATGTTGTATACCATATCTGAGTCTGTACTTGTAGTACCTTGTACCTTGTAACACTCCTATATAAGGAGGGTCATTTGCTAATTGTAAATTGAGAAATAACAAGTTGCTTATTGAACAACACCTAAAATGATAGGACATCTTAGTAGATCAGCTAGTGTTGGCCATGGAGTCATGGACACTTGATATCTGCTGGGATCGTGCTGTTTTTTTGTGGTTTACATTCTGGGATATTATCTACCCTGTAACAGATCCTAAGCCATGCCTGAATGAGTTCTAGTCACCCATGTTTGCATCTGATGTATGGTAGGAGAAGGTTGGCTGGTTCACCCAAAAGGTATGGAAATGTGAAGCAGAACAGAGACACCATTGTGGTCAAAGATGTCATGCAAGATGAAATAGATGCCGTCTAGATAGTCTTGAGATTCTGAATTGCTTTGAGGGATATTTCTGTTCTCTAATCTTTTGGCGAGGGAAGTCAATATAAACTTGATGTATCAGTCTGACCCCCCCATCACATTTTGAACCTCTATTGGAAACCATGTGTAGTGGTTTCTCTTAGCTACACCCTTGAGGACTTTTACTCTGTGTTGTGACCTGAATATTTAAAATTCTGCTTTGTCTATATACACTAATCCCAATGTGCTCTCAGATTCCATCTCTGAACCCTTAAAACATTGGACACAATTCAGATATCACATATCTACAGCTCAATATGGTGCTAAGCATATAAAACATGTCAACATTGAAATCTTTTTTTCATTTGTGAGGGAACTGCCCCCAGAGCCACTTAGTGACCCACCGCAGAAGCGTAAACCCTCGGGCCCTGAGAGCCGCAACCACCCCGAAACCTTTTCAAATGAAGAGTTGGCTGTCCTGTGCGATGGGTAAACAGTTCCGAGGAATGGCCCTAACTTCGGTCAAACTTGGAACCCTTCATTAGGGTCTACCAAGCCGTATCACCTCATCTGTTCCTCACCAACAATTTGACATTTTTTACTGATCTATTAATAGCACAATATGGGCATATTTCTCAAATGAAGTTCCAGAATTGGAAAAGTAATTGATATCGTGGTGCCTGAACGTGTGTCAGTTGTTATTATATAGCTGTTTAAAATGAAAAATTATGTCAAACTAGTAAAAACATGTCCAGTGTTTTACAAATGTCAGGCTGTGTATGAAACATTGATGGTGTAGAAGTTTGATCGAACTCATTAATTATGTTCACATTAACGATCTTATTCTTTTGATAAAAACAGTTGGAGGTTTACTGTTATAATTAAATCAAATCATTAGTTTGCCATGAATACCATTTACTAAGTATTACTCCACGCCAACAAGAAAGTAGAGTATTAGCTTGCTAGAGGAGACCTAATAAGCATTTATCAACATAGATATATACATGACATACCACATGCCAACCTCCCTCCAGCATTCCCAGTGGAAAGGCTAAGCTCTTGACCCCCTGTACATAAGCAAAAAGGAGACCAGGATTGAGAGTGGTGTCAAAAAAAGGCTAATGAAGTAAGAATCAGATAAAGGAGAAAGAGTAATTTACCTTTTCCTAAATCATCTTCAAGTTCATGAACAACAAAAGCTCTTCCAATGACAGCATTAGGACCGGTCAATGGGATCTGACCATACAGTATGCGTATAAAGAACATAGGACAGAAATAACTTGCAGACAACAGCTAGTGTGCACTATATCTATAGTGAAACTAGTAGATATTAGAATATATATATATTTTTTCTGAGAATGAACAAAATGTAAGTGAATTTCCAATCAACAATTCGGAAAGTGTCTGAGTGCAGCCTAAGGGAGATCACTTGTATGGGATCGAACAATAATTAGCATGGTAAATTTGGTTCGAGCATTATCATACCTGGGAGTCTTTGATAGTTGCCTCGGCCACACCTTCACAAAACATCATCAAACCACCAAGCTTATAAGATTTAATATAATTATAAATAGCTCAGAAATAAAATGTCACGTTTAGAATAAGAACTACCATTGGCATCAGCAACCACGTTTCCAAGGTCACCGGCATGTCGGACTTTATCTCCCGGGCCACCGTGTGTCATGCTAGTGGGATTAAAATGAGGCCCTGAATAAGACAACAACAAGAGGAAAATTTCGAGCACTATACGGAAAACAAATACAAATTCAGAATTCAACACAGTCGTGCTCTACCGGTGGATACACAGCCCTTAGAAGTGTCACCAAATTCGTGCTGCAAGAAGTGAGACCCAATGAGATTCAGGAAGGCGGTTGTCTATATAAGCAATGTCCAGAGGGAAAACTAAGGACGCCTTTCCTCACCAGATGGAAGCCGTGGGGTCCTGGAGCAAGCCCTGTGATTCTAACAGACACGGTAGTAGGACCTGCAAGGCCAAAGAAAGAGACAAGTTCCCACTCAAAAACCAGTAGAGGCACTATACTAACACTCATCAACAACCATTGCATAAAATGAGACGTTCTACAAAAAAAAAAAAGACTATAGACGACTTCCCAAGTCAAAGTAGGGATCGGAAATAACTCAGCAACTAGATAGTTAAATTTCCAAACAATTAAAGAAAGCATCAACGGTAAAAAAAGAACCTTCGTCTTTCTGGACGAGCGTGACGACCCCCTCGACGTCAGAGTTTCCCTTTAGCACGGCGACGGCCTTCTTGGTCGTGGCAACCACTCGTAGCTTCTGTGACGGAGCCACATCAGTAATGTTCGGTCCGGTAAAGGGAAAAGAAATGCCCTGCAGCTTGAGGGGTTGGGCCACGGACAAGCCCTGGAAGAGGCGTGCAGAGGTAGCTGAGGAGAAAGGCTGGGGAGGCAGCGCAGGTGCGAGATGGTGAAGGCTGGCACCGAGGACGGTTTGCGCGGCCAAAGCAGCCAAAATGGCTTCCATAACGCAGAGCTACGCAAGTGCAGCGTAGGTAGGTAGGGGAGCTGCTAAGCAAGGTGTGGATGCCCGAGAAGAAATGCGACTTCAATATGAACGACGAAGGGACTGGAGGCGAGCCTAGCCCGGCCACAAAATGATAAGGCATTTGCATTGTCACCAATGGCAGACCCATGATTTTTTTTTTATGAAACTTAATTGCATAGACAAAGATTAAAATACAACCGCATATTAATATGAAAAGGGATACAGAAAGTTTTAACATTAAAAAATCAGGTTAAAAGCCTCAATAGTACTAGGAATGTCAATGATGCCATGAAGTCTGAAACCAAGAACGAAAAGATAGTGACCAAATGTTCAGACATAAAAATCAGGAAGGCACCCCGCCAATAATCCTTAAAAGTAGATAGATGGAAAATCAGAATCCATTTGTCTCTATCAAAATCTCTTCAAACAGCTCCCAATTATATTATTTTTGAGTTCCTACCGACTTTTTTAGTTATCATTTATGTAAAACAAGTCGGTCAAAATGATGGTGTATGTCTTCTGTAAAATTGTCTTCTCTCTCAATTGAGAAGGTTGATTATGATTTTTCTTAGCTTCGATCTATGGTAATATGTAGATCTTAATGTAAGAAAAGGTAGTATGAGTCTTGTACATTTCTGATTAGTCTAATGGTGTTGTATTTATTGTTGTTATTATTTCTTTCAGTCCAAATGGTCCATATCATGGAGGCCAATAACAGTTTATTGTTGGTATAGTAGAAGACATGTGCTTGTGTTGTATTTAAATTAATCTAATACATGACTCAAAAATATAAAATAGTAGGGGGCAAGGGGGTAGTCCAGTGGTGCGACTCGACAATCCCCAGTGAAGGGTCCCAGGTTGGTTTCAAGGTTTACACTTAGCTGAGTCGGATCCAATAGTGGCCTAGTCCGGGAGGGGTTCCTCCTAATAAAAAAAATGTATAGTAGTACACTTTTTATCTCATATAATATATCTTTTACTCACATATTTACAACACAAAATAGAGTTATAAGATATAGAATTAGTACTCATAATAATTTATACATAATATGCTAAAAAGTAGTTTGATTAACAACCAATTAACTCCCTCCAACATGTAAAGTATAACTCGTATAACTCTGCTCTCCTTTTTTGACATGTGAATGTTAACTACTAAAAAGATAGTTAAAAAATAACAAAATGATTAGCAAAGCAATCAGAAAAAAAAATGGATTAAATAGGTCGATAAACTGACTGTCGACCCAATTGATAAATTTTAGATTAAAAAATGATTTGGTTCACAATTAATATTAATAATTTACATACATCCTAAAATCTACAACATGTCATTGTCCAAATTACCATTGTTCCTGTTTTTTTTCGAGACTAAATTAGAAAAAATAGTAAGGAAAGTAAATAAAAAATATGAATAATACAAGCAAAGAGACTAAGTAGGTTGATGAACTTACAATCATCCCAGATCAACAAAATTTCAGCGTAAGATTGATATTTTTGTCAGGTTCACAATTACTACTCGTAATGATTTTCATACAACCTGTTAATAAGAACAACTGGATTAAATGCAGCCAACTCTCTCTGACATGAAATATGTCATTAAGGAAATTAAATGACAGCTAACTCCCTCCTACACAAAACATGTCACTACAAAAAATTATCTCGACTCTTTATTTTTCAGAACAGATAGACTACAAAATAAAGTTATAAGCATGGTGACGAATTGATTGTTATGTAAGTCGTCAAAACAATCTAAACTTAAAATTGAATCAGATATAGAATTAGTACTCTTAATAATTTATACATAATAGGCTAAAAATTAGTTTGATTAACATCCAATTGACTCCCTCCAACATGTAAAGTATAACTCTGCTCTCCTTTTTTTGACATGTGAATGTTAACTACTAAAAAGATAGTTAAAAAATAACAAAATGATAAGAAATGCAATTAGAAGAAAATGGATTAAATAGGTCGATGAACTGACTGTCAACCCAAATGATAAATTTTAGATTAAAAAATGATCTGGCTCACGATTAATATTAATAATTTATATACATCCTAAAATCTACAACATGTCATTGTCGAAATTTCCATTGGTGCTATTTTTTATCGAAACTAAACTAGAAAAAACAGTAAGAAAAGTAAATAAAAAATATGAATAATAAAAGCAAAGAGACTAAGTAGGTTGATGAACTTATAACCATCCCATATCAACAAAATTTCATCTTAAGATTGATATTTTTGTCAAGTTCATAATTACTACTTGTAATAATTTGCATACAACCTGTTAATAAGAATTGTTGGATTAAATGCATCCAAATCTCTCTGACATGAAATATGTCACTGTGGAAATTAAATGGCAGCTAACTCCCTCCCACACAACACATGTCACTACAAAAAATTATCTCGACTCTTTATATTTTAGAACAAATACACTACAAAATAAAGTTATAAGCATGGTGACAAATTGATTGTTATGTAAGTCGTCGAAACAATCCAAACTTAAAATTGAATCATATATAGAATTAGTACTCATAATAATTTATACATAATATGCTAACAATTAGTTTAATTAACAATCAATTGACTCCCTTCAACATGTAAAGTATAGCTATGCTGTTATAACCTCAAATTTCTGAAAATATAATGTAAAAGGCATTTCTCTTTTAATGACTAAATGAGATCTTTTTCTTTGAATTGTGATGATTTTCGTATGAGATGGCTTTTATTGATTGATTGTGGGCCTTGTAGGCCATTAAGCCCAATTGAAAAGAAAAAGGAATTAACAAGGAAAAGAAATTGACTAATAAAAGGGAAATATGAGAAATTGATAATTAAAAGAAGATAATGGTAAACTAATATTCCCCAATATGGGAATCCGTGCCTTTGGGTTTCCTTGAGGTCCAAGGGACCCAAAATAATGAGATAAAGGCAAAAGAAATAAGGATAAGAATTAATTGGGAGTAATTAATAAGAAAACTTGGGAGAGAAGAAATCCTTTTCATACATTGATTTTTGCTTCCCAATTTTCGTACAAAGATAGGGAATATTAAAAGGAACTTTCCTTTAAAATTTGAGACCAATCAGAGTTATGGTGTGAGAGATATTAATTTTGCAAGATTATCTTGGATTTGGGAGTTTTCCTGAATTAAATGATAAATGTATATTCTTTCCTTTGAACGCAGGTGATGAGGTTCGTTGGATCCTAATCTGACGATGGACGCTCATCGTCTAAGTCCTACTGGGACTAGGACTCTGCGTGTTTTCTGAGGGACTTTCCCTCTTAGATTTCTCACGATCCAATAGGTTTGCAAGCTGGATGGTGTTGCCATTAAACTCATGAGTCAAAACTGAAGAGTTTGATCCTTGGTTTGATGGGGAGTAGTTGTCGATTGGGAAAGTTCCCAAATCGCGGACCTGCCTCGACCATATAAATAGGGGAGGATGCTCTGAGGCATCGACATCTCTTTCATCTATCCCAACTGCTGTGGGATGATGCAAGGATCGTGAACGTGCATTCAATTTCTCGTTTGGGGTCGACCTGCACTAGCGACTGCTCAAAGATCATCGCCGGAGTCCGGCGGGTGGTGGCCGACCTTTGTGTGTTCCCGGTGAGCAATTGGGAGTGTCGTCAAGTTCGAAGGGAGGCGGCGGGGCTATCTGGACCATCGACGTGAGCAAAGGCGCCCTGAAGCCCAGAGTCAACCTCGCGGTTGACCGGCGTTGCTACAGCAGCAGAGACGCAAGGAAGAAGAAGAAGGAGGCTCTGGTCATTTACCAACTTGCCCCTCCACGCCACCTTTGCTGGTAAGGACATTCCCGTCCTTTGCATCTTTTGACCGCAGTGTTAAGGTGCGTGTGATCATGGCCGCTGGATCCTAAGTGGACCACCGGACCATTGATCGAGCGATCCTCGATTTTCCTAATTAGTTGATAAATTGATAAAAGTGAATTATCTTAGAAAAATCGTATCTGGAGATAGGAAACTCATATGGAGAAACTTAATACATGAAAAATGACTAGAAAAATATGAGGGATTTAATAAAAAATAGTTTGAGACCATGAATCTGACTCGTTTTGTAAAAGTATATTTCTAGAATAGAAAAAGGATTAATTTGTGGATAAAAACCCTAATTGTTGATAAAAAAGTGTAATTAGTCTTTCAATTAAGTTAATTTGAGTATGGTTAACTTATTTTCTATTTTAGATAATTATTAACCTGTTTTGATGATAGAATTACAAGTTTAGGGTTTGTAACTCCATATGTGGATTAAAATGTTTGGAAACCCTAATTTAGAAAAAGAAATGATAAAGTAATTCGAAATTAGGGTTTAATGGACTAAGTCTGATCTTAGGAATCTTAATGGATGATTCAGCAAGAAAATTAGGGTTTGATGTATAATTTGATAAAAGTAAGGTAAAGGCAATAAAAAGGAATAGAACCCTAATTATGGTCAAAACCCTAAAAAGGGCAAATAACCTAGGAAACCCTTAGAATTATTGAATCATAATGACATGATTAATAATAGAGGAATTAAATGCCTTTTTCAGGAGATTGTGTGTGTGCTTGCTTGATTTCCTGGTTGATTAAGTTAATTCTGCATTCAAGTCTTCATTAATAGGTATGTGGTTAATTATGAATAACCGCTTTAGTTTCCCGAGAGATTCCCAGATGTTTAATCGCATTGAATGCAACTAAACTGTTTGGATGTTCATATTGCAATTATAAAGTGACTATGACTATCACCATTTAATATAAATGTGTAAATCCTACACCTACATGCCACCCTGATGGAAGATGCCATAAAGGTCAGGCCCAGGAGGGTAGACCAATGGGCACCATGAGAGGTGACCCTAAACACCAAGCTCGGGAATGAGAAGGTGATTGATGAGGCAAGACTAAGGAGCACCATGAGAGGTGACTCCCAGGCACCAAGCTCGGGATTGAGAAGGTGGCCTTAGGTCAAATCTAGGGTTGGGGCAAAAGCGGTGGGGATTGTCACATGGAAATTGTAAATTGACTTGTTAATTACCTTGATTGCAATACTTAAATTGTTAGACCTAATTGTAAAATTTTTGGTTGCCTCCACATACCAGCAATTGCTGATCGATGTTTTGTTTGTCGGCGTTTTAGGTAACATCCTGAAAATCACAAACAGAAAAGTGGCACATCGTGAAAATAAGAAATAAAATGCACGGAGGATTAGATAGAGTACTTCAAGCTGTGGATAGTTAGATTTCCCAGTTTTATAAAGGTAAGTAAAAGTTTTAATTTTTGTACCCAATTCTAGTTTAGTTAGTAGAATTTATAATTATTGTTGATTATATGTTGAACCTTTGATCCTGTAAATTGGTTAATGGCTCTGACCTTCGGGTCTCCCTTAATTGGGGGTTACGGGGAGGCGGGGTCGTTACAATTGGTATCAGAGCGTAGGTTCTCCATCTAATCATCAATAATTATTAAATTTTACAAATTCCATAGAACCGAGGGAGTTATTAGAGGAGTGCTCGAAAGATTGAGGTGTCTAGAAAAGGATCACTTCTGGGGGCTGGCAAGATTCTCCTCCGCACCGCTAGTCGGAATATGAGGACTCTCGGATTGTGTGACTGCCTGGCCAAAGTCTTAGGGTATGAATCGAAATAAGATACCTCTAGGACTCTCTCATCTTGTTCATCCCTTCGCAACTCAAATTCTATTAAGGACCTTAAGGATTAGGGTTTTCCCTCTTCTCCTCACCCTCTTGAGGTATGGGTAAAGATAACAAGGTCTAAGGAATCCTCCACCAAATTAATGAAAAGCATGTAAATAAGATGTCATGGACATAAGCTTAATAGATAAAGCGCAAAGAATAGATAAATGCTTAGGTCGGATGACATGAGTTCTCATTGCCCTCAGGAGAGACCTGAGGATAGACCTCCTTGTCAGGAGGGTGAGTAGAGAGAGTTAGTCTTGGAGATAGAGACCTCCATTGCAGGTAGAGACCTAGCATATCCTTTGAGGATGATGTTAACCCTAACCCTAAGTGAAGGTTAGAGAGAGAGAGATGACATGATGAGTTAGATGTCATGGTTAACCGAGTGTTTGGTTGGACATGCCTTTGGGATGCCATAAGAAGGTTGATGACCGAGTACCTTGGCAATCCAACCCTGAGAAGGGTCGTGCTTGTTTGAGCGAAGGATAGCTCCTTCATGGATGAGGTTAGAGGAGAACCTATAGTTACCCTATGGCTTATGCAAGTAGGGGATAGCATGCACCCAGAGTACGTCAGTGGTACGGTAGTAGGATGAAACGCTGGCCAGAAGGGCATGATGGATGACTTATGATATAAGTATAAAGGGATATGAATAATATTGAGCCAAACATGAGTTGAGCATAGGCTTCAACCACATAGGGGTTTGCTTGAGAATACGAGCCTTCATGGAGAAGGGACCTCTAGTAGGTATGGTTAGAGGTGGTTTTAGCTCTAGAGAGAGGAAGCAGGACCCCAACAAGGAGGTTGGAAGTCTAAAACCCCAAAACTTAAGGAATAGTGGGGAGTCGAGAATGATGCGACCTAAGTGGATGATAGTGGTTGCCTTATGCTTGATTCTTGGAAGTTGATGATATCTTGATTGCCTTTAGAGGAACCAAACCCTAGAGAGAGGACGATGATTCTAGTACCCATGGTATAAGTGGTTACCTGTTTGATGAGAGAAAGAGTGCTTTAGACCCTGAGGAGGTTTAAGTAACCAGTTGTGAGGCTTTATACCTAGTTGGTTGCCCTGGAAGAGGACTCAACTCCGAAGCGTTGCTCGAATAGAAATATCATGGAGGTACATGACATACCTTGGACATGCTTGATTCGTGGTTAAGAGGTTGAGCATGTAGTTGGATACCCAAAGGAGAACCTAGGGTTCCTAGGCCTAGGAGGGGACGCGGTGTATCCGATGCTCATGATGAGATTTGAGTCTCTATAGTTTCGAGCATGGTACTCCTTGTGTGTAGAGGTAAAGGAAATCCCTTAGGTTAAGGGTGTGTTTGATGAACCCCTCATAGCTAAGTTGATCTAATGTTGAGGAAAGAGGACAAGTATGACCTAGCATAATTAATAGGTGGTCTGCTTGTGCCTTAGTAACTGTTAGGTTAGGCATGCTCATGAGAATGTAAACCCTAAGGATGCTTGTGACCTTTGTTATCAAGGTGAGGTTTCCTTCCATCCTGGGAGAGTGACCCTTTGGTAGGGAGTTTACCAGTTTGGTTGGTGTTGAGGAAACCTAAGGAGGTTTCATAGGATCTTGAGAATCTAGGTGAAGAGTACATGGCATGAGAATGAACCTATAGACCCATAGATAGCCATTTCTATGTGCATACGGATGTGTTACCATGGAGGTAACCGGTATGGGGCCTGACCAAGATAGACAGGTCGCCATGATCCCTGTGAAAGGATGAAAATCAGTCGATAATGCAGAGATAGATGATGAAGGCTTGGGTAAGGTTCTATGTTGGACATGTACTATGTTAGAATCCTAAGTCTATCCAAGGGTCAGGTAGGGATAAGACCGATGGAAGAAGGAGTCACCTAATTCCCTAGTTGCACATGACCATGGGGTCGGGAGGTAACATCTATCATTGTCTGAGGGCCATGGGTTAGGAGATTGATCACCTTCATGAACTCATGGGACCCAAAGGGCAGATGAGTAGGGCACTCTCTGATGCATAAGGGAAAAGGGATGACCCCAAAAGTGTTGGCTCCCTATAGACCTAGAGGAGAAGACCTAGGATTATGCTTGGACCAGGTAAGTCCGAGACCAGTTTTCCCTGGAAGTAGTGTGGATATCATGATGTTTGTGATATAGAGACATAAGCTGCATGTTTCAACTTGGATTTGAAAGTGTACGGGCAAGGTGGGTTGTACCATCTCTACTCTTGGAACAGGAAGAACTCTGTATTTGGACTACAGCCAAATGCTTATTTCTTCTTGTTATGGGAGTGAGAGATAGGACAATATGCATGCCTTACACCAAGGATAAGGATGATGTAAGTTGGAACGTAGCTACAAGGTATGATGATAGAAATGATAACATACCCTGGTAAAGTGAATGGTACATGGATGATTTGCAAACACTAAGAGAGGTAGTGTAGTCAGCTTATGAGGATGTTTTATCAGGAACTATGTGGAATTTGCAAGTTAACCAAGGTCGAGTTCGATCATAGTGAGGATGAGCTCAGAGCTTCTTGATGAAGATAGACTTAGAGTTTGAGATGAGGTGATAAATATAATACATGGAGGTGTATGCTACCTAACACTTAAGGATGAGAGGTGGTAATGAATGCTCTGGTGGAGATCTAGCTGCCTAATTTAGTTAGAGGCTAGAAGAAGTTGAGGTTGTTTGGCTAACCCTAAGTTTGAGAAGGAGATGTGTTTTGGCTAACACTCGGATGTAATAAGATATGTTGAACAAGTTAATGGTTCTTTGGGTATCCAGTTTAGTCCTTGATGTAGTAAAAGGATGGTGATAGAACCTCAGATATACTTCTTTGGATAGGAAGGTAATAAAACCCTTTTGGAGAGTGGTTTAGGGTTTCCGAGGTATCAAGCTTGAGGAGTCATAATAGGAGGTCATGATATACCTTGATACTACAAAGATAGTAAGTGATGGTAGCATTCTAGATGCTTAAAACAAAGTTGCACGTAGCATGTGGCCATGCAAGCCAGGAGGTGAAGGACGAACACCATTACCCCAGTGCATGGATATATAGTATAAAAAGGTTCCCGAGAGGGAATGGGAGATCTTCACTATGGATGTTGTGAGTCTCTCCTAGACCAAGAAGGTCCAGATACAATATGGGTTATGGTAGATCGCCTTATCTAGATGACATGAGAAAGGAAGAGTTCTGTCAAGGGACAGACCTGGTTGAACTACATATGAAAAGAGATGGTTCAACTACACCATGATGCGAATTCAAAGGTTCTTGATGTGACCTAAAGGTTCACTTCCATGAGGTGGAATTAGATACATGAAGATCTCAGTGTTGGTACAGTTTATCACCCCATACTAATGGACAATATGATTTGATGAGAGCATGTGTGCTCATTTAGGGTGATACATAGAGACAGTTCTTAAGATGTGATGTTAACCACCATAGCCTATCGGGATGAAAGAAGTTCTATGAGGAGGTTGTGTCGGTCACCACTTCATTATGATGATGTTGGTGAAGGAGGCCTCGCGAAGGTCAGAAAAGAACCACAAGTGTGTGCAGATGAATTCGCTTTGATCGTGCAATGGCTAAGAGAAAGCCCAGTGGTGACATAAGTCACGAGTTAATACAAAGCAGACTGACATGCAGTTCACTGTGGGAGAATATGTGATGTAAAAAATCCGACCCCTCTGAGCTACAACGGAGAAAGCTGAGTCCCCGATGTATGGGTCCATTTGAGATGGATTGGTGGATATGGTTGTGTTTATCCTTGCCCCTCAAGATAACATGATGTATAATGTGTTACATAAGTTCGAACTAGAGCACTATGTGAGGTACCCAAGCCATGTGTTGAGCCCTGAACCTATTCAACTTTTGAAAGGCTGAAAAGTCCTGAGTCACCTATGAGGGTACAATATACCAAGGTAAGAAAGAACTCAGATAGAAGGAAATGAGATAATGAAGGTTCTTGGGAAACACCATGGAAAGGGTGAAGCCACATGGGAGCCCTGATGGACATAAGAAGACTTATCCTATTTGTTTGCTTGCTTGATGGAATTTTGAGGGCAAAATTCCTATAAGGAGGGAAGGATGTTATAACCTCAAATTTATGAAAATATAATGTAAAAGGCATTTCTCTTTTAATGACTAAATGAGATCTTTTTCTTTGAATTGTGATGATTTTCGTATGAGATGGCTTTGATTGATTGATTGTGGGCCTTGTAGGCCATTAAGCCCAATTGAAAAGAAAAAGGAATTAACAAGGAAAAGAAATTGACTAATAAAAGGGAAATATGAGAAATTGATAATTAAAAGAAGATAATGGTAAACTAATATTCCCCAATATGGGAATCGGTGCCTTTGGGTTTCCTTGAGGTCCAAGGGACCCAAAATAATGAGATAAAGGCAAAATAAATAAGGATAAGAATTAATTGGGAGTAATTAATAAGAAAACTTGGGAGAGAAGAAATCCTTTTCATACATTGCTTTTTGCTTCCCAATTTTCGTACAAAGATAGGGAATATTAAAAGGAACTTTCCTTTAAAATTTGAGACCAATCAGAGTTATGGTGTGAGAGATATTAATTTTGCAAGATTATCTTGGATTTGGGAGTTTTCCTGAATTAAATGATAAATGTATATTCTTTCCTTTGAACGCGGGTGATGAGGTTCATTGGATCCTAATCTGACGATGGACGCTCATCATCTAAGTCCTGCTGGGACTAGGACTCTGCGTGTTTTCTGAGGGACTTTCCCTCTTAGTTTTCTCGCGATCTAATAGGTTTGCAAGCTGGATGGTGTTGCCATTAAACTCAGGAGTCAAAACCGAAGAGTTTGATCCTTGGTTTGATGGGGAGTAGTTGCCGATTGGGAAAGTTCCCAAATCGCGGACCTGCCTCGACCCTATAAATAGGGGAGGATGCTATGAGGCACCGACATCTCTTTCATCTATCCCAAATGTGACGACACCCGCCATCATTTAAGATAACAAGTGTCATTAACAATAATAAAACATGCGGAAGCGATCGTTAGCAGTGGATTACTGAAAATCACTAAAAATTAAAACCATTTATCAAGAGATCCATTCATAGGAAAACTCTTTCATTTAGAACCAAAGTAAAACATTACATCCTGGTTCATATATATACATATCATGCCTCTTTGCACAAAATCTCAGATCGGAGAATCAAAACACTAACTCCTAGGACCCGAGAGTACAAAGACGACTCATAGGACTATCTACACAAAACCAGACAGCCAATGTCTCCACCTGTTGGATCACTGCTGTCCCTATGACTGGTGCTGCTGTTGCTCACCCACTGAAAGGTTTCTTCCTCTTCTTCGGCGATTACCTAAAAATTTAATCCCACGGGGGTGAGACAATTATAAAAATTGTCCCAGCGAGAGATATAACTCTCCGCCAGAAATATTGTTATTGCTGATAATAGAATAACATTGAGCAGTAGAATTATATTTACTCAACAGCAGGTAAATCATTGAATAAGATATGCAGAGCAGTATTCTCTATGCAATCATTTCAATTATAACTTGATTAAGCAGCAAGTCATTCATTTAAGAAGGAATATGAAGAACATGTATATCATTTATCCAACTATGATATAATAGACCATGTATCATCAACCATTGATTCTCGCAATTCAACCCTAAGCAAATATGCTACACGGCTGATTACGTTTTACAATCATACTTATGCCCTGAGGAGATGAGGTATACCGCTCATACTCCAGCCGACCACGGTTACGTAAAGCATCGGTACCACACATAGGTCAATGGAAGAGCCGGATTCCCATGACCTCAACTATCTCGGTCAGTACGAGATAACATGCAGGACATCTTGTGTCTCTGCTAGATAGCTTTCCAGGGTATACTGGCAACATCGCTATTAGAGTTATAGCCCATAGCATATACTCTCTTCAGGATATGGCCCGTAGCCAATGCCCGGTATTATTTTGTGGAGTCATGGCCCGTAGCCATGCTCTTATTGGGGTATGGTCCGTAACCAATCCCGTTCATAGGACATAGCCCGTAGCAATGCCTATGGGGCATAAGGATATAATTGCCCAATTACCCCCACATATTCAAAAATATGCGTTCCGAGTAAACTCGTTTCACCATTCAGCTAATTCTGACGCTGATGGATCTGTGATCATGGCAACTACATTATATGGTATCACTTGATTAATTAAGTACATTATCATATTCTTTTAGCATCAGCCAAGTTTCCAAACATAACTTAATAAGACAAATGCTATAAAGAAAACATGTACTATTTCCATTAATCACTTCTCATACTTTATAAGACATGGGGATCTCAGTCCCTCATTTCAATACTGGGAATTTTCATTCCTTTGCAAGTCAATGCCATAATCATATGGTTCTGGGTATTCAAACCCTTAGCTCATCATTGAGCATTATTACCACCTTTTTCAGGTAATTATCACCTTCAGGTCACCTGACCAAGGTAAATATGATGCTTATTACATAAACATCTTCTCATGGCACTTAAGGCCAATTACTTCTCTTATTACCTCATACTAGGCAATAAGGTATAGCATGGCACATAAGGCCCAATAAACAATGTCAATACATAAAATGTCATAGCTCATACCTGGTTATGTTCATCATCACATCATACCTGCATCGTTAGTACAGATGATAATACATCAATTTCATATCAGCACCATGCAAAACAATATATAACATCATTATTCAAGGGTAACACCACTATTTCCTTACCAGGGTTAGGGTTTCCCATTTCTCATTAATTCAGACCCTCTTGAGTTAACCAACTTTATCTTGTATTAAGGTATTTCCCCTCTTAATACATTCCATCACAGAATACTCACCCTTAGCATATAATGCATAGGCCACACATTAGAATTGTCCAGCTATCTCACATGATATGGACTTATCTTAGTTTAAGGCATAACTTTATTATAAAGTTGCCTATAAACAATCGCAATGATACACCCTCAACTAGGGTTTCACAAGGATACACCCTCAACCAGGTTTCACAATGATACACCCTCCACTAGGGTTTCACAAGGTTACACCCTCAACCAGGGTTCACAATGATACACCCTCCACTAGGGTTTCACAAGGATACACCCTCAACCAGGGTTCACAACATCCTAATTAGTGATTTCACATGTAGACAACCTCTTATTAAGGTTATACATTGAATCAGCCTCAATTAGGGTTTACATCATGTATTGGGTCCATGCATTTGTTATGCATTAATGACTAGTACCATTAAAGGTATCTCCCACCTAATCACATTAGGTTTTCAAAAAGGTTTGATCAATTAGACCTTCAATAACATGAGGTATCCAATTGAATTAACCAAATTGAACCACACTCAATTCTAATCAATGGAACTTCAACCAATTGGATCATCAACTCAATCATCATTTGAATCATGGATCACCCCTCAATTGGGACTTCAATTATGGTCTGATCTCAATGGGATTAGGGTTTATAAACACCAATTATAGCTTTGAAGTTGATCATCAATCATGCTACTAATTGTGTTTCAATTGATTGCATTGGACCTTCAACCATTGAATTCATGGAACCAATCATCAATTGGACCTATGCTCATACTTCAATTGAGTTTAATAGGTCAACCTTCAACTAATTTGACCCTCAATTGACCCTCAATTGGTCATCAATTAGGGCTTGATTCAATTGAATTAGGGTTTGGAATCGAAGATCCAACAACACTCATCAATGCAAGATTGGTTACTTTGAAACTATTGAACCATTATCCAAATTGGGTATGACCTGACCCCAAACGGTCTTGAGGTCGTTGACGACACCCGCCATCATTTAAGATAACAAGTGTCATTAACAATAATAAAACATGCGGAAGCGATCGTTAGCAGTGGATTACTAAAAATCACTAAAAATTAAAACCATTTATCAAGAGATCCATTCAAACACCTAACCATACTCAACCCTAGACCTATAAACGGTCTTGGGTGAACACCAAACGGTCTTGAGACCGTTTGGATGAGCTCCAAACGGTCTTGAGACCGTTTGTCCCATCCAACCTTTGGATTCTAGTGAAAAATCATCATGGATTGGTCTATCGAGTTGATCAACAAATCAGCACTACATTGCAATATGATTAGTACCTTTGGACCTTCAATTGGTCAACTATACTTGACCCCAAACCTCCAAACGGTCTTGGGGTGATCCCCAAACGGTCTTCAAACCGTTTGGGCTAATCAACCCAAAATCTCAACTTAACTCATTGGAATTTCAGCACTGTTTTCAATTAGGGTTTGCCTAATTGAATAGCCTTCAACTCATGATTCCTTGGGAGTTAATCCCTCAAATTCGGTTAGTCATTAGATCAAATCATTAGGAACAGTAATACCAAACGGTAAACGCTTGTTCAACGCACTCAAACGGTCTTGAGAGCGTTTGCCCAAAACATTCAATTAAATCAGATTGAAAATCAGCACTTAATCCAATTAGGTTTCCCTAATTGATTAGGCTTCAACTCACGATTCCTTTAGAGTTAATCCCTCAAATTTGGAGGGTTATCAGCCTACATAATTAGGAACAAAATTCCCAAACGGTCAACTCTTGGTCAACCATCTCAAATGGTCTTGAAACCGTTTGCTCCCAAACGGTTTCAAACCGTTTTCCCTTAAACGGTTTGCTGAAACCGCATAGCCAATCAAATTAAAACGATTTGGAGTAGCTATCAAAACGGTTTTGCTTGGTAATTTTCTTTGGATAATAATCTAGGATGATGTCATCATCCCCTTCCTTCGAACAACCAAGAACAACAACCATTCTTGATGGAAATTGCAGCAAAGAAACAAAAGTGTATCAAATTGAAGAAATCAATCAACAAAGCATAGAGAATTGATGCAATAGCAATGTTTAAGGGTTTGAGTTATAAAACCCGGCTCCAATTGAGCTCCAAAGCTCCAAGATCACGCCATTAATGGTGGATGAATCTCTTGCAACTCCCCCTAGGCTCGTCCTCAAGCTTTTGATTGCAAAAGTTGGCTAGGGTTGAAGAGGAGATCGAAATAAGAAGGAATCCATAATTTATTTTCGATTTCCACCATGAAATCAAGGAGAACGAAGGTTAAGAGCTTACCCACAGGTTGGGGTTCGTCCTCCTGGTCCTCCCTAGCTTCCTTGGTCGGTTTCCAAGCTAAGAGAAGAAGTGGGGTCGAAATAGCCTTTCATTTGGCTAGGAAAAGGCCTTTTTATAAAAATTCAATGAAAGAGAAAATGCATTATTAAAATGCATTTAATTCCAAAATTGGTGCCGCCTCTTCCCCCTCAAATTATCCTCAAAATCCTTAAGGACGAGGCTATCTTCATTGCCTCTTATTCCTCTCCATTATCCATGATTTAAAGAAAATCAAATTAAGCACCTTAATGCTTATTATATTAATATCCATATGTGAGTGGGTTTTCTTTTCCTTATAATAATGGTGAGTGGAATTTCACCTACTTAGGATATTTTCGTTCCTTATCTTGGAAAAGGAACGTCCATCCTTATTCAAAATCAACCCAAAACATTTTGGCTAAAATCCCTTCAATTATTTTTATTCATTTTTGCCCTAAATCGAATTAGGGTTTCAATTAGGCATTAATCTTGATTATTTTAATATCAAGACTCTCTCTCCTCCAACTTAATTCAAATGAAGCACCCCTCTCATTTTATTTGCTCTACATGATGACAAGAAACATTAGGGACCTTGTTGAAGTGGTAATTTGCATATTGAACCCTAGATTTTGGGTAAATTGCACTTTACTCCAAAACTAGGTTTTAATGCACAACATTGTCCAACAAGCTCTATCTTGGTGTCCAGGCTTGTGGAAACCATACTACTACATCATATTCATCCTTATGATGTCTCAACATCAGAGGAACATCTTATCATATGCAATTTGCAAGTTAACCCCTCAACTTGGGTAATTTGCACTTTAGTCCAAAACAAACAATCATTGCTTTAACATTGTTCAAACAGGACCAAAATTGAAACATAAGTTCCTCATGAGCCCTAATTACTTTTCACAGGATAAGTACAAGCATATAATCAACTTTGTTAAGCAAAACTCCTGGGGTTAGAACATAACCCAGGTCAGGGATGTTACAAATTATCCACCCCTTATAAGGATTTCGTCCCCGAAATCATCAACAAAACATTAAGAGAAAAGAGTAGGATATTTCCTCCTCAACTCCCGGATCTATTAACACAAATACGAAGCAGGATAAAGACATATCAGAATTAAAGTAATTCCATCTGACCTGTCACAACCCGAGGGTTGACTACTGCTTCAGACTGGTTCATAGCATAGAGCCTAGCCGTTGCCTACTGTTGGCCCTGTGCTCTATTATTGGATGCAGAAGATCCTGCCTGGGATGCTTGTCCACGTCCTCGGGTACCACTAGAAAACTGCTTTCTCTGAGAACCTTGCTGACTTTGTCTCGGGGGTTGATTCACCACAGCATTCCCCGTTGGGCAATCCCTTGCCAGATGACCTACTAGTCCACATCGATGACAAGTTCTATTCTCTTGGTGTGGTCTAGGGGGTCCAGTTACTGACATAGAAGCTGAACTGTGAGCTTCCTTTGGTGGTGTAGGCACAGAATACCTTGGTTTCTTGAAACTCCCATCACTATGCCCGTGAAACTGTGGGTATTCCTTCTTACCCTTAGTTTGTCGCTTCTCAACTATAGACCTCTCTATGCGTCTTACAGACTCCACAAAAGTTGCAAACCTCTCCCGGTTCTCCAGAGCAGACACCGGAGTGGTTAATTCAGCGTTCAACCCCTTCTCGAATCGCCGAATTCTTTCCTCATCATTGGATGCCATGTGCGGACAAAACCGCAACAACTCCATGAACCTAGCCTCATACTCACTAATGTTCATAGGTCCTTGTTTAATTCTCTCAAACTGGGATATCTTCTCATCTAGAAACGTCTTGGGAAAGTATCTAGTGACAAATTCACGCCTGAATTCATCCCATCCAATCACAACTTCAGGTCTTTTGCCCTCCTCAATGGTCCACTAGTGTCCAGCACTCCCTTTCAGGAGATATACAACATGCCTAACCCTCTCATCATCAGGTATCATGAGGATTCTGAAGACTTTCTCTAATTCAGTCAACCATAGGTCAACATCTGCTGGATCAGCTGTACCAGCATACTCTAATGCTCCTACCCTCTTCAGCCTTTCAAAGGTCTTGCCGGCACCATGTCTTTCATCATGGGGTGGTGCCCTGGGTGCAGGTACTGGCATTCTATCCGTCATGTGGGTCATAGATGCCATAAACTGCCCGAACATAGTCTGAAAGGCTGGGTTCCCCATATCATCTCGGTTGAACTGGGGTTGATCAGGTACAGGTTCCTCCCTGTCCTAGTCTCTTGCACCTCTTACTGGTGCAGCAACACTGCTCTCAGCAGCGTGTTCATCGTGTGATCCAGACATCTTTAGTTCTTCTTCTCCTATATGAGCAGAAGACACTATCAGATAAACTGGAAGACACTTAGAACAGACTCAACTACCTTAATCCTATGTCTCTGTAGACTCAGCGAACCTAGAGATCTGATACCACTAAACTGTGATGACACCTGCCATCATTTAAGATAACAAGTGTCATTAACAATAATAAAACATGCGGAAGCGATCGTTAGCAGCGGATTATTGAAAATCACTAAAAATTAAAACCATTTATCAAGAGATCCATTCAAACACCTAACCATACTCAACCCTAGACCTCTAAACGGTCTTGGGTGACCACCAAACGGTCTTGAGACCGTTTGGATGAGCTCCAAACGGTCTTGAGACCGTTTGGCCCATCCAACCTTTGGATTCTAGTGAAAAATCATCATGCATTGGTCTATCGAGTTGATCAACAAATCAACACTACATTGCAATATGATTAGTACCTTTGGACCTTCAATTGGTCAACTATACTTGACCCCAGACCTCCAAACGGTCTTGGGGTGATCCCCAAATGGTCTTGAGACCATTTGCGTGATCCCCAAACGGTCTTGAAACCGTTTGGGCTAATCAACCCAAAATCTCAACTTAACTCATTGGAATTTCAGCACTGTTTTCAATTAGGGTTTGCCTAATTGAATAGCCTTCAACTCATGATTCCTTGGGAGTTAATCCCTCAAATTCGGTGAGTCATTAGATCACATCATTATGAACAGTAATCCCAAACGGTCAACGCTTGGTCAACACACTCAAATGGTCTTGAGACCGTTTGCCCAAAAAGTTCAATTAAATCAGATTGAAAATCAGCACTTAATCCAATTAGGTTTCCCTAATTGATTAGGCTTCAACTCACGATTTCTTTGGAGTTAATCCCTCAAATTTGGAGGGTTATCAGACTACATAATTAGGAAAAAAAATTCCCAAACGGTCAACACTTGGTCAACCATCTCAAACGGCCTTGAAACCGTTTGCTCCCAAACGGTTTCAAACCGTTTGCCCTTAAACGGTTTGGTGAAACCGCATAGCCAATCAAATTAAAACGATTTGGAGTAGCTATCAAAACGGTTTTGCTTGGTAATTTTCTTTGGATAAGAATCTAGGATGATGTAATCATCCCCTTCCTTCGAACAACCAAGAACAGCAACCGTTCTTGATGGAAATTGCAGCAAAGAAACAAGAGTGTATCAAATTGAAGAAATCAATCAACAAAGCATAGAGAATTGATGCAATAGCAATGTTTAAGGGTTTGAGTTATAAAACCCACCTCCAATTGAGCTCCAAAGCTCCAAGATCACGCCATTAATGGTGGATGAAGCTCTTGCAACTCCCCCTAGGCTCGTCCTCAAGCTTTTGATTGCAAAAGTTGGCTAGGGTTGAAGAGGAGATCGAAATAAGAAGGAATCCATAATTTATTTTCCATTTCCACCATGAAATCAAGGAGAACGAAGATCAAGAGCTTACCCACAGGTTGGGGTTCGTCCTCCTGGTCCTCCCTAGCTTCCTTGGTCGGTTTCCAAGCTAAGAGAAGAAGTGGGGTCGAAATAGCCTTTCATTTGGCTAGGAAAAGGCCTTTTTATAAAAATTCAATGAAAGAGAAAATGCATTATTAAAATGCATTTAATTCCAAAATTGGTGCCGCCTCTTCCCCCTCAAATTCTCCTCAAAATCCGTAAGGACGAGGCTATATTCATTGCCTCTCATTCCTCTCCATTATCCATGATTTAAAGAAAATCAAATTAAGCACCTTAATGCTTATTATATTAATATCCATATGTGAGTGGGTTTTCTTTTCCTTATAATAATGGTGAGTGGAATTTCACCTACTTAGGATATTTTCGTTCCTTATCTTGGCAAAGGAACGTCCATCCTTATTCAAAATCAACCCAAAACATTTTGGTTAAAAGTCCTTCAATTATTTTTATTCATTTTTGCCCTAAATCGAATTAGGGTTTCAATTAGGCATTAATCTTGATTATTTTAATATCAAGATTCTCTCTCCTCCAACTTAATTCAAATGAAGCACCCCTCTCATTTTATTTTCTCTACATGATGCCAAGAAACATTAGGGACCTTGTTGAAGTGGTAATTTGCATATTGAACCCTATATTTTGGGTAAATTGCACTTTACTCCAAAACTAGGTTTTAATGCACAACATTGTCCAACAAGCTCTATCTTGGTGTCCAGGCTTGTGGAAACCATACTACTACATCATATTCATCCTTATGATGTCTCAACATCAGAGGAACATCTTATCATATGCAATTTGCAAGTTAACCCCTCAACTTGGGTAATTTGCACTTTAGTCCAAAACAAGCAATCATTGCTTTAACATTGTTCAAACAGGACTAAAATTGAAACATAAGTTCCTCATGAGCCCTAATTACTTTTCACATGATAAGTACAAGCATATAATAAACTTTGTTAAGCAAAACTCCTGGGGTTAGAACATAACCCAGGTCAGGGATGTTACACCAAATGCTGCGGGATGGCACAAGGATCGTGAACGTGCATTCAATTTCTCGTTTGGTGTCGACCTGCACTGGCGACTGCTCAAAGATCATCGCCGGAGTCCGGAGGGTGGTGGACGACCTTTGTGTGTTCCTGGTGAGCAATTGGGAGTGTCGTCAAGTTCGAAGGGAGGCGGCAGAGCTATCTGGACCATCGGCGCGAGCAAAGGCGCCCTGAAGCCCAGAGTCAACCTCGCGGTTGACCGATGTTGCTACAGCAGCAGGGACGCGAGGAAGAAGAAGAAGGAGGCTCTGGTCATTTACCAACTTGCCCCTCCATGCCACCTTTGCTGGTAAGGACATTCCCGTCCTTTGCATCTTTTGACCGCAATTTTAAGGCGCACGTGATCATGGCCGCTGGATCCTAAGTGGACCACCGGACCATTGATCGAGCGATCCTCGATTTTCCTAATTAGTTGATAAATTGATAAAAACGAATTATCTTAGAAAAATCGTATCTGGAGATAGAAAACTCATATGGAGAAACTTAATACATGAAAAATGACCAGAAAAATATGAGGGATTTAATAAAAATAGTTTGAGACCCTGAATCTGACTCGTTTTGTAAAAGTATATTTCTAGAATAGAAAAAGGGTTAATTTGTGGATAAAAACCCTAATTGTTGATAAAAAGTGTAATTAGTCTTGCAATTAAGTTATTTCAAGTATGGTTAACTTATTTTCTATTTTAGATAATTATTAACCTGTTTTGATGATAGAATTACAAGTTTAGGGTTTGTAACTCCATATGTGGATTAAAATGTTTGGAAATCCTAATTTAGAAAAAGAAATGATAAAGTAATTTCAAAATAGGGTTTAATGGAATAAGTCTGATCTTAGGAATCTTAATGGATGATTCAGCAAGAAAATTAGGGTTTGATGTATAATTTGATAAAAGTAAGGTAAAGGCAATAAAAAGGAATAAAACCCTAATTATGGTCAAAACCCTAAAAAGGGCAAATAACCTAGGAAACTCTTAGAATTATTGAATCATAATGACATGATTAATAATAGAGGAATTAAATGCCTTTTTCAGGAGATTGTGTGTGTGTTTGCTTGATTTCCTGGTTGATTAAGTTAATTCTGCATTCAAGTCTTCATTAACAGGTATATGGTTAATTATGCATAACCGCTTTAGTTTCCCGAGAGATTCTCAGATGTTTAATCGCATTGAATGCAACTAAACTGTTTGGATGTTCATATTGCAATTATAAAGCGACTATGACTATCACCATTTAATATAAATGTGTCAATCCTGCACCTACATGCCACCGTGATGGAAGATGCCATAAAGGTCAGGCCCAGGAGGGTAGACCAATGGGCACCATGAGAGGTGACCCTAAACACCAAGCTCAGGAATGAGAAGGTGATTGATGAGGCAAGACTAAGGAGCACCATGAGAGGTGACTCCTAGGCACCAAGCTTGGGATTGAGAAGGTGGCCTTAAGTCAAATCAGGGTTAGGGCAAAAGCAGTGGGGATTATCACATGGAAATTGTAAATTGACTTGTTAATTACCTTGATTGCAATACTTAAATTGTTAGACCTAATTGTAAAATTTTTGGTTGCCTCCACATACCAGCAATTTCTTATCGATGTAATGTTTGTCGGCGTTTTAGGTAACATCCTGAAAATCACAAACAGAAAAGTGGCACATCGTGAAAATAAGAAATAAAGTGCACGGAGGATTAGATAGAGTACTTCAAGCTGTGGATAGTTAGATTTCCCAGTTTTATAAAGGTAAGTAAAAGTTTTAATTTTTGTACCCAATTCCAGTTTAGTTAGTAGAATTTTATAATTATTGTTGATTATATGCTGAACCTTTGATCCTGTAAATTGGTTAATGGCTCTGACCTTCAGGTCTCCCTTAATTGGGGGTTACCGGGAGGTGGGGTCGTTACAATTGGTATCAGAGCATAGGTTCTCCATCTAATCATCAATAATTATTAAATTTTACAAATTCCATAGAACTGAGGGAGTTATTAGAGGAGTGCCCGAAAGACTGAGGTGTCTAGAAAAGGATCACTTCCGGGGGCTGGCAAGATTTTCCTCCGCACCGCTAGTCGGAATACGAGGACTCCCGGATTGTGTGACTGCCTGGCCAAAGTCTTAGGGTATGAATCGAAATAAGATACCTCTAGGACTCTCTCATCTTGTCCATCCCTTCGCAACTCAAATTCTATTAAGGACCTTAAGGATTAGGGTTTTCCCTCTTCTCCTCACCCTCTTGAGGTATGGGTAAAGATAACAAGGTCTAAGGAATCCTTCACCAAATTAATGAAAAGCATGTAAATAAGATGTCATGGACATATGCTTAATAGATAAAGAGCAAAGAATAGATACATGCTTAGGTCGGATGACACGAGTTGTCATTGCCCTCAAGAGAGACCTGAGGATAGACCTCCTTGTCAGGAGGGTGAGTAGAGAGAGTTAGTCTTGGAGATAGAGTCCTCCACTGCAGGTAGAGACCTAGCATAACCTTTGAGGATGATGTTAACCCTAACCCTAAGTGAAGGTTAGAGAGAGAGAGATGACATGATGAGTTAGATGTCATGGTTAACCGAGTGTTTGGTTGGACATGCCTTTGGGATGCCATAAGAAGGTTGATGACCGAGTACCTTGGCAATCCAACCCTGAGAAGGGTCGTGCTTGTTTGAGTGAAGGATAGCTCCTTCATGGATGAGGTTAGAGGAGAACCTATAGTTACACTATGGCTTATGCAAGTAGGGGATAGCATGCACCCAGAGTACGTCAGTGGTACGGTAGTAGGATGAAACGCTGGCCAGAAGGGCATGATGGATGGCTTATGAGATAAGTATAAAGGGATATGAATAATATTGAGCCAAACATGAGTTGAGCATAGGGTTCAACCACATAGGGGTTTGCTTGAGAATACGAGCCTTCATGGAGAAGGGACCTCTAGTAGGTATGGTTAGAGGTGGTTTTAGCTCTAGAGAGAGGAAGCAGGACCCCAACAAGGAGGTTGGAAGTCTAAAACCCCAAAACTTAAGGAACAATGGGGAGTCGAGAATGATGCGACCTAAGTGGATGATAGTGGTTGCCTTATGCTTGATTCTTGGAAGCTGATGATATCTTGGTTGCCTTTAGAAGAACCAAACCCTAGAGAGAGGACAATGATTCTAGTACCCATGGTATAAGTGGTTACCTATTTGATGAGAGAAAGAGTGCTTTAGACCTTGAGGAGGTTTAAGTAACCAGTTGTGAGGCTTTATACCTAGTTGGTTGCCCTGGAAGAGGACTCAACTCCGAAGTGTTGTTCAAATAGAAATATCATGGAGGTACATGATATACCTTGGACATGCTTGATTCGTGGTTAAGAGGTTGAGCATGTAGTTGGATACCCAAAGGAGAACCTAGGGTTCCTAGGCCTAGGAGGGGACACAGTGTATCCGATGCTCATGATGAGATTTGAGTCTATATAGTTTCGAGCATGGTACTCCTTGTGTGTAGAGGTAAAGGAAATCCCTTAGGTTAAGGGTGTGTTTGATGAACCCCTCATAGCTAAGTTGATCTAATGTTGAGGAAAGAGGACAAGTATGACCTAGCATAATTAATAGGTGGTCTGCTTGTGCCTTAGTAACTGTTAGGTTAGGCATGCTCATGAGAATGTAAACCCTAAGGATGCTTGTGACCTTTGTTATCAAGGTGTAGTTTCCTCCCATCCTGGGAGAGTGACCCTTTGGTAGGGAGTTTACCAGTTTGGTTGGTGTTGAGGAAACCTAAGGAGGTTTCATAGGATCTTGAGAAGCTAGGTGAAGAGTACATGGCATGAGAATGAACCTATAGACCCATAGATAGCCATCTCTATGTGCATACGGATGTGTTACCATGGAGGTAACCGGTATGGGGCCTGACCAAGATAGACAGGTCGCCATGATCCCTGTGAAAGG
Source organism: Alisma plantago-aquatica (assembly GCA_963693085.1). Lineage (NCBI taxonomy): Eukaryota > Viridiplantae > Streptophyta > Magnoliopsida > Alismatales > Alismataceae > Alisma > Alisma plantago-aquatica. Next base: position 205,111,952 of record OY856412.1, on the reverse strand, counting down.
ATGAAAATCAGTCGATAATGCAGAGATAGATGATGAAGGCTTGGGTAAGGTTCTATGTTGGACATGTACTATGTTAGAATCCTAAGTCTATCCAAGGGTCAGGTAGGGATAAGACCGATGGAAGAAGGAGTCACCTAATTCCCTAGTTGCACATGACCATGGGGTCGGGAGGTAACAGCTATCATTATCTGAGGGCCATGGGTTAGGAGATTGATCACCTTCATGAACTCATGGGACCCAAAGGACAGATGAGTAGGGCACTCTTTGATGCATAAGGGAAAAGGGATGACCCCAAAAGTGCCGGCTCCCTATAGACCTAGAGGAGAAGACCTAGGATTATGCTTGGACCAGGTAAGTCAGAGACCAGTTTTCCCTGGAAGTAGTGTGGATATAATGATGTTTGTGATATAGAGACATAAGCTGCATGTTTCAACTTGGATTTGAAAGTGTACGGGCAAGGTGGGCTGTACCATCTCTACTCTTGGAACAGGAAGAACTCTGTATTTGGACTGCAGCCAAATGCTTATTTCTTCTTGTTATGGGAGTGAGAGATAGGACAATATGCATGCCTTACACCAAGTAGAAGGATGATGTAAGTTGGAACGTAGCTACAAGGTATGATGATAGAAATGATAACATACCCTGGTAAAGTTAATGATACATGGATGATTTGCAAACACTAAGAGATGTAGTGTAATCAGCTTATGAGGATGTTTTATCAGGAACTATGTGGAATTTGCAAGTTAACCAAGGTCGAGTTCGATCACAGTGAGGATGAGCTCAGAGCTTCTTGATGAAGATAGACTTAGAGTTTGAGATGAGGTGATAAATACAATACATGGAGGTGTATACTACCTAACACTTAAGGATGAGAGGTGGTAATGAATGCTCTGGTGGAGATCTAGCTGCCTAATTTAGTTAGAGGCTAGAAGAAGTTGAGGTTGTTTGGCTAACCCTAAGTTTGAGAAGGAGCTGTGTTTTGGCTAACACTCGGATGTAATAAGATATGTTGAACAAGTTAATGGTTCTTTGGGTAGCCAGTTTAGTCCTTGATGTAGTAAAATGATGGTGATAGAACCTCAGATACACTTCTTTGGATAGGAAGGTAATAAAACCCTTTTGGAGAGTGGTTTAGGGTTTCTGAGGTATCAAGCTTGAGGAATCATAACAGGAGGTCATGATATACCTTGATACTACAAAGATAGTAAGTGATGGTAGCATTCTAGATGCTTAAAACAAAGTTGCACGTAGCATGTGGCCATGCAAGCCAGGAGGTGAAGGACGAACACCATTACCCCAGTGCATGGATATAAAGTATAAAAAGGTTCCCGAGAGGGAATGGGAGATCTTCACTATGGATGTCGTGAGTCTCTCCTAGACCAAGAAGGTCAAGATACAATATGGGTTATGGTAGATCGCCTTATCTAGATGACATGAGAAAGGAAGAGTTCTGTCAAGGGACAGACTTGGTTGAACTACATATGAAAAGAGATGGTTCAACTACACCATGATGGTTCAAAGGTTCAACTAAACTAGAAAAAATAGTAATAAAAGTAAAGAAAATTATGAATAATAAAGAGACTAAGTAGGTTGATGAACTTACTGTCATCCTAGATCAACAAAATTTCAGCTTAAAATTGATATTTTTGTTAGGTTCACAATTATTACTCATAATAATTTGCATACAACCCGTTAATAAGAACAGTTGCATTAAATGCATTCATCTCTCTCTGACATGAAATATGTCACTACAAAAATTAAATGGCAGCTAACTCCCTCCCACACAAACATGTCACTACAAAAAATTATCTCGACTCTTTATTTTTAACATCAGATAGACTACAAAATAAGTTATAAGCATGGCGATGAATTGACTATTATGCAAGTCGTCAAAACAATCTAAACTTAAAATTGAATTAGATATAGAATTATTACTCATAATAATTTATATATAATATGCTAAAAATAGTTTCATTAATAACTAATTGACTCTCTCCAAGATGTAAAGTACAACTTTGCTCTCTTTTTTTGACATGTGAATGCTAACTACTAAAAAGATAGTTGAAAGAATAAAAATGATTAACAATGCAATCAGAAGAAAATGTGTTAAATAGGTCAATGAACTGAGAGTCAACCCAATTGATAAATTTTAGATTAAAAATGATCTGGGCTCACAATTAATACTCATAATTTATATACATCCTAAAATGTACGATGTGTCATTATCAAAATTACCATTGTTCCTATTTTCTGTCAGGACTAAACTAGAAAAATTAGAAGAAAAGTAAATAAAAAATATGAATAATACAAGCAAAGACTAAGTAGGTTGATGAACTTACAACCATCTCAAATCAACAAAATTTCAACTTAAAATTGATATTTTTGTCAGGTTCACAATTATTACTCATAACAATTTGCATACAACTCATTAATAAGAACGGTTGGATTAAATGCATCTAACTCTCTCTCTCTCTGACATGAAATATGTCACTACAGAAATTAAATGGCAGCTAACTCCCTCCCACACAAAACATGTCACTATGAAAAATTATCTCGACTCTTTATTTTTCACAACAGATGGACAACAAAATGCACATGTCATTTCGAATATTACGACTACTATCTTTTTGTGCTTTGATCCTATTGCCTAAATAAACTTGATAAAATTTTATACACAAAAGTAATGTTTTTTAGACTTCATAAGATTTATTCACAATACTTCAGACTCTCTCGAACATATAATGTGTCATTATCAAAATTAATTTTCCTCTTTGTTATTTAGGGATACATAGGGTACATAATACGTATTTTGAGAAATACACATATCGACTAGACGAATGAGCTCACTGGCATACCACTAAAATACATAGACAAATTGGATCAATGAGCTAATAAATAGACGGTAGATAGACTGAACTTAAGAGCTCACAAAGATATTGTTCATACTAACACACAAATGAAGCACACAAAATAATATTTGTTAACGTGTTCCCATTGATTGACACAATAAAAAAATAGAAACTAAGCAGTGCAACCATACAAAAATTTATTTTTTTAGTCACATGCAAAACAAAACCAAACTATACACTGGGCAAGAAATTAGTCATTTCTCACCTGAGACTAGGTTGACAAATTGCTAAGAACTATAGCATGTGTTGTCTCAATTGTAGAGTGCATTACTTCTACATGTCATTTTTAGAATAAGTTGTGCCCATCTATAGAACACGCCTAATGGTTGAAGAATAGAAAAACCACAAGAAAAATCAAAAGCCAAACCAAGAAAGTACTAAAATAAATCAAGTAACAGAATGACCTAGCAACAACACTAAGATGTCAATGAGCATACACTTTGTCTGGTTCATTCCCTTTTATTATAGGGATATAGATGTGATCAAATATTTTGACTTCACTATCAACAACATATGTTGAATGTCTATTGGTGTTGATGACAAAGAATTCTGAGATTGGAAGAAGTGAGTGAGACCATGATATAGTATATATGTGAAAAAAATTTCTCTCGTCAATATACCAGTGTGCTTTACAAACATATATCGAATATAAAATAAAAAAATGTCATTAGAGAAACACGGGAAATAATTTGGATTGTTAGTCCTTTCTTTATGGAGAAACTTATAGATCTGAATACAAAATTGTGTGATGCAGACGATGGCACCATAAGGTTCTTATTGATTTTGTGATAAATGTGTGGTTGGCAACCTACCCTTCTGGATGACAGAACTTTTAGATTTGAATACAAATTATTGGAAGCAGAAGATGGCATTATAAGGTTGTTACTGGTTATGTGTTTAAGGAATAGTTGGGTTGTCAACCTTCTAGATGAAAAAACTTAAAGACCTGAGTATAAAATTATTAGATGCATGTGGCATCATAAGTTTCTTATTGGTTATCTGTTGAAGGCATCAAAGAAGAGAAATCACATCATCTACAAACACTCTAGATGTATGAAAGATAAAAGATAGAAAATGATGAAAATTTGCCTCACAAGCACACTTTGTTTATGGATCTTTTGTGATGCAACATCTGCGGCAACCTGACCTACTTTAAGGTTATGTGAAATGGTGTGCGCCAAAGGAGAAACACTAGCAAGGTTAATACATGTGTGTCTTCCATTTGTCCAATCAAATGACAAGATATCAATAAGTCATTGTGCACAAAGACCATCATACTGTGTGTCATGAAAGGCCATGGGTGCTTCCTTTAGAGACTTTATCTTAACATGAGTGACAAGGTAAAAAAGGATATCATTACATGTTCCATAATAGACAACATGATCACCAAAGGTGATGAAGTCAGCAACGTTAGAAAGCATGCAATAATCATCACCAGGGGACAATGAAATCGTGAGTAGATACCTAAAGATCACTTGATAATCAAGTGAGAATAGCAAGTTGTTGTGAAGAGAGGTCAATTATAGTGAACTGATAGACCGAAAGCATTGGTAACTATATTTTTTACCCCCTAAAATTAGGGGATAAAAGCACACTCCTACTCACATACTAGTAGGACTACAAAAATCCCTCAATCTAACCATCGATAAGATTTTACACCAGATTTCAATTTCTACCGATTACATGAGAAATAGGCCTAGCTTAGTCCTATACACTTTGACTAAAAGAGTAAATTCTTTTTCAATTGTCTCGAATAGACTAAGCATATCTGAATTCTTTTCACCAATGTTTCTCTTATTTCTTTTTCTCCACAACACATGGACACATGTTGTGATACACCAAAGATGTAGAACCTTTTTTGCTCCCTTCATTTCAGTGAGTCTACGAAGAGCTTGTTGTAATGACTCACTCCTCATCTCACCTAGCTTGATTCTTTCCCTTCACCTTAGATATTTCAATTGTTTGCATGAGTCGAATAGATGTTCTGTTGAATCTTCACCTTCATCACACATGTAGCACTCTGTTCTAACTCCATGTCACCAATACTGGATCTTCTGCCTTTGACTTCACCTTCTCCAACGAGAAGCTTTCACTAAGGGGCGCCTTCCCTTCTTATTCACCTCTCTTAGCTAAGAGAGAGAATCTTCATCTTCATCTTTATGGTAGAAATGAGAGATTGGGAGGTGGAGGACGTGAGAGCCTCACAAGATATACATGTAGGACTATCTCACTTACAAATCTCCTACTAATTCTAAAGGATGTATCAAGTGATTAAGTTTAGAGAGAGAGAGGAGGCTACAGGATGTACTCAACTATAGAATATGGACCTTTATAGTGCTTGGCTAACCATGGGATGAAGCCCAAGGGGTCCTATTTATAGTTTGGGATGTCTAGTAGCCATTGGGAACACTTAAGGAGGAATTCTAGCCATTTGAGGTGTTGCAACATATATTTTTTCAAGTTTTGCAATGCTCCAATGGTTAGAAACATTTTTCTACAGTCTTCCATAAAGTGTGATATGTCGAGTTTCAATAAAGGTAACTCGATCGATTGCACTATTCGACAAAATAGATTTGAGGCATCGATCAAGTTTGTCCTATGTGAAACTCGACCGGTCGCTTTAAAATGGTTTTACTTAGTGCAGATATTGGTTGAGTTTTGTATATAGGAAACTCAATCGAACTTGAGCATTCTAAAAATCCATCAAGGGATCGATCGAGTTTGTAACTTGATCGAAAAACAACCTACAATGAATTTTGGAAAATGTCATTAAAGTGATTAAATATTTGACTTAGGTGCTCCTGATTTTTGTTAAGCTTAATTATAAGTCATACAATCATTACAAGTGATTTACAACATGATTCTAATGGATTTACATCATATTTGTAAGGACCCTGACCTGCGTTTAGGGCTTACCTTGTTTTCTTTGCCTAACCTTGATGGTTTGATGTTTGCTAATCACCTTTAGTGGTGATTAGGGTTTGGTTGTGCTTTGTTGAGAGTTGGAGGTGCTACTTGCAAATAAACCAAGTTTAGGGTTTTGTGTGCAAGTTTGCCACCTTGAGAGGTGTTCTTCTCTCTCTTTACTTCCTCTAGGGTTGAGAGGAAGGCTTGGGCTTGTTGCTTGAGTTCTTTGGGCTTTTGTTGAGCTCGTTTGGGCCTTGAGGTGCCTTGTTTGGGCTTGTTTTGGACCTTGTGTTGGCCAAGTAGAGCTTGTGTCGGCCTAGAGAGGTGTGTGTCGGCCTAGGGTGTGTTTGTGTCGGCCAACAAGGAGGTGTGCTGCCCTAGAGCAAGCTTGGTGTGTCACCCATGATGCTTGGGCCAACCTTGGTCACGTTTGGAGGACACATGGTGCACCTCTTGGACAAGTGTCTTTTGGATTGCAAGAGTGGTGGCTTGAGTTGGTGGACAAGTGTCCCTTGGGTGGATGACACATAGCAAGAGTTTACCTTGGTTTCTCCTCCCCTCCTTTCTATATAGGTGGTCCCTTCCTTAGCTTGAGGTCCCTTTAGTTCCTCTCCCCCTTGTGCATGACACACCCTTGTGTGAGCAGCTTGGAGGCCGACACACCCTTGGAGAAGGAGGTGGTGGCCGATACACACCCTCTTGGAGGAGCTTTGGTGGCCGAAAACCTTGGAGCTCAAAGTGCATCTTCTTCCTTGGAGCTTAAGGCGGGTTGCATGACTCTAACCCTAAACTACTCCATCCTCTTCTTTCATATGTTGTTTCAATCTTGCCTTTATATGTTAGTAGTTGGTTCTTGTTTAGCTTGCATGTTGGCCGATCCATGTGTGTTAAGGTTTAGGAGAGCAACACTCCTTTCTCCCCTTGGTCTAGATGAGTGAGCTTGAGCTCTGATGCCATGAGAAACACCCCTCTTTCCTACCCGATTGAGGTGAGCACATGACTTAGTGGCTTGAGCAAGACTCTCCTCTCACCTTGGGCAAGATGGTGAGCTCGTGTAGATGGCTTTGATAGATGTGCCTTGGTCGAGATGTGTTTGGGAAGGTGCTGCCCGACAGCCCTTGCCCTAGTTTAGCTTTGCACGGCTTGAGTGAGCACGGTTCTTCCTGTTTGATCCTTGGGCGGGTGAGCAATCCGATCCTTGCACGCCCTGAGCCAGCTCTGCCCGGCAGGCTGCTCGCCCGATGGGGCTGCTCACCCAACATGATCTACTCACTCCATGCGTTCTGCTCGCTCAGTGGGTATACTCGCTCTATAGCCCTGCACGCGTGTTGCACAACACACCTAGTTCTGCTCGCCTGACACTCCTTTGCTCACCTCACAAACTTGCTCGCCCGGCATTAGCCATCTCGCACGATATCTGCTCACCCGGCTTTCCTTGGCTCGCCCAGCTGTGTCGCCCGACACTATGTTGCTCACCCGCTACCTACCCGTGTCGCCCGACAGGCTTTGCTCTCACGGTTCTACCCTGCTCGCCCAGTTCTGCCTTACACGCTTGCTAACTCTGCTCACTTTGTAGCCTTGCTCACCCAGCATCTGTGTCGCCCGACACACACACCTGCATGCCTGGATGTCTCGCCCGATGTACCTTGTGCACCTTGGAGCTACACGCCCGATAGGGCTGCACGCTTGCCCTCGTTTCATGGTGGTGCTCTGCACGCCTGCTAGAGTTGCACGCCCGCTAGGGTTTCATTGGGATGGGTCCTGCCTGGGATGACTTTTAGTGAGGGTTGTTGATATCTCTTATGAGGGCACGGTCTGTCATGATGCTCTTATGATAACTCATTGCTTAATAATGAGAATTATGTTCTTATGGCTATACACATGCGTGTGTATGTAACTACTCTATGTCTTTAAGGCCAAAATAGGATCTTGAGCATTACATTAGGGTTGCTTGATAATGTGCTTACATGTGTATCCTTAAGATGAGGCATGGATATAATTATTAGTGTTATTGTGTGCTAGCAATGTACTTAACCCTAATTGTCATCTTATGTTGATACTATATGGTCTTTTGATTATTCCCATGGACAGGGGCGGAGCCAGAAGTTGGTTCTTGGGGGGGCCAAAAATTATTTGTGGTACTTAGGATTCGAACCGAAGACCACAAGTCTAACAATACACACACAAAGCACTAGACCAATTTCACACTTTGTTTCAACAACATGGTACATTCTATATATATTCTTGTCCAATTTGTAGACAATAGACAAATTTAATAAAAAATGAGTTGTGGCCATGGGGGTTGGAACACACGACCTCCAGCGAAAGTTAAGGAGCACAAGCCACTGGACTAGAAGCACCTCGTTGCATAGGTCTCACTGTAGTATATATTTATTATACAACTTATGTATAAATATATATATGTATATGAGTACTCATATTGATTTTTTAATTTTTTTTGGGGGGCCATAGCCTCCTCTTGCCCCCCCGTGGCTTCACCCTTTCCCATGGATGTTGAATGATGCAGGTAATGCTTAGCCAAATGAAAGGCCATGAGAAATGATTATACGAGAATACTAATGACAGGTGTATGATGTTACATGATGATGATGAAATCCTTGAGAGGCTATGGTACTATGTGATGAGGGATTGAGATCTTATGATGTGTGATGATCCTTGAGGTGGATCTAGATGGTTGGAAAGAGGCCAAGTGATAACATGTGACTTGAGGTCCTTGTGATGGATCAGTGTGATGTAAATTGCAGCAAATACATAATGTTGAGTTTATGCTATTTACTTCCTGTTATATCTTGCATGTTATACAACTTGGTTGAATCTTGCAATCCATCTAAAAGATACTAAGTAATCACAGTGTAATTTATAATGTAGCTTGCCCTGGCCATAGATTCATCACCAGTCAGGATAGGGTGATGATGAAACAGGTTCTCTTGCAGGTTAACCCGGAGCGCATATTTTTGAATATGTGAGGTTTCTCCTAGCCTAAAATAGAGAGGTGAAACGAGTGCAGCTGCGGTTGCAGACTCGGATGTGTGACGAGCATGGTGAACATGGCCCATGGCTCCAGATATGTGATATGTTGAGCATGAATGCGTTCATGGCTCCGAGCACGGTGTTTAGACACGTGGCTCAGTTTCTAGTGCCATGACCTGTACCGAGGCGGACTAGGCAGAGGGTAGCCTATAGAGCTGATCCTGTGGCTTATGACCACTTCAAGCACGAGACTGTGGTCCTGCTTTGTGTTCTCATGTACTGACCATGAGGCGGAGAAGGTCGTGGATTCCGGCTCTTCTATTGACCTTATATGGCACCGGCTATGGGCTTCACAGTCGAAGGTTGGAATTGAACGGTACAGTTCAATTCCTCAGGGCATAATAAAACGTAATCCAGCCATTTAGTATGTACTGTTTAAGACAAACACGAAACATTGGTTGAGGCCTTGTTTGTGTAGTTAACTTTAATTATCTTGCAGTTGCTTGTGCATTACTCCTATGTGGTAAGTTATATATATATATATTTCATCTCGTCAATCATGTCCCATTGAGAGGTATGCAGGTTATATGCCTTTTTGGTACAGCTGGTAAATTGTATGGTACAGATGGCCTTGCTTTTCATAAACTGTTTCTGTTATATTCCTTATCAATATATCTATTCATATAAATGCTTATTTGAGGTTTTGTAGTTTTGGCGCAGAGTTATGCCTCCCGCTGGGACAATGTTCAATTGTCTCACTCCGCTGGTTTTTACCCCCCCTTTTTAGGTGGACGAGCTTGTCGTGGTGGTGGTCGCGGGGTTGCGGCCGAGCAGCGAGAAGATCAGTAGAAGGCAGGCTTTGGAGATGCTGCTGTTTTGGATGTTTTTTTGTAGAGTCTAGAGTCATCCCTGTACTCTCAGGTCCTTGGTGGTGTTTTGACGTTGTTTTACGATGTACGACCGAGATCGTTTGTATATCCTGCTGCTGGCCGGATGTGGGCCTTTATGTATATAACAGGTGATGAACTCAGGTTACGACAGGACACTTGTTGCTCTAAGCTGTGGACATGTATCCAGGCTTGTGTGAAATATATGTAACATGTTTTCTTGCAGGATATGGACTGGAATGTAAAATGTTTCTCAGTTCATCAGTTTTCCGCAATCGGTTTTAATTAACCTGTGTTTTTGATAAGCTGTGGATATGGTGATTTCCGCACGTTTTCGCGTAACACCTCGTTATCTGTGTGATAATGGGATGTGTTTCCACAAGTTTGGTATCAGAGCTTTAGGTTCGCTGAGTCTACAGGGATCTAGGACTAGGTTGTGTTTGTTCTTATGTGTTTTCCAGATTTTCTCATAATAATCTTCTACCCTCAGCGGAAGAAAAGCCAAGATGTCTGGAAACCATGAAGAACACGCTGCTGAGCACAGCGATGCTGCATCTGTTGATGGAGCAGTAGGCCAGGCACATGAAGATCGGGTGCCTGAGGTCCCCCAACCTGACCCAGCCATACTTGAACACCCTACCTACCAACAGCTTATGGGGTAGTTAATGGCTACGATGAATCTCATGGTTGAGCGATTACCAGTGCCTCCTCTGCGAGCACAGGTTCCCCATGGAGAAGCATCCGGTATTGGGAAGACCTTTGAGCGGCTTCGCCGAGTCGGAGCTTCGGAATATGCTGGTACGGCTGAGCCAGCGGATGCAGATCTGTGGCTGACAAGTCTTGAGAAGGCTTTCTGGATCCTCGACATCCCCGAAGCAGACAAAGTAAAGCATGTTGTCTACCTTCTGAAAGGTAGTGCTGGTCACTGGTGGACCATCGAAGAAGAGAAGCGGCCTGGTGAGGTGATCTGTTGCGAAGTGTTTTGACGCGAGTTCGTCACCAAATACTTTCCCAAGACGTATCTAGATGAGAAGATCCGTCAGTTCGAGAGTTTGTGACAAGGAACGATGAACATCACTGAGTATGAAGCTAAGTTTATGGATCTGTTGAGGTTTTGTCCTCACATGGCGACGACAGACGAGGAACGGATCAGACGTTTCGAGAAGGGTCTGAGTGCTGAGCTGACGACACCAGTTTCTGCGTTGGAAAACCGAGAACGGTTTGCGACGTTTGTGGAATCTGTTCGGAGAATCGAACGTTCTGTAAGAGAAAAGAGAGAGTCTATGGCTAAGAAGAGACCTGCTCAGTTCCAAGGTCAGAGGTTTGGTGTCTTCAAGAAGCCCATGTTTTCAGCACCGACAACGATGAGAGGTTCTGGTAGGCCGTCTCAGTGGCCTATGAGTAGAGGAAGAGGCTATGTTTCTTCACCATCTAAGGCACAGAGTTCGGCTTCCGTGGCAGTAACAGGACCGTCTAGGCCTCGAGATGATGTTAGGACATGTTATGCCTGTGGTCAGATAGGGCATATCATGTCAAGTTGCCCCTACAGCGATGTTGAAGTGACGCAGCAGCTGAGACAGAACCTTCAGGGGCCAGAGAGACCACAACCCGGTGGTGGCAGAGGACGGGGACACGGTCAAGCGTCTCAGGCTGGATCGTCTGCTCAGGGAAGCAAAGGTCGTGGAAAGCAAGCAACGAATCGATTCTATGCTATGAATCAGTCGGAGGCGGTAGTCAACCCGCGAGTAGTGACAGGTCAGATGAAGTTATTTCATTCTGATATGTCTTCTTCTTGCTTTATATCTGTTCTGGTTGACCCGGGTGCTACGCACTCTTTTATCGCCTATAGTATGCTTGAGAACTGCGTTTACCTGTTAGTTGTAAGGAGGATAGTTTGTTGTTAGAAACCCCTCTTGATGGTCCCTCTTTGCTTCGAGAAGAGTGTCCATCTTGTGTCTTGTCTTTCTCGGGACATCGCATTCAAGTGGACCTCATACCACTTGCTATGCATGGATTCGATGTTATCCTTGGGATGGATACCTTAGAGAGGTATAAGGTTGTCTTGGACTGTGGTTCCAAGCAGGCAGTGTTTGATGTTGCTGGAGAGAAGTGGATCTTCCAGGGAGATAGGAAGATTCTTCCGACATGTCTGGTATCAGCTATGATGGCAGATAAGTTGTTACGACAAGGATGTGAGGCGTTCCTAGCCCATGTGGTAGATACCGAAGTGGATGCCAAGGCAAAAGGTCTTAGCCTTGAGGAGGTGTCAGTTGTTCGTGAGTTTGCAGACGTGTTCCCTGAGGAGTTTCCTGGTGTTCCCCCACCCCGAGAGATTGATTTCGAGATCAATCTGGTTCCAGGAACGCAACCAGTTGCGCAGACACCGTACATAATGGCTCCAGTAGAGATGGCAGAGTTGAAGAAGTAGTTACAGGAGTTGTTAGATAAAGGTTTTATCCGGCCGAGTACATCGCCTTGGGGTGCTCCAGTACTGTTTGTCAAGAAGAAGGATGGTTCGATGCGGCTGTGTATAGACTACCGACAGTTGAACAAGGTCACAATCAAGAACAAGTACCCGTTGCCGAGGATAGATGATCTGTTCGATCAGTTGCATGGTGCTACAGTGTTTTCAAAGATCGATCTACGGTCCGGATATCATCAGTTGAGGATAAAGGCAGATGGCATACCGAAGTCAGCCTTCAGGACAAGGTATGGTCATTATGAGTTTGTGGTTATGCCGTTTGGGTTAACCAATGCACCTGCTGCTTTCATGGATCTGATGAACAGAGTGTTCCGTCCATTCTTAGATCAGTTTGTTGTAGTCTTCATAGATGACATCTTGATCTATAGTCAGGATAGGCTTGAGTACGAGAAACATCTTCGTCGAGCGTTGACTCTTCTTCGTCAACATCAGTTGTATGCCAAGTTCAGTAAGTGTGAGTTCTGGCTGGATGAAGTGACCTTCTTGGGCCATGTGATATCCGCTGAAGGAGTCAAGGTAGATCCAAAGAAGGTGGAATCTGTTGCAGATTGGGAACAGCCGAAGACGCCGACAAAAGTTCGTAGTTTCCTTGGTCTAGCAGGATACTACCGGAGGTTTATCAAGGACTTCAGTGTGATCGCGTTACCGATGACAAAGTTAACCAGGAAGGATGCACCTTTTGCGTGGGATGATCGATGTCAGCAAGCTTTCCAGAGTCTGAAGGAGAATCTGACTAGTACTCCAGTGTTGATCTTGCCAGAGCCTGGGAAAGGCTATGTTGTTTTTTGTGATGCTTCCAAGAAAGGTTTAGGTTGCGTGTTGATGCAAGAAGATCATGTGGCTTCTTTTGCCTCGCAATAGCTCAAGAAGCATGAGGAGAACTATCCGAATCATGATTTGGAGCTGGCAGCAGTAGTTCATGCGTTAAAGATTTGGAGACACTATCTGTATGGGGAAGTGTGTCAGATCTTTACAGATCATAAGAACCTAAAGTATATCTTTACGCAACACGAGTTGAATATGCGACAACGGCGATGGATGGAGTTGATCAACGACTATGACTGCACTATCGAGTATCATCCTGGTAAGGCGAACGTGGTAGCAGATGCACTTAGTCGAAAGTCTTCTCTTTCTTCAAAGAAGGCACAATTGAGTTCCCTAGTTTGCCATAGGTGAGATATGTTTATCTCTCTGCGGCAGATGAACATGCAGATGGAAGTCTCCTTGTTATCTGGTCTTTTCGCACAGATGCAAGTCAAGCCTACATTGAGGCAGCAGATCAAGGATGCACAACAGATAGATGAGGCGGTACAGTTGATCAGATCAGAGTTCGGCAGCGACAAGCGTGATGGGTTTCATGAGTCCGAAGATGGACTAGTTTGCTATCGTGATAGGATGGTGGTTCCAGATGCTGATGATCTGAGGAAGTTGGTGCTTGAGGAAGCACACATGTCGATGTATGCCATGCATCCAGGTGTCACCAAGATGTATCATAGTCTGAAGGACTTGTATTGGTGGCCCGATATGAAGAGAGATGTGGCTGAGTTCGTGACAAGATGTGCGGTTTGTCAGCAAGTGAAGGCTGAGCATTAGAAGCCGGCAGGTACGTTACAACCTTTGCCGATACCGCAGTGGAAATGGGATCATATAACCATGGATTTCGTAGTTGGTCTGCCCAAGACAACTAGGAATCATGATTCCATTTGGGTGATAGTGGACAGATTGACGAAGTCTGCCCATTTCCTGCCTGTGAAGACGACGTACACAGCGGAGAAGCTCGCTAGAGTGTATGTGGATGAGATAGTTCGTTTGCATGGTGTGCTAGCAACAATAGTTTCTGACAGAGGTCCTCAGTTTACCAGTCATTTTTGGGAGCAGTTGCACAGAGCGTTGGGAACGCAGTTGAGGTTCAGTACAGCCTTTCATCCACAGACAGATGGACAGTCTGAAAGGACTATTCAGATTGTGGAGGATCTCCTTCGAGCTTGTGTTTTGTAGTTCCTAGGCAGCTGGGATGTTCATCTGAGTTTGATAGAGTTTGCTTATAACAACAGCTATCAGCGAAGCATCGATATGGCTCCTTATGAAGCTCTATATGGAAGAAAGTGTAGATCTCCTTTATGTTGGTATGAGTCTGGTGAGTATCAGCTTTTGGGTCCTGAGTTAGTGCAGCAGACGACTGATAAGATCAAGGTAATACAACAACAGCTGAAAGTGGCACAGGACAGGCAGAAGTCTTATGCGGACAATCGCCGATGACCGTTGGAGTTCCAGGTAGGAGACAGAGTATATCTTAAGGTCTCGCCTTGGAAAGGTGTGCTGAGGTTTGGTCGGAAGGGTAAGTTGGCACCCAGGTATGTGGAGCCTTACCCAATCTTAGCACGTGTCGGAAAGGTAGCTTACGAGATAGAGTTACCTCCTGAGTTGCACATGTTGCATCCAGTTTTCCATGTCAGTATGCTAAAGAAAAGTCATCCAAACTCAGGTACAGTGATACAGCCAGTTGAGGTTGAGCTTGATGCAGATGTGACCTACGAGGAAGGTCCTGTGGTGATTCTTGATAGAAGGATCAATAAGATGAAAAAGAAGGATCTGGTTCTTGTGAAAGTTCTTTGGTAGCGTCATGGCGTCGAGGAAGCCACGTGGGAGCTTGAGGAATAGATGACGAGAAAGTATCCCTCACTTTTCTCTTCAGATTTTGGGGACGAAATCCCTTAAAGGGGGTTAGATTGTAAGGACCCTGACCTGCGTTTAGGGCTTACATTTTCTTTGCCTAACCTTGATGGTTTGATGTTTGCCAATCACCTTTAGTGGTGATTAGGGTTTGGTTGTGCTTTGTTGAGAGTTGGAGGTGCTACTTGCAAATAAACCAAGTTTAGGGTTTTGTGTGCAAGTTTGCCACCTTGAGAGGTGTTCTTCTCTCTCTTTGCTTCCTCTAGGGTTGAGAGGAAGGCTTGGGCTTGTTGCTTGAGTTCTTTGGGCTTTTGTTGAGCTCGTTTGGGCCTTGAGGTGCCTTGTTTGGGCTTGTTTTGGACCTTGTGTCGGCCAAGTAGAGCTTGTGTCAGCCTAGAGAGGTGTGTGTCGGCCTAGGGTGTGTTTGTGTCGGCCAACAAGGAGGTGTGCATCCCTAGAGCAAGCTTGGTGTGTCTCCCATGATGCTTGGGCCAACCTTGGTCACGTTTGGAGGACACATGGTGCACCTCTTGGACAAGTGTCTTTTGGCTTGCAAGAGTGGTGGCTTGAGTTGGTGGACAAGTGTCCCTTGGGTGGATGACACATAACAAGAGTTTACCTTGGTTTCTCCTCCCCTCCTTTCTATATAGGTGGTCCCTTCCTTAGCTTGAGGTCCCTTTAGTTCCTCTCCCCCTTGTGCACGACACACCCTTGTGTGAGCAGCTTGGAGTCCGACACACCCTTGGAGAAGGAGGTGGTGGCCGATACACACCCTCTTGGAGGAGCTTTGGTGGCCGAAAACCTTGGATCTCAAAGTGCATCTTCTTCCTTGGAGCTTAAGGCGGGTTGCATGACTCTAACCCTAAACTACTCCATCCTCTTCTTTCATATGTTGTTTCAATCTTGCCTTTATATGTTAGTAGTTGGTTCTTGTTTAGCTTGCATGTTGGCCGATCCATGTGTGTTAAGGTTTAGGAGAGCAACACTCCTTTCTCCCCTTGGTCTAGATGAGTGAGCTTGAGCTCTAATGCCATGAGCAACACCCCTCTTTCCTACCCGATTGAGGTGAGCACATGACTTAGTGGCTTGAGAAAGACTCTCCTCTCACCTTGGGCAAGATGGTGAGCTCATGTAGATGGCTTTGATAGATGTGCCTTGGTCGAGATGTGTTAGGGAAGGTGCTGCCCGACAGCCCTTGCCCTAGTTTAGCTTTGCACGGCTTGAGTGAGCACGGTTCTTCCTGTTTGATCCTTGGGCGGGTGAGAAATCCGACCCTTGCACGCCCTGAGCCAGCTCTGCCCGGCAGGCTGCTCGCCCGATGGGGCTGCTCACCCGACATGATCTACTCACTCCATGCGTTCTGCTCGCTCAGTGGGTATACTCGCTCTATAGCCCTACACGTGTGTCGCACAACACACCTGGTTCTGCTTTCTTGACACTCCTTTGCTCACCTCACAAACTTGCTCGCCCGGCATTAGCCATCTCGAATGATATCTGCTCGCCCGACTTTCCTTGGCTCGCCCAGATGTGTCGCCCGACACTATATTGCTCACCCGCTACCTGACCATGTCGCCCGACAGGCTTTGCTCTCGCAGTTCTACCCTGCTCGCCCAGTTCTGCCTTGCACGCTTGCTAACTCTGCTCGCTTTGTAGCCTTGCTCACCCAGCATCTGTGTCGCCCGACACACACACCTGCACGCCTGGATGTCTCGCCCGATGTACCCTGTGCACCTTGGAGCTGCACGCCCGATAGGGCTGCACGCTTGCCCTCATTTCATGGTGGTACTCTGCACGCCTGCTAGAGTTGCACGCCCGCTAGGGTTTAGTTGGGATGGGTCCTGCCCGGGATGACTTTTAGTGAGGGTTGTTGATATCTCTTGTGAGGGCACGATCTGTCATGATGCTCTTATGATAACTCATTGCTTAATAATGAGAATTATGTTCTTATGGCTATACACATGCGTGTGTATGTAACTACTCTATGTCTTTAAGGCCAAAATAGGATCTTGAGCATTACATTAGGGTTGCTTGATAATGTGCTTACATGTGTATCCTTAAGATGAGGCATGTATATAATTATTAGTGTTATTGTGTGCTAGCAATGTACTTAACCCTAATTGTCATCTTATGTTGATAATATAAGGTCTTTTGATTATTCCCATGGATGTTGAATGATGCAGGTAATGCTTAGCCAAATGAAAGGCCATGAGAAATGATTATATGAGAATACTAATGATAGGTGTATGATGATACATGATGATGATGAAAGCCTTGAGAGGATATGGTACTATGTGATGAGGGATTGAGATCCTATGATGGGTAATGATCCTTGAGGTGGATCTAGATGGTTGGCAAGAGGCCAAGTGATAACATGTGACTTGAGGTCCTTGTGATGGATCAGTGTGATGTAAATTGCAGCAAATACATAATGTTGAGTTTATGCTATTTACTTCCTGTTATATCTTGCATGTTATACAACTTGGTTGAATCTTGCAATCCATCAAAAAGATACTAAGTAATCACAGTGTAATTTATAATGTAGCTTGCCCTGGCCATAGATTCATCACCAGTCAGGATAGGGTGATGATGAAACGGGTTCTCCTGCAGGTTAACCCGGAGCACATATTTTTGAATATGTGAGGTTTCTCCTAGCCTAAAATAGAGAGGTGAAACGAGTGCAGCTACGGTTGCAGACTCAGATGTGTGACGAGCATGGTGAACATGGCCCATGGCTCCAGATATGTGATATGTTGAGCATGAATGCGTTCATGGCTCCGAGCACGGTGTTTAGACACGTGGCTCAGTTTCTAGTGTCGTGACCTGTACTGAGGCGGACTAGGCAGAGGGTAGCATGTGGAGCTGATCCTGTGGCTTATGACCACTTCAAGCACGAGACTGCAGTCCTGCTTTGTGTTCTCATGTACTGACCATGAGGTGGAGAAGGTCTTGGATTCCGACTCTTCCATTGACCTTATATGGCACCGGCTATGGGCTTCACAGCCGAAGGTTGGAATTGAAAGGTACGGTTCAATTCCTCAGGGCATAATAAAACGTAATCCAGCCGTTTAGTATGTACTGTTTAAGACAAACACGAAACATTGGTTGAGGCCTTGTTTGTGTAGTTAACTTTAATTATCTTGCAGTTGCTTGTGCATTACTCCTATGTGGTAAGTTTTATATATATATATTTCATCTCGTCAATCATGTCCCATTGAGAGGTATGCAGGTTCTATGCCTTTTTGGTACAACTGGTAAATTGTATGGTACAAATGGCCTTGCTTTTCATAAACTGTTTCTGTTATATTCCTTATCAATATATCTATTCATATAAATGCTTATCTGAGGTTTTGTAGTTTTGGCGCGGAGTTATGCCTCCCGCTGGGACAATGTTCAATTGTCTCACTCCGCTGGTTTTTACCCCCCCTTTTTAGGTGGACGAGCTTGTCGTGGTGGTGGTTGCGGGGTTGCGGCCGAACAACGAGAAGATCAGTAGAAGGCAAGCTTTGGAGATGCTGCTGTTTTGGATGTTTTGTTGTAGAGTCTAGAGTCATCCCTATACTCTCAGGCCCTTGGTGGTGTTTTGATGTTGTTTTACGATGTACGACCGAGATCGTTTGTATATCCTGCTGTTGGCCAGATGTGGGCCTTTATGTATATAACATGTGATGAACTCAGGTTACGACAGGACAGCTGTTGCTCTAAGCTGTGGACATGTATCCAGGCTTGTGTGAAATATATGTAACATGTTTTCTTGCAGGATATGGACTGGAATGTAAAATGTTTCTCAGTTCATCAGTTTTCCACAATCGGTTTTAATTAACCCGTGTTTTTGATAAGCTGTGGATATGGTGATTTCCGCACGTTTTCGCGTAACACCTCGTTATCTGTGTGATAATGGGATGTGTTGCCACAATATTCCACAAAAGTGAACTTGTATTGATTTTGACTTGTCATTGCTCCAAGTTAGGATGCACAAGTTAGGGCATTTAGAGTGTTTCTATACTTAATATAAAACCACTCAAGTAGAAGCATTCGACACAAACAAGTAGAATGCTTAGTCATCATCAAAACAAGGGTTTAGTCAATTTAGACCTTGAGTCAATATTAACCTTGAGTCAACATTCTCCCCATTTTTGAATATGACAAACCATTCCATAAATTTACTGAAAGCTTTTAAATAAAATCATACCTTTGGAGAAATCTAGGGGTTTCAAATGGAATTGAGTTCATATGCTCCCCCTCAATTGATGCTCATGGAGTTTTCATACTCCCCCTCAATTGATGGTATTTCTCCTGCATAGTTATCCTTCATAACATTTATAGAAACTATGTCTTATACTCATATATGTTCTACATATATTTAAGACATGCTTTCTCCTCACACATGCCTTCTCCCTATCTAACATAAGACATGTCTTCTCCCCCTTTGTCATTTCAGAAACAAGGGCTTTGAAGAGCTAAAACGGAGCATGTTAGAAAAAAAGAGAGATATCAAAAGTTAGAAAGGAGAGTAGAAGAAGAAAAACTAGGGGCTTTTCCAAGCATAATATATAAAGTAAATCAAGACATGCATTTGAACAACCCATAATGTGTTGTAGAAAACTAATAAATCACAATTTTGACCCAAAAGATGATGAAATTCGTCCAAAAAATGTCAGTGATTATTGCTAAAGCCATAATCTTGCTCAGAAGGTTGTATCTGCATAAAAAAACACTGGATTTTAACTAAAATATGACATTGGAACATAAATACCACATTGAAAAACTGCATAAAATCTTCAAATTCTCCAATATATGTATACAATGTAGCTATATTTGTTTCTCATCACAAGGCTATGCAATAAAGTAACTCAAGATAGTGTATATGCAAGCCAAGGAGCAATCTTGAGTATGTATAAAACATGATACAAGCATAGCATATAGTTGAATACCACTTGATGTATTAGATATCACACAACGAATAGGGCTAGAACTACATGTATATGAAACTACTAGTATATGATATCACAATTTAGGACTACTAGTAGGATCTAGATCATTGAAAAAGATGCACAAGTTATAGAGCAAGCTATGAGTAGATGTAGAGATATATCCTAACAGAAAGATAAGCAATTGCAGAAACATGAAAGGATATAACTCACTAGTACATATGCATCATTACCAAAAGATGATTACTACTAAGAGCCTCAGGTTGTATCACAAGATATAATACTAGATAGATGTAATAAGTTAGAGCACAACGGAAGTAATTTAAGACACAACCAAGAGATCCAAAGAGATCATCATCAAAACCTAAAAAACAACTCAAGACAAGTAATTACAAGATATAGAGATACCACTTGTGGTATATTAGAATTATAGCAATTAGAAAGATAGAGTTGTATGCAAGATAGATTTAAAGCATGACAATATGCATATATAAATGTACCAAATGGAGTGCCAAAGAATAAGTCTATTGGATGAGAAAGTCTAGTTGAGAGGGAAATTCTCATCTAAAAGGCCAACTGTATATTATGTGCACAATGTTGTCGTTCAAGTTCTGTGTTTTATAAGTTCGACTGACACAATTGTTGGAAACACCCATTGGTTCTTGTCGGTCGAGTTTCTTACAAGATAAACTCAACTGAAGCACATGCATTTTATAAAACCATATTAAGAGGCATGCTAAAATATAAGCCATGTCCAAATATGTGTAAGCAAGTTAGTAATGCACTATAAAAGTATTAGAAATAGTTTTTGAGCAAGAGTGTGAAGAGAATCACAAAATACCACTTTTGACTCAAAAACCATATGCATGGTACACACTAACTTGACAGAATTAAGTTAGGATTGGATATTAGCAAGAAAACCTTTACCTATGTTCTTACCATTCTTTTTCCATTTGTTGCCACCCCATATACATCTCACCTTTCTACTTTCATGTGAATTGAGAAGTCAATTTGCAAATCAATAGCTCATGTCAATCCAATTGTACTTGACCTACAAGAAGAAAGATGAATGGTCGCTAATCATATTTTTGGGTCTGGAGGGTTAGTTTAGAAATCCAAGTCCTATTTCTCTTGGGTGCTTTCCCAAAAGGGCAATAAGTAGAATAATGACCAATTTAGTGTAATAATTTCATGATCTCCTAGCCTTGGAACTAGAGGATTATTCATTTAAAAGTGAAGGTCCTTTATATTTGTTGTTCCTTTGGCTACAATCAAGTCCATGACCATCTCTACCCATTTGTTTTGTAGTATGATCTAGGATTTGATTAAGATTCAATTTATCATCTAAGAATCTTTGCATAGAAGATCTCAAACTATGATTGTCATGCATAAGAGAAGCAATAGTAGAAGATAGATGATTCATATTACCTCTAGCATGCAAAAGATCGATTTCTAAGTAAAGATCTTTGGTCATATAAGAATCTTTATCAATATAAAGAGCAGCAATACTATTCTCTCTACTAGTAGAATTAGAACAAGATTCAAGGACATTGATTTGAGCAAAAGCAAGGAAGCATTTGTATTTTCAACCAAAGAAACCTTAGAAAGATAAGCACTATTTTCATATTCTAATCCTTGCAAAATAAAACCTTTTTCCTCATTTTCAGTTTTAAGAACATCAATATTAAGCATGAGAGAATTCACAATTTTACTATGCTCTTCATTAGAACTAGGAAAAAGAGGTTGAACTTCTAGAAATCTAATCTTATCAAGCAATTAGCATTTTCAAGTTTAAGAGAATCTACTTGACTAAGATAGGCATTATTTTCATCTAACAAGCAAATATGAGCATGTTTAGGATCATCTTTTTCTACATGCAAATTATCAACAATTCTAGCAAGCCTTTTCTTTTTCTTTTTATAAGACTTAATAGAGGTACAAGTAGCATGGATAGTTGCAATTAAAGATTCTTTATCTAAAGAGTTTATATTTACCTCATTTGAGTCTTCACTTGTTGAGGCAATAAGAGCAAAATGACATTCTCCTTCATCACTTGATATTGAGCTAGATCCTCCACTAGATTCTTCACTTGAGCTTGAGTTGGAGGAGTCACTTGACCTTGAATTGGAGGAGCCACTTGAGCTTTTGTGTCATTTCTCCTTCTTCTTGTACTTCTCTTCTTTCCTTGAAGTGACCCTTCTTTCCACATTTAAAGCATCAGGTGAAGGAGGATGAATTTCCTTTGTAGAGTCTACACTTGGAGTACATGGACTCTTCTTCAACTTGAGAGGATGGAGAGGCTTGACCAACAACAACTTCAATTTGTTCTTTGATTTCATACTTTTCTATTCTCTTGAGATCTTTCTCTTCTTCTCTTTATTCTTCATCTTGCTCGTCAAGTTTGACTTCATGGGCTTGTAGATTTTCTATGAGATCTTCAATGGGGATATCACTAAGAGACTTTACTTCTTCAATGGAAGTCACCTTGGGTTCCCACCTCTTGGGAAGAGTTCTAAGGATCTTTGAGTTGATCCCTCCTCTAGCATATGATGACCTAGGATGGAAAGACCATTTACAATGGTGTTGAGTCTTGAGTACATATCTACCACCCTTTCCATCTTCCCCATCTTGAAGTTTTCAAGAAGCCCTTTGAGCATGTAGACTTTGCTTTCCTTCACTTGGGTTGTCCCTTCATAAGTGATTCATAGCTTTATCCATACCTCATAGTTCATCTCACAAGAGAAAATCTAGTTGAACTCAGTGGGGGACATGGAGGCATAGAGAATGATGATGGCTCTTGCATTCAATGTTGCTTTATTCAAGGTAGCTTCATCCCATTCTTCTATCTTTATCTCTGTCAGCTTGCATGGATGGACGAAAATTTGTCATAGCTCAAGAATTAATCCTTAGATGTAGAATTGTAACCTTCTTTTCCAATAAAGGAAATTGCTCCCATCAAAGATTGAAAGGTTGATGACGTATCTCCCACCTTGATAGTCGTCCATCTTCTCCTACTTGTGGAAGTATGTTTGGAGAAGACCTGCTCAGATACCACTTGTTAGATCCTAGGATGGGTGATTTGCTCTAGAGGAGGGTGAATAGAGCTAAAATGCACTTAAACAAAATTCGTATGACCTTCAAAATATATCACAAGATGATGTTTCTAATTAGGAATTTGAGTATAACTAAAACATACATAGCATGGATGAGAGAGATTGAAATGAGCACAAGAACACAAGCTATGTAGAGTGATTTTAATCTCCAAACTAGGAGATTGTCAATCCACTGCCTAGAGAGGTCAACCTCTAGGATTTCTAAAACATGTCTCCCTCCTTATATTCACTTATAAGAGTTACAACATATGGCTTTCCTTTTTCGGGACAAGGATACCCAACTTTCCCTTTAAGGGTAGGGAGCCAAAAACCTACCAAAGGACTTACCTATCCATCCAAGTGTCTTCTACCTCACCAAGGACTTACCCACTTTGCAAGGAGTCTTCCGCCTTCACCAAGGACTGACCCACTCTTGGACAAGTCTCTACCATTGAGGAATTACCCACTCTTCTTGGATCTTTCGCCTTTGACTTCACCTTCCCCAAGGAGAAGCTTTCACCAAGGGGAACCTTCCCTTCTTCTTCACCTCTCATAGACAAGATAGAGAATCTTCATCTTAATCTTCATGGTAGAAATGAGAGATTGGGAGGTGGAGGAGGTGAGAGCCTCACAAGATATACATGTAGGACTAGCTCTCTTATAAATCTCCTACTCACTCTAATGTATGTAGCAAGTAATTAAGATTATAGAGAGAAAGGAGGTTGTAGGATGCACTCATCTATTGAATAGGGACCTTCATAGTGCCTGGCTAACCATGGGATGAATCTCAAGGGGTCCTATTTATAGTTGGGGATGCCTAGTAGCCAGTGGGAGCATTTAAGGATGAATTCTAGCCATTTGGGGGTGTTGCAACAGATATTTTTTTGAGTTTTGCAACACTCCAATGGTTAGAAATAATTTTCTCCATTTTTCTATACAGTATAATCGGTCGAGTTTCAATAAAGGTAACTCGACAGATTGCACTATTTGATAAAGCGATTTGAAGAATCGATCGAATTTGTCCTATGGAAACTTGACTGGTCACTTTGAATTAGTTTTGCTCAGTGCAGGGATCGGTCGACTTCTGTGTATAGGAAACTCGGTCGAACTTGAGCATAATCAAAATCCATGAAGGGATCGGTCGAGTTTGTAACTCGACCGAAAAAGAACATGTAATGAATTTTGGAAAATGTCATTGAAGTACTTAAATATTCAATTTAAGTGCTCCTAATTTTTTCTAAGCTTAATTACAAGTCATACAATCATTACAAGTGATTTACAACATGATTCTAATGTATTTACATCACATTCCACAAAAGTGAACTTGTATTAATTTTGACTTGTCTTTTTACCAAGTTCAGATGTGTAAGTTAGGGAATTTGGAGTGTTTCTATACCTAATATAAAATAACACAAGTAGAAGAATTAGATACAAATAAGTGGAATGGTTAGTCATCATCAAAACAAGGTCTTAGTCAATTTAGACCTTGAGTCAACATTGACCTTGTGTAAAAAAAACATATGTTGAATGTATATTGGTGTTGATGACAAAGAATTCTGAGATTGGAAGAAGTGGGTGAGACCATGATATAGTATATATATGGAAAAAAACTTCATTTGTCAATATAATAGAATGATTTACAAATACATATGGGATATAAAATAAAAATGTCATTATAGAAGAACGGACAATAATTTGGATTGCCAATCCCTTGTTTATGGCAAAACATATAGATCTAAATACAAAATTGTGTGATACAGAAGATGGCATCATAAGGTTCTTATTGGTTTTGTGTTAAACATGTGGTTGGTAGCCTACCCTTCTGGATGATAGAACTTTTAGATTTGAATACAAAATTATTAGAAGCAGAAGATGGCATAATAAGGTTGTTATTGGTTATGTGTTTAAGGCATGGTTGGGCTGCCAATCTTCTAGATGATAAAACTTAAAGATATGAATATAAAATTATTGAATGCATAAGATGGCATCATAAGTTTCTTATTGGTTATGTGTGGAAGGCATCAAAGAATAGAAATCACATCATCTACAAACACTCCAGATGTATGAAAGATAAAAGATGGAAAATGATGAAAATTTGCCTCACAAGCGCACTGTGTTTATGGACCTTTTGTGATGCAACATCTGAGGCGGCCTGGTCTACTTTAAAGTTATGTGAAATGGTGTGCGCCAAAGGAGAAATACTAGTGAGGTCAATAGATGTGTGTCTTTCATTTATCCAATCAAATGACAAGATATCAACAAGTTGTTGTGCATGAAGACCATCATACTCTGTGTCATGAAAGGCCATGGGTTCTGCATTTAGAGACTTTATCTTGACACGAGAGACAAGGTCAAAAAAGACATCATTAAGCGTGCCATAATAGACAACATGATCACCAAATGCGATGAAGTCAACAACATTAGAAAGCATGCAATATTCATCACTAGGGGACAATTACTTCATGAGTAGATACCTAAAGATCAATCGATAATTAAGTGAGAATGGAACATTTCCATGAAGAAAGGTCACTTACAGTGAACTTCTAGATAGGAAGCATTGGTTACTATATCCCCCCCCAATTAGGGGACAAAAGGATTACAAAACTCCCTAATCTAACCATAGAGATTAGATTTTACACTCTACTTTTTTCTGATTACATGAGGAATAGGGCCTAGCTTAGTCCTATACACTTTGACTAAAAGAGTAAATTCTTTTTCAATTATCTCAAACAGACGAAGCATATATGAATTCTTTCCACTAATGTTTCTCTTATTTCTTTCTCTCCACAACACATAGACACATGTTTGTATACACCAAAGATGCAGAAACTTTCTTGCTCCCTTCATTTTAGTGAGTCTATGAAGAGCTTGTTGTAATGATTCACTCCTCATTTCACCTATCTTGATGCTTGCTCTTCCCTAAAGATATTTCCATAGTTTGCATGATCTGAATAGATGTTTTGTTTAATCTTCACCTTCATCACACATGTAGCACTCTGTTCTAACTCTAGAAAACTATTTCTGGATCTTACACAAAGTCGGAAAGAGATTTTTGTAAGCTCTGGAGGTTGTCAAACTCCATCTTGGATTGTGTAATTTGATCCACAAGTTTGAAGCTCCTTCATCTTTAGCGTCTTTATGTCTGCAGTAATACCACATGTTTTTCTCATTATGTTCATAATTCCATCTGGGCCAAAGGTCCACCATTGTCCTCCATTGCGTCGAGTAACCCCACCTATGCTTGGGGGTTTAATGTGATTCCTCCTTATATCGAGTATGCATCCATACTGCCCATGTTGACTCACCAACTTCCAGTCTTTTGATTCTTCTCATGGTGTAATAGTTAGAAAGATCACTTAAGGCCTATAAGTTCAATCCTCGTTCTTTAGTTGGGTACAACTATCTTTGCCAGCTAGCCAGGTTAACTATGCTTCCCCATAAGAAGTCAAATATCAAGATCTCCATCCTTGTAAGTACAAACTTTGGAATCTCTCCTTGACTCATCCAATATCTGATGATGCTTATAGCCACACTTTTGATCAGTACCAATCATGCCACACAATAAAAATAGAAAATAAATAGTGCAACCATACAAAAATTCAATTGCTTCAGTCGTAGGAAAAACAAAGCCAAACTGGACACTGGGCAAGAAATTAGTCGTTGCTCACCTGAGACCAAGTTGATAAATTGCTAAAAATTCATAGCATATGTTGTATCGATTGTAGAGTGCATTACTTCTACGTGTCATTTCCTGAATAAGTTGTGCTCATCTATGGCACACACATATTGGTTGAAGAATAGAAAAACCAAAAGAAAAATCGAACGCCCAAACTAAGCAATTACTAGAACAAAGCAAGTAATAAAACGACAAAGCAAAGGCACTAAGATGTCGATGAGCAGACACATTGTTTGGTTAATTCCCTTTTATAGGGATATAGATGTGATCAAATGTTTTGACTTCTTTATCAAAAATAGATTTTGAATGTCTATTGGTGTTGATGACAAAGAATTTTGATTTTGGAAGAAGTGGCTGAGACCATGATATAGTATACATATGAAAAAACTTCTCTTGTCAATATATCAACATTCTTTACAAACATATATGGCAAATGCAATATAATAATTTTTTGTTATAGAAGCACGAGAAATAATTTGGATTGTCAATCCCATCTTTATGGTGAAACTTATAGTTCTGAATACAAAATTGTGTGATGCAGAAGATGGCATCATAAGGTACTTATTAATTTTGTGTTAAACGTGTAGCTGGAAGCCTACTCTTCTAGATGACAAAACTTTTAGATTTGAATAAAAAATTATTGGAAGTAGAAGATGGCATCATTAGGTTGTTACTGGTTATGTATTTAAGGTATGGTTGGGCTGTCAACCTTTTAGATGCAAAAACTTAAAGATCTGAATATAAAATTATTAGATGCATAAGATGGCATCATAAGTTTCTTATTGGTTATGTATTGAAGGCATCAAAGAAAAGAAATCACATCATCTACAAACACTCCAAACGTATGAAAGACAAAAGATGGAAAATGATGAAAATTTGCCTCACAAGCGCACTTTGTTTATGGACCTTTTGTGATGCAACATCTAAGGCAGCCTGACCTACTTTAAAGTTATGTGAAATGGTGCGCGCCAAAGGAGAAACACTAGTAAGTTCAAAACATGTGTGTCTTCCATTTGTCCAATGACATGACAATATATCCGTAAGTCATTGTGCATAAAGACCATCAGACTATGTGTCATGAAAGGACATGGGTGCTTCCTTCAGAGACATTATCTTAACATGAGAGCCAAGGTCAAAAAGGACATCATTACATGTTCCATAATAAAAAACATGATCACCTAAGGCGACGAAGTTAGCAACGTTAGAAAGCATGCAATGTTCATCACCAGGGAACAATGAAATCATGAGTAGATACCTAAAGATCACTTGATAATCAAGTGAGAATAGCATTTTGTCGTGAAGAAAGGTCACTTATGGTGAACTACTAGATCGAAAGTATTGGTAACTATATTTCCAACCCTCTAAAATTAGGGGACAAAAGTACACTCCAACTCACATACTAGTAGGATTACAAAAACTCCCTCAATCTAGCCATAGAGATTAGATTTTACATCAGATTCCAATTTCTATTAATTACATGAGAAATAGGGCCTAGCTTATTCCTATACACTTTGACTAAAGAGTAAATTTTTTTCAATTATCTCAAGTATACTAAGCATATCTGAATTTTTTCCACCAATGTTTCTCTTGTTTCTTTCTCTCCACAACACATAGACACATGTTGTAATACACTAAAGATGCATAAACTTTTTTGTTCCCTTCATTTCAATGAGTCTACAAAGAGCTTATTGTAATGACTCACTCCTCATCTCACCTAGCTTTATGCTTGCTCTTCCCCATAGATATTTCCATAGTTTGCATGAGCCAAATAGATATTCTATTTAATCTTCACCTTCATCACACATGTAGCACTATGGTCTAATTCCAAGACCATTTCTGGATCTTACACAAAGTCAACAAGAGTTTTTTTGTAAGTTCTGAAGGTTGTCAAACTCCATCTTGGATTGTGTAATTGGATCTACAGGTTTGAAGCTCCTTCATCTTTAGTATCTTTTTGTCTGCAGCGGTCCCACGTGTCTTTGTCATTATATGCATAATTCCATCTAGGTCAAAGGTCCACCATTCTCCTCCATTGTGTTGAGTAACTGCACCTATGCTTGGGGGGTTGATGTAATTCATCCTTATATCGGGTATGCATCTATACTTCCCATGTTGACTCACTAGCTTTTAGTCTTTTGATTCTTCTCAAGGTGTAATAGTCAGTAAGATCACTTAAGGCCTACAAGTTCAATCCTCCTTCTTTAATTGGGTACGACAATCTTTGCCAGCTAGCTAGGTGAACCGTGCCTCCCCATAAGAAGTCAGATAACATGATCTCCATCCTTGTAAGTACATACTTTGGAATCTCTCCTTGACTCATACATTATCTGATGATGCCTAGTGTTGTGTGTTTGACAACCTTCAGAGCTTACAAAAATCTATTGCCGACTTTGGTTCCTCGTCATCAAAAAATATATAATAGTACACTTTTTATCTCATATAATATATCTCACTCACATATTTTTAAATCTTGTTATCAGTGACACAAAATAAAGTTATAAGCATGGTGACAAATTGTTGTTATGTAAGTCAAAACAATCCATACTTAAAATTGAATCAGATACAGAATTAGTACTCATAATAATTTATACATAATATGCTAAAAAATAGTCTAATTAACAACCAATTGACTCCCTCTGACATGTAAAGTATAACTCTATTGTTCTTTTTTGACATGTGAATGCTAATTCCTAAAAAGATAGTTAAAAAATAACAAAAATGATTAGAAATGCAATCAGAAGAAAATGGGTTAAATAGGCTGATGAACTGACAGTCAACCCAATTGATGAATTTTATATTAAAAAATGATATGGGTTCAAAATTAATACTCATAATTTATATACATCCTAAAATGTACAATATTTCATTATCGAAATTACCATTGTTGATATTTTTTGTTGAGACTAAACCAGAAAAAATAGCAAGAAAAGTAAATAAAACATATGAATAATGCAAGGAAAGATACTAAGTAGGTTGATGAACTTACATTCATCCTAGATCAACAAAATTTCATATTAAAATTGATATTTTTGTCAGGTTCACAATTATTACTCATAATATTTTACATACAACCCATTAATAAGAACAATTGGGTTAAATGCATCCAACTCTCTCGGACATGAAATATGTCACTATAGAAATTAAATGACAGCTAACTCCCCCCACACAAAACATGTCACTACAAAAAATTATCTTGACTCTTTATTTTTCAGAACAGATATATCACAAAATGTACATGTCATTTCAAATGTTATGACTACTATCATCTTGTGGTTTGAGCCTATTGGCTAAATAAACCTGATAAAATTTTGAACACAAAGTTAAAAGTTTTTTGGACTTCATAAGATTTACTCACAATACTTCAGACTCTCTTAAACATGTAATGTGTCATTATCAAAATTAATTCTCCTCTTTGTTATTTAGGAATACATAGGGTACATAATACATATAGTGAGAAATACACATATCGACTAGACAAATGAGCTCATTGGCATGCCACTAAAATACATAGACTGTTATAACCCCAATTTTGGGTTCATTTGGTGAGAAATGTAATTTCTTATATTAAAGATAATTAAACAAAGAATGGTATAATTTGTTTTGAATACATGGATTTCATTTACAATAGCCTTGATGTTTGTGTTATGGGCTTTATTGGCTATTGGGCCCAACAACAAGGAAATAACAAAGAAAATTCAATTAGCAAATGGATGATTAGATTTTTAAGAAAAGAAATATGGAGAAACCTCTAGAAGGCACATCCAAAGAGGATTTCGTGCCTCTTAGGTTCCTCGGGTTCCAAGGAGTCCAAAGTTGCATAAAGAAAGCAATAAGAAAAGAAAATATTAATTAAATATTTCTTTATTAAGAAATAAATTGAAAATAATGATAAAATGTGGAAAATGAGTGGAAAGAGGCATAAATGAGATTCCTTGGTGAAATTTCATATCCATGAGGTTGATAATATTAAAAGGAATGCCAATGAGGAAAATAAAAGAGAAATAAAAAGAAATCCTCAAAAGGAGGTATTTAAATGAGAAATAAACAAGATAATGTGAAATAATGCATAATGATGCATCTAGAAGGATAATAAGTATCCAATAAAAAGAATTTCGAAATAATGGAGTATCTTGGGATCCAAGGAGTCCCAATAAATAGGAAAGAAAGAGAAAATACTAAAAAGAAAAAATAAGAGGATAATGTAATACATTATTAATGAATTTTGTGTTGTTTTTAAAAGGTGGTATTTTCTATTAAAAGAAACCATGATTTTGTGACAAATAACTAAAAGGCAAGTTTAAAGAGAGTAAGAAAGAGGAATTTCGAATTCCTAAATATCCATGCAACAAGGAATATCAAGGAAATAAAAGTTAATGAAGAAAGAGAGAGATGGTTGCTTCACAACCAAGGAAAATGTATTTCCTTTCAAGTTGGGACTTGAGTCCTCATGAGGCATGCCTTAGGGCTTCCAACTCCACACTATATAAAGGGTAGAATCCTGGTTCAAGTTCTAAAGGGATCCTACATCTTTCTCTCTCTACTCCATTGCTTCTTTATGTTTGAAACCCTAACCATGTGAAGTATCACATCTATGGAGTGATGAGGGACCAGAGGATGAACGTGTTTGATGCGGCTTGCTCCCATGACTTCAGGAGGAGCTTTTCCGTCAGTTTCGCGCCCTGGATCAGTTGTGGCCGCAGCAGCATGGCTGTAGGGCCGCCAAGTTGTACAGGCCCGGCCAGCGCGAGCCGGCCGCCTTGGCCACAGGATAAGGGCGACCCCGGGTGCGTGGGGGAGCTCCGGAGAAGAAGGTGTACTCCCTGGGGGTCGGTGGACCCTGGAAAAGAGGGAGGGGCACGCCGCGTTTTGGCTGCAGTCGGCGGCCGTGACCTGAGACGGAGGTTGAAGAAGATCAGGCCGTTTTGATGACTTTACCCCTCCGCGCCATGGATCGCCAGCCACTTATGCGAGGGTAAGAATGTAAATTGGTTATATTTCTTTTAGCTGGTCGCCGATAAACATTAAAGCTGATGTGTCAATCTGCGATTGGTCAGAATTTGCATATCTTGCAAAAAGTGTAGAATTTGCTAGGAAACTCGGTTTAAAACGAACTTTATATGAATTTTGATCAGAAGAACACAAGGAATCCATTAAAAATAGTTTTATATCCTGAATCTGATCATAGTTCGAAAAATAGTGTAAATTATCATCTTTGATTAATTAAAGATTAAGAAACCCTATTTTGATATGATTAATGTGTTTAATAGGGTTTAATGGATCTTTAGGGTTGATGTTAACCTGTTAAATGTAAAAAGGTACATAAAGTTCAAAAAGGAATAACTTTGCACATGATTAGTCTAATATAGAGTTTATGTGCTTAAATATGCATGAAATTTGAAAAGGGCATAAAGTTATCATCTTTAATGATTTAATTAAGGAAAAACCCTTAGATTTGATAATAAATGGACTTAATGACGTAATTCAAGTTGATATTAACCTGTTGTTAATAAAAGTGAGAATATGATCTAAAAAGATGATCTTTTTATATAATTGGTTTAATTTAGGGTTTCGTGCATGATTATGCATTCATGAGCTTGAAAACCCTAATTTAGGTGAATATGTATTTTAATTGGTTTAATTGTTCACATCCATGAATAAATAGGGATGTTATGATCCTAAGTCAATTTGGGTATAAAAGACTATTAAAATGGATAGTTGAGCAATTAAGGTTCATAAAAATGGAAAATGATATTTTAGGATTTGTTAACCTAAAAGGGATAAAGTTTGAGAAATTGATCTAAGAAACCCTAATGAATATTAATGAAACCTTAATGCGGATTAGAAACCCTAGAAAGTGATCCAAGTTTTCAAAAAGGTATGCAAAAATTTATTTTCTTACAACTTTCAGTATAGTATGTTAAAATTTGTTAATTATTTTTGGTTAATTGCCGAACCTTTGATCTGGAAGTCATGGGTGCGGCTTCGACCTCTCGGTCTCCCTTAATTGGGGGTTATCGGGAGGCGGGGTCGTAACATAGA
This sequence comes from Alisma plantago-aquatica, assembly GCA_963693085.1. Classification (NCBI taxonomy): domain Eukaryota; kingdom Viridiplantae; phylum Streptophyta; class Magnoliopsida; order Alismatales; family Alismataceae; genus Alisma; species Alisma plantago-aquatica. The sequence goes on along the minus strand of OY856412.1, from coordinate 205,079,368 downwards.
CACACTAAATCAAGGAGCTAATAAACAAATAGTTAAGTAGATAAACTGAACTTAAGATCTCACACACATTATTCATACTGAGACACAAATGTAGCACACAAAATAATATTCGTTAACTTGTTCTCATTGATTGACACAATACAAAAAATAGAAAATAAACAGTGCAACCATACAAAAATTCAATTGTTTTAGTTGCAGGCAAAATAAAGCCAAACTAGACACTGGGTGAGAAATTGGTCGTTGCTCACCTGAGACCAAGTTGACAAATTACTAAGAATTTGTAGAATGTGTTGTCTCGATTGTAGAGTGCATTACTTCTACATGTCATTTCCTTAATAAATTGTGCTCATCTATGGCACACACCTATTGGTTGAAGAATAGAAAAACCAAAATAAAAATCAAAATCCCAAACCAAGTAAGTACCAAAATAAAGCAACTAACACAACAACCTAGAAAAGGCACTAAGAGGTCAATGAGCAGACACATTGTCTGGTTGATTCCCTTTTATTACAGGGATATAGATGTGATCAAATGTTTTGACTTTGCTATGAAAAACATATGTTGAATGTCTATTGGTGTTGATGATAAAGAATCTGAGATTAGAAGAAGTGTGTGAGACCATGATATAGTATATATATGAAAAAAAAATTCTTTTCAATATACCAGCATGTTTTACAAACATATATGGGATATAAAATAAAAGAATGTTGTTATAGAAGCACGAGAAATAATTTGTATTGTCAATCCCTTCTTTATGGCGAAACATATAGATCTGAATACAAAATTATGTGATGCATAAGATGACATCATAAGGTTCTTATTGGTTTTGCGTTAAACGTGTGGTTGGTAGCCTACCCTTCTAGATGACAAAACTTTTAGATTTGAATAAAAAATTATTGGAAGCAGAAGATGGCATCATAAGGTTGTTATTAGTTATATGTTTAAGGCATTATTGGGATGTCAACCTTCTAAATGGAAAAAATTAACGATCTGCATATAAAATTATTGGATGCATAAGATGGTATCATAAGTTGCTTATTGGTTATGTGTTGAAGGAATCAAAGAAGAGAAATCACATCATCTACAAACACTCCATATGTATGAAAGACAAAAGATGAAAAATGATGAAATTTTGCCTCACAAGCGCATTGTGTTTATGGACCTTTTGTGAAGCAACATCTGAGGCAGCCTAGCCTACTTTAAAGTTACGTGAAGTGGTGCGTGCCAAAGGAGAAACACTAGTCAGGTCAATACATGTGCATCTTCCATTTGTCCAATCAAATGACAAGATATCAACAAGTCGTTGTGCATGAAGACCATTAGATTGTGTGCCATGAAAGGCCATGGGTGTTTTATTTCAGAGACTTTATCTTGACATGAGTGACAACGTAGCAACCTCACTTTTCAGCCACCTCCAATTAAGAAAGTCCAAAAAGATGAGAGTCATTACCTAAAAGAATTACCGAAGGATCCATATTTTAATCAAACAATATACAATAGCAGATAATTTTATTCATTTCAAAATATTATAAACAAGATGCTTACATGAACTTTTTATCATTAGGATTTTACATTGGAGAAGAGATGACTAGCTAATCCTCCTTTTAAATCTTTAATGCTTTTATGACATTTCCACAATTTAGCTTCATGTCCTTTATCATGTATATCAACTTACACCTAAAATGGAGTAAAACAAATACATGATTATTATGCTTCCATACTGGTGTGTGAGGTGCATCCAAAATGTGTAAGAAAACAACATCATATATTCCAACAATTACTTGCAAATATAAATTGGCATTTTCTTCACCCAATCTTTCCTTTATGTGATATTCATAGTGACATTATAATTGAACAAAACTAAATAAACAACCAACATATTAATTTTTCAATCCTTGAGAAAAACCTCAAAAAGTGCCGGCAAATTAGGGCAGTTATTCTTAACCTTAACCACGTACCTGGATGGTGAGTCATGTCGATTATCATGTGGAATGCACTTCAAGCATATTATCCAATCAACAAGAAAATCAAGCAATCCATATTTTAGTTTACATGAATATAAATCCTAAAGTATCACCATCACATTAATAATATTAGACACTACTCAGGTCCTATTCTAGGGTTCAAGTTCTCTTGGTGTCAAGTTGTCATTAGAGTCATGCTTCAATAGCCCGATTCCCATGTTCATTGATTTGATGACTCAAGAACCCTAATTTATATTATTTGTTGCCAATATTATTAAATTTATTTTATTATTACATCATAAATACTTAGATCAGGTTTGACACATTAAGGTTATAGCAAGACTCTTCACTAATGTTTAAGATCCTAATTACACATTTTAATGATCATCCACTCTAGAAATCCTAGTTTCTCATCATTATTACCATGATCATCTTGATTTCTCATATTATTCAATAATATTATTAAATATGACAAAGTAAATATTTTTAGCTTACTCAATCATCTTAATACATAATTCTAGGGTTTAAATGCATTAATCACCATTTTAGCACATATTGCACTACTTTTAAAATAGAAAGCATAATTAGATTCTAGAAATAATTTATTTCGATTCTAAAACTAATTTATTTAGATTCCTCTTGTTCAGGCGATCAATTTTCATATATAACTTATTTTCATCCGAACTACCAATTATTTTCTATGATTATTTGAAGTTAACATTATCGGGACCAATTGAAAGATGTCACGTCATCGTGACTTACCTTTATCCCTTATTAAAAAACTGGCCAGCTTAAAATGTCGAAAGACCTCCGTGCCCTCGAACGCGAGCCGAGGGCGTATGTGTCTTTTGACTCTATTCCATCCTCAACCTTGCATAGGGCGACTCCAGGCCCAACACCCGAGCGCGTACGCTCGCACGCCGTAGCTGGTTTCGGGCACGGCCTCTCTTTCGCCTCCGTCAGCTATCGCCGCACTGTCTTGTCGGGTCCCATCTCCTGCCGTCGTCAGTTCGTCTTCTCCTTTCCCCTGATCTCCACTAATGACTAGGCCTTGCTGCTCTCCTTTCTCTCTATTACGGTCTTACTCCTTCTCCATCGTCCTGCACCTGCTTGCTCGACGGCGACGTGCCTCTGCTCAGGCCCCAACACCGGCGAGACTCCATGCTTCTCGCTCGCCCCCTCCCCACCCTCGCCTTCTCTGCTATCACTTATCCTGCTCCAACGGCTTCCCCGCTGACTGCTGCTGAGCACAACAGCCCCGACGCGACTACGATAGCCAGTTGGGGTCCTTAGGGCACTTCTCGGGACGATGCACTCCTCTGTAGAACCGGATTGTGCTGAGGATGAGGAGGGAACGTTGCTAGGGGCCTAAAACACCGTCGGCTGCTGTTGTCGTGCAGGCCCACCGGAGAAGGATGGTTGATGGTTCAGACGATTTCAAGCAACAAGGACCTTGTAGGCTATTTCATGGGTAACGGAAGTTAGGTGTTATGTCATAGGGTGGAGGCGAGGCTAGACTCCGGCGCTTTCTTGTATGGTTTTAGATGGAACCCTAAGCTTAGGAGGAAGAGAGGGAATATTGATTTTTCCATGGCTATTTGATGTAGGATCTCCCTCTCTTTATATATATATATATATATATATATATATATATATATATATATATATATATATATATATATATATATATATATATATATATATATATATATATATATATATATATATATAAGAGCGAGTTTGATGCTGCGATCTCTTTGATTCACTCTCTTCTCTCCTTTTTTCAAGGAATTTTGCTCATACAAATATTTATTCTCACTTTCCTATTAACTTTTATTATTTTTAATTCTGTATTTCTCTCTCCATTCTACGGAAACGGTTTTTTGATTCTCATTTCAAACAACCAACATAAATATCTTTTACCGTATGGACCTTTTTACGGACGAGTCATATTTCCAACAAATTTTATATGTCACGTGCATATGCACGTGTGCGTTCACTAGTATATATATATAGTCACGCTAGAATACACTCAGAGTGTATTCATAACAGAATTCACTCAAGTAGTTTTCCATGATGCAAATTTTTTTTCTTCAAAAATCTAATCTTTTGATCTTCTTAAACATCATGTGAATAACTTATATATAAAATTTGAGCCCATTTGGACATTTACAGGTCATATTATGAAGAGTACAAAAATTATGCATTTCAAATTAGTTTCGTGTGTCGATTTTGTTACCCTCAGATGAGTGACATATACTCATCCAAATGAACTTAAAATTTGCATGTAGCCTAATTATAGTGTAACAATGAAGATCAATGGTTTACATTTTACAAAAAAATAGTCTTGATATGCAAACACCACATGAGTGTAGCATGTGCTCTGTTCGAGTGTATTCTAGCCTAACTCTCTATATATAAACTATAGTACCAATCTAATTGTGAGGACTTCGTTTCCATCCTCGCGGTTATATAAAAAAAATTGGACTCCGTCACATGTTATATAAAAAATGAAGTCTCCATCACGAATAGGATTCCGATAAATGCAATATTTATCTTAGCTGATACAATAGTCCGCCTTTTGTCTTATTAAGAGTTCATCTCCGTCTGTACCTCAATCTACTTGGCTGTAGAAACGGACTTTATAAATTTGTTTAATTCCATTATGTCAAGTCGTCAACCACCCACAACTTTTCTTTCACCTTTTCTTTTTCATCAATCACGTTCCCTCTAACTCAGGCCGTCAGGCGGCACCGTGTGGCAACAAGGATATAGCGCTCAAAGCCCTCATGAGATTATCGATGGAGAGATAATGACAGACTAGAAGTGACCAGAGAATATGAGGACGACAAGGCCGCCGGTTATGCACCTGACAGGGCAGCCCCAAAAACTGGAGCACCTAATAGCGGATTTTTTGTACGTTTAGCACCAAAGAGGGAAGGTCGTAAGACAGTGGAGAACTTATGTTGCTACTGACATTGGCCTTCCTGTTGGCGCCATGCTCCTTTCCGTCAAGTTCTCCTATGCCACTGTACTTCGGCATGGCTTGCTGCTTGCGCACAGAAAATTGTCAAGCTCCAATGCTCAGGCTACTACTGGAGTTGCTTGGAAGACATGGTATTTTTCTTGAATTTTTATAGTTGTTTTTTATCTTACTTTTTGTGTTCTTGGTATTTGTTTCTTGCAACTAACTCACATAACATCTTGAAATTACCGAAAACATAAAGCATATGTATTCAAGTGAACTTTATCGTTAGAGTGCATAATATGTAAGTGGACGTTCAATTTTGATTTGTTCCACAAAATATAAATCGCCAGTATAATGCATACAAGTGTTTTAAGGTGATGGACAACCATATTATATGCCTGAATTTATAAGTCAAATTGAAGCACATTTCATGAAATATCATTTTTCCCTTAAATATTAAGCTTGGAGTTTGGACCTTACTTTACCGATCACTTTTTGATGCATCAAAATTTTCTCCCATTATCTAACATCATGTATTAACATTCTTGGTAACTATATCATATTATTTTTATTATATGTGACTTTTGCTTTGTACGAAAAACATAATCTTGATTTTTTACTTACGTACATTCTAACTTTCTCAACATGTTGCAGACCTTAATGAATCACGAGCGGAACATTTTCAGCATAAACACTTACTTCTATAAAATGAAACATATATTAAGTATATAGTTATACATATATAAGTATGTTGTTGTATACGTACAATGAAATTCATGGTGTCAGTTATACATATTCATCGGATTTTTTTGTTAAGTGTTTCTATATGATCATTTTATTGTCTCTGTCTTTTGCCATGAAATATGTATCCCAAATCTGTGTTATTTTGAGCATTTTAATCAAGAGATTGATATCTCATTATTGGATACATCCTTACTTTTTATGTCTTAATGATCAAATTAGTCTATTTAATCAACTTTGTTGTTCTTATGTTTCTATTCCATTGGAAGACCGTGCTTTTGTAAAGCAATTACCCCTTCACTTGCAAGGTTCCACTACAATACTCTTCTCTTTTCTTCATAGTTAGTAGATCCTTCAAGATTAGTGACTAATGAACTTTTTTAATTACTTAATTGTTTTGAAAAAGTCTCTTAGCCATTGATGGTTAGCAGAACACAACATACAAGACATATGAATATATTACAAAAAGTACCTTCCCAAATATAATACAAATATATTACAAATATATGTACACACACACACACACACACACACACACATATATATATAATTTCATAGAAAGATCAATCATTTAGAAAAAGAAAAAGAAAAGATAGTTTGCATCATGAAAGTTTTAGGATTTTTTGATTTACTTTTCAAATACTATCAGTTTTTAAATTTTAGGGAATTAGTTGTCACTTTTGAGGTGTTATGAAGTAAATGTCAAGAATTGTGCATAAATAAGAGATAATTGTCATTTCATAATTCACAAAAGAAAATTGGTTGTATAGATTTCCCCAAAAATCAAATAGAAGATGGTGAGATACCATGAAAGTTTCATACGCTTTTATGTGGCCTTTTCAAATGTTATCATGTTAAATTGGAAGGTGATGACTTGTGACTTAGAGTGTGACAATAATATTGGATATTGTTTAGATGCTTTCCATATCGATGCAACCATACACTAGATTCAAAGCTATGATCATGCCTAATAAATGTTAAATCAGTATCATCTATTACTTCTTATTAAGAGTTACCAGAAAAGGCATATATTTATCATGTGATCATATAATTGGCAAGTATTTGTGTTCAAATACTTGGAGTAACAATTTCTGTTCATTGGGAAGTACTCTAGCAAGTAAACAACCTTTGAAAAAATGTTTGAATTGAAAGTTCCAATGTGGTTGAAGGATATCCAAATTTATAGATTGATTATATACTTGAAGTATCACAATTGATGGTGTAATAATTTATTCAATGAATGTAATATCTAAACCCATGTATCATTTCATTTTATTCCTATATTATTCCATCCTATATTTTTATGAAAATATGTGTTAGTGACTTTTGTTAATTATATGTTTATGATGTTTATAATGGGATGTGAAGAAGAAGAAAATTAATAGGGAATTAATTGACTGAAAGTTACGTTTATTGTACTATGAGTATATTTTTTATAGCAACAACCAGATAACTTTGCAAGTAATACTACTCAATCTAATTTGTTAAGCTTTTGTAGGACATTTCATGATTTATATCATCGATACTGATGTTGTTTACTTGTGACAGATAAGGTTGTATGATGTTATTCCATAATGTACATTAAATAAAAAAAAGAATTAATATCGTGCACTCTTTAATCTAAGTGAGGTCAGTTGTAGTTTACATGAGATATATGTGATGCATGTTGACAAAAAAAGTATTAATTCAACTACTTTGTTTAGGAGTATTATCACTCTCATCAATGAAATGAAAAGTTGGATTAGAAAATATTTTAGTTTGATAGAATATGTTAGATGTTATATATGATCTCTTTCTATGTATGAAATATTCAAATAAAAGATCATAATGAAAAATCACTTGAATTGGTTCTTTAATGGTGATACCTTTAGTATAGTCGTTGACCATTCACTCATTAGTTCATTGTTGTTACTATAGTGGTCATCTCAAATGCGAGAAAGGAAACCGATCATCCTTCCAGTAGACAGACTGAAGGTGGAGAAGCAAGGAAGAAGAGAATGAGAGATTTTTTTTCAACCGTATCGAATGACAACGAAGGACAAAGTATAGGTAACAATGAAAAGGCGCATGAAGAGTTGTGTTGCGATTGCAAACCAGACTGCCGTTTGGAAGCATCCAAACGAAGAGGTGTGACAAAAAAAATTGTGGCACATGTCTCAATTTGGTTCAGTGAATCGAAGAGCAAAATCAAGCAGGGGTCGCACCCACACAAGGGGCTCCGGGAGGCCAGATTTGCACCCCCCTGCGCGCGAGATGCGACGTGCACCGACACGCCCGATTAAAGGGTTTCCAGACCGGACCGGCCCGAACCCATTTGGGCTGCCCCACCATGCGCGTGCGAAGCCCACATCCTATTTTATTCCTCAAATATTACATGGACTAACAACCATATATGAATAGGAGGGAAGTCTCCAAAGCAATCAATGTGGGACTAAAGGGTTTTGCTTTGAAATACATCAATAGCCACAACAATCTCCCACTATTTCAAAACAAAACCAAACTAAAAATCGAGTTGACCACTAGAAGAACTTAAACAAATAGCATGCATAAGCTTTGGTAGAACTGAGTTCTTTGAACTAAAGCATATAATAGATGTACGTAATCTGTAGAAGATTGGTGGAACTATGTTCTTGAACCAATTCCTCCCTTGTCAAATTAGAGATACATTACTCACATGATATTCATATCAAATAACTTTCTTACGGATTGGCACCTTTAGGCCATGCGCCTATTGGGAAAATTCATGAATGCTCTAGAGATCTGCCCAAATCTCAACAGGAGCGACCCCACTCCACACTCATATATTTGGACTTTTATCAAACATATATTGCAGTATATACACCACCATTAATGGCTATGAAATCCATTAAGAAATATATTCAACTGAATCATTGCAAATTTTTGTTTACATCATAAGAATGAGATACATTTATTACAACACATTGAGTCATCCAGTGACTTCATTTTTCCCATTGAACCTTCTTCCCGGGATCACCATTCATGAAGGTTGGGTATCCATCACTTCGACATCTGGTATGGGCATAATCCCATTTTCTTCGATGTATCGCTCACTAGTCTTTGACTTAATGGCTTTGTCAGAGGATTGATCAAATTTAATTCTGACTTTACATAATCCATAGAGGTTATGCTATCACATACAAGTTGCCTCACAATATTGTGATGTAGACGAATATGTCTACTCTTCCCATTGTAAACTTTGTTTTTAGCCCTTGCTATGGCAGCTTGATTATCACAGTGTATAAACACTGGTGGAGAAGATTTCTCCCAAATCAGAAGATCCATTAGAACATGTCTTAGCCATTCAGCTTCAGTTCCAGCCTTTTCTAAGGCAATAAACTCAAATTCCATAGTGAAACGAGCTATACAAGTTTGCTTGGAAGATTTCCAAGACACAACACCTCCAACCATAGTGAAGATGTAACAACTTGTAGATTTCAATTCATCTGAATCATAAATCCAACTGGCATCACAATATCCTTCTAGCAAAGTTGGAGATCCACAAAAAATCAATCCATGATTAATTGTGCCTTTAAGGTATCTTAAAACCCTATGTAGAGCATCCCAATGATCCTTGTTAGGATTTTGGGCATATCTACTTAATCTCCCCACTGCATATGCTAGATCTAGATGAGTACAATTCATTAAGTACATCAGGCTTCTAATTACTTGTACATATTTGACTTGTTGAACACTAGTACTTTTATTTTTCTTAAGATGGCAATTAGAATTAAAAGGTGTACTTACTGGCTTACAATCAAACATTGAAAACCTTTTGAGAATTTCCTCAACATAATTTTCTTGGGATAGCATGATGTAATAATCATGTTTAAGGAGTTTAATTCCTAATATTACATCTGCTTCACCATATCTTTCATGTCAAAATTCGAAGCCAAGAAGCCTTTTGTACTATTTATAATATCAATATTAGTGCCAAAAATAAGCATGTCATCTACATAGAGACATATAATAACACAACCTTGGTTATCGACTTTAGAATATATACATTTATCTCCTTCATTTATATGGAATCCATATGATACAATTACCTTATCAAATTTCTCATGCCACTGTTTAGGTGCTTGTTTCAAGCCATAGAGAGATTTGATTAGTCTACATACCATATGTTCTTTTCCCGAAACTACATAACCTTCGGGTTGATCCATATAAATTTCTTCATCCAAATCTCCATTCAAGAAAGTAGTTTTAACATCCATTTGATGTATAATTAATTTCTTAATAGATGCCAAAGCAATTAAAATCCCGATTGAAGATATTCTAGTAACAGGAGAAAAGGTATCAAAATAGTCAATATCCTTTTGTTGTTTATATCCCTTGGCAACCAAACGAGCTTTGTATTTAATTACAGTCCCATCTATTTTCAATTTTCTTTTAAATATCCATTTACATCCTATGGGTTTAATACCTGGTGGAAGTTCCACTAGTTCCCATGTATGATTAGATAATATAGATTCAATCTCACTATTAATTGCTTCCTTCCATAAAGAGGAATCAGTTGAATTAATAGAATCATTGTAAGATTGAGGGTCATTATCCACTATAAAGGAATAAAAATCATCACCAAGATTCTTTTCCTTCCTCACCCTAGTGGATCTTCTAGGTTCTATATCATCAGGTTCTAAATCATCATTAGAATTGGATGTATTTGGGATATTCTCTAAAATTTCATTTGAAGGATTAGATAAGTTTTCTAAGGGAGTTTTCATAGGAAAGATATGCTAAAAAAATTCAGCATTTTTAGATTCAACAATTGTATTAGGTTCTACAACATTGTTGCCACTTCTAATAACCAATAATCTATATGCGTCACTATTTTGAGCATAACCTATACAAACACCATCTAGGGTTCTAGATCCCAATTTTCGTTTCTTAGGCTCAGTTAATAAGACCTTAGCTAGACACCCCCACAATTTGAGATATTTCAAATTAGGAGGATATCCTTTCCATAATTCATATGGTGTCTTATTTGTCTTCTTACTAGGGATGCGATTTTGAAGAAAACAAGATGACAAGATCGCTTCCCCCCACAAGTTGTTGGGTGCGCCTGAATTGATTAAAATAGAATTCATCATTTCTTTTAGAGTTCTATTTTTACGTTCAGTAATTCCATTTGATTGAGGCGAATATGGTGGTGTGTATTCATGTATAATACCATGGTTTACACAAAAATCATTAAAAGGAGAACAATCATATTCACCACCCCTATCTGAGCGAAGACGTTTTATTTTCTTATTAAGTTGATTCTCTACTTCTGTTTTATATTTAACAAACATTCCAAAAGATTCATCCTTTGAATGTAGTAAATATAATTTTGTATATCATGAGAAATCATCTACAAAAACAATGTAGAAATGTTTCCCACCTCTAGATAGATTTCCTTTTAAATCTCCAAGATCAGTGTGAATTAAATCGAGCAATTCAGAATTTCTATGTGAAATTTGAGGACACGATTTCTTGGTAGATTTAGGTTCAACACATATTTGACATTTATTATTTAAATTAACAACACCATTAATATCCTTTAGTAAACCTAAATATTTCATGCATTGTACGTATTTAAAATTAACATGTCCTAATCTATTATGCCATACATCAAAAGAATCAACAATATAAGTAGAAGGAGTTATTTCATTAGCAGCAGAGTTTGGTACATTCAGCAGAAAGATCCCATTTGAGCATTAACCCATGCCTAGGTAGTCCCCAGACTTAGAGAGAATGACCTTGTTTGATTCAAAGGACACTTTCACCCCAAACTTAACAAGTTGAGAAACAGAAATTAAATTAACACGGATATCAGGGACAAACAACACATCTTTCATCAGCAAAATTTTTCTAGAAGTCATCTTGATCATGGCATTGCCCTTTCCGTTCACAGGAGAAGCACTGGAGTTGCCCATGACAACCCAATGTTCCTCCTGCCCTACTTTAGTGTAGGTCACGAAAGCATCTCTATTGCCACTGATGTGGCAACTAGCCCCCGAGTCAATGATCCAATCATTCTGCTGGAATGATCCCATGCTGACAATGTTGAAAAATGCCACAAATACGTCCTCATTGACAAGTTTGGTTGATGTATCCTTCGAATCGTGGACCGCTTATTTTTTCCTATGCCTGCATTTAGGAGAAGTATGACCAGGTCTGCCACAAACATAGAAGAAAACATTGTTTTTCTTAATATCTTTGTTTCCTTTATATTTATTCTTTTTCCTTTCCCTTTCTTATTTTTCTAGTTATTTTTAGACTGATCAGTAGAAACTTTATTTTCTTTCACTTCATTATTAATAAAATTAGCAGTACATGACAACTCTTTATTCAGTTCAGATTTTTCTCTAGTACGATTTTGATCTTCAACTCAGATATGTATTATTGCATCATCTAGTGACATAGACTTTCTTTTGTACTTTAAATTATTCTTGTAGTGTTTTCAAGAACCAAGTAGTTTTTCAATTAAAGAACCCACAATGAAAGACTCAGGAAGATCAATTTTTTCATTTTTCAAATCATCAAGTAAAATCTGAAATTCATGAATTTGAGTTGTTATATCTTTATCTTCAGTCATATGAAAATTTTAAAAATTTGCAACAGTAAATTTTTGGGTAGAAGCCTCTTCCAGAATATATTTCTTGTTCAGATTTTCCCAAATTTCGGATGCAATTTTGATTGGAAAGTAGGCGTCAAATAGTTGATTAGATAAAGTACTTAGAATCACATGTCGACAAATGCGATTTGCTTTTTCCCAATCAACATAATCGTTTTCAGGTTTGGGTTCAGTTAAAGCAAACGAGACATTAGAAACTTCTAAAGCAGTATTAATTTTTTCTTGCCAACACCTATAATGTTGTCCATTAATCTGTTAAATTTTTATAACATTAAGAACTAGTGTTTGCGGAACAGTAGAAACATTAACAATTTGGTTGTTATTGTTATACGGTGCCACAGGCGTAAAGGGGGTTTCAAAACCTTCCATGTTAGTACCCATTAGTGAATGGAGTACTCTTAAGTTTGTTTTTCGTAATAGGGTACAAACCGCGGTGTAAGCCGTTAACTGTAAAGCTTTTACCAAAGATACGCTGAGGCATGCAGAGAACACTGTCCTTAAGAGTATTTCCGAGGTACTCGACGGCGAGCACTTGTGCGATACTCTCTTACGCGGCTACTCTCCCAGGATCCAACAATGTTTGTCGATGTGAAGCACGCACACGCAGTCACGATGACAAGTGAAAGGCAACCGATCATCCTTCCAGTGGACAGACTAAAGGCGGAGAAGTGAGGAAGAAAAGAACGAGAGACTTTTTTTCAACCGTATTGAACGACAACGAAGGACAAAGTATAAGTAACAATGAAAAGGCGCGTGAAGAGTTGCGTTGCGGTTGCAAACTGGGCCACCGTTTGGAAGCATCCAAACGAAGTGGTGCGACAAAAAAAATTGCGGCACATGTCTCAATTTGGTTCAGTGAACCGAAGAGCAAAACCAATCCGGGGCCACACAAGGGGTTCCGGGAGGCCGAATTTGCACCCCCCTGCGCACGAGATGCGACGAGCACTGATGCATCCGATTAAAGGGTTTTCGGACCAGACAGGCCCAAACCCATTTGGGCTGCCCCACCATGCGCGTGCGAAGCCCACATCCTATTTTATTCCTCAAAATTACATGGACTAGCACCCATATATGAATAGGAGGGAAGTCTCCAAAGCAAGCAATGTGGGACTAAAGGGTTTTGCTTTGAAATACAAGAGCAACCACAACATACGGTACTTAGGACACATAAAACAAAACTAAAAATGGACACTACTCAAGTAGGTATGATACAAGAGACAAAGGAAAGGAAAGCACCGACTCTGGGTGAAAGGGAGAGAAATACAAAATTGGAATAGAAGGTATGTGCATGCGTCGGCAGAACTAAAAAGCAACTGGGATGATGCAATTGAAATGTCTGTAGTGGGATTCAGGGAGTAGAGATACTGGGACGTACGCGGTCCACACCATTTTCTCCATATATATATACTAGTAAATACACACGTATACATGTACGTGTCAAATAAAATTAAGGGTGTAGGAATTTGCATAATGCATTTTCCTTAATTAATTTGAATCGACAATGACAGAGTGAGATCGACGGAGGGAGTTGAATAGTTTAGTTGAGAAGGTGGAGTTTTTTTGGTCATTTTGAATGGTAAAATGATTTTTAAATTAGTTGGAGTGTGATGCCATGGTCATAGATGTAACATGAATTGGAGATAAATACGGAAATCATGGGTAATTTCAGTTGGAGAAAAAATATTGACCATTATCCCACATTCTTTGCTAACCGTGATGGATATTTAAAATGGGAGGTGGCTCGTAGCGACAATTTTAGAAGGAATTATCATGTAGAATAAATATTTGTAGGAGCAAAATTCCTTGAAAAAAGGAGAGAAGAGAGTGAGTTAAGGAGAGCTCGGCATCAAACTCGCTCTTTTTATTGTAGTATAGATATATATGCCCCCCAATAACCTTTTCTCATATTTTTCTTTCTTCTCTCTTCCAAAAGTGGCCGAGATATACACATTGGAAAGCATTAATTACATGCCTTCATATATTTTCTTACTTTGTGATTCTTAATCGTTAATCCTCTTTGTCATGTGAATGAAACCTCCATATTCCATAAAATATGGATTTGGCAACATTGGATATGAAAGGAAAGACAATTAATATCTTTCCAACTCATATTTAGTTTTGAGATTTATTGAAAAATACTCCCTTTGATATATCCTATAAATTAATCATCCTTCTTTTATGGTAACACATTAATACTATCCCAATCTATATCTAACGTTGTTGGGACATCTTTTATTTTCAAAACTTAGTCTTTGAACATTCATTTAAAACTATACCATTATCCCATGGTATATTATTTTTCTCTCGATTTCTAGAGTTATCTTCATTTTCATTATTATTTATAAGTTAAGACAAAATATTCTCATTTGATGCCCTAACCATTGCATTTCCAATCTTGATTAGATAATTATCCTTTGAGTATCCAAAACACCATGCATCTTTTTTTTGACATTTTGCATATTACCTTCTATTCCGGTTATGTTGTACTCCAATAAGTCATTATTTATAATTTATGTACAAAAACTCTCTTTTCTAGAGTATTCTACATAATTCTATATTTAACAATATTGATTGTTCATTACTTTAGAAATTCCTTTATACTAGATTTCCCATTCTTTCTCTTGTCCAAATTTATTAATGTATTATTGCAAACGAAAGTCCTTTTATTTCTTTAACCTATTACAATGAGAATATTATTCCATAAATAATATCATTGGGGAAAATTATTTATCAGAACATGCTTTATATTTATATTATTCAATTTTATCAAAATTGAGGATATTACAAATAAGGTAAAAAAGGACATCATTATGCATGCCATAATAGACAACATGATCACCGAAGGGGACATAGTCAGCAACGTTAGAAAGCATACAATATTCATCACCAGTGGATAATGAATTCATGAGTAGATACCTAAAGATCACTCGATAATCAAGTGAGAATAGCATGTTGTCGTAAAGAATGGTCACTTACAGTGAACTGCTAGATTTGAAGCATTAGTAACTATAATTCCGACCCCCACCCCAATTATGGGACAACAGTACACTCCTACTTGCATACTAGTAGGATTACAAAAACTCCCTCAATCTAACTGTAACATCCCTGACCTGGGTTATGCTTTAACCCTAGATGTTTTTCTTAATAAAGTGGATTATATGCTTGCTCTTATCTTTTGAAAAGTAATTAAGGCTCAAGAGGAACTTATATTTCAATTTTTAGTCCTTTTTGAATAATGTTGAAATGATATTTTACTTGTTTTGGACTAAGGTACAAATTACCCAAGTTGAGGGGTTAAATTACAAATTGTGCATGATAATATGTCCCTCAAGTGTTGAAGCATCACAAGAATGAAAATGATGCATAGGAATGGCTAGTGAAAGCCTGAATACCAAGAAAGAGATGATAAAGCAATGTTTGTGCATTAAAACCTAGTTTTGGTGTAATGTGCAGTTTACCCAAAACCCAGGGTTCAATATCCAAATTACCACTTCAAAATAGTCCCTAATGTTTCTTGGCATCATGTAGATCAAAGAAAATGAGAGGGGCATCTCATTTGTACCTCTTTGAAAGAGAGAGAATCTTGATATTAAAACAATCAAGATTTAAGCATAATTGAAACCCTAATTCAATTTAATGCACAAATAATTATATTAAATGGATTGCCCTTCAACCAAAATTGTAGAGCTTGAAATACATATATATGGACGTCCTTGTGCTTTGCAAAAGGCAATGGAAATATATATGTGAGTGGAGAACCCACTCACATTAAGAAAATAAAAAGAAATATCCACTAACTTATGGATATTAGTATTATAAGGGTTAAGGTGCTTAATTTGCTTTTCTTTAAATCATGGATAATTGAGAGAAATATGAGGCAAAGAATATAGCCTCGTAACCAAGGAAGGGAAGGGAGAAAGTGGCAAGGAAATGGAGGAGATAATGCCTACTTTCTCTCTCTTAAATGAATTTTCAATAAAATGCATATATGCTCCTTTATCCATAGCTTGAAGGGGTAATTTCGAAACCACTTTCTTTTCTTGCTTGAAAAAACGACCAAGGGATCTTGGAGCAACAGGAGGATGACCCCCAACATATTGGTAAGCTTCTTGACCTTATTTCACCTTGATTTCATGGTGGAAATCACAAATCAATGCTTGATTTCTTCTTCTCTTCACTCAATCTTCAACTCTAGCCAATCTTTTTACTCAAAAGCTTGAGGATAAGCCGTGGGATAGTATAGAAAGCTTCTTCCACCATTGTTGATGTGAATCTCCAAGCTTTGAATCTCAATTGAAGGCAGGTTTTATAACTTGAACCCTGATTCATTGTTATTGAAGTCAATTTCTCAATTCAATATGTTGAATTGTTCTTCTTGCGATTCCTTTGATTAATTATGAAACTACCATGGAAATGGTTGTAGATTTTGAGGGGTTGAAGCTTGAGGATGATGACATCATCCTAAGCACGCACCTCAAAAGAAAATTGGGTGAATACGGTTTCAACAAAATAATCCAATCGGTTTTCACCAAACTGTTTGGTGATCAAACAGTTTGCAAACCGTTTGGAGGTTGAACTCTAAACCGTTTGTACATGTTGACTGAATGGAGTAGTTGACCATTTGGAGCCTTAAACAGTTTCAAACTATTTGAATATACTTGAGTTGACCATTTGGGTTTGGGTTTACCGTTTCGACAAAGAAGTTCAAAACCGTTTGGAGCTTTAAACGGTTTGAAACCGTTTGGACTTCTAGGTCAAAACCGTTTGGAGCCTTAAACGGTTTCAAACTGTTTGGACCAAGTCAACCAAAACCGTTTGGTGACCCAATGGTTGATATTTGAAGGTTTGGAGATCCAATGGTGTTGATTGATGAACATTCATAAGCACGATTGAAGGCCAATTAAATGTAGCAAACCATGATCAATTGATTGATGACTCCATCAAATGAACCCTTTCGGTTTTGAGGCTGATTTGGCCCAAATGGTCTTGAGACTGTTTGAGTCCAAACGGTCTTGAAACCGTTTGGGGTCAAATAGTCTCAGGACCATTCGGAATCAAACATTTTCAAAACCGTTTGGTGTTGAAACCCCAAAACTGAATGGAGGTCCAATGTGATCAAATCATTTGAAGATTTAAAATGATAATTGATCCAGTGATCCAATGATGATTATCAATGTTAGGTACAAAGGTTGAAACCCTAAAGTACCTATATGATCAATACCTTTAGATTAGTTAACCCTAAAAGGTTATGAAATCAATGTCTTAGTACACTATGTCAATAATAGTTGTATGTACTTGATTGAAGGGTTGATGTAACCTAATCAAGTTGAGAGGAGGATAGAAAGGAATTCATACATGAGTATTAATCATATGGTGATTAGGGTATGATCCTTAGTGAAGAGATCAAGAAAACCCTAATTGAGAAGGTTAATGAACCCTAACCCTAATTCAGGGCAATTCTGAGTGAAACCCTAATCTAGGGTAATAGTGAAACCCTAATTGAGGGTGATGACATGAGTAATCTTAAGTTAGGGTTATGAAATGTAAAACCCTAATTTATATGAATAGTAAACCCTAATTATGGGTAATTGAATATGAAACCCTAATTGGGATGAATAGTAAACCCTAAATTGTGGGATATTGAATGTAAACCCTAATCTAGGGTGATGTTATGTGGAACCCTAATTTAGGGTGATGTTATGTAAAACCCTGGTATATTAATGTGATGTGGAACTCAAATCTAGGGTGATGCTATGTAATGCTATATGAAACCCTAATCTTGGGCAATATGGTGATAAACCATAACCCTGATCTGGGTAATGGGATGAGTATCCCCAATTGACCTGAAATGGGAAACCCTAACCCTAGTGAGGGAATAGTGGTGTTACCCTTGAATAGTGATGCTATATTTGTTTTGCATGGTGCTGATATGAAATTGATGTAACTGTTATCATCTATACTAACTATGCATGTATCATGAGATGATGAACATAGCCAGGTATGAGCTATGATGTTTTATTTATTAAAATTGTTATTGGGCCTTATGTGCCATAATATGCCTTGTTGCCTAGTAAGAGGTAATAAGAGAATTAATGGGCCTTAAGTGCCATGAGAGGTGCTTGTGTAACAATTATCATGTTTACCTTAGTCAGATGACCTGAAGGTGATAGTTACCTGAAAAAGTGGTAATAATGCTCAATGATGAGTTAAGGGTTTGAATACCCAGAACCATATGATTATGTCATTGAGTTGTGAAGGTATGAGTATTCCCAGTATTGAAATGAGGGACTGAGATCCCAATGTCTTATAAAGACTGAGAAGTAACTGATGAAAATAGTACATGTTTCTTTGTAGCATTTGTCCTAATACGTTATGTTTGAAAACTTGACTGATGCTAAAAGAATATGATAAAGTACTTAATTAATCAGGTGAAATCTTTTCATGTAGTGCTCTGACCATAGATCCATCATCGTCAGTAGCTGGTGATGGTGAAATAGGTTTTCCTACGGGATCTCCTGGAGTTTGCATATTTTTGAATATGTGGGGGTCGATGGGTGAAAATATCCGTACGTCCAAATGTACGGTTGATGGAAGGTAAACATTAAACCTCTCAATCCTTCATTATATGTGCCAGGATGGATGTATCACAAATCTCCCGATGATGTTAATGCCGGATCGATGGAGGTAAACATGAAATCTCTCGATTGCGAAAAGAGTACAGCCGCCACTGTAGCTCTATAGCGAAGATGCCACTATACCCTAGCAAGCTATGTAGCAGAGACACAAGATGTCTTGCATGTGATCTCGCACTGACTGAGATGCAGGAATTCATGGAAGCCAGCTCTTCCATTGACTTTGTATGGTACCGATTTCGACTTCGCAATGGTCGGTTGGAGTATGAGTGGTATACCTCATCTCCTCAGAGCTTAAGTATGTTTGTAAAATGTAATCAGCCGTGTAGCATATTTGCATAAGATTGAAATACGAGAACCACTGGTTGATGTTATCTTGCTTAGCATGTCCTTGATACATAAATGTTACTCATGTTCTTTAATTCCGTATTGAATAAGAGACATGCTACCTTATCAAGTTATAGCTGAAATACTTGAATAGGAATGTTGATCTAATCTGCATAAATATTGATTTATCTGCTGTTGAATACATGATTCCACTGTTCAGATATTTCTATTAAACTGTAATAATAATGTTTTCGGTGGAGAGTTATATCTCTCGTTGGGGCAATTTACAAATTGTCTCACCCCGTGGGATCCAACATTTTTAGGTAAACACAGACAAAGAGGCAGAAACTCAGTAGCAGGGGAAGAGTAGCAACAACAACAGGGACAACAGTAATCCTTCAGGTGGAAACACTAGCTTTCAAGCTTTGTATATAAAGTCCTATGTGTCATCTTTGTACTCTCAGGTCTTAGGAGTCAGTGGATAGTGTTCTTATAATCGATCTGAGATTTTGGTTTGAACGCTTTGAGGATTTTGTTACTTGTGCTTTTTAGCAAAGCAATGATGTATATATATCCCTCGAGAAGAGATAGTACAGTGAATGTACTTTGTGAACCAGTATGTAAATATAATACTGTGGTTCTTGTTTAAAGAGTTTTCCTGAGAATGTATCTCTTTGTAAATGGTTTTAATTTTTAGTGATTTTTAGTAATTCCTTTATTAGTGATCGCTTCCGCATTAGTTAATCATGTTTTTATAAGTTGGACGCCTCAAGTAAGAGTGGTATCAGAGCTCTAGGTTTGCTGAGTCTACAGAGACATAGGATTAAGGCTGTTGAATCTGTTCTAGTGTCTTCCAATTTATCTGATAGTGTCTTCTACTCATATAGGAGAAGAAGAACTTGAAGATGTCTGGATCACATGATGAACATGCTGCTGAGAGCAGTGTTGCTGCACCAGGAGGATGTGTAAGGGATCAAGCTAGGGAGGAACCCGTACTTGATATTCCTCATCTTGAACAAGCTACGTTAGAGAACCCAACTTTCCATACCCTGTTTGGGCAGTTTATGGCAACTATGACGCATATGGAGGATAGGATGCCACTACCTGCACCAAGGGCACCAACCCACAATGAAGGACAAGGAGCTGGCAAGACCTTTGAACAGCTTCGTCGGGTGGGAGCCACAGACTATGCTGGTACATATGACCCAACTGATGTAGATTCATGGTTAACTGAGCTAGAGAAGTCCTTCAGAATCCTTATGATTCCTGAAGCTGAGAAGGTCAGACATGTTGTATACCTCCTAAAGGGGAGTGCTGGTCATTGGTGGACCATCAAGGAAGGCAAAAGACCCAGTGTTGAAGTCGAATGGGATGAATTCCGACGTGAATTTGTTGCTAGATACTTTCCCAAGATGTATCTAGATGAGAAGATTTCTCAATTTAAGAAGTTGAGGCAAGGACAGATGAACATTAGCGAGTATGAAGCTAGGTTCATGGAGCTTTTGCAATTCTATCCGCATATGGCATCTACAGATGAGGAGAGGATTCAACGTTTCGAGAACGGGTTGAATGCTGAATTGACCACTCTAGTGTTTGCTTTAGAGAATCGGGAGAGGTTTGCCACTTTTGTGGAGTCCGTGAGGCGGATTGAGAGGTATGTGACAGAGAAGCGTCGGACCAAAAGTAAGAAAGAGTACACATAGTTTCATGGACAAAGGTCCGAAAGCTTCAAGAAGCCGAGGTTTTGTGCACCGACCGCACCATCGAGATTTAATACTCAGACGCAATGGACATCGAGTAGGGGTAGGGGCCGTAGTTTTCCTCCAAGTAGAGTCCCCAGTACAACATCAACATTAGTAACGAGACCACCTAGACAGAATCTGGGAAGCTACAACTGCTTCCAGTGTGGGAGGCCAGGACACTTGATGAGAGATTGTCCTGAGAAAGTCAGAACTATAACTCAACCCTAGAGGCAGAGTCAGCAAGGCTCACAGAGGAGACAGTTTTCTAGTGGCGTTAGAGGACGTGGACAAGCGTCACAAGCTGGATCATCAGCACCCAATAATCAAGCACAGGGTCAACCGTAGGCAACAAAGAGGTTCTATGCAATGAACCAGCCTGAAGCAGTCATCAATCCCAGAGTTGTGACAAGTCATATGAAACTGTTTCATTCTGATATGTCTTCTTTCTGCTTCGTATCTGTATTAATTGATCCGGGTGCTACATATTCCTTTATCACTCGAAAAGTGATTCTTGACTACAATATGACAATTGGTCATAGGGCAGAGAGTTTGAAGTTAGAAACTCCTTTGCTGGGATCTGTAGTGTTGTGGGAGGTGTTTTCTCCCTGCAATCTTTCCTTTTTTAATCATTGCATTCAGGTGGATCTTATACCACTTGAAATGCACGAGTTTGATATAATACTAGGGATGGACACCTTAGAGAAGTATAAGGTTGTCTTGGATTGTGGTTCCAAGCAGGCTGTGTTCACAGACAACGGTGACACATGGATCTTTCAGGGAGACAGAAAGATTCTTCCAACATGTCTTGTGTCAGCTATGGTAGCTGAGAAGCTGATGAGGCAAGGATGCTTTGCATTCTTGGCACATGTGGTAGATACCACAATGGAGAGTCCTAATCCTTTTGAAGTTCCAGTTGTTAGGGAGTTTGAAGATGTATTCCCTGAGGAACTTCCAGGTGTACCTCCACCCTGAGAGATTGATTTTGAGATTAATCTAATTCTGGGCACGCAACCCATAGCACAAACATCGTACAGAATGGCACCCGTTGAGATAGCAGAGCTTAAGAAACAACTGCAAGAGTTGCTTGAGAAAGGTTTTATCCGACCGAGTACTTCACCATGGGGTGCTCCGGTCCTCTTTCTTAAGAAGAAAGATGGGTCTATGTGATTATGCATCGAATATAGACAGTTGAACAAAGTAACTATAAAGAACAAGTATTCTCTGCCAAGGATTGATGACTTGTTTGATCAGTTGCATGGTGCAACTATCTTCTCTAAGATAGATCTGAGGTCAGGATATCATCAATTGCATATTAAGGAGAGTGATATACCTAAGTCTGCCTTTAGGACAAGGTATGGCCACTATGAGTTCATAGTTATATCATTTGGACTAACTAATGCACCAACTGCATTCATGGAACTCATGAATAGAATCTTTCGACCTTTTCTTGATCAGTTTGTAGTAGTCTTCATAGATGATATCTTGATCTACAGTAGAGATGCTCAACAGCATGAGCAGCACCTTCATCAGGCTTTAGCTTTGCTAAGAGAGCAGAAGCTGTATGCTAAGTTTAGCAAATGTGAGTTCTGGTTACCAGAAGTTTCTTTTCTAGGACACATAATATCTGCCTCAGGTATTCATGTTGATCCTAAGAAGGTAGAATATGTCCTACAATGGGAACAGTCAAAGACACCAACGGAAATACGTAGTTTCCTAGGATTGGTAGGCTATTACAGGAGGTTCATCAAGAACTTCAGTTATATAGCTTTACCCCTAACCAAGTTAACCAGAAAGGAGGTTCCTTTTATCTGGAATGACAAGTTCCAACAATCATTCCAGTTGTTGAAGGAAAGGTTAACTAGTGCCCCTGTGTTAGTGTTACCTGAGCAAGGGAAGGGGTACATAGTCTTCTGTGATGCATCTAAGAACGGTCTAGGATGTGTGTTGATGCAGGATAAACACGTGATTTCTTTTGCTTTTCGATAGCTTAAGAAACATGAGGAGAATTATCTGACACACGATCTAGAGCTAGCTACTGTGGTCCATGCTTTGAAGATCTGGAGACATTATCTCTATGGAGAAACATTCTAGATTTTCACAGATCATAAGAACCTAAAGTATATCTTCTTGCAGCATGAACTGAACATGAGATAGCACCGCTGGATGGAATTAATCAAGGACTATGATTGTACGGTTGATTATCATCCAGGGAAGTCTAATGTAGTTGCTGATGCACTAAGTAGGAAATCAGCAACACCAGCTATAGATAAAGCACAATTAAACTCTTTAGTATGCTTTAAAAGAGATATGTTTATCTCCTTGAGGAAAGACAATGTATAGCTTGAAGTATCGTTGTTAGCTGGGTTGTTAGCCGAGATGCAAGTGAAACCTACTCTGAGACAGTAGATTAAAGAAGCACAACAAGTTGATACTGTGATTCAACAGATTAGGTCAGAGTATGGTAGTGAGAAACGAGATGGTTTCCATGATTCAGATGATCAGGTAGTCTGTTACCATGGTAGGATGGTAGTACCTGATGTTGATAACTTAAGAAAGTTAGTTCTGGAAGAAGCTCATTCTTCAATGTATGCCATGCATCCAGGGAGCACCAAGATGTATCATAACTTAAAAGATATGTATTGGTGACCTGGATTGAAGAAAAATGTAGCTGAGTTTGTTATGCGGTGTCCGGTGTGTCAGCAAGTTAAAGCTGAACATCAAAATCCCGCAGGAACAATGCAACCTCTGCCTATACCGCAGTGGAAATGGGATCATGTAACTATGGACTTTGTGGTTGGTTTGCCTAGAACATCCAAAAGTCATGATTCCATATGGGTGATAGTTGATAGGTTGACAAAGACAACACATTTCCTTCCCGTCAAAACAACCTACACAGTTGAGAAGCTTGCACAGATATATATAGATGAGATAGTGCGTTTGCACGGGGTTCCAGCTACTATTGTTTCTGATAGAGGTCCCCAGTTCACGAGTCATTTTTGGGAGCGACTCCATAAAGCTTTGGGTATGCAATTAAGTTTTAATGCAACCTTTCACCCACAGACAGATGGACAATCTGAGAGGACCATACAAACCTTGGAGGACTTGCTTAGGGCATGCGTCCTTCATTTTGTAGGAAGTTGGGATCTACACCTGAGCTTGATAGAATTTGCTTACAATAATAGCTATTAGCACAATATTGATATGGCACCATATGAGGCATTATATGGTATACGTTGTAGATCTCCTTTATGTTGGTATGAAACATGGGAGTATCAACTTTTGGGTCCTGAGCTAGTACAACAAACAACTGAGAAGATTAAAGTCATACAACAATAGTTGAAAGCTGCCCAGGATAGATAGAAATCTTATGCTGACAAACGTCGTAGACCCTTAGAATTCCAAGTTGGAGACATAGTATACCTCAAAGTCTCACCTTGGAAAGGTATTCTGAGATTTGGAAAGAAGGGGAAGTTAGCTCCTAGATTTATGGGGCCTTATCCGATCATTGAAAGGATGGGAAAGGTAGCCTATAAGCTGGAGTTACCACCTGAGTTGCATAGATTTCACCCAGTGTTTCATATCTCCATGTTGAGAAAGTGTCATCCTGACACAGAGTTAGTTCTGCAACCTATGGAGGTAGAATTGAATGATGATATATCTTATGTTAAAGGACCTGTGTTATTTCTTGATAAAAGAATCAAAAAGCTGAATAAGAAAGACATATGTCTTGTAAAAGTTCTCTGGAATCACCGTGGCATTGAAGAAGCTACGTGGGAGCTAGAGGAAGAGATGAGGAGGAAGTACCCTACTCTCTTCTCTTAACGATTTCGGGGACGAAATCCTTGTAAGGGGTGGATAACTTGTAACATCCCTGACCTAGGTTATGCTTTAACCCTAGATGTTTTGCTTAATAAAGTGGATTATATGCTTGCTCTTAATTTTTGAAAAGTAATTAAGGCTCAAGAGGAACTTATATTTCAATTTTTAGTCCTTTTTGAATAATGTTGAAATGATATTTTACTTGTTTTGGACTAAAGTGCAAATTACCCAGGATGAGGGGTTAAATTGCAAATTGTGCATGATAATATGTTCCTCAAGTGTTGAAGCATCATGAGAATGAAAATGATGAAGAGGTATGGCTAGTGAAAGCCTGAATACCAAGAAAGACTGACAAAGCAATGTTTGTGCATTAAAACCTAGTTTTGGTGTAATGTGTAGTTTACCCAAAACCCAGGGTTCAATATGCAAATTACCACTTCAAAATAGTCCCTAATGTTTCTTGGCATCATGTAGAGCAAAGAAAATGAGAGGGGCATCTCATTTGTACCTCTTTGAAGGAGAGAGAATCTTGATATTAAAATAATCAAGATTTAAGCATAATTGAAACCCTAATTCAATTTAATGCAAAAATAATTATATTAAATGGATTGCCCTTAAACCAAAATTGTAGAGGTTGAAATCCATATACATGGACGTCCTTGTGATTTGAAAAAGGAAATGGAAATATCTATGTGAGTGGAGAATCCACTCACATTAAGAAAATAAAAAGAAATATCCACTAACTTATGGATATTAGTATTATAAGGGTTAAGGTGCTTAATTTGCTTTTCTTTAAATCATGGATAATTAAGAGTAATATGAGGCAAAGAATATAGACTCGTAACCAAGGAAGGGAAGGGAGCAAGTGTCAAGTAAATGGAGGATATAATCCCTACTTTCTCTCTCTTAAATGAATTTTCAATAAAATGCATATATGCTCCTTTATCCATAGCTTGAATGGGTAATTTCGAAACCACTTTCATTTCTGGCTTGCAAAAACGACCAAGGGATCTTGGAGCAATAGGAGGATGACCCCCAACCTTTTGGTAAGCTTCTTGACCTTCTTTCACCTTGATTTCATGGTGGAAATCATAAATCAATGCTTGATTTCTTCTTCTCTTCACTCAATCTTCAACTCTAGCCAATCTTTTCACTCAAAAGCTTGAGGATTAGCCGTGGGATAGTTGAGAAAGCTTATTACACCATTGTTGATGTGAATATCCAAGATTTGAAGCTCAATTGAAGGTGAGTTTTATAACTTGAACCTTAATTCATTGTTATTGAAGTCAATTTCTCAATTCAATATGGTCAATTGTTCTTCTTGCAATTCCTTTGATTAATTGGTGAAACTACCATGGAAATGATAGTAGATTTCGAGGGGTTGAAGCTTGAGGATGATGACATCATACTAAGCACGCACCACAAAAGAAAATTGGGTGCAAACGGTTTCAACAAAATAATCCAATCGGTTTTCACCAAACCGTTTGGTGATCAAACAGTTTGCAAACCACTTGGAGGTTGAACCCTAAACCGTTTGGACATGTTGACCGAATGGAGTAGTTGACCATTTGGAGCCGTAAACAGTTTCAAACCATTTGAATATACTTGAGTTGACCATTTGGGGTTGGGTTGATCGTTTGGACAAGGAAGTTCAAAACCGTTTGGAGCTTTAAACGGTTTCAAACCGTTTGGACTTCTAGGTCAAAACCGTTTGGAGCCTTAAACGGTTTCAAATTGTTTGGACCAAGTCAACCAAAACCGTTTGGTGACCCAATGGTTGATATTTGAAGGTTTGAAGATCCAATGGTGTTGATTGATGAACATTCTTAAGCACGATTGAAGGCCAATTAAATGTAGCAAACCATGATCAATTGATTGACGACTCTATCAAATGAACCCTTTCGGTTTTGAGGCTGATTTGGCCCAAACGGTCTTGAGACCGTTTGAGTCCAAATGGTCTTGAAACCGTTTGGGGTCAAACAGTCTCAGGACCATTTGGAATCAAACATTTTCAAAACCGTTTGGTGTCGAAACCCCAAAACAGAATGGAGGTCCAATGTGATCAAATCATTTGAAGATTTAAAATGATAATTGATCCAATGATCCAATGATGATTATCAATGTTAGGTACAAAGGCTGAAACCCTAAAGTACCTAGATGATCAGTACCTTTAGATTAATTAACCCTAAAAGGTTATGAAAGCAATGTCTTAGTACACTATGTCAATCATAGTTGTATGTACTTGATTGAAGTGTTGATGTAACCTAATCAAGTTGAGAGGAGGATAGAAAGGAATTTGTAACATCCCTGACCTGGGTTATAAACTAACCCCAGGTGTTTTTCTTAATCATGTGATTAAATGCTTGTGGTTATCTGTTGATAATGTAATTAAAGCTTCTGAGGAACATATATTTGCATTTCTGTCCTTTTTAAACAATATTGTAATATTGTTTTGTTAAAAGTGGACTTATGTGCAAATTACCCAATTAGAGGGGTTAACTTGCAAATTACACATTTTTAGATGTTCCTCTGATGATAATACATCATAAGAATGAATTTGATGAAGTATTATGGATTCTCCAAGCTTGGGCACCAAAAGGTAGCTTGTGGAGCAATCCTTGTGCTTTAAACCCTAGTTTTGGTGTAAAGTGCAATTTACCCAAAACATGGGGTGCAACATGTAAAATATACATCCTAGAATATCTTTTATGACTCTTGGCATCAATTAGAGTAAAAATGATAGGGGGGGGGGCGCTTCATTTGAATAAACAAATAAGAAGGATAACGCTTGTAACTAAATAACCAAGTCGTAAGCATAATGACCCTTTTATATGTGTACAAGTTAGTAGGATGTTTGGCTTCCTTTTAACTAGAATTTGTTTAATAAAGGAGCTTTGATTAAGAATAAGAAGGAGGGGCGTGGCCAAGAAGGAGAGAAGGACCCATATGAGAAATAGAAGAAAAGATTGTCCTTATCTTGAAAACATGCCCAAAGTATATATACACCTTTCTTTTACAACCAAGGGATTGTTTCCCTTTCTCTCTTCACTTATCTCTTGCTGTGGCCGACTAAGGAAGGAGATTAGGAGCAGGGGAGAATGGCCAAGTAGGTTTGGGTAAGCTTTGGTTATCTTCTAGCTTGGATTCATGGAGGAAATCATAATACAAGGTTGGTTTGCTAGTTTTTCTTACTAAGTTCTTCTTTCTAGCCATCCTTTCCAACCAAATCTTGAAGAAGAAACCTTGGACGACCTGTGGAGCTCAAGCCACCATTAAAGATTCGAAGCTTGGGGCTCTAGAGCTGGTTCTAAGGCGGGTTTTATAACTCTAAACCCTTAAACTTTGTTATGCATCTTTCTTTCTTGCAAAAGTAGTTTGTTCTTCTTCCCCCATCCTTCCTTGCTTTCTTGAAACTAAAACCATGAAGAACAGACCTGGATTTGGAGGTAGAAGAAGGGGGCGTAATTACCAATGTTACTTTATCATACGGTCTTGCCCCCCCCCTTTTGGCCAAACGGTTTGGGGCAAACAGTTTGCAAAACCGTTTGAAGGGCAAACGGTTTCACAAGGTCGGTTGGAGAAAACAGTCTCCAAGACCATTTGGTTGAGTTGACCAAGCATTGACCATTTGAGATTTCTGTTCATAATTATGTAGATTAATAACCCTCCAAATTTTAGGGATTAACTCCCAAGGAATCATGAGTTAAAGGCTAATCCATTAGGTAAACCTAATTGGATTAAGTGCTGATTTTCAACTTGATTAACTTGACCTTTTTGGGAAAATGGTTTCAAAACCATTTGAGTGAGTTGACCAAGCATTGACCGTTTGGGATTTCTGTTCATAATTATGTTAGTTAATAACCCACCAAATTTTATGGGTTATGAAAAACCACTAGAGGGGGGGTGAATAGGGTTTTAAACTAATTTAACAATAATTTAACTCAAACAACCACAAATGAGAAATCAAGAAGGAGACAAAGGGTTTAGAGTGGTTCCAACCTTAGCAAATACTAAAGTTGTCAGTTCACTACCCGGTTGCTTACCCAATCGGGATTTTGAAAGTATCAATTTTATTACCTTCACAAGGAATTACACAAAATACAATACTTTCTTACACCCCTTGAACAACCTTCACTTGAAGTAGATGCACCAACCTGAGGTATCCTTCTTGAAGTAACTCCAAGCTCCCCCTTGAAGTAGCCTTCCTCTTTAGAAGTAACCTCCCGTTGCACCAGCATTCTTGAAGTAGCTCAAGGTCCCCTTCTTCACCAAGAAGATCTCCAACCTCTCCAATCCGCAACCTCCAACCTAGGAGTAGCAAGGAGAGTACAAACAATAATAGTGAACAAGAAAGGAAAATGGAAATTACAACTTATACTTTGAAGCACAAGGCTTGATTTGCCTAGATCAAGCGTGTAGATCTCCTAACCAATGTGTATGGAATTGTGATTGCTGTGGATAGGAGATGCTAGCCTATAGGACACGAAATTTGAGCTGAGAGAAGAAATAGCCAATTGTCAATATGCTCAATTGCTCACAAACAGGTTGCTCAATGTAAGTGTATGCTCAAAGATTGCTCAAATATAAAAACCAGTGAGTTTAGGTGTCCTAAGGCATGTCCCATTTATAGGAATGTCCTACAAGTGCTTAAGGACGTTCTAGACACTTTCTAGGGGTTTCTAAGTGCTTAACTAGCTGTTAGGTATAAGTTAGTTGCTTTAACAACGGCTAGTTAATTAATTCTATAGTTGCTGTCAGAGTCCATCTCGGTCGAGAAATGGTGGACCGAGACACCTACTCGGTCGAAGTTTTGTCGACCGACAGGCTCTCTGGATGAAGTGTTTTGCAACGTTTATCTCCAACTGCCAACTACCTTGTCAGCTGTGTCTAACGGCTACTTGGGTCTTTCTCGGTCGAGAAGTTTGTCGACCGAGAGTGTCTCGGTCGAGGATTTTGTCGACCGAGATAGATCCTGTTTCAATGTTTCAAATAAAGACATTAAGTGTGTGTATGAGTGTGCATATGTGACACTATTGAAGGGGATGACCTATCTAAATGTGGTGTTTAGCTAGGGAAGATCTAATGCTTGATTTACATGAAGTCTAAGTACTTGTACATTATATATTTGTACAAGTTTACAATTGATTACATTTCATGACATTTACAATCATTCAAGCATATAGATTCCCTAGTGCTTTGTCATTCACCTTATTCTTGCAACACTCAAGTAGCACGTTAGATCAATAAGAATGAAATGTTTGTCATTATCAAAACAAAGGGATTTACAGATGTCCATTTAGCCAACAATCTCCCTCTTTTTGAAGATGACAAACATTTCCTAAATATAAAATAAGAAAATATAAAACATGTGAGTTTCATACCTGAGGATTACCTTTGTAAATTTCTTCTCTTGTTTATAAAATGTGTGCTAATTATTCCCCATGAATTATGGAACATGAAATCCAATTATTTAGGGAATATAGCAACTTTCAATGTAAAGCCAAGAGTTTATAAAACTCATTGATTGAGTTTTGCACAATTACTAAGTTTTCTATTTATTTCTCCCCCTTTGTCATTTCAAAAAGATATCCGTTAAAAACAAATATTTGTGAGTATTTTAGTAATTACTCAATCACTTGTAAAGGATATTAAACATTGTAAGCTTTAGAGTATATGAAAAGTATTGCCCCCCCTTAAATAGATATCCCTCTTCTATAGATGGTCGATTTAGCCACAATTTTAAATTTCAGGTATTTGCAAAGATTTCATCCTTTTTGATTTATGACATATTTATTACTCCCCTTACTTTGTATGCTCTACTAGAATAGTCTTATAAGCCATGTTCAAATGATACCATAGAGGAATATCCATTATAATCAGTAAAGATAACCAATTCATTAGAATCATGGAATTATTACAATCATGCAAAGATAACCAAATCATGTAAAATAACCATTTCATTACAGCTATTACAACAGACACTCATGATCTCATTGAAAAGACTTAAGTATTACATCAATATCTGGATCTTTTCCAAGAAATGACTCAGCTCCATAATACTGGACTAAAGTTTGCCACTCCAAAGCACCTGTCTTGGTTAAAGCATATGCTTCCAAGAAGGTGGGAACACGATCAAAGTGGAAATGAGCAGCAATGTCTTGTAGTTGTAGGTGAGAAAACTGAGTATGTGTGAGATCAGGAGATGGTGGAGGTGGAGTTTGGTAGTAGTTGTAGGAAGGGTTATATGGGTTGATCATGCCAGGATTTAAAGAGTAAGGATATTCATCTGGTTGATTTGGAGAGAGGACTTGTATCCTTTGGTTTAAGTAGGTCATGTCATGGTGACTATAATCTAATTTCTTACTTAGATGATATTGTGATCCAGCAATGTAGGTTAGGGTGTTTTGGATGGGATCATGGGGTAGGTTGGTAGGAGGAGGTGGTGTTGGTATGTCCTGAGTAGATGTCTCACCTTCCGTCCTAGCTCTCTTGTGACCAAAATCAATTCCCATCTTTTCTACTGTGTTTTTGCTTATCTTTTGTGGTTTTCTCTCCCATGTGTATCCTAGATCCTCAAGTTGTTTCTTAAGAAAGTGTTGAGTGATTTGGCATACAAAATCAACATAAGGGGGATTGCCAGAAAACTCAAGCATATTCTTAATGATGATGCGGATAAAGTTTACGGGAATGCGTTTGATGATGGCATAGATTAGATACATGCGAAAGGTAGGGACTTCAGACTTGTTTGCTCTAGGATGTATATTTGTGGAAACAATAAGGTTGATAATCCTAGCTGCAGGTTTGAGGTTAATGGCATAGTAGGTACCCCTATCTTCGTGACAAGTTGTATTAGATTGAAAAATGGTTCGTTTAATCTCACTAAGATTGACGGTATTGTCATCTTGGGAAAGAGTATTGAGGGGATTTCCAGTGGTAAGGTCAAGAGTGTCTTGGTATTTTTCTAAGTCTATGTTGAGCATGTCAAGAATATCCTCCTCAGTAAATCGAAAGCTATGCCCATTGACCATAGAGTAGAAGGAGTCATTATCATTTTCGGAATGTGAGATTAAGTTTGCATAGAACTCATTTACCACTTTGGAAGAGTAGGAGGGGAAGGAAGGGTTCAGAAACTCTTTGAAGTTTTGCACCTAGAAGAGATCCTCCAGGTCGACGATGCTGTAGAAGTCCATGACATCAACCGACCGTCGTGGAAGAGGAGTTTTGGAGGAGAGCCTGAGGTAGCGATCATCAGAAGCTGCATCGATGAAGGAGATGTCGTTGATGATCGTCAATGGTGGAGTAGCCACCCTTTCTTTCATGCTAGCAACTTTCTTCTTTCCACGTGTTGATGATGAAGCCATTTCTTGTCTTTAAGGTGGAGAAGAAGCAAGAAAGTCTTGGAGATGGAGAGGCTAAAGAGTTGCACACAAATGCACTAGAAGGAAGCCAAGGAAGTAAGAATGTGAAGGTGTAATATAATGACCCGTTTTTGGTCCTTTTTATAGCAATCCAGTAACCTGATCGGTCGACAAATTGTCGACCGACGACCGGCAACAGTCATATCCTAGGCGCGCCACTCGGTCGCCCAACGGTCGACCGGAAACAGTTATATTCAAACGGTTAGATTCCAACGGTCATATCCCAACGGTCAATTCTCGGTCGAGCAATTGTCGACCGACATTGGCTCGGTCGAATAATTGTCGACCGAAAGTGTGTCTGAGTTTTGCCGATGTAATTTTTATTTGAAGTCTGTCGGTCGAAAGAGATAGGTTGACCGAGATGTTTTCGGTCTAGGAATTCGTCGACCGACATACTTACTGTGGATGAATTTATAAGCTGATTCTTAATGCAAATGATAGACTGAATTTGTAGAGCATATATATGTTTTCTAAGGGAGTAATATTGTGATTATTATTACCAATCTTTGAACAATTTTGTGGTCATAATTTTAATTGGTATTTTGATCACAATTTTTATATAGAGAATGATATTCAAATAAGTATTGTGCCAAACTTATTTTAGGTCGACTTTGACTACGACCATAGTGCCCCTTGGTCAATCTTGATTTTAACCAAGAGGCAATTTTGTAGATTTCCAATTCATATGTGAAGTATGATGTCTGCATGTAACTCGATTAGATATTAATTTGAGGCATTTTGAGTGATACTCAATATGAAGATTTCCGTTCGTAATTTTCCTAGAATATTTATATAAGCTTTGTTGTAGGTACATAAATATCAAATTCTATTTCTTCTTGTACCCTTGTTTTCATGTAAAATTCTCCAAGAAAATATATATCCTTGAAAGCAATATCTCATGTTCTTAATTGAGAAATTTTTATCTTATGTGTTGCAAGCCTTAAAGTTCTTTTTCATATCACAAATGAATCATTTTGCTTGCCTATGTGTCATCAAGGATCCATGCATACAATAATCATTTTCTATCATCTTTATGAGCTGAATAGTGAAAGCATGTCCACGATGTAATGATAGAACAACATATAATAATAATTTCATAAAATACAGTGATCATTTATACTAGATGTCATAACACATGATGGTCTTCAACTTGTAAGATCAGTCATTAACAATAAATCGATAGCTATTTGATCAATTTGAAAACACATTCAGCAGATTTATCAGAGACTGGATCGGTCGACCATGTCTTCGACCGACTGTCTTTCTCGATCGAAAGATTCTCGACCGAGAAAGGTTCTGTACTTTTTCAGAGCTGTTTTCAGTAAGTAAATCAGAATTGTTTTTTGTAGATTTAAAGGAATTATATATTCAAGTTAGATGTTTAAATACTTGAATTAATTTTTTAAGTTGAGATAGACATATAAATATGCAATTTGGGTCCTTGGTCATATCTCAACTTATTTTTGCTCATTTAGTTTGGGGGTTTTGGGACCCAAACTAACTCGACATCCTTTTTCTTGTAAGGACATGAAAAGGAATAGTGACCAAGACGCAAGCAGTAATGACAACATATAGAATCAACTTCATATCTCTTTCTATGATTTTGTTCTAGGTTGTTCTTGGGTACGTATGTATTTATACCTTTAGGTACATACATAGATTGACTCTTTGGCGCTTGTGTTCTTCCCTTACTAGGTTGTTGATAAGATTTTCCTTTAGGCTTGTAACCTAGTCCTCTCCTTCCAATTTGGCGGTAAGGATCGTTTAGGATTTTATCAAGAATGCCATTGTTACTTAGACTACAAACTTCTTGTTGTAGCTTAGCAATTTCTTCCATTCTTTTCTTGATATCTAGCTTTGCTTGTTCTAGATTAGATGATAATGAATTTCTTTCTTTCACGATAGTATCATAATCTATATGTGAGCACAAGATGGGTTGTTTTTGAATATCGTTCACTTGAGTTTGCAAATTAATCTTTTCTAAAGAGAGAAGTTTGCAATCTGCCTCTATAGATTTTATCTTAATATTATGATCTTCAATGATCTTTTTAAGATCTTTATTTTCAGATGTAATAGCAAGAAGCTTAGCATGTAATTCATCATTTGCTTTATTTGACTTCTTTAATTTCTTCTTGCACTCAATATATTTATTATGTGTCTCTTCAAGACTAGCAACTAGCTCATCTTTAGATAAATAAAAAAGGCTTACCTCTTCTTCTTCTTCTTCACTTTTTGTAGCAATAAGACAATCTTTGTGCTCATCTTCCTTCTTTGATCTCCATGGGCAGCTAGATGTTGTGTGGTTTGTTCCTAAGCACCAATTGCAACATGTTGTAGATTGGTCCAGGTTGCTCCTTTTATTGCGGTTGTAATCACCATCACCCTCCATTCTTCAAGACTCGATTAGAGCTCCTTGAAGCCTGCTCTGATACCAATTGAAAAACCACTAGAGGGGGGGGGGTGAATAGGGTTTTAAACTAATTTAACAATAATTTAACTCAAACAACCACAAATGAGAAATCAAGAAGGAGACAAAGGGTTTAGAGTGGTTACAACCTTAGCAAATACTAAGGTTGTCAGTCCACTACCCGGTTGCTTACCCAACCGAGATTTTGAAAGTATCAATTTTATTACCTTCACAAGGAATTACACAAAATACAATACTTTCTTACACCCCTTGAACAACCTTCACTTGAAGTAGATGCACCAACCCAAGGTATCCTTCTTGAAGTAACTCCAAGCTCCCCCTTGAAGTAGCCTTCCTCTTTAGAAGTAACCTCCCGTTGCACCAGCCTTCTTGAAGTAGCTCAAGGTCCCCTTCTTCACCAAGAAGATCTCCAACCTCTCCAATCCGCAACCTCCAACCTAGGAGTAGCAAGGAGAGTACAAACAATAATAGTGAACAAGAAAGGAAAATGGAAATTACAACTTATCCTTTGAAGCACAAGGCTTGATTTGCCTAGATCAAGCGTGTAGATCTCCTAACCAATGTGTATGGAATTGTGATTGCTGTGGATAGGAGATGCTAGCCTATAGGACACGAAATTTGAGCTGAGAGAAGAAATAGCCAATTGTCAATATGCTCAATTGCTCACAAACAGGTTGCTCAATGTAAGTGTATGCTCAAAGATTGCTCAAGTGTAAAAACCAGTGAGTTTAGGTGTCCTAAGGCATGTCCCATTTATAGGAATGTCCTACAAGTGCTTAAGGACGTTCTAGACACTTTCTAGGGGTTTCTAAGTGCTTAAATAGCCGTTAGGTATAAGTTAGTTGCTTTAACAACGGCTAGTTAATTAATATTGCAGTTGCTGTCAGAGTCAATCTCGGTCGAGAAATGGTCGACCGAGACACCTACTCGGTCGAAGTTTTGTCGACCGACAGGCTCTCTAGATCAAGTGTTTTGCAACGTTTATCTCCAACTGCCAACTACCTTGTCAGCTGTGTCTAACGGCTACTTGGGTCTTTCTCGGTCAAGAAGTTTGTCGACCGAGAGTGTCTCGGTCGAGGATTTTGTCAACCGAGATAGACCCTGTTTCAATGTTTCAAATAAAGACATTAAGTGAGTGTATGAGTGTGCATATGTGACACTATTGAAAGGGATGACCTATCTAAATGTGGTGTTTAGCTAGGGAAGATCTAATGCTTGATTTACATGAAGTCTAAGTACTTGTACATTATATATTTGTACAAGTTTACAATTGATTACATTTCATGACATTTACAATCATTCAAGCATATAGATTCCCTAGTGCTTTGTCATTCACCTTATTCCTGCAACACTCAAGTAGCACGTTAGATCAATAAGAATGAAATGTTTGTCATTATCAAAACAAAGGGATTTACAGATGTCCATTTAGCCAACAGGTTAAATCCCAAGGAATCGAGAGTTGAAGGCTAATCAATTAGATAAACCTAAATGGATTAAGTGCTAATTTTTCAGCTTGATTAATTGAACTTTTTGGGCAAACGGTTTCCAAACCGTTTGAGTGCGTTTACCAAGCATTGACCGTTTGATATTACTGTTCCTAATGATGTTGGTTAATAACTCACCAAATTTGAGGGGTTAATTCTTAAGGAATCATGAGTTGAAGGCTAATCAATTGGGCAAACCCTAATTGAAATTAGTGCTGAAATTCCAATGAGTTAATTTGAGATTTTAGGTTGATTAGCCCAAACGGTCTCAAGACCGTTTGGGGAGCACCCAAGACCGTTTGGAGGTCTGGGGTTAAGTATAGTTTACCAATTGAAGGTGCAAAGGTACCAAATCATATTACGATTAAGTGATGATTTGTTGATCAATTTGATAGCCCAATCCTTGATGGAATTTCACTAGAATCCAAGGGTTGGATGAGCCAAACGGTCTCAAGACCGTTTGGAGCTCATCCAAATGGTCTCAAGACCTTTTGGAAGTCACTCAAGACCGTTTGGAGGTCTAGGGGTGAGTATGGTTAAGCAATTGATGATCCAATGTTACTAAGTTAAAGTATAGTCAATTGCTGATTTGGTGATCAATCCAATGATCCAAACCTTAATTAGTTGACTTAGATTTTGATGAGACTTTGGGCAAACGATCTCAAGACCGTTTGGAGGATGTCCAAACGATCCTAAGACCGTTTGGGCCAAGTCATGGCCCAATTGGATGTTAATTGATGGGTTCAACTTCATTTAGACTCATGTTGATGGACATTGATGGTTGATCGATTATAAACCCTAATTCAATTGGTTCCAACCCTATTTGGCTATCAATTGAGTGTTCAATTGGTTAAGGATAACCCTAATTGGCTAAATTGAGAAGTGGTTAACATATATGAGGTCAATTGAAGGGTTCAACCTTGAAAACCCTAATCGATTGTAAGTGTTGATGCACTTTCTAGGTCCATGCGGTTTTGAGACATTTGGACCAAACAGTCTCCAGACCGTTTGAGTCCAAACGGTCTCAAGACCGTTTGGGGCCAAACGGTCTCAAGACCATTTGGGGGCAAATGGTATCAAGACCGTTTGGGCCCAAACGGTTTCAAAACCGTTTGGACTCATGCGGTTTCCAAACCGTTTAAGGTCATGCGGTTTCAATGGTGATTTGTTCAATCGGTTTCAAAGTCAACCATGTCCAAACGGTCAACATGATGAAACGGTTTCAAGACCGTTTAAGGGCAAACGGTCTTGAGTGTCATGCGGTCTTGAAGTCAACCCTAACCAAACAGTCAACTCTTCCAAACAGTCTTAAGATCGTTTGGAGGTTGAAGTGTGAAAACGTTTGGGGACTTTTAGGGTTAAGATTGCTTAATGCTTTGAAGGCTTAGATGGTTCAATGGTTGTTTAACCTGAACCCTAATGATACCTAAAGATATTAAGGGGCTAAGTAATTAGTAGCTTGACCCATGTTATGGTTAATGCTGAACATTACCAAAGTACCCTTGAAGGGTTCAAGTAGATAACAACCCTTGATCAAGTAAACCCTAATGATTATAATGGGATGTCTTAATCTATGTAAATCAAAGATGACTTGACCTAATCTAACCTAGAGTGATGTAAACATCATCTCGTAGTGAGAGGAGAGAGAAGGCTCCTAATATGAATGTGAATCAAGTAACATACCTTCAATATGTAAAAATGTACATGATTAGGATATGATCCATCAAGGTGAGATCATAGAAACCCTAATTATGATGTTTAATGAATCTTAAACTAATTTGAGGGCATCAATTATGATAATTTTCATACATAATGATGGTATGAGCTCAATTCACTATGAAGTGAATAGTAAACCCTAATTCTAGAATAATAACATGTAATGTGAATAGTAAACCCTAATTTAGGGTGATCTGATAAATGGAGTAATTCAGGGTTATGCCTTTGGGTATGAAACCCTAACTACAAGTTGTAATATGAGGAATCATTATTCCTTGTGATCTAAGAGGTTCAATAACCCTAGGTTGAAGTGATTTAATCCAAACCCTAGAAATCAATGGCGATATGCTGATTCTCAGCACGCCCGTGCTAAGGAGCACGACCGTGGTAGCTTTACTTTGCACGACCGTGCAAGGTGGCACGACCGTGGTGTTCTATGAATAGATTGAAAAGAATTGGTATTGTGTTGATATTGTTATATATGCATGTCTTCGATTATGCTAATCATGCAGGTTGCTAGCAAAAAGGTAATCATAGCCAGACAAGGGTTATGATGTTTTATTCATTAAAAGCATTTAATAAGCTTTATGAATAATGATATACTATGTTTCCTGGTTTAAGAGATAACATATGAGAATGATGGGCTGTAAGAGCCTTGAGTAATATTTACATTGTTACAATTAAGGTCATGCTATTAGATGACTTAGGATGATTTTAGGGTTTGAACACCCCTGTTCTTGAGCCATAATGATGAGATGGTTATGAAATGATAATTATTATGAAATAAACTTGATACATTTAGTATTCTTTTTCTATAGCAGATGTTTTAATTGTTTATGTTTGAAAACATGCTTGATAATAAAAGAATACTGAAATGTACCTAACTAATCAAGTATAATCATACCATGTAGGGCCCTGACCATAGATCCATCATTGTCAGAGACCAAATGATGGTGAAACAGGTTTTCCTAAGGGAACTCCTGGAGCATATACTTTTGAGTATATGGGGGTATATGGACGTGAATATCCTTACGTCCTAGTGTAGGAATTGATGTAGATGTACTTAAATCTTTCAACCCTTCACTATATATTCATACCAGGTGATGTACCACAAATCTCCCGAAGAAATTACTAATACCGCATCGATGAGAGATAAACAAGAAATCTTTCGATGACGATGAGAGTTCAGAACTCCACTGTAACTCTATAGCGAAGTTTCCAGAATACCCTGGATAGCTACTGCAGTAGAGACACAAGATGTCCTGCAAGTAAATCCTCTTACTGACTGAGGAAGATGAGGTCATAAGAATCCGGATCTTTTGATGACCTATGTATGGTACCGACGCGATTTTTATAAATGGTCGGTTGGAGTATGAGCGGTATACCTCATCTCCGCAGGGCATAATAATGTTTGAAAAATATAATCAGCCATGTAGCATAATTGCTTAGGTTGAACTACGAGAAACAAATGTTTGATGTTACATAGTTTATATATGTTCCTCATATTCTTTAATGAGATATGCTTTGATATCCAATTAGATTATAATTGAAATGTTGTTTTACTGACATTAAACCTGCTGTTAAATGTTAATAATCATACTACTTAATGTTATTCCCTATTGAAATAACAAAGCTTCTGGCGGAGAGTTATAACTCTCGCTGGGACAATTATTTAAATTGTCTCACCCCCGTGGGATTCTTCTTTTTAGGTAGACGCCGAGGACGAAGGAATTCATTTAAGAATGAGCAACAACAACAACAACAGTATTAGGGGCAGCAGTGAATCTCAGGTGGAGATACTGACTGTCAAGTCTTGTAGATAGTATGTCTTATGTTGTCTCTGTACTCTCAGGTCCTAGGAGTCAGTAGGTATGAGGTTTTTGGCTTTAAGCCTCAAGATTTTGTTGTATTTTTCCTTGTACAGATAACAGGGCAATGGATGCATGTAATCACTCGAGAGGTGATTCCACAGAGATGTAATGTTAAAACATGATGTAAACTGTTTATCCTGTTTCTTATAAAGAAGTTTTATGGTTTAAGGATCTTTTCTTAAAAAGTTTTAATTTCTAGTGATTTTTCATTATTCCACTGCCAGTTAAACAATCGCTTCTGTAGAGTTTACAACTTCCGCATTAGTTAATCCTATTTTCACGAGACGGTTGTCACAGAATTCATACATGAGTATTAATCATGTGGTGATTAGGGTATGATCCTTAGTGAAGAGATCAATAAAACCCTAATCGAGAAGGTTAATGAACCCTAACCCTAATGCAGGGCAATTCTAAGTGAAACCCTAATCTAGGGTAATAGTGAAACCCTAATTGAGGGTGATGACATGAGTAATCTTAAGTTAGAGTTATGAAATGTAAAACCCTAATTTAGATGAATAGTAAACCCTAATTATGGGCAATTGAATATGAAACCCTAATTTGGATGAATAGTAACCCTAAATTGTGGGATATTGAATGTAAACCCTAATCTAGGGTGATGTTATGTGGAACCCTAATTTAGGGTGATGTTATGTAAAACCCTGGTATATTAATGTGATGTAGAACTCAAATCTAGGGTGATTCTATGTAAAGCTATATGAAACCCTAATCTTGGGCAATATGGTGATAAACCATAACCCTGATCTGGGTAATGGGATGAGTATCCCCAATTGACCTGAAATGGGAAACCCTAACCCTAGTGAGGGAATAGTGGTGTTACCCTTGAATTGTGATGTTATATTTGTTTTGCATGGTGCTGATATGAAATTGATGTAACTATTATCATCTGTACTAACCATGCAAGTATTATGAGATGATGAACATAGCCAGGTATGAGCTATGATGTTTTATTTATTAAAATTGTTATTGGGCCTTATGTGCCATAAT
Organism: Alisma plantago-aquatica; assembly: GCA_963693085.1. Taxonomy (NCBI): domain Eukaryota; kingdom Viridiplantae; phylum Streptophyta; class Magnoliopsida; order Alismatales; family Alismataceae; genus Alisma; species Alisma plantago-aquatica. The sequence goes on along the minus strand of OY856412.1, from coordinate 205,038,616 downwards.
ATGCCTTGTTGCCTAGTAAGAGGTAATAAGAGAATTAATGGGTCTTAAGTGCCACGAGAGATGCTTGTGTAACAAGTATCATGTTTACCTTGGTCAAATGACCTGAAGGTGATAGTTACCTAAAAAAGTGGTAACAATGCTCAATGATGAGTTAAGGGTTTGAATACCCAGAACCATATGATTATGACATTGAGTTGTGAAGGGATGATTATTCCCAATATTGAAATGAGGGAATGAGATCCCAATGTCTTATAAATACTAAGAAGTAACTGATGAAAACAGTACATGTTTCTTTGTAGCATTTGTCCTAATAAGTTATGTTTGAAAACTTGATTGATGCTAAAAGAATATGGTAATGTACTTATTTAATCAAGTGAAATCTTTTCATGTAGTGCTCTGACCATAGATCCATCATCGTCAGTAGCTGGTGATGGTGAAACAAGTTTTCCTATGGGATCTCCTGGAGTTCGCATATTTTTGAATATGTGGGGGTCGATGGGCAAAAATATCTGTACGTCCTAATGTGGGGTTGATGTAAGGTAAACATTAAACCTCTCAACCCTTCATTATATGTGTCAGGTTGGATGTATCACAAATCTCTCGATGATGTTAATGCCTGATCGATGGAGGTAAACATGAAATCTCTCGATTGCGAAGAGAGTACAGCCGCCACTGTAGCTCTATAGTGAAGATGCCACTATACCCTGGCAAGCTATGTAGTAGAGACACAAGATGTCTTGCATGTGATCTCGCACTGACCGAGATGTGGGAAGTCATGGAAGCCGGCTCTTCCATTGACTTTGTATGGTACCGATTTTGACTTCGCAATGGTCGGTTGGAGTATGAGTGGTATACCTCATCTCCTCAGAGCTTAAGTATGTTTGTAAAATGTAATCAGCCGTGTAGCGTATTTGCATAAGATTGAAATACGAGAACCACTGGTTGATGTTAATTTTGCTTAGCATGTCCTTGATACATAAATGTTACTCATATTCTTTAATTCCGTATTGAATAAGAGACATGCTGCCTTATCAAGTTATAGATGAAATACTTGAATAGGAATGTTGCTCTAATCTGTATAAATATTGATTTATCTGCTGTTGAATACATGATTCCACTATTTAGATATTTCTATTAAACTGCAATAATAATGTTTTTGGGGGAGAGTTATATCTCTCACTGGGGAAATTTACAAATTGTCTCACCCCCGTGGGATCCAACATTTTTAGGTAAACGCAGACAAAGAGGTAGAAACTCTGTAGCAGGGGAAGAGCAGCAACAACAACAACTGGTACAATAGTAATCCTTTAGGTGGAAACACTAGCTGTCAAGCTTTGTATATAAAGTCCTATGTGTCATCTCTGTACTCTCAGGTCCTAGGAGTCAGTGGATAGTGTTCTTATAATCGATCTGAGATTTTGGTTTGAATGCCTTGAGGATTTTGTTACTTGTGCTTTTTAGCAAAGCAATGATGTATATATATCCCTTGAGAAGAGATAGTACAGTGAATGTACTTTGTGAACCAGTATGTAAATATAATACTGTGGTTCTTGTTTAAAGAGTTTTCCTGAGAATGGATCTCTTTGTAAATGGTTTTAATTTTTTGTGATTTTTAGTAATTCCTTTATTAGTGATTGCTTCCGCATTAGTTAATCATGTTTTTATAAGTTGGATGCCTCACTAACTATAGAGATTAGATTTACAACAGATTCCAGTTTCTACTAATTACACGAGGAATAAGGCCTAGCTTAGTCCTATACAACTTTGACTAAAAGAGTAAATTCTTTTTCAATTATCTCAAACCTACTAAGCATATCTGAGTTCTTTCCACCAATGTTTCTCTTATTTCTTTTTGTCCACAACACATAAGCACATGTTGTAATACACCAAAGATGCAGAACCTTTTTTGCTCCCTTCATTTCAATGAGTCTATGAAGAGCTTGTTGCAATGACTCACTCCTCATCTCACCTAGCTTGATGCTTTCTCTTTCCCATAGATATTTCCATAGTTTGTATGAGCCAAATAGATGTTCTATCAAAAATTCACCTTCATCACACATGTAGCACTTTGTTCTAACTCCAGGACACCAATTCTGGATCTTACACAAAGTCGACAATAGATTTTTGTAAGATCTGAAGGTTGTCAAACTCCATCTTGGATTGTGTAATTGGATCCAAAAGTTTGAAGCTCCTTCATATTTAGCATCTTTTTGTCTGTAGTGTTCTCACAAGTCTTTCTCATTATACGCATAATTCCATTTAGGCCAAAGGTCCAAAATTCTCCCCCATTGCATTGAGTAACCCCACCTATGCTTGGGATTTTGATGAATTCCTCCTTGTATCAGGTATGCATCCATACTTCCCATGTTGACTCACCAACTTTCAGTCTTTTGATTCTTCTCATGGTGTAATAGTCAATAAGATCACTTAAGGGTCTGCAAGTTCAATCCTCCTTCTTTAGTTGGGTGTGCCAATCTTTGCCAACTAGCCAGGTGAACTATGCTTCCCATAAGAAGTCAGATAACATGATCTCCATCCTTGTAAGTACAAACTTTGGAATCTCTCCTTGTCTTATCCAGTATCTGATAATGCCCCACACTTTTGATTAGTACAAATCTTCCTGCCATAGACACTTCCATGCCAGGCCATTTTCCTATCATGTCTTTCAATTTATCTAAACATTCATAGAAATGTTTTCTCCTTAAGTTACCACCTCCCAAAGGGTATCCCAAATACTTCGTGGGGCACTCTCCCTCTAATATTTCAATGGCTTCAATAAGTATCTCCTTTCTTTTACACGAAGTAGACAAGTATGTGCTAAAATTACTATAATTTGTTTTCATTTCTTAGATATTACTAAATCAATTGAGTAGCTCCTTCAGGTTCTATAAACTCTTCTATCTACCCTCGAAAAACACCAAAATATCATCAGTGAATAGAAGATGGGATAGGACCTTACTCCTCATGATTGTGTATGTTTTGATTCTTTTATTTATGATTTCTTTCTCCATCATCCTACTCAGACCTTCCATTGCCACAGTGAAAAGGAGTGGGGACAATGGGTCTCCTTGACAAAGCCCATTAGAATTGGAGAAGAAACCTTTAGAGATGCCATTGATCAAAAGAGGGAATGTAGGAGTAGCGACACATTGCTTTACCATCCTGATCCATTTATCAGAAAATCCTTGACCTAAGACATTTCCAAAGATTCAGTTAATTGTGTCATATGCTTTGGTAATATTTAGTTTGATGCAAGGAGAAGGAGTGCTTCTTTTTACATTAAAATTGAGAGTGAAATCTACAGTGAGCATAGTACAATCCACTATGTTTCTACCTCTGATAAAAGCACCTTGATTTGGAGAAATTAACCTTGGGAGGATTTATAGCAGTCTTGAAGTAGTAATCTTCGTGATTATCTTATACATCATCGAATAATAGGAAATAGGCTTGAAGTCAATTGTCAAAGATATCACCTCTTTCTTTGGAATCAAGGCCAAGAAAATATGATTTATTTCTTTCACCATATTTCCTCCATTGAAAAACCAAGTAATCACATCAACTATGTGATCTTTGATGTTCTCCTAATTTTTCCCATAAAAGTATCCGTTGAATCTATTTGGTCCTGGGCTATTATCAGCTCCAATGCTCCAAATCACATCCTTGATCTCCTTTTCATATGGAATTCTAGTTGATCTAGTCTATGTCCATCTCTTCAGTACCTTGATGCTCTTTATTTTATAACTCTTGAAAGAAGTTCACAATAGTCTTGACGATTGCATTCTTTTCATCAATGTAATTACCATCACAGTCATATAGTTCCAGAATGGTATTCACCGCATCTCTTCATTTCACAATAGGATAATATAGAGATGTGTTATGATATCTGTTTGCCACCCATTGAGATCTACTTCTCTGGAAATAATATTTCTCCTCTACAAGGTCCAATTGTTTGATTCTATCATATGTGACCTTCTCTGCTAGAATCAAATCTTGATCAAGTGGATTCCTCCTTAGAACTCTAGAGATATCTTCAAGTTCCCTATTCTCTTTATTAATCAGATTTTGCAAATTAACATATTGTTGCGACCATTTCTTCAGAGTAATTTTCGCTATCTTAAGTTTTTAGTTGAAGCAATATAAAGGATTACCTTGCATCTCTGTATTCCAGGAATCTTGGCTGAATTTTTCACAGCCAGACCATGATTGCCAAAAATTGAGGAAGCAAAAAGATTTCCTTTTCTTGACTGTATCTTTTAGTTTTACCTATAGAGCAGCATGATCATAGAAATAAGTGGTTATTAGTAAGGTTTTTGAACCTGAGAAGATATCAAGAAAATCCTCATTGACTAGAGCTCGGTCCATCTTACAACCTATCCTCTTAGCTTTCTTCAAATTGGTATGCCAAGTAAAGTTTTCATTGCTATTTGTAGGGAATTCACACATGTTTTCTTTATCAATTGCAATGTTGAATGAACTAAGTACAACATTTTGGAACCTCTCTACCTCTTGCATACTCCTCATGATTTTCTAATATTGTTTAAATCACCAATAACTACCCTTGGCATAACAACTATTTTCTCAAATTTCTTGCATAAACTTGATCTTTGGATCATAAGGTTCCTGGCATAAACTACTATCCGAGTGATCAATAAACCTCCCTTATTAGAACAACGAGCTATCATCTATTGATCATCACTATCCATATGATCCAAACTCCATGATTTCAGATTCTAACCAATACACACCATGCCATTGGCATTGTGATCATGGTTAGACATCCACTTACACCCTGTAAGAATCAATTTTCTGTATAAGTTCCTTGCAATAAGTTTTGATCTTCATCTCCACAAGCTATGGAAGCTTGCACCTTCTTTATTACTTGCTTTACCTCCCTTTTTTAAGTAGTTTATAGGAACCATGAACATTAGACATGAAGATAGTCATTTGGTAACCTTTCTAGATGATCAAGTTACACCTTGGACTTGTTACATGTCTTACTATTCTTCTGCTTCTTTTATTTTTCTGATTCCCAGATCCTGAGTCCTCTACTTTTGTCATAGATACTTTGAGTTCCTTATCCTTCTGGATTCCAATCTCACCATCCGATTTCTCTAAGTTTCTAAACATTGTGAGTCTCTATAATTGTTTCCTTCTCTGAACTTGGTGCCTTATCCTTTTGTGTTTCACCTTCTTTCTTCTTCTTCCTATTGACTTCCTTCCATTCTGGAGCAGTTGCCTTTGGAATCTCTTCTTCATGTGCCTTCAAAGGGAAGTCTTTCTCATCATGACCAAAGACCTTACAATCGATACATATTTTAGGAATGTGCCGATACCGTATTTCAATAGTGCTTGGGTCTTTCCTCAACATATTCACCCACACCTTCTTAGGTGGTTCCTCATTAGCCTGGATCTCCACCAAGATCTTAGCCTCTCTGAGTGATTCTTGTTCAACTATTCTTAAGTTGACTCTCAACAGTTTTCCAACACTAGAAGTGACTATGCCCACTGCTTTCTATGACCAATTCCTCCCCATGCTTGGGATTTTAATCCAAACTGGAATCATACTGAACTGATCCTTCGACAGGTGATCTCCCTTATGATGCTCTTTGACAACTACAAGTTGATTACAAATCATAGTGGTCCCATCTTAATAACAATTTGTTTATCTTCATTATTAAATCTTACTAGGAAGAACTTGTTTGGTTTGGAGTATAGATTGAACCCACCCTTAGGCTTCTAAACCTTGTGTATCCATGCAAGCAAGTGATAATAGTATGGTTTTCTACCCATCACATATACTACTACCGTGTGTTCCCATGATTTCTCTGTGGCAGCATAGGTGTGTTCATCAATTGTCATAAATATCTTGCCATCTTCTATCATTGTTGGGTCATACTTTTTTTTTGTCATGTACTTATCGACTCCTCCAAGAACCTGGCTCCATAAATTTTTCTACTTCCCTAGATTTGCATCTAGTCCTTCTTCATTACTATTCTCCTCACTTTCCATCGCCTACTTGATGGGAGGAGGAGGCCTCCTCCCAACCTATGTCGAGATCTCCTTCTCGGTCACCTCAGATTTCCAGAGCCAAACCTAACCCTAGGTGGGTCGTATGTATGTATGTAGTGAACTGCTAGATGATTGTTGTGTAGTAAGCGTCAGAAAAAATTGTCTATGTCTTTGGGTGGCTGAAGGAATAGGTGATATATGACACCATTACAAGGATGAAATAAATTGCAAATGACATGTGTAGTGTTGAAGGAGACCTATAGGCACAAAGTAAATGTCTCACAATATATGATTTTGAAGTTCCAAAGTGATCTATGAGAAAAGATAAGAGAAGTTGCATACATTATGAGAAGATTTGAAGACCAACCCCTCAAGATGTAGAGGAAATGTGGCCCATCATCACTGTAGATTACCATATCCTGAGCCACCTCCAACCATAATGCATGCCAAATATAAAAAAAGCCCATGATCAAAATTATCCACCATGTTGTCAATATGTAAAAAAAATCATATTTGTTCATTATCATGATTTAGATTTATATAACCATTTCAAAATTTGAATTCTTATCATGTAGATGATACATGTTGATTTTCAATATAAAGACTCTTATATCTTGCATGTAAAATACTATCTTACATTGTAACAAATTCTAAGATCAAAAGTTATTAAATTGATTGTAATAGGCAAAACATAATAATAACTTTATATTTCTTATTTTCCATTCATCATTCAACTCACTTATGAGAAATTTGATCGTCTTGTTAAATGTCTTGAACATAAGATCCTAATTTCATCTCTTTAATACATTTTCATCTCTTTGTGGTGCGTAAAATGCATTTGTGTCTTTAATATGATTTGCCACAACTCATTATTTTCCATGACCAAGTCTAGCACTATTGTAGTACTATCAAAATTTGTCAAAACCCATGAAGTTGATTGTGTTCAACCCAGGAAAAACTAGGTTTGGGTTTTAGTTATGAAGTTTAGTGTTGGTTCTAGGTTTAAGATCATCCAATCTAAATTGGGTCGGGTATGAGTTTAGAAATCAGACAAAATCAGTGTCTGAATCCTTACTTATATACATATAATTATGGGATGTAGACTATATTTTAGAGTGATACATGTTTTTTTTTGATATAATATATGTATATTTTACAACATACTTTAGTTATATGATGTGATTTATGTATTTTTCAGTTGTATTGTGATATTCTTGTTGTGTTAGAATTTACTTATGTGTTAGATAACACTGATGATGCCTTTTATTATACAGATGTTGTTATGATGTGGTATGATGTTTTTGGTTTTGTATAGTTATCCTAGTTGATTTGAAAGGTTATATTTTGATGTGATCTATGTGTTGTTCTGGTATGATGTACTTGATGTTGTAAAATGTTTGATGTGATATATGCGTTTGTTTGGTATGATACATGTGATGCTATAGTTGTTAAGATTTTCTTGTATTTAGATGATATTGATGTTTTTCAATAGTTTTATTTTCTCTAATAAAAGCAAAGGAAAAAATATGATAATTATATAATGTTACATAATCATTGAAACCTTTGGTGGTTTAATTTATATAATTAAATAATTTACAATAGTATTGATAGTTATATGAGAGAATTGATTTTTCTAAAAATTCATCTTCACATCTGGGTCCGGGTTTGGTTTTGAGTTTAGATTTCTCAATTATGGATTGAGAAGTATGAATAAAACAAAGATCTGATTTTGGATCTGGGTTTAATGGTTAAACAATTTGGACTATATTGTTTAATCTGGAACTAAACCAGACTTATTTTTGACACCCCCATATGCATTAGTTCACTTTTTACTTGACTAATAAAGGATTGATAAAATGAATGGATATAAAGAGAAATTCTTTGTGTTAAACTCATAACGTGAATGCTTGTTTTATTCTTTTATCAATTAGTTTTATGTGCATATATAACATGAGTTTTACATAAAATTTTCTCCCATTCATTCTCTCACACTCTTCAATAGAATATGTAATTACATAGATGACATTTAAAAACTAGATATTGATCTGAAGTGATATAAGTTTGATATAGTCATTCTTTTGTATAAGTGTTTGCTCTGTAGCCATACATATTTTCAACCACAACAACCCAATTGAAATAAAACTACTAGAATGAATGTCTAGAATCTCACCATGGTGACACAAACATCCAAATAAGTATACATGGCATGGGATGTGCCTTTTTAATCCCTTTTCCTAGCATGCATCGGTGTAGTTTTTACCTCATGAGAGTGAAAATTGCACATAGCCTATGCTTACCTCCCTTATAAATGCCAAATAACCTTTGTCTTCTTCCTTACAGTATGTACCTTATCCAACTCGTTGAACCCCTCTTCTATGGCCTCCATGTAATATTGGGGTCATTTGTAGTACACTAGTCACTACTCATTTTAGTTGACACCGAGCTAGAGTGTCATTAGGAACGCCCAAATCTTTTGTTCCTCCTAACTGTGTGGTAGCCTCCATGCATCATATTAACCACTTCCACAACAATGATTCTTCAATGTGCAAGTAGGCAGCACAGTGGAGTAGTAGTCCTGATTGGTGAAGATATTTCATGCATCACCACCACCATCTCAAATGAGTGTCATTTTCACCGTAGTTTTGGGTGCAACCTTTGCTAATTGATGGTTTGTAGCAAACTAGGTGGTCATTCGACTAGGCCTCCTTTGTTTTCTCCAACCCATCCATCATGCTACTTCCTTGTGTGGTGCACATCATCATCGTATGCAGACGTAAGTTGTTGCTTCCCCTTCTCTAAACTATATATGCAACTAGGAGAAGATTCACACAGATCAATGTCAATGACCTAGGAAGACTCTATGGTGGTTGTCGACTCTGTCAACACCAATACCCCACCTACGACCACCACACAGAGAAGACGTCATCTTCTTCCACAATCAAGGCTTGTCAAAGCACAACAACGTGTAGACTACTCTACGTACTATAGGTCTAGATGATGGGGTTATTGTTTAATTACCTCCACCTGTATTGATATTTTGGGTCACCCAACCATAAGTACCAATGTAGAGGTTGTCATACCATTTTTTGGTTTTGTCCATGGTGGATTGGTATGAGTGGTGGTTATGTAGTTAATTTTTCCATCCCTATATGCACACATGAGGGTTGTCAAGTGGGATTAAAATATCAAAGGAGAGGAAGGAAAAAAACATGGTGTCCTCCTTTTTGGTATTCTACAAACTAGCACGAGGGTCTTTTTTTTTTAATATTCCATAGATATGATAGATCATGTGAGTTAACATGCTACATGAACCGATTAGACAAATTCCGATAGAAAAATAAATAGAACTTTATGCAATTAAAAGGTACATTTGTCCAACCCCTAGGAATATTGTGCATATGGTATTGTTTGTTAGCAGCAGAGAGAATAGTTGACAATGGTGGGTAACTAGGGATATAGTAAGGCAGTGACGACTAAAGATAGTAAGTGGAAGCCGGTGGCAGTCACCTACGTGCACTATTGACAGTCTGCTTTACTATTTGGTTGTGATGTAGGGACGTGGTGTCGCTGCCACTATTATTGGCGATAGTTTGAGGTGTGTTGTGGTTGCCTAGTTGTGATATGTGATTGTGGCATGACTACCACTATTGTTGATGGATGGAAGTGATATTTGTTGTTCACGACAGGTGGTAGCTGGAGAATAATATTGATGGTGGCGGTGGTAATTTATTGTCACTGGTGCTGCGAGGTGGCTTGTTGTCACAAAACTGTTTATTACCCTAAATCCACACTCCTAATGTCTACATGCCAAAGGTGAGTGGACTTGGGAATCTGTCCCTAGAATGCATCACATAATATATACATAAAAAAGAACAAGATAAGAGATAACATGGCATAAAAGGAACTAAACTAGTACCTAACAAGATCTTAGTCCCATATACAAACCCATATGGATTACATGTGCATGGCATTAGATATCATCAGAGTAAGAACCATAGACTATTACCATGGAACAAAAGCAGTGATCATGGCAAGAGTAATAGTGTACATGTTACCTAAAATCATAAGAAGGGTACACATCAGCACAACTGTGATGAGTATGCTATAAAATACATAAACTCACAGGTTTAAGAAACATATATGCTTGGCAAAACTTAATATGATAGCAAGAAAGAAATAAACAACACTAAAGACTTTCTTATTAATATGCAATCGTGTTTTCGACAGATTTCCATTATACTTAAACAACATATATGTCCATTGACCAACTTCATCAGAGGAAAGGTATTTAAGGGTTCTCAAGATTAGCTAACCCTTTTATATACGTGAGGGACCTCAAGACCTAAGTCAATGAGCCAACCCTATTTTCAACATGCCTTGTGCCCTCACCCCAAGAATATAGGTAGGTACACAAGGTTCATATAATGGACAAGTTCAATTATGTTCAAGGATTGTTCAACATATTTCAAGCAAAACAAACATACTAAACATATGGAACTAGTAGCTCAAACAACTATATAAGGCCATGAATTGAAGCATACAAGCATAAAAGAAAGTTTAATACCACTAGTCTAGCCAATAGGAGGATAAAGCATACCTTGATTAGAGCACGAGATTAAGATACTTTATTAGAAAATCATAAATAGCAAGCTTGATTAGATCTTGGAAATAGAGTCCACAAAGTGAACCTTGGATGATAGGTAAGTGTAATTTGATTAACATCTGAAAGATTTATTCCATTAATAATAATTGTGGTGGTTAGATGTGCACCTAGATCTAGGTATCAAAACCCTTACTATTGATTTCATTATTTGAATTAGTCACACATTATAATTTCATATGCTACATCATGGATTTATATAGAACTTAGGATGACACATCAAAACTTAAGATTAAGGGTCATAAGATTAGGATTTCATGATATTAGAAGAGCAAACATGGGGCAATCATAATATTTGATTAAGCCTAGTCAACATAAGCATCGACATTGTCATAACTAGTCATATAGAGTCATTTTCATGCAAAATTGTAACCATTAGAGTATAAGTTAGATCAAGTAATAATTGGAGTTATGAAAATTCATTAATCTACGGATTTGAAGTCATAATGTAGCATATATCATCACTAGAGTAAGATTCATGCAATATTAGGGACCTAATTATTTCCATGTGCATTATGTCACAATTCAAGTCATGATTAGGGAATTTGATTACATTAGGGCACAAAAATGATCCACAAAGTATATGAGTGCACAAAGCATGATATGTTATTAATTTAGGAGTTCACATGATCATTTTAGACATAAAGACTCACATGTGAGTTAGGTTTGATATTCAATATCATGTATCCATATAAGGCATGTTTCAAGGTTCAAAGTACATCATCAATTCAAATTAGAATGCTAGTATGGACAAGTTTGAATCTTAGTTCAAGATGCATCAAAAGTTACTGATTTAGGTCAAGCATGAGGATTAGAAGCACATACAATTAAGGTTAGGCATTAAAGGAGTAACATGTAGCATAAAATCCCTTTTTAGGTCATTTGATCAACATAAGATCATTTTAGGGTACAAAATGTAGCAAAGTCCCAATATTGATGCAAGAGGGTGTTCAAATTACTGATATAAGGTTAACATAAAAGTTTGAGACATAACAAATCAAGGTAATGCATTCAATATCATACAACATGTTAAAAGGACCAAAAAGCATGTATTTGGAATATCAGTAGAGGTACATGAAAAATCAAAATATGGAACTATTTTTATTGGATGGGGCTCCTTTTTTTATCAAAAGGTATATAACAAATTCCCAAAAGGATGAAGGAAACACAAGATATCAAGTTTACAAGTTTCACCTTTCTTGGGTTGATCTGTACCCTTGATTTCTTATCTAAGGACTGATAGAGGGTTCCTGGGCGGCGTTCCCAGTCCCTTAGCTTCGTGGGCCTCTCCCTCAATAGGCATGTGATCTCCTTTCCACAGTCTCAAACCATCACTACAGTTCACCACCGTCATCTGTCCCACAAAATGATAGCCTGCGATCCTCAGACATCATCCACCCCGCCTAGCGTTGCATATGCACACAACATGGCTTCACGATGTCATGGAGCCCAGATGCCTGGTCGCTGGAGCGTGGAAAGAGGTGAGGCTACTTGCCTCAAAAGAGCATGCAAAGTATCGCTGATGGAGGCGACACATGTGAATGAGGATAGTAGGGAAAGTATCCCCAAAAGATAGACCCATGGCTATGCCCAAAGCTAGAGGAATAAGAAAGGGACAACAGAGGGTGCTAGGGTTTGTGAAATGAGAGGAAAAGAGTTCCAATGTGTTGGGGGAGAAGTTTTATATGCAAAGGGATGGTTAATTGGCATCAAGGAATGGGAAAACAAGGGGTAGGTGGGTGAAGCACCATGGCCTCCAGCCACATTGTACGGAGGTCAAAGACAAAAATGTGTTTGTTGAATAGGGGCTAAAGTCTTAGCATGGGGATCTAAGGGCCGAGATCCCTTGCTCAAAGATCTGCGCTCTGTGATTGGTCAAAAAAAGGCAGTGTTGATAGCTGGGTCAAAGATGCTAAGTAAAGGGGCACCTCTACTATTTGGTTCGCACACTCAATCTGGGCCCAAATAGGGTCACAACAAGCTAAAATACCCATTAAATGAAGGTTAAAAAGCAAAGTTCAAGATGTCATATATTGGTCTATGATGGTCCCTTTGACGTGATTTTTAAACCATTGGATTCACAATTGAATCCTCTACATCATGAAATGCATATGAAAACAAGGACAACTCATTGTATGGGTTCAATTTTGATAGTAAATGATGATAGTAAGAATGCCACTTAGTTCAAAACTCAAATTAAGGTCATATACAAGTACAAAGTGATGTTTAATCAAAATCGATTCATCAATTGAGCATAAAAAGATCCAAAGTCATCAAGGTGATGGTGAGGGTGTTTGTTGAGTATAATAGGGTATTTAAGGAGTCAATATGTGCATAAATTGAATAAGTAAAAAAATCCAGGTTATCACATTGTCTCCGCCTTAAAAGGTATTTTGTCCCCAAAATTAAATCAGGTCATCAATCGAGACATGGTTTCCATATTCCATATCATAATTCACTTGATGTTCTTTTAGCCTCAAGATATTTCAAAATCAAGCAATTGAGCATCAAGATCAAATCATAGTCACATAGATAAATCGATCAACATTTTGAGCATTGTCCAAGTACCATTTGTGACATCAATATTGAGTTTGTTTTTATGGTATTCGAGGTTGATGAATGATCTAGACCTAGGTATTTTTAGGAATTTAACCACAACTTATAATCAACATTATCATATTTCAGGATCATCAATAAATCGAGATTCAAGATCGAGTATCAATATCACATATATCTGACCTATAAGGGACTTAGGTCAAGAAATCAAAATCGGGTGGAAGGGGTTTCCTTTCCAAACTCTAAATAATCAACGAGATAAAAATTTAGAGGCAGTCATAATAGAGATGTGACCTAGGTTAGGGGAGTCATAAATCAACTACCACCCTAAGCACATTAGTCTAACTTAATAGTGAGCCATCAAGTATATCCAATAGGTAGAGTATAATTTATCAAATCATACATCAAACAATCATTATATCAAAGATCAAGATCATAATAGAGAAATAATATTTCAAGATTTCACAATATCGAGGTCGTGATTGTGTTCCCTTCCTTTCATGGTTAACGTAAGGGTATATTTTGGAAATTGAGAAGTCAAATTGGGCACTCCAAGAGTTGAGCATAATCGAGAAAGATTGGAACCCATGCCCATCATACCATTCAAAATTGAGATTAGAAAGAGACATGCAAGTTAATAGGAAAAAGTCTCTTGTATCAAAGTCTCTCATCATGATTTTGAGAGTCTAAGAGCATAGTGATTCCAAGGCATAATCATAGTATGTATCATATAGGGGGGGAAATTTGCTTAATCATGTCTGAGGTTTGGTCAAGAATAGGGTGCCATAGATTCAATCCAATAGGGACCTCATCAACCATGAGGTATAATGTACAAATACTCTTTGTCTCATCTTATCATGATCGGTATCATTTTACCTCAAACATAGAAAGCATGTAGTCTAGATTTGGTATAGTTGAGTTAACATGATCTGAGAGGTCATACATGAGTGCTTAACTACAAGAGTACTTTCATTAGTCATAATCAAGTTTTTTATTTAAGGTCAGATCATGGCATCTTCATTATGTTACTCAAATTTTACCAATTCATTCACTTTTTAGTTTTCCCCATACATAAGCTACCCATTATTCAGAGATCATGTGATTGATATTCTCAAGTAGAAGAATCACATGAGGAGATGAGAAGCTAACTGATCACATAATGGGTGGCTTAGGGTTGTCCTTACAGAAGATATGAGATTCTAGAAAACTCTCTATGGTATGTGGATGGGTTTTAAAACATTCATAGATGATATGTGATTTCTATGATACCATTGGTCAAGGAACCATTTATTACCTTAAATCCGCACTCCTAATGGCTACATGCCAAAGGTGAGTGGACTTGGGAGTCCACTCCTAGAATGGAGCACATAACATATACATGAATAAAACCACAAATAAGAACAACATAAGAAAGAACATGGCATAAAAGGAACTAAACTAGTACCTCACAAGATCTTAGTCCCATACATGAACCCATATGAATTCCATTTGCGTGACATTAGATATCATCAGAGTAAGAGAAATAGATTATAACCATGGAGCAGAAGCAATGATCATGGCAAGAGTAATAGTGTACATGTTACATAAAACCATAAAAAGGGTACATATCAACACAACTGTGCTGAGTACGCTATACAATACATAAACTCACATGTTTAAGAAACATAAATACTTGGAAAAAATTAATATGATAGCAAGAAAGAAATGAACAACATTAAATATTTTCTTATTAACATTCAATCATATTTTAGGTGCATATCCATTATACTTAAACAACAATATATGACCATTGACCAATTCCTCAAAGGAAGGATTTGTAAATGCGGTCAATATTAGCTAACCCTTTTATATACTTGAGAGACCTCAAGACCTAAGTCAATGAGCTAACCCTATTTTCAACATGCCTTGTACCCTTACCCCAAGAATACAGGTAGGTACACAAGGTTCGTATAATGATGAGTTCAATTATGTTCAAGGTTTGTTCAAAATAGTTCAAAAAAAATGAACATACTAATCATAGGGAACAAGTATCCCAAACAAGTATATAAAACCAAGAAATTTAAACATACAAGCAAGTTCAATACCACTATTCTGGCCAATAGGAGGATAAATCATACCTTGATTAGAGCACACGACTAAGATACTTGATTAGAAAACCATAAATAACAAGCTTGACTAGATCTTGGCAATAGAGTCCACAAAGAAATTCTGGGATTACAAGTAAGTGTAATTTGATTAACATCAGAAATATATAGTCCATTAATCACAATTGTGGTGGTTGGATGTGTCACCTAGATCTAGGTATCAAAATCCTTACTATTGATTTCATTACCTCAACTAGTCATGCATTATCATGTCATATCCTACATCATGGATTTATCTAGAACTTAGGATGACACATCACAACTTAAGATTAGGGGTCATAAGATTAGGGTTTTATGATCTTAGAAGAGAAAACATGGGGCAATCATAATATTTGAGTAAACCTAGTCAACATGAGCATCAACATTGTCATAACCATTCGTATAGGGTTATTTTCATGCAAAATTGTCACCGTTAGAGTATAAGTGAGATCAAGTAACATTTGGAGTCATGAAAGTCATTAAGCTACTGACTTGAAGTCATAATGTAGCATAGATTATCATTAGAGTAAGATTCATGCAAGATTAGGAACCTAATTATCGCTATGTGCATTATGTCACAATGCAAGTCATGATTAGGGAATTTGATCACATTAGGGCACAAAACTGACCCACAAAGTATATGAGTGTATAAAGCATAATATGTTACTAATTTAGGACTTCACATGATCATATGAGATATAAATACCCACATGTGAGATAGGTTTGATATTCAACATCATGTATCCATATAAGGCATGTTTCAAGGTTCAAAGTACATCATCAAGTCAAATTAGAATGCTAGTATGGACAAGTTCGAATCTTAGTTCAACATGCATCAAAATTTACAGATTTAGGTGAAACAAGAGGATTAGAGCACATACAATTAAGGTTAGGCATAAAAGGAGTAACATGTAGCATAAAAGCCCTTTTAGGTCATTTTATCATAATAAGATCATTTTAGGATACAAAAGCTAGTAAAGTTCCAATATTGATGCC
Source organism: Alisma plantago-aquatica (assembly GCA_963693085.1). NCBI lineage: Eukaryota > Viridiplantae > Streptophyta > Magnoliopsida > Alismatales > Alismataceae > Alisma > Alisma plantago-aquatica. The sequence goes on along the minus strand of OY856412.1, from coordinate 205,022,272 downwards.
AAAGGGTGTTCAAATTATTGATATAAGGTTAACATCAAAGTTTGAGACATAACATATCAAGGTAATGCATTCAATGGCATACAACATCTTAAAAGGACCTCAAAAGCATGTGTTTGGAATATTAGTAGAGGTACAATAAAAATCAGTGGAACTATTTTTATTGGATGGGGCTCATTTTTATAATCAAAATGGTATATAACAAGTCCCTAAAAGGATGAAGGAAACACAAGATATCAATTTTACAAGTTTCATCTTTCTTGGGTCAATCTGTACCCTTGATTTCTGATCTAAGGGCTGATAGAGGGTTCCTGAATGGCGTTCCTAGCCCCTAAGCTTTGTGGGCCTCACCCTCAGTAGGCCTGCAATCTCCTTGCCATAGGCTCAAACCATCCCCACACCTGGCCCCACCATCTGTCCCATGAAGCGATAGCCTGCAGTCCTTGGACGTCATCAACCCACACAACGTTGCATCTACACGCAACATGGCTTCATGCCGTCACAAAGCTCAGACACCTAGCCACTGAAGCATAGCAAGAGGCGAGGCTACTAGACTCAAAAGAGCTCTTAAAGTATCTAGTGTGTTCCACACCACTTCTGTGGTGCTGATGGAGGCGACACATGTGACTGAGGAGCAGTAAGGAAAGAAGCCCCAAAAGCCAGCCCCATGGCGACACCCAAAGACGTAGGAAGAGGAAAGGGGTAAAAGAGGGTGCTAGGGTTCTTGAAACAAGAGGAAAAGAGTGCCAATGTGTTGGGGAAAAGTTTTATAGGAAAACGGATGGTTAATTGGTGCCAAGGAGTGGGAAAACAAGGTGTAGGTGGGTGGACCACCATGGCTGAAAACCACGGTCTACGGAGATCAAAGACAAAAAGGTGTCTCTTGGATAGGGGCTAAAGTTGTGGCATGGTGATCTAAGGGATGAGATCCTTTGCTCAAAGATCTAGGATCTGTGATTGGTCTAAAAAAGGTGGTGTTGATAGCTGGGTCAAAGAAGCTAATAAAAGGGGTGCCTCTCCTATTTGGGCCGCACATCCGATCTGTGCCCAAACAGGGTCAGAACAATCTAAAATACCCATTAAATGAAGGTTAAAAAGCAAAGCTCAAGAGGTTGTATCTTGGGATATGATGGTCCATTTGATGCGAATTTGAAACATTGGATTCACAATTGAATCCTCTACATCATGAAATACAAATGATATGAAGGAGAGTACATTGGATGGGTTCAATTTTTATTGCAAATGATGAGACATAATAAGCATGCCACTTAGTTCAAAACTCAAATTAAGGTCATATATGAGTACAAAGTGATGTTTAATCAAAATTGATTCATCGATTTAGTAGAAAGAGACACCAAGTCATCAAGGAGATGGCGAGGGAGGTTTTTGAATATAATAGAGAATCTAAGGAGTCAAGTTGTGCATAAATTGAATAAAAGACAAAATCTAGGTTATCACACTTGTGTCCACTGTTCTCGCTAGAAGAACATGACCGTGTGTATTCTCTAATCATGCCTGGAGATTTGAGGTGTCTATGTAGTATCATGCAGTAGGGAAGAGATGACTAAATAAATAGGATTAGAGAGTGGTAGATAAGCATAAATGATGCCCATGATGGAGAATGTTAATAGATAAGTTCAAAAGATTGTATTTTTTTATCAAAGAAGAAGATATGATATGACCATGGTTTTCACCAGAAAAGCCAATTTCTCTTATTATGGGGAAAACAGGCCTCCCCCCATTTGGGTTGGCATCAAAACTTTTCAGACTAGGAATTAGCAATAAGGTATTGGATTGGATTCAAGTTGGGTTGATGCTTGACATACAATCAAGCCAAGAAGACATGACGGTCACTTGTTGGCAGAAGCTCTCTCTTTTTCTCCCTAGGATTACAATCAATACTGTTAAAACATGTGAAAAATAAATTTAGAGGTTGATGAGATGTTTCTTATTGATACACGGTATACTTCTCTCTTATATATAGAAAATGAGGCAAGTACAAGGAAGAAAAACTTAACCCTATTTAGACGAGACGATCATGACCATATAACATTATATACTAAATAATAATTACTTCTTGGATCATATAATTTAAATTAACTAGTGTAACACTAGATGTTGTTATAGACATAGTTAGAGTTAATATGTATTTCTGTTGTAAGTAAAATGAGCTAGTAAGAATATACATATGTTGAAACTTTTGTATAGTAATGTTGTACTAGACATGGTGTTATAGGAGAAAGGAATAGGGATTGTTGCTTGGATTAAAAAACATCATTGTGAGGATCCTTCACGGTGTCACATTAGAGTGATCAAGTCCTTCACATCATCTGTCATTGGTTGCAATGTATGCCCAATTCTACTAACCACAAACGACTGGCGCAACACATTGCAGAGACTGGTAAGAGTCACCTCTCACTATGGTAGTAAATATAATCATACAAGAATACACATATATCAATTAGTGATTAAAAAAGGACAAGGTAAAATCATATGTAACCTTTCACGTGACCTTTCATGTATAGTAAGATAATGGCCATAATATATTCAGGATAAATCAAGTGTAAAAACTATATTTAAATCCCTCCCATGACCATTCAATCATATTAATATAATATTCAAAGGCCAGATTATCATTAAAAAAATAACAAAATACATCCATACCTTTCTATACTCTTGTGGGGCTACTTATCCGAATTAGAGACCAAATTATAACTAAAAAAAATAAAAAAACTGCATATAGTCCCTCTTAATCTTTATAATATAATGTAGATTGGAAGATAAGAACTATTTTATAATTCAAAAGGTAGAGGGAAAAAATAAATAGAACACTCTTGATGGGCTTTCTTATATTTTATAGTTGAATAGCATGTCTAGGGTTATCAATGGGTAAGGGAAAACATGTTTATCACTTACCCATACCATGTAGGGTAAGGATAATGGTACATGATTTTCTTATCCTTTACTCATTTACCCATTACCCTTTATCCTGCTACCTTAGTGAGTAAGAATAAGGGTAAGGGTTTACCATTGCACATACCCCTTTAACCCACTACACACCAATATATATGTAAAATAAATTAAGTATATAGTATTTATATTTTTGACTTCTATAAAATATTCAATAATAACATGGCCATCATGTAATTCGAAAAATGTTCTTATTTTGAACTTCTTATTTAGTGGATTTGGAAATGTATACAACACAAATTTTGAAGTCTAAGACAAACGTAAGCTATGTCATTTAATACTTTTTGTATTGTGTATTTGACGTGATATTTTGAACGCACTAACAAATTCACTCGGGGTTGAAATCCCTGAGCTTTTACCAAAACCAAAGTGCAATAATACCACCCGCAAGTGGAAGAGTCTTATCGTAGTATAGTTAAGGATCAAACCCAAAGGATAACGTTTTTAAGAATATTTGTCAGTTTAATCTAGCTCAAGTTAAGGCTAATATTTAAAACGATTGGTTGATATGAGGTTAATTAAACTAATTGTAGGAAAGTAAAAGTTGAATTAAAGTTGGATTTAGATCAATGATATGGAATCGCTGGGATGGTATCGGGTTTCACCACCACTACACATGCAAACTCACTCAATCGCGAACAATCCAAGAAAGATATAACAATCCAAATAGAGCTGCTGCAAAACCACCCCATACGGGCATCAGGTTCGCGTAAGCATCACCTTAGGCATCATATGTCTCGTCACCATCCGGATCACTTACTTACAGCTCTGAAGATACAAAAATCCAACGAAGGTTGTGGGCCCCCTATACAGGCGTTAGGCACACAGAAGCATCACTGAAGGCTAGATGGCTCGTCCCCTCGCAGATCATACACTTACGACCTCGATGAAATCCCATTATATTTCTAGTTTGGGAGTCAACCGCATTAATCGATAAGCAAGCAGGCGAGTAATATACGAGAAAACATCGACGATTAAGAAGAAGGTACAAAATCCAACTAAGGCTGTGAACCCCCTATACATGCGTTAGGTACACAGAAGCATCACCGAAGGCTAGATGGCTCGTCCCCTCATGAATCATACACTTACGACCTCAAGGAATCCCATTCTATTTCTAGTTTGGGAGTCAACTTGTTAAACGACATTCAATCCTACATGTAGAAGTTCTCACAACATAGGAAGAAAAAAGATGAAAGCAAGTAAAAAATCAAACGACGAACATAACGATTAACACGAATTGAAAGGTTATATACATTGCCATGGAAAGTTTAACAAAAGAACATGATTTCATGGGAAGTGGGGCTAGTCCCCGCACCCCAGCGAAAAGGTACTACTCGCTGATGATGCGAGAAACAAGAAGAATGAGAAAGAGAGAGAAATCCGCCATGAACTCGATGCAGAAGGTAGCCGCAGTTTGGTGAAGAAGATACAACCTCCTACGTCAGGTCGGAGCAGACCTGGACACGAAAGGAGGTTGCCAAGACAGACCAGACAGTCTCCTTTGCTCTGTCTTCCTTCTCTCCTCTGCCACTTTGGTTGCAACATGGGCAGTAGGTGAAATGTAACTGGCACAGGCTGGACAAGATTTGGATCGGACTTGTGTACATGCAGCCCGTCGGCGTCCCAAAACTGATCCCCCCAGTGAGAACCCTGGGGATCCTATTTATAGGCACAAGACTGTCCCCAAACGGTCTTGGACTAAAAGAAACCAAACGGTCTGGAGCGGTTTCACTTTATTTAGCCCAAACGGTCTGTAGAATCTGACCAAATGGTCTTACACAACTTTAGAAAACTATCTGAAATCCGTATGAGATCAAACGGTCAACGCTTCAGCCAAACGGTCTTCGGTGAGCTTTGCTCTCACGGTTTGGAAAACACATGAGATTAAACGGTCTGTAGACAGGGGCAAATAGTTTGTAAACTGTTTGCTAGCAAACAGTCTGGAAACCGCATGAGACCAAATGATCTTCAGATACCTCACCCTAAACGGTCTTCTACTTTGGGCAAACGATCTAGAATCTCAGCAGACGCCCAAACGGTTTTCAAATCCATCCTTGTGGTCTTGACGTTTCCTGCAACAGTCATCACAGTAGGTTCATTCAGTCCTCTGACCGATTCAACCAATTTGCTCAATTTGATTAGGCAAGCTACTCAAGAGACCGAGGGCGACAGCTATGCAGTCGGTGTTGCAGCTGGGCGGCGCTGAGGAAGGTAACAAAGAGGGCTGACGTGATCGTGGATGAATCGAAGAGAAGAAGTGCTGCTCGGCGGAGGTTCAGATGTAGAAGACGACGCACCATGGTCGTGGTGATGCTGTGGTCCCACAGCCGTGCTGCCTTGCACGGGCGTGGTGGGTGAGAAATCGGGCTCTGATGGCGTTGTGCCACGGCCGTGGCATGCCACCACGGTCATGGTGAGGTAGCTGCCACACGGCCGTGCTGCCTCACACGGGTGTGGAGAGTGAGAGAGGGTCGATGCAGGTAGGGTGCCACGGTCGTGGCTTGTCGACCATGGTCGTGGAGAGTGAAAGCTCAGGAGTTGAGGATGGTCCACCACGGCCATGGCCGCACCACACGGTCGTGGTGATGACCGTAGACCACAACCGTTTTGGAGCACCACGGCCGTGGTTAAGACTCTACTTCGAGGTCTTGAATCCATGCACTGCTCGATCCCTTATAGTTGGATTATGCCTCCAATCAATCTCTGCTGGTCATACAGTTTTGAGACCGCATGGGCTAAAACAGTCTTGCGAGGGGTATGGAGGAAGCAAATATAGATGGAAGTGGCGTGCCACCCTGAACTCAGGGTTTGGCACTATTTTAGCTATTTTTGTTTCTTTTTGATGGATGGAGGGATACGAAGATGGTAGAAGAAGTGTAGAAGAGAGTTCAGATCAGAATGCAACTTGATTTACAATTCAGTGCACCAGGTTGTTCTATTTATCAAACTCTGCTCAAATAATGACTTGATGAGGATCCGGTGGGGATTCCATGCTATTGTTCCACAAATCAGTTAGGAATCACGATGTGTTTGACCCCTATCAGTTTGAAAGACACTTATCATCTTTGCAAAAGTATCATGATGTTAGGAATCATAAGCTTCACAAGATGATTTCAATCAAAGGGCTTTTTTCAAAAAGTCATCCTTTTAAGGATTTACTTCGAATAAGGAGGATATAATGATTCAAAATGCATAACAGGTTAGTTAGTGACTTTTAATGAAACCAGGAAGTGTCAAAAAATGTCAAAAAATCATCAAGTATCTGTTCAATTTCTTTGAAAAACATTAAAGAATTGTGGAAATTTTGAATTTTTTTTATCAAGAATGTGATAGTGAAAACTTAAGTATGAAAAGGATGGGTGTAGGTGGAAAGTGAGGTATGTACCACCCAGCCTCTACCCCGAACTTAGAGATTTGCTCGTCCTGAGCAAACCCTAAATCCAAGATGGAGGGGAAAAATCATGCCAGAATGACCACCAGGTGTGGTTGCCTTCCGATCGGCGCGCATCCTCTTATCTGAAAATCTTAAAGGTAAAGAGCAATTAGATCTTAAAATAGCATCTTGTGATGCGAATTTTATTAACTAGAATGTAAAAACAAAATTGAAGAAATATTCTATTTGAAAAGAAAAGTGAAACAAATTTATTGATCGGGTTTCCTCCCGACAAGTGCCTTTGTTTTACGTCGATGGCTCGAGTGAATTCTTCATCTTCATGGTGGATCCTTTAGATTGGTGAGTTCTAGCATTGTTTCAGTTCCTATGTCAATCGGGGTGAAATATCTCTTCAAGCGGTGACCATTTGCCATAAATTCGCCTGACTTTTCACTCCATAAAGAGAAAGCACCATGTGGGGAGATGCTTTTGACAATGTAAGGTCCAGACCAGCGAGAACGGAGTTTTCCTGGGAATAACTTCAACCTTGAGTTGAATAGAAGAACTTGGTCTCCCACTTGTATGTCTTTTCTTTTCAGATGTCCATCGTGCCAAAGTTTTGTGTGTTCTTTGTAGATTCGTGCATTCTCATAAGCTGTCATCCTGAGTTCATCCAGCTCTTGGAGTTGCAGAATCCTGGCTTGGCCAGCTTCTTTCATATCAAAGTTCAACAGTTTAATTGCCCACCATGCCTTGTGTTCCAATTCGACTGGAAGGTGGCAAGCCTTTCCATATATTAATCGAAAAGGTGTAGTCCCAATGGGAGTTTTATAAGCAGTTCGATAGGCCCATAAGGCGTCATTGATTTTTGTTGACAAATCCTTTCGATTGTGTCCCATAGTTTTTTCCAGAATAGCCTTTAGTTGTCGGTTAGAGACCTCTACCTGTCCACTTGTTTGTGGATGGTAAGGTGAGGCTACCTTATGTGTTACATCGTATTTTCTTAGTAAAGGTTCAAAGCTTCTTTCAAGGAAGTGGGAACCTCCATCAGATATCACGGTTCGTGGCACTCCAAAATGGGGGAAAATAATATATTTGAATAATTTGATGACGGGTTTGGAATCACTAGTGATGGTTGGTATAGCTTCAACCCATTTTGAGACGTAGTCTACCGCCACTAGGATGTATGAAAATCCATGAGAAGATGGGAATGGACCCATGTAGTCCACCCCCATACATCGAATATCTCAACTTCTTGCCATAGATTTAGCGGCATCTCATCTCTCTCTGTTATATTGACTGATCTTTGACGTTTGTCACATGACATGACAAAGTCATAGGAATCTTTGGATATGGTTGGCCAAAAGAATCCACATTGCAAAACCTTCAAAGCAGTCTTTTTAGAGCTCATATGTCCCCCCACTGATCCTGAATGACATTGTTCCAAAATAAGTTGAGCTTCTTCTTCCGCGATACATCGTCTATATAGACCATCATCACATAGTTTAAAGAGATGTGGCTCATCCCAGTGATATTGCTTTACATCATGCATGAACTTCTTCAGTGCATTTCCGGTGCATTGAGGATGGATAACCCCCGCAACAAGGCAGTTGACGAAATCTGAGTACCACAATATAACTTCTGAGGCCTTCATTAGTTGATCATCCAGTAGGGAATCGTTAATCATAATCCTCTCGGTATCCTGAGTGTGGATGCGACTGAGTTGGTCTGCTACAACATTCTTTGTACCCTTTTTATCTCTTATCTCTAAATCAAATTCTTGTAATAGGAGGATCCATCTAATAAACCTTGGTTTTGCATCTTTCATTGCCAGAAGGTAACGAATGGCGGCGTGGTCTGTGTAGAAAATGACCTTCAAACCAATTAGGTAGGATCTGAACTTGTCAAAGGCACACACGACTACTAGAAGTTCTTTCTTGGTAGTTGCATAATTCCTTTGAGCTTCATCAAGAGTCTTCGATGCGTAATAGATCACATAGTGTTTCTTCTCTATACATTGCCCTAAAACTGCGCCGACAACATAGTCACTGGCATCACACATAATTTCAAAAGAGTGGTCCCAGTCGGGAGCTCTAATGATGGGGGTGGTGGTAAGGGACTGTTTCAATGTGTTGAAGCTTTTGACACATTCTTCATTGAAATTGAAACCAGTATCCTTTAGTAATAGGTTCGTCATTGGCTTTGTTATCTTGGAAAAGTCCTTTATGAATCTTTTATAAAATCCTGCATGACCTAGAAAAGCACATACTTATTTTACATTTTTTGGAATATACAGTTTAGAAATCACTTCAATCTTGGCTTTATTTACTTCAATTCCTCTATTGCTGACCCTATGACCGAGGACAATGCCTTCTCTTACCATAAAATGACACTTTTTCCAATTTAGCACAAGATGTTCTTCTTCACAACGTTTGAGGACCAGGGAGAGGTGCTTAATACATGAATCAAATGAATCTCCATATATAGAAAAATCATTCATGAAAACCTCCATAATAGTTTCAGTAAGACCAGCGAATATGGCAGCCATGCAACGTTGAAAAGTTACGGGCGCATTACAGAGACCAAACAATACTCTTTTAAATGCGTATGTCCTGAATGGGCGGGTAAAGGTTGTTTTCTCTTGGTCATCTGGATGTATGGGTATTTGATAGAATCCAGAGTAACCATTAAGATAACAAAAACATTCTTGGCGAGCCAACCTTTCTAGGACTTGATCAAGGAAGGCATTGGAAAATGATCTTTTTGAGTTGCCTTGTTTAATTTTCTATAATCTATGCACATCCTCCACCCTATGACTATTTGAGTGGGGATGAGTTCATTATTTTCATTTTGTATAATAGTTGTTCCACCTTTCTTCGGGACTACATGCACTGGGCTCACCCATGGTGAATCTGATATCAGATAGATTATTCCAGCTGTGAGCAGTTTAATGACCTCGCGACGGACCACTTCCTTCATATTTGGATTCAACTTTTGTTGATGCTCAATAGTAGGCTTATGATCTTCCATCATAGGGATCTTGTGCATACACAATGCTTGACTGACCCCAGTGAGGTCACTCATTTTATAACCGATGGCTTTCTTTCTTTCCCTTAATTCCTTCAGGAGTTTATCTTCTTATTCAGCTATTAGATCGGAGTTTATAATAACTAGGAAAACCTTGAGATTGTCGAAAAATACGTACTTCAGTCCTTCGGGCAGGGGCTTCATTTCGGGAGCCTCTGGTTTTTCACATATTTCTTCCGTAGTTTCCATAGCCTTGAGTTCTTCACTAGTGGCTTCAATGTCTTCTTTAGCAGAGTCAAGAGATTCGATGCAATCCCTTACTTGTTTGTCAATTGGTTCATCAACCGATGGGTTTGTTAAAGCTACTTCTAAGAGATTGTTTGATTCATGATGCTACTGAGTTAGAAGTGACATTTTCTCAATGTAGTCAATCAGATATACTTCTTCTTGCATACTTGGTCTTCTCATACTTTCAAAAACTTTAAATTTGAGAGTTTCTTTGCCTAATCTGAGTAGTACAGTACCAGCTTCAACATCGATCAGGGCTCTTGTAGTGGCTAGGAACGAACGACCAAAGATGAGAGGATATCTGGCGTCTTCTTTAATATCCATAATGACAAAGTCGCATGGAACATATGTGTCCTTGCCTACCTTGACCGAGACATCTTCGAGGATTCCTAACAGACATTTTATCGAATTGTCTGCAAGCTATATAGTCATGCCAGTAGGAAACAATTCTGCAAACCCTAGTCTCTTGCATAGGCTGAGTGACATAATAGAGATGCTTGCACCGAGATCCGCCAATCCTTTCTTGCATGATGAGTCACCTATGTGACATGAAATTCTAAATGATCCTGGGTCTTTTTGTTTCTTGGGCATCTTGCTCAAAATGATGTCAGACGTAGTTCTTGCCAGTTTTACTATCTCATACTCTTCAGTTATATACTTCCTTGTGAGAAGTGACTTTAGGTACTTAGTCCAAGCTGGTATCTCATCCAGCGCATCTAAGAAGGGTATATCAACATGAAGTTTCTTCATAGCCTCTTTAAACTTATTGAATCGAGTATCAAGCTTGGTCTGCCTTAGACGAGTGGGGAAAGGTATACAAGGCTTATATATAGGAATATCAAGTTCCGGTGTTTTAGCTTCTTTATTAGTTGGTTCCTCATGATTTCCTTTATCTTTATTATCGACTTTTGATTGAGACTCTTGTGTTGTTGAATCTTGGGCAATCACAGCTTCATCCTCGTCTGTAATAACCACACGTGTCTTTTCAGGGGGATCCGAATAGTATTTCCCTAACCTAGTGGTGACTACCTTCAACTGTTCTGGATGCTTAGGATTGTTCTCGGGTTGGCCAACAAAGACTCCAACATGTGGCTTTATGCTAGATGCGAGTTGAGCTAGTTGAGATTCGATAGCCTTCTACTGAGCTTATTGGTTGGCTATCATAGTTTGCTGAGTTTGTAACATCTTTTCAATGGCTGATAGCTTGTCATAATAAGATACATGTCCTACTTGCTGTCCTTGTTGTTGATTAAGATTTTGATACTAAGAGTTGTTATGATAATTATTGTAGTTCCTATTCTGAAAGTTCCCCTTGAAATTTCCTTGATTCCCAAAATTCTAGAATCCTAGTGGGCCTCTTGGTTGATTGTTTGAACCAAATTGGTGCGAGTTTACTACTCCAGAGGGGTTTCTGTATTGAAAACTGGGGTGATTCCTATTTTGATTTGGATTGTAATAACTTTGACTAGGAATGGTGTTGATAGCATTAAGATTTTCCATCTGACCATTATCTCCTTGTCCACAGACGTTGCTTAGAACAACATCATAGAGAACATTGCATGATAAGGTGGAATGATCGATACTTTTACATGCTTCACAGAATGGGGAAGCGGACTTGACCTGTTTCGGTTGTCGAGTGGGTGAACGTCCTCTTTTGATAGCAGCAAGAGATGATTCAATATGGTCTTGTTTGGCAACTAAGAGTTTCAAGGTTTCAGTGATAGATTTGTACTCGGGAGTAGCTTCGGCCATAGATACTTTCAAAACACCTTTACCTACAGATCTTCCCCAATTGGCTTGATTTTCTGCCCCCAGGGTGATGACTCTCCATGCGCTATCATAACTTTGTCGCATGAAGTTTTCTCTAGAAGAGGAATCTAGGAATCTCTTAATGTCATCGTCCACGCCCCTATAGAAAATCTCAATGAGTTGGTTCTTGGGAATTCCATGGTGTGGACACTTGTGTAGAAGCTCTTTGTATCTATCCCAAGCTTCAGTAAGGGTTTCTCCAGGAACTTGAGTAAAGTTTGTTATTCACCCTCTGATTTCATATATGAGAGATAGGGGATAAATTTTTTCTAGAAACACATTTTGTAGTTGTTCCCAGGTGGTGATGGGTATTTCACTTTGTAATGAATTGTACCAACTTATAGCTCTATCAGTGAGGGAATACTTGAAGATACGGAGTCGAATGGCATCATCTGTGACTCCATTTTGTTTCATCATAGCACATAAAACGATAAATCTCAAAAGATGTTCTTAACTATCTTCTCCTTGCTTTCCATAGAAAGGGTTATTTTGAAGTAGGGTGATCCAATGCGCTCTTATCTCGAAATTATGGACATTGATAGGAGGGGGTTGTACTGGATGATGAACATTCACAGCTTTTGGGATTGAGAACTCTCTAAGATCCTTTTGTAGTTTAGCTGCTTGCGCTGCTAGGATTTCCTATTGAACCGCAGCCCTAGCTTCTTGCATGAGCCTCTCTCTTTGTGCATTGATGGCTTGAGCCACTCTTCAGGCTACTTCCTCTTCCTGAGCCATCCTTGCTTGATTTTCTCTAATCTGGCGATGAAAAGTTCTGTCTATTTCTGGATCAAAGCTCGCTGTTAGTCCGGGGCTGTCTGAACGGTGCATGCACTACGGCTTGGATTGTACCTAAAAATAGAAAGATTTCAAAGGTGAGAACCACAGAGTAAAGTCAAATTCAAGTAGATGATCGATTGTTTCAAAAGAAAAAGCAAAATCCTAGATTAGTCTTAAAAGAACTAGATTTGACTAACTGATTCTGTTATCCCCGACAACGACGCCAGAATTTGACGTGATATTTTGAACGCACTAACAAATTCACTCGGGGTTGAAATCCCTGAGCTTTTACCAAAAGCAAAGTGCAATAATAACACCCACAAGCGGACGAGTCTTATCGCAGTATAGTTAAGGATCAAACCCAAAGGACAATGTTTTTAAGAATCTTTGTTAGTTTAATCTAGCTCAAGTTAAGGCTAATATATAAAATGATTGGTTGATATGAGGTTAATTAAACTAATTGCAGGAAAGTAAAAGATGAATTAAAGTTGGATTTAGATCAATGATATGGAATCACTGGGATGGTATCAGGTTTCACCACCACTACACATGCAAACTCACTCAATCGCGAACAATCCAGGCAAGATATAACAATCCAAATAGAGCTGCTGCAAAACCCCCCCATACGGGTGTTAGGTTTGCGTAAGCATCACCTTAGGCATCAGATGTCTTGTCACCATCCAGATCACTTACTTATGTCTATGAAGATACAAAAATCCAATGAAGGTTGCGAGCCCCCTATACAAGCATTAGGCACAAAGAAGCGTCACTGAAGTCTAGATGGCTCGTCCCCTCACAGATCATACACTTACAAACTCGATGAAATCCCATTCTATTTCTAGTTTGGTAGTCAACCACATTAATCGATAAGAAAGCAGGCGAGTAATATACGAGCAAGCATCGACGATTAACAAGAAGGTACAAAATCCAACTAAGGTTGTGAACCCCCTATACAGGCGTTAGGTACATAGAAGCGTCACCGAAGGCTAGATGGCTCGTCCCCACACGAATCATACACTTATGACCTCAAGGAATCCCATTCTATTTCTAGTTTGGGAGTCAACTTGTTAAAAAACATTCAATCCTACATGTAGAAGTTCTCACAACATAGGAAGAACAAAGATGAAAGCAAGTAAAAAATCAAACGACGAACATAACGATTAACACAAATTGAAAGGTTATATACATTGCCATGGAAAGTTTAACAAAAGAACATGATTGCATGGGCAGCAGGGCTAGTCCCCGCACCCTAGCGAAAAGGTACTACTCGCTCATGATGCGAGAAACAAGAAGAATGAGAAAGAGAGAGAAATCTACCATGTCTCTCAGTGCAGAAGGTAGCCGCATCTCGGTGAAGAAGATACAGCCTCCTACGTTGGGTCGGAGCAGATCTGGACGCGAACGGAGGTTGCCAAGATAGACTAGACAGTCTCCCTTGCTCCATCTTTCTTCTCTCCTCAACCTCTTTAGTTGCAACACGGGCAGTAGGTGAAATGTAACTGGCACGGACTTGACTGGATTTGGATTGGACCTATGTACAGGTAGCCCGTCGGCGTCCTGGAACCGATCCCCCCGGTGAGAACCCTTGGGGTCCTATTTATAGGCACATGACTGTCCCCAAACGGTCTTGGATTAAAAGAAACCAAACGGTCTGGAGATATTTTTGCCAAAACGGTTTCACTTTATTTAGCCCAAACGGTCTATAGAATCTGACCAAACGATCTTGCATAACTTTAGCAAACATTCTGAAGAATTTTCCCAAATGGTCTTGTACAACTTTAGCAAACGGTCTGAAAACCGTATGAGATCAAATGGTCAACGCTTCAGCCAAATGGTCTTCGGTGAGCTTTGCTCTCACGGTTTGGAAAACACATGAGATTAAACGGTCTATAGGCAGGGGCAAACAGTTTATAAACCATTTTCTAGCAAATGGTCTGGAAACCGCACGAGACCAAACGGTCTTCAAATACCTCTCCCCAAACGGTCTTCAACTTTGGGCAAATGATCTGGAATCTCAGCAGATGCCCAAACGGTTTCCGAATCCATCCTTGCAGTCTTGACGTTTCCTGCAATGGTCATCATAGCAGGTTCATTCAGTACTCTGACCGATTCAACCGATTTGCTCAATATGATTAGGCAAGCTGCTCAAGAGACCGAAGGTGTGGCATCCAACGTATAAAACACAAGATTAATTAAGTGGAAATGAATCATTTGCAGCTGATTACTAAAAATCACTAAAAATTAAAACTTTTTGCAAAGAGATCCAAACATAAGAAACTCTTCCATTAAGAACCGAAGTATAATATTTACATTCTGATCCACTAGTACACAACCTGTACTATCTTTTCTTGAGGATTACAACATCAGCTGCCCTATTTAACATTATATACAGACAACATAAAAACCTCGAGGCATCAAGCCAAAATCTCAGATCGATTCATTAAAACACTAACTATAAACTCCGAGGACCTGAGAGTACAGAGACGACACATAGGACTTTCTAACTATACAACACTTGGCAGCCAGTGCCTCCACTTGACTTATCACTGCTGTCCTTGATACTGCTGCTGTTGTTCTTTCTCTACTAAAGGGTTTCTGCTTCTTCGTCTGCATCCACCTAAAAACATTGGATCCCATGGGGGTGAGACAATTGTAAATTGCCCCAGCGGGAGATATAACTCTCCACCAAAACATTGTTATAGCAGTTTATTATAATAAAATTGAGCAGGAGTTCTTATATATTAACAACAATATTAATCATTGAATGAACATAGTAAAGTAATATCTTTACCTAAGGAGAGCATTGTATCTACTCATGGTAGATTCATAATTCACTTATCTACTTGCACTGAATGTAAAGAGATACGAATAACATTTATCGACTAGGGATGCACAAAAGAAATATAACATCAGCCAATGAATTTATGTATTCAATCCTTAAGCAAACATGCTATACGGATGATTACATTTTACAATCACATTTATGCCCTGAGGAGATGAGGTATACCGCTCATACTCCAAACGACCATTGTGAAGTCGAAATCGGTACCATACAAGGTCAAAGGTAGAACCAGCTACCAAGACCTCCCATATCTCAGTCAGCGTGAGATCACATGCAGGACATCTTGTGTCTCTGCTATATATATAACTTTCAAGGGTATACTGGAAACTTCACTATTAGAGTTACAGTGGCATACTGCACTCTCTTCGCGATCGTGAGATTTCATGTTTTTCTCCATCGATCCGACATTAACATTATTGGGAGATGTGTACTTCATCTGTCCCAATCTTCAGGAGATTTGTGATACATCCATCCCGGTGCAAGTAATGAAGGATTAAGAGGTTTGTTATTTACCTTTCCTCAATTCCCTCATTAAGACGTCAGGATATATTCGCCCATTACCCCAACATATTCAAAATATGTGTTCCGGGTTTTGCAACAGAGCACCCGTTTCACCATCACCTATTGTTGACGATAATGGATCTATGGTCAGGTCTCTACATGATATGATTTCACTTAATTAATTAAGTACATTAGCATATTCTTTTAGCATCAGTCAAGTTCTCAAACATAACTTATTTAGACAAATGCTATAAGGAAACATGTACTATTTTCACCAATCACTTTCTCAGTCCTTATAGGACATTGAGATCTCAGTCCCTCATTTCATTTCTTTTGGAAGTTCACATCCCTCAACTACATCATTATCATACTTATCAACTTTGGGTATTCATACCCTCAATTTATCACTATCACTGTTACCACTTGTTAGGTAACCATTACCTCCAGCTCCTCAGACCGAGGTTTGCATAATACTTGTTACACAAGTATCTCACATGGCTCTCAAAGTCTATTAAATGTTTTTCCACCCTTCACTAGGCAACAACTTACTCATGGAACTCATAAGGTTCATGCACATTTTTTTACTTTTACTAAGAAACAACAACATTAGGCACATAAGGCCATACAACATATTTATTATATCAAAGTCATAGCTCATATCTGGCTATGTTCATCATATCATGATGTCTACATGATTAATAGACATGATAACAATCATGTAAATCATTTGTCACATCATATGAAACATTAGTAACACCACCATCCTTTATCAAGATTATGGTTATCTATCAATTAGGGCTTTTCATTCGCTTTACCCAAAATTAGGGTTAGGGTTTCCCATCATGCTTTAATTAGGGTTTCATGCTCACATTATTAGTCCAACCCTAATGTATTGCTCCACACCTCTGGGGGTATTTAAAGATATCATAAGTATTTTCTTATGATCAATATTCTCATCATACATCATTAATGATTATCAATTCAAGGTATGAGTTCATTTCTCATCCTTGTCATGGTATGATTGCATCACACTCATTGATTTGGCTTAGTCCCATTCTCAAGGTTTATTAATCAACATTTATCAAAGTACATTGAGTTCATTACATCTTTATTGTAACAATTATATATATTACACACTCCACGTGTTTCTTATCCAAGGATATTGGATTAGAGGTTCATCAAGGAATGTCTACCCTGAAATGCTGAATGTGATATCTATCATGTCATAATGTATCACTTTCTTCTCATTTACATCTTATTTAAATAGATCAACTAACCTTGTATTAAGGTATTTCCCTCTTAATACTTTATCCTCTAACTTGTTACTTTCTTCATATGGTGTATATATATTACTCATTGGAATTGTCCAACTATCTTTAATGATATGGACTTATCCAATGGTTAGGCATTGTTGATATAGAATAAATCATTATCATCCACTTTAGGTATCTCAACCCTTAGGATGTTATTCACTCCATTGTATAATATTGCGTACATCACTCCTAAGAGTTTCATATCCTTATCTTTGTAAGATGTATAGGATTGTTACACATACATGAAATTAGATATATAATGATCTAGGCATCATCTTGTCCTTTAGATCCTTATTCATTAGGGTATCAACACTATCATTCATGTAGTTCATCAACTTTACCCTTCATGGTTCTAACATCCTCATCTTACTTGATTATAAATACCACTTCTTACTTTAGTATATTGGCCATTATACCATGACTATGGTTGCAAATATCACTACATGGCAACATCCTAGATTTAAGTCTCACTTCACATCATTCTTCAGGGTTTCCATAATATTTCTCTTAATTAGGGTTTCACATAACATTACCCTAGATTAAGGTTTCTCATAACATTAATCTTAATTAAGGATTCTCATATCATTACCTTCAATTAGGATTTATCATGGATTCACCCTCAATTAGGGTTTATATTCAATGACTCACGATTAGGGTTTACTATTCACATCACTTCACCCTAGATTAGGGTTTATTACCAACATTCCATATTTAAGGTTTACTCTTCATGTTACATCACCCTAGAATAGGGTTTATTACCAACAACCCATAATTAGGGTTTACTATTCACATCACTTCACCCTAGATTAGGGTTTATTACCAACATTCCATATTTAAGGTTTACTCTTCATGTTACATCACCCTAGAATAGGGTTTATTGCCAACAACCCATAATTAGGGTTTACTATTCACATCACTTCACCCTAGATTAGGGTTTATTACCAACATTCCATATTTAAGGTTTACTCTTCATGTTACATCACCCTAGAATAGGGTTTATTACCAATAACCCATAATTAGGGTTTACTATTCACCCCAAGTAGGAGTGATCATCAAAGTACCCTGAATTAGGGTTTATCATACCATCATCATGTAGTAAGATTACTTCCATTAATATCCTCAGTTAGGGTTATGATTCATTAACCCTCATAATTAGGGTTTCATGATCTCACTATGAAGGATCATACCCTAATTAGACATTCATTCATATAGGAAGTCTACTACTTGATTATCAATCATGTAGGAAATCTTCTCTTTCATCTTCTACAAGATGATGTTTGCTTCAGCCTTGATTAAGCTAAGTCAACTCAATCTTGAAGAAGAATTGACATCATGGGTTATGTCATTATCACCATGATCATTAGGGCTTAGCTACTTGAAGGGTACTAATCACCCTATCTCATTAAAGGTACCATTATTATAAACACCATTGATTTACATCATGTAATTGACCACTTAAACCATTGACCTTTATTCACTTTAAGTGTTCATACAATTTGATTAATTACCTTCCAAATGATATTGGTCACTTAGACCTCAAATGGTCTTGACCAATCAGACCTCAAACGGTCTTGGTTGAATACTCAAAACCGTTAGAAAAGTAGGTGGTGAAGACCGTTTGCCAAAGTTGACTTTTTGAAACCGCATGCACCTTAACAGTTTAGGATTTCTTAGTCCCAAACGGTCTTGAGACCGTTTGGTCCAAACCCCTCAAAACTGCAAGGACCAAAAAGGGTCTCAACCACTCCAATAAATTAGGGTTTCCAATGTTGAATCCTTCAACCATTGAATTCATGTAACCAATCATCAATTGAACCTATCACCATGCTTCAATTGAGTTAATTAGGTCAACCTTCAACTGATTTGACCCTCAATTGACCCTCAATTGATCATGAATTAGGGTTTGAATCAATTGGATTAGGGTTTGGAATCGATGATCCTTCAACATTAACCAATGTGAAACTAGTTACATTAAAACAATTGGACCATCATCCAAATTGGACATGACCTGACCCCAAATGGTCTTGAGGTCATTTAGATGACCTCCAAATGGTCTTGAGACCATTTTCCCATGTCAACATCAAAATCCAAGTCAATCAATCAAAGTTTGGATCATTGGATCGATCACCAAATCAACATTTGATTGCACTTCAACTTAGTACCTTTAGATCTTCAAACACCTAACCATAGTCAACCCTAGACCTCCAAATGGTCTTGGGTGACCCCCAAACGGTCTTGGGATCGTTTGGATTACCTCCAAATGGTCTTGAGACCGTGTGCCCATCATATCATCATTAACCATGTCATTCAATTAGGGTTTGGATCCTAGGATTGGCCACCAAATCAACACTTAATTGTGTTTCAATTTGGTATCTTTGGACCTTCAAACACTTGACCATACTTAACACTAGACCTCCAAACGGTCTTGGGTGACCCCCAAATGGTCTTGAGACCGTTTGAGTGATCCCCAAACGGTTTTGAAACCGTTTGGGTCAATCAACTCAAAGCATCAACTCATTCAATTGCAAAATCAGCACTTAGCCGATTAGGGTTTAGGTGATTGATGGACCTTCAACTCATGAACCGATTGGAGTTAATCAATAATAAATGATGGGTCATTAACCTAGATTATTATGAGCAAATATACAAATGGTCAACCCTGGTCAACATCACCAAACGGTCTTAAACCGTTTGCTTCTATGCGGTTTAGTGAAACCGTTTTCTCCCAAACGGTTTATGAAACTGTTTGGACATTTGATTGAAACCGTTTGGTCTAGATATTTGGGGAGGTGTGTGCTTATGATGATGTAATCATCATCAAGCTCTAGAACCATGAAACGTGCTGTGATTTCAATGGAGATAGCATCAATCAACCAAATCAATGATTGTAAATAGAGAAATGATCATTATTTGATGGGGAATTGAATGCAATAACAAAATCAAGTGTTCAAGTTATAAAACCCGCCTCCAATTGAGATTAAAAGATCCAAGCTCACGGAAACAATGGTGGATGAAGATTTGCAACTCCCCCTAGGCTCCTCCTCAAGCTTTTGGTTGAAAAGATTAGCTAGGGTTGAAGAGGAGATCGAAATAAGAAGAAATCCATAATTTATTTTCGCTTTCCACCATGGAATCAAGGTGAAATGGATCAAGAACCTTACAAACAGGTTGGGGGTCGTCCTCCTGGTCCTCCCTAGCTCCCTTGGTCGGTTTCCAAGCAAAGGGAAGAAGTGGGGTCGAAAAATCCTTTATTTGGGCTAGGAAAAGGTCTTTTTATAAGAAATTCAATGAGAGAGAAAATACTTTATAAAAGTCTTTTAATTCCAAAAATATTTCCACCTTATCCCCCTTGGTTTCTTTTATATGTATACAAAGGAATCTCTATACCCACCTAGCTTCCTTCCATTATCCAAGAATAAAGGGAAAAGAAATTAAGCACCTTAACCCTTATAATATTAATATCCATTTTTGAGTGGAATTTCTTTTTCTTTTAATAATGGTGAGTGGAATTTCACCTCCTTAGGATATGCTCGTGCCTTTGCAAGGCTTAAGATCGTACACACACATCTTAATCCAACCATATTAATTTTGGTTGAAGGTCCTTCAAATTATTTTATTCATTTTTGCATTAAATTGAATTAAGGTTTCAATTAGGCTTAAATCTTGATTATTTTAATATCAAGATTCTCTCTCCTCCAACTTAATTCAAATGAGGCGCCCCTCTCATTTTCCTTTCTCTAAATGATGTAAAGAAACATTAGGGACCTTATTGAAGTTGTAATTTGCATATTGAACCCTAGGTTTTGGGTAAATTGTACTTTACACCAAAACTAGATTTTAATGCACAAAAATTGCTCTACAAGCTTTATCTTGGTGCCCAAGCTTGTAGAAACCATACCACTACATCATATTCATTATTATGATGTCTAAACATCATAGGAACATTTTATCATGTGCAATTTTCAAGTTAGCCCCTCAACTTGGGTAATTTGCACATTAGTCCAAAATTAACAAAATAATGTTTCAACATTATAGAAAAAGGGCTGAAAAAGAAGTATAAGTTCCTCAAGAGCCTTAATTACTTTTCAAAAGATAAGAGAAAGCATCTAATAAACTTTATTAAGAAAAACACCTAGGGTTAAAACATAACCCAGGTCAGGGATGTTACAAATTATCCACCCTTATAAGGATTTCGTCCCTGAAATCCCAGATAAAGGGAGATAGATATTATTCATGCATTATAGCATCATGTCTACACATAACGTCTCATTATTATGGAGACACCATAGAGTTTTGATCAACACCAAGTTATTTCACACAAGATTATCATAGAATGGTTCACATGGAACACATACTCCCATGCTCCTTAGTTGATTCAACATTTTCTTTCAAGATCACAATTATGTTTTGTCATCCTCTTAGGGCTATAAATCTTTTTATACCCTGATTGTGCCATCTGACCTGATGACACCATACTAGCTTTCCTTATTACTTGTACTAACTATCTTATTGGTATTACATTCTTTTTACATAAAGAGAGGTTACATATCAACCAAGAACTTATCGCAAAGATATCTTCAATTGTTATATTTATGCAAAGCATAAACCCCTAACATGTGATGTTCATACTATTTCACATGCTTAATCTGATTTCATGGTTGACCATTCTAGATAGTCAACATAAATCATCTGATATTTCTTTAGATATCAGGATTTCTTACCTTGGTACTTATTACATGTGTTAACAACACATTACATCTTTATCTTCCTTTCTTTATTATTATCTAATATGTTTATGATCATCTTAGGATCTCTTCACATTTCCCATTTCCTTATTGTGGGAAATATCTTTACTAAACTTTATTGGACAGGGATCATTTCCCTTGTTCCCATTCTTATCTTATGAGGAGTATACTTTTACTTCCTCATACTCACATACTCATCTGAGATTATCTCAGATTTCTCTTTCTTGCACTTAGGATATGTCACATTTATTTCATTCCATATTTCTTATTTCATGATACTCATTAGATTGTCTCAAAATGACAACTTGATCAGAGCAATCAAAATGATAACAATCTAGGAGTTTCCATACTCACTTTATCAGCCATAGTTGTATACCTGGCCAGGGTATATAAATACTGAGATAAGGTAGTATGCACTTGTATGCTGTCATACTCCTTCCTTTTCATATTATCACAAGTATAAAGCTTAATATTACTAGATTTTACCCAGACATCTCTTCAATACCTCATCTTTATCATAGAGGTAAGAGCAACATGAAACATTTATAATGTTTATTATACAAAATATAAGTCCTCATAGGATTAATCAAATAAAAATCAATCAATTACCTTCTCATTTTAACTCAGGAAACCATAAAAAGACATATTATAATGACATTATTTTGTCTAACCTGTCATGATTCGTGGATTGTTCACTGCCCCAGGATGGTTCTGCCTCAGGGGTTGATTCACCATAACATTTCTAGCTGAGCAATCTCTTACCAGGTGCCCTACCTATCCACATCGGTAACAAGTTCTAATCTCTAGATGTGGTCTAGAAGGTTCTTTACCCTTTCTGGATAGCCATTGTCTTGGTGCACTGGGCCCTGGTTGTACCGATGGTACCAAAAACTTCTTCTTTCTAAAACTACCAGGCCTCTATTCCTGGATTTGGATAGGCCTTTTCTCAATTCTTCCTTTATATCCCTTTTCTGGACAATTAGGTCTGATATGTCCAGGCTTCCTACACCTATGGAAAATCCTAGTTTCAGATTGTATTCTATTCTTTTCATCATTATTCATTGCTTCAATAGGTTGAGGCTGAGTAGGGAACCTATTGGAATTCAACACTTCATCATTGGGGATTGGTAGTCTAGGTTGTATTGCTAATGCACGATCTACAATGTGTATCATAGTTGTACTAAATTGCTCAAACATAGCAAGGAAAGCTGGACTCTCTATCATGGCTAGGTCAAACTGGGGATGTGCAGGTGTATGTTCTTCTCTACTCTGATCCCTTGCATCCCTCCTTGATGCAACATTGCTTCTTTCTGCAGCATACTCCTCATGTGACCCAGTCATCTTCAAGTTCTTCTCCTCCTATATGAGCAGAAGACACTATCAGATACACTGGAAAACACTAGAACAGACTCTACTACCTTAGTCCTATGTCTCTGTAGACTCAGCGAACCTAGAGCTCTGATACCACTAAATTGTGGCATCCAACTTATAAAACAAAAAATTAATTAAGCGGAAGTGAATCATTTGCAACGGATTACTGAAAATCATTAAAAATTAAAACTTTTTGCAAAGAGATCCAAACATAGGAAACTCTTCCATTAAGAACCAAAGTATAATATTTACATTCTGATCCACTAATACACAACCTGTACTATCTTTTCTTGAGGATTACAACATCAGCTGCCCTATTTAACATTATATACAGATGACATAAAAACCTCGAGGCATCAAGCCGAAATCTCAGATCGATTCATTAAAACACTAACTATAAACTCTGAGGACCTGAGAGTACAGAGATGACACATAGGACTTTCTAACTATACAACACTTGGAAGCCAGTGCCTCCACCTAAGTTATCACTGCTGTCCCTAATACTGCTGCTATTGTTCTTTCTCTACTAAAGGGTTTCTGCTTATTCGTATGCATCCACCTAAAAACATTGGATCCCACGAGGGTGAGACAATTGTAAATTGCCCCAGAGGGAGATATAACTCTCCGGTAAAACATTGTTATAGCAGTTTATTATAATAAAATTGAGCAGGAGTTCTTATATATTAACAGCAGTATTAATCATTGAATGAATAGAGTAAAGTAATATCTTTTCCTAAGGAGAGCATTGTATCTACTCAAGGTAGATTCATAATTCACATATCTACTTGCATTGAATGTAAAGAGATATGAATAACATTTATCGACTAGGGATGCACAAAAGAAATATAACATCAACCAATGAATTTCCGTATTCAATCCTTAAGCAAACATGCTATACAGCTGATTACATTTTACGATCACATTTATGCCCTGAGGAGATGAGGTATACCGCTCATACTCCAACCGACCATTGTGAAGTCGAAATCGGTAAAATACAAGGTCAATGGTAGAGCCGACTACCAAGACCTCCCATATCTCAGTCAGCGCCAGATCACATGCAGGACATCTTGTGTCTCTGCTATATATATAGCTTTCCAGGGTATACTGGAAACTTTGCTATTAGAGTTATAGTGGTGTGCTGCACTCTCTTCGCGATCGTGGGATTTCATGTTTGTCTCCATCGATCCAACATTAACATTATTGGGAGATGTGTATTGCATCTATCCCAATCTTCAGGAGATTCGTGATACATCCATCCCGGTGCAAGTAATGAAGGATTGAGAGGTTTGTTATTTACCTTTCCTCAATTCCCTCATTAGGACGTCAAGATATATTCACTCATTACCCCCACACATTCAAAATATGCATTCCGGGTTTTGCCGCGGAGCACCCGTTTCACCATCACCTATTGGTGATGATGATGGATCTATGTTCAGGGATCTACATGATATGATTTCACTTAATTAATTAAGTACATTAGCATATTCTTTTAGCATCAGTCAAGTTCTCAAACATAACTTATTTAGACAAATGCTATAAGGAAACATGTATTATTTTCACCAATCACTTTCTCAGTCCTTATAGGACATTGGGATCTCAGTCCCTCATTTCATTTCTTTTGGAAGTTCACATCCCTCAACTACATCATTATCATACTTTTCAACTTTGGGTATTCATCCCCTCAATTTATCACTATCACTGTTACCACTTGTTAGGTAACCATTACCTCCAGGTCCTCAGACCGAGGTATGCATAATACTTGTTACACAAGTATCTCACATGGCTCTCAAAGCCTATTAAATGTTTTGTCACCCTTCACTAGGCAACAACTTACTCATGGAACTCATAAGGTTCATGCACATTTTTTTACTTTTACTAAGAAACAACAACATTAGGCACATAAGGCCATACAACATGTTTATTATATGAAAGTCATAGCTCATATCTGGCTATGTTCATCATATCATGATGTCTACATGATGAATAGACATGATAACAGTCATGTAAGTCATTTGTCACATCATTTGAAACATTAGTAACACCACCATCCTTTATCAGGATTAGGGTTATCTATCAATTAGGGCTTTTCATTCCCTTTACACCAAATCAGGGTTAGGGTTTCCCATCATGCTTTAATTAGGGTTTCATGCTCACATTATTAGTTCAACCCTAATATATTGATCCACACCTCTGGGAGTATTTAAAGATATCATAAGTATTTTCTTATGATCAATATTCTCATCATACATCATTACTGATTATCAATTCAAGGTATGAGTTCATTTCTCATCCTTGTCATGGTATGATTACATCATACTCATTGATTTGGCTTATTCCCATTCTCAAGGTTTATTAATCAACATTTATCAAAGTACATTGAGTTCATTACATCTTTATTGTAACAATTATATATATTACACACTCCACGTGTTTCTTATCCAAGGATATTGGATTAGAGGTTCATCAAGGAATGCCTACCCTAAAATGCTGAATGTGATATCTATCATGTCATAATGTATCACTTTCTTCTCATTTACATCTTATTTAAATAGATAAACTAACCTTGTATTAAGGTATTTCCCTCTTAATACTTTATCCTCTAACTTGTTACTTTCTTCATATGGTATATATATATTACTCATTGGAATTGTCCAACTATCTTTAATGATATGGACTTATCCAATGGTTAGGCATTGTTGATATAGAATAAATCATTATCAACCACTTTAGGTGTCTCAACCCATAGGATGTTATTCACTCCATTGTATAATATTACATACATCACTCCTAAGAGTTTCATATCCTTATCTTTGTAAGATGTATATGATTGTTACACATACATGAAATTAGATATATAATGATCTCGACATCATCTTGTCCTTTGAACCCTTATTCATTAGGGTATCAACACTATCATTCATATAGTTCATCAAATTTACCCTTCATGGTTATAACATCCTCATCTTATTTGATTATAAATACCACTTCCTACTTTTGTATATTGGCCATTATACCATGACTATGGTTGCACATATCACTATATGGCAACATCCTGGATTTAAGTCTCACTTCACATCATTCTTTAGGGTTTCCATAATATTTCTCTTAATTAGGGTTTCACATACCATTACCCTAGATTAAGGTTTCTCATAACATTAATCTTAATTAAGGATTCTCATAGCATTACCTTCAATTAGGATTTATCATGGATTCACCCTCAATTAGGGTTTATATTCAATGACCCACGATTAGGGTTTACTATTCACATCACTTCACCATAGATTAGGGTTTATTACCAACATTCCATATTTAAGGTTTACTCTTCATGTTACATCACCCTAGAATAGGGTTTATTACCAACAACCCATAATTAGGGTTTACTATTCACATCACTTCACCCTAGATTAGGGTTTTATTACCAACATTCCATATTTAAGGTTTACTCTTCATGTTACATCACCCTAGAATAGGGTTTATTGCCAACAACCCATAATTAGGGTTTACTATTCACATCACCTCACCCTAGATTATGGTTTATTACCAACATTCCATATTTAAGGTTTACTCTTCATGTTACATCACCCTAGAATAGGGTTTATTACCAACAACCCATAATTAGGGTTTACTATTCACCCTAAGTAGGAGTGATCATCAAAGTACCCTAAATTAGGGTTTATCATACCATCATCATGTAGTAAGATTACTTCCATTAATATCCTCAGTTAGGGTTATGATTCATTAACCCTCATAATTAGGGTTTCATGACCTCACTACGAAGGATCATACCCTAATTAGACATTCATTCATATAGGAAGTCTACTACTTGATTATCAATCATGTAGAAAATCTTCTCTTTCATCTTCTACAAGATGATGTTTGCTTCAGCCTTGGTTAAGCTAAGTCAACTCAATCTTGAAGAAGAATTGACATCATGGGTTATGTCATTATCACCATGATCATTAGGGCTTAGCTACTTGAAGGGTACTAATCACCCTATCTCATTAAAGGTACCATTATTATAAACACCATTGATTTACATCATGTAATTGACCACTTAAACCATTGACCTTTATTCACTTTAAGTGTTCATACAATTTGATTAATTACCTTCCAAATGATCTTGGTCACTTAGACCTCAAATGGTCTTGACGAATCAGATCTCAAACGTTCTTGGTTGAATACTCAAAACCGTTAAAAAAGTAGGTGGTGAAGACCGTTTGCCAAAGTTGACTTTTTGAAATCGCATGCACCTAAATGGTTTGGGATCGTTTGGTCCCAAACGGTCTTGAGACCGTTTGGTCCAAACCCCCTCAAAACCGCAAGGACCAAAAAGGGTCTCAACCACTCCAATAAATTAGGGTTTCCAATGTTGAATCCTTCAACCATTGAATTAATGCAACCAATCATCAATTGAACCTATCACCATACTTCAATTGAGTTAATTAGGTCAAACTTCAAATGAGTTGACCCTCAATTGACCCTCAATTGATCATCAATTAGGGTTTGAATCAATTGGATTAGGGTTTGGAATTGATGATCCTTCAACATGAACCAATGTGAAACTAGTTACTTTAAAACTAGTAGACCATCATCCAAATTGGACATGACCTGACCCAAAATGGTCTTGAGGTCGTTTGGATGACCTCCAAACAGTCTTGAGACCATTTTCCCATGTCAACATCAAAATACAAGTCAATCAATCAAAGTTTGGATCATTGGATTGATCACCAAATCAGCATTTGATTGCACTTCAACTTAGTACCTTTAGATCTTCAAACACCTAACCATAGTCAACCCTAGACCTCCAAACGGTCTTTGGTGACCCCCAAATGGTCTTGGGATCGTTTGGATGACCTCCAAACGGTCTTGAGACCATTTTCCCATCATATCATCATTAACCATGTCATTCAATTAGGGTTTGGATCCTAGGATTGGTCACCAAATCAACACTTAATTATATTTCAATTTGGTATCTTTGGACCTTCAAACACTTGACCATACTTAACCCTAGACCTCCAAATGGTCTTGGGTAACCCCCAAACGGTCTTGAGACCGTTTGAGTGATCCCCAAACAGTTTTGAAACCGTTTGGGTCAATCAACCCAAAGCATCAACTCATTCAATTGCAAAATCAGCACTTAGCCGATTAGGGTTTAGGTGATTGATGGACCTTCAACTCATGAACCAATTGGATTTAATCAATAATAAATGATGGGTCATTAACCTAGATCATTATGAACAAATCTCCAAATGGTAAACCCTGGTCAACATCACCAAACGGTCTTAAACTGTTTGCTTCTATGCGGTTTAGTGAAACCGTTTCATTCCAAACGATTTGAAACCGTTTGCTCCCAAACAGTTTGTGAAACTATTTGGACATTTGATTGAATCTGTTTGGTCTAGATATTTGGGGAGGTGTGTGCTTATGATGATGTCATCATCATCAAGCTCTAGAACCACGAAACCTGCTGTGATTTCCATGGATATAGCATCAATCAACCAAATCAATGATTGTAAATAGAGAAATGATCATTATTTGATGGGAATTGAATGCAATAACAAAATCAAGGGTTCAAGTTATAAAACCCGCCTCCAATTGAGCTCCAAAGCTCCAAGCTCACGGAAACAATGGTGGATGAAGCTTTTGCAACTCCCCCTAGGGTCGTCCTCAAGCTTTTGGTTGAAACGATTAGCTAGGGTTGAAGAGGAGATCGAAATAAGAAGAAATCCATAATTTATTTTCAATTTCCACCATGGAATCAAGGTGAAATGGATCAAGAACCTTACCAACAGGTTGGGGGTCGTCCTCCTGGTCCTCCCTAGCTCCCTTGGTCGGTTTACAAGCAAAGGGAAGAAGTGGGGTCGAAAAATCCTTTGTTTGGGCTAGGAAAAGGTCTTTTTATAAGAAATTCAATGAGAGAGAAAATACTTTATAAAAGTCTTTTAATTCCATAATTATTGCCACCTTCTCCCCCTTGGTTTCTTGTATACAAAGGCATATCTATCCCACCGAGCTTCCTTCCATTATCCAAGAATAAAGGGAAAAGAAATTAAGCACCTTAACCCTTATAATATTAATATCCATTTTTGAGTGGAATTTCTTTTTCTTTTAATAATGGTGAGTGGAATTTCACCTCCTTAGGATATGATCGTGCCTTTGCAAGGCTTAAGATCGTACACACACATATGAATCCAACCATATTAATTTTGGTTGAAGGTCCTTCAAAATTTTTTATTCATTTTTGCATTAAATCAAATTAGGGTTTCAATTAGGCTTAAATCTTGATTATTTTAATATCAAGATTCTCTCTCCTCCAACTTAAATCAAATGAGGCTCCCCTCTCATTTTCTTTTCTCTAAATGATGTCAAGAAACATTACAGACCTTATTGAAGTGGTAATTTGCGTATTGAACCCTAGGTTTTGGGTAAATTGCACTTTACACCAAAACTAGGTTTAATGCACAAAAATTGCTCTACAAGCTTTATCTTGGTGCCCAATCTTGTAGAAACCATACCACTACATCAGAGGAACATTTTATCATGTTCAATTTGCAAGTTAGCCCCTCAACTTGGGTAATTTTCACTTTAGTCCAAAATTAACAAAACAATGTTTCAACATTATAGAAAAAGGGCTGAAAAAGAAGTATAAGTTCCTCAAGAGCCTTAATTACTTTTCAAAAGATAAGAGCAAGCATATAATCAAATTTATTAAGAAAAACACCTAGGGTTAAAACATAACCCAGATCAAGGATGTTACAGAAGGCGACAACTATGCAGTCTGTGTCGCAGCTAGGTGGCACCGAGGAAGGTAACAAAGAGGGCCGGTGTGATCGTGGACAAATCGAAGAGAAGAAGTGCTGCTCGGCGGAGGTTCAGAGGTAGAAGACGAGGCACCATGGTCGTGGTGAGGCACCACGGTCGTGGTAATGCTGTGGTCCCACGCCCGTGCTGCCTTGCACGGGCGTGGTGGGTGAGAAATCATGCTTTGATGGCGTTGTGCCATGACTATGGCATGCCACCATGGTCATGGTGGGGTAGCTGGCACACAGCCGTGCTTCCTCGCACGGGCATGGCGAGTGAGAGAGGGTCGATGCAGGTAGGGTGCCACAGTCGTGGCTTGTCGACCACGGTCGTGGCGAGTGAAATCTCAGGCGTTGAGGATGGTCCACCATGGCCGTGGCCGCACCACACTGTCGTGGTGATGACAGCAGACCACGACCATTTTGGAGCACCACGGCCATGGTTAAGACTCTTCTTTGAGGTCTTGAATCCATGCACTGCTCGATCCATTGCGGCTGGATTATGCCTCCAATCAATCTTTGCTGGTCATACAGTTTTGAGACCGCATGGGCTCAAACGGTCTTGAGACCGCATGGGCTCAAACGGTCTTAAGACCGAATGGGTGGAATTGCTTGGTTAGATTTCTTAATCAGAGCCAGAGATGAAGGTGGACCCTGACTACTTGTTCAGGTTTGTCAATACCTGCATTAAATGAACAATATTTAGTTAAAACCTTGATGATCGAATCAACTTAGTAGTTTTGCACATTATGATTCATATTGATATTTAATGAGTGAAATAGTATATATAGAGTTGAGTTTGTTCCAAAGTGATAATTGAATACCATGTTGAATATGCATTCATCAGTCTTCTACTTATTTTAGGGCATAATTAACAAAAGAATATAACAAAACATTGATCTATAAGGAACATGTGTATATAAAAATAAAATTTATGTTTGATGTACCATTTGATAAATATTTGTGATGGTGTTATAGATTTTAGTTATTCTGAATTTGTGGTGTATACAACATTATTTTGAAAGGTATAAGATAAATGTGTCTAAAAATTACTCAGTGTGATGTTTGGACATTTAATATCATGTATATGCAACTTTCTTTTTTTTTGAGGCTGATTTATTTGTTTCATACTATTTGTATATGTGACAGTCATCATATTGATAATATATTTTGAACACAACAAAAATCATGTGAAGGTTGTAAAACATTCATTCAAGTCATTTGGGATTGGTAAC
The DNA here is from genome assembly GCA_963693085.1 of Alisma plantago-aquatica. Taxonomy (NCBI): domain Eukaryota; kingdom Viridiplantae; phylum Streptophyta; class Magnoliopsida; order Alismatales; family Alismataceae; genus Alisma; species Alisma plantago-aquatica. The sequence continues at coordinate 204,991,224 of OY856412.1, read as the reverse complement.
AGACATTCTATAGCACCTTGAAGTTTCATTTAAATATACATGTGTTAAGTAAACGATTTATGTCAATACTCATATGAAAGTTAATAGATACATGAAATCTTCATTTTACTCTTACCCTCCCCATTTAACTTGTGGCTAAGGCTATCTTGGGTACATGTAAATAGATAGAGAATGTGAGGACTTCAAAATTCCTCTCATTTTTTACTTTTTTATAAGTTGTATTTAAAAAGGATTATTAAAACATGATACTTTAAATAAATAATATGGTTATTTCTATAATTACTTTTTGTGTATTTGGAGCACCAATAAAATAAAATAATGATTTAATGGATTAAACTATAACATATGGCGACCATTTCATTTGTAATGTTGTCTTGGAAAGTTATTTCCAACTTTTAAACATCTTATGAGATTATATGTAACTTTGGATATTCTTAAATGTTACTTTAAAAAAAGAGAGTAACTTTTAAGAAAGAAAATGTAATTAATATAAACAATTTCTTTATCATATTGTATGGTAGTAAGATAGAAATATAGAAAATTATAGAATTTCAAATAGACTTTCCCATTTTTCTAATACATTAATTATATAACATGGATCATATATGTGTATGAATGCCTTAATAGTTTTATTTGAACAATGAAACATTTTCCTAATGGGATGATACTTGGTAAAACTGATACTCAGTCACTAGGAAGAAGTGCTTAAAAATTGAGATAATTAGAGTTATGGTTTAAAAGTTGTGTGTTTTCAAAGTTTTGCATAAAGTTTGCAATTGAATACTTGATTGATTAGTTAATACATTTAACATAGAGAGAAACTTTAGGAACCTAGGACCTGTCCCTTTTAATTGTTAAACATAGGATCATCAATCAACATGTGGCAGATCTTCTTGTACCACTCGCCCAAAAAGGAAACCAACCTACAATACAACCTCTCACCCAATCTCCCCCCCTCTCCAGTCATCCATAGCCTCTGAAAATATCAACAATTTACTCCTCTCACCAATACGACCCTATATATGGGTGGGTCAGGGACAATAAGTGACTCAGGCATCAAGAACCAACCCTTACTCTGCCATAACTCTCAACCTAGATGGTGGCTAACTTTGGAAACCCTAATAGAGGGGTGTACCTCTCTATTTAAGCCCCATCTTCCTTCATCTTCTTCTGCAAACTATTTTGTGACATTTTCACAAATTGAAACCCTCGTGACATCTCATCCCCCATATCTATCTTAAGATGATGAAATAGGGACTCATTGTTCCATATCCCACACAACAAAGATGCAACATGGAGGGATTTGTGGGCCACACTCTTTAGTCTAGTGACAACTGGGTCGAGCCCAAGAGCAGGTCACATTGTGCTAGGTTGTGAGTGGGAAAGGTCTTGATTGGTCAGTGCCTTGTTCCTTGATTAATATGGTCAAATCTGTGGTGTACGATTCACAAAATGAGGTTAACTAATGAGGAAGCGTATCGTTAGTAGTGGAATTACTGAAAATCACTAAAAATTTAAAACTTTTTACAAAGAGATCCATAAACTGAAAAACTCTTTCATAAGGAACCAAAGTAAATTATGTACAATCTGGTTCATCAACACATCTCTGTATCACATCATCTCAAGAGTTACATGCATTAACTACCCTGTTAAACTGTACATAAGAAGTATAAACAAATATCGAGGCATCAAGCCAAAAATCTTAGATCAACATTAAACTATCTAATGACTCCTAGGACCTGAGAGTACAAAGACGAGACATAGGACTCTCTATATACAGAACATGTCAGCCAGTGTTTCCACCTGAGAAATCACTGCTGTCCTTGCTGTTGCTGCTGCTCACCCACTATAGGGTTTCAGCCTCTTCCTCATTGCCTACCTAAAAAGTTGAATCCCATGGGGGTGAGACAATTTAAAATTGTCCCAGCGAGAGATATAACTCTCCGCCAGAAACATTATTATTGCAGATAATAGAATAAGGCTGAACAGAAGAATCATAAATATTCAACAACAACTAAATCATTAAATAAACCATTTAGACCAGTATTCTCTATTCAAGTTGATTCAGCTATATCTTGATAAAGTAGTATGTCATTTATTCAATAAGGAATATGAAGAACATGTATTACATTTATCCAATTAAGACATACTAAACAATGTATCATCAACCATTAATTCTCGTATTTCAACTCTAAGTAAATACGCTACACGACTGATTACATTTTACAATCATAGCTTATGCCCTGAGGAGATGAGGTATACCACTCATACTCCAATCGACCATTGCGAAATCAAAATTGGTACCATACATAGGTCAATAGAAGAGTCGGATTCCCATGACCTCATCTTCCTCAGTCAGTGTGAGGACCAACATGAAGGACATCTCGTGTCTCTGCTAAATAGCTTTTCAGGGTATTCTGGCAACTTCGCTATTAGAGTTACAGTGGCATGCTGTACTCCCTTCGCAAACGAGCGATTTCATGTTTATCTCACATCGATTCGGCATTAACATCATCATCAGGAGATTAGTGATACATCCATCCCGACATATATATATAATGAAGGATTGAGAGATTTAATGTTTACCTCACATCAATTCCTCCATTAGGGCATATGGATATTCGCGCCTATAACCCCCACATACTCAAAAGTATGCCCTCCAGGAGTTCCCTTAGGAAAACCTATTTCACCATCACCAAACTACTGACAATGATGGATCTATGGTCAGGGCCCTACATAATATCATTTCACTTGATTATTTAAGTGCATTACAATATTCTTTTAGAAGCAGACATGTTTCAAAACATAAATCATTATAACAAATGCTATAAAGAATGAGTACTATTTCTATCAAGTTCTTTTCACAGCTTTATTAACATTGGGATCTCAGTCCCTTATCACCTCGTCATCATGGTTCAAGAATATGGGTAATCAAACCCTTAAATCATCAAAACATTGATTACCACTTTAACATGTAACTTAATGCCTTCAGGTCATCTGACCAATTTAAACATGATAATTGCAATGCATGTATTTCACATGGCTCTTAAAGCCCATTAATATCTCTTGTTACCTTTTTCAAGACAATCACAGTATATTATGGCTCACAAGGTCCATAAGACAATTTCAATCAATAAATATATCATAGCTCATACCTGGCTATGTTCATCATCTCATGATACCTGCAAGATTAGTACAGATAATAACATTCACATCAATTTCCTATCAATATCATGACCAACAGTTACATCATCACTATTCAAGGGTAATGTCACTATTCCCTTACTAGGATTAGTGTTCCCCTTTACATTTTAATTAGGGTTATTCATCCCCTTTGTTCAATTAGGACCAATAAATTATCATTTCATTGTCCAGAATTAGAGTTTCATGCTCTATAGTATAACCCATAATTAGGGGTTCACATATACCTTCACCTTAATTGGAATTAGGGTTTACTATTCACATCACATCACCCTAGATTAGGGTTCATAATCAATAAACCACAATTAGGGTTTACTATTGACCCCAATTAGGGTTGATCATCAAAACATCTTGAATTAGAATTCCTCATGTCATTTTCCTTGAATTAGGATCATTCCATCATCATGGATTAGGGTTTCACCTACCATTGCCCTCAATTAGGGTTAGGGTTTATTAACCTTCTTAATTAGGGTTTGTGCTTATTATTAGGGTTTCATGATCTCCCTTTCAAGAATCATACCCTAATTAGACATTCATTCATGTTGAAAGTGTTGAGACTTAAGCATTATATGGTGATCATTCAGGTAGGAAGTCCTCTCTCTCTCTCATCCTCTATAAGATGATACTTGCTTTAGTCTTGATTAGACTAAGTCAATCAACTTCAATGAAGAATTGACACAATGGATTATGTCATTACTTCCATGATCATCAACGATTAATAATTCAAGGTTACTAATCACCCTATCTCATTAAGGGTATGATTATTATAATCACCCTTGGTTTACATCATGTAATTGTCCAATTAAACAATTGACCCTTACTCACTTTAAGTGTTCATACAGTTTGGTTGATTAACTTCCAAACGATCTTGGACACTTAGACTTCAAACGATCTTGACCAATTAGACCTCAAACGATCTTGGTCTAAGGGTTTGAAACCATTTGGTAAAGGTGGTGCTTGAAACCGTTTGCCAAAGTAAGTACTTCAAATCGTTTTCTAAAGAAAGTACTTGAAACCGTTTGCTAAAGCACTCATGAGATCGATTGGGCCTCAAACGGTTTGGGATCGTTTGGTCCCAAATATTCTTGAGACCATTTGGTCCAAACCTCCTCAAAACTGATTGAAACATAAATGGTTTCAACCATTCAAATTGATTTAGGGTTTCCAAGGTTAATTCATTCATCAATTGAATCCATGTAATTACTCATCAATTAAGCCTAATATTCACATCTCAATTGGACTTAATTAAATTACCCTTCACTTGATTTGACTTCCAATTAATCATCAATTAGGGTTATGAATCCAATTGGACTAGGGTTTGAAATCAGTGGACCTTCAATATTAATCATTGTGAAACTAATTCCTTTGAAATCATTGGACTACCATTCAAGTTGGACATGAACTGACCTCAAATGGTCTTGAGGTCGTTTGGATGACCTCCAAATGGTCTTGAGACTGTTCTCCCATCCCATCATCAAAATCCATGACATCCAATTAGGGTTTGGATCATTGGATTGATCATCAAATCGATTATTAATTGCATTCCAATTTGGCATCATTGGATCTTCAATTACCCAAACATACTCAACCATATACCTCCAAATGGTCTTGAGAGCATTTGGGTGATCCCCAAATGGTTTTGAAATTGTTTGGGTCAATCAACCCAAAGTTCTAAGTCAAACAATTATGAAATCAGCACTTAACCCGATTAGGGTTTGGTGGTTGATGGGCCTTAAACTAATGGACCATTTGAAACTAATAAATTATACTTAATGGGTCATTAACCATCATCATTATCAACAATTCTACAAATTGTTAACTATGGTCAACGCTCTCAAACGGTTTTGAAACCGTTTACTCTTAAACGGTTTTGAAACTGTTTGCTCCCAAACGGTTTGTGAAACCGATTGAGTATATACATTGAAATCGTTTGGCCTAGCATTTTCTTGGGAAAAGTGTCCAAGATGATGTAATCATCATCTTCCTTCATACATCCAAGAACTACTGCCATTTTGATGGGAATTGCAGCAATGAATCAAAGGAAGTTCAAATAGAAGAAAATACTCAACAATTATTGGAGAATTGAATGCAATATCAATGTTTAAGGGTTTAAGTTATATAACTTGCCTTTGAATCCAATTCCAAGCTTCAAGATACACGGATCTAATGGTGGATGAAGCTCCAACAACTTGCCCAAGGTCTGTTCTTAAGCTTTTGGATGAAAAAGTTGGCTAGAGTTGGAAATTGATTGAGGAAAACAAAGAATCAAGCATTGATTTTGGGTTTCCACCATGAAACCAAGGTGGAAGATGATCAAAAGCTTACCAAAAGGTTGGGGTCCTCCTTATCCTGCTCCTGAGCTCTCTAGTGGTCGGCCAAGGCAAGAAGAGAAAAGAAATTTCAAGAAAAGATCCTTAAGTGGGTAGGAAAAGAGATATGTATACGGAATTTCAAGGAAAGAGAAAATGGAATTAATTCCTTTTAATTCCAAAATTATTTCCACCACTTCCCCCTGCATTCCTTGTCCACGAAACCAACTTCATCCTCTTGCAAAACCTCTTCATTATCCAATAATTAAAGGAAAAGAAATTAAGCACCTTAATCATATTATACTAATATCCCTTTTTAGTGGGTATTACTTTTTCTTATAATAAGGTGAGTGGAGTTTTCACATGCTTAGGATATTTTCGTGCCTTTGCAAGGCACAAGCTCATCCAAAACTTAAAAAAAATTCATCCCTCAACTTTTGGTTGAAGGGCTCTTCAATTAATATATTTCTTTTTGCATTAAGTTGAATTAAAGTTCCTTTTATGCTTAAAACTTGATTATTTTAATATTAAGATTCTCTCTCCTCCAGGATAATTCAAATGAGGCGCCCCTCTCATTTTCTTTGCTCTACTTGATGCCAAGAAACATGAGGGACCCTCTAGAGGTGGTATTTTTCATATTGAACCCTAGGTTTTGGGTAAATTGCACATTACACCAAAACTAGGTTTTAATGCACACAGATAGCTCTACAAGCTTTATCTTGGTGCTCAAGCTTGTGGAAACCATACCACTACATCATATACATTATTATGATGTCTCAACATTAGAGGAACATTTTATCATGTGAAAATTTCAAGTTAACCCCTCAACTTGGGTAATTTGCACTTTAGTCCAAAATTAACAAAACAATGTTTCAACATTATTAAAAAAGGACTGAAATTGAAATACAAGTTCCTCTTGAGCCTTAACTACCTTTCAAAAGATAAGAGCAAGCATCTAATCAACTTTATTAATCAAAACACCTAGGGTTAGAACATAACCCAAGTCAGGGATGTTACAGAATCAGACCATCAGATTAGCATCCAACATCCAGGGATGACCAATAGAGGTGAATCTAACAAAACCCTGATACAAGTATAGGAATGTCCACTTATGCTAAATTATATATCAAATTGATTAGGAAAATATGAGGACTCCAAGAAAAATATTTTTAGAGGATAAATTTAAATACTAGTTCCTTCATTATCTCAAAATATCATCTTCTTCATGTTGGTATGTATGCCCATAGTTCTAGTCATGTGATGGTAGTAATGTGGAATTATGTACTTAATTTGATACTATTAATAAAGGTAATTTCCTCTATTTATGCTTGTTTCAATTATGAGATGATGACATGACATTATAAATGTTTAAATAATGATGTTACTCGATGACATATATCTTCATCTTTAGGACATTAAGAATGAGACATATGTATGATAAGAGTACATACATTCTTGTTATCACCCTAGTTGGCTATTATTGTTGAAGCAAAATAGACAAAAATAATACGTAAGACTTGAGTGTGTCTTGAATGATAAAAGAGTCTCATTTTGTCATGATATTGGATATCAAGTTAAGAACATTGGAATGTGTTAGAGAATAGTGTACTAGATAGACTTACCTTGAGCGTGAGACATGGAAACCATGGAATGATAGTTAGAACCAACTATCAAAGTAATAGCAGTGATTTTGGTTCTTAGACCTAAAGTCACTACACCCATCACATGTCACTTGATGTACTTTGACACCATCCAACTTGATCTTGAATAAGATTTTCCAGAGAGATGGTGCTTGGGTACGTTGTAACACATGGAAATTGACTGTGAGTGATGTAGATGTGACTTGTCCCTCCTATTGAGAGTTCGATATCCTGGGCCCTTGATAAGCAAGACCAAGAAACATATGGACATACTCATATGAGTGAATATGTGATATATGAGCTCACATGCATCTCTATAGTATGCTCTAGTTCAAGAACATAGATTGAGTATTAAGAGGATGATGATTCCATGCCTCATATTCCCTCTGGATATCAGAAGCAAAGGAACTATATTATCATGGTAACACTAATCACAAATTATAGGTTAAAGTTGTTCTCCAACTTTCCAATTACTTGGGTAGCAATGAGATGTTGCCAAATACTGCTCATTGCTTATAGAATCATAATGGTTATGTACTTCATTATTAATGTAAAATGAGACCTATAGAGTCACGCACATAGGATGCACTTGGAGTAGGAATTTGCTCAGGGATAAGATTTAAGTTGGTTACTAAAAGTGTTTAGGTAATCAAATTAAACAACGCTAGATAACTAGAGAGTCTAGTTGATCGACTGGTAAGGTAGTTGACCGACTGGTTCCAGTTAGTTGGTTGGAGTGTCTAGTCGATTGACTAAATCACTTTTAAAATTGACCAGTTTGACTAGGTCAAATAAAAGATGTGAAATAACCAATTTGACCGGGTTCAAACAATTAAGGATATGAGTAATGATGTGTGTTAATCATCACAATAAAATACAATGTTATTGTGCCACTGGCCACAAGCCAATCGACCAAGTGGATAGTCCAGTCAATCAACTGGTGGCGTGTAATAGGCATCAAACCTTGAGATCTGACCTTTCATATCCCCTGGGTTTGGAAACCCTACCCCATCCACTCTTATATAAGGAGGGGTTGGGAATGGCTCTAAAGACACTTCTCTTATAAGTTACAGTAATGTGTAAGAGAGCCTAAGCAGTCTTCCCAAGAAAGGGAGAGACAAAAAGGGGAAAGGAAGTCGACGCTAGCACGTTGGAAAATGGAAGCACCATTCCTCCTCATTGGCTCTGGACGTGCAATGTGGAGTTTCTATTGGTCCCCTCAGACTACGTAGAAGCATGGAAGCCATTTTTGCCACACTTGGAGAATGAGTCAATGACCATCCATGTGCTACTTGTGAAGGGCATACATCTATGAGCAAGATTGTCGCTCGACTTGCTCTAGGACCAGGTACATCTTGCACCCTCTTTCCAAGATACATCATTGCTGAGATGATCTTCTGGTTAGGAAATATGGATAGAAATTTTGTTTTTAGCTACCTACTCTACTGCCATATTTCCCTAAACTTCAATGTTTTATGTTTGATTAATAAATTAATAAAAATGATAATCATTTCATGACCTCATACTCAATGAAATATGTAACCCTAGTGTATCCAATCATCTAAATAAGAATCTAGCCACTTTCCTTGAGACGACATCATGAATGCTTCAAAAGTATTTTGAAAAATTTAACATGAGTTAATTACCTAATGTGAACCCTTATGTGCTAAGACTCTAATTTTGATAAGATAATGAGACTGATGAGTTGTGGATCTAATGGAATTGAGTATAAATCCAAGTAAACAAATAATGATATTTCTTATTCTAATTGAGGTTACCTTAATTTGCTCAATTAAGATATGATTAAATAGATTTAGGATTCAACATGTTGAATTGGGGTTTCTAACCCTAAAAGTGAGAATTTAGGGAACCAAACCCTAGTTAATAATCAAAACCCTAAAATGACTTCCTAAACCCTAATATAGCACCTTGAAATGTTTGTAACACTTGATTTAGATATTAGCTTCTAGATGAATGGTTGTTGATTCTATTATCTGAATATGGACAAACTGCCCTCAAGATATTGTACGTGGGTTATCTATGAGTACTTGCTTTGATTGAGCTTTTTGGATTCCAAAAGTTTTGTGAGTATTTGAATTACATGATATGCATAATATGCTTTCAATTGCTGCAAAATTTATGAAGTAATATGTGTCTCATAATGGAAAACATTCAACCCAATAATTGATACCTTACAAGTGCGCTTTTGGGAGAAGTCCACTCCCGAGATAAATTGTAGAAAAATTGTTAAGAGAGAATTCCATATCCAATAAGAAGTGAGGTGTAAGAGTCAATGACGGGATACACAAAATGAGCATGATGACATGATATACACTTTATAATTCAATTATGGATCCAATATTGGTACACTAAGTGAGGTGAGTAATATTATGGGTTGAATAAAAATGAAAATGGAGAATATATGTTATATGTAATTACTTGACTAGAATTGTCATATATTGTCACAAAAAAGTTTTCCCCCAAAATCCTCTCTCCCAATGGCTATATATCCAAAGACATGGACCTGGGCATCCGTCCCTAGAATGGATCACATATCATATGCATGAATAAAACCACAAACGACAACATAGAGAACTAAGGTGTGAAACAACATGGCATAAAAGGAAAGAAACTAGTACATGTCATATGATCTTAGTCCCAATATTTCAACCATGTGAATTCCACTTGCACATGATTGGATATCATCAGAGTAAGAGAAGAAGATAATCATATAAGAGCAGAAGAAACAATCATAGCAAGATTGATAGTGTACCTAGTACCTAAAATTATAAAATGGGTACACATCAACACAAGTGTGTCGAGAATGCTATAAAATGCACAAACTCATAGGTTTAAGATAATGTATATGCTTGGAAAAAACTTAAATTCATATCAATGAAGGAAGAAAAAACATTAAATACTTTCTTATTAACATGCAAGTGTGTTTTAGGTGCATTTTCATTATACTAAACAACATTATATGGCCATTTACCAACTTCCCAAAGGAAGGGTCAATGAGGGGCATTTGAGGCTAAGAGAAGAAATGTTACCCTATTTCTACATAAGAGACCTCAATAACAAAGTCAATGAGATAACCCTATTTCAAAATTCCTTATTTCCTTACCTAGAGATATAGGTAGGTACACATGGTTTGCATAATGGACAAGTTCAATTATGTTCCCATTTTGTTCAACATATTTTAAGCAACATGAACATACTAATTATAGGGAACAAATAGCTCAAACAAGTATATAAAGGTAAGAAATTTAAGCATACAACATACATACAAGTAAGGTCAATACCACTAGTATGGTAAATAGGAGGATAAAACACACCTTGAGCATGACATAAGATTTTGTTGACCTAAGTGTTATACATTGTCCATATTTTGATGATGACTTAACCATTCCATTCATATGTATCTAATTTGTCTATTTGAGATTGATTTCTGGTATTAGGTACATGAAAAAGATCAATTCAATCAAGCCATATCTTGATCTAGTTCAATTCAAAAGCAATGCAAATGCACTTTTGTGGAAATCACCCTAAATGACTTAGGACAATTTTTGTTATCATTTGCATTGATGTTATGACTTGTAACTAAGATGATTAAAAATCAAGAGAACTTAATTCAAATGTTTAATCACTCTAATGATAATTTCTAAAATTTATCACAGAGTGTTGTTCGGTCGAGTTTCATCCTTGATAAACTCAATCAACACCCATGATAAATTTTGGGAATGTTGAGGTTCATTCGAGTTTATCTCAAGACAAAATTGACTGACACCATGCATTACCAAATCATATTTAAGTGATTGGCTAAGATTCATCTATGATAAGCTCGATCGATGCTTCAAATTTGCTTTGTTGCACAATGCAATTGGTTGAGTTACCTTTATTGAGACTTGACCAAATGCAATGTATGGAGTGTGTAGAAAAATTATTCTAACCATAGGAGTGTTGCAAAACTCAAAATTACAACTAAAAAACTTTCCTTTGTGCTTCTAGTGGCTAGTGGACATCCCCAACTATAAATAGGATCCCTTGGAATTCATTCTAAGTTTTCTCCTTCATGCTATTCAAGCTCCTAGCTATAGCTAAGTGCATTTTGTCTACAAGATCCCCTTCCTCTCTCTTTCTTACACTTTAAATCATCCATATGAGTGAGATAGGCTATGTGTGTGAGAGATACTCCATTATAGTCATGTAAAGTTCTCAAAGCTTCTCTTTCCCCAACCCCTTTCTTCAAGCAAAGTTGATGAAAGCTTCTCCAAGGTGAAGGAGAAGGTAAAGGCTCAAGATCCTTGAGTAGAGTGGGTAATTCCTTAAAGGTTGAAGACTCAGTGCAAGAAGGGGAGCTCCTTGGAGAAGGTGTCCAGCTTCTTGCATGAGTGGGTAAGCCCTTGTAGAGGTTTAAGACTATAGATCAAAGGATAGGTAAGACCTTGCATGATTTATTGGTTCCTTTTTGTCCTTTAAAAGGAAGGGTAGGTATCCTTACCCTAGAAAAGGAAGGTTTTATTGTATGTTTTAAAATGGAATATAAGTATACAATGGTTGCAAAAATCCTAGATCTTAACCTCTCTACTCAGTGGATTGACTTTCTCCTAGTTTGGAGATTGGAACCACTCCACATAGCTTGTTCTTGTGTTTGTTCAATCTCTCTCATCATTTCTATGTATGCTTAGTTGCACATGAAATTCCATATTTGCAATCCTTCTTATTGAATAAATTTGAAGGTCTAATTTGTTTTGTTTAAGTGCTTTATAGCTCTATTCACCCCACCCCTATAGCCCTTTGATCTAACAAGTGGTATCAGATCCATGTTCTTCTGCGACAAGATCTCCCACAAGATGAGAAGATGGGCGACAACCTCTTAGGTTCTCTAAACTTCAAAGGGTGGATTCCAGATAAGGCCTCCAATCTTCAACGACACAAACTTCCTTTATTAGAAGTGACAGATACAGTTCTACTTGCAAGGAATGAGCTATGACATGTGGAAAGTAGTCATCCTTCCCTACACTGAGCATGATGTAGATACTGCCACTTGGGATAAAGCTACTCTGAAGAAGGCACAGATGAATGTGAAGGCTATAAGCATCCTTTATGCAACCCTCGCCCCTATTGAGTTCAACCGACTCTCTTCTTGGGATAAAACCCATAAGATATGGAACTAGCTTTGCATCATCTATGAAGGGACCAAGCAAGTCAAGGAGTCCAAGATCTACATCCTCAAGGGTCTCCTTGAAAACTTCAAGATGGGGAAGAAGGAGAGGGTTTTTGAGATGTACTCAAGACTCAATACCATCATAAATGGACTTGATTCCTTGGGCCACCCATGGGTAGAGGGACCATCAACTCCAAGATTCTAAGGTATTTCTCCAGGAGATGGGAATCCAAGGTGACTTCTATTGAAGAAGTTAGAAGCCTTGGTGACATCATCACCGAAAATATCATTAGCAATCTTCAAGCTCATGAGACAAAGCTTGACAAGAAAGAGGAAGATGAGAAGCAAGAAGAGAAGGAATCAAACAAGATCAAAGATAGTGCATTCAAAGCTCAAGTGGAGGCACTTGTTCTCCAACAACAACTTTCTTATTGGTTTTCTCCTCCTTCCTCGAGTGAAGATGAAGTCCCTAGTGATCATGAAGCTAAATACTCTAGGGGGAATCACTTAAAAGGGAATCCATCATCCTCCTTTACTCCAAGGTGCTATGAATGTGTCCAAAAGGGACACTACAAGAATGATTGTCTAAGGCAAAGAAGTCCTACAACAAGAGCAACTCTAGGAAAAGGGAGGACTACAAGAAGGATGGAAAGTACAAGAAGAAGGATAATATGGAAAGACGAAGCAAATATGCTGCCCATGTCACATGGGAAGAGTCTTCTTCATGATTCCATATCTAATGAGGGAGAATGCCACCTTGATCTCATGGCCGCTACTAGTGAAGAAATTGGTGAGGTAAATGAGTTAAGTTTAAATGAACTATCTAAAGATACCCTCATTAGTATTCATAATTCTTCCCTCTCTTATTATTATGAATAAAAATCTAAGAAGAATAGGTTAAGGAAAATTATTGATGACTTATATGATAAGATACATATTCTTGAGCAAAATGAGAAGATTCATCTTGATAGTATTGATTCCTTGCAAGGGTAATTTCTTGATCTTGAGCTCCAATACAATGGAGTTGATGTATAGAATGGTATCTACCTTAAGAACATCAATAGTCTTAAAGAGGAAAACCAAAACCTCCTTGATGAGCTTGTCTTGGAGAGGTATATGCATTTATGTTTACTGTCTTTTCCTTTTTTTCACATTTCTAAAAAGTAGTGAATGTTGAACATTTTTAGTGCATGTATGAGCTTGATGAAAACTTTAATCACAATAACATTATGTAGCTAATTGTGAGAAGACATAGGGATTGGTAGACAATCCTCAAAAGAGACTCCATCTTTGGACCCAAGAAGGATAAGGACCTCACTATGCAATGGCCCTATCTTGATAAAAAAAGAACGACTTGTATTTGTTGAGCAGAGAAAAATAGACGAGTTCAAGGTATTGAATTAATTACATTATTATGATTTCTTATGATTAGTTTATAGTATTTTTATTGAATTAACCAGGCCATTTACAATGTTAAAAAAGAAGGTGTGACAATAATATGCACAACCATCAGTTGGGTTCAGGTGGTTATGTTAAACGCCTCCAGTTGAGAGATCAAGAGAATGGACTTTCTACTTCTACTCCTTCTACTATTGAGTCTTCTAGTGCTTCTGGATGGTTGCCTCACTATTTGGAATGGATAAATGTGAGGAAAAATAAAGCCAGAGAAACCCCATCCAAGCAACCCAGGAGGTGGCTGCAAAAAGGGTAAATTTCTTGGTCTCACAATGCACATCCATGTTCCTTTTCCCCTAGATTGTTAAGTTTTACTGGTTAGTCAATTTTGATGATAAATAGTTGGAGTTTAGAGAGTAAAGAAAGGAGGGTAAGTTCACCCCTCAAGGCACACACAATTAATTGACAGTTGCTCTAGGGATGGAAAAGCACCCTGGACGTGTTAGGGCTGCTGAAGTTGGGTTTGGGCTAAAATCTTATTTTGGCTCATCCCAAAAAAAAGAGCAAATGTTCCAAGAAAGGGGGAATGGACCAGGAGGATGTGTAAAGATTGATAGCTATAGATTTGGAGGAGTTTAAGGCTTATCAGGCGGTGCAAGCTTCTCAAGTAGTCATGGATCTTGTATAGTGTCACACACACACATAAGGTATTGGGAGTACTCCTTTAGACCCGCATGGAAGGACTGGGATAAGATTTAATTTAAGTCAATTTATATATACATTATAATGAAGTAATCCCTCAAGTCAATATGTATGTGTGTCAGTTTAAATGTTGAGTTTCACATAATTGCAGGTGGCCAGAAATGCCATCTTGCTATTAATGTTCCATCATACAATATTGTGGCAGATGGCAAGATTTTTTCAAATGCTGATACAATTCATGGTGTTCTCCTTCCTGTTGATCATGTTTATGTGAATGCCATATGCACCGTTCTGGCATGGAAATGAACATCACTCCCATACGAGAATTTGGATGCCACCATAGTTGGAGAGGTAGAAGGAAGATTTATTGGGTGGCCCAAATGGGTCGTCGTATTGGTTGAGGTATGACAAATTATATATTGAATTTATATAATATGAAGCTAATATGAGAATATATGCATGAAGACCACAACATATAAGAAGCCCCCCTAGGGTTCCACAGCCTCTTCCCCCACATTTCATTCCACAGTAGATATTTGACTCCTTAGGCCCTAACTGTAAAGTGTTGACAGTATGGATAGACAATATAGATCAATCAGATACCATGGTGATCCACCTTCGGGAGGAGGTCGTAGGTATAGATCATGACACTATTATAGTGTTGACAAATGTTACTAAGCTATTTCATTATCAATGGTTGAAGACATCAGTGATAGAAACTTTGGATACAATGAGTCCGAATACCTCATCATATGTGAAAAAATACATGTTTTATAATTTATTGACTGATTATTGCATATATATGTTCAATCATGTGTATTACATGGTTTTTGAGTTCACAATATCAAATGTGGCATTTCGAATGTCATCAATGATTATCAATGTAGAGAGAGATCTGAGTGGCATCACTGATCACGTGAATACGATGATGAAGGTTCTTGGTGCTTCGAAGAATGTGATCATAGATCCCTTTAATGTTTGCTAAGTTTTAGGCTTGTTGTTTATATTTCTAACCTATAAATATACAAATGTTGTGGAATTTAATTTATTTTATTTTCCCTTTATACACTCAGAAACAAGCATTGGAAGTTGTTAGTGATTGTGTTATCGAGATCTATATTGTGTATTTCTTTGATCCTTTGGGTAATAACTAATACCAAATGAGGGACACCCAATGAAATTGTTGATTTATGTGTAAGTATATTTTTTGCATGCTCAAAATATTTGTTAATGTTTACATCATACGATAGTTTGATAATGCAACATATTTGTTACTTTAAATTATCAGGAATGAAAGCATTCCGTAGTGGTAGAGGGAAAGTAGATATAAAATAGAAATCCACAGCTTGGAGGAGTGTTAATGTAAAGTCTTCTCACTCCAAATGCATATATATATTATCAACTCTATTTAAATTACATTTATTAATGTAATTGTAAATCTACAGTGCCCGACACAAAACAATGATTGGGCATGCAAATATTATGTGATGTTGTACATGGAGACTATTGTTGTGGACAGTGCAAAATATCAAATGTATAGCAAAGGTATTTCTATTAGTCTTGGATAATAATTAATGAAGTAGTCTCATTTGATAATACAAATAGTCAAATCTAATTAGAGTTAGGTCTCATTATCTTTACAATTAGTTGACACTACTGAAGCCTAAACATTAGGGCAGCTGAATGACCTACACGAAGAGTGGGCAAATTGCTTCATCAAACATGTGGACTTGTCACCTACTTGGTATCATTGATTGATATTTTGTATTTGAACCATTTTTTGGTGTAACCAGTGTGTCTCTCTCTTTTTTTATTACTTTTTGGTGTCAAAAAATATGTACAATGATAAGAAAGGGAAAGCAAAACAAACAAAAGATCAAAACCAGAAGCAAATATGTACAAACAGAATCCTATCTATGTAAACTATAAGTATCTCTAATGCAAAGTCTCCAAGTGACACAGGGCTCCTTTGTAAAAACACTAAAGAGGTGATTGTTCCTTTCCCACCATATGTAATAAAGAACAGTCGATGTAGTAGTCCTTCTCTCTCTAGATAACAACAATATGTCATTGAAACATAAGGGCCTACACCCATAATCGAAACTAAAATACTCCCACATAACACAGGCATAATCACATTTGAAGGAAAGGTGTTCAATACTTTCATAAGCCCTTTTGCAGAGGATACATCTAGGAACAATAGAGATACCAGTTCTTTGGAGATAACCAACAGTGGGCAATTCGTCCAAAAAACATTTCCATAAGAAACAAGACCATCTTCTAGGAAAAGGTCCTTTCCAAACCCAACAACCCCAGTTAACCATAGGGTGATTGACTCTCACCAAGTTCCAAGCATCACTAAACTTCATATTAGAGTTTTTTTAAAATAGAATTCTATCACAACCATCTGAGCAAAAAGGAAGAGAGAATAAAATCTTCCTCAAAGTGTTACCCCCACGAACATCAGGAATAAACCAAGAGCCATCATTAATACAAGTGTTAACCTTGCATATATCACCATGAACAAGCCTGAACATAAGTTGTTCATCCACCAAATCCAGCAACAACTTCCCCTTAGGAAGCTAGGGATCGCTCCAAAGAAAGAACTCATTTCCATTTCCAATAATGAATTTAAGATGAGGCAGAATCAAGTACCTATGATTGAGCAATTTCCTCCACAACCAAGGCATATTATTTTTAGGAGAAATTTCTCAAACAAAATCTTCACTAAGGTATTTTGCATGTACCCACTTCACCCATAGTGACTGCTTACTATTGTGAATGTCCCATAGGTTTTTAACAAGCCTAACTTTGGACCAATCCTCAACATGTCTAACCCCTAATCCACCTTCCTTCTTTGTCCTACGAATAACATCCCAAGGAATAGTATGGACATGTTTCTTCTCTTCAAAATCATTCCAAATAAAATCACGCATAAGTTTTTCAATTTGATAGATAATGGTTTTAGGGAGAGGGAAATCCACAAACCAAAAGATATGGTAGCTAGAAAGAGTTGAGATCAGGAGCTCAACTCTACCTACCAGAGAAAGAAGATTGCCTTTCCAAACATCTAGTCTCTTTTTAATCTTCTCAACAATTGGATCACATATAGCATTAGTAAGCCTCCCTGTGAACAGGGGTAAACCCATGTATCTAACTAGAAGTGGAACCACATAAACATCTAGGATGGTTGAAATCTACCATGCATTTGAACTTTTACTAAGGAAGAGTTGACTTTTATTATTATTCAATTTGAGACCTGAAATTCTTTGGAAAGTGTTGTGCACATTTTTTACAGCCATCACACTTTGATCATCTGCTTTAGAGAAGATGAGAAGATCATCAGCAAAAATAATATGGGAAATGTTGACTGAGCTAATGCTGGCAAAGGAACCAAAACACCCCTTCTAATAGAATCATTAATAACATAGGTGAAACCTTGCATATCAATAACAAATAAGTAAGCAGTGAGGGGGTCACCCTGCCTCACTCCATTTGAAGCTGTAAAAGAACCAGCTAGAGTATCATTTATCAGAACCTAATATGAAGCAGAGTTGAAACAAATCTCTAACCACTTTAGCTAATAGGAAGGGAATCCGATTTTATTAAATAAGAAAAAGATATAATCTCTTCTTAATGTATCATATGCCTCAGAAAAATTGACTTTAACACACATCTTTCCATAGCCATGCTTGTAACGTCCGTGCCTACTGCCCTAGGCTCTAGTAGAGTTTCAGGAATGACGACTGTCCCCACAGACCACCACTAGCCTTAACTGCACACTTTGTCCTCACTCACGCACATGCCAGGATTAACTTCCCGATAGGTCACCCATCCCAATACTACTCCAAGTTGAGCACGCTTAACTATGGAGTTCTTAGTGATGGGCTCCCATAAAAGGAGGTGCACCTTGGTGATATGGGTAGTCTAATCATTCCTTTTAAGAGTGTTTTATCCAAGGCCTCAAATCCTGGGATGTTACAATCTCCCCCACTTAGACTCTTGATGTCCTCGTCAAGGCTCAACTATAAGGCCTCACAATCTTATCCCCATTTCAGTGCCAACCCACAATGGCCCATGGACACCCAACTCCCGATCACGGAATACCAGCGCAAGGGTGGCTACGTCAACCATGGACAACCCTTTCCTACATGCCCGGACCGCACGGCTCAAGACTGGCATGCCATGTCCATGTGGGCCCCACCTACTAGAGGGGAATTGGCTCTGATACCATTGTAATATCCGGGCCCACTTCCCTAGGCTCTAGTAGAGTTTCAGGAATGACGACTGTCCCCACAGACCACCACTAGCCTTAACTGCGCACTTTGTCCTCACTCACGCGCATGCCAGGATTAACTTCCCGATAGGTCGACCATCCCAGTACTACTCCAAGCTGAGCACGCTTAACTATGGAGTTCTTAGTGATGGGCTCCCATAAAAGGAGGTGCACCTTGGTGATATGGGTAGTCTAATCATTCCTTTTAAGAGTGTTTTATCCAAGGCCTCAAATCCTGGGATGTTACAATCTCCCCCACTTAGACTCTTGACGTCCTCGTCAAGGCTCAACTATAAGGCCTCACAATCTCTTCCCCATTTCAGTGCCAACCCACAATGGCCCATGGACACCCAACTCCCGATCACGAAATACCAGCGCAAGGGTGGCTACGTCAACCATGGACAGCCCTTTCCTACATGCCCGGACCGCACGGCTCAAGACTGGCATGCCATGTCCATGTGGGCCCCACCTACTAGAGGGGAATTGGCTCTGATACCATTGTAACGTCCGGGCCCACTTCCCTAGGCTCTAGTAGAGTTTCAGGAATGACGACTGTCCCCACATACCACCACTAGCCTTAACTGCACACTTTGTCCTCACTCACGCGCATGCCAGGATTAAGTTCCCGATAGGTCACCCATCCCAGTACTACTCCAAGCTGAGCATGCTTAACTATGGAGTTCTTAGTGATGGGATCCCAGAAAAGGAGGTGCACTGTAACGTCCGGGCCCACTGCCCTAGGCTCTAGTAGAGTTTCAGGAATGACGACTGGCCCCACAGACCACCACTAGCCTTAACTGCGCACTTTGTCCACACTGACGTGCAAACCAGGATCAACTTCCCGACCGGTCACCCATCCTAGTACTACTCCAAGCTGAGCACGCTTAACTATGGAGTTCTTTAGTGATGGGCTCCCAAAAAAGGAGGTGCACCTTGGTGATATGGGTAGTCCAATCATTCCTTTTAAGATCATGTTATCCGATACCTCAAAATCCTGGGATGTTACAATCTCCCCCACTTAGACTCTTGACGTCCTCGTCAAGGCTCAGCTATATGGCCTCATAATCTGACCCCATTTCAGTGCAGACCCACAATGGCCCATGGACACCCAGCTCCCGTCCACGGCTACCAGCGCAAGGGTGGCTCCATCTCGTCTCTACAGATAGCCCTTTCCAACTTGCCTGGACCGCACGACTCAAGACTGGCATGCCACATGCCCATATGGGCCCCACCTACTGGAGGGGTTATGGCCCTGATACCATTTGTAACGTCCGGGCCCACTGCCCTAGGCTCTAGTAGAGTTTCAGGAATGACGACTGGCCCCACAGACCACCACTAGCCTTAACTGCGCACTTTGTCCACACTGACGTGCAAACCAGGATCAACTTCCCGACCGGTCACCCATCCTAGTACTACTCCAAGCTGAGCACGCTTAACTATGGAGTTCTTTAGTGATGGGCTCCCAGAAAAGGAGGTGCACCTTGGTGATATGGGTAGTCCAATCATTCCTTTTAAGATCATGTTATCCGATGCCTCAAATCCTAGGATGTTACATGCACCTTGGTGATATGGGTAGTCCAATCATTCCTTTTAAGAGTGTTTTATCCGAGGCCTCAAATCCTGGGATGTTACAATGCTGATTAGGAAAGGAACTCAAGAGATCATTTGCATGTAAGATTGAATCACCAATAGACCTCCCCTTAATAAAATAAAACTAATTTTAAGGAGATGAGCTCGTGAAAAACAACACTTAGTCTGTTAGCTAAGACCTTAGCAATGATCTTATACATGACATTACACAAAGAGATAGGCTGAAAGTCCTTCAAGCAATCAACACCATTGATTTTAGGAATAGGTGTGATAAAAGAGTGGTTACATTAACCCAAAACCTTCCTAGTATTAGAGAAGCTCAAAATAGCATTCATAACATCCTTGCCAATAATGTCCCAACACTCATTGAAAAACGTAGCATTGAAACCATCGGGCCTAGGGGCCTTGTCAACCTTCATTTTTTTCACAACACTTTTAATCTCATTTTTAGTAACCCAACTTTTGAGGAAGTTAAAATGTTTCGGAGAAATAGTAGGGACAAACCAATTTTCATTCCAATCAATCCAATCAATAGGAGCACAATTAAAGACTTGAGAGAAGTAATTAGTTGTGTATTCACTAATAACATCCAGATCATAAACAATAGAACCACCAATACAAAGAGATTGAACACTGTTGTTTATCCTTCTAGTTTTAAATGAGGCATAAAAGAAGGAGTTCTTGTCACCTTCCTTCAACCATTGGACCCATGATTTCTGTCTAAAGAAGATTTCTTCATCATACATATCTTTCTCAACTTCCTTCATTTTATTAGCAAGGATTTTAAGGAGAATATAATTTAAGGGGATATGATTAGATTCTCTTTGAAGCAATGAAGCCCCAACTTCTATCTCTTTAGCCCTGGAACTAAAATACCAACAATAGAACTATTTCATTTCTATAAAGTGATCTTAACAACATGAAACTTCCTATAAACCCTATACATGGAGGCACCATTGATATGAACTTCAGACCAAACCTGTTTGACTATACTATTCAAATTCTTCTGAGAAATCTAGGAGTTGATAAATCTAAATGGGGGATCTCTTTTCTTGAGAGAGTTTAGGTGTAGAGTAATTAGGCGATGGTCACTTACAATGTTAGATATAACCTCACCCCACACATTAGGGAATGAGCCAAGAAGCTTGACATTACATAAGATTCTATCAATCTTAGAAAAAGTACTATCTCCACTCCTTCTTCTACTGTCCCAAGTAAAGAAAGGTCCCTTTGTATTGATTTCAAAGAGATTAGTGTTACCAAGAAAGGAATTAAATTTATCCATGCTTTTACTCAAAGGAGGATGCTTCCCAACCCTCAACAAATAGTGTTGAAATCTCCCAATAAGCACCAAGCACTAGGGAAATAAATAGCTTCCAAAGCATTTCACAGAGATATTCTCTCCAAATCATCATTTGAACCATAGACAATAGTGATATTGAGGGCATAGTATAGTGAACTTTCTCACTTTCTGATATCTTTGAAATAGAAATAGTAGGATTAGACCAAAGGATCATAATGTGAGTGTAAGAGTAGAAGTCACAATTAATAATAAACCTGAAGTCATGTCCCAATGAACTGATAACAAAATCCACCTCATTTTTGTTAGTTCTGGATTCTAAGATAACGTAGATATCCGCCTTATTTCTTGAAATCTCCTCCTTAACACAGAGTAATTTATTATGAATCCCCCTAACACTCCACACTATGATAGTAAAAGGCTTATCCATTAGTAAGAGTGTATTTGTTACCTGCATCATGATCCAAAGATCTCTCCTCAATAAAATTTTCCATGGGTGAAAACTTGTTCAGAGAGGCTTGGATATCCCTTGTAGGAACCACACTTTTAGATTGAACTCTTGGAGGAAATTTATTCCTTCTGTCCTGAACCTCCCAAATGGGCAAGGAAGGAGTGATTACAAAAGAAATAGAACTAGGTGAAGATTTAGAACTAGAGCTCGCAATTGAGCCTACGGAGGTACTGCTAGGAATAGGTGGAGCTTGAGCAGACACCAAGCCAACTGAAGGATTACTAAGAACAGGTGAAGCTCGAGCAGGATCCAAGTCAACTAGAACCACAAAGATTGTATTAAGAGCATCATTAAAAGCTTCCCCATCATCCAATTTGTCCACATGATAATTGGTTGAGTAACAACTTTATTAGACTTTGGGACCTAGACTTTTTTGGATTGAACATGATGATTCTGGACCTGTTCCTAAAATCCACACAAAGTAGATTCATGGCCGAAGTTTCCATAGACCATACCACAAGACGGTTCCCATTCATATTCAAAGGTAATTGTATCAGTATAACCGTCATCACTTTGGATCTAGAGTTCTTTTGGAAAAGAGAAATCGACGGGGATACGAACTTGTAGTCGAGCAAACTCTAGCTGGTGGAATTATGAAGTAAATTGTCCTAGCTTCACAGGTTTACCCTGATAAGAGAAAATTGTATTGAACATCTCCACATCCCAAAGATCCAAAGGCATATTGTGAATCTTTAGCCAAATCGGAATATCTGTGAGTTTGAGCTTTTCCATCGGCTCGCCTCTCTCCTTAATAATCAAAGGCTTACCCACAACAAACCTTGGTCCTCCCTCAGTCACTGCGATTAGGTCTTCATCATTTGAGAACATAACAATGAAAAAACCCCGTCCTCTAGATCTGATTTTGATAAACCCTTTAATTTGCCAGATCTGAGCAAGGTGCTTGACAAGCAAAGGTTAGTGAGGTTTCAAACCGACAATGTAGCTAGAGGCCGTATGACTCCATCTTGCTAAATTGTAATTGGCAATGATCCTTGGATAGAGCAACTTCCCTTATACTAAGTCGACCTTCATCTTCTACAGAACAATCGAGCTGCTGTCAGTTTTGCCTTTGAATAGATCCACCCATCCCTTTGCTTCTTTCGCAACCAAAATGACACCATTAGTAAGTCGAGATTCATCTTTGTAAGGAAACCTGGAGCCAGAACCAGAGTCTCCCAAAGGGTCAGCTGTAGATTCCCACCTCCATCGTCACCCCCCCAAAAACTCTACTCACCCCAATTATCAGAGTTGGAAAACTTTTGTAATAATTCTATGGCAGTTGATGTGTATATGCATCCATGCATATGTTTGTGTGAATTTAATGTGAAGTGCATGACGAGGAGAGTGATGTGCATTTGTGCATATGTATGAAATTGAATGTGTGGATGAGAACTAAATCAATTGAGTTGTGAGTTCATGCATATGTGTGTGCATTGAAGTGAAACATGGATACAATGTTGAGGTTTATTGGCGTATTTGTGCATATGTATAAAATGCATATGTGTTTTTGTATGTATGTATCTTTCTTCTTACAGGTTCACTGGCCCATTGTTGAGCTGCGATGTTCGCAGAGGCATGCAGTTATGATAAACTGGTGCAATTCTGATGAACTATAGGCAGCAGATGGGCTATCAGTCGGATAGCAGGTCTATAAACCTTACATACTTCATTGGTTACATGAAGGAAACCAATGAGATATCCCTTAATTTTCATTGTTTATTCACTGATAAAACTAATGACATACTATTAGTCATCACTTCTTTCTTGAGAAACTGACTAAATAATTACGAATACCTCATTGGTTCTCATTCAATAATAGATGAGGAATAGTCAAGGAAACCATTTTCAGTACATAATTAGCATTACATCATCAGTTCTCTTTTAATAACCATAGAGGAAAAGTCAAAGGAAACCACTTTTTTGTGCATTGCATGTTATTTCGTCAGTTTCCTATAAATGGAACCGACAACATATGTGTATGTCGTTGGTTTCTTTTTTCAAAAATAACCAATGAAGTATGTCCTCAATTTTAGTTCCACTACTTATCAGTTTATAACTGACGACATATGTTAAAAATAACAGGATATCCCATTTTTGTACAGTGGTTGTATTTATCAAATTATGTATTCATATGCTATCAAAACCCTGATTTTGCCAGACTAGGCTTTACACTTCTCCAACCCTAATTGTTCTATATGAAAAGCATGGTTAAAGTTTTCAATAAGTTTAAAACATAATAATTATAATCGTTGATGAAGCTTAAATAATGATCATCTAATTAACCATGCAATCATCCAAGTAAACCATAATTAGATGGCTTAAAAATGGGACATTATAGTTCACGAGCTCGACTATAGAGGGTAACATGGTCATTAGAAAATATACTCATGTCCACATCCTAAAAGTGTTCTTACTTAGTCATTGTCACTTAACACTCCTACAATACGGTGCTTTTGGGAACGACATCCAACAAAAGGAAACAAAAGGCATGTGTTAGAATATTTTTTAGAATGTGCATATAAACAGTACTTGGAAATTTTAGTTGAGATAGGTATAAAAGTGGGGGGTTCCTATTTAAGAGGGGCTATTAACAATTAAGTGAACTCAAGAAAGGATAAACAAGAGAGTTAGGTAGATAAAGAATAATTGAACATGACAAAGCATATTGCCATTATTCATTTCAGAATGTCACAAATAAAAATTATTGCATGCATATATGATATAGACTAGATATCTAAATAAGGATATAACACCATTAGATAATGGCCTAAAACAAATAAGGGTACCCTGGGCAGAATAGTGGCACCCTATTATATAAGTGGTTGTGCCCATGCTCCACTACTCTAGATCGCAAGTCTAACATCCAACATGCATAAATTGATAAGCAAGCCATATAGTTTAGTCATATTTCAATTTTCAAGTAGCAAGGAAAGTGGGTTCATATACCCTATGGTCGAAGGTATCAAATAAACAATTTGGAAATTTAGGAATTTCTAAAAGGAATAACAAGATAGTAAATAACATTTATTTCCACATTTTAAATAAAATGAGTTAATCATCACATAAATGTCAAAATTAAATTGGGAGTTGCATTTACATGATCTTTATAGATATTGGCTAACTCAAACAATATACTTGGTCCATAAGATCAAGATTTCATCCTAGAAATAGACCAGGAATGTTAGTCAACCAAAGAGAGCATGTGCATATATTCCTAAAATAGCTATACATATTGTTCTTTTCCTAGTTCTAATCACTTTAAGACATATTAGGGTCTTAATATTATCAAGTGAACATATGTTCCATTAGGTATTTATTTTAGTTATAAGATCCATCTTTAGACACATAAGTCAAAATATGGATAGGCTAGACACATGTGTGGGTAATAGTATGGATTCTTTCAATTTAAGTCTTGAAATTTTATTCTCTCTCTACATCATATACTTGAAGTTTAGTCAACTAGGGCCGGTTATATTCATGTCACAATTTACCTAATATGTTTATGAGATCCATTTGTATTTCATGGTGCTTATATATATTGTGCATCTAGGGTTATCAATTCATACGTGACAACAATAAGGGTGATATTTCAAATAGGTAAGATATTATCATTCTAAACATGTTTTGTTTATTATGTAATCTTCTTTTTAACATACATGTCAAATATTCTCCTAAATTTAGATATATTAACATATTATTTAATAATATAAATACTTTATTATATATACTATTATAGTTAGTATTATGGTAACTTATCAAGAGATTTGGTGATTATATTCTAAATGCCTAGATAATTATCTAAGCTCTAATTTACATAATCATTTCTTGTTACATAAACTAAGTGATTCATATTTACTAGCATTATAGAGTTATTATGTTGTTAGGATGCAATTAGGTACAAATGCATCGACAAATTTGATTTATATTCAAGTTAGGACCCTAGTATATTGATGGTTGTGCCCATGTACCACTACCCTAGATAACAAGTCTAACACCCAACATGCATAAATTGAGAAGCAAGACATATAGTTCAGTCATATTTTAATTTACAAGTGGTAAGGCAAGTCAGGTTATATACCATATGTTTAATGGAATCAAATAAATAATTTGGAAATCTAGGAATTTCCAAAAGGAATAATACGTAAAGTAAATAAATATAAATTTATCATTTTAATAAAAGTGGGTTAACGATCACATAAATGTCCAAATTAAATTTGGAGGTGCAGATACTTGATCTTCACAGATAATGGTTAACTCAAAAATATACTTTGTCAATAAGGTCAAGATTTCATCCTAGAAACACATTAGGGGTGTTAGTCAAACCAACACAAACATGTGCATGCATTCTTAATATAGCTATACATATTATTCATATCCTAGTTTTGATCACTTAACAACGCATTAGGGCTTTTAATATTATGAAGTGAATATATGCTCCATTGGATATCCATACTAGTTCTAAGATCCATCTTTAGACACTTAAGTCAAAATATGGATAGGTTACATACATGTATGGGTAATAATATGGATTCTTCCAATCTAGGTCTTGAAATTTTATTCTCTCTCCACAACATATACTTCTAGTTTAGTCAACTAGGTTCAACTTTATTTGTGTCAATATTTATGTATGAAAAATTATAAGATCCCTTTGTATCTATAGTTACCATGAAATTCTTATGCATGTTGTGCATCTACAATTTATCTATTCATATGTGACAACCACTAGGGTAACATTTCAACGAGGTAAGTTATTATCATGTCGAACATGTTTTGTTTATTATAGAATCTTCTTATTAACGTACATGTGAATTGTTCTCCTAAAATTTAGATTTTTTAACATATTATTTACTAATATCAATATTCTATTGTATATAGTAATGTATTTAGTATTATGACAACTGATTAAGAGATTTGTGATTATATTCTAGACACCAAGATTATTATCTAAGTTCTAATTAACATATTTGTATTGTGTTACATAAATAACATGCTTCCTATTTACTAGCATTATAAAACTATTATGATTTTAGAATACGATTAGGTACATATGAGTTGACTAATCTGATTTATATTCAAGTTAGATCCCTAACAGTGTAACCTACAACTTTGATCTATCATATACATTGATCTTAGAAACTTAGATGCATCATAGGTTAGTGACCTATTGAATATCATGATTAGTCTTTGTTGTTTTCATATTGGATTAGTTTACATGTGATGGAGTGGTTTTAACCCCATGCGATCAGATTTCCTAGTTGTCTAGTAGCCTTTAAGGATCTATTCTTATTGTCGGGTTCCTTGGAGAAGGGCAGAGATAATGATGCTGACACTATGGTTGAGGGGTCCTGACAAGTCTATCAACCTTTGTGTTGATGCGTTTTAGTAAGCCCAACTTTGAGGCCAGTTCATCAATGGATGGAATAGGGATGTACAAGATTGCAATGGGTTGAGGAAACAACCACAAGGCATGTAAAAAGTCTAGAGATATTAGAAGAGGAGGATATGACCGGCTATAGTTTTCTGGAAGTTATGTGAAGACAGTGATGCCATGGATAATTTGTAGGTTCTCCTTCTACATATCTATCTTGTGCATGGTTGGAGGTTGTAAGGGGTTGTGGATTGGAGAAGGAAGATGGAATTTTTAGTGGTTTCATGAAGGATTGGAGTTGCCAACAACACATCAACAATGGCCAACTGTAGCTTCATGTTTGTAGGTCGTAGGGTGGTATAAGAAGATGAGGATGGTGGATATGAACACAGTGGTAGTAATGATGGAGGAGGTTGATTTGAGGGAGAACGGATGTAATGACGATCGATATGTGAGGATAATAGAAAATAAGTTGGTGGCATCGTGTAGGTGGGGGTGGCAGACCAAGTGGAGGCAAGATGAGGTGCTCTCGGTCCTCGTCAATAACTCTATCGGTTAGGATAGTTTTAGGCGGAAATTAGGGTTCAAGAGGGAAACAGGGAGAATGGAGAAGAAGATGAAGAAGAGAAGCAAAGGTGAAAGAATTGGTGCATCATAGATTGTGGTTCCTGAGAAGTTGATAGGTAGAGGCAGTGATGCCCCATCTCTCTATGTCACAAAGGATTGCAGTGACTGGAAGAGAAGTTATTTCTATGAGGGAGAAAGGAAATATGGCGACTAGGTCTAGCATGGAGTGGAGAAGGAGGAGCAGAGGGGACAAGAAGAAGTAGGGAAGGAAGAGGATAAGAAAAAGGAAGTTGTCCATCAGTCAGGAGGTGTGTGTTCCGCAAGGCAGAGGATCCAGACAAACACGTCAAAAGCGAGGAAGATGTTACTTAATGTTTTCCTACAACTTTAGGCTCCGATTGATTTGGTGTAAGTCATAAGTTACGTGGAACTCATTTTTTGGGAACTCTAGTTCAGTTTCATGAACTTAAGTTTCACTAACTTCCATGTGATTGGTCTGTTGTAAGTATAAATATAGAAATTGTAAAAAACCTTGTTGATTTTTTCTATATAATATATTATAAGAAAGGACGGAAAAGACATAAAGAAAGAATCATATCTATAAATAATCTAATATTTTTAACCATAAAAAACACAACAAGTAGTCATGGTACGAATGTTTCTCCTTTAAAAAATATTTTAGTGTGGTAATTATTATTTTAATAAAGATATTGTGGTTAAAATCACATCTTAATGTTTTTATTTTACTTTATCATTACAAAGTACTTTAGTAATATTTACATTTTATGTGTTTGTAAATATCAGTTTTCATTTATCATTGTTTAACACATTGGACAATGTTATTTTTTAATATATTCTTCACAGACAGTTATGGTTAATTATTATTTTGCACATCATATTATTTAAATATGAAGAGTAAAAATATGTTACATAAATCACATTTTTATCGCAGTGTGATTACTTTTTGATAGTGTTCATATATTTTTTATTTTATAAACTACACTAATAATTGGTGGTTATTTTGTAATATGCTTTACATGGTATGTTTATATTGTATACTATTTTTTCATATTATGTTGATTTTGGAAATAGCTAATATCCACACCGCTAAGATTTCAAGTCTTAAATATTTTACATGTGTCAGTTATGAAGAATGAAGAATATAAATTGTACATAAAATGTTGTTAGTTGTTTTAGAACTTGTTTTGTACTCGTTATAAGAGGGAACTCAGGAACTGTGTTTTGTATGTAAGTCTGTAACTCACCGGAAGTCACCAAGCTCTAGTTTCATCATTTACTATAAACCAATCATGTATAAATTCTTACAGAACTCCAATTTAGAACTTTTTTGGAGCAATTACGACAAACCAATCGGAGCCTTAGGGAGGAAGGGTTCATTTAAGGAAGTCAATCTGAGTAATTATGGAGTGGTTATTCAAACAAGGTCTAAAAGAGATGAAATTTGGTATATGTGCTAAATAAGATGCGAAGATTATGATTTGAGTCAATTTCTTCTTTTGAGAATGTTTAACATTTTATTTCTTCATTTAGATGACAAGTAATCATGTAATGTGTTCATTTCCCCTATTATAAAATTTAATAAATTCATTCTTAATAAATCTCTTTATTTTCATGAATTTGGATTGTAATATTTTAGAGTGTGAAACCAGGGTCGAGACTCATTTATTTATGAATCTATATAATTAACTCTACAAGAAACTTAATCAATTAAGTTATTAAAACTTTGCATAAATGATTTTTTTTCTTCTAAAAAAATAAATTTCTTGGTTCCAATTAATATTAATAAAGTTGATTTAGGGAAGAATATTTGTCACTAACATTGATAAAAATGTGCCTAAGAAGGTAGAAGGTTGATCTAGATGTTCAAATTCACATGCGTTACAATAGTCCACCCCTTGAAGAGGATTTTTCCCTAGAAATATACCCATTCCTAACCTACTTTACATACTTAGGCATCTTTGGAATCATATGATCCTAAGTCTCTTGATGAGGTTAATGTAGTTAAAAATTTCATTTTACTACCATTATATGAGTATTTGACCTTTAACATATCAAACTCTTCACTGATGCACTTAAAACATAGTTAGTTGCACATGCCTCTAGGGTTGTGTTATGATCACTATTGTATCACTTTGGATTATTATCTAACAGGGGGAAGGATTTACATTCTCCATGTTTAAAATTTCTAAGATATTTAGCTTTGTTCAAAATTGGATTTACCTATACTGTTAATTTTATAGCAAGTCAATGTATAGGGGTTATGAGTTCAAACCTTTAGCACATTTTTTTCTATTTTGAATTTTACCTTATTAAGCACACTGGACTCACCCCTTAAGAGAATTGACATGACTATTCATCTAGATTAAAAGATGGGTGTGTCAATAAGGTCTTACCTATCTAATACTTCCTATCCATACCCTTACATCTAATTTAGGCCTAGGGTCTCAAGATTGAACTTGATAGTCATAGGATTCTTCATGAAGGTTTCTCTAATAAGATCTTACTAAGGTGCAGACTTGGTCCCAAAAAATCATCGATGAAATCTAGAAAGCTTTTCTTTTTGTACATATTGCTTAATAATGAAGATAGTCCAGTCAAGCTAGCTAGATATAGTCTAGTCGAGAAATTCAAGCCACTCCTGTGTGACTATTAGTATCTCAATCATCCCATCAATGATCAAATTAATTGCTCAAATATTTTTGGAACCAATTAATCATATTCCCATGTTTATGCTTCTCTTCCCTATGCATTCTTTTGCATAGAACCCTAAATGCTCCAAATCCATTGGTAGTGATATCAATGATTATATTATGATTTCATAGACAATGAATGGTATCTTAAAATATTTCATTGCCACCCAAGTAATTGAAGAAGTTGGAGAAAAACTTCAATTAGTATTATGATTAGCGTTATGTTGGTATGTTTGCCCAGAGATTTAGTCATATGACGATTATAATGTGGCATCATGTACTTGATTTAATTAATAATATATGAAATTGTGTCAATTATATTTGTTTAATTGAGATGATTATATAATATGATGCATGTCTAAACAATGATGTTACTCAATGAGATATGCTTTCATTTTGAGAACCTGAACAATGAGATGATATGTATGATAAGAATATAAACATCATTTTATGTATGTAGTCAAATATTATTGTTGAAGAAAAATAGACAATAATAATACATATGACTAATTTGTGTGTTGACTGGTGATAGAGTCTCATTAGTCATAATATTGGATATCAAGTCAAACACATAGGTACCTGTCAAATAATAGTGTACCATACTGACCAACCTTAGAAGTGACACATGGACCATTAAATGGAATTCAAAATAATCTCCCAATGTGATAGTGATGATTAGGGTTCTTAGACTTGAATTCACTACACTCATCACATAAGTTTGATGAGCTTTGACATAATTCAATGTGACCTTGAATAAGGGTTACTATAAAGGTTGTGCTCGGGTACATTGTATGATGCGTGTTTACTACATGTATTAAACATATGTATAGAGAGGCTGAGATATCAAACTCAGGGAAATGTGAATCGAAAGGCTACCACTACCTATGACACGATCAACTAGACATATTGAAAAAGGTGATTTAGTGATTATTTAACTAATTGCAAGAATTACAAATAAATTATCGAGGGTATAATCACAACTGGAATAGATTCTGTAGGAATATAGTTTTACCACAGTTTATACTGTATTTAACATTACTTATCAATATTTAGTTATCCAAACATTGGATCAAGGGACCTGTAGCAAGAATTACCCACTCTCAAAATGTACTTCACTATATATCGAATAAAGATCCCACTCTTGTAGTGATTCAATTATTAATTAGGATCTTAAACTAATTCTTTGGGTTGTACCCTTTACAACCATAAGCCCTCTCTCGAGGCGTGGTCTAGTCTATGTAAAACTATGACTTATTCAACACTTAATTCCTCTCTCGACAATTAATGGTCTATGAAATCAACTATGATGATCAACCACAATTAATTCATTAGGTAATCGTAGAGTTATGTTTTAAAATTAGGAAAAATATATATTAACTCATAATGTGAAGTAAAGCACAAAATCGGGCTACTCTTGGGTCCAAAGAAATTAGGGGATTAGCCGTGCATGATTTCAGTTGCCATACACATAGACGAAGAAGGGGAGATGAGAAAATCATTAAAGAATTAATGAAAACCCCTAAAGAAGATGATATGGATGACTCCATCTAATGGACATGATAATTTACTATCCCCTGACTTCCAATCCTTCCACCGGAGGCACTCGAATTGTCTGGAATGTAGCTTTCTCCTCTTCTTTCTCTTCTCATAGTTGTCCTTTGTCATACAATGAACTCCAGTATGATAATTAGGTCTGATAGAAATCCTCCGTAGTCATAAGATTTACTTAGGGCATCATTCAGTCATGTATGTTGGATTAATTGTAGTATTTAATCTCATATCATCATGACAAGTTAGTACCACTGACGGAATATCACTCGCACCGATTCCTCTTCTGGGTCGCAGTTCCATGTCAATGTCAGTACTACCAACTGGGCGTCGATAGAATTGAGTTCCTCGCTGACATCTCCTAAAGAATTTTCCATGTACCTGTCGGTAGCACAGATAGGAGGTTGGTAGAACCGAACAAATTATGATGAATTACTATCCATTATGTCGGTAGCACCGATTCTATTGTTGGTACCACCAAATGTATTTGACTCATGCCTGCCCTTTTTCATCAATTTTTGGTACCACCAAAAACACTATCAGTAGCACCGACTTGATCCTCTGACTTGTCAATTCACCTAGAATTCAACAAAGAAGACATATGTCTCATAAATTATAATAAATTAGTATGAAATATTACAAATAGATAATATTTAAAGAAAATGTATGTCACAAGCCAATAATGATAAACCATGCAAAATTAATGTCAAAATTAGTAAATATACATGAAATACATAATAAAATAGCATGTGAAAAGCGAATAATATTTAGTGCATCAAAATCCTATAATCTTAAATGTTGCTTGCCCTTTAGAAGCACTACCCTTGGATCTGTTTGAGATAAGTCAGCAAACAAATGAATAATATGAACTTCATTTCTCAACTACCCCCACCTGGAGGTCCCATACCAACCCTTACCATCCACTAAACAAATGACTACTCTACAATTACCAAACATGTTCATTACAAATGTCCACCCCTATATTAGTGAGACACCATCAGTAGAGAAGTTAATATCACTGTCAATCATGCATTCACTTGGTGTATCATGTAGTTCCCTATCTATATTACTCTTCCCAACCTACCAAATTGATTTGAAGCAATTCTCCTTATAAGAATGAATGAGGAGATCAATCATATTTGTGGCCTGTTGTAAAGTGTAATGGGTGGAATGAAGTAGGTGGATTATGGAGAATCACAAGTAACATTCAGGTCATTTATGCAAAAATAAACTTGATGAACATATTAAGTGAAGGAGGAAGAAATACATGAATCCTAATGCCTACTATTTTGGATGGAATGATGCATGCACTAAAGGTATCATCTGACTAATGAGAGTGGAGAAAAAGAATAGATCACATGGCTATTTTCATTTCTTCTTGAAGAAAAATTCGGAAATGAGTTCGAGGAATCCTTTTCTCCCTCTTTATTTCTATTTTTTTTTCTTTTTTTCTTCTTTTCCCCATTGTTTAATGATGGTTGTATAGTGTTCTTAGGATTCACTATAACAACTCATTCTTTTTTCAATTTTAGGAATACAACATTAATACATGATGAAAGAATGAATGATGCAAAAGATATGCAATCTACATGGATTTTTTATGCAACTAATTAATATGCCCAATTTTTTTTCATTTTTAAACTAGTGAAATAGGAGAAAATTAGCTATCATGCCACCTATTAGGTTATGCAATGTAATAAAGAGGAAACAATTTAGGTTACTTGATCATCTTAAGGTTGTGGATCAAATGTATGAAAAGTAGATGGAATCACAAGATTAAGAGAGAATGCCTTTCTTAAACTATGATAGGCCCGTCTCCTATAAATTTGTGTATAGGGTAACCTTAGAGTTTCTTTCTAAAAATCCCATTTAAGGCCTCGTTACATGTTTGGTTAGTTCACACTGAAACCCCATCATCATCCTTAATTCATGAATAATTTAAGACTTTTTGTTCATATTAAATGTCCTCAACCTGACTAACCCATACACATCCTCTGGGTGATCTTGCCTTTAGAATTTGCAGCTAAGCTTTCAAAGATATGAAAAATTCATATTTTTATTTAATGTTTAGAGTCCAGATTTCAATGGACAAATACAAATAAAACACACTCTATGATGATGATAGAAATCATGATAATAATGGTCCATGATACACTAGATAGATGTGGATCTTACAAACTCAGAATGATAAAAATAATAAGAAAAATAATGATAGACTTGTTCCAACACCCCCCTAAGCTTGAACATGACTATATTCTCATAGTCAAAATCCAATGAAAGAGGTGGAACAGTTGTACCAAATAAGAATGATGGTGGTGGCATGTTTGAATATGGCGTGTAGAAAGTGGCAATGATGGTGGGCGGCTATTGTGGCATTTCTGAAGGCTATGAGTAGTTGGAAAACTACCCCTAGCTATGGTAATGATCGTAGAGTGGATTCTGGTAGTATTTAATCAGTTGAACATGAGTGTGCATATTGCCCTGGTTGTCCAAGTGTGCTCATTATCATAAATGGCCTACTGCTTGTTGCAGCTGCCCTTGAACTTCATGGATCTCTGCCAGGGTGGTTGAATGTTGTTTCTGCCCCTATTGAATGGATTTCAGCATCCCATACATGCCTGCCATAGAAAATCAATCATCTTAAAGAGCAAGTGGTGGAGTGGAGGAGCTTGACTCTCCATGTATCTGTGAAGACTGATAAATGACCCACCTATGAGTGAATGGCATGGTCTCTTCCTCCTCTTTGGCTTCTCCAAATTGATGTGGATCGGGATCATGTTGTACCTCTGACACTATATCTACATCTTCTACTGGACATGTTAAGAAGTGTACCCCATGTAGATGAAATATGGGGCTTGGAAGAGCCCTTTTATTCTATTGATCATCTACCATGTAATACGTGAACACCCTACCGCCACACTGGTTGACAAGGAGAGCCTTCTTGAAATTCTTGAATTCTAGCTTGGAAGAGGTCCTCAAAGCATTAGAGGTGGAGAGGTCGAGGTTGAGGTACATTGCTAGTGGTGTAATGAGCCCATAAAAATGGATTGGGGGCATCCTCTGAGCTTGCCACACCATGGAAAACATGTTCTGTAGAAGGAAAGAGCCAAGATCTTCCTTCTCTTTCCCTTAGGATAAGAATGCCCACAAGACAAAGAGGTTAGATTTCTACACCTTCCCTTGGCCTTGTGTTGATTTGGCGAATATTGTATTCATCAAATAACAATGCAGAATGTGAGAAAATAGATACTTGATATCCAAAACCGACGATAGGTGCCTGTTGACTATGAATCCTCATGCTAGGGCCATCAGAAATCTCCATGCCAAGCTGTAGTCAAAATTTCCAGCAGTGAACCGCAGACACCCATTGATCGCGTTGAACTCCTCCACCATGAGGTGGTGGATGGTGTTGTAGAGGCGAAAGCACACCCATCCTTCCTCCCAACCTTCTCCATTCTCCACGATGCAACAAAACTCCAAGGATACCAGGAATTCACACATGACCTCCTTCTTGGTGGGCCAATCACCAAAGAAAGGGTGATCACCCACCAAGTCTTTGATAACACCCATTTTATGGCTGTTAGAGCCTATTTTTCACTATCAAAACTGCCTCCAAACTTGTCCTCCTCTCTATTTTACCTTATTATTTGAATATAAATAGCCTGCACTATGCTCCTAACAATATTTCTCATATTTTATAGAATTTCTCCTTTTCTTTTCCCATCAAAAGAATGCTAATAGGCCTGTCCCAGCCCCATCCACAACAAGCAAGCTGCCCCAGCCCTTCTACTAACAAGCGAAACGCCCCTTACCCATCACTATCGCTGCCCGATATGGCAGCACCCAACATGGGTGCGTCGTGCACGGAGACTCTGTCGAATGGTATGATATCTACCCGATATGGAGCCTTGCCCACCATGACTCATCAACTTGATGAAGTCCATCATGCGATAAGGCCACCCTTTGGAGCAGCAGCCCGCTAGAGCCTCAACCCAACACGATCGAGCGCAATCTTTTTGCAACCCGACATGTGATGGGCCGCCGCCAGCCGTGTCGGGCAACAGACATATTGGCCCTCTCTCAAAGACACATTAACGGAGCATACAAAGGACACATGGCCAACGAGGGCCACAACCCCCACTAGTTGATGCCTATAAATAGCACCTACAAGACTTCGATGGGATGAGTCAGAACCAGCGGAGAGCTAACTTCGTGAGAAAAAAGGAGCTAGTGCCCCGAGTTCCCAGGCGTGCCAAGCGATACTTGGTGAACACACCCCTGACCTGAGAGGGGTGGGAGGAGTTCACTTTGATTCTCATCCTGGTAGCTACATCAGCATGATATGACTATCTGGGCCACCTACGTGTGTCGGGTTCCTAACTGGGCCTCAACCCGAGATGGCTCGCCCTTCAACCCCCGATACAAGGAACCTGAGAACCTAAGTGATGCTAACCCGACACGTGTATTACACGACATGACATCAAACCCGATATGGACTACCCATCACGGTGTGCCGCCTGATAGGACTGGCTGCTCGAAACAGCCATATCAGGTAGGGAGTCCTTTCCCGATATGACCTTACTTGTCGCGGCTTAAGACCCGATACGGTCGAGAGCTCGAAACGGGCGTATCCTAATAGGTCTCCTGCCCGATACCGGGTTAGCCATACCTTAGGGGTCAGTTGCTGTATGTTGACCTCCTACATCAAGGAGGCCGACACCTATCTTCCCTTTTTTAGCATTTTACTTTCATTTACTTATACATTGTAACTTAAACCTCTTCATATATCTAAGCTTATTGGAATCTATGGAGTTTATCTCATATTGTTCTGTGTATGATTCCTTTTTGTTGGATGATTTCTTTATAGCATCAGAACTCTAGTCTCTTCTGTTGGATCGCGCTTTTGACTAGCTATTGAATCGTGTTTCTCGGTTGGACTCCCTTGAGAGAGGGAAGTCTCAACTTTAGAGTTTGGTCTGATCGGGGTGTATGAGAGTACCCAAAATTAGGGCTGCCCTGGTTTATCTCACAACTCTAGTCTATGTCCACTACCCTTGAGAGAGGGAATTGGTACATGGTTAGAGACATCCTCTTTGAGAGAAGAGAATTTTGGGTGTTTTCCAC
This sequence comes from Alisma plantago-aquatica, assembly GCA_963693085.1. Taxonomy (NCBI): domain Eukaryota; kingdom Viridiplantae; phylum Streptophyta; class Magnoliopsida; order Alismatales; family Alismataceae; genus Alisma; species Alisma plantago-aquatica. Next base: position 204,953,815 of record OY856412.1, on the reverse strand, counting down.
TGCCGCCTGTTATGCTTAAGTTTTCTTCCCTCGTACTTTACCTTAACAATGTCTTTATCTCCTTAGTTTCTGATATACAAAACCTCTATAAAAACTTCTAACCGTAAAACTTTAATCTTTCTAGTAACTCCCTTTGGAGATAGGCTTTTAGTTTAATTCTTTAAGATTCTTTTGTATTACAACAATTCTACCTTTTTACCCCTTTTGATGTTCTTAGACAAGTAAAACTTGAGTTCCGAAGCGCCATTCTTCCAATCCCTGTGTTTGACGCCCAACTACTTCAACCATGTGCTAGTTGCAGTCGTCTTAAACATTTGAGTATTATAATTTTAAAAGTCTGATAACCTAGATATGACCCCATTCCTGGACCCACATTTAAGGCTCGTCAACTTTTTGGTGTCGTTGCTAGGGGTAGACAATGAAAACCGTTCTACAAATATGGGTTTTGCTTGCACTTTCCCAAAAACCTTGTACATATGCATATAACGCTGCAAATATTTATTGCACATAATATTTATACAACACACTAATACCCTTTACATCTTCCTTGCTTTCCCGATACTTCTCTTCCTTTTTCTTCATCATCCTTGCCTCTAGCAAGTAATGGCTAACCAACCTCCCAAAGATCGCTCTCTGCGCTCATTTGTCCAAGTTTGGGAAAATGAGGAAAGAAATCTAGTTGTTACGCAACCCCTCAACGTCTCCAACTTTGAGCTGAAGCCTTCTTTCCTTTAGCTTCTGCAACACAATAGGTTTCATGGGAACACCATTGATGAGAACCCGTACAACCATATGACGATGTTTAAGAGGATGTGCAACACTTTCAAGATTAATAGGGTTCCTTTAATGCATATCTACATCTAGTGCTTCCCTTCTCGCTGAGGGATTAGGCGTTGGAATGGTCCAACAATCTTCAGGATGGAAGTCTTCCCGACTGGGAGCATCTTGCTAATGCATTTATCTCTAAGTTCTTTCCTATTGAAAGGACAATCAAATGTCATAACAAGATTACGAGGTAATCCCAAAAGACTTCGGAGAATCTTCATAAGTCTTGGGAAAGGTTTCTGAGCTACTAGTGTGAATGACCACATCATGGTTTTTCCGAACCTAAGCTTATCACCACTTTCTATAATGGGGTGTGTCCCGCCGAAAGGAAGTCCTTGAATGCTGTAGCTGGAAGCGACTTCTTGGGACTAAGTGCTCAGAGGGCCAGAGAAATCATCAAAAACATGGCCACAATCAATAGGATGGCGAATAAGACTGGGAGTCGATGAGCCATACCACTCTAGGAGAGTCCAAGGCAATGAAATCCCTTACAGCTAAGCTTGACAAAATAATAACTGATGTTCAGACCCTCATGGAACAAGGATATAAAGGAAAAGTTTGATAGGAAGTTGTGAGAAGATGCGTCACATGTGGAGAACCAGACCACATGTCTGACTACTATCCACACAGATTCGTTCAGGGAGATCTTGATGAGGACAATACAGAGAATGAAAGTTTTGTTCAATACCAATGACATGACCATCCTGGGTTCTCTTATGGGAATATCAGTGCTACTGAGAACTCTCATCAGCTGGTAGGTGGAAATCCCTTGGGAGGATTGCCGAATCAGCAATGTCAGACATTGTTCCTGCAACAGTGGACTTTCCAGCAGAATCAGCAGCAAAGATCGTCTATGATGACGGATTTGCTGTCCTTCACCAAAAAGAAAAATGAGCTCAATGATAAGATGTATAAGAATTATGTGGATAGCACGACCCTACTAAAACTGATGCAATAGAAAATGGGAGGATTTTTAGCCTAGATTGGGGAGCTCCAACAACATAAGAAATAGATTGATCAACAGCTTGTGAGTCTCACCCAAACTATCAACCATCAAGTGGGGAGTTTACCCTCCAACACTAAAGCTAATCCATGAGGACATGAGACTACAAAAATGGTAATTCTAAGGTCGGGCACCGTAGTACAACCAGCCTCAGAGAAGAAAGCAACATAAACAACGACACCTGCTGAAGAAGCTAGCCCAGAAGAGGTTGAGGAAGAAGTCCCAGCATGGGCAAGAAGAGTGACCAAGGAAGGAAGCAAAGATGTCTCTTTTGAAGAGTGCCCCGACAAGTACGAACCCCGCATACCGTTCCCCCATAAGCTGGTGAGGGTCCAACCGAAAAAGAGATACGAGAAGTTCATGACCGTAATAAAGAAATTGCACCTTGACATCCCTTTTCTGGATGCCATTGAAGAGATGCCTACCTATGCCAAGTTTCTAAAGGATCTAATATCAAGGAAGAAGAGAGGTGAGGATGTAGAGATAGTAAAGTTGGTACATATGTCTAGTTCCTTTGTCACAACAACTATGCCATTGAAGAAAAGAGATCATGGAGCCTTTGTCATCCCCTTTCAAATTGAGGATAGTATAACCCATAAAGGTTTAGCAAATTTGGGGGCAAGCATCAGCTTGATGCCCTTGTCCCTCACTAAAAGGATCGGTCTCAGCGATGTGGTGAGCACCAATATGCGGATTCAATTGGCGGATCACACCTTTACCAGGCTAGTTGGAGTAGTAGAGGATGTGCCCATTCCAGTCAGGCCATTCTTTATTCCATATGATATAGTCTTGATCGACACCGTAGAAGATTCCAACTGCCCTATCATCTTTGGGCGGCCTTTCCTAGCGACCGGTCGGGCCGTCATCAATGTGGAGGCGGGTATGATTACGGTCTAGGTTGGAAGAGACCATATTGAATTCAACATTAGAGATTGTATGAAAGCCCCTACGTTCTTTGAGTCTTCTTATTTTGCTGAAAGCTACCAATAGCTATGCAATGAAGTAAAGGAGGAGAAGGCCATCATGGACTCGCTTATGCGCACCTTATCTGGCGAAGCACAAGAGGTCGTAGACCAGGAGGTCAAAGAACTACTAGATTTCTTGGAAGTTGAGGGTACGTCTGAAGATGAAGATCCTATGGAGTCGGTCATGTACGCTGCTCTTTGAAAAGACCCCGCCAGTGAACAAGAAAATGACGCCCCACCTGAATTGAAAGTTCTTCCAAGAGGCCTAGAATACCACTTTTTAGATGAAGAGAAGATGAATCCGGTAATAATCAAATCAGAGTTGACCGATGGTCAGAAAGATCAATTTCTTGAATAATTGAGGTTGCAGAGGAAGGCCCTAGGGTACTCCATTAGAGACCTAAGGGGGATAAGTCCCTCTGTGTGCATGCACAAAATCCATCTAGAAGAGGACTCCAGTCCATATGCCCAGCCACAGAGAAAGTTGAATGAGAAGCTCTGAGAAGTCATTAGTAAGGAAGTGGTAAATCTCTGAGATGCTAACATAATCTATGCCATCAACGATAGTACGTGGGTAAGTCCCATCCAAGTTCTTCCGAAGAAGGGAGGTATTACGTTGGTCAAGAGAGATGATAGAGTCGAGGTCACCACCATGGCAGTTATCGGTTGGCAGATGTGCATCGATTATCAAAAACTCAACGCCGCCACCCGCAAGGACCATTTCCCCCTTCCATTCATATATCAGATGTTGGAGTGCTTGGCCCATCATTCCTACTTTTTTTGGTTGGATGGGTACTCAGGGTTTTCTCAGATCCCTATCCATCCTGATGACCATGGAAAGACCACTTTCACCTACATTTATAAAACTTTTTCCTACAGGAGGATGCCCTTCAGGCTTTGTAATGCCCCTGTCACTTTTCGGAGGTGTATGAGTGCCATCTTTGCAGATCTGCTTGAGGATAAAATGGAAGTGTTTATGGATGATTTCAATGTATATTGCTGCTCCTTCAATGGCTGTCTGAACAACCTATCCCTAGTGATGAGAAGGTGTGAGGAGTAGAGCCTCATTGTCAATTGGGAAAAATGCCATTTCATGGTTCAGGACGGTATTGTTCTTATACACAAGGTGTCCAATAGAGGTATTGAGGTCGATCCGTCCAAGGTTGAGGCAATTGCCAAGATCCCTGTGACGTCCCTGGATTTTCTAAAACTTAATTTGATGTGTGACGTCCAAATTGAAACCCTCACCTCAGCGAGAATCCCAATTTGAGCACCACACACTAGGCTAAGAAGAAGAAAATCAAGGGAGTCAGAAGGAAACACAGTAGCACATGTACATGAACAATAATAAAATCATATACACATGTTCACCATTCAACATATAATTACAACATGAATTGTTACAACATTTGATATTACATATTGAACAACAAACTATAACATATACAAGTACTACTACTAAACTATAGGATCTTAAGACAACAGGTCCACTTGTACATCAACTCGCTACACAACTCTCTCTATCCTGGATCTTCAAGAGCATAACCACAACCTAAACAAAAGATTACATGCGGTACATGTCAGCACAATATTTCAAGAATATTATACTGAGTATGCCTACGTGTCTTTTATTTACATGTCATCATATCTTGGCAATAAGATAAAACTAATACTTGGCAGCATTAAACAAAATATAAGAAAAGGCGTATAGTTGCACAAAGATATTTGTTACCAGAAGAGAACACATATTATAGGCACATTTCCATTATATGTAAACTTGATCAACGACATGCACTATTCTACCAAAGAGATTTAGTGCTCACATGTACTATTCTGCCAAAGAGATTTAGTACATCACAAATTCACTATTCTGCCAAAGAGATTTAGTGCTCACATGTACTATTCTGCCAAAGAGATTTAGTACTTTCATCAATGCACTATTCTACCAACGAGATTTAGTGCTATCATATAATGGACCAGATATCTTATGTTTCATGTGTTCATAGCAATAAGTATGGAAAAACAAGCAACATATCATACAAGACAATCATTTCAAACAATACCATATGCCAAGTCTTTACTACCATATAACATAAGCATAATGTATAATATGCCAAGTAAGAGGTAATGGCGTACCTTGATCAAGACACATCTAATCACACATATTCCTCAGGTCAACTCTAATCAACCCTGATAAAGACAAGACCATATACTATCATCAGGTTCTTATCATCTTACATCTCATCTTAACCCTAATCGTATCCATTTTAGGGTCTGCTTACTCATTTGGATATGTGCACCATTACTTGTATTCTTATCTTATAATTATCTTACTGATGTCATATTCCAGATTACATCTCATTATCAAAGTTCATCATCTGAACATTAGGTTCAATATCCTTTTTGTGCACATTAATTAATCCTAGGTTACATCATTAACCTAGATTAGGATTTTATAACATGCATTAAGATTCATCTTCATATAACATGGATTTGGTTCATCATTATGATCTTATAATTAAAACTGAGGTTCAATATACTGATATGAGCTTTCTCTGTAAATTTCATCATTTATAGAGCACGTATGTATTTATTGCATTTTATTAGGGTTATTAGCCCTTATTAGACATATTAAGAAAATTACATGATTTCGTACATTATCATGACCATAATTGACATCATATGCAATATAAACATGAAATATGATTTACAGGTGTTTTCTCATAATTTTAGGGCATCATTTGATATTTATTATCCATCAAATGAGCATTTCACATCTTACATGATATCACTATTATTAATGCATCAAAAGCAGGATATTATGCTTCCATCTTGTTCTATGCATTTTTCTGAGAATTTTGGTATATTATATGTATTTTTCTGATCATCGAGCTAATTTCTATGAATTATACAAGATCTGAGAATTATTCAGGATTTCTTACCTTTAGGCCAATCAAACGTTGCCACGTGTCCCCCAAGGGCATGGCTTTCAGCTCTTGGCTTACACTGAGCCACGGTTCGATGGATCCGGTTCAAGGCACTCTTGGTCTGCTTGAACTGGGCCGGCCGATTTAGGGATATCTCTCTCTCTCTCTGGTTCCACGCGATACACGACCCTGTTCTTCCGTGAACAGGCGTCACTGCCGCTGGGTTGGTCTCGCTTCTGTGGGCTCTAAGCTTCTGCCCAAGCTGCCACAAGTGCCGCAAGTGGCTCCGGCAAGCACACAGCAAGGCTCAGGGATGTCTCAGTTCTAGGTGTGCCTGAGCGTTGAGCTCGCTCTCAAGCGCTGTCTCCGCAGTTGTGTTCTTGGGCCCTTCGTCCTGGGCTCGTCTGAAACCTGAGGGGGAAACTCCGTTCTGATGTGCGAGGGTCATCGTCGCAAGCCTTATCGCCAATGCTGCACCAAGGTCCCCCTCCTCTAGGTTGGCTCGTTGCTGCAAGACTCCAAGGATCTCGCCCTTCACGCAAAAGTACACCCGCCGCCACCTCGGCAGGACTCTGACGAGAAATCAAACCCCACCGGTGAGCGCGTGCCCAATCTTCGTCTCTCCCCCACATTCTCACGTGGTCACGGCTGCTGCCGAGCCGTCGTCGTGATGCTGGACCCTATCCATGGCCGTCGGTGATGACCTCTGCTAATGAGCAGTCTGGTCTCTCTTCACACTTCCAATCTTCTACTCTAACTACTTCCTCTCACGATGCTCCCCATCTGTGAGATGCGATTGATAATTAGTACAGATGGGGAGGTGGGACTCCCTCCTTCATCTCGGTTCTATCCACGTTCTCAAAGCCAAGACCACATCATGTGGTGATGGGAAGTTGTTGCCTTGTCCTTCCCCATGTCTCACGTTTGACTAAAGGTAAGAGGAGAGTGCAACACTGTCTAATGATATCTAAGGGATAAGATGAGCTCTCGTGAAGGCCGATCTGTTGCTCGTTCATGCACAGGTCACAACCACCTAGCCAAACTAGGCGTATCACAACTTATGGTTGGAAGATATTAGACCTTGATGCATGGTATCTAAAAAAACACATCATCGCTATATTCGTACCTAAGTAACTCCATCTAGGAATATCAAGAGTTATGAAAACATGTACATAGCCTTTTGTTATCATACCATACATATCTCCCCAAATCTTGGTCCCAAAACTCAACCATTTCCCACTCAATTAAATTCCAAAAAAGTCATAAACTTAAGAATTACCATCGTGATTTCAATACCAAATAATATCCATGCTTTATCAAATTACTTGGGACTACTTTAAATTACTCAAACCCACATGAATTGACCTATGTCATTGAACATTTGAAGATTCCAAAAGTTCAGTCTATCACATCCTACACACCTTATTGGAAATTTCGTCCTCGAAATTAAACTAGAAATCTAGTCTTTTACATCATATACATCTTAAAAGAACTTTCGTCCTCGAAAGTAAACCATACTCATACTTCTAGGAAAAACCTTATCTTGCTCTCATCCACATGTAGGCACCATTCTATGTGTAACATATCCGTAAAGGTTACCTAGAACCATGTATCCAAAGCACTATTAGGAGGTTTTAAAAGCATCAAGGGTGAAACCTCACTCCATAAAAGGCTCAAACAAGGGTTTAGAAGCTTAGGTTATGTCATTACATATCTCATATGTTAGATTTGCTTCCTTATCTTTAGCCATACATTAAGGTTCCCATATCATATTACCATGCTCTAAAGGAGTTAAGAAAGGTTAACCCATTATATCAAGGTGTCATAAACATTATGTTGTGCTAACTTTCAAATTACATTTTTCATCTTTATTAAGCACTAAGATTAACACCTTGTGTAGCATATATCTCTACTATGGTCTTATTTCATTGCGCATTATAATTTGTCACATTTACGAAGTTTTCATTGCAAGATTAACCAACTATATCACATTAGCATCATTATTCGTGTATATGGTTAACCATTTATGCATAAAGATCTATTAAACCATTACTAGGTTTCCATCATATCATTTCTATATATCACATATCTAGATCAGATTACATGCTTACATAAATTGTATCATGGTTGTGCTAAACCAACTTATGTCAGTGGCTAATCAAACATATATCAAACTTCACCTAGTCCAACTGAGGTTATCCTGACCCATATCATGAGTGTAGTGTCATGCTCAGTCTCTCTGAGCTAACTCAACTCTATGAGTATCTCACACGCATATACTTTATCTAACCTCTCTTAGTCTAGGGTTCTCAGGTATACCTCATTGGCACTAGCGATAGCCTTACAAGCTCTAGCCAGATAAGAACAAACCAAAACATGCTATGGCATACTATTCATAGGTCTTCTACCCATTACACATCATACCCAAAACTTTCTTATACATGCAACTACTAGATTCCTATGCGGGAACCCACCAACCCGAGCATGAGGCTTCACAGAAACTAACATAGCTACCTCCTCCAGGGTCTTGGGCTCTCTCCCTCACCCAGATGGTAGGCAATCATATTCATGTTCATATGCACATATAACAAGCCTCTCTCTATCTCTAGGGTTTGGTCCTCCCAAGGACATCTAGGGTTCAACAAGACTATAGGAATCATGCATAAAGCGACTCATCTCATATCATGGAGTCTAGGTTCTCTGACCTTCTCCCTGTGGCTCTCACTCTCTCTTGAGCTAACCCCAAAACTGGTCCTAACACTAGAGGTCCTCCTTTGTAAAAGAGCTTGAGGCTCATGCTGACTCACAACTTGTATGAATGTAACATATCCTATCTCATAAAAGCCTATTTACTTGCAACATCAAAAATTATCTCAAAACCTCAAACCTGAACTTAAGTCCTCAAAGACAAACATATATCATCATGACCATATTATGTCATCTATATAAGACTTACACATCATCAAAACTTATTTCATCTATTCCAACTATCATATATTCTAACAAGGCTCTAGACATCTAACCTAGAACTACTCTCTCTTCTAGACTGATGTCATTCACTTTCACTTAGGTTGCATGATCACCTCCTACTCATACATGTGTGGGGACACATTTTTATACTACATATACATATTAAAATATTATATAGTTTTTCTCCGATAAAACAAACGTCAGAGAAAACTATCACGTTTCGATCCGGTTGGAATCCAAAACCAAATCCTGAAAATGAGTGTCCCACACATAGTAGAGAGTACAGTGTCATGAAAACTAGTGAAAAGGGTGAGAACAAGGGGTAGACTAGTGTAGCTATGCTAGACAACGTGCGCAATATGTCTAGGGTTTCTCTTCCGTTGATGCACGCCATTTCTAAATAGTGCAACGTCCCATACCGCTGCACTACAAGGAAAGAACGACATCTAAGGACTTGCTACTCAACAAGCACTAGTCTAGACCTAGTTCTCGGACATCTAGGTGCTAACCTAGAGTCTAGGTCAGATCTAGTCTCTAAAGGATGACTAATCTAACCCTAAAGATTATTAAGGTTCAAGGTTCTTTAGTTTTGAGTTGCATGATGAGAAAATGTTAGGCTTTGCTATTGTTCATGCTCTGATACCACCTGTGACGTCCCCAAATTTTGTAAAACTTAATCTGATGTGTGACGTCCAAATTGAAACCCTCACCTCAGCGAGAATCCCAATTTGAGCACCACACACTAGGCTAAGAAGAAGAAAATCAAGGGAGTCAGAAGGAACCACAGTAGCACATGTACATGAACAATAATAAAACCATACACACATGTTCACCATTCAACATATAATTACAACATGAATTGTTACAACATTTGATATTACATATTGAACAACAAACTATAACATATACATGTACTACTACTAAACTACAAGATCTTAAGACAACAGGTCCACCTGTACATCAGCTCGCTACACAACTCTCTCTATCCTGGATCTTCAAGAGCATAACCACAACCTAAACAAAAGATTACATGCGGTACACGTCATCACAATATTTCAAGAAAATTGTACTGAGTACGCCTATGTGTCTTTTATTTACCTCTCATCATATCTTGGCAATAAGATAAAACTAATACTTGGCAGCATTAAACAAAATATAAGAAAAGGTGTATAGTTGCACAAAGATATTTGTTACCAGAAGAGAACACATATTTTAGGCACATTTCCATTATATGTTAACTTGATCAACCACATGCACTATTATACCAAAGAGATTTAGTGCTCACATGTACTATTCTGCCAAAGAGATTTAGTACATCACAAATGCACTATTCTGCCAAAGAGATTTAGTGCTCACATGTACTATTCTGCCAAAGAGATTTAGTACTTTCATCAATGCACTATTCTACCAACGAGATTTAGTGCTATCATATAATGGACCAGATATCTTATGTTTCATGTGTTCATAGCAATAAGTATGGAAAAACAAGCAACATATCATACAAGACAATCATTTCAAACAATACCATATGCCAAGTCTTTACTACCATATAACACAAGCATAATTTATAATAAGCCAAGTAAGAGGTAATGGCGTACCTTGATTAAGACACATCTAATCACACATATTCCTCATGTCAACTCTAACCTTGGTCAACCCTGATAAAGACAAGACCATATACTATCATCAGGTTCTTATCATTTTACATCTCATCTTAACCCTAATCGTATCCATTTTAGGGTCTGCTTACTCATTTGGATATGTGCACCATTACTTGTATTCTTATCTTATAATTATCTCACTGATGTCATATTCCAGATTACATCTCATTATCAAAGTTCATCATCTGAACATTAGGTTCAATATCCTTTTTGTGCACATTAATTAATCCTAGGTTACATCATTAACCTAGATTAGGGTTTTATAACATGCTTTAAGATTCATCTTCATATAACATGGATTTTGTTAATCATTATGATCTTATAATTAAAACTGAGGTTCAATATACTGATATGAGCTTTCTCTGTAAATTTCATCATTTATAGAGCACGTATGTTTTTATTGCATTTTATTAGGGTTATTAGCCCTAATTAGACATATTAAGAAAATTACATGATTTTGTACATCATCATGACCACAACTGACATCATATGCAATATAAACATGAAATATGATTTACAGGTGTTTTCTCATATTTTAGGGCATCATTTGATATTTATTATCCATCAAATGAGCATTTCACATCTTACATGATATCACTATTATTAATGCATCAAAAGCAGGATATTATGCTTCCATCTTGTTCTATGCATTTTTCTGAGAATTTTGGTATATTACATGTATTTTTCTGATCATCGAGCTAATTTCTATGAATTATACAAGATATGAGAATTATTTAGGATTTCTTACCTTTAGGCCAATCAAACGTTGCCATGTGTCCCACAAGGGCACGACTTTCAGCTCTTGGCTTACACTGAGCCGCGGTTCGCTGGATCCGGTTCAAGGCACTCTTGGTCTGCTTGAAAAGGGTCGGCCGATTTAGGGGTATCTCTCTCTCTGGTTCCATGCGATACACGACCATGTTCTTCCGTGAACAGGCACCACTGCCGCCGGGTTGGTCTCGCTTGTGTGGGCTCTAAGCTTCTGCCCAAGCCACCGCCGCCGCAAGTGGCTCCGGCAAGCACACAACAAGGCTCAGGGATGTCTCAGTTCTGGGTGTGCCTGAGCATTGAGCTCGCTCTCAAGCGCTGTCTCCGCAGCTGCGTTCTCGGGCCCTTCATCCTGGGCTCGTCTGAAACCTGAGGGGGAAACTCCATTCTGATGTGCGAGGGTCGTCGTCGCAAGCCTTATCGCCAATGCTGCAGTGAGGTCCCCCTCCTATAGGTTGGCTCGCTGCTGCAGGACTCCAAGGATCTCGCCCTTCACGCAAAAGTCTACCCGCTGCCACCTCGGCAGGACTCCGATGAGAAATCAAACCCCACCGGTGAGCGTGTGCCCGATCTCCGTCTCTCCCCCGCATTTTCACATGGTCACGACTGTTGCCCAGCCGTCATCGTGATGCTGGACCTTGTCCATGGCCACCGGTGATGACCTCTACTGATGAGTAGTCTGGTCTCTCTTCACACTTCCAGTCTTCTACTCTAACGGCTTCCTCTCACGATGCTCCCCATCTGTGAGATGCGATTGATAATTAGTACAGATGGGGAGGTGGGACTCCCTCCCTCGTCTCGGTTCTATCCACATTCTCAAAGCCAAGACCACATCGTGCGGTGATGGGAAGTTGTTGCCTTGTCCTTCCCCATGTCTCACGTTTGACTGAAGGTAAGAGGAGAGTGTAACACTGTCCGATGATATCTAAGGGATAAGATGAGCTCTCGTGAAGGCCGATCTGTTGCTCATTCATGCACATGTCACAGCCACCTAACCAAACTAGGTGTATCACAACTTATGGTTGGAAGATATTAGACCTTGATGCATGGTATCTAAAAAAACACATCATCACTATATTCGTACCTAAGTAACTCCATCTAGGAATATCAAGAGTTATGAAACCATGTACATAGCCTTTTGTTATCATACCATACATATCTCCCCAAATCTTGGTCCCAAAACTCAACCATTTCCCACTCAATTAAATTCCAAAAAAGTCTTAAACTTAAGAATTACCATCATGATTTCAATACCAAATAATATCCATGCTTTATCAAATTACTTGGGACTACTTTAAATTACTCAAACCCACATGAATTGACCTATGTCATTGAACATTTGAAGATTCCAAAAGTTCAGTCTATCACAATCCCTCTGCCCACATTAGTTACGGGTGTTTGAAGTTTCTTAGGTCACGATAGTTATTATCGGTGATTAATTGAAGATTTATCGAAGATAGCCAAGTCCCTGTCCAACCTTTTGATGAAAGATGTGAAGTTTGACTTCATGGATGAGTGCATGAAAGTGTTCTCCAATCTGAATGACGCTTTAGTTTCCGCACCCATTCTCTAGTTTCCTGACTGGAATCTTCCTTTCAAGCTCATGTGCGACGCCAGTGACTTTGTTATTGGTGCAGTTCTTGGCCATAAGAAAGACAAAAAGCACCTCTTAATCAAAGAAGGAATCCAACGCCACATCGGCGTCTGGAACTTCTACACGATCAGAGACTTCAAAGTCCAAGAAGTGCCGAGAAGCGGAAATAGCGCCTTCATCATCCTGCACGCCATGGAACTGCTAAACATCTTCAGATATGTCAGGCAGCTCCATAACATTGATTTCTATCATCTTAGGAGCATCTACACGCTGTTGTTAATCAAGGATGTGTGTTATTTCCAAGATTAAGGACTTCCAGAGGAGATGCTGGAAATAGATGCATGAACTGAATCTTCCCAGCTCGACAACCCTCCATGGGAAGAAGTCAAGAGCACATACATCTACAGGATAGGAAAACATATAGAGAACTTGCGGGCCGCACTCTCCATTCACGGTGCGACTCCTGAAGGTGAGTCTGCTTCGCCTTCCATCTCCTTGTCCCTAATCAACAACTTTGACCGGTTCACATGCAATTCCCTATCTCAAGAACAAGTCAATGAAATCCTTCTCTGACTTGCTGATTCAAACACCGAAGATGTCATATATGAAAACGACAACATAGTGGTCCCGCTCGATGACCTGTAGGACTTAGTTAAGGTAGGAGGATGTCTAGAAATGATGGTGGCATTAGCTTACATCCTGATCCTATAAGAGAAGTTCGAACACGCTCACATCGCCCATCCAATGTTGTTCGACGATTTATGCCTTGCTGATGAATCAAGAGCGTTCCAACTGTTCCAGCTACACTTAAAGAAGTGTCTGTCGCACCTCATCTTCTTGCTCATTCTGCATGACAACCACTGAATGCTTATGATGGTGTTCACCCATCTACATGTTAGTTTCGTCTACAACAGTTCTGACGCCAATAGTAACAACCCGACGGAGTGTACAACCATGCCGGTGACATCCCTCAAGCGCTTAGAAAGGAAATATCTCGAGGTGGCGTCTTTGATCAAGCCATATTTAGAGAACCTGATGGATGAATGGCACGATCTACAATTCTGCCTCTACAGTCCACAACAAGTCCCACAATCAAATGACTTCGGCATCTACATGCTACATTGGATCCTCGACACGGTGGCCCCCAAGAAGATGCCAGATAAGCTCCACGACATAGCCTACCACAGCGAACACGGAGAGTACATCATGGAAATCTTATCTACTGAGGGATCCCACCACTACTGAACCCTCACTAAATTATGCTTATCCTTTCCTATTCACATTAGTGAGGGAGGTACTCAACATTTCCCCCCTTTTTACTTTTCTATTTTTCTTACCATACTTTGTATATACATACATACATACAAATGTTTGATAGAGAACAATACATACACAACTGCTTGTCTCTAAAAATCTGTACAAAATTCTTTATAGTAAAAATTTGGTACAACTTCTTCCAATTCATTATCTCCGTATCTAAGGTGGTGCATATTTCTATTTTTCCCTTTTGAAAACGATGTCTCAAGTGACAAAGGCTACTACTTTTATATGCCAGTTTTGAAAAATAATCTTGCAACAGCCAAGAGATGTGCATGTGAAGGAAAAAACTTCCCAAATAGTGAACCCCCTCTTTTTCCTACCCATCAAAAACCCCAAAAATATGGAAAGCCTTATAAAAGTGAATAAAAGCGTGAAAGTTGTGCCCCCAAAAAAAATACCACACTTGTCTTTCCAAAAGTACCCATCTTTAGGCATGGTAGATCCGGGGAAGTGGTACCTAGGATGTGAAATCACTTCTCTAAATCCAACTGGCTTGGACTACAAGGACCACTTGCCCATTAACGGACCCTTACCTAGATGGACTAATGGGAAGAAAGAAAAACCCAAAAATCCTTAAGCCTCCCCAAAAATCCCACCTTCCACTCCCAAGTTGTTTGGTGTGAAAGATAACTTTGAAACCATGCACCAAAAGTCTCATCGAAGCTGAAGAGAAATTTTTTGCTTAAATAAGGCAAGAAAAATAAAAGTATGTTGCTCGTATTAGACATAATTTTCCTCATGGCATCTCAAAAATTCTTTTAACCCCTTGTTCGAAGACTACATCTGGCTTTGAAGAAGTATCACAAACAAAATTTTAAAGTAGATTCAAATTGATTGGGGACAATAAAAATGCTAAGTTTGGGGGAGTTGATAACACCCATTTTATTGCTATTAAAGCCGATTTTTCACTATCAAAACTGACTCCAAACCTATCCTACTCTCCATTTTATCTTATTATTTAAATAGAAATAACCCGCACTATGCTCCTAACAATATTTCCCATCTTTTGTAGAGTTTCTACTTTTATTTTCCCATCAAAAGAATGCTAATAGGCCTGTCCCGACCCCATCCACAACAAGCAAGCTGTCCCAGCCCTTCCACTAATGAGCGACACACCCCTTACCTGTCAATGTCACTGCCCGATATGGCAACACCCTGACACGGGTGCATCACACGGGGAGACTCTGATGAACGGTATGCCATCTACCCGACATGGAGCCTTGCCCACCATGACTTGTCAACTTGATGGAGTCTATCACACGATAAGGCTACCCTTCATAGCAACAGCCCGCCAGAGCCTCAACTTGACATGATCGAGCACAATTTACTCGCAACCCGACACATGATGGGCCCCCACCAGCCGTGTCGAGCGACAGACGTATCAGCCCTCTCTCAAAGCCACATTAACGGAGCAGAGGAAGGACACATGGCCCAATGAGGGCCGCAACTCCCACCAGTTGCTGCCTATAAATTGCAGCTATAGGACTTCGATGGGATGGGTTGAAACCAGAGGAGAGCTAACTTCATGAGCAAAAAGGAGCTAGTGCCCCGAGTTCCCAGGCATGCCAGGTGATACTAGGTGAGCACACCCCCGACCCGAGAGGAGCTGGAGGAGTTCACTTAGATTCTCATCTCTTTAGTCGCAGAAACACAATATGACTATCTGGGACACCTCCGCGTGCTAGGTTCCTTGTTGGTCCTCAACACAAGACAACCCGCCCTTCTACCCCCGAAACAAGGAACCCGAGAACCTAAGTGACACTAACCCGACACATGTATTATAGGACATGAAACCGAACCCGATATGGACTACCGTTACGGTGTGCTTCCCGACAGGACTGGCTACCCAACACATCCATATCGGGTAGGGAGTCCTTTCCCTATATGCCCTTACCCGTTGCGGCTCAAGACCCCACACAGTCGAGAGCTCGACATAGACATATCCGGATATGGCTCGTGCCCAGTATCAGGTTAGCCACACCTTAGCGGTCCACTGTTGTATGTCAACCTCCTACATCAAGGAGGCCGACACCTATCTTCCCTTTTTCAACATTTTACTTTCATTTACTTATGCATTGTAACTAAAACCTCTTCATATATCTAAGCTTATTGGAATCTGTGGAGTTTATCTCATATTGTTCTATGTATGGTTCCTTTTTGTTGGATGATTTCTTTATAGCATCTGAACTCTAGTCTCTTCTGTTAGATCACGCTTTTGACTAGCTATCAAATCATGTTTCTCGCTTAGACTCTATTGAGATAGGGAAGTTTCAACTCTAGAGTTTGGTCTGATCCGGGTGTACGAGAGTACCCAGGTTTAGGGCTGCCCCAAATTATCTCACCACTCTAGTCTATGTCCACTACCCTTGAGAGAGGGAATTGGTACATGGTTAGAGACATCCTCTTTGAGAGAAGAGAATGTTGGGTGTTTTCTGTTGCTGCCTATTATGCTTAAGTTTTCTTCCTTCATACTTAACCTTAGCAATGGCTTTATCTCCTCGATTTTTGATATATAAAACCTATATAAAAACTGCTAACCCTAAAACTTTAATCTTTCTGGTAACTCCCTTTGGAGATAGGCTTTTGGTTTAATTCTTTAAGGTTCTTTCGTATTATTACAAATCTACCTTTTTACCCCTTTTGATGTGCTTAGATAAGTAAAACTTGAGTTCTGAAGCGCCATTCTTCCTATCCCTGTGTTTGACCCCAAAATACTTCGACCCTGTGCTAGTTGTAAGCGTCTTAAACATTTAGGTAATATAATTTTAAAAGTTCAATAACCTAGACAAGACTCCATTCTTGGACCCACGTTTAAGGCTCGTCAGTCTTTCCCACCGCACACTTGGAAAAGGATCTCAATAAAACCCACCTCATTGAGGAAGGCCCAATAACCATATCTTGTGGGTATGTTCTACCTCTTCATTAAGATGGCATCCATGTTCTTCTGATCTTCGTTGACTTAAGCCATGCATGCCCGCTTTGGCACCATCAAATTGGCTCCTCCCGCCAATGAAGCTTCCCTTCTAGTAGCCATGAAGAGAAAGAAGATGAAGAAAGAGCTCGGTCAAGAGTGTGGTCATCGTGGAGCTCTAGTGCTTTTGGAAATGTAGAGGATATGGTTTGGGTGTGTTTGAATCTCTCCTTTTATAGTTTTGATCTTTCCTGACTCGTTGTGTCGGTACCAATACAGAAAATATCTGTGGCACTAACACCTTCCCTAATCCATGGGTGTCGATATCAACCTTTGGTACCAATCATTTGTGGATGTTGACGTATCAACACATGAATATATCTTCATGGACAGTACTGACATTATTTTAGTGGTACCAACATTTGGTGTGAGTCAGTGGATCAATGCCACTAATTGTTGGATAGACGTGATCTTGCTTGTCGATTGAAAACTAACAGATTCATTTTTCTAGAGTTGGTTCCACCAACAATGGGGTAAGTGGAACTGAGTTCCCCCCTCAATATATCAAACTTGGAGCATCCTCTTGGCATTGGTGCTACTAACTTTAGGGTCGGTAGTACCGATCCCTGTGTAATGACCTTGGCTTTTGTTTTGCAACAAATTGGTGTCACTGACTTGGTTGTCAGTGGTATCGAGATTTTATCTCTCGTCCCAGTGGTTTTTGATGCAGAATCGGTGCCACCGACTTGGGATTCGAGTGGTACCAACTTGCTCTCTAATTCTCCTATTGCATTGCTCTCCAGAATCGGTGGCACATATGTCGGTGGTACTGACTTGCTACCTGCCCGCACAACAAACAAATATGATCAAAATACCTCTTTTTTATCTGAAATGTCTAGTAATTAGAATACAAAGTATAACCATGAAAACTCCTACAAAGATTGTAAAAGACAAAAACTAAGGTATGATAAAATAAAATTGGGTTGCCTCCCAATAAGCATCCTTGTTTTATGTCATAGGCTCGATGACCAAATCATGCAACACATCAATGAAACTCAAGGAGCTTCAACTTCTCTCCCTTATGTATCAAATCTCCCCCATAGTAGTGTTTCAACCACTTCCCATTTATGAGAAATTATCAGATCCATAACTAATCTCCACTACTCCATAAGGGAACACCTTAACCACCACAAATAGACCACTGCATCTAGACCTGAATTTTCTCAAATGCAATTTCATTCTAGAATTGAATAGAAGCACCTTTTGTCTTGGAGTACATAATCTATGCAATATATGGTGGTCATGGACCTTCTTGTTTCTTTCCTTATATATCATCGTTCTTTCATAGGCATCTAGTTCGAGCTCATCCAATTCATTGAGCTCCAACATGTGTTTCTTTCCTACAACACCAATATTGTAATCGGCTTCCTCAAAGCCCACTTGGCTTTGTGTTCCAATTCTATAGGTAAATGACATGTTCTCCCATAAACCAACCTTAATGGAATTGTTCCCATTGGTGTTTTATAGGTTATCCTATATCCCCTAAGAGTGTCATTTAATTGCATGCTCCAATCGGTCTTGTTTGTTGAGGCTTTTTTTATAAGATATTCTTAATCTCTCTATTAGACACCACAACATCACCTTGAGTCTATGAATTATATGAGGTTCGTAATCTATGCCTCACACCATACTTATTCAATAAAGCTCTGAACTTTTTATTAGTGAATTGAGATCCTCCATTTCTTGTCATCATTCTCAACACCCCAAACCTCTTGAAAATATGGTTCTTCACAAATTTGCAAATAACATGTGCATCATTTGTGCGGGTTGGAATTGCTTCTACCCCTAGACACATAGTCAATTGCAAGAAAAATATATTAATTTAACTTAGAAGACACAAAGGGTCCCATAAAATCGATTCCTATAAACCAAAAACCTCAATTTCTAGAAAAATGTTTAGGGGCATTTTGTGTCTTCAAGATATATTCCATTCCCACTAACATACATCACAATTTTGCACAAAATTATAAGCATCTTTAAATAGATGCCCAATAAAAGACACTTTCTAACACCTTGGTCGTCGTCCTTGAGCTAGCATGGTGTCCCTTAGTAGGTAGGGAGTGACAATGTGCCAATGTGCTCTCAAACTCACGTTCAGGCACACACTTCCCCAAAATTCCATCCCTACATTGTTTGAGTAAGATTGGGTCATCCCACACATATAATCTCAAGGAGTGGATAAAGTTCTTCTTATATTGATAACCTTAATCCTTTGGCAACTCATTGCATGCCAAGTAGTTTATAATATTTGCAAACTGTAGGTCCTTGCTTTGCATGGGGAACATTTATTCATCAAGAAACTCCTCAACAATGGGTATTTCTATGTCCTTATCATTCACTCTCTCCATCCCAGAGAAATGATTGGCTACCACATTATCTATCCCTACCATATCCTTGAGTTCTATTTCAAATTCTTGCAATAGCAAAATCCAATCTGATCATTCTAGGTTTTGCATCTTTCTTGTGTAATATATATTTTATCTATGCATGTTCAGTTTAAAATATAACACCTACCCCAATAAAATATTGGAAAAAAATTTCAAAAGTAAACACCATAGGCAAAAGCTCAATTTTGTTTGTAGTGTAACTAAGTTGGGCATCATTGAGGGTTTTTGACACATAATAAATAAAAGTGGGGGGTTTATCTTTGTATTGTCCTAGAACAACCCCTACCGCATAGTCTGATGTGTCACACATGGGCTCAAATGGTTGGCTCCAATATGGAGCCCGTACCATAGGTGTGAAGACCAATTTCTCCTTCAACACCTCAAAACATTCATGCATTGCTCATCTAAATTAAAACTGACATCTTTATTTCACAATTTGGAAAGAGGTTTTGTAATCTTTGAAAATCTTTTATGAAACATCGATAAAAGTCGGTGTGTTCTAGAAAACTCTTAATGACCTTCACCAATGATGGTAGAGGCAACTTGAAGATCACTTCTATTTTTGTTGTATTGAATTCCATTTCTTTATTGGACATCTTATGTCCCAAAACATCCCTTCACTCACCTTTATGTTGAATTTCTCCCAAATAAACACTAGATCAGTGTCCTCACACCTTTATAACACTTTATCAAGATTGCCAAGGAAGTCTTCAAATGACTCTCCATACACTAAAAAATCATCCATAAAGACCTTGAGAAATCTCTAAAAAGTATTCGGTGCATTAAAAAGGCTAAAAGGCAACCATCGGTATGCAAACATGCCATAAGGACAAGTAAAGGTATACTGCTCTTGGTCTTGTGGCTTGATATAAATCTGATTATACCTAGAACACCTATCTAGAAAACAAAAATAACAATGGTATGCGAGTTGCTCAAGGATTTGATCAATAATGGGAAGTGGAAAATGATCTTTAAGAGTGGTGATACTTAATCGGTGATAATCAATACACACACGCACCCGATCACTAATCCAGTAGAGATCATCTCATTCACTGAATTAGTTGTGATTTTTATCCCCCTTTCTTAGGAACAACTTGGGTTGGGCTAACCCAGTTCGAATTAGATATATTATAAATTATACCCACCGAGATCAGCTTCAGTACCTCTTTCTTTACTACCTCGTTCATGATTAGATTGAGACATCATTGAGGTAGTACTATCGGTTTGTATCCTTCTTCAATTATAATGTTGTGCTGGAAAAAGCTAAGGGACATGCCCTTGGTGTCTGCATAGACCACCCAAATGTTCCTCAGTGGTTGTTTAGCACTATAAGAAATTGTTCCTCCTCATGCACACTCAATGAATATATACTTCAAATGTGGAGGAAGTGGCTTCAACTTGAGCTCTAGATGGCACTACAATGACTAGAACAATGGTGGTGGGGGTGGTCCTAGATCTTCATAGTGCATGGTGTATAAGCATGGTAATGGCTTTAGAAACAAAACACACTCCTCCGGTGAGTGACAATGATAATAATCATCCACCAAGTTATGAATGCCTCTAATGGTAGATTTGGATATGCTATGGTGAGAGTGAAGGATGATGCATATTCAATTGTCATTGGGCATGCTTCCTCCTCTTCATCGTTAGGGTACTTCACTACCTTTATCAAGGAAACCTGCTTAGTATTCTCAATGATATCTACTACCAAAGTGCCTTATTGAACCTTCATCATGACATGATCCCTATCTAGAAATGACTTTCCCAGAAATAAAAACACCTCATTATTCAACTACTGCAACATGTGGCAATGTTCCTTCTCATCAGCCTTAGGTTGATAATCTGGCATTTGTATTTCAAAGAGGTCATCTTGAATATACATTGTCAATCTTCCTCTTCCCAACTCTAGGATAATGTCTTCCTTAGATTGGAATTACCTCCCTAACAATAGTCCATGCCATGGTCATCATGCACCTCCATTACAAAATCTGCTGGAAAAATAAATTTATCCACCTTAACCAAAACATCCTCACATATACTACTTGGCCTCACCACTAAATTGTTAGCCAATTGCATAGTCATGTTGCTTTTACTGGATTCCTTCAACCCCAATTTCTTGAATGTTGTCAAGGGCATAATATGTATGCTTGTCCTAAAGTCACATAGAGCCCCACCAACTTGATCTTCTCGATGTAACATGTTTTACTAAAGCAACCTAGATCTTGCCTCTTTTGTGGCGATCTCCTCTGTATAAGTGCAGTGACCTCCTCCTTCAACAATTTGCCATATCATGGAACATGTTCTATAGCATCTATTTTAAGTATGTTGACATGAAGCTTTCTAAAAGTGTCCAAAAACTTATTAAACTATTGGTCAACCTTCTTGGCCTTCAAGCTGTTAGGGAATGGTAATGGAGCTACCAACTTCCTCTGGTGAGGTGGAACATATGAGTTGTTCTTGGCTTCCTTTTCCTCTTTAATTTCTTCCACTACTTCCTTCTCCTATGATGTGGTGTCTGGCTCAAGGGAATTAGTAGCTGACACTGGTCTGTGATATTTGCATTGTTATTTACTTTTAGGATGGTCTTTTGTTCATTCAACAATTTCTTACCACTATGGAGTAATTCTTCTTTCGTCCTGCTGGTTACTAGATGGAATGACAGTATTCACAGATACTCATTGTTGTCATGGTTTCTTCAAGGATTCTACTTCTACTACTATATAAGAAATTTGGTTTTCTACGTTGCATATATGTGCTTCTTGATTCTAAAAGTCCCTCTGCGTTTGACCTATGATAGTCTTTTTCTCACTGACCAACTTCCCTAGCATGTCCTCTATGCGGTCTATCTTACTAGGGCCCCTATCTTGCTGATGCTTCTTTTGTGCACTGCCCTGATGTGGCTTGTCCTATTGTGCTTGAGACGGGTCCTGCTTAATGTTTTTGGGATCCTTCCATGATAATTTAGGACCTTCCTCCAAGAATATTCATTGTTACCCCTGTAGTTGTGCTTCCGAATATACATGCATTGTTCTTCTTCGCCTCTAGGTGAACTTCTTGATTTTTGGTCTAGTTTCTTGGCAAGTTTTTCCATATTCTCTTTCAGTATTGGGATCTCTCTGGACACTCCAAGGCTTCTAACTATCTTTGGAGTTCCTCTTTCCTCTCCCATGACTAGTTTTTGGCCATGTTCTTTGAGACTGTGGCACCTAGACGCCTCAACATTTAGAAAAATCCTGCTCCTGCACTATCAAGTGTGGTTCTTTCCCTATTATACAACATGTATTAGAAATTATTTGCTTGTCCATATGGGTCAATCCCATGGTTAGAGACCTTCCTTAGCATATTTTCGAACCTCTCCCATGCTTCAGTGTAAGACTCTTCTGCATGCTGCTTAAAATTGAAGATCCGCCGACTAATTCATGTGTCTTCTATGGAGGGAAGTATCTTTCAAACAAGGCGTCAAACATTCCATTCCATGTGGAGATAGATTATGAGGGTAGACTTAAAAACAAAGCCTTTTCCTTATCTTCCAATGAATATGAAAATACCTTCAAGTAAATTACTATCATTGACACCCTATGAATCTTCATCATGTCACAACTTTCCATGAAGTTATTGATATGATACATTGGATCCTCCATATTGTTCCCATGAAAAGGCTGTGATTTTATAAGTGCTACCAGTCCTGGATCAATTTTATATCTTCACACATTTTCTACATTCTTCATGATGGGTCCCAATTATGCAGTAGTTGATGAAGTCTTGATCTTTTCCCAGACTATTTGTCCAACTTCCACGCTTCCATCTCCCATTGCTATCTGTTCTTGTTGTATTGCCTCAGGTGGTGGTGTCTTAGGGGGTGGTGATTGGGTAAGTCTCCCCAAAAAATCATTGTAATCTACTATTGAACAAAGTTCCTCTAGGCTAAAGCTAGGTGGGTGACGTGTATTTTACTACGCGCTTAAACGCAAGTATACGCGTCGAGTAATATAGGCCTTGTGAGGCCCGAGTTGAACTCAGGGATACGTGAATTATTGGGGACTTTTACTAACTAATCGCAATCAGCTAGACCGATTAACAAAGTAGGGTTTTGTTGTTCAAATTAAAAAGAAAATAAAAATCAAACAAAGAAAACAATCGATTAAAGGTTAATTTAATCAATTCAAAGGGTTATCTTTAGGATGGCGGTTTCACCGCGGGTCAACATTGTATTAGGTTTCATATAATTCCTCACGCTTCTCTCTCTATCCGGGTAGTGGCCTGAATACAGAATTACCCACTGTCGTGGTGTAATTCACTACTTAGGTTTAGGTTGATTCCACCGTCGTAGTAATCATTCCCCTAAACTAAGCGCATTAAAAACGGTCTCTCAGTTCCCACCATTAATCTTACAACTCCTTTGTCAAAGGTTTTATTAATTAATGTAGAATTCGTCTCTTTTCAACCGTTAATCCTTCTGTCGAAGTGATTAAGGGTGTTAAATTATTATTATGGTGATCAAGCATAACAATAGAAATGGAGAAAACGAATCTATACCACGGATTTGAGAGAAAAATATGAATTATTGATATAAAAAATGTCATACAATGCATTCCCGGGCTACTCCCGGTCCTAAAGATTGAGGGTTTTAGCCTCTCATGTTCATCTCACACGAATACATGGTAGAAATTGGGGAATTCATAAGAAAAACGGGAAATAAATGGGAAAACCCCTGAACGGAGAAGAACCGGTGGATCCTTGGCGTAGAACACGAGCTTCCCCGCCTGTCGGTGGTGGAAATCATCTTCAGCAGCGTCTGAATCACCCGGGATGAGCTTCTCGGCCTCCGTTCTCCTTTCTCTCCCCCTCGGCACTCGTGCAATAAAAATGAGATGCTGATCTCCTGTGGGCGGTCGTCATTAGGTATAAGTCCCTAATTAGGTCGTCAAATAACAACAGCCGTCCGATCGAGATCAAAACAGATCCAACGCATATCCGCCGGCGTCGATACCATCGACCCGCGTCGATGGTATCGACACAGCGGATTAGCGGCAACTTTCCTTTCTTTTATTCTGAGCGCCTGCGGTGATCTCGATACCATCGACTGGGGTGTCGATGGTATCGACTCCTGTAGCGTTGGTTTTGTCTTTTAGCGACGCTGTAGCTCTCCTTGTGTCGATGGCATCGACTTTCGTCGATGGTATCGACTGCATCCTCGCCAGCAACCTAAAGTGATCTCGATGCCATCGACTTAGGTGTCGATGGTATCGACTCTGTATTGCTCTTCTCGGCTGACAACCTGTTGCTTGGTCGATGGTATCGACTTCCGTCGATGGTATCGATGGAAGCAGATACTTGTTTTTCCTGAAATTTCACAACAGGACCAAGTAAATCCACACAATTTATAATAAGATGATAAATAATGCTCAAAATAGTAAAACAAAGGGGATTTGATATAATATGATGGCAAAGACCAAATTAAGTGAATTATGCAATATTATCCATGAAAATGAGTAATTAAGGCACAAAACACATATGAAATAGGTCTCTAAATGTGACTCAAAATCATCGCATCAGTGGGGTTGACTCGCTGTAATATGTGGTCCTTGTCTGAACCATGCACTAGCTCCTGCAAATAATTGATGAATGTGACAACTGGATACTAGTGATTAAATGGATATTTTGAATTCAGATTGAAATTAATGAAAAACATGGTGGCCTACAGTGGCCGATCACAAAGCACATAGTGCAGGATTGACATTACCCCGACAATGACACTAAAAACTTGATGTGTGTTTACTATTCTATGACTCGTTTAGCTAAAAAAATTGTGGCCTAGAGTGTTCGCTCACATATCAAAGTATTATAGGCCAATAGAGGCCTAAATATTGAACTCAGGGAAACTTGAATCCAAACACTACTATTAACTATGACTCGATCAGATAGACCTTTTGAAAAAGGTGATTGAGTGATTAATTGCCTAATTGCAAGAATTAAAACCAAATTAATGAGGGTGTGATAAAAAATGCAACAAATCCCCTAGGAATACAGTTTCACTATTTTTTATACTTCATTTAATGTTACTTATCAATATTTAGTTCTCCTAAACCTAGACAAAGGGATATGTAGCAAGAATTACCCACTCTCGCATCGTAATTCACTACCTAATCTAATATAAATCCCACTCTCACAGTGACTTAATTATTTGTTGGGTGCTTTCATGAATCCTCTGGGTTATACCCTTCATAGCTTTAAGCCCTCTCTCGAGGGGCAGTCTAGGATATGTAAAACTATGTCTTATCCAACCCTTAATCCCTCTCTCAAAGCAATCAATGGTCTAATAAATCAACTACGGTGATGAAGTATAGATAATTCATGAAGCAATCATAGATTCATGTCTAGAATTTAGGAAAAACATATATATTAACTCATATTGTCAAGTACAACACAAAACCGAGCTACTCCTGGGTCCTAAGGAATTAGGAGATTAGCCTCGCTTGATTTTAGTTTCCATACACATAGACAGAGGAGAGGAAGATGAGTAAAACACTAAATAATTAATGGAAACCCCTAGATAAAATGATCCAGATGACTCCCTCTAATGAATGTGATGTTTTTCTGTCCTCTGGCTGCAAATCAGTCCACTAGAGCTGCTCAAATCATCCAGACCATAGCTTTCTCCTCTTCTTTCTCTTCTCATTATTATCCTTTGTTGTAAAATGAACTCAATCATGATAATTAGGTCTAGCCGAAATCCTCCCTGGTCACAAGATTGACTTAGGGCATCATTCAGTTGTGGCCGTTGGATTAGTCAAAATCTTTAATCTCATATGATCATGACAAGTCAGTACCACAGACGGAATGTCAGTGGCACCGATTCATCTTCTGGGTCACCACTTCCATGAATGTAGGTACTACCATTTGAGGCATCGATAGCTTTGAATTGCTCCCTGACATCTCCTGACAAAATTTCTATATATGCTTTGGTACCACCGATAGGAGGTCGGTAGCACTGAATGACTTTGGATGAGTTACTATCTACCAAGTCGGTAGCACTGATTCTATTGTTGGTACCAACGAGCATCTTTGACTCATGCCTATCCTTTTTCTTCAATTTTTGGTACCACAGTTAATGATATCGGTAGCACCAACTTGGAGGAATTGTCAATTCACCTAGAATTCAATAAAGAAGACATAAGTCCCATAACGTATAATAAATCAGTATGAAATGATGGAGATAGACAATAATTGATGCAAATGTATGTTACAAGCCAATAATGGCAAACCATGAACAATTAATGTCAAAATGAGTAATTATGCATGAAATACATAATAAAATACCATCTGAAAAGCAAATAATATTCATTGCATCATTGTGATACATGGAGACTTACTATGAGTGATGTAGATGGGCTTGTCCCTCCTACCAGAATAGATATCATGGACACTTGATAAGGAAGAGTTAGAAACACATGGTCATGCTCATGTGAGAGAATATGTGATATTCAGCTCATGTGCATCTCAATAGTCTGCTCTAGTTCAAGAAACATAGTTTGAATATTAAGAGGATGATGATGATGAAAATTCCATGCCTCACATTCAATGTAAATATCCGAGACAAAGGAACTATACAATCACAAAAACTCTTATCACATATTTAGATTATAGTTGTTCTCCAACATTCCTATTGCATAGGTAGGAATGATCAATTTCTAGATACCACTTAGTGCATGTGATGTCATAATATGGTTATTGACATTCACTATCAACATAATTTGGGACCTATAGGATCCCAAGGATAGGATACTCTTAGAATAGGAGTTTAATAATGGACAAGATTCAATTTAGTTACTAAAGTGTTTAGGTAATAAAAATAAATAATATTGGTTGTTAGTCGACCGAGGGAAGTGTCTAGTCGACCGACTAGTGTGTCGGTCGATTGGCTGTTGTACCAGTGGACTAACTAGATTGTGCTGACTCTGGTTGATGGAACTAGTCATTCAATCGATTGAAATGTTCAATCAATCAACTAATCAATATTACCCATAGATAGTCATTGTATCTAGTCTACCGATTGGAGTGTCTAGTTGTATGACTTGGACAAATATGAAAGTTAGAATGAGACAAACAATTTAATGTTGGCCAAAACACATGAATTGATAGCTACAATAAAACTAGTGTTATTGGACAATTGACCACTAGCCAATCGATTGACTAGACTGGCCACTCCATCGATTGGTCATGCAAAATGATGAATGTATATTCTTCCCATTTTTAGTTACATTTTCTATCTATTTTAGCATTCATATAGATTAGTTTTCATTAGAATAGCTTTTTTTATCTACTTATGTTTTTATGTTAATTTGTAGGAATTTGGTACATTTCTTGACCCTTTTTGTAAGTTTTAAATTCTATCACTCTGTAACAAGTTTGCCTAGGGGGTCCCACTAAAAATTGACCTTCAAAATCATCAAGTCATCAAGCCATCAACTCAATGCTTTCCAGCCCTATCAATCTTCCAGGTTGATGACCCATCAACACATTGGTCGACACTCGAAAGGTCACCACTCAATAACTCGATGTCAACAATCGGTCAGCAGTTGACAATAGATCATCACATTGGTCAACAATCCGGTTGACATACTTATCGACATACACAATTACTCAACAACCCTATTGACCCTCAACTTTGACAATATCGTTGACTGACAGACTGATGAATGGAAGTCTAAAAGCCATCGACCCTCAAGTTTGACAGTCCTGTCGACTGATGGATCCATCAATCAACATTGATCGAAAGTGTTCGACACTTATAGGAAACACAAGAGGTCCACAACCTCGAACCTATAAATAGGCCCCCATCACAGCCATACAACTCCTCTCAGAGATTCTGGAGCCAAAATACACAGATAGGTTGTCACTGAGATCATAGCAATGATAAGACCTATCGACCCAGCTGATCTATCTACCTAGATTGTTGACACCTATCAACCTCCAACATAGATCTATAGATCTCTTTCTGTCTATAAGTCATGGCCATCTATCTCCTTCTCCAAGGCGATCGATCTGTTCCCTGAGTTGTTGTTCATCCACCTACTCCAGCTGTAAGTCAGGGTTAATTCCTGAAGGAGAAAGAAGGAAGGAAGCCTATCGTTAGACTCCATGTCAGGCCTCTTCTTCCACCATAATGACCATGATGGCGTCCTCTTCCTCTTCTTGTGATATTAATCTCTCCATGTTGAGGTAGTAGTCTTTTCACTAGGGTGTGGGGATTAGCCCCACTACTCGTTTCTTGCAATTTCATTCATGTTCTACTTCTTGTATGAACTCATATAATTCATAGCTAATCATTTATTGCATGTTTTGTGGATTCATCACCCACTTTACCTGGTTTATTAAAATCTTTTACCGTGAGAACTTCAACATTTAAGATTTGAATATCGATTGGTTTTGGTTGACACCCTGATAAAAACTTATGATGGAAAGTCTCCAGAGTAGTGGATAGAGAATCCATAAGTAACGAGACATAGAGCTTACATGGATATCTGCTCATGCAAGTTTCTGATGCCAAAAGGGGAAACTTACATAAATCCAATTATATCTTCATGTAGGTTTGGATTTGAATGATTGTGTAGATTTGAGTAGTAGCGGTGAAACCCAGTTCTACCCTAGTGTTTCCATCCATTGATAACTCAAACTTTAATCTAGCTCTTTTCTTTCTTGTAATCTTAGATTTAACAAACAAATCTCAAATTTTGTGATAAATACTACTTCTTGCTAAGTTTCTTTGATTAGATAATTCTTAAAAACATTATCCCTTGGTATTTGATCCTTAGCTGTATTGTGATAAGATCTGTCTACTTGCGGGTGGCATTATTGCACTTCGGTTTTGGTAAACTCTAGGAATTATATTTTTGGTGAATTTTCTTGTGCGATGATAATCCACATCACACAACCACTGACCAACCATAAATTTGGCCCTTTATCTCCCCAGGGTTTGTGAAAACCTAGCCTAGTTACTCTTATATAGAGGAGGGAAGGCCAAGGCTCTAAACACACTTACACTTGACTTTTCATAGTTGTGTAACCTGAGACGAGGGAATCCCGATGAAGGGAGAGATTGAAAGGAGAAGAAGTTGATGCTACAACACTGATAAATGAATGGGAAACTCCTTTACTCAGCTCACGATGCATGACGTGGAGTTCTTAGTTGTTCGCATAGGCTATGTAGAGGAGTGGAAGATTTTGCTACTATGTTGGGAGGTCACTGGAAACTTTTGTTTGTCGTGCTACACTAGGAGGATGCTATCAACCACCATCCATGTGCTTCTTGAGAAGGAAGTACATTTCTATGCAAGGATTGTCACTAGACTAGCTTCAAGAGAACATACATCTTACACCCTCTTTCTTGATACATCTCTGTCGATGTGATATGATAGTTAGGAAATATGGACAATATTTTTTGTTTCTGTTGTCAACTTTGTCTCCACATTTTTGAACAGTGGTATCAGAGCCACTTCAATTTACAATGTATACATGTTTAATTGACATGATTGGATTTAGTTTTTTGTTTAATTTGTTTCAAGCAATGAGAACATTTAAATGGTTAATGTGTATATCCAATTAAATACCATATACTCTGGGGAATATCTAGATCATATATATATGATATGATATATTTCCAATTTATACATCTATATATATATGACATGATATATATGCAATTGACATGTGTCTCTTTAAATATTTTGATGGTGGAAGCATGTGTGCTTTTGGCCAATACCCCTTGGATATTTGTGCATGGTTGAATGGTTTATTTCCTACCTTACAAATTTGGTTTACACATGGAACGTCCTCTCCCTTTTTCCAAATGTAAATAATGGTTAATCCCCTATGCTCGCCTTGCATGTAAATTGATATATTCATCTTACATAATGTAATAAATAGAAAGGATTAATATTAGTTTACTTTTGGAAAGAGAAGACATTCTAACCAGGCCAGTCAACCTACTAGAAATCGGGTCGATTCAATAGAGGTGCCAATAGACAGGTGATGTCGGCTGACTAGAGGATCCAGACTCTTAACTACAAATCCAACCTACCAAATGGAGCAAGGGATGACCGATCAATTGGAGGCTCAATCGATCGACCATAGGATTCCAACAATTTTGTTGAGTCGCAACCTAGTAGAGTAATCGACATAGACCAATCAACTGATAGGAGGACCAACCAATCAACTAGAAGAGTCCAATCAACCGACCAACCTATTTTCAACACAAAGTCTATACTATACAAGTTGTGTATGTGATGTATGACCTTACATGGATAGAAATTTTGTGGATTCAAATAATTGTACTAGATTGGCCATAACCATCACTCATACTTTGTATTTGCATGTTTCATCTTTTGTGGGTATAGTGTGTATATTATACATACTATAAGTCTATGGTGATTGGATATTTATATGTATTTATAAATAAACTACCTCAATCAATATTAAGTCTTCTATGCTTTCCATAAGCAGCACACATGAAATGGTTGATCGAACAAGCATGGGCATGCCAAAGCGTGGTACACTATCTATGTCATGAAAGTGTGATGGTAGATATGTGGGTCAGCTAAGTAGGGTGCATTTCTATCATGTTGGATTTTGAGTCAGGCTTAACAAGGTGACCTTAATAGGATTAACTGCTTAAACCATATAGATTGAGTATGATAAGGAGTTATACATACCATCTATCTAAGAATCACATTGGATGCAATTGACAAATATGGTCGACCTTAATAATTGGTTATGGTTGTTAACACTGGTTGGGTACTAACTCAAAGTATTTTGGATCTTGGGCCACTCAAAGATTGGACACTACCATATTTTTGAATTAATAGTGAGTGCTATTGATTTGAAGAAAATTAGTGGGATGAATAGCTAATTAAAGGCCTAACTAATATCATCAATATTTTAAAATCAAATGAAAATTGTTTTGACATAAGAATTTCTTTTATAGAAATGGCAAACAAAAACACATTGTAATTGCATCCTTTGGAAGGACAGACTAAACGGGAACAAATTCCATGATTGGTATAGGACTTTGAGAACTGTTCTCACTCATGAGCATAAGCTGTATCTCTTCTATACAATAGTTCCAGAGAAATTTTATGGAATGCACTTAGGGTTGAATCGAATGCTGATTGGAAGCATTTCGATATGAACTATGAGTTGCACATGAAAACTTGGATGTTCTTGAGATGGTAACACATCTGAAGAACATGTACCAATATCATGCAAAGAACAAAAGGTATGATGTTTCCAACGCGCTCTTTGAATGAAAAATGGCAGATGGAGGTCTAGTAGGGCCCATGTGCTCACGATAATTGTGCATGTAGAAAACCTAGATAGACTGGGATTTCCTTTAGGCCCTTTAGGCCAAGACTTGGTCGCTAATATGATTCTTCAATCATTGACTGAATCATATAGCGAGTTCATCTAGTTATATTACATGAACAACTTGGATAAATTTTTGTCTGAATTGATTGGCATGTTCATAAATGCCAAGGCACAAACAAAGAAGGTCAAACCTAAATCTATGATGGTGGTCAGAATAAGGGAGTCCAACAGTGGAAGAAAAGGCAAGAAATGTTCAATGTCTAACTTGAAGCCTATGTTTTCTCCACTAAAAGATGAGGAGAAGTGTAAGTGTGAAAGATATTTGTCTTTTCCACTTGAAGGAACTCAATAAGGAGAATCAATGGATAAAGATCTCCATTTTAGGTTTATATCTAATTGAGATTAACTTTTGTACTTCTTCATCTTGGGTATGGAATGCCAAACGTGGATCTCACATTTGCTCAGATGTGCATGATCTGAAAAGAAGTAAACCTTTAAGGAAAATTAAGGTGGAACTACATGTCACAAATGGAGATAGAGTTGCTACTAGTGCAATTTGGACCTATGACTTGTCTCTATACAATGGTATTGTAATAGAATTGGAGAACTGATATTATTTACCTACCATTAATAAAAATATAATAATTATACCTTATTTATTCATGAGTGGATTTGGATTTCATATAAATAATGGACAATGTTATAAAAATGAGGACTATCATGGTTATGCCCCTATGTCTTATGGTCTATACTTGTAATATATAGAGACAAGCGTATATTATGTAAATAGCAAAAGGTCAAACTAATAAATCAAACCAAATATACCTTTAGCATAATTTTCTAGGGTACATAAATGAGAAACACATTTCTAGACTCCATAAAGATGGTTATCTAGACTCTTTTGATTTTGAATTAACAAAGACATGAGAGTCTTGTTTGTTTGTAGAGATGACAAAGGCTCCTTTCACTGAAACACTAAGAGTGTGGGTGATCTATTGGGACTCGTACATAATGTTGAATGTGGAAATTTTAGAACATATGATAGAGGTGGTTACCAATACTTCATCAAATTTAGTGATGAGCTCAATAGATAAGTTGTGTATTCAATGAAATACAAGTTGAAATCGATTGAAAATGTCAAGGATTTTATGAATGAAGTACAAAACCAACACGTAAAAGTATTAAAGAACTTCAATCCGATTGAGGTGAATAATACTTAACCCAAGAGTTTGAGACCTTATGTGAGGTCCTGGTATTGTATCAAAATGGACTTCACCTAGAACACCACAACATAATGGTGTATTAGAAAGGAGTGCTACACTGTCGCACATGGTGCGATCAATGATAAACTTTTTTGATCTTCCAACTTCCAGTCCTACACATGGTGCGATCAACGATAAACTTTTACGATCGTCCAACTTCCAGTCTAGGACATGTTCTACAAACTGCAATGGTTACACTAAACTACATACCATCTAAATCGGCTCAAAAGACACCATATGAAATATGGCATGGGAAACGTCACGATGTGTCTTTTATGAAGATTCAGGGATGTGAAACTTATGTGATAAAATAATGTCTTGAACTGCTTGGACCCAAATGAGATAAATGTTATTTTTTTATATTCAAAGGTAACCAAAGAATACTAATTTCATATTCCATCTAAAAATAATATGTTTATTGCTAGGGATGTTTTTTTCCTAAAAAAGGAAATTATTTCCACAAGAATGAGTGGGCAAAAAGTAGAACTCAAAGAAGTTCTAGACCAATAAGAAACCATTGAACCTATAGGGGTACATAAGAAGCAAGGAGAATCAAAAACTATTTTGGAGTCTCAATATCCTCATGTAACACATGAACCTTATAATACTACCAAGACAAGCCTTGAGCCTGAAATAATTGGATATCTTCTAACTCAAGAAGATGATAAGTTGGTCATAGATGATAATCCGACAACCTACCTAGAAGCTATGAAGGGCCCAAAATCAAAGAAATGTCTAGAGGTCATGATATCAGAGATCGAATCCATGTACTCCAATAGGTTATGGACCTTAGCGGATCCACTTGAAGGGGTACAACACTTAATGTATAAATGGGTCTTCTAGAAGAAGTCTGACATGGATGGTAATGTGAAAACCTATAAAGGTAGATTTCTGGAAAATGGTTTCAAACAAGTTCAAGGTGATGAAACTTCTTCACTAGTTTCCATATTCAAATCCATCAATATCATTCTTTCCATTGCAGCATATTATGATAATGAGATCTAGCAAATGGATGTCAAAACCAATTTTCTTAATGAGAATCTTCTTAAGGTTTTGTACATGACGCAACCTGACAATTTTGTAATTCTAAACAATGAAAATAAAGTCTGTAAGCAACAAAGGTCAATCTATGGATTGAAGCAAGCATCTTGGAACTAGAATCTTTGATTTGATGAGGCAATCACAAAGTTTATTTTTAGTCAAAATGAAGATGAACCCTGTGTTTACAAGAAGCTTAGTGAGAGCATAATTGTATTCCACATATTGTGTGTAGATGGCATACTATTTGTAAGGAATGACATCCATACCCTACGAAATAATTGGAAGGTACCTTATTTATTAAGGACTTAGGTGAGGCATCCTATATATTAGAAATTTAAATCTATAGAGATAGATCTAGAAGGATTCTTGGCCTAAGACAGTGTATATACATTGATAAGGTGCTAAATAAGTCAACATGTAGGACTCCAGGAGAGAAAATTTTCCCATGTCTCATGGAATTGGTCTCTCTAGAGCACAATGTACCAGTTTTTGCTAAGAACAAGAACACATGAATAAGATTCCATATGCATAAGCTATTGGATCTACCATGTATGCAATGTCATGGTACTCATCTCTATGTCTTGTATGATTTCAACATGACAAGAAGGTATCATTTTGATCATGGTGAG
This sequence comes from Alisma plantago-aquatica, assembly GCA_963693085.1. Lineage (NCBI taxonomy): Eukaryota > Viridiplantae > Streptophyta > Magnoliopsida > Alismatales > Alismataceae > Alisma > Alisma plantago-aquatica. The sequence continues at coordinate 204,919,129 of OY856412.1, read as the reverse complement.
AGTCATTGGCTTGTCATAAAGAACATCCTAAAGTTCTTGAGAAGAACTAAGCATCAGTTCCTTGTTTATGGAGATGAGGAAGAGTTGGGTGTAAAGGGTTACACCTCTGCAAGCTTCCAAACTAAAAAAGATGATTATTGATCACAATCATGAGTTTTGTTGTTGTTTTAAAAAGAACTCTAAGATGGAAAGATTCTGAGCAAGAGACAATAGTTGATTCCTCAATAGATATTGAGGACCTTGTTCCTTTGAACAAAGTAGAGGATATTGTATGGATCAAGAAGTTCATTAGATGAACATAGGGATGTTTCAGCCATTAGTGTCATAGTAGAAATATTGTGACTACAATGGAGCTATTGGATAGGATAAGGAATCAAGATTGCATACTTCAGCATTTCCATCTCAAATAATAGATCATACAATGAAGAGATGTGAATATTTATGGAGTAAAGACTAAAACCAATGTTTCTGACCCACTAATAAAAGTACTTTTATAGAATAAACATGATGGTCATGTCATATCACTTAGGATTGGATTTGTGGGTGATTGGTCTAACTGCAAGTAGGAGTTTGTTGGTATGTATACCTAGGAAGAAGTCATATGGTGATTTTAATGTGGCATTATGTACTTGATTTGATTAATAATAAAGTAATTACAAATATTATGTTTGTTTAATTATGAGTTGATTACATAACATGATAGATGTCTAATGAATGATTTTACTCGATAACATATGTTTTCAAGTTGAGGAGATAAATAATGAGACCGTATATATGATAAGAGTATATGCATTCTTCTTATGTTCCTAGTTTGATATTATTGTGGAAGAGAAATAGACAAAAACAACACATAAGACTAGAATGTGTGTTGAATGATGATAGAGACTTATTAGTCATGATATTAGATATCAAGTCAAACACATAGGCACTTGATATCACCCACTTTATGGCTACTAGAACTTATATTTTATTGTCAAAATAGCCTCTGAACTTAACTTCCACTATGTTTTATTCTATTTATTATGAAGAATCATGCCCACGACGCCCCTGACAATATTTCCCATCTTTTGTAGGGCTTTTCCTATTTCTCCACAAGAAAAGAAGCACCAATGGGCCCATCAGCGATGAAGTCCATGTTGCAGCCCAGTAGCTCGCCAACATATGAGGCCGACACACCCCCTTACCCATCATGGTCACTACCCGCTATGATAGCAACCTGACGTAGGCATGTCATGCAGGAGTCTCAACCCGCTGCGGCCCTTTACCCGATATGGTGCCTAACTCATCATAGTTCACAAACTGACGATGTTGTTACCCGACATGGCCACCCCTCGGTGCCACAGCCCGACAAGGCTCCAACCCGCCATAGTTGTACACGATATGCTCATCGCCCGACACTCGTATCAGCCCCTTTGAAGCCTCAAGAATGAAGCCATGGATGAAAGACACGTAGACCAATAAAAACTACAATTCCCATCAACTCGATGCCTATAAATAGCAGCTAAAAGCTAACGATGGGATGGGCCCGACCCCAGAAGCTTGTCGGGCGATAGCTAGGTGAGCACACTCTCATCCTGAGAGGGATGGGAGGAGTTCAATTAGAGGTCATTCCGATAGCAACAAGAAGCACGATATAATCCTCAAAGCCACTTCAAGCATGTCAGGTTCCTATATGGGCTTCAACCCGAGACGGCTTGCCCACCTATACCCGACACAAAGAACCCGAGAGCCTTAAGATAATGTTAACCCGATAAATATCCTAACCCGATACCGTACCTAACCTGATACGGTCTCTGCCCATCATGGTTGCAGCCTGACACAACCAGCAACTAGACATGATCGTATCAGGCAGAAGTCCTATCCCGATATGACCCTTACCCGTCACGGTCCATGACCCGATATGGTCAGTGACCTGACATGGTCATATCCCGATATGACCTCTACCCGATACTGGGTTAGTGTCATCTTAGGCGTCAGTTGTTGTGTACTTCAGCTTCCTAAATCAAGGAGACCGATACTTATCTTCCCTTTAAAACATTTGCTTTCATTTAATTACATCATTGTAACTAAACTATTATGCTTCTCTATGCTTATTGGAACATGTGGAGTTTATCTCATATCATTCTGTGTATGGCTTTATTTCATTGGATGATTTCTTTTTGGCATCTGAGTTCTAGTTTCTTCTCTCTGATTCACACTTTTGATAAGTTATCGAATTGTATTTCTTGTGTTGAGTCCTTCGAGAGAAGGATGTTGTAATCTTCTAGAACTTTGTAAAGACCCAAAGTCTCTACTAAAAACATGATAAACAAAATCATCAAAAGTATGGCAGCGGAAGAATTAAATCTTGACATTATTCAAAAAGTATAAAGAGTACATAATAAAATTTCCCCAAATGGGAGTACAACTTTATACAAGCATACAAGGATCTAGGTAGAGGAAGACTTAGACTAATGCAACATTGTCTCCAAACTAAACAACTATACAACATAAAAGCAAGCATGATCACTCAAGCTATATATTCCTTTCTTCTTATCCTATCCTTAGCCTTGGGTTCACCAAGCTTCCATGCGCACTCTGATCCTAACCTGGATGGTTGGGGTCATCCAGCAAGAGAAAGATAAAAGGTATGTGTTAATAAAAAGGAATAGGACAAATAATAATAAAAAGCTTTACAACATAAAGATTCTCCATAAGAAGAGATTTCCAAAGAAATGAGACAAATATATGAATATAAGAGAGAGAAACTGCCACATTTAAATATCAACAATTATCATATTTGCATGAATATAAATTATGACACAACGTCCTATCAATGTAGGGTGAGGCACCTACCGGACCTCACCAATGGCAGGGGGACTAAAACCCCAGTGCCTAAAAAGTGGCAGGGGGAATAAAACCCCAGTGCCTAATATATAAAATTGGCAGGGGGACTAAAACCCCAGTGCCCGGCAGGAGGACTAAAACCTCAGTGCCCTGTGGGTGGTTTGTACTCATGTACACTACATTGTCAATTGGCCAATAACTATATCATGCATAAACATTCACTTGGCAGCATAGTGAAAAGCAACAATAAGATGCAACAAGCATTGGGAATAAAACCCAAATAAATAATCTCAATAAATGGGCCATCATAGGCAACATCATATCCAAGAGTTCCGAGAATAATCAATGAGCATCAACAATATATAATGTTCCAAATCATTCCAAAAGAATGAGCCACATGACAAGATTAAGGAATTACATTCAAATGAGCCACAAGAACAACCACAATATGTATAAGATTTCCAAGTATTTCAAAAGATGAGCCAACAACAAGATTAGAGCATTTCCAAGTAAAGGAGGCAAAATATGAAGAAGAATGATTCACATGATTCAAATGATTAAGCCACAATGGCATAAACTAAGTAAAGAGCCAATAAATGCAATTCGAAGGATTACAAGGCTAGCACAAATATAATTGGTGGGGTTGGATAAAAGCCCAACTGAAAGATTAGGATTGTTTGCACATTATATATTCCACACATTCATCATAGATGTCACATACATAAAATAAGCCTCATATACAAAATAGGGTACACATACTAGAATAGGATGCACATACTGAAATAGGTTTCACATACATAGGAATCACATACATAGGAATCACATACCTTAGATTAAATACATTACCATCATAACCACCAAACAGATAGCAATCCATCCATATAATATCCTAGTTATGAACATAACACATGTATTAATATATATAAAAACATAAGTCATAGGAAAAACCCTAATTTTACAAAACTATGATTTAGAGCTCAAAACCAAGTCCAAACGATTACTCATAATCTCCTGATTAAGAAAACATATTTTATTATATAAAACAGAGTTAAAATGAATTAATTATGTATTTTAAAACATTCACATACTAAGAATGCTAATAAAAGCAAACTTCAGAAAACCATTGAGAATCAGGTCTCAAAAACCACAAAATCAAATTCTACGTTAAAAATCCTTTCCATCGACTATTTATTCATATTTTTCTGATAAAGGATCGATTTACTATGAATTAGTAAACCTGACCAATCAGAAATTAGGAAAACCATAGTGTGACAGGTATTAAAATAAAAATGCAATTTCGATGTAAATACCGGTGAAATGACTATTATACCCTTACTCGTTAAAACAAATCAGTTGAAGCGATGAGGGCAAATCGGTCATTCGTATGTAATCAGCCTTTGCAAACGAGTAACAACAACCTAGGGTGCAATTACTATATTGCCCCTGCGATCTAAAGCTAACGATCGAAGTAGCGAGGGACCCCAGGGTCATTCCCTGACCTGCGATCATCTCTCGCTACCCATGGCGATGGCAGGTATCTGGAGCTCGACTCCACAATACCGATCACGAAGTATAGGCTATCGGTACAAACCGAAGATGTCACTGACATCCCCATCGCTCGGCGATCTCATCGAGCCCAGGTTTGGGACTCGCAGCTATCAGGAGCACTGAGAGGGCTCCACCGAGGGTCAAGAACAGAGGACAAGGGCCGGCGATCAAAAAGCATCGAAGACCAAAGGCAAAGCTACCGTTTGGGCCACCGCCACACTCGCTGACAAGAGGCGAGTTCAACCGTGATGCCAGAGAGGGCGGAGTAGCTCGAAAACCCAAAAGAGCATGTGACGGCGGAGCTCGACGGCGAGGTTACAGGACCCAGCACATGGAGGCACTACGAGCAACCACGAGGGTAGAAACAGGAAGAGGGGTGGTCTAGGATGCTCACCCGGGAAGTAATTGAACGGGGAAGGTCAGGAGAACGGCCCCTTGGTCATCGCCGCCGGAGATGTAAACCGAACAGGTCGGAGAGCTCCGGGGAGGAAGGGAAGAAATTGGGGGTGGAGGAGGAAATCTCGAAGCCCGGTGGTTGTTTCTACCACCTTATATAGGCGTGAGGGTGGGTGAAGCTGGCTCTGCGGTTCCACGGTGGAGAGGAGGAGGTAGCCCCGATTGGGCGTTTCGCCAACAGGTCACGGAAGATAATGAGCTAGGGCTCATTCGAAACGTCGGCGCGAGACGGATTCAACGGAAAAGGAATCACGCAAAACAGTCAAGCAGAGAGGGAGATCAGGTCGAGGGATACGACGGCCGGCTCTGCTCGCAGACGCGTGAAACGGTTGGAGGAAGGGGATGATCCCTCCTCCGTTGGATCGAAGGTCCAACAAGTCCGGGTCGTCAGATGTGAGTCCACTATGGACCCGAGGCGCGTGACAGGTTAAAAATAACGGAACATAGCGTTACATTGTGAATAAATGACATGCGATTAAAGCATTATAGTCATACCATATTGAAAGCTAATAAAAAGGATTTGAAGGGTCAAATCAACTCCAAACAACACCAAATTTTAGCCATAGGCTCATAATAACATATAGAACGATGCTATATAGTTAAAATCTCGTTTAATGCATAATATGGCCATTAATAAATATATGGCTCATAAAAGAGCATAATAATATATTAAAATCAAGGAATTATATGAAAAAGCTATTAATGAGAAACATGTGAGTACATTCGACATATAAAACATATTAGGGTATAAATACTCATTACTCCACAAAATAACATATTAATGTGAACTAAAATCATATTTTGAGGAGAGAGAAACAATAAAGGTTAATACACTCATATATGAATTCAAATACACATTATTAATAATATATTTATCCAAAAAGCTCCAAATAAATATAATCTGCTATATTATCCCATTAAAGACCAAATTACATAATTAACCCTAACTTATCTCCTAATGTGGGTTATTTGTGCAAACACCCCTCAATTTACATCAAATAGGGTAAATAGTGATTTCAACATCCAGTTGTGCTCAAATTGCACAAGGAGTCCAAAAATGATCCAAAAGGATGGAAAATTTATGGAAAAGGTCCAAATGGACTAAAAGGCAAAGAAAAGCTCAAGAATGGGTAAATTGCAGGGAAGACCCTGAGATTCAGTATGTTACAGCACACCACCCCTTAAAGAGGATTTCGTCCCCGAAATCACAACAAGAGAAAAGAGAGGGTGACTGTGTAACATCCCAACCATAAACAACTAGGTTATAACCCTTAATCTAGGGTACCACATAAAATCTACATAAGTCAGGTGTTACTAAGGTTTCCACAAAACCTATAGCCTTTAACAAACCCAACATAACATCTTGTTACATAAACTCTATCATGAAAAGGCAGCATGTCTATCATACTAACACTTGTGCCACATTTTATTACAAAACAATTATATCTCAACTATATATCAAGGGTATCTCCCTCATTAAGGGTTTTAAGCACAATTAGGGTTTACTAAGCCATTCCAACATATATTAAACCAATCCCAACAACAACTAATGTATTAGGTCAAAACCTAAATAACTCCACATTATTACCCAACAACTACATCATGTGGAATTATGCCATCTAATATCATCCAACCCATTATTACCCTAATAACAGGTCTAAGGGTATATGGCTTATCTCCAAGGAACATATGGTCACAACATCTAACATACTCATATCCATGACATCACTAATCATATTCTCTCACAATACTAATTACTATGAATTAACCTCACATTATATGAATCTAATTACTCATCATCTCATTACTGATTTGATTCATAAACCAATAAGATGATCAATGAGATGTAATTTAGTCAACAAGGTGCTATGCCTAACATGTGTTGATAATTAGGTCACAAATATGATTAAGTGATTATAATCCATTTACATGCATTAAGGTATATCATGTGATGACACCTAATGTCACTAATGTGTCAAGAAAGGCATGAAGGGTATATATGTACATATGTTGTCAAGGCTAGATGATTACATCTTAAGGTTCAGGTCAACACGACCATTACATATTAAGGCATCCTAAGGGTGCATTTTACCATACACATTTTATCATTAGGGTGACTTAATCCAAACTATGTATATTCACATATGAATAATTAATGATTAGGTGCATCAAGAGTATATTAGGGTTCAAGCATAAGGATTACATGACTTATCCATTAGTTATAAACAAACAAGATGAATTACAAACATATTAGGTTTGTTCAACACTAAACATATAAGCTCACTAATCCCATATCTAAGGAGTTATGGTTACTTGATTTCAAAGCATTGAGGGACTCCAACCCCCTAAAGAGGATTTCGTCCTCGAAATCAACAACTCCAAAATCTAACAGGGTACTAACACTACCTTTCCACTCAAAGGGTGACTAAGTCAAACTATTTTAAGGGTATAAGATCCAACATTAAAGGTCTTACTAAACTCTATCTTCCAAACTCAAGGTATAGCATAGGGCATAAGGTACACAAAACCCTAAACATAGGAAATCTAAGGCTCATATAAGATACTAGATGATTTTTGTTTGAGAAAAGAAATCAAATCATCATACAAAGGATTCTAAGGTTATTCAACAATAAGGCAATATGTCTAAGAGTATACTATTTCGAGCTGTCTGTTTCAGATCAGGCCAGGCCAGGTCATATGAGCTCAGGAGTCCTCGTGACCAAGCTAGTGGGGCGGAGGAAAATATTGCCAGCCCCCAAACTCTGACCCTTTCTAGACACCATCACTTCAACTTCTTGCTCTAATAGTTACTCAATTAGACAATTCACCAAAAAGTTGACAAATTTTATTTCTAATAAGAAATTATTATGATCCTAAACCAAACATTCTTTATAGGTCAACTCTAAGGTGAAAAATTAACTAAAGGAAAACTATATCCTCTAGGGAGACAATTTTGAACTAGTCAAGAATCCGACTACCTTGATGCTCTGATACCATGCTGTAAAGACCCAAAGTCTCTACTAAAAACATGATAAACAAAATCATCAAAAGTATGGCAGCGGAAGAATTAAATCTTGACATTATTCAAAAAGTATAAAGAGTACATAATAAAATTTCCCCAAATGGGAGTACAACTTTATACAAGCATACAAGGATCTAGGTAGAGGAAGACTTAGACTAATGCAACATTGTCTCCAAACTAAACAACTATACAACATAAAAGCAAGCATGATCACTCAAGCTATATATTCCTTTCTTCTTATCCTATCCTTAGCCTTGGGTTCACCAAGCTTCCATGCGCACTCTGATCCTAACCTGGATGGTTGGGGTCATCCAGCAAGAGAAAGATAAAAGGTATGTGTTAATAAAAAGGAATAGGACAAATAATAATAAAAAGCTTTACAACATAAAGATTCTCCATAAGAAGAGATTTCCAAAGAAATGAGACAAATATATGAATATAAGAGAGAGAAACTGCCACATTTAAATATCAACAATTATCATATTTGCATGAATATAAATTATGACACAACGTCCTATCAATGTAGGGTGAGGCACCTACCGGACCTCACCAATGGCAGGGGGACTAAAACCCCAGTGCCTAAAAAGTGGCAGGGGGAATAAAACCCCAGTGCCTAATATATAAAATTGGCAGGGGGACTAAAACCCCAGTGCCCGGCAGGAGGACTAAAACCTCAGTGCCCTGTGGGTGGTTTGTACTCATGTACACTACATTGTCAATTGGCCAATAACTATATCATGCATAAACATTCACTTGGCAGCATAGTGAAAAGCAACAATAAGATGCAACAAGCATTGGGAATAAAACCCAAATAAATAATCTCAATAAATGGGCCATCATAGGCAACATCATATCCAAGAGTTCCGAGAATAATCAATGAGCATCAACAATATATAATGTTCCAAATCATTCCAAAAGAATGAGCCACATGACAAGATTAAGGAATTACATTCAAATGAGCCACAAGAACAACCACAATATGTATAAGATTTCCAAGTATTTCAAAAGATGAGCCAACAACAAGATTAGAGCATTTCCAAGTAAAGGAGGCAAAATATGAAGAAGAATGATTCACATGATTCAAATGATTAAGCCACAATGGCATAAACTAAGTAAAGAGCCAATAAATGCAATTAGAAGGATTACAAGGCTAGCACAAATATAATTGGTGGGGTTGGATAAAAGCCCAACTGAAAGATTAGGATTGTTTGCACATTATATATTCCACACATTCATCATAGATGTCACATACATAAAATAAGCCTCATATACAAAATAGGGTACACATACTAGAATAGGATGCACATACTGAAATAGGTTTCACATACATAGGAATCACATACATAGGAATCACATACCTTAGATTAAATACATTACCATCATAACCACCAAACAGATAGCAATCCATCCATATAATATCCTAGTTATGAACATAACACATGTATTAATATATATAAAAACATAAGTCATAGGAAAAACCCTAATTTTACAAAACTATGATTTAGAGCTCAAAACCAAGTCCAAATGATTACTCATAATCTCCTGATTAAGAAAACATATTTTATTATATAAAACAGAGTCAAAATGAATTAATTATGTATTTTAAAACATTCACATACTAAGAATGCTAATAAAAGCAAACTTCAGAAAACCATTGAGAATCAGGTCTCAAAAACCACAAAATCAAATTCTACGTTAAAAATCCTTTCCATCGACTATTTATTCATATTTTTCTGATAAAGGATCGATTTACTATGAATTAGTAAACCTGACCAATCAGAAATTAGGAAAACCATAGTGTGACAGGTATTAAAATAAAAATGCAATTTCGATGTAAATACCGGTGAAATGACTATTATACCCTTACTCGTTAAAACAAATCAGTTGAAGCGATGAGGGCAAATCGGTCATTCGTATGTAATCAGCCTTTGCAAACGAGTAACAACAACCTAGGGTGCAATTACTATATTGCCCCTGCGATCTAAAGCTAACGATCGAAGTAGCGAGGGACCCCAGGGTCATTCCCTGACATGCGATCATCTCTCGCTACCCATGGCGATGGCAGGTATTTGGAGCTCGACTCCACAATACCGATCACGAAGTATAGGCTATCGGTACAAACCGAAGATGTCACTGACATCCCCATCGCTCGGCGATCTCATCGAGCCCAGGTTTGGGACTCGCAGCTATCAGGAGCACTGAGAGGGCTCCGCCGAGGGTCAAGAACAGAGGACAAGGGCCGGCGATCAAAAAGCATCGAAGACCAAAGGCAAAGCTACCGTTTGGGCCACCGCCACACTCGCTGACAAGAGGCGAGTTCAACCGTGATGCCAGAGAGGGCGGAGTAGCTCGAAAACCCAAAAGAGCATGTGACGGCGGAGCTCGACGGCGAGGTTACAGGACCCAGCACATGGAGGCACTACGAGCAACCACGAGGGTAGAAACAGGAAGAGGGGTGGTCTAGGATGCTCACCCGGGAAGTAATTGAACGGGGAAGGTCAGGAGAACGGCCCCTTGGTCATCGCCGCCGGAGATGTAAACCGAACAGGTCGGAGAGATCTGGGGAGGAAGGGAAGAAATTGGGGGTGGAGGAGGAAATCTCGAAGCCCGGTGGTTGTTTCTACCACCTTATATAGGCGTGAGGGTGGGTGAAGCTGGCTCTGCGGTTCCACGGTGGAGAGGAGGAGGTAGCCCCGATTGGGCGTTTCGCCAACAGGTCACGGAAGATAATGAGCTAGGGCTCATTCGAAACGTCGGCGCGAGACGGATTCAACGGAAAAGGAATCACGCAAAACAGTCAAGCAGAGAGGGAGATCAGGTTGAGGGATACGACGGCCGGCTCTGCTCGCAGACGCGTGAAACGGTTGGAGGAAGGGGATGATCCCTCCTCCGTTGGATCGAAGGTCCAAAAAGTCCGGGTCGTCAGATGTGAGTCCACTATGGACCCGAGGCGCGTGACAGGTTAAAAATAACGGAACATAGCGTTACATTGTGAATAAATGACATGCGATTAAAGCATTATAGTCATACCATATTGAAAGCTAATAAAAAGGATTTGAAGGGTCAAATCAACTCCAAACAACACCAAATTTTAGCCATAGGCTCATAATAACATATAGAACGATGCTATATAGTTAAAATCTCGTTTAATGCATAATATGGCCATTAATAAATATATGGCTCATAAAAGAGCATAATAATATATTAAAATCAAGGAATTATATGAAAAAGCTATTAATGAGAAACATGTGAGTACATTCGACATATAAAACATATTAGGGTATAAATACTCATTACTCCACAAAATAACATATTAATGTGAACTAAAATCATATTTTGAGGAGAGAGAAACAATAAAGGTTAATACACTCATATATGAATTCAAATACACATTATTAATAATATATTTATCCAAAAAGCTCCAAATAAATATAATCTGCTATATTATCCCATTAAAGACCAAATTACATAATTAACCCTAACTTATCTCCTAATGTGGGTTATTTGTGCAAACACCCCTCAATTTACATCAAATAGGGTAAATAGTGATTTCAACATCCAGTTGTGCTCAAATTGCACAAGGAGTCCAAAAATGATCCAAAAGGATGGAAAATTTATGGAAAAGGTCCAAATGGACTAAAAGGCAAAGAAAAGCTCAAGAATGGGTAAATTGCAGGGAAGACCCTGAGATTCAGTATGTTACAAACTTTGTCTAATTCAGGTATATGAGAGTACCCGAAACAAGAGCTACACCCGATTTATCTTTCAATGTGAGCCCATGCCTGGTACCCCTGAGAAGAGGAACACAGTGCATGGTTTGTTGGCATTTTCTTTGAGAGAAGAAGACGCGAGATGTAGGTCACTGCTGCTTTTTACGATTAAGGTTTCTTTCTTTGTGCTATACTCTAATGATAGTTCTATCTCCTCAGTTTCCTATATGCAAAAACTTCCATAAAAACTGCTAAAACCCAAAATACCTAAAGCCTTAATCTTACTGGTAACTCCCCTTGGAGATAGGTTTTATTCTTCATGCCACTTTTTATCTACAACAATCCCTAATCCCTCAACTCTCTGATGTGCTTAGACAAGTAAAACTTGGGTTCCAAAGCACTATTCTCCTAGTCCCTGTGTTGTTCAACCCCGAGCTACTCCAACCATGTGCTCATTGTAGGAGTCTTAAACATTTGGGTATTATAAATTATTAAAGTCTGACGACCTAGACATGTCTCCATTTTTGGACCCATGTTTAAGGCTTGATTAACTTTTTGGTGCCATTGTTGGGGACTTGGCAATGAATAATACCATATTATGAACTCTAGTTTTATGACGATGAGAGTACAAAGAAGTTAAGTTATTTCCAGTATCGACATCGTGACCATCCTGGATTCTCGTAGGGAAAAACCAATGCGGCAGAGAACTCTCACCAGCTGGTAGGCAGAACTTCTTTAGGGGGACAACAAAATCATCAATGCCAGATCAGTTTCCAGCAACACAGAAGCTACCCGAACGCCCAACAAGGTCTGCAACAATGGCCGTCAATGATAATTGAGTTAATGTCCTTCCACAAGAAACAAAATGATATGAATGAGAGACTACACAAGAGTTCCATGGACAGAACAACACTGATCAATTTAATGCAACAACAAATAGGAGGTTTCTTGGTTCAGATCGGGGAGCTCCAGCAGCACCACAAGCAAATAGATCAATAGTTGGCTAGCCTGGCTCAGAGCATCAACCATCAGGTAGGGAGATTCCCGTCTAGCACCGAGGCAAACCTAAGAGGAAATGAAACTGTGAAAATGGCCATCCTGATGTCAGGAACAGTGATACACTCAACTGACGAAAAGAGAGCAGCAGTACCAATCAAAGATGCAACCCATGAGGAGCTAGCGGAAGTACCTACAAAGCAAAAGAAAGTGATAGAGAAAGGAGGTGACGAAGCAACTTCCGAAGTGCATCTGGATAGGTACGCACCCCACATACCTTTCCCGCACAAGCTAGTGAAAGCTCAGTAAAAGAAAAGATATGAGAAGTTCATGGCCGTCGTGAAGAAGCAGCACCTCAACATCCCTTTCTTGGATGCCATCGAGGAAACACCTACCTATGCAAAGTTTCTCAAGAACCTAATTTTAAGAAAGAAGAGAGGAGAAGATGTTGATATTGTGAAGTTAGCACATATGTCCAAGTCTTTCGTTAAGGCAAGCATGCATTCCAAGAAGAGAGATCCCGGTGCCTTAGTTATTCCCTTCCAGGTCAGAGACAATGTGACATGAAAAGTTCTAGCAGATCTAGGAGCGAGCATTAGTCTAACGCCACTGTCGCTTGCAAAAAGATTGGGGCTTACTGACATAGTAAGTATGAATATGAGGATCCAGCTAGCGGACCACACCTTTACAAGACATGTTGGAGTAGTAGAAGATGTGCCCATTAGGGTTGGGTGATTCCTTATACCATGCGACATTATTCTGATTGACACCTTAGAGGATCCTAGCTGCCCAATGATTTTCTGACAACCCTTCCTAGCGACGGGTAGAGTGCTCCTCTACGTGGAGGTAGGGGTGATAACGATCAGAGTTGGACAAGAGCATATCAAATTCAACATATGTGACTACATGAAAGCCCCCTCGTTCTTTGAGTCTTATTACTTTGTTGAACACTAACAAAAATTATGTGATGAGGTAACAGAGGAGAAAGCTATGGTGGACCCACTGATGCACGCCTTAGTTGACAACGCACAGGTGGTCGATGACCCAGAGGCAAAAGAACTCCTAGAATTTCTAGATGCCGAAGAACTACCTGAAGTAGATAGCCTAGTTGAAATAGTAATGTATGTTGCACTACGAAGCAATCCCATTGGAGAACCAGAAAAGAAGACCCCGCCTAAACTAAAAGTTCTATCAAAAGATTTAGAGTACAAATTCCTGGATGAAGAATGAATGGATCCAGTTATTATCAATTTGGAGTTAACTGATGATCAAAAGGAACAACTGTTAGTTGAGATGAAACTACAAAGGAAGGCCTTATGTTACTCAATTGGAGACCTAAGGGGCATTATCCGTTCTGTGTTTATACACATAATCCATCTTGAAGGGAATTCTGAACCATACTTCCAACCATAACAGAAACTGAATGACAAGTTGTGGGAGGTGGTTAGCAAAAATGTCATAAAGCTCCGTGACGTAGGAATCATCTACGCTATTAGTAACAGTATGTGGGTGAGTCCTATTCAAGTAGTCCCTAAGAAGGGAGGCATCACACTAGTCAAGGGAGACAATGGGGTTGAGGTTGCAACCGAGACTATTACTTGTTGGCGGATGTGTATAGACTATAGAAAATTAAACACCGCCACCCGTAAAGATCACTTTCCTCTCCCGTTCATCGATCAACGGCTTGAGCACCTGGCCCATCATTCGTACTTTTGTTGGTTAGATGGGTACTCAGGGTTTTATTAAATCCCTATTTATCCAGATGATCAGGAAAAGAAAACCTTCACCTGCATTTATGGAACCTATGCCTTTAGAAGAATGCCCTTTGGGCTCTACAACGCTCCTACAACCTTTCAACGGTGCATGAACGCTATCTTTTCCAATTTCGTAGAAGATAAGATGGAAGTCTTCATGGATGACTTCAATGTCTATGGCGGCTCCTTTGAAGATTGCTTGAACAATCTATCTTTGGTGATGAAAAGATGCAAATAACAAAGTCTGACCCTCAACTGGGAAAAGAACCATTTCATGGTACAAGAATGTATCGTTCTCAAACATAAAGTGTCCAATAAAGGCATCGAGGTTGATCTGTCCAAGGTGGAAGCAATTGAAAAACTCCCTCCACCCATGTCTATAACAGGAATATAAAGTTCTAAGGGCATACCAACCATTATAGAAGGTTTATCAAGGATTTTTCAAACATTGCAAAGCTGTTGTCAAATATGTTGATGAAGGATGCTACGTTCGATTTCACAAATGAATGCCTCATGACATTCTCCACCTTAAAGGATGCTCTAGTCTCAACACCAATTATCTAGTCACCCGATTGGAACCTTCTATTTGAGTTGATGTTTGACACCAGTGATTATGGTATAGGCACAACCCTTGGGCAAAAGAAGGACAAAAAACATCATGTAATCATTGATGCCAACAAAATGTTAGATGAGGCCCAGATAAAATATACCATCATAGAAAAGGAGATGCTATCCATCCTATACACATTCCTACAAGTTTCATTCTTATCTTGTGGGCTCCAGGGTGACTGTTCACATGGACCATGGGGCCATCAAATATATGATGCACAAGAAAGACGCCAAGCTTAGGCTGCTGCGCTGGGCATTACTTTTATAAGAGTTTGATTATGAGATCATCGACAAGAAGGGTACTGAGAACATGGTCACCGACCACCTATCCATGATTAGAGTGGAGGATGGACATCCATTACCGGTCAATGAGAGCTATGCCGATGAAGCAATCTACATTGCCCAAATAGCTAATCCAGAAGGGCCCTAGTATGCTGATATCTACAATTATCTTGTCTATAAACAACTGCCCCCAGAAATATCTTATAATTTGAAGAAGAAATTCTTCTTTGATTTAAAGTACGATTACTGGGATGACCCTCTGTTGTTGATACATTGCACCGATAACCTCTACAGAAGATGTATACCTGAAGATGAAGCCCCGAGGATTTTGTATGAGTGTCACTCCTCTCCCAATGGAGGACACCTGGGAGCTAAAAAAACTACAGCCAAGGTTCTCTAGTGTGGTTTCTATTGGCCCACTCTGTTCAAAGATGTCCATGCCTATGTTAAAGCCTATAGCGAGTGCCAGAGAATCAAAAATATTTCCCACATGAATGAGATGCCTATGTCCAAGTGGATTGAAGTTAAAATATTTGATGTATGGGGAATGGACTACATGGGACCTTTTCCTTCTTCATATGATTTCCAATATATTCTAGTTGTAGAGGAATATGTCTCCAAATGGGTATAAGCCATACCCACTACCACTAGTGATGGAAAATCTATTATAAAACTCTTCTCAAAGATAATCTTCCCAAGATGTGGAGTCCCCCGAATGGTGATCAGTGACAGTGGATCGTACTTTGCTGAAAAGCAATTTGAATCACTTATGCAAAAGTATGGGGTTCAACATAAGGTTTCTATACCATATCATCCCCAGACATCTGGCTATGTTGAAGTCTCGAACAGGCAAATCAAACATATTTTGGAGAAGACAGTTGGAAAATCCCGGAAGGATTGGTCCACCAAGCTAGATGATGCTCTTTGGGCATATTGAACATCATACAAGATGCCAATTGGTACCACGCCTTACCATTTGATCTATGGGAACGCTTGTCATCTTCCTTTTGAGCTAGAGCATAAAGCATTCTGGGCCATCAAACATCTAAATATAGATCCATCTCTAGCCGGTAAGAAGAGATTCCTCCAGCTTCAAGAGCTTGAAGAACTTAGGCTTCACACCTATGAGAATGAGAGGATCTATAAGCAAAGGACTAAAGTCTAGCATTACTCCCACTTGAGAAACAAAGTTGTCAAAGAAGGTGATAAGGTTTTTCTTTATAAATCTTCTATTCGACTTTTTTCCAGGGAAACTACAGACTCACTGGTCAGGACCATTCATGGTAGCAAAGATATACATGTCGGGAATGATGGAGCTGTACGACAAGGATGACCCTATAAAGGTCTTCCCAGTTAATGGACACCAGCTGAAAAGATTCTACGAAGATGAAGCTTTCACAAGGCGATTTGAGTTTCACCTAAATGATGTCGAAGCCGCACCCACTGAAGAAGCCTAATCAAGACTAAAGATGTCAAGCTATCGACAAAATCCATAGTGCTCCTTGGGAGGCAGCCCAAGTTTTTACTTTCTTAGAATAGGATTGTTATTTCCTTTTCCTGCGAAGAACACTCCAAACACTTTTATTGTAATAAGGCTCGAGTCTGTGCACGCACCACACACACTAACTTTTGCATTTTTTGGGACACTAACTTAGTTTTATCTCATTGATATGTAATATTAGTTGAGGCTGTAGTTCACAGTTAGTCCAATGATGTTTTACAAATCAAGCACCTTTTACTTGAGTGTTCATCATTAATAAGTTTTATAGTTTCTTGACCACAAAGCATGTCGTGCATACATATTGGCCATCCATATCGCTCATGTGTGGCACATCGTGTACCCATGTCAGCCAGGACGTGTCGGGAAATCCCTTTCATGCACCCGTACTGTGTGGACCTACCGGTTCAAGCCTACATCATTCATATCACGTATCACATGTCAGGTTGTACTCACACTGTGTCACGCTGATGAATAGCATGAACTCATGTCGTGTAAAAGTGTGTCAGGTCATGCATGATAGATAACACACCACCTTCTTCTAAGAGTCATGATATGACATGATTAGACATCTTTTACCTTACTTTAGAAGGCGATTCTCGTGCATGCATGACGCATGTCCCCATTTTATTATTTTACCGCTATTCATGGATGGCTATATAAGAAATAAGAGTTTAACTGTGTCGGGTTACCAAAGTTACCAAGCTTTTACTCTCGTATCATTCAAGCTCTCGTATCACTCAAAGTCATTCTTAACTCGCGTACCAGGTTTCTAGTTTTCCGTCCTCTCGTGTCGCGTTCACCCACACCCTTCTCGATAAGGTAATAAACCGTGTCACACAACCTCTATTGCATGGGTCTATTGCCCATATGTATCGTGTTCCCACCTTTATCTGGCAAAGCTTTAAATGCATATCATCTTTCCTAAGTACCACTCCGAGTGTGTCGGGTTTCCATCCTTGTCACGCGTCCATATCGCGTTGAATAAGTTTGCGGGAGCCTACCGACTCACAGCAAGTGTGCGTGATGCCTGTGTTGCATAGTTGTACTACGTTCTTGGGCTATCAGTTTTTACAAGTGCATCACTTTCTTATATACCCGATACCAGTTTTCATGAGTATTGCACAAGAACGTGTCAGGTTCCCTTAGTATCATGTACTTTCACATCGCACAGAAAGAATGTCAGGTTTGCTCTAACCCGATGTTGTGCTTTCTTATGTAACCCGATATTGGTTTTCACAGTATTGCCCAAGCTGTATTGGGCCAATCTCTTCTTACTAAGTTTCAACTATGACTCTTCCACATATTGCAAATAGGAAATTTTGTCAGTATAACCCCTTTTTTGATTTAAATGTGTTATTCTTCATTTTTAAAAAAATGGCACGCATAAAGGAACCATCATCCAAGTCGACGAGTAAGGCTGAAGGATCAACTCTGAAGCCACAACAGTGGCAACTACAGGGTAGAAACGCCCTAACCCAATAATAGTTGGGCCCTCTGTGGCCGAAAAGTAGCCCCACACTGAGGCAGGCACAACCCCAGCTACAACAGTGGATCTTGAAGCTCTTTCCCACTCTTTGGGATGCTTCGTACTGAGAGACATGAAGAATCAACAATGCTACACCGAATTGGCGGTGAAAGTCTACTGCCCGACCAAATTATGCCACCAATCTTCTTTCTAACAAATCAACATCTTCGAGAGACTAGACAACGTCCTTGAGGCCACTAGATTCCGGAAGTTATGCTTCATCTTCTCCAACTCATACACTGAGTTAACAAAGGAGTTAATCTCCTCCCTCCTCCGGGTACCAAACACCATAGAGGAAAGGAAGAAGTACGACAGAGGGGACCGACTGCAAGGGTTCCTCTACAACTAGGAACACGAAATCACAGAGAGGAAACTCAATGAAATCTTCTCCACCAGTACAGCCAATTAAGGTTGCTCAACAATAGAGCCCACATCAGTGATAGTGATGGCTTTGACCTAATAAAGTTGTGCAAATAACTGACGGGCAAATCTTCCTTCAAGCATGGGAGAAAAGTGGTTGTGGTCCACTCTTAATTCTGGCAGATTATTCACAAGATTGTTGCCATCTTGCTCTTCAGTAAGTATGAAACAAGCAATCTGTACATGGAAGAGTTGCATCTGATCTGGTATATCATGGTTGGGAAGCCAATCAACCTGGGATACTTCCTACTCAACCGCCTTCACCAATCAAGGACGCCACCAAGGAATATAATATGGGAGGAATCGTCAACCTGATCACGATCGGGCTCAGGTATCCAAAAGATCCACTGAGCCTGTCGCAGACCAGGGATGATGACAAAATTGATATCAAATTCCTCACTAGGGCCAACATCATAAAGAAGGAGGGTCGCTAGCTCTTCTACATGTTCGCAAGAACTGATCTCCTACTACTGCTCCCAGGTTGTGCCAACTATGACTTAGAAAAAGTAGTATTAACAACTGTAGAGATCGAAGATCTGACTGTCAATGCAGCCTACACTGTCCCGTCGGCCATCCAAGAGAAGATGGCCACGAGAAAGGGGCCTACATCTAAGGTGGCTCGGTGGGACAAGTCACTGATGGTCATTCTTGATGACTCTCCAGTCCCCACCATTTCTGAGTCAGTAGTCACTACCCCAGTAGATGCTACCACAACAACAACCACCACAACTGTATAACTAATGCCGACCACTATCCCCACAGTCCAGGCCATCAGCATAACTGGGGCAGCCACAACTGTTGTTGTAATGAAGGCAGTTGTTGTGACACTGTCAACTTCAACACTAGCAATAATGGAAGTAGCCATAACCACACCTTCTGTGTGGCCAGACACCTCTCACGATAATGAGGAGGCCTTTATCGATATCCTGGATGTTGAGCTTAGGTTTGTTTAACAGATCCCTACATTGCTAACCACATCAAATGTGATCGTCTTGGAAGACGAGGCTGAGAGTCATGTGGATGACAAGCACCCACCTACCCTTCCGCCCTCACCACGACCTCACACTGATGTAGCAACTACAACAACAGAGGCCACACCCACACGCTCCATCTTGGTGGACTCAGCCCCTATAGACGATGCACTTTCCATAGGCTGTGCTGCCAAGATGAGGAGCCAAACTAAGAGTCGTAGTGGAGGTAACACGCAATCCGAATACTACTTTCTTCTCTCTAACCCACAAGTTCCAGGCTTTCCAACAATGGCTAGGAGAATAGGAGTGGTAGTTACTGAGTCTAGTTGGTCTCCCCGGCCAACTAGAAGCAATGAATCAAATAATGTGGGTCGCACTCCAGCGCTTGGATGTCATCGAGCAAAGGCTCGATGAGAGGAAAACTCGCCACCGCTCATGGCGATCTCAGAGGTTGCCATCACCACCATTGTCCTCATCTTCATTGTCCTCATCATCGCCTCTTTCCTCATCCTTGTCATCTTCCTCCAAAGCTAGCGGGCCCTCAAAACCTTTAACAATGCCCGAGGAGGAGGCGACCAAGAAACCCACTGAATTGGCTCCTATAAAGTAGGGGAGCACCCATGGCATCGACAAGGCTTCCCACCCTAAAGGTGACATTGCAACAATATTGATGGCTGAATCCCACAATGTCACCGAAGCAAGCATCTTGGAATGGGTTTCGACCTTGATGCGGACATCTATCCAGATCTCGACAAGTGGATGAATTGGATAGGGTGTGAGCCAATAACAGCTAACACGGTTGTCCCTCTACACGCGCTAGGGCCAAACGAAGCAACATAAGATCTATCTGACAGCCAAACAAGATGACTCATCAGAAGGAGAAGGGGGTGACTTATACATCTCACTAGTAGCACAACCCTCTTGAGCAAATAAATCAGCGGATGATCAATTCTCTGTTCCGTCTGAGATATAGTCTTTGAGATGGCTGACTTCGACAGACACACCATCGGTTGTCTGACAGTTCGCAAATAACAACTTCTGAATATGGTCCTGAGACCGCAAATTGACGACGAAGCTATCCTTTAGAGCCACAAATACTTCTCCATACAACGCCGAGCACTCAAGGGGATATTCTGCTTAGAAGTCGTTGTAGGAAAAATCCTCTTCAAAATCTTGTAAAGGGAAATGATCGAGAATATCACACTTAGGATAGGTTGGCAGCCAATCTACAACATCATTCCTGTCTTGGCCAGACGTCTTCTAGCAGGAGCAGATGAATCACAGTCAGTGGTTGACATGATGAAACATATAGAAGAATACAACCCCAGTCTACAACTGGACCCACACAAGCATAGGAAGCACTGGTTTCTCTACATGACCTTCACTCCCACGACATCACGCTATTCAACTACTATGTTGTAGAGGTCCCCCATCTACATCAGGTCTTCGTTCGTCCTGAAGACAGAGACCTACAACTTCTGCCTCTCCACCTTCACTAGGTCATCAAACAAGGCATCAAAATCCACAATGACATTTGGAATTTCTATGTGATAAGGGACTGCCTAGTCCAGCAACACTCGGGAAGTAGAAATAGCACTTTCATCATATTACATGCCATGGAGCTTCTGAATATTTTCAGAAATATGTTGCAGCTTCAAGACACGAACTTCTATCACCTCAGGAGCATGTATGTTCTATTTCTAATAAAGGACAATGCTATTTCCTAGATCAAGAACTCCATGAAGATCTACTGGAGACTGATTCTAATTCTCACTCCTCTCTACCCAGCAGTCCTCCAAGAAAAGAGGCCCTAGACTCTCCTGACATCTATAATAGTAGGCCATGTATGCAACTAGAGAACCTGCAAGCCCTATTTGCCAATGACGACGCTTCTGTTTCGCCTGTAGTCTCAGACTCTATCATCATCAACTTTGACTGTTCAACCTGCAACTCTCTATCTCAGGAACAAGTCAATCAAATACTCATACATGTTGCTAATTCTAACACTACAACTGTTATCTATGAGAATAGTATTGTAGTGTCCCCATTTATGACCTACATGACCTAGTTAAGGCTGGAGGATGTCTAGCTATGACAGTGGAATTAGCTTACATCTCTATCTTACAAGCAAAGATTGGACAGCTCTACATCGCCCATCTGATGTTGTTCAATGAGCTATGCCTAGCCGATGAAATAGGGGCACTTTTAGTAACAAATCTAGGAGCGTATGTCGTTCATAATTTTCCTTCCTATGATGCATGACAATCACTGGACACTTATTATTCTATACACCAATGCTCACGTTGGTATCTTCTATCGTAGCTCAGAAGCCAACAGTGACTAGCCGACGGAGTATGCTATCATGCCAGAAACACCTCTCGAATGACTAGTAAGAAAATGCTACACTGTGGTGGTGGCCATGATAAATCCATATCTTGAAGATCCAGCGGCAACCTTCCACGATTTCCATTTCTACCACTGCAGTCCACATCAAGTACCTCTATCAAATGACTACAGAGTATACATGCTCCGTTGGATATCCTACGCATTAGCATTGAGGAAGAGAATAGAGAAGCTCCATGGACTAGACTATCATAGTCAGTGAGGACAATACATCATGGAGCTCCTATCTACTGAAGGCGCACACATATGTTGAACCCTCACTAATGTATGACTACTCTTTCCTATTCATCTCACTACTCTAGGAGAGAGTGTGGGACAAGTTTGGGGGGAGATTTCATAGAATTAGTGAGGGAGGTATTCTAAAATTTTTCCTCATTTTTCTTTCCTTTCCTTCATCATACTCCATGTAAGGACTCTGACCTCCGTTTTGGGATTACCCTATTTGCTTTGGCTAAACATGATGCTTAGATGCTTGCTAATCACCTGAAGTTGTGATTAGGGTTTTGTTGAGAGGTTGAGGTGCAGCTTACAATTTACCCAAGTTTTAGGGTTGTTGTGCTAGTTTTTCACCTTGAGAGATGTCTTTCTCTCTCCTTGCATCTTCTTGGGTTGAGAGGATCGGTTGGGCGCCTTGCATGAGTTGTTTTGGGCCTTGTTTGAGCTTGTTATTGGGCTTGAAGCCCTTCCTCCTTGCTTGAGTGTGTCAGGCAAGGGAGAGCTTGGTTCATTGTGTCGGCCATGGTGTGTTGGGCAAGGAAGGCGTATGAGCCAGAGGGTGCTGGTGGGTGTGACAGGTTGCCATATTGGGCGACACACACCCCTCCAGCTAGCCTCATTTGTGTCACCCTTCCTTACAAAAGTGGTCATTGTTTTGCTAGTTGGTGGCAAGTCATGATAATGTGGCTTGGGATGCTAGCAAGGTGGCATAGTTTGGACAAGTGATGGTTTGGGCAAACACATGTGGAACAATCCCCTAGTGGACGCACACTTAACCCCCTTGCATATATATCCCATTCTTTTCTCACTTGGGATCCCTTTAGCTCCTTAGTTGCTTCCCTTCTTTCTTGGTGGCCGATATCTCCCCTTGGTAGAGCTTGGTGGCCTATCTCCTTGGTGGAGTCTTCTTCTTCCTCTAGTGGTGTTCGAAACCCTAGATGTGCCTTGCTCCTTCTCCTCTTATGGTGAGTATCTCTCCCTTTCCTTGGCATCTTCTTCTTCTTCTTCCTTCTCTCCAACCATGGTGGTTACAAGTTGTTCTTCTTTGTGTTGGTTGAAGGTGGTGCCTTGGAGCTTGGAGCTTGGTGCTTGGTGCTAGAAGCTTCGAGCTTTAGAGCTTGAGGTGGGTTACATAACTCCTAACCCTAGCTATACTACTTCCTTTTCATGTTGCATGCTATAAGTGTTATCTTGATCGGCCATGTCATCTTTTAGCTATGTTTCTTTCTTTAATGGTTATAAGGTTACTTTAGATGTGCCCTAGACTTTGTGGATATGGTTATCTTGGGTTTCCTTATGTTGGACAAACCATGGATGTGGAGTTCCTTGGGCAAAATCCCTCTCTCACTTAGTTGTTGAGAGGTGAGCTTAGGGTCTCCAAATCCAATGGTGAGTTGAGCTTTTCTTGGTTGGTCGATATGATATGATGGACCTCCTTGTTTCCGGATAGATGATGGAAGTTGTGCAATACCCCTCTCTCACTTAATTGTCTTGAGAGGTGAGCTAACTCCCTTGAACTTTTGGCGCTTCTTGGTGGAAGTCTTGAGGTTGAAGATGACCAACCCGTCATGGACTTTGAACCCTTACACGATACCCCTTGGATGCATTCTACCCGATATCCCTCTTCTAGGGTTGAACCTTGGGCGATATGCTAAGTGGTGTTCTGTTAACCCTTCTGATCAATATGAACCTCTATCCAAGATGATGTTGTTGGGCGATATGACCTTGACTGATATGGACCTTTGCCTTAGATGTTGTTGTTGGGCATTATGCCTTTGGTCGATATGCTTCGTAGACATCCCTAGTTTGAACAATAGGCTACCTTGGGCACCATGGTGTCGTTTGATGGATGGCAGTAGTGTGCCTTAGGTGATATGAGAGTTCCTTGGGCACCATGTTTTGCTAGCCAAGGGGTTGCTAGCTGGGCGGTAGGGTTTTGAACATGGGCATTATGGTTGTACGCGACATGGTCTTGTTGGTTGCCCGATATGGAAACCCTAGACCTAGCTTAGGAGATTGGGTGTCTTGGATGATAGAGTGAAGGTGCTTCTCGATACACTCTTGTACCTGGATGCCCGATATCCTCTTGGTTCATGGCTGCATGACACACCTTTGGTTCTAGTCTACCTGATACCCTCCTTGTGCATGGGTGTACATTTTGCATGTGGCCGATATGTGTGTCTTGGCTCCATAGGCTTTGTAGTGACCGATAGCATTTTGGGTGAGGGATATGACTCTACCCGATATCCCTTGGGTGAGGGATAGTGCTACGCACCACACCTTTAGTGAGGGAAGGTGACAACTTTAGTGAGGGTTGTACCTTGTGATTTATTGGAAACCCTAATGCTTGATCGTATAGTCATAAAAGATAATGTCATGCATAGATATGTTCATCCAATTGTGTAATTATATCTCTCTTGGTATATGCAATAAGTTTAAGATGTTCCTTGTATGAGTGTCGTTGTAACTCTATGCTTATGCTAACCATGCATGTACTAGTTGTATGATAAGGCCATGGTGATGGCATAACAATGATATAATATGGAAAATCAAGGGGTTATGATGAACCCAATAATATATGATGGGAGTTACCCATGGAATGGTAATGTGTGCCTTGATGATGGGATTGAGTCTTAGTGATGTTAATCCTTGAGATGAATATTGGTAATTGGCAAGAGGCCAAGTGGTAACATGTAATGTTGGATCCTTGTGATGGATCAAGATGATGTTGACTTTGAGAATAAGAGTGACAATGTAACACTTGATAATGAGATCTATGTTGTTTACTTGTGTTTTAGTTTACATGTTACATAACTTGGTTGAATCTTGCAATCCGCTTAAAATGTATTAATTAATTACAGATCAACCTTTCATGTTGTTTGCCCTAGCCATAGATCCATCATCATCATTAGTTGGTGATGGCAAAATGGGTTCTCCTGTGGGTTAACCCCGAGTGCATATTGTTGAATATGCAGGGTTTCTCCTAGCCAAAAATAGGAGGATTAGAGTGCAACTTCGGTTTTGGACTCAATATGTGTATAAGAGCGTGGTGAACAGGCCCCTGGCTCAGTGTGATGGAGCATGAATGTGTTCATGGCTCAGGAGCATGGTGAATAGGCATGTGGCTCATGATATACTAGCATCGTGACCTATACCAAGGCAGGATAGAGGAAAAGGTAGCCTGCGAGAGCTGACCCTATGGCTGAGGCCACTTAAGCAAGAGACTGCAGTCCTACTTTAGTTTTCATGCACGAACCACGAGGAGGTGAGGTCATGGAGTCTGGCTCTTGCATGGACCTTGTATGGCACTGGTTTTGGGATTCACAGCCAAATGTTGGATTTGAGCGGTACGACTCACTTCCTCAGGGCATAATAAATTGTAATCTAGCCATGTAGTATATAGTGCTTAGGGAAAAATATGGAACATTTGTTGAGGCCTTTCTTGTATAGTTGCCCTAGTTATATCTTGCAGCTAATTACATGTTCCTCATATCTTATGACAAGTTCTTATATAGATTATCTTTCCAATCATGTTCCTTAAGAAACATCTGGTTATATGCCTCCCAAATATCTTGGTAAGTTGTTAATAAAGTTAGTTTTGTTCAGTATGTTGCATATATGGGCTGCTTATATAAGTTATCTGCTTTACCTGTTCTAGCTTTCCTGAATTTTTATAGTCCGACAAGGAGTTATGTTTCTTGCTGGGACTGTGTGTCTCACCCCACTAGTTTTAAACCTTTTTAGGTGATCGTGCTAGACATGGTGGTGGTTGTGAGGTTGCGGCCGAGCAGCAAGAAGAAAATTAGGAGGTAAGAGATGGATATGATGTTGTTTTGATTGTTTTGTAGTAGAGTCCTAGAGTCATCCTTGTACACTTAGGTCCTTGGAGGTGTTTGATGAGGTTTCACGATGTATAGTTGATGTCGCTTGTTTATCCTATTGTTGGCCTGGTATGACCTATTTTGTATATAAATTGGTGTTGAACTCTTTGAGCCTATGGGATAGCTGGATCCTATGAACTATGGACATGTATTAAGGATTATGTATGTTTATATAACATGTTTCCTTGCAGGATAGGGATCTGGATGTAATAGTTCCTTTCTTATCTACTTTCCACAATCGGTTTTAATTAACCCGTGTTTCTGGTAACATGTGGTTTATGGATATTCCACACATTTTCACATGGCATTTTGTTGTCTGTGACATAGCAGGATGTCACAATAAGTTTTGGTATCAAAGCTCTAGGTTTGCTGAGTCTACAGGGATCTAGGAATAGGCTTGTGTCTGTTCTTATGAGTTTTCTAGATTTTCTTACAATAACCTTCTACCCCTAGAAGAAGATAAAGCTTAAATATGTCTAGAAATCATGAAGAACATGCTGCTGAGAGTAGTGATGTTGCATCTGTTGATGGAGCATGAGTGCAGGCACATGAAGATCGGGTGCCTAAGGTCCCCCAAATTGACCCAACCATTCTTGATAATCCTATCTACCATCACCTTATGGGATAGGTAATGGCTACAATGAATCTCATGGTGGAGAGATTGATATTGCCTCCACCAAGAGCACAGGCTCCCCATGGTGAATCTTCAGGTATTGGGAAGACCTTCGAGCAACTTCACTGAGTCGGAGCATCAGATTATGCTAGAATGGATGATCCAACAGATGCAGATCTGTGGCTGACAGGTCTTGAGAAGGCCTTCTGGATCCTCAACATCCCCGAAGCAGATAAAGTCAAGCACGTTGTCTACCTTTTGAAAGGTAGTGCTGGCCACCAGTGGGCCATCGAGGAGGAGAAGGGGCCTGGTGAGGTGATAGGTTGGGACATCTTCCAACGGGAGTTTGTGAGGTGATACTTCCTAAAGACCTATCTGCATGAAAAGATCAGCCAGTTCGAGCGTCTGCACTAAGGTTCTATAAACATCACCGAGTACAAAGCCAATTTTATGGACTTGCGGAGGTTTTGTCCTCACATGGCGATGTTAGATGATGAGAGAATCAGACAGTTTGAGAAAGGTATGAGTGCTGAGCTGTCGACACCTGCTGTTGCTTTAGAAAATTGGGAGCGGTTTGCCACATTTGCGGAGTATGTCCGACGGATTGAATGGTCAGTCAAGGAGAAGAGAGAGACCATGTCCAAGAAAAAGCTTGCTTAGTTCCATAGGCAAATGTTTGATGGCTTCAAGAAGTCGAGGTTTTCTACACCTTCAACAATGCAAGGTTCTAGTGCACCATCGCAGTGGTCTCCGAGTAAAGGAAGAGGTCATGGATTTTCACCATCTAGGGCCCACAGTACAGCTTCAATGGTAGTGATAGGGACATCTAGGCCATAGTTTGAAGACAGATCATGTTATCACTGTGGATAGACAAGGCATTTGAAGTCAAATTGCCCAAGGAGAGATGTTGAAGTGACGTAGCAGCCAAGGCAGAATAAAAAAGGATCGTATAGATTGTAGTCCAATGGCACCAGAGGGTGAGGGAGCGGTCAAGCATCGCAAGCTGGATCGTCTGCTCAAAGAAGCATAGGATGTGGACCGCAAGCAATGACTCAATTCTATGCTATGAGTCAGCCTGAAGCGATAGTCAACCCGCAAGTGCTGGTAGGATAGATGGAGTTATTTCATTCTGATATGTCGTCTTCTTACTTTATATTTGTTTTGGTTGACTTGGGTGCTACACACTCTTTTATCGCTCATAGTATGCTTGATAGTTGCCTCTTGCCTGTTAGTTGTAAGAAAGATATCATGTTGTTGGAAACCCCTCTTGATGGTTCATAGATGCTTCAAGAAGTGTATCCATCTTGTATTCTATCCTTTTCGGAACACAACATACAAGTGGATGTTATACCACTTGATATGCATGGATTCGATGTGATCCTTGGGATGGATACCCTAGAGAGGTATAAGGTTGTGCTGGACTATGGTTCCAATCAAGAAGGGTTTGTTGATGATGGTGAGAAGTGGATCTTCCAAGGAGATAGGAATATTCTTCTGACATGTTTAGTATCATCCATGGTGGTAGAGAAGTTGTTGCGGTAAGGATGTATGGCATTCTTAGCTCATGTAGTGGATACCAAAGCGAAGGGTCCTAGCCTTGAGGATGTTCCTGTTGTCTGAGAGTTCGCGGATGTGTTTCCAAATGAGTTTCCCAGTGTTCCCCCACCTCAAGAGATTGACTTTGAGATCAATCTAGTGCTAGGGACACAACCTGTTGCTCAAACACCATACAGGATGGCTCCAGATGAGATGGCAGAGCTGAAGAAGCAGTTACAGGAGTTGATGGATAAAGTTTTCATCAGACCAAGCACATCATCTTGGGGTGCTCCAGTCCTATTCATAAAGAAGAAGGATGGATCAATGCTTTTGTGCATAGATTATCGGTAGTTGAACAAAGTTATGATCAAGAACAAGTATCCTTTACCGAGGATAGATGATCTATTTGATCATTTACGTGGTTCTATAGTGTTCTCCAAGATCGATCTACCTTCTGGGTACCATCAGTTAACGATTAAGGATGATGTCATACCAAAGTTAGCTTTTAGGATGAGGTATGGTCACTTTGAGTTCGTGGTTATGCCGTTCAGGCTAACCAATGTGCCTACTACTTTTATGGACCTGATGAACAGAGTGTTCCGTCTGTTTCTAGATCAGAATTTTGTGATTTTTATAGATGACATCTTGATCTACATTCGAGATAGTCAATAGCATGAATGACACCTTCAACAAGCATTGACTCTCCTTTGCCAGCATCAGCTGTATGCCATGTTCAGTAAGTGTGAGTTCTGGTTGAAGGAAGTGACTTTCTTGGGTCATGTGATATCTGCAAAAGGAGTCAGAGTGGGCCCCAAGAAGGTAGGATCAGTTGCAGAGTGGGAGAAACCAAAAATGCTGATTGAAGTTTGTAGTTTTTTAGGTTTAACAGGATACTACCAAAGGTTTATAAAGGACTTTAGTGTGATCACGTTGCCGTTGACAAAGTTGACCAGGAAGGATGTGCCTTTTGTTTGGGATGATCATTGCCAACGATCCTTTTAGAGCTTGAAGGAGAAGCTGACTAGTGCTCCAGTGTTGGTGTTGCCAGAGCCTAGGAAGGGCTATGTTGTTTTCTACGATGCTTCCAAGAAAGGTTTAGGTAGTATGCCGATGCAGGAAGATCATGTGGTTTCTTTTGCTTCACGACATCTTAAGAAACATGAGGAGAGTTGTGAAAGACTAGTTTTTGGCTTAATTTTGAGGACAAAATTTCTTTTAAGGTGTGTAGGATGTGATGGACTGAAATTTTGGAATCTCAAAATATTTAATAAGACGAGTGAATCATGTATGTTTAGCTTACTTTGAGATTTGTAAGTGTTTCCTGAAGTTTGATGTTGATTTCAAGATTAATATCCCAAATTTTATGTCTTTTTGATGGTATATTGACTAAGAATAAATATATCAGTTAACCTAAGTTTTGGGTGACATGCTTGTCACACGCCCCTTAGCAACCAAGGTGCCCATGGATCGGCCTGGTGAGGCATCTGTTCCTGACCATTGGATGCATCATATGGTTGTGAAGACTGTCTCCTTCATAGAAATTACAGTCATTCGTAGAGCAACAAGTTCCCACGACGCCCAACACCAACATCGTGGAGTGTCGAGGGATTCAACTCCTAACTACACGCCCACTCCCACCATACAACTGATGAGGACAAGGGGGACAGAATGACGTGAGGAACTGCTTGACCCACATCCTAGATTTTCATACATGAGAGAGTACAGAGAAAAGGCGCTCACACCAAACGATATCTCTAGTAGTGTTTATAGTAGGAGAAGGAGACCATGTCCTTTGCTGGTTCCCCTCAACTCCTGCAGCGTCGAGGCTCTTTGAGGGCAGATGGCACATGAGATATCGCCACCTCAGTATGGGATGAGAGGAGCTTTTGACGCTGGTTCCTCGCCATGGTCTGATCCAGCAGAGACACCCTACAGAAACAAAGAAGGAGAGGCAAACTATGCTCTCGCAGCCTTAGGTAGCGGCCCAGAAGTGTAGATCTCTCGTCGGAGTTTTGGCTGCAATGGCGGCACACTCCAGAGATATGAGGCGGACCAATACATCACTAATCCGATGCCGGAGCACACAAGCCCAACGGCGGCGACCTCATTCCAGATTAACGTGAACGACATATCGGGGCCTGGGCGTGATGCGTCAGGTGAGGAGGAGGCCGCATCACCTACTCGCCTTCTTGCTCGCTAGTGAGTTCAAGAATGACGGCGGCGAGCGCACCCTCACGTGAGGAGCACTAGTGCTGACCGAGGAGGAGGATAGAGGAGCCTATCCCTCACTGGAACTCTACTCCATGGTGACGGCTTGCCTGCAGGCATCGTGTGATCTGAAGACCTGATACCTGCCCCATCCAATTCAGCTTCCCCAACGGTCCATGTCGGGCGAGGCCTTTACGGTCGATGGAAGAATAGGAGGAGGCTAGTACCTTACGATGGTGGGGCATCCCCGGCGGCGGCTGGTTAGTGGAAGAAGAGGCTACGTCATCCATGTTCTCATGAGCAGGAAGATAGAACGCTGAACCGCCAATCCCTAGCCTGAACCGTCGGGTCACTGGCCAAAGAAGGGAAGCGCTCCTTGTGGCCACATTTCAGCGGCCTTTTGGCCTAATAAGGTAATAAATTCAGTAATGTTTAGATTTTACAAAATTCATAGTAAATAGCTCGAGTATTAGAAAAATATATATAATATACCAAATTGATCAAAAAATGCATATAACAACATGGAAGCATAATATCAGGCTTTTGATGCACTTATAATAGTGATATCATGTAAGATGTGAAATTCTCTTTTGATGGATAATAAATATCAAACAATGTTCTAAAATTATGATAACATGTCAGTAAGTCTATAATTATGTATAGAATGCATATGATGTCAGAAATAATGATATAGATGTAGGAAATAATGTAATTTGCTTAATATGGATAATTAGGGCTAATAACCCTAAATAAAATGTGACAAATAAATGCATGCCCAATAAATGGTGAAATTTACAGAGTATGTTCATATCACTAATCTGAAGATAAGATGTAAGTTAGATATCAGTTAGATACATAATGTTCATGTTATGTGAAGTTGACCCGTATTACATGGTTTAAACCCCTAATCTAGGTTAATGATGTAACCTTAGAGCTAATATGTGCACCAAAAGGATATGGAACCTAATGTCCAGATGATGAACTTTGATAATGAACCATAATCTGGAAAATGACATCAGGAAGATAAATATGAGACAAGAATGCAAATAATGATGGGAATATCCAAACGAGTAAGCAAACACTAATATGAACACGATTAGGGTTAAGATGAGATGTAAGATGATGAGAATCTGATGGTAGTATATGATCTTGTCTTAATCAGGTTTAACAAAGAAATAGATGACATGAGGAACATGTGTTTAGAATGATCTATCTCTTTGGAAGGTACGTCATTACCTCTTACTTGCCTTATTATACAATATGCTTGTGTTATATGAGTAGTAAAATACTTGGCATATGATATTCGATGAAATGATTGTTCTTGTATGATATGTTGCATGATTTTCCATGATTACTGCTATGAACACATAAAACATAATATATCTATTTCATTATATGAAAGCACTAACTCTTTGGTAGTGTGCTTGGAAGTGACCTAACTCTTTGGTAGTGGTCACATTGTACATATGACCTAACTCTTTGGTAGTGGTCTGACCTAACTCTTTGGTAGTAGTCACCTTGTAAAAATGATCTAACTCTTTGGTAGTGATCATAAAGGCCTTGGTATATAATGGAAAATAAGCTTAAAATATGTGTTCTCTTTTGTTAATGAATATCATTGTGCAAGTATATACTTTTCTTATATTCTTCTGTTACTGCCAAGTATATTAGTTTTATCTTATTGCCAAGATATGATGAGAGGTATATAAAAGACACGTAGGCGTACTCAGTACAATATTCTTGAATATTGTGCTGACATGTACCGCATGTAATCTTTTGTTTAGGTTGTGGTTATGCTCTTGAAGATCCAGGATAGTTGAGAGTTGTGTGGCGAGCTGATGTACAGGTGGACCTGTTGTCTTAAGATCCTATAGTTTAGATGTAGTACATTTATATGTATAAGTTTGTTGTTCAATATGTAATATCAAATGTTGTAACAATTCATGTTGTAATTATATGTTGAATGGTGAACATGTGTGTATGGTTTTATTATTGTTCATGTACATGTGCTACTTTTGTTTCCTTCTAACTCCCTTGATTTTCTCTT
Source organism: Alisma plantago-aquatica (assembly GCA_963693085.1). Classification (NCBI taxonomy): domain Eukaryota; kingdom Viridiplantae; phylum Streptophyta; class Magnoliopsida; order Alismatales; family Alismataceae; genus Alisma; species Alisma plantago-aquatica. The sequence continues at coordinate 204,886,605 of OY856412.1, read as the reverse complement.
TCTTAGCCTGGTGTGGGGTGTTTAAATTGGGATTCTCGCTGGGGTGAGGGTTTCAATTTGGATGTCTCGCATCAGATTAAGTTTTTGAAAATCTAGGGATGTCACAGGTGAGCACTAGTGCAGACCGAGGAGGAGGATAGAGGAGCCTATCCCTCGCTGGAACTCTACTCCACAATGACGACTTTCCTGTAGGCATCGTGTGATCTGAAGACCTGATACCTGCCCCATCCATGCCGGCTTCCCCACAGGTCCATGCTGGGAGAGGCGTTCATGGTCGACAGAAGAACATGAGGAGGCTAGGACCTTATGACGGTGGGGCATCCCCGGTGGCGGTTGGTTAGTGGAAGAAGAGGCTACGTTGTCTGTGTTCTCATGAGCAGGAAGATAGAACGCTGAACCGCCAATCCTTAGCCTGAACCGTGGGGTCACTGGCCAAAGAAGGGAAGCGCTCCTTGTGGCCACGTGTCAGCGGTCTTTTGGCCTAATAAGGTAATAAATTCAATAATGTTCAGATTTTACAAAATTCATAGTAAATAGCTCGAGTATTAGAAAAATACATATAATATACCAAATTGATCGGAAAAATGCATATAACAACATGGAAGCATAATATCAGACTTTTGATGCACTTATAATAGTGATATCATGTAAGATGTGAAATTCTCTTTTGATGGATAGTAAATATCAAACAATGTTCTAAAATTATGATAACATGTCAGTAAGTCTATAATTATGTATAGAATGCATATGATGTTAGAAATAATGATGTTGATGTAGGAAATAATGTAATTTGCTTAATATGGCTAATTAGGGCTAATAACCCTAAATAAAATGTGACAAATAAATGCATGCCCAATAAATGGTGAAATTTACAGAGTATGTTCATATCACTGATCTGAAGATAAGATGTAAGTCAGATATCAGTTAGATACATAAAGTTCATGTTATGTGAAGTTGACCCGTATTACATGGTTTAAACCCCTAATCTAGGTTAATGATGTAACCTTAGAGTTAATATGTGCACAAAAAGGATATGGAACTTAATGTTCAGATGATGAACTTTGATAATGAACCATAATCTGGAAAATGACATCAGGAAGATAAATATGAGACAAGAATGCAAGTAATGATGGGAATATCCAAATGAGTAAGCAAACCCTAATATGAACACGATTAGGGTTAAGATGAGATGTAAGATGATGAGAATCTGATGGTAGTATATGATCTTGTCTTAATCAGGTTTAACAAAGAAATAGATGACATGAGGAACATGTGTTTTGAATGATCTATCTCTTTGGAAGGTAGGCCATTATCTCTTACTTGGCTTATTATACAATATGCTTATGTTATATGTGTAGTAAAATACTTGGCATATGATATTGGATGAAATGAATGTTATTGTATGATATGTTGCATGATTTTCAATGATTACTGCTATGAACACATCAAACATAATATATCTATTCCATTATATGAAAGCACTAACTCTTTGGTAGTGTGCTTGGAAGTGACCTAACTCTTTGGTAGTGGTCACATTGTACATATGACCTAACTCTTTGGTAGTGGTCTGACCTAACTCTTTGGTAGTGGTCACCTTGTACAAATGATCTAACTCTTTGGTAGTGATCATAAAGGCCTTGGTATATAATGGAAAATAAGCTTAAAATATGTGTTCTCTTTTGTTAATGAATATTGTTGTGCAAGTATATACTTTTCTTATATTCTTCTATTACTACCAAGTATATTAGTTTTATCTTATTGCCAAGATATGAGGAGAGGTATATAAAAGACACGTAGGCGTACTCAGTACAATATTCTTGAATATTGTGCTGACGTGTACCGCATGTAATCTTTTGTTTAGGTTGTGGTTATGCTCTTGAAGATCTAGGATAGTTGAGAGTTGTGTGGTGAGCTGATGTACAGGTGGACCTATTGTCTTAAGATCCCGTAGTTTAGATGTAGTACATGTATATGTATAAGTTTATTGTTCAATATGTAATATCAAATGTTGTAACAATTCATGTTGTAATTATATGTTGAATGATGAACATGTGTGTATGGTTTTATTATTGTTCATGTACATGTGATACTGTTGTTTCCTTCTGACTCCCTTGATTTTCTCTTTCTTAGCCTGGTGTGGGGTGTTTAAATTGGGATTCTCACTGAGGTGAGGGTTTCAATTTGGACGTCTCACATCAGATTAAGTTTTTCAAAATCCGGGGACGTGACAGGTGGTATCAGAGCATGAACAATAGCAAATCCTGACATATGCTCATTATGCAACTCAAAACTAAAGAACCTTGAACTTAATAATATCTTTAGGGTTAGATTAGTCATCTTTTAGAGACTAGATCTGACCTAGCCTCTAGGTTATCACCTAGATGTCCGAGAACTAGGTCTAGACTGGTGCTTGTTGAGTAGCACGTCCTTAGATGTCGTTCTTTCCTTGTAGTGCATCGGTATGGGACGTTGCACTATTTGGAAATGACGTGCATAAAAGGAAGAGAAACCCTAGACATATTGCGCACGTTGTCTAGAGTAGCTACACTGGTCTACACCATGTTCTCACCCTTTTCACTAGTTTTCATGACACTGTACTCTCTACTATGTGTGGGACACTTGTTTATGGTTTTGGTTTTTGATTCCAAACGAAGCGCACCTCGATAGTTTTCTCTGACGCTGGTTTTATCGGAGAACACTATATAATATTTTAATATGTATATGTATTACAAAAATGTGTCCCCACACATGTACGAGTAGGAGGTGGTCATGCAACCTAAGTGAAAGTGATGACATCAATCTAGAAGAGAGAGTAGTCTAGATTAGATGTCTAGAGCCTTGTTGGTATATATGATAGATGGAATAGATGGAGAAGTTGATGATATGATGTAAGTCTTATATAGATGATATAAGATGGTTTATGATGATCTATGTTTGTCTTTGAGGACTTAAGTTCAGTTTTGAGGTTTTGAGATAAGTTTTGATGATGCAAGTAAATAGGCTTTTATGAGATAAGATATGATAAGTTAAGATAAGGTTGTGAGTCAGCATGAATCTCAAGCTCTTTTACGAAGGAGGACCTCTAGTGTTTGGACCAGTTATAGGGTTAACTCTAGAGAGAGTGAGACCCATTGGGAGAAGGTCAGAGAACCTAAACTCCAAGATATGAGAATTATGAGATATGTGATATGATATGTCCTAAACTAGACTACTCCTGAGTGATTGAGTTGAGTTGCTTTATGTATGAATCCTATAGTTCTTTTGAACCCTAGATGTCCTTGGGAAGACCAAACCCTAGAGTCAGAGAGAGGGTGGTTATATATACATATGTGAATAAGGGAATATGAGTGCCTTCCATCTGGGTGAGGGAGAGAGCCCAAGACCCTGGAGGAGGTAGTTATGTTAGTTTCTGTGAAGCCTCATGCTCGGGTTGGTGGTTTCCCGCATAGGAATCTAGTGGTGTATATAAGAGAGTTTTGGGTAAGATGTTTCATGATTAGAGACCTATGAAGAGTACGTTGTAGCATGTTTTGGTTTGTGCTTATGTGGCTAAAGCTTGTGAAGTTGATCACTAGTGCCAATGAGGTAGACCTAGTAACCCTAGATGAAAGAGGGAAGATAAAGTTTTTGTTTATGAGATACTTATAGAGTTGAGTTAGCTCAGAGAGAGACTGAGCACGACATTACCCTCATGATATGGGTCAAGAGAACCTGAGTTAGACTATATAAAGTTTTGATGTATGTTTGATGAGCCACCTATATTAGTTTGCTTAAGTACTACCATGATATAATATACGTAAGCATGTGATCTAATCTCAAGATGTGATATAAAAACATGATAAGATGGAAACCTAGAGATGGTTTAATAGATGGCAATGCATAAATGGTTAACCATATGCATGAGTAATGATGCTAATGTGAAATTGTTGGCTAATGTTGTGATGGAATCACTAATAAATGTTACAGTTTATTATGAACAATGAAATACAATCATATAAATAAAAGATGTTATATGAGGTGTTAATATTAGCGCTTAATAAAGATGAAAAATATAGTTTTATAGTTAGCACAACATAATGTTTATCGCACCTTGATATAATGGGTTAACTTTAGTTAACTCCTTTAGAAAATGGTAACATGATGTGGGAACCCTGATGCGTGGGTAAAGATAAGGATGCAACCCTTATATATATGAGATATGTCATAATTGGACATAAGTTTCCAAACACTTTTAAAGGGGTGATTCACCCTAGATGCTTTTGAAACCTCCTAATAGTGGTTTGGATACATGATTCTAGGTAACCTTTGCAGATATGTTGCACCTTGAATAGTGCCTTATATGTGGATGAAGACAAGTTAATTTTTTTCCTTAAAGTATGAGTATGGTTTACTTTCGAGGACGGAAATTCTTTTAAGATGTATATGATGTGAAAGACTGGTTTTTGGCTTAATTTCGAGGACACAATTTCTTTTAAGGTGTGTAGGATGTGATGGACTGAAATTTTGAAATCTCAAAATATTTAATCAGACAAGTGAATCATGTATGTTTGGCTTACTTTGAGATTTGTAAGGTTTCGTGAAGTTTGATGTTGATTTCAAGATTAATATCCCAAAGTTTATGTCTTTTTGATGGTATATTGACTAAGAATAAATATATGAGTTAACCTAAGTTTTGGGTGACATGCTTGTCACACGCCCCTTAGCAACCAAGGTGCCCACGGATCGGCCTGGTGAGGCATCTGTTCCTGACCATTGGATGCATCATATGGTTGTGAAGACTATCTCCTTCATAGCAGATACAGTCAGCCATAGAGAAACAAGTTCCCACGATGCCCAGCACCAACATTGTGGAGTGTCGAGGGATTCAACTCCTAACTACATGCCCACTCCCACCATACAACTGACGAGGACAAGAAGGGGGACAAAATGATGAGAGGAACTGCTTGACCCACATCCTAGCTTTTTGTACATGAGAGAGTACAGAGAAAAGGTGCTCACACCAAACAATATCTCTAGTAGCGTTTATAGTAGGAGAAGGAGCCCATGTCGCTTGCTGGTTCCCCTCAACTCCTGCAGAGTCGAGGCTCTTTGAGGGCAGATGGCACAGGAGATATTGCCACCTCAGTAGGGGATGAGAGGAGCTTTCAGCACTGGTTCCTCGCCATGGTCTGATCTAGCAGATACACCCTACAGAAACAAATAAGGACAGGCAAACGATGCTCTCGTAGCCTTAGGTAGCGGCCCAGAAGTGTAGATCTCTCGTCAGAGTTTTGGCTGCAATGGCAGCACGCTCCGGAGATATGAGGTGGACCAATACATCACTAATCCGACGCCGGAGCATACAATCCCAACGGCGGAGACCCCATTCCATATCAACGTGAATGACATATCGGGGCCTGAGCGTGATGCGTCGGGCGAGGAGGAGGCCGCATCACCTACTCGCCTGCTTTCTCACTAGTGAGTTCAAGCATGACGGCGACGAGCGCACTCTCGCGTGAGGAGCACTAGTGCCGACCGAGGAGGAGGATAGAGGAGCCTATCCCTCGCTGGAACTCTACTCCATGACGACGGATTGCCTGCAGGCATCATGTGATCTGAAGACCTGATACCTACCCCGTCCACACCGGCTTCCCCACAGGTCCATGCCGGGAGAGGAGTTCACGGTCGACGGAAGAACAGGAGGAGGCTAGGACCTTACGACAGTAGGGCATCCCCGGCGGCGGTTGGTTAGTGGAAGAAGAGGCTACGTCGTCCGTGTTCTCGTGAGCAGGAAGATAGAACGTTGAACCACCAATCCCTAGCCTGAACCGCCGGGTCACTGGCCAAAGAAGGGAAGCGCTCCTTGTGGCCACGTGTCAGCGACCTTTTGGCCTAATAAGGTAATAAATTCAGTAATGTTCAGATTTTACAAAATTCATAGTAAATAGCTTGAGTATTAGAAAAATACGTAAAATATACCAAATTGATCGGAAAAATGCATATAACAACATGGAAGCATAATATCAGGCTTTTGATGCACTTATAATAATGATATCATGTAAGATGTGAAATTCGCTTTTGATGGATAACAAATATCAAACAATGTTCTAAAATTATGATAACATGTCATAAAGTCTATAATTATGTATAGAATGCATATGATGTCAAAAATAATGATGTTGATGTAGGAAATAATGTAATTTGCTTAATATGGCTAATTAGGGCTAACAACCCTAAATAAAATGTGACGAATAAATGCATGCCCAATAAATGGTGAAATTTACAGAGTATGTTCATATCACTGATCTAAAGATAAGATGTAAGTCAGATATCAGTTAGATACATAAAGTTCATGTTATGTGAAGTTGACCCGTATTACATGGTTTAAACCCCTAATCTAGGTTAATGATTTAACCTTAGAGTTAATATGTGCACAAAAAGGATATGGAACCTAATGTTCAGATGATGAACTTTGATAATGAACCATAATCTGGAAAATGACATCAGGAAGATAAATATGAGACAAGAATGCAAGTAATGATGGGAATATCCAAATGAGTAAGCAAACCCTAATATGAACACGATTAGGGTTAAGATGAGATGTAAGATGATGAGAATCTGATGGTAGTATATGATCTTGTCTTAATCAGATTTAACAAAGAAATAGATGACATGAGGAACATGTGTTTAGAATGATCTATGTCTTTGGAAGGTACGCCATTACCTCTTACTTGCCTTATTATACAATATGCTTGTGTTATATGTGTAGTAAAATACTTGGCATATGATATTGGATGAAATGATTGTTCTTGTATGATATGTTGCATGATTTTCCATGATTACTACTATGAACACATCAAACATAATATATCTGTTCCATTATATGAAAGCACTAACTCTTTGGTAGTGTGCTTGGAAGTGACCTAACTCTTTAGTAGTGGTCACATTGTACATATGACCTAACTCTTTGGTAATGGTCTGACCTAACTCTTTGGTAGTGGTCACCTTGTACAAATGATCTAACTCTTTGGTAGTGATCATAAAGGCCTTGGTATATAATGGAAAATAAGCTTAAAATATGTGTTCTCTTTTGTTAATGAATATCGTTGTGCAAGTATATACTTTTCTTATATTCTTCTGTTACTGCCAAGTATATTAGTTTTATCTTATTGCCAAGATATGATGAGAGGTATATAAAAGACACTTAGGCGTACTCAGTACAATATTCTTGAATATTGTGCTGACGTGTACCACATGTAATCTTTTGTTTAGGTTGTGGTTATGCTCTTGAAGATCCAGGATAGCTGAGAGTTGTGTGGCGAGATGATGTACAGGTGGACCTGTTGTCTTAAGATCCTATAATTTAGATGTAGCACATGTATATGTATAAGTTTGTTGTTCAATGTGTAATATCAACTGTTGTAACAATTCATGTTGTAATTATATGTTGAATGTTGAACATGTGTGTATGGTTTTATTATTGTTCATGTACATGTGCTACTGTTGTTTCCTTCTGACTCCCTTGATTTTCTCTTTCTTAGCCTAGTGTGGGGTGTTTAAATTGGGATTCTCGCTGAGGTGAGGGTTTCAATTTGGACGTCTCACATCAGATTAAGTTTTTGAAAATCCGGGGACGTCACAAGAGTTATCCGACACATGATTTGGAGCTGGCAACGGTGGTTCATGCGTTAAAGATATGGAGACACTATCTTTATGGGGAAGTGTGTCAGATCTTTATAGATCATAAGAAGCTGAAGTATATCTTCTCATAGAGTGAGTTGAACATGCGACAATGTCACTAGATGGAGCTGATCAATGATTATGATTGCACCATTGAGTATCATCTTGGTAAGACAAACATGGTAGGTGATGTGTGCTTAGCAGGAAGTCTTCTTCTCTTCCGACGAAGAAGGCAAATTTGAGTTCTTTGATATGCCATAGGTGGGATGTGTTCGTCTCGTTGTGACAAATGCATGTGCATTTGGAAGTATCCTTGTTGGCAGGATTGTTGGCACTGATGCAAGTGAAGCCTACGTTGAGACAGTAGATCAAAGAAGCACAGTAGGCAGATGTTGCAGTTCAGTTGATCATATCAGAGTTTGGCAGCAAGAAGCGGGATGGTTTCCATGAGTCCGAGGATGGACTAGTTTGTTATCATAATAGGATGATGGTTCCCAATGTTGATGATATGAGGAAGTTAGTGCTCGAGGAAGTGCACATGTCAATGTATGATATGCATCCATGTGTCACCAAGATGTATCATAATCTAAAGGACCTGTATTGGTGGCCTGGTTTGAAGAGAGATGGGGAGGAGTTTGTAGCTAAGTGTGCGGTATGCCAGCAGGTTAAGGCTGAGCATCAGAAGTCGGCAGGTACGTTGCAACCCATGCCAATACCGTTGTGGAAATGGGATCATATAACCATGGATTTCGTAGTTGGTCTTCTAAGGATAGTTAAAAATCATGATTCCATTTGGGTGATAGTGGACAGATTGACAAAGTCCACCCATTTCATACCTGTGAAGATGACATATACAGTAGAGAAGCTTGCTCAGGTGTATGTGGATGAGATAGTATGTTTGTACAGTGTGCCAGCAATGATAGTCTCTAACAGAGGTCCTCAGTTCACAAGTCATTTTTGGGAACAGTTGCACTGAGCGTTGGGAACGCAGTTGAGGTTCAGTACCACTTTCCACCCACAGACGGATGGATAGTCTGAAAGGACTATTCAGACTTTGGAAGATCTTCTCTGAGCTTGTGTTTTGCAGTTCCTAGGCAGTTGTGATGTGCATCTCAGTTTGATAGAGTTCACCTACAACAATAGTTACCAATGAAGTATCGAGATTGCAACTTATGAGGCTTTATATGGTAGAAAGTGCAAATCTCCTCTATGTTGGTATGAGTCTGGTGAATATCATATTTTGGGTCCTGAGTTAGTACAGCAGACAACAGAGAAGATCAAGGTGATACAACAACATTTGAAAGTGACACATGATAGACAGAAGTCGTATGCAGATAATCATCGACGGCCTCTAGAGTTCTAAGTGGGAGACAAGGTGTATCTCATGGTCTCTCCATGGAAAGGTGTGCTGAGGTTTGGCTAGAAAGACAAGTTGTCTCCCAGGTATATGGGGCCATATTCGGTGATAGCACGTGTTGGCAAGGTGGCTTACAAGTTAGAACTACTGCCAGAGTTGCACATGTTACATCTAGTGTTCCATGTCAGTATGCTGAAGAAAAGTCATCCAGGCACAGAGACAGTGATACATCCAGTTGAGGCTGAGCTTGATGAAGATGTGACCTATGAGGAAGGTCTGGTGTTGATCCTCGATAGAAGAGTAAAGAAGTTGAAAAGGAAGGACCTGGTTCTTGTGAAGGTTCTTTAGCATCATCGTGGCGTTGAGGAAGAAATGTGGGATCTTGAGGAAGAGATGAGGAGGAAGTATCCCTCACTTTTCTCTTCATATTTCGGGGGCAAAATCCCTTTGTAGAGGTTTATGTCTTGTAAGGACTCTGACCTCCATTTTGGGCTGACCCTATTTGCTTTGGCTAAGCATGATGTTTAGATGCTTGCTAATCACCTGAAGTTGTGATTAGGGTTTTGTTGAGAGGTTGAGGTGTAACTTTCAATTTACCCAAGTTTTAGGATTGGTGTACAAGTTTGTCACCTTATGAGATGTCTTTCTTTCTCCTTGCATCCTCTAGGGTTGAGAGGATGCGTTGGGCACCTTGCTTGAGTTGTTTTGGGCCTCATTTGAGCTTCTTTAAGTTGGGCTTGTTGTTGGGATTGAAGCCCTTCCTCCATGCTTGAGTGTGTTGGGCAAGGTAGAGTTGGGTGCCTTGTGTTGGCCATGGTGTGTCAGGCAAGGGAGGCGTATCGGCCAGAGGGTGCTGGTGGGTGTGATGGGTTGCCATGTTGGGCAACACATGTGGAAAGTCACCCTTCCTTTTACAAGTGACCGTTGTTTTACTAGTTGGTGGAAAGTCATAAGCATGTGGCTTGGGATTCTAACAAGGTGGCATAGTTTGGACAAGTGGTGGTTTGGGTGAACACATGTGCAGCAATCCCCTAGTGGATGCCCACTTAACCCCCTTGCATATATACCCCCTTCTTTGCTAGCTTGGGATCCCTTTAGCTCCTTACTTACTTCCCTTCTTTCTTGGTGGCTGATATCTCTCCTTGTTAGAGCTTGGTGGCCAATCTCCTTGGTGGAGTCTTCTTCTTCCTCTAGTGGTGTCCGAAACCCTAGATGTACCTTGCTCCTTCTCCTCTTGTGGTGAACATCTCTCCCTTTCCTTGGCATCTTCTTCTTCTTCTTCTTCTTCTTCTTCCTTCTCTTCGGCCATGGTGGTTACAAGTTGTTCTTCTTTGTGTTGGCCAAAGGTGGTGCCTTTGAGCTTGGATCTTGGTGCTAGAATCTTCAAGCTTTAGAGCTTGAGGCGGGTTACATAACTCCTAACCCTAGCTATACTACTTCCTTTTCATGTTGCATGATATATGTGCTATCTTGATCATCCATGTCATGTTTTAGCTATGTTTATTGCTTTAATGGTTATAAGGTTGCTTTCGATGTACCCTAGACTTTGTGGAGATGGTTATCTTGGGTTGCCTTGGGTTGGACGAACCAAGGATGTGGAGTTCCTTAGGCAAAACCCCTCTCTCACTTAGTTGTTGAGAGGTGAGCTTAGGGTCTCCAAATCCAATGGTGAGTTGAGCTTTGGTTGGTTGGTCGATATGATATGATGGACCTTCTTGTTGCCCGATAGATGATGGAAGTTGTGCAATACCTCTCTCTCACTTAATTGTCTTGAGGGGTGAGCTAACTCTCTTGAACTTTTAGGGCTTCTTGGTGGCAGTCTTGAGGTTGAAGATGACCAACCCGTCATGGTATTTGAACCCTTACACGATATCCCTTGGATATGTTATGCCTGATATCTCTGTTCTAGGGTTGAACCTTAGGCGATATGCTAAGTGGTGTTCTGTTAACCCTTCTGATCAATATGAACATGTATCTAAGATGATGTTGTTGGGCTATATGCCTTTGACCGATATGGTCCTTTGCCTTAGATGATGTTGTTGGGCATTATTCCTTTGGTCGATATGCTTGGTAGATATCCCTAGTTTGAATGATAGGCTACCTTGGGCACCATGGTGTCATTTGATGGATGGTAGTAGTGTGCCTAGGGAGGTATGAGAGTTCCTTGGGCACCATGTTGTGCTAGCCAAGGGGTTGCTGGCTGGGCGGCAGGGTTTTGACCCTTGGCATTATTATTGTGGGCGACATGGTCTTGTTGATTGCCCATTATGGAAACCCTAACCCTAGCTTAGGTAATAGGGTGTCTTGGTCGATAGAGTGAAGATGTTGCCTGATACACTCTTGTACCTGGATGCCCGATATCCTCTTGGTTCATAGCTGCACGGCACACCTTTGGTTCTAGTCTGCCCGATACCCTCCTTGTACATGGGTGCACGTTTTTCTTGTGGCCGATATGTGTGGCTTGGTGCCCTAGGTTTTGTGGTGACTGATAGCATTTTGGGTGAGGGATATGACCCTACTCGATATCCCTTAGGTGAGGGATAGTGCTACCTGCCACACCTTTAGTGAGGGAAGGTGACACCTTTAGTGAGGTTTGTAGCTTGTGATCAGTTGGAAACCCTAATGCTTGATCGTAAAGTCATATAAGATAATGTCATGCATAGATATGTTCATCCAATTGTGTAATTATATCTCTCTTAGTATATGCAATAAGTTTAAGATATTCCTTGTATGAGTGCAGTTGTACCTCTATGCTTATGCTAACCATGCAGGTACCAGTTGTATGATAAGGCCATGGTGATGGCATGACAATGATATACTATGGAACATCAAGGGGTTATGATGAACCCATTGATATATGATGGGAGTTACCCATGGAATGGCAATGTGTGCCTAGATGATGGGATTGAGTCTCAGTGATGTTAATCCTTGAGATGGATCTTGATAATTGGCAAGAGGCCAAGTGGTAACATGTAATGTTGGATCCTTGTGATGGATCAAGATGATGTTGGCTTTGAGAATAAGAGTGACAATGTAACACCTGATAATGAGATCTATGTTGTTTACTTGTGTTTTAGTTGACATGTTACATAACTTGGTTGAATCTTGCAATCCACTTAAAATGTATTAATTAATTAGAAATGAACCTTTCATGTAGTTTGCCTTGGCCATATATCCATCGTCATCAGTAGCTGGTGATGGTGAAACAGTTTCTCCTATGGGTTAACTTGGAGCGCATATTGTTGAATATATGGGGTTTCTCCTAGCCGAAAATCAGAGGATTAGAGTGCAACTTTGGTTGTTGACTCAAGATATGTATAAGAGCATGGTGAACATGCCCATGGCTCAATGTGATGGAGCATGAATGTGTTCATGGCTCAGGAGCATGGTGAATAGACCCATGGCTCATGATATACTAGCGTCGTGACCTGTACCAAGACGGGCTAGAGGAAAGGGTAGCCTACGGGAGCTGACCCTATAGCTGAGGCCACTTAAGCAAGAGACTATGGTCCTATTTTGGTTTTCGTGCAGTGAACACGAGGAGGTGAGGTCATGGAGTCCGAATCTTTCGTTGACCTTGTATGACACCGGTTTTGGGCTTCGCATCTGAAGGTTGGATTTGAGCGGTACGACTCACTTCCTTAGGGCATAATAAATTGTAATCCATCCGTATAGTATATACTGCTTAGGGAAAAATACGAAACATTGGTTGAGGCCTTGCTTGTATAGTTGCCCTAGTTATATCTTGCAATTAATTACATGTTCCTCATACTTATGATAAGTTCTTCTATAGCTTATCTTATTAATCATGTTCCATAAGAAAAATCTGGTTATATGCCTCCCAGATATCTTGGTAAGTTGTTAATAAAGTTAGTTATGTTCAGTATGTTGCATATATGAGTTGCTTATATATGTTTTATAGTCTGGAGGCAAGTTATGTTTCTTATTGGGACTGTGTGTCTCACCCTGCTAGTTTTAAACCTTTTTAGGTGATCGTGCTAGATGTGGTGGTGGTCGTGAGGTTGCGGTCGAGCAACAAGAAGAACAGTAGTGTGCAAGAGATGAATATGCTGCTATTTTGGTTGTTTTGTAGTAGAGTCCTAGAGTCATCCATGTACTTTCAAGTCCTTGGAGGTGTTTGATGATGTTTCATGATGCATAGATGATGTAGCTTGTTTATCCTGCTGTTGGCCTGGTATGGCCTATTCTATATATAAACAGGTGGTGAAGTCTTTGAACCTATGGGACAGCTGGTTTCTATGAACTATGGACACATATTATGGATTATGTATGTTTACATAACATGTTTCCTTGGTGGGTAGGGATCTGTATGTAATAGTTACTTTCTTATATGCTTTCCGCAATCGGTTTTGATTAACTTGTGTTTCTAGTAACGTGTGGTTTATGGATGTTCCACACATTTTTGCGTGGCATTTAATTGTCTATGTGATAGAGGGATGTCACACTCCATGTATACACTATATATAAATGTTTGATTGTAAGCAATATAAACACACTCTCTATTTTTCAAACTTGTAAAAATTACTCTATCTTAAATACTTGGCACAACTTCCAGTTTGTTCTCTCTACGCCTAAGGCTGTGTACATTTCTTCTATGCTCTCTTGAAAACATATTCTTATATGACAAAGACTATAACATTTCTATGACAACCTTAAAAAATAATCTCCTCCCTACAAAGAGATGTACATGAGAAGGAAAGATCTACCCAAATAGAAAAGTTCCACTTTCCCTACCCAAGAAAACCCCAAAAGTGAGAAAAGCCTTATGAGAGTGAATAAAAGCATGAGAGTTGTGCCCAAAAAGAAAAAAACACACTTGTCTTTCCAAAGGTACCCATCTTTAGGCATGGTAGATCTGGGGTAGTGGTACGTAGGATGTGAAATCACTACTCTAAAGCCAACTGGCTTGGGTTGTAGGGACCACTTGCCCGTTAATGGACCCATACCTGGATGGACCAATAAGAAGAAAGGAAAACGCAAAAGCCTTATGCCTTCCTAAAAACCCCACTTTTTACCCCCATGATTCAAAAACTTTGGTGTGAAAGCTAACTTCAAACATCATGCACCAAAATCTCACAAAAGCTGGGAAGATGTTTTCATCTAATCAAGGTGAAGAAAAAGTCCATTGTTTGTAGTCAGACGTAATTTTCCTCAGGACATTCCAAAATCTACTTAGCTTTTGCCTGAAGACTACGCCTGGTTGTTAAAAGTCACCCAAACAAAGATTTTAAAATCTTTACAGATTGATTGAGGACAATCAAATTGATAAGTTTGGAGGGGTTGATAACACCCACTTTATGGTATCTAGAACTTATATTTTATTGTCAAAATAGCCTCCGAACTTAACTTCCTCTTCGCTTTATTCTATTTATTATGAAGAATCTTGCCCACTACACCCCTGAAAATATTTCCCACCTTTTGTAGGGCTTTTCCTATTTTTATACAAGAAAAGAAGCACCAATGGGCCCATCAGCGACAAAATCCATGTTCCAGCCCAGTAGATCGCCAACATCTGAGGCCGACATGCCCCTCTTAGCCGTCATGGTCGCTACCTGCTACGATAGCCACCCGACATGGGTGTGTCATGTAGGAGTCTCAGCTCGCTACGACCCTTTACCCGATATGGAACCTAACTCATCACGGTTCACAAACCGACGAGGTCGTTACCCGACATGGCCACCCCTCGGTGCTGTAGCCCGATAAGGACCCAACCCGCCATAATTGTACACGATATGCTCACTGCCCGACACTCTCCCAGCCCGAAACATTTAACGAGCGACAGTCATATCGGCCCTGATAATGCCTCAAGAATGTAGACACGGATGAATGACACATGGACCAATAAATGCTACAATTCCCATCAACCTACTACCTATAAATAGTAGCTATAAGCCTACGATGGGATGGGTCAGACCCCTGTAAGAGCTAGTCCCTAGAGAAAAGGAGCTATTATGTCGAGTCCCCAGAAGCTTGCCAGGAGATAGCTAGGTGAGAGCACTCCCATCCCAAGAGGGATGGGAAGAGTTCACTTAGAGGTTGTTCTGGTAGCAGCAAGAAGCACGATATGACCCTTAAAGCCACTTCAAGCATGTCAGGTTTCTATCTGGGATTCAACCCGAGATGGCTTGCCCACCTATACATGACACAAAGAACCCGAGAGCCTTAAGATAATGTTAACCCGATATGTATCATAACCTGATACATTACCCAACCCAATACGGTCTCTACCCGTCATGGTTGTAGCCCAAAACGGCCAACAACCCGACATGACCGTATCAAGCGGAGGTCTTGTCTTGATACAACCCTTACCCATCACGGTCCATGACCCGACACGGTGAGTGGCCCGATATGGTCGTATCCCGATATGGCCTCTACCAGGTACTGGGTTAGCATCATCTTAGGCATCAATTGTTGTGTACTTCGATTTCCTAAATCAAGTAGACCGATACTTATCTTCCCTTTACAACATTTGCTTTCATTTAATTACAACACTGTAACTAAACCATTATGCTTCTTTATGATTATTGGAACCTGTGGAGTTTATCTCATATCATTTTGTTTATGAATTAATTTCATTGGATGATTTCTTTCTGGCATCTATGTTCTAGTTTCTTCTCTCGGATTCACACTTTGGACTAGCTATCAAATCATGTTTCTTGTTTTGACTCCTTTGAGAGAAGAATGTCGTAAACTTCTAGAGCTTGGTCTGATTCAGGTGTATGAGAGTACCCGGAACTAGAGCTACACCCAGTTTATCTTTCCACACGAGCCCACACCTGGTACCCCTAACAAGAGGAACCCAGTGCATGGTTCGTTGGCATTTTCTTTGAGAGAAGAAGATGATGGATGTAGGCCACTGCTCCTTGTTGAGATGAAGTTTTCTTTCTTCATGCTATACTCCGATGATAGTTCTGTCTCCTCGGTTTCCTATATGCAAAAAATACCATAAAAATTGCTAAAACCCAAAATACCCAAAGCCTTAATCTTTTTGGTAACTCCTCTTGGAGGTAGGCTTTAGTTTAATTCTTTGTGATTCTTTTTAGCTACAACAAACCTTAATCCCTAGGCTCTCAGACGTTCTTAAACAAGTAAAACTTGGGTTCCAAAGTGCTCTTTTCCTAGTCCCTATGTTTGACCCCAAACTACATCGACCCTGTGCTAGTTGTAGGAGTCTTAAACATCCGAGTATTATAAATTATTAAAGTTTGATGACCTAAACATGTCTCCATGTTTGGACCCACGTTTAAGGCTTTATTAGTACTTGCTAAATTTAAGTGTTTCAAACAGACTCACCTCATAGTTACTTATTAGAGTTAAGTGTATCAAACAGACCCACCTTGAGAGTGATACATATAGCTCATGAATGGTAGTCAGAATTAGATCTCAATCTGATTGTGGTTATTGTTGTTTGTAGACCTAAAGTTGTTACACTCATCATATGTCATTCGATGAACTTTGACACCATTCAACGTTTCCTTGAATCAGGGTTACCACAATCGTTGTGCTCAGGTAAGTTAAGACACATGGTGATTGACTGTAAGTTATGTAGATGGGGTTTATCCTTCCTACCGGGGTTGATATACTGGCCATTTGTATCACCTTCTCGACTACTTCATTGCACTCAAGATGATTGTGAGCCTCCAAAGAAACCTAACTAAACTCCTCATATGCCTTCACAGTAAGGTTTTTCAAGTTGGTATGATTATTCCACCAGGCCTTCATAGCCTTCTTCCTATTTTGTAGATTCTTCACTACTTTGAGCGACAAATTACCTGCCATTGGTTCTGCCAGCTTGCCTCTACCATCTCTTTGAAGTTGACCCACTCACACCACCAGTTCAGGAACCTGAAGGGTGTATGGACATACTCAGAGTTTGTCAGAGAATCTTTCATCCTGGCATGATCACTAAGAGGATCATCACTTGTCTGGATCATAGCATACAACCATATACAAATCTACCTCTCATTTACCAATCCCCTATACAGATTACTTGCAATCCTTCTCCCATGTCTCCTTTTATTGCTCCAGGTAGTCTATCCCCCAGTTCATTCAACTCCATCAATCCTATAGAGTAAACCATGTTGTTAAACTCTGTCATAATTATATCCCTATTTAGGACTTTCAACCCTCCAACTTTTTCCCTAGTACGCCTAATGTTATTAAAGTCCCCAATAGCAATCTAAGGGACTTGGTCCTGCGTAGTCTCCTTATAAGTCTCCCACATACTTTGTTTGTTTGGCTTCAAATTCTCGCCATGCTTAGCTGAGGAAATGAATGCATCACCTCCTCTATTGCAACAACTCAATGTAGCCACCTGTGTTGAGAAAATAATGGCATCCACCTCGCACACCATGTGGTTCCACCCAATCTCCACCTTGGCACAATTTATCAACTCAATATTTGAAATTCTCAACCAACTAGTAGGAAAAAGAATCTTGATCCTATCAGAAACTTCGACTATAATTCTAGTCTCATAGCCGAAGACCAGTGTCATATCCTCATTGTTGATAATCTCCTTTGCTTCTAAGGAAGGGAGCCCCCACCACATTCCATGCAAAGAGGGGCATTATTAATAGGAAGTGGGGTTGTTGGCTTCCTTGGAGCAGACCTGTTTCTTCTTCTTCTTCTTCTTAGCATTGCTTCTTTTTTGCCTGAAGCTCCTACTTGTGGAGTTATGAACCTCTATCTCTTCTTAACCAATGCTTTCAATGATAGAAAATTGATTCACCTCTTCTATCTTTTCCTTGCCCTCACTACTTCCCCACGAGTGTCAACCACCCTATGGTGAACCTCTTTATTACCATGGCTGGTGTTGTAAGGGATCTCCCCTTCTTCAACATCCTTGATTTTAAATATGGCCTCCTTAGCCTAGGCCACTTCCTTTTCAATTGAAGCCTTAATATTGGTAGTAGCAGGGCTTCTACCTTCTTTGTTCTTCTCCTATTTCTCCAGGTACTCACGATCTCCTTCCATTTTATTCTAGGGGGTGGTCCGGTGTTAGTCTTCTTCCAAGTCTTTTTGTTTTGCAGCTTGTGGAGCATAATAGGAAGGACCAGGCTCAAATTCATGTCTGAATACTTTGTAGTTGTCACACCTATCAGGTAAGGCTTCATAGCTCACCTTAACCTCCCGCTCATCCCTATTGGATAGCTCCACCATCACCTCAAGGGTGGCTCTTCATCAACAATGATATCACACAGAACATCGCGCACCCCATGATAGAGCCATCATATCTTTTGTCTACTGTTGTGGGTTCACCTATCATGTGAGAAATAATCACGATCACCCAAGTTGTATAGTGTTTCCCAACATTGGTTAGGGAAACCCAGATTGGGTTAGTCTTCAAATCTCTCTTCTTGTGTAGGCCTCTGATGTCCATTTTTGAATTAGCACAAGCTAGTCATCGAAAAACTAGGATCCTCCTAGGATCACTTTGTTCAGGCCAGTCGTTGAGGCAAACTTAGAAAGGATGAGACTGATGTCCAAAGTGAAGACTTCAATTTTCCCTATTGTTACCATGAATTGAGAATCCACTACTTCTACTATTGAGGATGGTACTTCTTCTTGAAAATCTAGCCTATTTCCATATGTTGTCCACCTCTACCAATCACCTTGTTTGAAAAAGGTATTTTTTGGGTCTGCTGCCACTACACCCTTCAATGCTGAAGGAGGAACTTTAATAGAAATTATGACATCGGTCTTCGATGCATGTCAATCTCCAGTTGTAGGGTGGTTTTCCAAGTTTGTCGCCTCAACCCCAGAGGGAGGTCTGGGCCCTCCTCCCTCCATGGGAACCCTGATCCTAGAGAGGGATTAGAGCACATGTTCAAGAGAGAGAGAGAGTTTGTTATTAATAGAGACATTTTTATTCACTCGATAATATATATATATATATATTATATATATATATATATATATATATATATATATATATATATATATATATATATATATATATATATATATATATATATATATAAACTAGGGTAGAGACATTAAGGATGTACCTAAAGTCCAAAAGTTTCAAGTTCGGTATCAGAGCGAGACATTGGGACATAAAAGGGTTAGTTGATCTAGAATGAAATTGAGCAATTATAGAGTCATTGTGAAGGTTAACTACAACTAGATCATATATATACAATGTGTAAGATATTTATTCATGCTTAAATGATTATTGTTAAGCATAAAAGGAATCAACATTGATGGTTTCCAATTATATTATCCTATTCAACATTAAGAGAAAAAGCATGGGTTTCCTAATGATCATGTTGCTTACCCTTATCGGAAAATAGTGGAGAAGGATAAGTACATGCGTTCTTGAAGTGTCCCTCTTATTTGTAAAAGTGGCACATTGGCTTCTAGAATATGAATTGTTTGGGGTGACGTGTACCACAATAGGTGCATCTAGGGATTTACTTAGTTATGCTCCTATCTATGCTAGCAGTTGTTGCCTTTGTCCTATCTTCTATGTTGGGGAGAGTTCATATTATTTCCATTTCCTCTATCATGGCCTCTATTCTTATTGTGATGGGGCTCCTCTTTGCCTTCCAAGATGATTGGCACCACATCAATAAAACCTAAGTAGGCTATGGTAGGCATCTTCTTATTTCCCATACACATGGTTTTCTCCATAAATAGGTATATTTCATAGGAATCCTAAAAGATGGTCAGATGGGAATAAAAACAAAGCCACACAGTGTATATTTAACCCACTGATATAATGAATAATCATTTTCTCCTCATTCAATCCCATGGCATGACTCTCCTGGAGCTGAAAACCCCTACCATAGTCAACCATTTAATGATTTTCATGGGTCAGTCTAGAAAATTATTTTTCCTTTTTGTTTCCCTAGGAGATATCAATGAAATGGTTTATTAAAATGGGTTGAAAGGATTCCCAATTTACTAGGATTCTTTGTGCGGAATGATTGCAATTTTCCCATGATGGTTTGGTTCACACCAAATTGGCATGTATCGTAGGTTATTTTGTCATATTTAGGTCACCTGATGACCCTAAATGTGTTCTCCTTGGAAATAAGGCATGTATCATCTTTATCCAAGACATCACATCATCTTCACCAGAGAGCATTATAAAGTTTAACTTAAGAAAGTTAGATGTGGTGGGGACCCCAAGTTTTAAATTGTGGTTGTTATGTCTAGGACCCCCAAGTAGTACTTATGTGGTTTGCATCACAAGGGTGTCGATAGTGTCAATAAGGACATACCCCAATCATCCTAGTTCCGTTCTACCATAGACTTATGGCAATGTATTTCATCATTCTCTTAGTGTTCCCCTCGGTCTCTTTTTTCCTTTCCCTTGTCATTTGTCTTGGTACGAGAAGTGCTAGCATGAGTTGCATGGGTCTTAGGAGGCATAGGAAAATACTTAATTAAGTAAGACTCCTAATTATGGTTCAAAATTTCATCACAAGATTAAATCACTATACTAATATTATGGTCACCTTGTACAAACTTATTTTTGTTTTAGTATCCCACCATTACCCAAAATAGAGACATCATTCTGAGTATTATTCATATAATAGTGAGAGATGAGAAGAACAACCGACAATAACCTAATTGGTGGCCCCAATAGTCCATAAATTAGATGTGAAATTCTAGAAGACCGTCTATGCTTTTAATGGGAAGTCCTAATCCATTCATGAATTCATTTTGGGTAGGTAGGTGTGCATGGAAACTCATCCATTGCATCTAGGAGGGCAAGAGGTGACTACAAGACAAAACCTCTATTTAAATACCAAACCTAGTTCCTTAGTTAAACCATTACGGATTTTGTTTTTCCTTAGGTTGATATGAAGTATTTTGCATTAAACATAACTAGAGGACTTTGTGATTGTCTCTGGTACCATCTGTCATAGATATTTTTTATCCAAATCTTAGCTCCCCTAACTAGAGAGTCAGTGGAGATAGGGCATGAGCTTTTGTCCCTAGAATGTTATAAAACCGCTCCATTCATTATTAATGAATCACACATTTATACATCAATCCTATAGTAACAAAAGGGAAACATGCATATTGAAAAGATAATATATTGATTACGTCATGGATATAACAATTTTACTTCCATTATTGTTACAAAATCACATTGGTGTACATGACATAGCATGAGTGTACGGAGGTGTAGGAAGTAGATCATACTTGGAATCATGTAGAAATAAGTAAAAAAATATATATTAATGTCAATGCATTTAGTACATCATGTAAATATATGAGAACAAAGTTTTGAGTTACATATAAATTTGTTTAGCTAGAAACATTATACTTAGCAATAAATTAAGCAAGAATACTTAAATGACTTTGATTTTAGGAAAAATATGATTTAGATACATTTTACATAATACCAACAACATCAATATTAGACATTTAACAAATCATCCAAACCAAGGGTCCATGAGGGACAGTTGAGGCTAAAAAACCCAAAGTATTCATGTTTCTAAGTGGCATATGTGAAGACCAATGCTAATGAACTGACCCTATTCCAACATGTCTCATGCCCTTATTTGATTAAGAAAAGTAGGTGCATCAATCCTTGTGCCCTTACCCTAAGACTTAAGAAAGGTGCAGAAGGAGTATATAATGGATTTATATAATTACATTTAAGAATTGTCAACATATAATGATCATCATGAAAGTAGTATACATAGGTAAAAGTATCTCAAACAAGTAATTAGGTAGTTGACCATTTAATAAATGTATTCATAAATAGAAATAGGTTGATATCATAGTAGATTCAAGGAAGTAGATAATACATCATGAAGATACAGAGTATATGTTTCTTCAACAGATCATTGAATAGTGTTCCATAAAAAGAACCTAAGATATAGGTAGGCATCATTGATTTTAGTTCAATACAATTTTGGTCACATAATGTCATTTGCAATATGGTGGATATTCCCCTAAGGAATTATCCATTTCATTTCATATTTTCACTATTTAAAGATGCATGCAAGTTAACATCATATTTCATATAATTTAATGTATTATACTAAAACTAGGTGGAATATCTATGTAAGGCCCTTGAACTTGCTTAATAAGTTGAACAAGCTTAATTACCATAATTGAATGCTTAGAACGCTAATTTAACCTTTTGATATGCTTTTAAATCATAATCGAAGCTTAAGTTTCAAATTTTGTCCAATTTGGACACTGTTTGAGCAAGTTATGCAATTTTATGCACATTTTGGACTTTTCTTCAATTTACCCAATTGAGAGATTGTTTTTGCAACTTATCACTTGAATTAAGTTCTTTGGATATTCTATCATCATTCTTGAGCTTTTTGATCCATGGGGTGCATATTTAAACCTTGGTTTGAAGGTGTTTTCTCCAAGGGTATTTTAGGGTTTTCCCCTTCACGGATGAGCTACCTTTAGTAGCTATCAACTAATGAATTATTTGATTGGCTGGGAAATTTGACAAAGGAAAGCTAAGAAGGTATATACACATGATGGGGGTGCTTCTGGTGTGTGTGCTTGTATATTCTTAATATATTAAGGCCATGGACACTTGGATAGATACTAGAATTTCAACATTTTCTTTTTCTTTATCTTAAAGTGTAATATACTTATCCCCGAGCACCAAAACGATCCATTTTCTCTCCAACACTTCCCTCCTTCTCCCAACCTCATTCTTCCTCTGTTCATCTACGAATTTTTCTTCCCAAGGAAGAAGAAAGTAGGGATCTTCTTGGAGAAAGGCTCTAAGGTTGAAATTGACTTCATTTTAGCGTTGAAAAAGCTTCCTTCTAGTGATCTTGACCTAAAAGTGTAAGAATTCCCTTCTTTCCTCCGTTCATTCCTTTTTTATCCTTTCTCCTAGCTTTCTCCAGGTCATAACCTTGCTGTTCCATGGTGGGAATTGATCTAAAGCTCTAAAACCCTACCTTTCTTACTCCTTATGCTTAGGGTTTGCTCATTTGATGAATAAAGGTGCTAGATGGACGAATTCATAGTTTACTCTTGGATTTTCAACCCTATCTGCTTGAGATTTCTTCTGTGTGGGGTTCCATCTTTTCATTAGAGGCAAGTTTTATAACTTGCTCCACGTATATTTCTTACCATAAGCTTTCTAGATCATGTTCTTTCTTGAAAATGATGATTTATGCACTAAAAAGCTATGTATGACTTGGATTTCGATTTTTATAATGTTCCCTATTCTGATTTAAGTTCTAGATGAACCTGTGATTATGTGTAATTTATTCCTAAGGTATAATATGACTTGGATCAGGTTGTTTTGACAACCTATGGTGCTAAGCACCTATCAAACAATGGTCAATTTTTGGGTTTTTAACTGATTTCTTCTATAAACCATAACCCGATGATGGTACCATTTCAATAACCCTATGGTGTTTTCTTCATGACAACTGATGGTTGTGATCAAAGGTGCCAATTGATGGTGACATCCTATGGTCAGCCCCATAGGTCAGGTGTTGGATCAATTAGAAGTTTAATGATCAATCATTAAGTACCCTACTGATGTTATCAATCAATCATGATATTAGCTTAATATTTGATGTTGACTAATGAATATAGTGTTGATCTAACAACCTATGGTGATTTAATGGTCACTAATGATTGTGGATTAGGTCTCTACAACCCATGGTATGTTAAGCATTGTAGTTGTAGCATCAATTAAGGCTTTGACCAATGGTTTCTTGGGTCACTTGATGCAATGGTCGGACCTATATTGTAATTGATGGTTTTAATATATGAACTTGACCCTATGGTCAAGATATAATGTTTATTCCTCCAATAAAGTGGAATGATGGCTAATGTAATATGTTGGTCCTGATAATGTTATTTCTATGGTTTCCTTTATATGATCAACTTAAGGAGCTTACTTGTTGACAATGGATGGCTTGTTTTAACTAAACAGTCGATGGTGGGTTTTACCCTACTCTCAATGGAACTTTTTGTGTTGTAAATAAAGGGATGTCTAGGGGTAGATGGTTACTCTTTCTAGAGCAGAAATCAAGGACATCATAGGTGGTTTATCCATGGTATTTACTTATATAAACAACCCATGGTCTTACCTTTTAAACATCCAATGGTTCTAGGTGACATTGTGGTATGGTGATATGGGTTGAATGATGATGGAACAAATGGAGGGTTACCCTTAACAAGGTAGTATTACCTATTCACTCATATGAATAGAAGGGATGCTAACCATATTGTGTGGATATGTAACCCTAATGAGGTATAGCTGTTATACCTAGCTTTAATATAACTAAATGATGGTAATTGGGTATGAATAGTCCTTGAATGACTAATACAATCATGGCGTACTCTATTTTTTTGGGTGAACCTAGCCCATCGTATTACTATTTTTGGTATTTTGAAAAAGTAAAAGAAGTAAGACACTCAAAAGGAACATCCTTCAACTGAGTGTTGCCCAAAAAGAAGAAAATTGTACATGCGGCCACAGGCCTCACTATCAAAAGAAAAACTATAAAGAAAGAAAGGCTTTGACATCACAAATAATACAAAGCCAAAGCTTATGCTCATCTCTTTAAGAATTTCTATGCACTCTATCATTTCTCTCCCTCCATAACCAGTATAAAATAGCAATACTATCCAATCTGCATTCCTTGTTAGTGATAGTACAAAAATCTTCAGTAGATGAAGGAGTCGGAATCCTAAAATAAGAACTGAAGCGCTTCCAAACCAAAATTGAGAATGAGTAGCTAAATAGAGTATGCGCTAGCTCTTCTTCTTCACATCTTCAAAGAGGACATCTTGAGGCAAGGCTTATACCTAAACGCTTAATATAGCAAGAAGTCAGCACCCTACAATGCCCAATCTTCCAGGAAGTAAGAAGGAAACTCCTTGGTCCCTTAGATTTCCAAAGCCACTGAAAGAAAGGCTTGGTCTCTGATTTGACTCTAGTGATGTCCAGAAAATCTTTGAAACGTGCATCAGGAAAACCGCCAAATAGAAACTCATCCACACCTCCAGCAGGAGCTGGAAGATTCTCAAGAACCGCATTCATATTAGAATGCAATCTCGACTTTTCAACGAACCAATCTAGATCCCTTATGAACATACTGACCTTTGCATCAATATCAATACCAAGATGAATAAAACATTGGGAACCAAGGATTTCAGCAAGGAACCTAGACCCAGGAAGCCATGGATCATTCCAAATAGAAAGAGAGGAACCATCACCAATGAAAATCCTTAGATGAGCTTTCTGATCGTCTCTTGAGAGTAAAAACTTCTTAAGAAGCCAAGAGAACGATTCACTAATATGAATAGACCAAAAAGAATTCTTTGTTAAATATTTTTCATGGATCCATTTGATCCAAATACTATCTTTCTTAAGAGCCAGATTCCAGCTATTGAGCATCACCAAAGCCTTAATAAATTCCCTAATATTATTAAGACCCAGGCCTCCTTCCTTTTTCTATTTTGTAATATTACACCATTTAACCAAGTGGACAGATCTTTTAATTTCAGAATTTCCCCAAATGAAATCTCTACAAAGATTGTTGATCTCCTCACACATAGTAGTAGGGAGAGGTAGAGTAGACGTCCAGAAGATATAGATAGAAGAGAGTGTAGATTGAACAAGCTCAACTCTACCCACCATAGACAACTGTCTTGCTTTCCATCCCTCCAGTCTTCTTTTAATCTTATCTAAGAGAGGAGAACAGTGAGCTTTAGATAACTTACCAATGAAAAGAAGAAGCCCAATGTATCTCATCGGCATGCTACTTTCAAGAATGCCAAGAATGTTACTAATCAAGTCTTTATCGGCACCAACGCTGAAAATAACATCACTCTTTTCAACATTAATCTTCAGCCCAGTGGAGGAGTAAAGCAACTCCATAACCCTCTTCATAGCTTGAGAACTTTGTTCATTGTCTTCTGAAAAGACAAGCAAATCATCCGCGAAAATAATATGGGACACATAGCAAGAAGCAGATGCTTTAAGAGGATAGAGATTGCCTTCAGCCACTGCATTGTCAAGAAGGACAGAAACCACCTGCATGACAAGCACAAAGATATAGGGAGCCAAGGGATCGCCCTGCCGAACGCCATTACTAGGCTTAAAGGATTCACTGGCCTCACCATTGATCATAATTTCATAGGAAATCGTATCAAAAATCTCTTTAATCCATATAATCCAACATTGTGGAAACTGCATAACCTTCAGAATATGAAAAATGGACTCCCAAGAGACCGAGTCATAGGCTTTAGAAATATCAAACTTTAAACACATTTTCAGAACTCCTCCTTTCCTATTAAAATCATGGATTAACTCATTAGAGAGAAGAACAACATCCCTAATGCTTCTGCCAGGAACAAAGGCACACTGATTCTTGTTGATGATCAAAGGAAGAACAAGACGAAGTCTGTTAACAAGAAGTTTGGAGATAACTTTGACGAAAACATTACAGAGAGCGATAGGCCTTAGATTCTTGAGATCAGACAAATATTTAACCTTAGGAATGAGAGTAATAAAGGTTCTATTTGCCTCTCTGAGAAGACGACCAGAACTGAAAAAACTTAGCACAACTTCCATCATATCCTTGCAAATAATACTCCAGGAAGTATTGAAAAACTTACCATTCAACCCATCAGGACCTGGATACTTATCTGAATTCAAGTTAGAAATAACATCAATAATCTCCTTGGGAGAAAAAAATCTATCTAAGCTCATCCTATCAACATCCGTGAGCTTGGGAAAGGTATAGTTATGCAAAATACTCAGATCAGCAGTGAAGCCATTATTAAAGAGATCATGATAATAATTTAGAATATGGTTTTTAATACCACTACCATCAATAGATAAAACACCATCAATAGATAGAGCCTTAATATGATTGAAATTTCTTCTGACTTTAATAGTGGAATAGAAGAACTTGGAATTAGTATCGCCTTCTTTGAGCCAAGTAATTCTTGACTTTTTTCTGAAAAGAGATTCCTCGTGCATCCTAGCAACAGTCGCTTCCTTCCTTCTCTCAATAGCTTTAGAATGATACAAAATATTAGTGGGATCCTTATCAAATCTTACTTGATCTTCAACTACCAAGACCTCAAGTCTTTTCGCCTTTTTGGAGAAATTGCCAACCAAATCTCTATTCCAAATAGAGAGGGAATGACGAAGGTTTCTAAATTTTGAATACAGTCTATATATAGGAAACCCTGACGTTTTAGTGCTCATCTTCTCCTTACAATATCAAGGAAATCAGACATGTCAACCCATGCATTAATAAATCTGAAAGGGGTAATCACCTTGACTCTTTCACCAATATCTAGAGTGAGTATTTTATGATCACTAATCACATTCGAATGGAGAATACCTTTGAACTCATTGAATTCAGACATAAAAATAGCAATATAAAGAATTATGTCAATATAAGAGGTGACAAAACCATCACCACTTTGATGGTTGTCCCAAGAAAACAAAGGTCCGTTAAGGCGAAGCTCAAATAGACCAGAGGATAACATACAATTATTGAAGTCCTCCATAGATTTACTAGTCGATGGATCCTTGCCAATCTTTCCATCAGTCTTCCTCACAAAATTGAAATCACCAAGAATCACCCATGGACCAGTCAAGGAAGAATTAATATCAGCAATCTCATCCCAAAGACGAACCCTTTCAATATCAGGGTTATGCCCATAAAATGCAGTAACAAAAAGACTTCTATTATAAAAAAACCTCCAAATGCACAGATTGATCAGTCTCCCTAATGTTCCTAACAAGGCATTCCGTATCCCTCCAAAGAACCAAGACTCTGCCTAGAACATGCAAGTCATGGTTAGAACACCAACTGTAACCGAGAAAGAACTTTTTAATGAGTCTATTGACCTTTCTACTTTTAACCTTCATCTCATTCGATAGAATCAAATGAGGTTTGAGATCTCTTATTTTATTGCGGACTGCAGAGGCCTTGAGGTTAAGCCCTCTAACATTCCATGAAAACAGACTGAAGGAGCTATCCATTAAAACTACTTGAAACCAGTACTTCACTGGTGTGAGACATCACCCTCTCTTCCCCACTACTCGCCAGCTTGTCAAACTTGTTCGACAACGAAGTTTGAGCAACCTATCTAGAATCTTTTGTGCTAGTCAGGCCTTTTCTTCCTTTCACTTTACCTTTCCTTTTCTTATTTCCCTTTTGAGGCTCAAAACCATCCTCTTAAGTAGTGATCCCTTCTAAAAGTGGAGGAGTCAGTAAGTCAACAACAACTTCCTGACCAAAACCATCCGCCTCTGAAGTATCAGAATTGGAAGCCACATTCTCTTCAAAAGAATCAACCGACATATGAAATTCATCTTCATCTTCAGCTGAGTCCAGTTTCGATGACACAATAGGCCTGGATTGCCCTGCTTCCTCAACAAAATCTTTCACCGATAGCTTATCTGAAACTTCAGCGACAGCAGTCGAGTTATTGCTATCAACTTGACCATCTATTGGAATGTTAAATGGCATAGGTCTCTCAATGTTAGTCTGCAAAGAGGGAGGAACACTTTCCTTCTCAGACCTTTCAGCAATCACCTCAACAACATTGCTCAAGATTGTTTTCTGTACCCAGACTTTCTTCGGAACTGGGGGCCTCACTTCACAATCACTATGACCATAGAGCTTGCAAACTTGACAGACTCTAGGTTTCCATTCATACTCAAAGGAAATGGTGTGGGCGACACCCCTGTCACTTTCCACTTCAAGCTCCAGTGGGAAAGCAGAGTTAGCCAGAATTTGAACTTGAAGTCTCGCAAACTCAAGGTTCCTTAGCTCGAAAGTAGCCTTGTCCACTCGCAGAGGGGTGCCGAGGTAGGAACCAATTATAGAAAACATTTTCATGTCCCACAGCTCGAGAGGAAGATCATGAATATGAACCCAAACTGGAATATCCGACATACGAAACCTCTTCAGGACCACTCCGGGCTTCCAATTCAGTAAAACCATAGGTTTACCCCTCACGAAGTAAAGACCTCCATCAAGCACATTCTCGAGATCAATTTCATCAGTGAATTTAATTAAGAAGAAACCTTGGCCATGATTCATGACTTTTATCTTTCCCTTCAATATGCAGATCTACGAGAGGTACCTATCCAAAATTGCCAACTGCGGTTTAAATCCAACAATGCAGCCAGCAAGACAATTTTTCCATCTGGTAGCATTCCTATCCGCCTCCTCTCCCAGGTAAATGAGCTTCTGGACAGGAACCTCAATGTCCATCTTCTCCAGAGAAGTGTCATAAACTCTTGGTTTAATCAATTCCGCCCAAGACTTCACACCATTAGATGTTTGAGCTTTGTCATTACCGGAACTGTATACAGACTCAGCAACGGGAATCAGATCCGAAGAGGCAACATCAGCAGCTCCCGTCTCACCAGATCTAGAATCATGCCGCCGGGCATCGTCGCTGTCGGGCATGTCGTACTCTGTTACTATTGTTGAAACCCTAGTTTGCTATAACCTGATGGTTCACCTTGATTTATGTGTTGGTTCATACTTGAGAATGGTATGGAATGTTATGGTGATGCTTCACCTTTTGCATCCATTATCCAATGGGGATGCCATGAGTTAGGGTTTGGGTATGAGTGTTGATTAGTAACATTAATATAATTTATCTTGTGAATCTAACTCTAATGCAAATAGATAAAGATGAGTATTCATGTTTAACATTATTATATGATGCAATGATGGTGTAATAACCTCCTTAAAATGATCATAACCTTGATATGTTAATTGGTGGTCATCATAACCACATGGTTGATACTTTCTTATGCTAAACATGTGCATTATGAATATGATGAGAGTTAATCATATCTAGATTCCTTTCATGTTGATGTAATAAAGGAATGTTCTTAATGTTAATATAACCCTGCTATGATTGTTTATGAATATCTCCTAGCTCATTAATGTGATGTTGTGTTGATCTGGTGTATTGTATGTAAGTGATGTTGTTGAGCCTTGTTATAAGGCATGCCAAGATAATGATGATATTGCAGGGAATAATATGATGGTCTTAATGACCTTTGGGCATGGTTGAGCCCTAAATGAGGTGTAATCCTCTTGTGTTGATAAGGGTTGATACCATGTGATATTATGAAAAGGATTTTATATCATGTGATAATATGATGGTCTTAATAACCTTTGGGCATGGTTGAACCCTGAATGAGGTGTAATCCTCTTATGTTGATAAGGGTTGATACCCTGGGATGTTGTGAAAAGGATTTATATCATATGATAGTATGATGACTAGTATGGCCACATGAATGACAAGTGAATAGTACTATGTGATGATGAGATGAGAAATTATGTTTCACTCATTTTATATCTTTTCAAAGTTGTAATATTTATACGCTTGCTAGAAGTGAATTAGGGTTTGTATGTCCACTAGTTTGATGAAGCCTTAATTCACCCAATTGGCATAACTAATCAAGTGAATCTCTAATCATGTAGTGCCCTGTGCCTTAGATCAATCTGAGTGTCAGAATTTTCCAGATGGTGAAATGAGTATTCCTAAGGGAAACTCGGAGCGCATATTGTTGAGTATGTGGGGGTGGCAAGTTGATGATATATCCTTCTCATCCACAATGAAGATTGTGGAGGTTGGCTACTGTCATGCCTCATACATCTGATGTGATTGAGAATGGTTGCAGTTGTGTCTTGGTGATTATATATGTGATGAGATTCGAGGAAAACTACATTCTTACCTCAGATCGTAGGGTATGCATACCCACCTCCTTTCACTAGTGTCGTGACCTGTACCAAGGACGAACTAGGCTATTAGCAGCTTGACCTTATGTGTCACTGTGGTGGACCCGTACTGACTTGGGGTGGAGAAGATCTTAGGAGTCCAGCTCTTCCTAGATCTTGTATGGAACTGATTTTGACTTAGTAGTGGTCATTTGGATTTTGAGTGGTATCCTCAAATTCCTCAGGGCATAATAAAAGATGTAACATAGCTGTATAGCATATTTGTTTAGGGTTATACACGACGCTTCACATTGGATGATAACCCTTGTTTGTTCTCTTTACATAAAGATGATGCTTAGTGCAATTTAAGAGATTGTAGATATACTAATGTTGTGGATATGCTTAAGATTGTAGATGCATACATATATTAGTTATAATTATGTTTATAACTATACTTCTACTACTGATTATAATCATGATGCTAGCTATCTCATGTTGTTAGTTATGTTTAGCATGCTAGCCATGCCTTTGTAACTAGAGATGCATATAATGCTAATCTTGCTTATCCAGATAGTTATGCTTATGTTTTTATCTCTTCTTATGATGCTGATATGTTCAACCAATTATACATGGTCATGTTGTTAGCTATGCTATGTTACTAGACTTGCTCATGATGCTAGATATGCATATGCTACTGAATTGCTTATATTGTCAATAAGATAAAGGATGATAGTCTGGCTAATGATGATAGTTATTATCTGCTCCTTATGTATTTTGTTAATCATCAATACTGTTGATCTTATTTGTTATATTTGATTAAACTGATTAACTATTTAATTAATTAAAAATGTTGTAATCAATAAGCATTATTGGAGGTTATATCTCTTTCTGGGATATGGTTCTCACCCTTGTGGTTCGCCACATTTTTTTAGGTAATCGAAAGTGATGAAAATAAACATGTGGCAGAAAAGAGGAGCTATAGTAATGAATCTTTTATAAAGTTGATTATATGTCTAGTATGTCCTAGAGTCATCCCTATACTCATAGGTCCAGGCAGGAAAAGTTTGTATATGGTGTTTCAAATAAATCGGACTTTTGTTAGCATATTAATGCTTATTTGTGTGGCATATACGATTATCATTCTCCTGTATATATATGTTTTGGCTAAGATGATAGAATGATTTGTATCAAATTCTTGGCATAGTATGGATACAAGAAAGATTTTGGGCTCTTATGCAAATTCTTTAAAGTGGGTGTTGATGTTGAAATCGGTTTTAATTTACCCATATTTTTGGGTATGTGATTAATTAGTGATTGATTGTGTTTTATGTTTTGAGTAATCGCGTTTAGTGTAACGAGTTCCCACAGGTTGGTATCAGAGCTTTAGGTTCACTGAGTCTATAGGGACACTAGGACTTAGGACTATGATGATGTTTACATTAGGAATATGACATAAAAATATGGCACATACTGCCTAATCTCAGTATTTGGGTGCCCTGGCCAGGTATTCAATTATTGAAGAAAAGGTAAGTATGAAACTCTTAGATTTTGATCTTTCTGATTACTCTAATCAAGTAGTCATTTTGAGACAATATAAAGAGCATAAAGAATAAGAAATCATGGTGTGAATATCTCAATCCTACCTTAAAGAAGATGATAATTGCATCAATATCTATAAAATTTTGAATGTTTGGTAAGTTTAAGAGAAAAATACAACACCATGAAATCTAAATATGAATAAAAATAAGGGAAAGAGGAGTTCTTGAAGATGAAATCCAAGAAGATAATAAAGTAAAAGACAGATATGTTTGTTCTTATAAAGTGATTCAAGGTATGCAACTCACATAAGATGGCGAGAATTCCTATGATAAGTATAAAATGAGAAGATAAATGAGAACAATGATAAAGGAATAAGGTGGAACTTGAGTTAATCTCAGACCAACCTATGTGTGTAAGAAAGTGTTAATGAAAAATTGGAATGGCATGTGAAAGAAATTAATGGAGATGATCCCGATTTAATGAAGAAAATGTGGAATATGATGATTTACATGTCAATAAGTGGTTGAAAAACATAATAAAATAATATAACATACACTACTGGGATAAATAGTCATCAAGGTAGGAGTAATGAGATATGTTAATCATGATGATTCCTATGTTGATGGAAAGGAACCAAAAATGAAAAAGGTAAAATGCTACATAAGAAGTTGTAACCTGCATAATGAAAATAGAATTGGTTACCTTTCTCCTAGTGACCCTTGAATAATGTTGCTATGATGTGTGAAGTGTGTTTCCCTTTGTGTCTTTTCTTTCCAGGGCACAAATTTCAAGTGGATCATTTCCACTTGGTACATGTGGATTCACTACAAACATGAGGGTGGATAGCTTATTATAGCATAAGGTTGCTTGGACTATGGTTCTAATATCATAAAGTTTGTGATGAGTTTTCTTTTGAGCCTTCCAATAATTTGGGAGACTACTCTTATATGTCTTGATATTTGTTATGTTGGTAAAAGTAGTTGAGATAAGGATATGAGTTCCTTATACCACATGAGGTGGATACCAAGGAAATGAATCCTAGTATCCAATATGTATCAACATTATGGGAAGTATGTGAAGGTTGGAGATGTTTACTACATGAACATTCCAAGTATTCCTCTCCCATAGAGAGAGTTGATGATGAACCTCTAAATGTTGTTTAAAAAAAAGTGATTCTATAATGATGTGTATGGTTTAGTGATAGCTGGACAGGACCACTATCAAGAATAGATGGTTTGTGAGTCAATAGATATGCAATACTGTGTTCCTCTAAGATAAACCTATGATCAAATATAAATGCATAAGATTTAGATTGGATGAAATAATTCACATGACCATGATGAGTTTAGACTTATGTCCTACAGACTAACCAATGTATAAATAGAATTTATGAATAGGAGTAACAGAGTGTTGCAGTCATGTCATACAAGTTATATCAAGCTTTAAATGATGACATGTAAAAGTATTTCAAATATGTTAAAAAATATGATCAATATTAATTCAAAAACATTAGGGTTTCTGAAGAAGCAATATCTATGAGATAAGTTGAACAAGAGTGAGATGGGGTTGACTAATTGTCTTTATGGGATCATGATATGTCTTCTAAGTAGGTTGTGTAAATACTAGTAAGGTGAAGATAGTGTTGTTGTTTCACCCCTAACAAGGTTGACTAGGAATGATGTTTCCTTATATGGAATGACAGGTGCCAACATCAGCATTTCTTTTCACACTAAAATAGAACTGAAAAGTGTTCCAGTGTAAGTGTATCAAAAAAAAAGATGGATACATCATTTTTTTACATGCTTCAAGGAATGGTATGGGACACATGCCATGATTGGTAAAAAGCTAGCAAGTATGACTTTTGATTAATGTGTTCATACAATAGATATAATTTTAGGATGATAGCTAGAATCTAAAGTTGAACATTACTACTAGAGTTGTACAGATGACACAACAAGTTTCGACATTCCATATTGAGAATGTCTTCATAGATGGGGTTTTTTGTGCTAACCCAAGATGAGATATGTATGAATGATGTGAGATCACCATGATATGCAAGTAACCATGTGAAGGTAATAGAATGAGGTGTAAAGGAAGTATCCATCTTTGTTTACCTCAGATTTCGGGGGTGAAATCCCTGTTAGGGGTTTATAATCTAAATAATTAAAGAAATTTGAAGTTGTTTCCCATTGATTTTAATGAAGAAATCATAATATTTAAAAGTTATATGATGAAAAAAGTAGTAAACAACATGGTAGTTCAGATACAATTTGATGTCACCTAGACCGAATATGGTGCATACAAGTGATCAAGTTTCCAATTTCATGTCACAAGACATTAGAGCTATTGGTCAGTTTTAAAAAAAAAGGCGGGATCATTATTTAGTCAAGGTTTGCACATACATGAAGACATGACAGAATAAGTCCATATTTCATAATGTTTCAAGTCATTCAAATATGTTATTTACACAAGAGAGACTTATTGATATGTATGACCAGGGAGCCCATCATATGATGATTGGAATGTGGCATTATATACCTAATTTGATAAATATAAAGGTAATTCCATCCATTATGTTTGTCTCAATCATGAGATGATGACACAAATATTATATATGTCTAAAGAATGATGTTACTCAATGACATATGTCTTCAGGTTGATGACCTAAACAATGAGATCATATGTATGATGAGAGTACAAAAATTCTTGTTATGTCCCTAGTCAGATATTACTATGGAAGAAAATTAGACAACAATAATACGTAAAGCCTAGAGTGTGTGTTGATTGATAATAAAGTCTCATTAGTCATGACATGTGATATCAAATCAAGCACACATATACATGTTAGAGAATAGTGTATTGGAAAGACCCACCATGAGAGTGATACATGGAGACCATGGAATGCTAGTCAGAATCATCTCTCATATTTATAGTGGTGGTTGTGGTTCTTAGACCTGAAGTCACTACACTCATCACATCTTGTTCTATGTATTTAGAAATCATCCAACATGACGTTGAATAAGTGTTGCCATAAAGGTGATGCTCATATGCTCTATGACGCATGGGACAAAGTGTGAGTGATGTCAATGGGAATTTTTCCTCCTATAGGAGATTGATATCCATGCCTCTTGATAAGAGAGTCTGAGAAATGTATGGTCATACTAATGTGATTCAATATGTGATATGTGAACTCACATGCATCTCAGACAGACTGCTCTATTTCAAGGAACATGGATTGAATGTTGAGAGGATGATGAATCCATGCCTCAAGTTCAGTTTGGATATCAGAGAAAAAGGAACTATATGATCACCATAACACTAATATTTTTCCCCAACTTTTCGAACTACTTCGATAGAAATGATATGTTTCTTGATATCTCTCATCGCTTGTGACATAAGTTGGTTATGGACATTCACTGCCAACATAATTTGGGATTTCTAGGGTCACACTCATAGGATGCACTTGGAATAGGAGTGTATTCATGAGTAATGTTTAAATTGATTACTAAAAGTGTTCATGTATTCAATGTAAACAACATTGGTCAAAAATTGATTGATTGGACTCTAAACTGATCGGTTCAAGTGTTGAACTGATCGATTGGAGTGTCAGATCAATTGGAATCAACATTGGTTGAACAATGCTTGAACCAGAGCATGAACTGATTGGTTCACCTAATAGACTGACCAATTCATATGATGAACTACTTAGTTCATTGGTCAATTCATTTGGATCAAGGATCGATGCTGATATCATGATTTGTATTAATCATGCATTGATTACCAATTTGATTCAGAAAAGGTAAAAACATGAACTGACCAGTTTATGAGATGAACTGACTAATTTATGTATGAGTGACTAATTGGGTAGGTGAACTGATCAGTTCACCATTCAAGGTTTCTACTAAATTTGTGAATTCTATATGTTCGACTCCCAGACCAATTGGAAACACTGACCCTAACCTCTCCTATAAATAGTGGGGTATTGGGGGCATCCCAGACATAACAATAAGCTCTAATAATTATTGTTCACTTTCGTTGTGATAACCAATGGAGAGCCTGAGAAAGTCCTACCCATAAAAGGGAGGGATAGCAAGGGAGAGACAACTGTGGGAGAGAAAATTGATGCTAATATTTTGACGTTCAAAGGGACAACTTCTTCCTGTTGGCTCTAGTAGCACAATGTGGAGTTCCCAGATGTCTGCATGGACTACTCTAGAGGCGAGGTGGTTTCACCCTCTAGGAGGACAACATCAACTGCCATCTGTTAGTGCTGCACCAGGAGGCCGTTGGTGATGACTGTTTAAGTGACACTGAAAAAGGAGCACATTGTTGCCTAAAGTAGAAGTGTGTTGCTGCTTGTAAAAGAAGCTCGATATTGCATCAAGAGTTGTCACTTCACTTGCTCCATTATGATGTATAAGTTTTGTAACCCTCTTTATAAGATACATTGTTGTTGATGAGATTTTCTAGTTAGGGAATCATGCTTTAATATTTTTGTTTTCACTGCCTTATCCGTTGCTCCAATTTGTTTACAGTGGTTATAGAGTCACGTCAATTTTTCAATGTATCTGGATTTAAATCAATATGATCAAATTTATTTGACTGCAAATGTTGTGAATATTAAAATGATTAATGTGCATATTTGATTATACACCAAATTCGATCCCTATATATATATATATAAATATTTATAAATATATATAAATATATATGTATATATATGTATATATAGATGTATATATATGTATATATATACATATATATATACATATATATACATATATATATTTATATATATTTATATATATATATACATATATATGTGTATGTATATATATACATATATATATTCAATTTACACGTATTGCCTTAAAATTGGTTTTGATGGTGATGCTAGCATGGTTATGGACAATAACCCTAGATCTGTGTGTGCATTGTTGTTTATTTCTATTTATATCTCAGTTTGCATATCAAGCCTCTATCCTCCTTTGAAAATGTAAATTAATTCTTTTCTTCCTAAGTCCCCTTGAATGTAACTCAAGGTTTCCCTTATACAATTTGATATGAAATTGGATAGTTTTAATTTATGTTTCATCATGAGAAAACACTTTGTACCAGACGAACCGACCAGCTTATGAGACAAACCAATCAATTGAAGGACTGAGGAGGCCATATGACAGGAGGATGAATACATCGACTCGTGGCCCAACTGATCTTCTAGAGGAGTCCAGACATTGGTTGAACTTGAGACAAGATGACCATTTTAAAAACTGAACCGAGAGTCTAGGAGGAGAACTAACCGGATGAAGTGTTGAATCAATCAACCTAGATTTGTCTAAGCATGAATTTTTTTCACCAATAATAGGTTTCTACTTGTGATGTAGACCTTAGGTGGTAGTAATTCCTTACGGCTCCAAGGAACTACATTAGTATAGTCATAACCATCGCATGTGTTTATAATTGCATGTTATTATTTGTGGGATATACCATGTATATGATACATACTATAAGTATGTAGTGATTGGTTATAAAATCCCTCAATACAATATTAAGTCTTAGATGATTTCTATTAGAAACACAAATGAAAAGATTGATCGACTAATTGTGGGCATGCCAAACATGGTTCCTGGCCATCTTGTGGAATTCTGATGGTAGTTATGTGGGCCTACCAAGCTGGGTAGATTTCCATAATGTTTGCTTTTGGGTCAGGCTTAACTAGCTGATCTTAATGAGATTAAGCACCTTCAAGCATGCATATGATAATGGCAAAGCACTGTGCATGGCAACTATCGAAAAATTGCATGAGATGCAATTGGAAAAAGTTTCCTACTTTAATAATTGGTTATAGACGGTGGCATTGGCAAGGTAATAATTCAATTGTTTTAGATCCTGTATCACTAGAAGATTGTATGCTACAATCTTCCGAATTGAAACATTGGGGTTATCAATTTGAAAAAAATTATGGGAGAGATAGTTAATTAAATGCCTAATTAATATTGATAATATTATGAAATCAAATAAAAAATTATTTTGATGAAGTTTCAAAATTCTTTTGTAGAATCTAATGGAAAACACAAATAAGCTATTATTGAGATTAGTCATTAAATAGGACAAACTAAACATGATTTACTTCCAAATCTATTTGAGGACTTTGAAAAGTGTTCTCACCTATGAGTGAAATCTCTATGTCCTTAAAAGACCAGAGCTAGTGGAACCCACTCCAGATGATCCTAATGCTAAAATGGATGCTTACTTGAACCATGCCAATGATGTCACAGACATCAAAGACCAAATGATGAGTTGTATGAACTATGACTTGCATGTAGATCATGGACATCCTAGAGATAGAAACATTTGTTAAGAATCATGTAAATCTAGTAGCATATAATGTATCCAAATCATTATTTGAGTGCAAACTGATAGAGGTAGATCCAGTAGATCCCCATGTGCTCAATATGATTGGGTATGTGGAAAGACTACAATTTCTTTTTGGTCAAGAATTTACCACAAATATGATTCGACAATCATTTCCTAAATCATATTGCCAGTTTATTGAGTGTTACTACTTGAGCAACTTTGCTAAACTACTGTCTGAATTTCTTGTGATGTTTATTAATGCCAAAGAACAAATAAAGATGGACAAACATGTGAGGATGACCAATAGAATAGAGTCCAAGGACAAAGGCAAGGCCAAGAAAATTTCTGAGGCTAATTTGCAGTCCAAGTCTTCTACACACTCATGATATGGAGAAGGGGTAAGTGCAAAAGGAATCCGTCCTTTTCACTTAAATGGTTAAGGAAAGTTTCACCATTACAATAGTTGGACATTGGTAAGGGAACTGCCCTCTTATAGAGAGGATATTAGAAAGAAGAAGGATACATAGATCTCCATTTCAGAGCATGAGAAGAAGGAAGCTAGAACTATGTAGAGAAAAAGTTGTTGCCACTACATTTGGAATGTCTCATTCATGTAATGAACATGTAATAGAATTAGTTAATTGCTATAATGTACCTGTCATTAATAAAAACGTCATGTATCTTGTATGGACAAGAATATTATGAATAAATTGATGTTTCATTTTAGAACTTATGATGTTTATGTAAAAGCCCTATGTCTCATAGTATATACTTGATAGTTATAAGACAAATATGTATAAACATATATATTGAATGACTTGATGACTCAAACAATGAGTACCTATAGCATTGTCATCTAGAGCACATAAGTGAGAAATGCTTTTCTAGAATCCACAATGATGGTTATCTAGACCCTTTTGGTTATTAAACTAATAGAGACATGGAGGTCTTATATTGGACAATATGATGAAGAACATTTCATTAGATGTAGTGGGAGAGAGAGAGAGTATTCTATTAGGGAGAGTTCATACTGATGTACATAGACCTTATTGAATAAATTTTAAAGGTAGTTACTAGTACCTCATTATATTACCGATGTCATCAGTAATTATGGGAGTTTGTATTTAATGAAATACATGTACGTCTCTCTGAAAATGATGAAAAAGATCATGAATGAAGTACGTAACTAACTTGGTTAAATTATGAAGAAACTTTGATATAATCAATGTTGAAATATTTTAAACCAAGAGTTTGAGTACCTTCTAAAGATCATGAATGAAGTACGTAAGGATTAGGATTGAAATCTTATGCAAGACAATTATTTCTTGAAAATATTTGTTCGTAAATCACATAAATGTTATTTTGTTAAATACTACTCTTATCCCAATCCAACAACAAAGTGTTTCATTGTCAGGATAACTGTATTCCTAAAGGGAATTTCATTCCAAAGGAATCAATGGGAGAGAAGTAGAACCCAAAAGTATGAGATAAACAAGAAAAGCATTGAACCTAAAGAGGTACAAAGGGAACAACGAGAATAAAAAAATATTGTGCCATCTTAAGATTCCTTATGTACAACAAAATCTCATAGATCGAGAACACACCTTGAGTTTAAAAGATTATGAATTCTTATAACTCAGAAAGTAAGTAATTTGATCATGATGATGAGTCAACAACCTACTTAGAATCTTTTGAGGGACAAAAATTTGAGAAATGCCTTGAGGTCATGGGATCAAAGATGGACTTCATGTACACCAACTAGGTATGACCTTGGTGGACCCACCTGAAAAGGTAAAACTCATAGGGTGCAATTGAGTTTTCAAAAAGAAGACCAACATGGAAGGGTGGATTGGTAGCAAAGTGTTTCAAACAAGTTTAAGGTGTTGAAGATGATGAAATCCTTTCACCAGTTTCCATGGTTAAATCCATCATAATCCTACTCACCATTGTAGCTTGTTAATATTATGAGATTTGGCAAAATGGATATTAGAACTACATTCCCTAACTAGAGTATTGTACATTATGTGTATGTGACACAACCTAAAGGTTTTATAAATTGATATAATACAAATAAAGTCTTTACGTTACAAAGGTTAATATGTGGTTTGATGAAAATATCTCAGAGCTGGAATCTTCAATTTTACAAGACAATCAAAGATTTTTACTTGAGTCGAAATGAAGAAGAAATCTATGATTACAAAAATATTTAGTGGGTACATGTTTATATTTCACATAAAGATGGGGAAGAACATCCTTATACTACACATATTAAAACTTGGCAAGGAAAGTGCCTTCTCTATGAAGGGTTGAGGGAAAGCATCCTATATGATAGGAGTCGAGGTCTATAGAGATATATCTGGAAAGCCTCTTGACCTAAGAAAGAACACATACATTGTCAAGATGTTGAAGGGTTCAACATGTAGGACTAAATGTGAGAAAACTTGTCTATGCTCCATGGAGTTAGTCTCTCAAGAGCCTAGTATCCTAATTCTTGTGAAGAATGGGAAGACATGAGTGAGATTCCATACTAATTCCCAATTGGATCTATAAGGTATGCAATTTTATGTACTCATTCTATTATCTATTATGTATTCGACATGATGTGTGAATATTTGTCAAATCCCAGTGAGTGTTACTAGAATGCCATAAGAATATCCTTAAGTATTTGATAAGCACTATAAAGGATTAGTTCCTTGGTTATGGTAATAAAAAAGTGTTGGGTCTAAAATATTACACCTATGCAAGCTTCCAAAATGAAAAATAAAAGTAATGATTGCAATCTAAATTTGTGTTTGACCTTAAATTGAAAACTGCAAGATGTAAAGGTTTCGAGCTAGAGATAGTTTCTTAATTCTATAGTAGAAGTCGAGTACCTTGTTGTTTTCAGAACAACAAAGCATACTGTATGGATCAAGAAGTTCAAAAAGATGAAGTTGTGGGAGGTTCCAACCATTGATGATACAATATAAATACCAGGACAATAATGAAGCTACTGGATAGGTAAGGAATCTTAGATAACATACTATGACATTTCCATGTCATACAAGATGTTGTACATTAAGATGTGAAACTTGCAAACTACCGACTACACAAAAATGTCACTAACCCACTACATAAGCGCTTGCAAAGTAGGAACATGATGGACACATTATGATCACTTGGAATAACATTCATGGGTGATTATCTCTAAGTGTTAGTGGGAGTTTGTTGGTATATATGCCCATAAAGCCAATCATATGATGATTTGAATTTAGATACCTGATTTGATAATCATGAAGGTCATTTTGTTCATTATGTTTGTCTCAATCATGAGACGGTTACTCAAATATAATAGTTGTCTAAAGAATGATGTTACTTGATGACATAAGTCTTTAAGTTGATGACCTAAACAATGAGATCACATGTATGATAAGAGTACATACATTCTTTTTATATCCCTAGTCAGATATTATTGGGGAAGAAAAATTGACAACATTAATACATAAAGACTAGAGTGTGTGTTGACTCATGACACAGTCTCATTAATCTTGAAATGTAACATCAAGACAAGCACATAGGCACATGTTAGAGAATAGTGTATCAGAAAGACCCTCGAGAGTGATACATGGAGACCATGGGATGCCTATCATAACCAGATTTCATAGTGACAATGGTGATTATGGTTCTTAGAACTGAAGTCACTACACTCATCACATGTTGGTCTATGTATTTAAATATCATCCAATGTGACATGAAGTAAGGGTAGTCATAAAGGTGATTCTCATGTGCTCTGTGACATGGGAACTGAGTGTGAGTGATGTAGATGGGATTTGTCCCTCCTATAGGAGATTAAAATGCAGGCCTCTTAATGGGCAAGACTGATAAATGTATGGCCATACTCATGTGATTCAATATGTGAAATGTTAACTCACATGCATCTCAGACAGTCTTCTCTAGTTCAAGGAACTTGGATTGATTGTTGAGAGGATGATGATACATAGCATAGAGTTCAATCCAGATATCTGAGAAAAGGAACTATATGATCATTGTAACACTAATCTTTGATCGTAGGTTGAAGTTATTCTCCAACTTTGTGAACTTGGGAAACAATGATGTGTTTCTAAATATCTCTCATTGCTTGTGTAGTCATAAGTTTGTTATGGACATGTACTACCAACATAATCTGGGACCTATAGGATCACACACATAGGATGTACTTGGAATAGGAGTTTATTCATGAATGATGTTTAAATTGTTACTTGAAGTGTTTAGGTATTTAATTTTAATAACATTGGCTAAAAATTGATTGACCGAACTCTGAACCAACCAGTTCAAGGGTTGAACTAATCAGTTGGAGTGTCAGATCAATTGGAATCGACATTGGTTAAACAAACCCTAAACCAGGGCATGAACCAATTCGTGCACCTAGTGAACCGTCTGGTACATGGTCGCAACCGATCGGTTCATATGATGAACCGCAAAGTTCAATGGTCATCGATTGGATCAAGGATTGATGTTAATATCATGATTTACATTAATCATGCATTGATTACTAATTGATTCAGAATAGGAAAACACATGAGCAAGTCAGTTCATGCATGAGATGACCGGATGGGAAGATGAACCATCCCATTCACAATTTGAAGCTTTCAAAAAAATTATGACTTCCATCTCTTCGACTTCTAGACTGACTAGAAACCCTGACCTTGGCCTCTCCTATAAATATAGAGGTACTAGAGGCTTCTTAGACACAACAATAAGCTTTGACAATTGTTTTCCTCTCTGGTTGTGGTAACCAATGGAGGGTCCGAGCAAGTTTTTCCCATAAAAAGGAGGGATATCAAGGGAAAACTCCTTCCCATTGGCTCCAGTAGTGCAATGTGGGGTTCCCAGTGGTCTTCCTGGACTACTCTAGAGGATAGGTGGCTTCACCCACTAGGAGGAAAATATTAAATGTTGTCCTTGGTGCTACACCAGGAAGTCATTGGTGATGACTGTTTGGGTGTTGCTGAAGAAGGATCACGTTGCTGCCTGAAGAAGAAGCATGTTTCTGCTTGGAGAAGAAGCACGATACTTCATTAAGAGTTATCATTAGACTTTCTCCAGGATCTTCTATAACTCTTGTTACCCTCTTTCCTAGATACATTTTTGTTAATGTGATCTTCTACTTAGAAAATCAAGCTTTAGATTATTTTGTTTCTGGTGCCTTATATGTTCCCTTGATTTCCCTATAAGAGTTAGTTTAGCCAATGTTCAAATAATACTTAAAATATTATTGATTAAGGTGAAAAAAAGATATTAGATTATCATTAATATTTAATACTTCAACAAGATTAAATGTGATATTCTGAAGAAAATTCATAGAAATCAATGTGCATTTAGATCGTAAAAGTATTTTATGCACGATTCTTGTAAATTTATGATCACAATGGCATACTGGAACAATGTACTTGGATAATACATGTATATTACATGATTTTAAAAAAACATTTAATAAGATCTTGGGTGAGAAAGAGGTTTTTACTATTAAAACAATACAATAGAGGTGGTTGTTTGGGAAATCCACGACTCAAGTAATGGGGTACATAATTAGATAGGGCGTCATGGGGACATGTGGAAAGTGGCAGGTTGGTTGATCATTGATCAGAGGTTGATCGTGCTGGCACAGAGGGCCAAGAATGTGATGGAGAATGCACTAGATGCAGATTCATGAATGC
Source organism: Alisma plantago-aquatica (assembly GCA_963693085.1). NCBI lineage: Eukaryota > Viridiplantae > Streptophyta > Magnoliopsida > Alismatales > Alismataceae > Alisma > Alisma plantago-aquatica. Next base: position 204,842,302 of record OY856412.1, on the reverse strand, counting down.
ATAGAGAATGTATTGATACATGTGGCACGTGGCATGCTTCTATCAGTCAGTGAGTTCAAGGCCATAGGTTTAGGGGTTCAATCTAGAGAGAGAGGGGGAAAGAGAGGAGGGGTCAATCTTGTTGGATTCAGATTTAACAATCCTCACATCACTTCATACTTACAACATAACATGGGTAGGGTGGCCAGAGCTCAATAGACAAAAAGAGGGAAAGGAGAGATAGGAGACAAGGGTTCAAATTAAGGTGACATTGTCAAAGTGTGTGGGCTCGTGGACATGGTTAGGGTTTTTAATGGACAAGAGAAGGTGTTAGTGACACATATTTTGTGCCTTGGTGGAGGTGTCCAGTGCGGGGATGTGACAAACTTACTTTTATGTTTCCTGTATTATACTCATTCTTTCTCATCATATGGCATCTTATTCAATAAGACATCAATTTCATAATTTGGTAATTGTGATGAACCAAGTTGGTTACATCCATGATCAATTTGATATTATGTGACATTAATTTGCAAACCTAAACTATTATCATCCCTTAATATGTCACCATCTTGAAAGATTAATTGAAAATTACAAATGGTATCACCTTGCACCCTAATGTATTTCATTGTTTTGCAAGACTTAATTATCTTTTCAATGTTGGAAGCATTGTCACCATCAGAGTTGAGTTTAAAGACATGGCCATATGAAATTTGCCTTTTGTTCTTTGATTTAATTAGACTTTGGAGCCTTGATGGGCCCAAATGGAGCTAGGCCCAACTACCACCATCACTTGTGGAAACCCTATTGCACCTCCCATGCTGACCATTAAGTCTTAGATGCATGATAAGATAGTTTGAGTGTCATCCCCTACCTTGGTCCATAACACTATACCAAGGTTTCTTTTGGAGAAACCAATCAGCTGTATTCTTGACCCCTTTCGTATTAAAAATCATACTAGCTTCATTTCACCTTACCACTCACTTCCCCATCAATTTCATCCTTTTCTCTCACCATAACTTGAACCCTTACATCTTGTTCGATCTACTATTTCAATAGTCACTGCGCTCGTGAGGATCATTATTGGGTTTGTAGCTCGCCGACCAAGTTGATATGCATCCTTCTTTCCTCTATCGAGCCCTCATGCTCCTTCTTTTTTTAGTATGATAATCCGATGTTGGTAGGGTGAGGACCTTCTCTTCCCATCAAGAACTGGTGCCAAGAGCAGTGGCTGTCAGATCTGCATGGTCCACAATAGACCAAGATCAGGTGGCCACTCACTGCCCATCTCACATGGTTTCCTTTCCTTGCCACAGTCAGTAGTGGAGCAAGAGTGTCCATAGGCTAGGTGTCACGCATCTCGGGCCCGCACAACGCATTTCTTTTGGGAAGCCACATGCATGAACCAACTACTAAGTGGTGATGGTGTGTAGTATCATACACAACGAACTGCACACTGGTGGTGCTGTGTACCTTCAACCTCTCCCACGACCTGCCCCCAACGCTAGATGTGTGATCATAGATCATGGGTCCCTATCGACTATTGCATCAAATGAAATTAGTTTGTAACACCTAGACCCTATGCTATATAGTTTTTTTTTTTGGTGAACCGAACTCTTCCATTGCTTTTTATAAATTTTGTAAATTGTACAAGTATATATACACTCTCTATACAAAGAACAAAAGAGTGTGATCTAGGAAGGAAGAAGAAGAATAAAAGGCAAACTAAGCAGCCGACCACCTCCCATAGAAAGAAACATCAAAGACCATATACAGCAGAGGTCCAGCACAGCCTTGTCTCCAAAAATAGAAACCGTGGTCGAAGAAACAAGAACCAGCAACAACTTACACCAAAATGCATCGAACATCATCCAGAATGCTCAAACAAAGACTATGGGCACTTCTCTCGCGACTTTTGTGCACAATATCATTCCTTTCCTTCCACAGCCAGTGAAAAACGTAGATGCAAATCACCACATAATTCTTGCCATGATTGGAACAAAGGTCATTTAAATCTTCAGGAATCTGGAAAGAGAACTCTGAGCAAACAAGACTCCAAACAGCTCTAGTGAAATGGCAAGTAAAGAAAACATGGGAGACCTCCTCTTCAGCAGCCTTGCATAAAGAGCATCTCGACGCCAGACAAATGCCCAAACTTTTGATATAACTAGTAGTAAGGACTCTTCCATGACCTATCTTCCAGCCCAACAACTGATATCTTTTGGGACCACTGATACTCCACAACCACTGAAAGAAAGGATTGGGGATAATGGCATGAGAAGAACTTAGGTTCTCTATAATCAATCTCAGATTCACTTTAGAATTTCCAGCAAAAGAAATGTTGTCACTAAGTCCATTAGGCGGTGGCATAGTCATTAAGATATTAAAAAGCTTGATATGCAGCCTAGACTCATCAAAAAACCATTCACCATCATTAATGAGGCTACTAACAGTAGCTCTACTAGTAAGACCCAGCTGAATAAAGCTCTGCTTCCCAAGAAACTCCACCATGAATCTAGCTTTTGGGAGCCAAGGATCATGCCACACATAAGTATCTAAACCATTACCAATAGTGAAGCTAATAAACCCTCTAAGCACATCACGTTCCATAAACACCTTCTTGAACATCCAGGAGATAGAATCATTAAATGGAAAGGACCAGAAAGAATGCCTCTTCATATATCTCTCGTGAATCCATTTTATCCAAACACCATCTTTCTTTTTTGCAATGTTCCACCCATGAAGAATAACAACAACTTTGACAACATCCCTGATGTTTTTAATACCCAAACCTCCAATGACCTTGGTTTTAACTATAGAACTCCACTTGACAAGATGAACAGAAGACTTAGAATCCCTTTTGCCCCAAATGAAGTCATGACAAAACCTGTCAATGTCCTCACAGACAGAAGCAGGTAAAGGAAACATAGCTGCCCAAAATTGATACATGGCAGTGAGAGTAGATTGAACTAATTCAATCCTACCAGCCATAGAAAGATGTGAGGCTTTCCAGTTATCCAGTCTCCTTTTGATCCTGTCCACTAAGGGACTACAATGAACTTTAGTAAGTCTACCAATGAAGAGAGGAACACCAAGGTACCTAACTGGTAGAGTACCTTCATTGATACCCAAGACACTGCCAATGCTATTTTTGTCCACACCACAGCTATAAATAACCACACTTTTCTCAACATTAATCTTCAAACCAGTAGATCTATAAAGCTTATCAAGGATCCTTTTAATGGTTGCCGCACTTTGGACATCCGCTTCAGCAAAAACCATTAAGTCATCAGCAAAGATTAAATGAGAAATCGCTAAAGATTCAGAGGCCCTCAGCGGCTTCAGGTTACCCTTCTTCACTTCATCATCAAAAAGAAGAGAGACCACCTGCATAATAAGAACAAAAATATAGGGGGCAATGGGATCGCCCTGCCTCACACCATTCCTGGGCTTGAAGGACTTCTTGGCTTCACCATTGACTAAGACTTCATAAGACATAGTACCAAAGATATCTTTAAACCAAACAGTCCAGCAGTGAGGAAAGTTCATAACACGAAGGATGTAGAAGAGAGAATCCCAAGAAACAGAGTCATATGCTTTAAAAATATCAATCTTGATACACATCTTTGGCTTGCAACCTTTCTTGTTAAAATCATGAATCAACTCATTGGAAAGAAGGACAACATCTTTAATGCTCCTACCATGAATGAAAGCATACTGATTATCACTGATAATAGAGGGCAAAACTCTCTGCAATCTATTTGTTAACAGCTTGGAGATAATCTTGTAAAAAACATTGCAAAGTGCTATGGGTCTAAGATTCTTGAGCTCATTAGAATCATTCACTTTAGGGATGAGAACAATGAAAGTATGATTAGCCTCTTTAAGCAACCTCCCTATGTTAAAAAAACTAAACACAACTTCAACCACTTCAGAACATATGATGCTCCAACACTCCTTATAAAACTTACCATTAAAACCGTCAGGACCAGGGCATTTATCAGAATTGAAACCTTTGACAACATCAATGATATCCTTGATGGTGAAATGCCTATCTAAGATAAGATTATCCACATCACTTAGCTTAGGGAAAGGAAGGTCTTCCAGAATATCCAGAGCAGTAACATGAGAGTTATTAAACAAACCATAATAATAATCCTCAATATGCCTCTTGATAGCAGAAACATCAGAACAAACCATACCATCAATATATAAAGCCTTAATATGATTGAAGTTTCTTCTGACTTTAATGGAGGTGTAAAAGAATTTTGAGTTGGAATCCCCTTCTTTCAGCCACATAATTCTAGATTTTTGTCTAAGAAGAGATTCTTCCTGCACATTAGCAGCAATAGCTTCTTTCCTCCTGAGACAAACCTCTTCTTGAAGAGTAACATTATAAGGATCCAGATCCAGGGCCAACTGAGCTTCAGCAACAAGAAAATCTTTCTTCCTGGCTTTATCATGAAGATTGCCCACGTGGGATTTATTCCAATCCGAAAGAGCCTTACGAAGTTTCGTAAAGTTAGAATACACTTTGAAGATAGGGAAACCCGACACATCCTTGCTCCAATTTCTCTTGACAAAATTAATAAAATCAGGAATAGAGCACCAAGCATTACTAAATCTAAACAGAGTTTTAATTTTAACTCTCTCCCCAATGTCAAGAGTCAAAATCTTGTGGTCACTAATAGTATTAGAATGAAGGATACCTTTATATTCATCAAACTCAGACATGAATTTATCATTGTAAAGAATGCGATCAATGTAAGAAGTGACAAAACCTTTTCCACTTTGATGATTGTCCCAAGAGAACAGAAAACCATTAAGTCTAAGCTCGAACAGATTACAACTCAGCATGCAATTGTTAAAGTCTTCCATGGATTTAGCGAAAGGAGGATCTAAACCCATCTTCTCATCAACTTTCCTCACATCATTGAAATCACCAATAATAAACCAGGGATCAGCCATGTTATGAGAAATCATATCAATCTCACTCCAAAGCCTGATTCTATCATTATCAGGGTTATGCCCATAAACAACAGTAACATAGAAAAATTTGTCAGCACAGTAGGCACTCAAATGGATAGACTGATCAATCTCTCAGATTTTATTCACAGCAACAACACCCTCTTTCCACAAGACAACAACTCTCCCCAAAGCATGGGAAGAATGATTAGAAATCCACCTAAAATCTGGAAAAAACTTGGACATAATCTTGCTAATTTTAGATTCCCTAACTTTAGTTTCATTTAAAACAACAATGTTAGGCCTGAACTCCCTAATTTTATTTTGAACTGCCAGAGCTTTTAAGTTTAAACCTCTGACATTCCACGAGAGAATATTAATGGAGCTATCCATTTGACACCTTTGAGACCAGTACTTCACTGGTTTGGGGCAGATCTGAACTAATCTCAACTCTATCATCCATCTTCAAGTTGGTAAAAGCATTTTGAGAAATCGACATAGACTCCTTATTAGTATTTGGGGCCTTCCTCCCCTTTGCTTTCCCTTTCTTCCTCCTATACCCTTTTTGAATCTCAAATACATCATCTTCAATTAGTTGTTCAGCCATAGGCGGAGTAGACATGTCGACAACAGACCTAGTAACTAAGCTATCAGCTTCAAAAGAATCAGAATTAGAGTTAAGTAGGATGTCTTCAAACGTATCACTAGGCACATGAAATTCTTCGTCTTCTCCAGGAGAAAGCACATGGTCACCACTATCAGCATTAACTTGAGACAAAGTACTCTCACTGGGACCTGGTATTGCAACAGGAACAATCGAGGAGACTTGTACGACCTGCTCTTCAACAGGGGGTGAAGGAATTTCATTCCGAGTTGTTTGTGGATCAGACATAGTCTCAACCACCTGAACAACATCAAAGCATGTTTTCTTCTGCACCCAGACCATTTTCTTCCTTTGATTGTGAGCTTCTCCGGCACAGTCACTATGTCCAAATAGCTTGCATACAGGGCAGACGTTAGGCCTCCAATCATATTCAAATTTGATTAGATGGGAAACACCTTTGTCGCTCTCCACTTCTAGCTTAGCTGGGAAGGACGAATCTGCTGCCATTAAAATCTGAAGCCTAGCAAACTCCAGATCTCTCAACTCGAAGGTTGCTTTGTCAACTCGCACATGATTGCCGAGGAACGATCCAATCCTTGAAAACATTTTCATATCCCAGAGCTCTAATGGTAAGTTATGAACACGAATCCAAACAGGCATATCAGACAGCTTGAACCTACACAGAACATCCCCTGGCTTCCATTTCATCAACACCATAGGTTTATTTCTGACGAAGTATAAACCTCCATCAAGAACATTGTCTAGATCCGCCTCTTCAGAAAACCTAATCAAGAAGAGTCCCTGACCATGGTCCAAAACTTCAATCGTGCCCTTCAGTATCCATATCTGCGATAGGTACTTCTCAAGAGTCGGGAGATAAGGCTTGAACCCGACTATGTAGCCTGCAAGACACCTCTTCCATCGTTCTGCATTCTTCATCGCCTCCTCCTCCGGGTAAATGAGCTTCTGGTCCTGGACTACAATCTCCATATTCTCAAGCGAAGTGTTGTAAGCTCTAGGTTTCATCAGATCCTCCCAGGATTTAGTCGTCTTGCCATCAGGTTTAGCATTAAGAACTGAGGAGGACTCGTCCAAAGGTGTACCCGTAGAAGGGCACTCACTTATCTGAGGAGGAGAAGGAGGCCGTCCTCCAGGATCGCCGTTGTCGCGCCGCCATCCTCCGTCGCCAGAGCCAGAACCAAAAGCCATCCGGAACTATGCTATATAGTTCTCTATGAAAACATTCAAAAAAATTATAAATTTTTTATCCTTCATCCAAATTAGACAAATGAATATATGAAATTCATCATCTCAATGAGCTCTACACAATGAACATACTGTTAGATCCTGAATCTACTCGTAGTTTTCCTATATTGTAGAAAATGTGATCTTTGACCTTTTTGTCCACTTTAAAGCATGACAATTATTAAGTTGGGAACTTTGATGCTCTGTATACCTCCTACACCTCAAGTCAATAACTTTGATGTACTTCATACACAGTTAAAGCCTAAATCACTTAAGATGTGCATTGAATGATCTTAATACACTAGTATGGATCTTAATCATGCTTTAATGTTGATGTTGAATTTTTATAATAATCTTGACCCTTTTGAATATGAAACTCATTATAATCTTGAAAATCAATAGATTCATGTTCTATAGGACACTATATCACCCCATGTTTCCTGTATTGCACTTATCTTGGCCTATATGACTTTTAAGCATGAATCTGACCTAGGCATGACTTGAATGGTTATACCTTAGTCACATGGGGTCTTGGACCTAATTGATGCATAAGTTTATGCTAGATGTTTCAAAAAACTACTCCATTAATTTGTGTGACCCAATTGACTAAGGCAAACCCCATCCATGATACAATGATGCATGTTCCCCCGTTTTGACCTAAACGTGCATATATTGCATGTTTTCTTCATTGTGCATTATTTCTTGATGTGGATCTTTATATTAGGTCCCCTAATACCAAATCATGGATTGCATTAATCTTTGTAACTATTTTTATTTGGATGGTTCACCTACGTCAAATGTTGAATCTATAAGTTATTTATGTTGGAATGTTGAATATAATTATAAACCTTATCAGGCTAGACTTAGGTGACCATCTACCCATTTTCGATATATGATAATCTTGTCTTCACCTTGATGATCTAAATAATATTTTATGCTTGAACCTCTTGAATTGATGAGATATGACCCTTCTTTCCCTATTATCAGTCTTGCAAGTAAGTAAAAAAAATAATTGAAATCATCACAGAAAATGAATGGATCATAAAAATGATATGAAATAGGAACCCCACCTTCCTGATGACCTCTAAAGTATTAAAAGATCATCTAATGTATGAAAACCTGAACCTAACTTATCAAAACCCTAAAATGAAGCTAGTTAGGGTTAATGCTGAGAACTAATACATGCATGCAATCTTGTGCTTAATCATGTGTATCTTGAGACTAGATGATAAGGATATGTTGAGTTAAAATCTCTAATTCAGGTACCTGGTTCAATAATTATATGACTGTGGATTTCTTCATGAAAATGTGATACATATGATGCTTGTTTACTTGGTCAAATAGTGCCATGTAGAAAGTCCATTATACGAACCTTGTGCACCTATTGTATGCTTTGGGTAAGGACACGAGGTGGGGAGACCTACTTGAGGTGTGAAGGTTAGTAGGACCATGTCGATAACAAGGTTCACACTTGGTGATGGCCTTGTGGTCCCTTACATAGAAAAGGGTCAGCTGTTCTTGGGCATCCTTATGGACGTTTCTAATAGAAATTAAGTCAAATAGGCCTTATGATATATGATGTTGTTGGTATAAATGGAGTAATATGACATAAAACATAGGATATCACTTTTCTAATATTTAACTTGTTTAAATGTAGTCAATGGATGTTTCTTAATAACATTGTTGAATGTTGGTATTATATTGGTTCCTTTATCTTGTTATTTTTTTCATGTCTGTTAATCTTTACAATTCCACATTTGTTCTTTGATAACACAATGCTAGGGAAGGACCCCTAGATTGCATCACTATTGATTTTGTAGTCACTTGGAGTTAGGATTTGGATAATAAAAGGATCTGTTATAGATGGTATCATACTATGAACAATAACAACATCAAACATTTCTCACGATAAACACTACCTTACATCTCAACCTTAGAAACTTAATAACATGTCCTTTATGGAGTATGTTGACATAGCCTCAAGGTTCAAACCCAGATTTCCTAGAACTAGGTGTAGACTTGTGTAATCCCTAAAACCTTTCATTTCTCCTCCTTCTGTCATGTAGTATGGGCCATAAGTTCAGGAGGGTGAGAAAATGGAGATCTTACTACAACCATAGAAGTATGTTTGTGGCATGTTCTTAGGGTAGCTATACAAGTGTGCAACATGTTCTTGCTAGCTCTCTATGTGTCATGGTACTATACTGCCTAATGAGTGTGGTAACCCATTTTGGTTTTGGTTTTATTCAAATGGAGTATGGTGGTTTCCACTTCCTATTTTAATGTTGGAGAAAAACTATTTCAAGTATTAGTATATGTACATATGAAAAGTGTTACAACACATAGAAAGGAAGTGAGTATTAATGTAGCCTAAGAGGAAGAGATGTAACTTCAACCTAGATGAGAGTGTTTAGATGCTAGTTTTAGTCTCTAGAACTTTCTAGATCCATAATAAAGGTTAGGATAGTAAGTAGCCTATATGACATAACATTATGATGATCATGATGACATTGATAATGATGCTAATGATGATGGTGGTGGTGGTAGTGGTCGTGGTGATGATGATTATGACATTGATTATTTTGATATTGATGCTATGAGGGTCCTCATGATGACCCATGTTTGTTTTTGGAAGAGTCAAGTATATTTTCATGACATGAGATGAGTTTTTACCATGAAACCCTAGCTAGACCTAGAACCATTAATGGTACATATGACTTGGTTGATGTACTAAATATAGCCAGTGAGATGGCATGCATGCTTATGCCTAGTCTTGTACATGTCGAGATATGGTTAGTGATATATAGTTTACGACCAATGTGGACTCATTATCTTTACAAAGAAGGACATCTAGTTGTTGACTTGAGAGTTATACATTTCCCATATTTTGATAATGACTTAACCATTTCATTCCTATGTATCTAATATGTTTGTTCAAGATTGATTTAAGGCTTTACGTACATGAAAAGGATCAAATTACACAAGACCTAGCTAGTTCAAGTTCAAGTCAAAAGCAATGTAAGGGCATGTTTTAGGAAGTTACTCCAAATGACCATGGATTAATTTTGTAATCACTTGTATTGATGATATGACTTGTAACTAATATGAGAAAAAATTAGGGACACCTAATTCCAACATTTGGTCACTCATAAGTCAATTTAAAAATTTTATCACAAGTTTTTTATCGGTCGAGTTGGATACTCGATTGATCTAGTGATGGATTTTCTGAAGATGACCAATCCGTCAAGTTGCATACCCACAGAACTCGACCGATCGATCAACTAAGCAAAATTGATTTTGACTCATCGGTCGAGTTTCCTAGAACAAACTCAACCGATAGTTTGAAAATTAGTTTTGTCACTTAGGGGATTGGTCGATTTATCTTTATTGAAACTCGACCGAATGTACTATACAAAAAACATAGAAAAAGTGATTTTAACCATTAGAGACTTGTTGAGAGTACAAAAATAGATCTGTTGTAACTTGTAAAATAGCAATATTTCATCCTGAAGTGATCCCACACTCAAGGGGACACCCCCACTATAAATAGGACCCTTTGGAGTTCATTCCAAGTTTGCTCATTCATGCTATTCTATGTCCTTGTTATAGTTGAGTGTGTTGCAACTCCTTGATCCTATTTCTCTCTCTATTTACAAAGCATTTTGTGATTATGAGTGAGTTAGTCCAGTTGTAAGAGAGATACCTCCATGTGCTTGTAAAGCTCTCATTCCATTCCATCTTCCCTAACCCCTTTCTCAAAGAGAAAATGTTAAAGCAAGCTACTCCAAGTGAAGGTTAAGCTAGGTAGTGGATTGACTATCTCCTAGTTTGGAGATTGGAACAACTCTAAACCCCCTTGTCCAAGTGTATTTTCAATTTCTCTCATCCTTTCTATGCTTGCTAAGTTAGGAATTCAAATTTCTCTTAATATATTGGTTATGATTGATATAATTTGAAGGTCTAACTTATCTTGTGAGAATTTAGGAGCTCTGTTCACCCCCCCTAGAGCCCTAGATCCAAAAAGTGGTATCAAAGCCAAGGATCTTCTTCAATAATCTTCCATGAGCCCAGAAGATGGGTGACAACCTACTTGGTTCACTCAACCTAAAGGGAGGCTTCTCCATGCGTCCTTCGATTTTTGACAGTACCAACTTCCTCTTTTGTAAGAGGTGTATGTAGTTCTATATTCAAGGAACAAACTTTGATATGTGGAAAGTGATGGTCACACCATACAAGGAGCCAATGGGAGATGTTTCAACATGGAATGAAGCTGCACTAAAAGAAGCCCAACTCAATTCCAAAGCTATAAACATCCTCTATGCATCTCTTACCCCAATGGAGTTCAACCACATCTCATCATGAGATATTTCCTATGAGTTTGGGATAAGTTATGCATTACCTATGAGGGCATAAAGTAAGTCAAGGAGGCTAAGATATACACATTGAATAGCCTTCTAGAGTACTTCAAGATTGACAAGAAAGAAGGGATTGTGTATATGTACTCTAGGCTCAACATCATCATCAATGGCCTAGCGTCTTTGGGAAACACTTTGGATAGAGGTGTAATCAACTCCAAGAACTTGAGGACTCTACCAAAGAGATGGTGGTCAAAGGTGAACTCCCTTGAAGAAGTGAGAAGCCTTGGTGACATTAAAATCAAAAAGCTCATTGGAAACCTACAAGCTCATGAGCCAAGATTGGAGAAGAAAGAAGAAGAATCCAAGCAAGAAGACAAGGAAGACAAGAACATCAAAGATAGTTCCTTCAAAGCTCAAGTGGAGGCGGTCATACTTCAACAACAGCTTGCTTTCTGGACATCTCCCTCCTCCTCTAGTGAATATGATGGCCCTAGTGAGAATGAAGACAACTACACCAAGGGCAAGCACTTCAAGGGACATCAATCTTCCTCCTCTAGTTCTAAATGCTACAAGTGTGGCCAAAAGGGACACTACAAGAGTGAATGTCCTAAATCAAGAAAGTCACACCACAAGGGCTGCTCCAAGAAGGAGGAAGAGTATAAGAAGGAGATAAAGTACAAGAGGAAGGAAAAGAAGGATAGAAGACACAAGAATGTAGCTCATGCAACTTGGGAAGAATCATCCTCAAGTGGCTATAGCTCCAAAGAAGATGGAGAGTGTCGCCTTGCACTCATGGCCTCTACAAGTGAAGATATTGGTGAGGTAAGTGAGGTAATCTTGCATGAGTTATCTAAAGAAACTATTATTGAAATGCTTGTTTCTACCCATTCTTATTTTGCTAAATGTAAATCTAAAATAAATAGGTTAGGAAAATTTATCGATGATTTGGATGTTGAAATTGAGATTCTTGAGCTAAATGAGAAAACTCATCTTGAGAGCATTGATTACTTGCAAGGACAATATCTTGATCTTGAGCTCCAATACAATGGAATTGAGGTAGAGAATGGTGTTTACCTTAATAACATTGAAAGTTTTAAGGAAGATAACCAAAAGTTCCTAAATGATCTTCAAACTCTTAAAACTAAAAATGTTGAATTTGAGCTCATTATTGATGCGCGTAGGGATGAGTGGGATGCTTATCTTAATGATATTCGAGTGCTTAAATCTGAAAATGCTAGGTTTCTTGGTCAAGTTAATGATTTATCTTCTAGGTCTATCTTGCCTAGTAATGATGTTGCTTCTATTTCTCTTGAGAAAGATTCTTATTTGACTAAAGCCCTCTGTTTAGATGCCGACATTGTTCATGCTAGAGATGGTCTTGCTAGTTTTCCTTCTACTATTATATTGCTTAGTGATGACAATCATAGAATTAGAACCTCTCTGTAGAAATTCCACAAAGGTAAAAACTCCTTAAATGATATCCTTGACCATTATACCAAACAAATTGTACTAGTGATTTGGGATTTGTAGGGGGAGCACCTAAGGGAAAGAACAAAGCCAAAGGTAATAAAAAGAGTATGTAAACCTCCTTTTTCATTGGAGAGTCTTCTGGCACTAAGAACCCTATGATTTGTTCTCATTGCAAATGTGAAGATCCTTACTCCAATTATTGTCCTTACAAGCTTAAGGGGGGCAACCCAAAGATGAAACAGGTCCCCAAGCTAACTATGGATCCCAAAGTTTGAGTTGGGAACCGACACTCTCCTTGATTGTAGGAAAATGGTAGATGGATTGTTGATAATGGCTGCATTAAGCACATGACAAGTGATATGAATCCATTTCAACAATTTTATTAAGAAAAAAGGAGGCTCAACTACCTTTGGGAACAACAAGAATGGTAAGGTTAAAGGTGAGGGTGATGTAGGTGAATCCTTGTGCTTCAAGAATGTTCTCTTTGTGGATGTCCTACATCACAATTTAATAAGTGTAAGTTAATTATGTGATAATGGTTACCCTATGCTATTTACTTCTTTTGAATGCATGATTCTAGATTCCCTCACCTATCAAGTCATATATAAGGGAACTAGAAGTGGTAATATTTATGAAATTGTGCTTGACTCTATTAAGCATGTTGTTGGTAGATTCCTAGTAGTCAATTTGAATGATATTTCTCTTTGTCATTGTCGGCCTAGTCATGTAAATATGCATCAATTGAAGAAGTTGAGCAAAAAGGGCTCAGTCAAGGGACTTCCAGAATTGGATTTTAAAAAGGATGACGAATGCCAACCTTGTACCCATGGAAAGAAAACCAAGTCCTTCTTCAAATCCAAAGGAGTACTTAGTACCAAGGGATCTCTTTAACTTCTTCACAATGATCTATTTGGACCAATGAGAACTCATTCACTTCGTGGTTCCAAGTATTGCCTTATTATTGTTGATGATTTCTCTAGATATACTTGGACCTACTTTCTCATTTCCAAGAGTGATACACTTGGTGTTTTCTTTAGATTTTGGGAACAAGTTGAGAATGAAGCTTCTTCCCATATTGTTTCCATCTATAATGATCATGGGGGAGAATTTGAAAATGATCTTTTTCAATGTTTTTGTGAAGAATCTGGCTATGTGCATCACTTTTCATCACCTCGAACACCTCAACAAAATGGGGTTATAGAGAGGAAGAATAGGTCACTAAATGATATGTCTAGGACCATGTTTTTAGAGTATGCACTCCAAAGAAGTTTTGGGCCAAAGCCGTCAATACCTCATGTTTTGTACAAAACTGGGTTTTTACACATCCTTCTTAGAAGAAAACCCCCTATGAGCCATGGTGTGGTAGGAAGCCCTCTAATGAAGATTTCCATGTTTTCAGATGTCCTTGTTTTGTGTTGAGTATGAAAGATTCTCTCGATAAGTTTGATCTGAAATCCTACCATCCTTTTTTTCTTGTCTATAACACTACTAGCAAGGATATCACTATTAAAAATCTTCTTATAGATGAAGGTCAAATCCCTGACCAATACTAGTGAATCCTTGACCAATAACTGATGGTCAGGGTAAATCCATGACCAATGTACCCTCGTCAAAAGCTTGGTGACCAATAGTGGTTGGTCAAGACTTATCCCTGACCAATACATACATAATCCTTGAGCAACTATTATATCATAAAAAAATGGTATCCTTGGCCTATACTTTATATCCAAGGCATATCCCTGAATAGTAGGAATGTGTGCATTTGTATTTTTATACACATATTTGAACATATATAGTTTCCAAAATGTACAAGAGAAATGATTCATTATCCATCAAATGACAACACATTGAATATAACACAAAAGATCATTGCATTACTTTTCAATTATAATGCCTACATCCAAAATATGATTGCAACATTATGTTTCTCCAAAAAGATAAGTCATTTTCTCTAATATCATTTTGACATAACATTCAAATGCATCACATGACACATCATATTGTTTTAATCATTGGTTCAAATAAAAAATAATCTTCAATGTCGTCTTCCATTCAAGTTACTTCATGCATTTCCCTATCATTACTTCCGCTACTTCCATCATGAGGACTTTCTCCAGCATTTGCATCATTCCTTCTACTTTGTGGGATGTTTCCAATATCCTACATAACAAAAAGATATTATTTTTTTCATAGCAACATATAAGTTCATAAAATGACAATAAATACAATTAATAGAATCAAAATATAATAAAATTTAATCAATAGAATTTTATATCATGTGCATTTGGCACATGTTTTCATTATATATATCATCCATGTATTTAATGTTGAACGTGTATATATAGATTGTAATAAAAAATACTGAAAGTAATCTTGTATATTGGATAAACATTTTTTCTATCAAATTAATATGGTATGTTATTGAGCCTGTGGGTACATGAGGCTGACTACCTGGACTGTAACCTACTAAAATAAATTAATGCTAATAATAATATGATGCCATGTACTGATTATATTTTTATAAATATACAAAATCACAACATATGCTTGCATTATGATGTGTTTTATATACCTAATTGAAAGGATGCTGTAACAACCAAGAAGGGACATAGGGGGAGAGGGATGTTTGAGAAAAAAGAAGAAAGGACAGAGAGAAGAAAAAGGATAAAAGTAAAGGAGGAACTTACCAAGAGAGAACTCATACAAAACATAGCTGAAGGTAGGAGAACTGAGAGGAACAGACAGGAAGTCATCTAGGAGAATCGTAAGCCGGCTACGAAGTTGCAGCTGCCTGGGCACACGTCAACTGGGGCGTGGCAGCCAGAGGTGAGTTGGGCGGCTAGAGGCCGACTGGGCAGCCAGAGGTGGGCTGTGCGACGACGGAGACAGGTTGCGCGGCCGGAGACGGGCTGGGTGGCCAAAGACGCACTGGGAAGCTAGAGGCGCGTTGGGCGGTGGTTTTCATGTTTCGTGCGTGAGGAGCGGGACATGGGAGACGTGAGACAGAGGGGTTTGCGGACTTCGAACCGTCGCTCATGTTTATGAAGAAACGGGAGACTAAAAACTAAACCAAACAGCTGCTAGGTTATTGGGAAGCGAGGGAATATTGAGAGGGAATAAATATATTTGGTCAGGGAAAAATTTAACATTGGCTAGGAACAAGCCATTAGAAATTGGTCAGGGCCATTATCCCTGAGCAGTTATCCTTGAGTTATAACGAGTTTTGTTGTAGTATATAGTGTTTAATATTCGTCTTGCTAAAGTAGAAGAATTTATAAATGTTAAGTTTATTGAGAATAACCCCTTTATTCCCAAAGATATCATTACAAATGATGATGATGCAGGTGAGGTAATTCCCATTCTAAAAGAACTCAACATCACCCAAAAGGGAAAAGAGGTGGTCATTCAAGAAGAAGAGAAAGATGAAGAGATGAAGGATCCAACTCCCCAATTTGCAAAGAATCATCCAAAAGAGATGATTCTAGGTGATCTATTTGAAAGTGTGAAGACACATGTTGCATTCAACAAAGAACAAGCCAACAACACCTTCATCTCACAACTCAAGACAAAGAACATCAAATAAGCTCTTGGGGACAATGAATGGATCCTAGTCATGTAAGAAAGCAATGTGAAAAGAACAAAGTATGGACCCAAGTGCCAAGACAAAGTGATAGAACGATCATTGGCACCGAGTGGGTTTATCGCAATAAGCTAGATGAAAGTGAAAAAGTTGTAAGTAACCAAACAAGGTTAATGGGTGAAGGATACAATCAGTAGGAAGGTATAGATTTTGATGAAACATATGCACTTGTAGCTAGAGTTGAGTCCATTTGTATGTTTGTTTCTTTTTCTAGTTCAAAAAACTTTCTTCTTTAACAAATGGATGTTAAAAGTGAATTTTTGAATGGTACAATTGAGGAGGAAGTGTATGTTGCACAACCTCTAGTCTTTGAACATGATAGCTTACCTAACCATGTTTCTTTGTTGCAAAAAGCTCTCTATGGACTGAAACAAGAACCTCGAGTTTGGTATGATAAATTAAAGAATTTTTTTCTAGATCATGGGTATATCATGGGAAAAGTAGATTCTACCTTGTTTCTAAAGCACACTTCTAACAATTTTCTTATCATTCATATATACATTTAAGATATCATTTTTAGTGGAACTAATCTTGATCTTTGTAAAGAGTTTAGTGGTCTTATGCAGAGTGAGTTCGTGATGAGCATGATGGGTGAGCTTACATTCTTCCTTGACTTTCAAATCAAGCAAACTAAAGATGGCAACTTCATCAACCAAGGCATGCACACAAGTGAACTACTTAAGTGCTTTGGGATGGAGAACACCAATCCGATGGACACACCCATGCCTAACACCACCAAACTTGACGAAGATGAAGAAGGTGAGAAGGTAGATGAGAATCTCTATAGAGGTATGATTGAAAGTTTACTTAACTACCTATAGACCTGATATAATGTTTAGTTTGGCTTGTGTGCTCACTTCAATCAATTCCTAAGAAATCACATCTTATAGTTCTTAGAGACAAAACTCCAAATTTTAGACTATGGTATCCCAAGTCAAGGAACTTTACTCTTGCGTCCTATAGTGATGCAGATTACACAAGATGTTTGATTGATAGAAAGTGCACAAGTGGCACTTACTTTCTCTTAGGACCATACTTGGTGTCTTATTTCTCAAAGAAACAGAGCATAGTGGCATTATCAACTACTAAGGCTGAATACATTGCAGCCGGAAGTTGTTGTGCCCATGTCCTATAGATGAAGAAAATGCTCCAAGATTGTAACATTCATTATGATGCTTCTCCTATCTATTGTGATAATATTAGTGCAATTAATCTATCTTACAATCCTTTCTTCAATAGTAGAGCTAAGCATATAGAGGTTCACCATCATTTTCTTCATGATCACATTGCCAAAAAGGATATCTATATCACGCATGTGGACATATAAAATCAATTGTTCGACATTTTCACTAAACCTCTAGCTAAAGAGAAATTTAATTTTATTAGATCAAAACTGGTCATAACTGCTTTGAATGAATTTGATATGCCTTCTAGCTAGTTTTCATATACCCTATATGTTTTGCATATGTTTTGATCATCGTTTCTTGCTAAAATGCTAAAATTAGTTTTTCATGTACTTTTTGCTTTATTTTTCTGTAATTTGTGTTATTTGTTGCAAATGATTATTTTATCACACAATAGTACCCAATGATGAGTGATATGTGCCTAAGTATGTTTAAAATGCAAAATGGATGTGAAAAAAAATAATTAGCAGTCTAATGGCTAGAAATTGAGATTTTTAAAGTTGGTTCAGGTGGACCATCGGTCGAGTTGCCAACTCAACCGATCAGTGGCCGAGAGATTTTTTAAAGAGCTAATCGGTCGAGTTTCCAAGTCATAGAACTTGACCAATGGCCAGGTTGGAGCAAACATAAGTTAGGTTTGGTCAACTTTTCTCCCTCTCAACTAGAGAAAAATTGACCGATCCAACCTCCAGCTCCCTCTAGATCTCAACCCTGGTCTGACCTTCCTCTCCCTAGCACTAGTTCGACCTAGATTGAACTTCCTTGACCTCTTTCCCATCAACCCTAGGTGTGTAGATGGCTTGTAGTGGTGTTTCTGTCATTTTTGTTCTCTCCATCCTTTCTTTTCATCTCCATGGTGTCACATAGGAGAAAAAGAGTTGCCCCATCCAGAGCACCATCTTCCTCTTCCAA
Source organism: Alisma plantago-aquatica (assembly GCA_963693085.1). Lineage (NCBI taxonomy): Eukaryota > Viridiplantae > Streptophyta > Magnoliopsida > Alismatales > Alismataceae > Alisma > Alisma plantago-aquatica. The sequence continues at coordinate 204,823,945 of OY856412.1, read as the reverse complement.
CTCATGTCTAATACCCTTTGATGATACCTTCTTTGTCCCAAATCATGCTCTAAATAGGTACAAGGAGCTCCTTCATAAGAACCCCTTTCTTTTTCATGATCTTTTTTAGCTAACCCCATGTAGACAAAGGGTCATCGATTAAGTAGCCGAGTTGTTATACGACCACCACCTCTCCTCCTTGAGTGTTGAACGTGCATGTTACCACAATTCCATCACAAACACAAAAGTTGCTCATCAATTTATGCTAATTTTCAAAGGAATTGTGACACTCTCATACCCCACCTAATTCCCAAGGAGTCCTTACTTCCATGATAGACGGGAAGAAATTATAAGTTTCTGAGGATACCCTGAACATCTTTTTCTTAGGTACTAAGGTGACTGATAGATGGAGGAAGGATTACACCAAGGATTTTGACCTAGTTGACTCTAAGTCCTTCTAAAAGGAATATGATCTCACTCTTCCTTATATTCATAAATACTTGAAGAAGCCTCAGTTTCCCTATAGGAAGAAGTGTACCCTTCCCTCCTCAGAGTTAGATCTCAAGAACTGCATACTCACCCTAGTTCTTAAATGTAATATTCATCCAAAGAAATATCAGACATAAATTTTTGAAAACACTACAGTGATTATGTCCTATATCTTGAAGAACATCGGAGTCAAATGGGCCAGATATGTCCTTCACCACATTACCTATTTTAACCATGGTTAAAACACATGTGGCATACATTGTCCTTACCTTGCCCTAATTGTGGTCTTTTTCAGACTTCCACTGACAAATTTATTTTCCATGACCTTCACTACTAATTTTCTTAGAAAGGAGTTTTCATTAGTGATACTACACTTCAGAAGTATGTGCTAATCCCTTTCTCTATCACACTCGGAGCATCTACATACACATGTGCAGCTCCACCACCTTCACATTCCCGACCTACCTGTGCCTCTTTTCATGTATCAAATGAAACCCTCATGGATTACATGATGCATCAGTAGGCGTATAACCTTTATGTTTAGGAGCATATGCATTAGGATCTCTATGCCATCATGTCTTCCATGAACCCCTCCAGTGCACACCCTTATCCTGCCTACCAGCCCTACCCAAGAGGTGATGATGCATCATATGCATAAGATCACTTTTACCCTACCCATCCACATGTTGCTTCCACTGCTACACCCTCTACGGTTGGTGGATCTACCCCTATTGTGCTACCTCTCCCTTCTGGTCCTATAGCTACCTTGCTTGCAGGACTTGGCCCCTCTACTCCTTCCTATCCTCAAGCCCAGGAGTTGCATGACCTTGGTATGTTGTGGACTGAGCAGAATTCCTGGTGGCCCGGTCGTGGTTTTGGTTCCTCTACTGATGAGGAGATGCCAGAATTAGGCCAATGAGGAAGTTGTTTATTCTAATGAGGAGGCCTCTAAGGATGATGGTGATGATGGTCCTGGAGATGAAGGTGATGTTGATGTCTCTGGTGCACATTTAGACAGAGATGATGACTATGAGCCAGAAGCCTCTGCTATTGATGTTGATGATGTTGACATAGGTGACATAGATATTTAGATGTTTTAGTTTGTAGTCTATAGATGTTGATTGTATATATATGTGACAAAGTGGAATTTTGCATAAGTATGGATTAATTCCAATTTTCCCTCATTATACCCACTCATGGTCCCAAATAATTTTTCTTGGCTTCATAATCATTATTGAGACTCAAATCCAAAATATGGTGAGCAATGTAAACTTTATACACATTATAATACCTTAAATTTGATTAATTCATCAAATTGTCAAAAGAATAAAATTAATCAATAAAACTTAATCATTTGGTTCTTAAACTTTTTGTAGATATTATCCACATTATTTTGAACCAATGGTACAAATTTCATCCCATTTGGACATTCCTACAATTTTCTATGAATTTTGGAAGTTATGTGCACAAAATCCTTTTTTATTTGCCTTTTCTAACCTTTTCTAGGTCAGCAATCCACGGCCTAAGGCAAGGGAAGTACCTCGGCCCTTGGATTAGACAGCCATGGATTGCAGCCCTGGTCTTGTGGTCATGAGGTCATCCCCTACCTCCCGCAATCAGCAGAGATGGGGGGCCGAAAGATCCAAGTGCTTTTGGCTCGTCTGGACTCTATTTTGAAAATCAAATCAAATGAGGATGATTCCCCCACAAATATGAATGCATCCATCCCTTTTTACCCCTCAAATCAACCAATTTCAAGAGAAACTGAGAGCTTTCTCTCGCGGCCACCATGGGTTATATGACCTTCAAAACCATAAACTTAGCCCCATATAACTATAAAACCCCACCCTTGCCTTCAGTGTGCTCCCACAAATCTTACCGGCACCACTCCTCTTCCTCTCTGTCCCTCTAACTCGTTCCCCTCCTCTTGCTCCACTAATATGTTTCCACAGCCCAAGCAGGGCACGAGTAGGTTGGTCAGGCTACGAGAGCCTCCCAAGCGTCGTAGGATCCTCACACCGTTCAAAGTATGATCGGGATCGAATGACCCTAACACTACCACGCTAGCCCCCTCTTCCTCCTCCTTTGCTAACTTACTCAAGGGATCAACGCCCCTCAACTGCTGATCTATTGCTCTGGTCAAGGTTGACCAAGGATCCAATGGTCGGCGTCTTTTCTCGGCCATCTTTTATTGGTTTTTACCTCCCTTTCTACTCAATATTTAGATTTATTGTTTGTTCTTACAAAAATGATAACTCTCAATTCCTAGATCCAAAAATTATATATAAGTAGTCCATTTTGATAAGAAAAATACAAGGATTCATTCAAAAATACTTTTATATCCTAATACCTAGTAGAACTCAATGATATACCTATATCTTGTTCCTTTACTCATTTAATTTGTCTAATGATTCAATAGTGATGTTTAACCCTTGAGAAACCCTAATTCTGACTTTAATGATCATCTTGAGACTAAACTTGACAAAATATGAGTTTAGATCTGATCTTGTAACTTATGTATCCTAGAATGAGAATCAGGCACATTAAACCATGATATATTGTGATAATGGGTCTAAATCTTATGAAGATCTTGATCATGTGTATGATTCATGACTCTACTTTAATCAAATTGATCTTGAATTTCAATTATTCTAAGTATCATGATGAACTAGGAACGTGATTATGACTTGGATAATGATCATAAACTATGATTTACACATATAATCCTAGAAAACATGAGTACGTCATCCACACTAGAAATATTCTTGACACTTGAATAATGTTAAACATATTGATATAGTATGAATCATAAGTGGATGACCTAACCCTAAGGTTGACCTAGGAAAATGTAACCCTAATGTTGAATATTGAAACATGATATCCAAATATCTTGATCTTGACCCTTGATCCAAATATTGTGTTTTAGGATCTAACTTGAAGGGTCGACCTATTACTAGTTGATCTGTAATTGAAATCCTTAGTGAAAGGTACACTATTATATAACTCCTCATTAATTGCATTGAAGATACTTTTATGTATCTATTGACCGTATACTTGGCTATTTACGTGGATGAGCTATTGTTCCCTATGATTAGTCTTCTATTTTTCCCTATACTATATTTTGAAAAATATGAAAACATAAATTGCACGTCCATTATGACTGCTCGTATACTGATGATGATGATGATGATATTGATAATGTTGATATTTAGTGCAAGAAACCCCTCATTTGGAGGTGGACTTGTACATTGGCCTCCTACCTCATATGAGGATAAGGAGCCTGGTGACCTTCCCCATCGTGTTGGGGCAATAGAGTCACACAAATATATAAGCATGCTTCTCAAATTACAGCATAATGGGAGCTCATAATAAAAATCAAATTGTTTGAAAAACTTGTCAAATAGCTTTTGGTTTTTCAAATTGTTCATTATAATTTTGAAATATAAGTCCTTCTAAGCACAGTAATTTTGTTATAAACCATTTTACTTGTTTTTATATAGCGTACCTTTCAATTGCATTGCCTTTGTGTCTTGATTTTCTTTATTTTAGGAAAACATTGGAATCTTGACTATATCGCTTCCACACTCATATACTCTGATGACAAGGATATATTGGAAAAATCTCCATACTGGATTAGTTGTTCTTTAAATATCTAGTTTTCAAGTTATTATTTCTTATTGTATATGTAGTGTGTTAGATCCTATCGGGCCACTCAGGGACGGGCGCTTCAATCCTTTTACTTCTGTCTAGGCAATAGGATTGGGATTGAGGTAAGAATGGTTATGTTGCAATATATTTCTAGACTATTTGTATTAAAAACATTTGGGCACATTATCTGAGTTGTACTGTTTATCAACATGTTGGTTTCATCATTTTGGTTTGAAGTTGCTTTTGAGGGCATGCTCTCTAGGTTATAACCTTAATCATATGTTCAATTACTCTTTGATTTACTATATCTCATGAGTTGGTGACATGTTTACCATATTTTGATTATGACTTAGATTTCTTGTTTCTCTCTCATCTCCTTTTTGTGTATGCTTTGAGATTGCATGTTTTATGTTGTGACTGTATGTTTAGTTGTGCTTGGAGAAGACCTATTTTTGTGCTCTTCTACCACCCTTCCTTTTTGATAATGTCAAAAGGGGGAGAGAAGTTCAATTTTTTGAAGCTCAAACATATTTCTTTTATTGTATCTGTGATCCTTTTCTTGTTCATTTTTTGCTTTATCATATGACATGCTAAAGGACCATAAGTATATGTGTTATATTGTTTTGTGTATAAAGACTAACTAAGTAGGTAAGAGTAAGCATAGATAGAGGGGGAGCAATTCACATTGTTCAAATCATGAATCTCCATGCAATTCACAAGGCAAAGGTATAACCTTACATATCCTTTTCAATATAATTTAGGAATGGTTTGTCACTGTTAAAAAGGGGGAGAATGTTGACTTGAGAGTTATACATTGCCCATATTTTATTAATGACTTAACCATTCCATTCATATGTATCTAATATGTTTGTTAAAGATTGATTTCATTCTTTAGGTACATGAAAAGGATCAAATTACACAAGCCCTAGCTTGTTCAAATTCAAGTTAAAAGCAATGCAAGTGCGTGTTTTGGGAAATCACTCGAAATGGCCTTAGATTAACTTTGTAATCACTTGTATTGATGATATGACTTGTAACTAAAATGATAAAAAATAGGGGTACTTAATTCCTATGTTTGGTCACTCATAAGTCAATTTAGAAAATTTGTCATAGGTTGTTTATCGGCCGAGGAAGATGACCAATCGGTAGAGTTGCACACTCACAGAACTTAACTGATCGATCAACTAAGGAAAACTAATTTTGGCTCATCGATTAAATTTCCCAGAACAAGCTCGACCAATAGTTTGAAAATTGGTTGTATCACTTAGTGGATTTGTCGAGTTATCTTTATTGAAACTTGACCAAATGTACTACTGTATGGAAAACGTAGAAAATTTGATTATAACCATTAGAGAGTTTTTGTGATAAAAAATAGATCTTTTCTAACTTGTAAAATGGCTATATTTCATCCTTAAGTGATCCCACACTCAAGGAAACACCCCCATCTATAAATTGGACCCCTTGGAGTTCATTCCTAGTTTTCTCATTCATGCTATTCTGAGTCCTTATTATAGTTGAGTGTGTTCCAACTCCTTGAGCCCCTTTTCCTCTATAATTTACAAAGAATTTTATTATTATGAGTGAGTTAGGCCAGTTGTAAGAGAGATACCTCCATTTTCTTGTAAATCTCTCATTCCATTCCATCTTCCCTACCCCCTTTCTCAAAAAGCAAAGGTTGAAGAAAGCTACTCTGAGTGAAGGTGAAGTTGTTGTTCTTCTTCTTCAAGGTTTAAGAATAGGTGAAGATCTTCTCTAGGTGAAAGAGAAGGGTAAGGCCAAGATTCAAGAAGAGTGGTTATTTCCTTTAAGGACAAATACTTGATTCAAGTGTGGGTAAGTCCTTGTTGAAAGCTCAAAGACTTGATTCAAGTGTGGGTAAGTCCTTGTTGAAGGTTGAAAACATCTTGATCAAGTGGGTAAGTCCTTGTGTAGGTGGAAGACTCTTGTATTGAGTAGGTAAGTCCTTGGATGTATGGTGGTCTCCTTGTATATCTTATGAATGAATATAAGAATACACAGATTGCAAAGTCCTATAGGTTGACCTCTCTAGGTAATGGATTCACTATCTCGTAGTTTGGAGATTGGAACCACTCTAAACCACCTAGTCTAAGTGTATGTTTCAATTTCTCTAATCCTTGTTGTACTTTCTTAGTTAGGACTTCAAATTTCTCTTACTCTATTGGTTTTGATTGATATAATTTGAAGGTCTAACTTATCTTTTGAGAATTTTGAAGCTCTATTCACCCCCCCCCCCCCTGAGCCCTAAATTCAACACCAGTGCAGCACAAACAAAATGGGTGAACACTTGATATGGGTCAACCCAACATGGGAGAAGGTTAGAGTACCTAACCTCCAAAACATAGATAATGTTGAAATTCATGAAAAAATGAAATAGATGACAATGAGTCCCAAGCTAGACTATTTTTAAGTATGTGAGTTGACTCTCCTATAGTTTGTTTTTCATGATGAACCCTATGTTTTCTATGAATAGGCCTGACCCTTGAGAAAGAGGCAACTACATATATGATGTTTACTATATATGTGAGGGATATGTCCTAAGACCCTAAGATTATGTACCTTATGTGTGATATTCATGATGAGCACCGTATCCAGATCAATGTTTCTATGTGAAGGAATCTAATGGTTTTCATTGTCCTTAGAAAGTTAGGCATATATTTTGTTATGGGTAGATAGTTGAGGTTAGCATATCTTGTTGGGAATATATATGCCTTAGCTTTTGTAGCTTGATCTTCTGGAACTCCCTTGAGAAATAAAGTGAGATGATTATGAAACCTTGTTGTTTATGAGAATGATTTTCATTTAGAGATTCCATGATATGTGAAACAAACTCACATTAGTTCAAAACAGGATGTATGTACGATGAGCCAGTGGCATAAGCTAGGCCTAAGATGAAAGCATACCTCACATGAAAAATGTAGATTTAAAAGAATGAAATTGATATGATGATTCTTGTATATTTTACATTGTGTAATCATGAGATATGAATTCTTAATTCTATGCTCAAAACTAAAACTAGTGCAAATAATTGGTGATAACTGGTAGGATCTCGGGAGGGAAAACTAAAACAAGGATGGAATGTAGTGTAATGATGAAATACACATTCAATGATAATCTTATTTGAAAATTATGAATATATGCATACCCAATTGTTAAATTGAGAACATATATTGTGATAAAAAAAACCTCGAGCCTATATGAGTACATGAACAAAAACCCTAATGCCATAGGATAAGGGTTATGAAACCTTAATTTCAAGAAAAAGTCATAACAAGATTGAACACTAGAGTAATACATATATGATTGGGATGTGTACTCCTTTGATAATGAAAAACAATGTATGCATCCTATGGTGGGTGATTCCTTGGTACCTAAGAATGTATATAGTTATGATGAAGGTTGATGTTTACCTTTGAATATAATATTCAATGAATTTTAAGGACATATATTTTATTTTAAGGATGGAAGGATGTGATAACCTAAATTTTATCTCTTCTATACTCATTCTTTCTCATCACAATACCTATTATTCAATTGGACATCAATTTCATAATTTGTGAAATATTATGAACCAAGTTGGTCGCACCCAATATCAATTTGCTAATGTGTGACTTTAATTTGTAGATATGAACTACTACCATTCCTTAATGTGTCTCAATTTTGAAAGATTATTTGAAACTTATAAATGTTATCGCATTAACTCCTAATATATTTCATGTTTTAGAAGGCTTAATTGTCTTTCCAAGGCCTCAATAATTGTCTCAATAAGAGTTATGAGTCCAAAGATATGGAAATTTGAACTTTTCTTTTTTTATATTAGATTCGATTAGATTTTAGAGCCTTAATGGGGCAAATTGGGGGCGTCCTAGCCTCCATCCTCACTTGTGGAAACCCTAGAGAACCTGCTATGATGACTAATAGATCTTAGATACATGATCTAATGGTTTGAGAGTCATTCCCTACCTTGGTCTTGACCACTATAGAAGGGTTGTTTTTGGAGCGACCAATCAATTTAATTATTAGCCCCTTTTAAACAATTAATACTCCAAATATCTTCATTTCACCTTCCCATTCACTTCCCCCATAAATGCGTTCATTTTCACTAACTATAGATTGCTCCCTTGAATCTATTTTAACCTATTATTTCTGTGGATGCACTTCCCCTCTTCACTTCATTCATTTTCTCTAGTCCCCCTCCATGCTCCTAAGGACTGTTATTGGGTACACAACTCCCCAAAAAAGCTAATAGGCCTCCTTATTTCCTATCCAGATCCCTCATGTTTCTTCTTCCTTTTTACTATGGTGATCTGGGGGAAGTAGGGTAGAGGCCCTACTCTTCTCCAGGATGACCAGTGCGAGCAGTAGAAGCCACCCAATCGATGTGGTCCACAGTGAAGCAAGAGTGGGTGGCCACTTGTTGCCCAAATCATATGGTCCCCCCCCCTATTCAGTGTTGGACCAGGCATGGCCATATGCCAATCACCACGTGTCCTCAAGCCCACGTGTCATGTATCTTTTGGGCAGCCATGGGTTCAACCAACCACAAAACAATGACACTACATGGGTCCAGGCACCACACACATCTTGATGACAGTGGAATGTGAATTTTACCTCTCCCACAACCTGCCTATAATGGAGGTTATGCGATAAAAAATCAAGGGTCCCATATAGGTATTTCATCAAACAAAATTAATTGCTAATGCCTAGACCCTATGCTATATATTTCTCGATGCAAACTTTGAAAAAAATGATAAATTGCTCATCCTTTAGACAAATTAGGCAAACCTATATATCCAATTCATATGCTCGACGCGATCTATGCAATGGACATACTTCAGACCCTAAATTTTCTACAATTCTCTCAATTTTCTAAAAATATAATTTTTGACCTTGTTGATCACTTTGATGCATAATTGTGATTAAGTTGAGAACTTTAATGCTCTATATACCTCCTACACCTCAATTCAATAACTTTAATGAAGTTCATACACTATTGAAGCCTAAATAACTTAATATGTGCCTTGAATGAGCTTAATTCATTAGTATGACTCTTAAGTAGGTTTTTGTAAGAACCCTGGTGTAGCTTAGTGCTTTAGCTTTCTTTCTTTTGTTTGATAATATGCTTAGACCTTAATCTAATCATGTGATGAGATTTAATAACATGTGAATGGCTTATATTTTTAGTTTGGTCTAGTTTCCACGATGTTGAGCTATTTATGCCTTATGTGTGCTAGTTTTGGACCTAATTGGAATTTACCCATGTTGAGGGTTTATCTTGTAGTTTTTCACATGTTGGATGTGCCTCCTATGTTTTTGCACCATGAGAGAGAGAATTATTCTTAGGGGAACCTTCTTATACCTTGGTTGATGAGGAGAGAAGTGGAGACATCTTGTGTATTGATGTTTCTAGGGTTTGCATGGATGCTCTAGTTTGGTGTTGACTATATGTGGATCGTTTGAGTTCTTAGTTTCTTTAGTAATCACCCTTGTGTTTCCTTGACTCTAATATCTACTTTCTATGATGTTTTGGGTGTACCTTAAGTCCCCTTCGATTAAAGATGATTGGAGCTATCTCTTGGGTCGATGAAAGATCTAGGGTGTGGATGCATTTTGGCATATAGGCCATGATTCTCTTCAACCGATCATCCTCTAGGACCAAGTGAGGTCACTGAATCACATTGGTTTTCATGATCCTTATTGCATGCATGGTTTTAGTGGTTGCATGATTGTTCTATGATGGACAAATGGCATGTCTAGTTGACACCTAATCTCTTTCATCTCTTTCCTACCCTTGAGTACATATACCTCTCTCTTTGTATGCATATGAACCTTTTACATACTTCCTTCCTCTCTTCTTTCTTGTAGATTGGCCCTTGTGTGCTTGGGGATGAAGAGGAGCTTGACCTTGGAGCTTTGGTGGCCGATCATCTTGCATGTGGTGATCTAAGGTTGGAGCACCTCTTCTTTGTTGATATTTTGGTGATCCTTGTGCTTAGTAAGTGACCTAACCTTCTTGATCACATTTTTCTTGAACCCTTCCCTTTCCTATTCTCTTTTCCTAACCCATGGTTCTCCATGGTGGAATTCTTAAGGAACATACCTCCAATAGAGGTCAAATCTATGGTTTTCCATTGTATTACCTATGTGAGAAGGAGATTCCCTCCTTCTTTCTTTCTTTTTCAACTTAGGGATTTTACCTTATTCTCTTGAGCTTTCCTTTGACCTTGGTTGCTTTTAGTCACTTGACATGATCTTTCTTAGTTGTGGGGTTGTTCCAAGCTATGGTTTCTTCTCTCTCTTAGAGTTTTGTGGCTTGGTAGTTGATCATCACCTCACGACGGGTTATATAACTCTCTCCTCTACTATTGTTGCACCTTTATCTTGCTTGCATGTTACTAACTAATCTCTAGATTATGATCATAAGTCTATAGATGATGCTATATTGTTTTAGGGTTTAAGATTATGAAGTATTCTTGTCTAGATTTCTCTTTCTCCTAAACCCTAATTATTGTACCCAAAATCTAAGTGATGGTCGAGTTGTTGTTTCTTACATGCATTTTGATTGTTGGATTTGCTACCTTGTTTTTGTTCAAACTTTACATGAGTATGGAGATTTTTGTTCTTTATTACATGTGTTTGATGTATGGCTCTCCCTCTTATCATGGTTTTGGTTTTCATATGTTTGGTGATCAAATTTCTAAGGTTTTGAATGATGCTTTCTATCATGATCTCCTATTCATGATTCTGCTCAGTTTCATGGTGTTGATCACCTTAATTGTCTTGGTTTTAAGATGTTTCCTCTCTCTTCATGGATCTAAGTAGAATCTTCTTCGACCGATGAAGGTTGAATGTACTTGGGTTGTTGAGTGGCTACCTTTGAGAGGTTGAAGGCTTGATGGTGGTTCTTGGTCAATGAGAATGTTTTTTATCACTGACCTTGTTGTTTTTTGGTCACTTGGATGGGGTTTTTGCTCTCCGGCCGATGATCATATGATATCATATATTTCAGTGACCATATGCTTATGTTTTCATAGGTTAAACCTAATTTTTAGTGGTCAACTATGTGCATGAACTTCACCGACCAACTACCAAATTTTTTCAGCGTTCAATATGGAGTTTCTTATGATGATAATAATGTTAACCCTATATGCTCCAATAATGTGGAAAGAAATGATAGTTAGGGTTGATGTTATAAGCTGATTGGAAACCCTAATCAGCTAGCTATGGGAAACCCTAACCCTAATCTTGAATACATGGTGTTCAATGTTTACTTTCTTGAGTAATTAGCATGTATTGGAGTATTTCTCCCTATGACTTGTGTAAACCTTATGTTGAAGATTTAATAAACAATATATCTTGTGAATATGGTGATATCTTTATGTTGCATAGGGTGATGATTACGAGCTTTGATGAGGCATGATGAGATAGTGATGTTGTGCCAAAACTTATGTTTGGGTCTTATGATGTGACAGAGGCTTTGTGCCTAGTTTGAGGTGATATCCTCTAGTGATGAGATGTGGGATTGTTATCCCCTAGTGATGTGATAATGTTTATGACCTTGTATGATAGTGATATCATGTGATGATATGACAAGTTTATACCTCATATGGTTTATATCTTCTGGAGTTGTAATATACCCCTATCTTTGTAGAATTGGTTTAGGGTTCATACGTTGTAACTTGATTGATGCTTAAAAGATACCCAATTGGAAATAACTAATCAAGTGAAACCCTAATCATATAGTTTCGATAATGAACTAGAACCTGGAATCATATCCTATTCCATTATTAAAAATCTAGTAAGATTTGGTTTCTTAGACTTGACCAAACGAGGTTAAAAATTCAAACACATTTACAAAATGACTTGATTATGTGCTAGCATGTCATAATATCATGAAATATGTTACATATTTTTCCTTTACTAACATAATGGTTAAATAAAAATGAATAATACTTTTTGGAGTAACAATTCACTATTCCATGACCATAAATAGTAATAATGTTCTATTATTCAAATAAATAAAAAATTAACAGATTAAATATTTAAAATAAGTAAAATTTAGAATTTTGTGCAAAATAATAGTATAATAGCTATTTTTTAAATATATAGAAGATAATAAGACTCAATTAAGTAAGTTTCTATAATAAAGATATATTATTTTGTTGAATACAATAGTAATGTGTCAAAATTCCAAATGGTGCCATAACTCATAAAAGGACATCTTAAAATTAATTATAATGGTAAAAACATGTTCCTTTGGTTCCAATTAGCTTGTTTGCCAAGTTTCACTTTATTTACGGAACAATAATTATTTTAAATATCATTTGAGAAGAAAATAGAAGAAAAAGCCAAAAGTGTTAAATAAATTACTAAAAGTTTTCAAAAGTGGAAATAAACCTCAAGTTCAAAATCTACATACCAATATTAGTCTATTTTGGACAATCCTATCTATTTTAATATTAATATGAGAGAAAATGTTTATTAAACACAAAAATATTATATAATATGTTAAACCATCCCAAAAAGGAAAATTAATTTTAAAATTGTCATCCTCACGTTTTAATTTTCATGTATATCAGTTTTAAAATATGATAGTATTCCTATGTGCCTTAAATAAATTATGAGAATAAAATAAATGATAGGATTTACATTATTAAAATGAAACACCCAATAGATAAGTAAAATAGGGCTCATAATACATGATGATTAAAGTGTTATATAGATACTATGGAAGGCCAAACATTGGAATTTAATAAAAAAAATAAAAATAATATAGTAGAATATAATTCTAAGATATTAGAAGAGTACGATAATTATTAAAGTAGATATTGCATTGGTAACATGAAACCTTGTATATATTAGTTAACTAAACAACTTGCCACAAAAGTGGAAAATGATGAAAAACTATAATCCTCATTCCTTGAATAATTTTTATGCAAAATTTATTTGTTGGATAATTGTAGTTGCCTTGAATAAATTTTGGAAGAAAATATGGAAGTAATAAGAAATAAAGGGCTAAGTCTATTTTTCATTGGAAGATTTCTTGAAGTTTTTGTTGTCATTACGTAGTTTTGGATTTCCATATTTTTTAATAAACTATCTCTTCTCATTCAATTTAATTTTGTTTGATTAAACCAAGAAATCATCTTCTTTCATGATTGTAAAAAAGAAGGTAAGAAATAACTATTTAAGCGTCCCTTATCTCCATGAATTCTCTCTCTCCACTCTAACCATCACATTGAGATTGCATTTGAGTAGTTTCCATTTTGTTTTATTTTGATATTGTTTAATATTTTACCACCGAATTCCCACACAATCCAAATTGTCACCTTACACACACACACACAACACACACACACACACACACACACACACACATATATATATATATATATATATATATATATATATATATATATATATATATATATATATATATATATATATATATATATATATATATATATATATGGTGTGATGCAACTTCTCCATGTATTTCTACGATCGACTCTTAAATCTTTATATTGCTCCAGAAACCAATTATTTTCTCTGATTTTACAATGTCTCCTCCTTCTTATACACAACCCACTTTTAACTAGTAACCTTTCCAATAGAATTCTTTTTTCTGGGTCCTGCTCTAGTGAATTCCCTTGATCAAAATTGTTCTTGCTTCTTCCCCAAGGTGGCTTGGGGATCATGGTGTCTGGATTTGATGCGAGCATCAACCCAAGATGACACCCAATGGTTGTCAAGGCTGGCTCTTTGAATTTGTTCTTTGGATATGGTGGAGTCTCAGGAAAATTGGAAGATTCTCCATAGTGAGGTAACAAACTCACCTTTGTTTTCATTTTCTTCATATTCAAAGTTCCTCAATTTTTTGTTCCCTCATGTTTGTGTTGTGACTAAGAAGTTTCTTTCCCTTTCAGATATCGCCACTTTTAACTTGTGTCTTTTTGCAAGACCAGTTTGTGTTTGGTGCACCATTATAAGGCAATATTGGTGGTTCTGTTAATCATTGGTTTCCTTGTTCCTTATCTTCCCATCGGCTTCTCCTTGCTATCCATGGAAAATAGGGTGGTTTTGAGGTGATGTACCTTCAGAAACTTTGTTTGGGGTCTATAGATATGTCGAAAATTGGACATCATCGGAGTTGTCTTACAACGACTTGAGGAAGATGAAATCCCATAATTAAATCACTAAATCTAGCTTCCACCATGGTATCAGACCTTTTTTTTGTGTTATGAGGGAGGGAAGATGATAATTTGTGATCATCCAAATTGGCCCCTTATGTAGATTTTTAGGATTGTGTCATTCATAAATGTTTCCAAAATTAATAGTTAATGATTCATAGCCCAGAAAAATAAAAGAAAACATTTTTTGTAATTGTTATGCTTTTCTCTATCAAATAGTATCAATCTTATCCCATAAGTTAAAAATAATAAATATGTGATGTTTCAAGGATTTTCTTAATTGTTAATATTTCTAAAATTCATAGCTAAATATGGATAACTTGGAAAATAAAATTTCAAATGTTGTAAAATCAGAAAGTTATAATCTATTCAATGGTATCAGTTGTATCACCTAATTCCAACATAATAAATATGAAATTTTTATGGATTCATATAATTGTTTAGACTTCCTAAAAATTCATAATAAATCATCTATAAGCCTAAAAAGATGAAGTAAAATATGTTATGAACTCCAATAAAATATATTCCACAACATAATATGGTTTTGAAGACCTAAACCACTAATAATAAAATGATATTTTTAGAGTTTATATATTTAATACAAATGTAACCATCTTCTTATGTATGTCTTTAATAGGGTGATTGATGACTAAGATGGAATTAGTATTTTGACCTTGAATATATGTAGAATCCATCAATGATTTAACAACTCAAGTTGAGGTATGTGCATCTTTTCTATTTTCTAAGCACTACTATTATGACAAAATATCCTTTCCCATATTAGGCATGAGTAATTATCCTCTTTTCATAATTTTGAAATTCTTATATTCTTGGATATTTCTTATGGGTACTCTGACCCCACATGCTATATTTTGGATGCTCTCATCCTATTATTTCACATAGACTAAACTTATACTTGTCTTTCCCTATTTATGTGCATGCTTAGACTAGCTTTATATCTTGTAATGGTACATCTATACAACCATATTTACATGGGCGTTTTTTTTCTAACCAGGGTGTTCTTTTCCACCCATTATTTATAGAGGCATGGTTTTCCACTAGGATGTGCTTTTCTACCCATATTTTTAGGTTGAGATCCAATGGTGTCTGAACCTTGTTTGAAATAATTTTTGTCTTTGTTTATTACATGAACAAATTTATTGTTGTTATTATTAATGGAAAATTTCAAAGGGAATATTCCCTAATTTACAATCTTTAGTTAGACATGCCTCATATTTTTTCTGATATAATTCTTTTGGCACTTATTTCTCTTGATCATCCCTTATTTTGATGCTCTTCTTTTGAAATTTCTAAAGTATCACCTAGTTGTTATTTTCTACACATACTCAGTTTTTTCTGACATCCTTTCCTTTTATATTCTTCCTCATGGGTGTTGATTTTCAACCCACCCAGAGGTAGCACAACCTAAGGAGTTGGACATGGAGGACTTTGCTGGGAGATGCAGATCCAGCTAATGGAGAAGACTCTTAATGGGAGGTAGAGTTGAGATAGATTAGACATCCCACTACTTTGATCCTTATGTTCTAACTTTCTATATGGGAGATAACGTTGTACTTTTTTAAATTTGAATATAGTTAATAAATATATTTCCTCTGCTATACATTGGTCTCTTTTTGTATATCATCATTTGAGAACTAAGAAAAAACATTACACCTATTCCATCATACATTTTTAGTGTGTTTGGAATAGATGAGTTTATTTTAAAATTTAGTAGGGAGTGGATCCCCTTCTTAGGTTCCACTTGTTACACTTGCCTTGCGCCATAGATCCATTCCAATGTCAATACTTTTTGGATGGTGAAACAAGTAATTCCTAAGGGAAGCTTGGAGTGCATATATTTTAATATGTGGGGGCACTAGTTGAGGATATATCTTTGCATCCACAATAATTACAGGTTCTGGAGGATGATTGTGGTCATGCCTCAGATATTGTGATAAGTAAAGGCAACAATTTAACTACAGGGTGCCTCATATAGAACATACATGTGTGACCTGATCTCTAGTGTCATGACCTGTATCAAGGTGGGCTAGTTGTTTTTAGCTTGACTGTATGTCGTTGTTAGCAGTTGATTTTTATGTATCTTCCTTGTCTCTTGTATTGGTCGGGAGTTGTGGATGAGTTTATGGAGTCCAACTCTCCCATAGATCTTGTATGGCACCGATTTCTTCTTTGCAGTGGTTAGTTGGATTTGGGTGGTATGACTCAAATCCTCAGGGCATAATAAAAGACGTAATACAGTCATGTGGTATATTTTTTTAGGGTCAAACATTTTTCACATTGGAGGACTCAATGCCTTGTTTCTTATACTATTTAATTGTTATCTTTTATACATGTTCTTCATATTCCTTCTAATAATATATGATAGTTTGTTGATCAATTGTAGCTGCTTAATCTCCCTAACATGTATTATCAGTTTTACTTATATCATGTAGCTGCATCTGCTCATCCTGATATTAGAATTACTTTTCTTCTCTATAATCCATCTGTGCTAACAATAGTTGTTGTCATAGAGTTATATCTCTCACTAAGACCTTGGTCTCACTCTGTGAGTTTCCACATCATTTAGGTGTTTTTGCATGGTGAGGTACAAATCATGTGTTTGAGGAAGAGCGGGAAGGAGAGTTGTAGTTGTTGAAGATTGGATATGTTGCTAGTGTTTTGTAGTAGATTCTAATGTGTCTTCCCCATACTCTTTGGTCTGTGGGGATGTTTTGTAGATTTCGTACATCGATACAAGGTTTTTTGGAAGTATACCTTGGGTGTACATGTATGGGTTGTATATATATCGATATGTTACCTTTCTATAACAAATTGTGGCAAGTTGGCTCAATGAATAGTGATGTATATACCTTCATGGTATGATTTGTGATACAAGTGGCACAAGTTGTAGAATTCTATGTAATATGTTTCAACTTGTGAATATATATATATATATATATAAAGTTTTAATTTACCATGTTTCTAGGATGTTTAAAGTTAATTCTTCCCTTTGTTTTGAGAAATCTCATTTTGGTATGATCGGTGTGCCACAATTTGATTGGTATCAGAGGTCTAGGTTGGCTGAGTCAACATGGACAAAGGACTAGAGTTTTGTCTGTTCTTGTGTATCCACTATATCTGATTGTAGCTTCTGCTTATAAGAGAAGATATGTTTGGAGGACATTAAGAATGTTCTGCCAAGAATAGTGATGCTACTCTAGGAGGTGGTGACATGCAAGGGATGATGGAGTGCATGAAGAGCCCCAGTTCGACCTAGAAACTATAGCCAATCCCACTTTCCAATCCATGTATGGACAATTAATGGCTACAATGTCATATATGGTGGATCGAATGTCTGTACTCTAATGTTTACTTGCTTGAATAATTAGCATGTATTAGAGAATTTCTCTCTCCAACTTGTTTAACCCTTACGTTGCATGTTTAATAAACATTATCTTTTGTGAATATGGTGATACCTTTATGTTGCACTCGGTGATGATTATGAGCCTTGATGAGGCATGATGAGATAATGATGTTGTGCAAGAACTATATATTTGGGTCTTATGACCTGGAAGAGGCTTTGTGCCTAGTTTGAGGTGATATCCTCTAGTGATGAGATGAGGGATTTTTATCCCCTAGTGATGTGATAATGTTGATGGCCTTTTATGGAAGTGATATCATGAGATGATATGACAAGTTTATAGCTCATAGGTTTTTTTAATCTTCTGGAGTTATAATCTACCCCTATCTTTGTAGAATTGGTTTAGGGTTTATACGTTGTAACTTGATTGATGCTTAAAAGATACCCAATTGGAAATAACTAATCAAGTGAAACCCTAATCATATAGTTTCCTATGCCATAGATTCATTCCAGTGTCAATACTTGTTGGATGGTGAAATGAGTAATTCCTAAAGGAAGCTCGGAGCACATATTTTTTAATATGTTAAGGCACAAGTTGAAGATATATCCTTGCATTCACAGTAATTATAGGTTGTGGAGGATGACTACGGTCATGCCTTAGATAATGTGAAAAGTAAAGGAAGAAATTTAACTGCAGGGTGCCTCATATAGAATGGGCATGTGTGACATGTTCTCTAGTGTCGTAACATGTACCAGGGGGGCTAGTTGTTTACAACTTGACTATATGTCATTGTTTGCAGTTGACTGTTATGTGTTTGCATTGTATCTCATACTGACTGGGAGTTGTGGGTGAGATCATAGAGTTTGGCTCTTCTATATATCTTGTATGACACTAATTTTGACTTAGTAGTGGTTAGTTGGATTTGGGTGGTATGTCTCAAATCCTTGGTGCACAATAAAAGACGTAATATAGTTGTGTAGTATATTTTCTTAGGTTCAAACACATTTCACATTGGATGAACATATGCCTTGTTTCTTATACTTCTTAGCTTTTAGCTTTTATACATGTTATTCATATTCCTTCTGAGAATATATGATAATATGTTGATTAGTTGTAGTTCCTTAATTTGCTTAATATGTGTTATCAATTTTACTTATATCATTTAGTTGAATCTGCTCATCCTATTATTAGAATGACTTTTATGCTCTATAATCCATTTGTGCTAACAATAGTTGTTGGTAGAGAGTTATATCTCTTGTTGTGACATTGGTTTCACTCTGTGGGTTTTCACATCTTTAAGGTGGTCATGTACAATGAGGTAGAGATCGTGCGGTTGAGGAAGAGCAGCAAGGAGAGAAGTAGTTGTGAAGGTTGGGTATGCTAATAGTGATTTGTAGTAGAGTCCTATGTGTTGTCCCTGTACTCTCAGGTCCTTGGGGATGTTCTATAGATTTATACATCGTTACGAGGTTATGGCATTATGCCTTGGGTGTACATGTATGGCTTGTATATATATGAACAAGTTATGTTTCGATAACAGATTGTGGAAAGTTGGTCAGTGAACAGTGATGTATATACCTTCATGGTATGATTTGTGATATAGGTGGCACTTGTATGTAATATGTTTCCTCTTGTGAATATATATAGATCAATTTTAATTTAATGTTTTTTCTTGGAATATGAATGTTTATAGTTGATTCCGCACTTTGTTTTGAGTACTCATGTTTTGATTTGATCAGTGTGTTATAGTGTTTGTGATGAATGTTCACTTTTAATGCTAATCTTGACCCTTTTGAATATGAAACTCATTATAATCTCAATAATCAGTAATTTCATGCTCTACATGACACTATATCATCCCATGTTTCCCCAATTGCATTTATTTACACCATATGACTTTTATGCATGAATATGACCAAGGTATGACTTTAATGTTTATACCTTAGACTCATGGGGTCTTGGATTGATTTTATTCATTAATCTATGTTATATCTTTCAAACAACATAGTTATGTTGTTTTGTGACCCAATTGGCTAAGGACAATGTTATAACCTAGTTTTCCCCATGAAATTATATAATTGAAATGAAATTATTTAAATAGAAAGGACACATTGGAAATATGTTATTTTTTTCACAGTATGGACTTCTTTTGCAAAATTTCCCTTGGATGTGAATTGTGTGGTTCCTATTGTTTTGTTAGTCCAATAATGTACATAAGGGAAAAGTAAGAGAAGAAAACACAATATTAAGAAAAATGTAAAAGATAATGGAGAATAAGTGAGAATCATGTGGAATTCTCTAGAAAGTGGTATGGATGGCCACCAGTAATTGGTTTTAATTTCACATGGTCTTCTAATGGTCCCAAACTTTGTCCATGAGTAGAAAAAATCAATAAAGATTTTCCCTTAAAATTTAGGATCAAAAGGATTGAAAGTGTAAGAGATATGGATTTTACAAAAATCGATAAACTGAGAGGATTATGAGAATATACACATTAAGTGTCACAATTTATTTGGAAAAGAGAATAAAACTTGTCCCGTTAGATGTCATGCCTAATATGAACCCTTAGATCACAAATCCAATTGATAGGAACTTATGTCCTACCTCCTACCTGATTTGGAAAATAGAAACAATAATGGACAACCTTCTTGTACCCATATCTCTCCCTCTAGACCAAGTCCCCACCCGAGGATGATTAATTTATCTTTGGTGTGTGAAAATAAACCTTTGGGGCCCTTAATTCCCCTAGGTTTGTGTGGGGTATAAGCTTTCCCTAACTTGCATGAAGGAGTAGACTTCATAGCTTGTAGTTTTCACATGTCCATGCCTATATAAGATCCATGGGGTGAGGTCCCTGAGATCCATGGGATGTTCCCCCTGCCTCCAATTTAACCTGCACTATTCCTTCTTCCCCCTGGTCTTTCCTTATATCCATTGTGAATCCCATCTCCTCCCTTTTTGTGCTCTCGTGTCCTCTGACTGATTGGCTGACACGGACTAGTCCGGGGATGCGAAGTAAACGAATCTGGGTCCTTGCCTATCTTACAAATGCCCTGGAGCTGAAGGTCAACTATGGAGTTGATTGTGTGACCGACATTGAGCGGCGAGAAGTCTAACTTGTGAGGTTGAAGATGAGTCAGATAAAGTTACGACTCTACCCTCAAGTGCGAGTAGACCCTTAGCCTCTAAGGCGGGGGAAAAGAAGACCTTGTGCTCCCTAGGACCAGACTTTCTCCTACATGGAACATGTGCTAGAGTGGCCTTATCTTATTGGCAAGACTGGGCCACGTGAAAGCCACGTGAAAAATATGGTAAAAATCTTTCTATTCTTGACATGGCTCTCCAGGATTGATTAATAGTGGTTTAATGTATAAAAAATATAATAATTTATTTGTAACTTAGATGGAGACATGTAATATATGAATCTTGCTAAAAAAACACAAGTAATACAATAAAAATATAATAATTTCCTAGGTATGCCTCTAGCTCAAAAAGTACCCAAAGTTTCTATCATTAATGTTTTTAATGAATGAAAAACCCTAATTTATAGATTTTGATGATCTTAATGGATCTTTTAGTCAATGATTGACCCTTTTTGATAAAGAGATTAACTTGGATTTAGTTTGAGATTAATAACCCATGATGGATGAATTAGGGATTCCTTGAAATTAAAAGTACAATTCTTGATAAGATTAGGGTTTCTCAACCCAAAAGTAATGAAAACTGATAATTAGGGTTTAGGAAGACAAAACCCTTATAAAACCCTAAATTGAGACTCAAGTCAGTCATAGTGATGAATTTGGATAGAATAATGATCCATGGGTGTTATGCTTTAACTTTCAGGATAATTTGCTTAGTTGCTTGTTTGGTTATTCCTGATTGCTCTTACTTGGAAATCAAGTACACCTGATGAAGGTATGTGGTTACACCTATGAATAACTATAGTAGTTTCCCAATGATTTCTGAGTTTTTTCAGATTTATTGAAAATAAAGGCTTGCTTTCTTATTTATTTAATGGAATCTATAGAGTCATTATGGCTATCACATTATATGCTTGTAACTTTCTCAAACCTCAGATACCAACTATGGAAGTTTGAGAATGGAAAGAAATGAAAAGTCATGGTGATGACTAAAGACCAAGCCCCATATTGGGTAGCTCAGACCTGGTCCCAGATTAGAAAGGTATTATTAGGTCATGCCCCAGATTGGGAAGACCAACTTGGCACCTAGATCCAAACTGAGAGTGGGCCAACATGACACCTAACTCTAGATTGACAAGTGGCCTAATGTCCATTATAGGGACAAGACCTTAAGAAATGATATCCCAGAGGTTTGAGTAAAAATGGGTTGGGAAGTTATGAAGAACACGATAATTTTGATTATGTAACAATAATTGATGTGAATATGTTGTTACATTTAGATGCAATCTTTTGTTCCACCACATACCAGTATAACATGTTATACTGACTGAGTTTTGATTTCTCAACATTTTAGGATAATCTGCTACCATTTCTACAAGTATAATGGAAATTGCACATTCTTAAAGAAGACACCATTCAAGAAGTAATTTAATCTTTGGAGGATTTTGTTAGTTTTATTTCATGTTGCAAACTCTAGGAAATCATATTATGTATTCCTTTGTGGAAAGTCAATCTTGTACAAACTGGTTCCTATTTAGTGAAAATTTATTAATTATTTATGGTTATTTGATAAACCTCGATACTATATTTATGTTAATGGATGTTTCCCTCTTGGTCTACCTTAATAGGGGATAACTTGAGGATGGGGTCGTGACAACCAACCCCATCACTAATATAAGGATGTATGTGCCCCTTTTTGACCTAAATGTGCATATATTGCTTCTTTGTCTTCCTTGTGATCTTTTTCTTAATGTGTATCTTTATGTTATGTCCCCTTCTACCAAATGAGAAATCACCCTAATCTTTGTGGCCCATTTTATGAGGAGTGGTTCACCTAAGTCACATGTTGAATCTATGATCTATGTATGGTGGAATGTTGAATATAATTACAAATCTTATGAGGCTAGAATTAGGTGGCCATCCACCCATCTTTGAAATATTCTAATTGTATCTTTAAATTTTTTAAATAAATAATCTTGTATACATGGACCTCTTGAATTGATGAAAAATGGCCCTTCTTTCCCTAATATGAGTCTTATGACCTTGTTATGCAAGTAATTGGCTCAAACCTTGAAATGATCATAGAAATGAATGGCACATATGACATGAAACTTGAACACCACCTTCATGATGAACTATAAATTGGTAAAAGATCCTCTAATGTACAAATAATCAACCTTGAACCTAAATTGGTCAAAATCCTAAAACGAAGCTAGCTAGTGTTAATGAAGAGAAATAATACATGTATGCAATCTTGTGTTTAATCGTGTGTGGCTTGTGGCTAGATGATCAAGGATTAGTTGAGTTCTGAATCTCCAAATTAGGTATGTGATTTAATAGTTATTTGAATATTTCTTTATTGCTTGAAATCTGATACATATGTATGCTTGTATACTTTCAAAAATATTGTCATGTAGTATAAGTGTATTGTACTCAATGTTTATCTTGTTGTTATTGTTTTATAACTTGAAAACATAATATAGTAACTCCATTATAGAAACCTTATACACCCAACTATATTCTCAGGGTAAGGACACAAGTTTGGATGCCAGTACTTGTGTTGTCAAGATAAGGTAGACAATGTTGATAAAAGGGTACACCCTTGGCGATGGCCTTGAGGTTAGTCATGTCGAAAATGGTTTGCTAATATTGAGAACCCCTAATGACTTTTCTAATGGGAAGTTCGTCAAAAAGGCCTTATGATATATGGCTTTATTGATATGATTGGAGTAATATGACATAAAATGCGCTCCAATTGGAGTCATCTTTCTGCCATATACTTAACATCCTCATGTGTTCACCATCTTTTTTCACATATTTTATATGTTCTGTGATGGATAGAAATTGATTCTCTTGTAATATGTAGTGTATTTGTTGTAAGATCCCTAGTTTTGAGAAAAAATTTCATAAATTTGGCTCTTAATGTGTAATTGAAATCTTGTAATAGAAGGATGTTTCTTAATAATATTGTTGAATGTTGAGATTATATTGGTGCCTTTGTCTTGTTATTCGTTCATGTATGCTAAGCTTTATGCTTCTGCATTTTTTATTTGATAATACCATTCTAGAGAGGGATGTCAAGATCCTATCGCCATTGACTTTGTAGTCATTTGGAGTTAGAATTTTGGTAACAAATGATTCCATGACAGGGGCAGGCCAAGAACCACCCCACTGTACCCACCTCTCTTAGGGGTATAGGGGAGAGAGAAAAGATGTGGGAGAAATAAAAGGTGAATAATGGAAGGAGGAGGAATTCCAACCCTTGGGTGTAGGGTATAGGTCGTGTGGCATGGACACAACCTAGCCCTAGTTCTTGACTTCAGAAGGTTGTGGGTGACTCCCCAACTGCTTGATTGGGCCCAATCTTTGGGCATACAATTGAGCGGTTGGGGTCACTCCCATCCCTTTCTATTTATTGTGGCCCTATAGAGGGAGAGAGGGGATATACTTGAGGGTGTTCGAGGATGAGGATGAAAAAGACTAGTACAAAGGGACAAAGGGAGGAAAAGAAGGAAAATTGGAAAAGGAAAGATATTTTGGAGTTCCAATTTTAATAAAATATATCTTTTTTTAACCTAGATTCATTAGGATGGTTTTTGGACTACTTGATGCAGAAATATATCAGCAATAGTAATAAAATATATTGAAGCTAGAGAGATCTAGATATAGAGGGTCAAATTCGTCAGGACAAATATAGAGTATGAATATGTATTTAATCTTAGGTCAAACAAAGTTAAATGTTAGATTAAAAATCTTAGGTTGATAATAGAGAAATGAAAGTTTGAAAATCACTCCAAGCATGAAGAGGTATATAATTGAGTCAATTAAAGAAATATTAGAGTAATACAGTACATACTTGGAAGTTAGACAAAACCCACTTCATCACATCCACTATCAGAGATAACTGTCAATACCCACATGTATATATATGACAATAAAAACACTCAATATGACTAAACTCTATTCATGTTAGATTTTTCCATCCTCTTATTAAGGTACACAACTACATCATTGTTTCCATGCTATTTTTAGAGATATCTTTGGAATAATAGGGCATTAAGTAGGCATATGTAATTAAAGTCTACTCAGATTCCATACGAGAATGTGTGATATTCGACTTTAAATCGATTGGCAATGAGTCAAGTGACCACACACCTTATAAGCTCAAGGAATAGCCCAGAGGTTGACAGTGTGAAACTATTCCAACAATAACATATGAATTACATATGAGGGGGATATTTGACAAATATAGATATGAAAGATAACCTCTCATGTCTGAGGTTGAATTACATAGATAAATATTGGAACTTGGTGCAATCATAAGGTAGAAGATCAGACAATAGTAGAGATAATATTGTGGCTACAGAACAAAGTGGATCTCTTAATCATTGCACACAAATGTCTCCTTTTGATTGTGAAAAATTGTTTTGGCCTTCCAATGTGTGGCATAAAAACTCCAACAAGTTGGGTGAGGGTAGTGAGGCAGTATGTGGAAATTCATATAAATGGGTTTCTTAAGGAAAATGTTTCTCTATCATAAGCATGACGTGAATGAAAAAAGTAAAATAAAATATGTGAATGGTCTGGCATGGGAAATGGTTCAAAAGATAGATTGGTTATAAGCGGGTTCTAATAGTTAAGTAGGGGTATACATGTCTATTTAATGGCATTCAAACTAGGGTTAAACACATCTCAAATGAACATGATCCATCCTCTATTTCATTCATGTTTTAGAAACCCTAAAGGAGATCCTTTAGTCATTTCTTCCAAGTTGTTGTGTGGAATTCTTATCCTGCATGTAGCAAGTTCCTCCTTCTCCTCCTTAGAGATGTGATCTATCAGGCGTTGGTTCCTGCGATCGCTGGACTGTGCTAGTATTGCAACCAAACATTGTCAAGATCGAGAGAGACAACAACCTTCTACAGGTTCGTGATTGGGTCAACTAGAATAATGACGCATATCCAGAAGGACTGTGGGCCGCTAATTTCTTTAAGTATCACTTTGTATTTTCATCTATTTCCATGAAGATTGTAATTAAGATTGATGGCTTTTAGTATCTAATCATAATTACCCCATTTAGAAGTGACTAGTGATTCATTGTTCTTATTAACCTAATGAGTAATTAAAATATTTATTAAAATTGGATTGATAAATATGGTACACCTAAATTATCCTTACATTTCACGACCACTACCATGTGCTCTACATGCAGCGAAGAAAATAGACAATAATGAGCATAGAACATAAGATTGTGTTGCATGGTTATGTCTCCCTAAATATATATGAACAAATGTGCTATTCAAAGACAACGCATGTAGTAGTAGAAGAGGAAACATTTTCTTAAGAGATCCATATTCTAGACTTGAGTCAAGATATTTATGACAACTAGTAACATATGGAAAACATGATCAAGAACATATTATACGATATATATTTTGAATTAATTCTTCCAACATATAAAGGTGAGAAAAGACTATAAGACAAAAAATGATCCATCATTCCAAAAATAGCAACAAGTGTTTCTACAAAGGTTTCCTTTCCTGACCCATTGTAATGCACTAATAGCCGAAAAAGAGTACTCAATGAAGAAGTGTATAGAGACTTAGAGGGAGGTCCCTGAGGAGATTTATCAAACATAAGGAGACCCCCCAAATATGTGAATGAATATGACAATGAAAGCAAAGTGGCATAGGTTGTTTAAAAATGCCCAATCACAATTCATCCCTAAGTTTAAAGAGAATTCAAGAAAAATGAGAACCTCAACCAACACCTATATATAACATAATGCCAAGGAGTTTCCATATCCACCTCCAATGTGATGCCCCAAAATGCCACAAAATGAGATTACTCAAAACCAAATGCAGAACTATAACTAAGCACACAAATTACCAGAAATCATAGGAAATTAAAACATATTTCTTAGAAGCACCATAAGCAAAATCTTATCACATATAAGTCCACAAGCCTAACACATGCATTACATATCATGTCATAAGGTTCTTACATCATTGAGCACTATCATTCCTATGGTCCACCTATTACATGATGTACTTGATCCACATATATACATATACACATACCATATCTTACATACATGGATCACAAGCCCAAAAACTTCGTATCGATAACATAACAACAAAACACATCAAGAACATCCCCAAATACCTAAGTGTATAGGGATGACATCTAGGACTCTATCACCAAATAACTAGTAGCAATCCATCCTTATCAGCTATTGCTCTTTTTGCTTCTCTTCCTTAGTTGCATGACCTCTACTGTGAGACCCCTAACCTTCCTAAAAGTGTTGAACAAGCTGAATTGTCATAATTGAATTCTTATAATCCTAATATAACCTTGTTTTATGCTTTTAAATCATAATACAAGCTTAAGTTTCAAATTTGGTCCAATTTTGACATTGTTTGAGCAAGTTATGCACATTTTGGACGTTTCTACAATTTACCCAATTGAGAGGTTTTCTTTGCAATTTATCACTTTCATTATGTTCCTTGGATATTCTCTCATCATTATTGATCTTTTTGAGCCATGGGGAGCCTATTTAAACCTTGGTTTGAAGATGTTTTCCTCAAGGGTCTTTTAGGGTTTACCCCTTCATGGATGAGCTACCTTTAGTAGCTATCAACCAATGAATTATTTGATTGGCTTGGAAATTTGACAAGGGAAAGCTAAGTAGGTCTATATGGACGGTGGGGGGGCTTCTTGTGTGTGTACTTGTATATTCTTAACAGTTTATGGCGATGGACACTTGGAAAGATACTAGAACATCAAATTTTTCTTTTTCTTTATTTTAAAGTTTCATATACTTATCCCTAAGAACCCAAATGAGCCATTTGATCTCCACAACTGCCCTCCTTCTACAAAACTCTTTCTACCTCTGTGAATCTATGAATTTCCTATCCAAGGAAGAATAAAGAGGGGATCTTCTTGGAAAAAGAATCTAGGGTTGCAATTGACTTTAGGGTTTAAAAAGCATCCTTCTAGTGATCTTGACCTAAAAGAGTAAGAATCTCCTTCTTTCCTCTGTTTATTTATTTATTATCCTTTCTCCAGGTCGGAACCTTTCTTTTTCATGGTATAAATTTCTCTAAAGCTATAAAACCTACCTTTCTTGCTCCTTATGCTTAGGGTTTGCTCATTTTGATGAAGAAAGGTGCTAGATGGATGACTTCACATCTTATGCATGGATTTTCGACCCTACCTGCTTGTGTTTTCTTCTATTTGGGAGTTTGTCTTCTAACTATAGGAATGTTTTATAACTTGATCCACGTTAATTGCTTACTATAAGCTTGCTTGCTCATGTTCTTACTTTTAGATGATGATCCATGCACTAAAAATCTATGCTTGACTTGGGTTTTGATTTTTATAATGTTTCCTATTCTGATTTCAGTTCTAGATGAACCAGTGATCATGTTCACGTTATTCCTAAGGTATTATATGACTTGTATCAGGTTGGTTTAAGAACCTATGGTGCTAAGCACCTATCAACCAGTGGTCAATTTTAGGGTTTTAAGCTGATTTCTTCTATAAACCCATGACCCGATGATGACACCATTGCAACAACCCTATGGTGTTGTCTTCTTAAAAACTGATGGTCGGGATTAAATGTGTCAGATGATGGTGACAACCTATGGTCACCCCCTTAGGTCTGGTTTTGGATCAATTAAAAGTTTAATGATCAACCATTAAGTACCCTACTGATGTTATCAATCAATGATAACATTAGCTTAATATTTGATGTTGATTAATGAATATAGTGTTTCTCTAACAACCTATGGTGACTTAATGGTCACTAATGATTGTGGATCAGGTCTCCACAACCTATGATGAGTTAGTCATATAGTTGTAGCATCAATTAAGCCTTAGACCAATGGTTTCTTGGGTCACTTGATGCAATGGTCGAACCTATACTGTAATTGATGGTTTTAACATATGAACTTGACCCAATGGTCAAGATCTAATGTTTATTCCTCCAATAAAGTGGAATGATGGCTAATGTAATATGTTGGTCCTAATAATTTGATTTAGATGGTTTCCTATATTTGATCAACTTAAGGAACTTACTTGTTGACAATGGATGGCTTGTTTTAAATGAACAGTCGATTGTGGATTTTACCCTATTCTCAACATAACCCTTATTGTTGTTAATCAAAGGACGTCTAGGGTTAAATGGTGACTTTTATAGATCACAACTCAATAACATTATAGATGATTCATTCAAGGTGTTTACTTATGTAAATGACCAATGGCTTTACCTTTTCAACATTTCATGGTTAGAAGTTGATGCCTCTATATTCCCATTGTTTTGGGTGAAGCGTGTAGTGTAATGTTATGATTCAAATGATGAGATTTTGATGGTTCAATGCCTTAAACTTGTAGTCTTACCCTTGAACTCGTAGGATTATGATTTATAATCACCATAATGAATTAATGGGTAACCCTAATGAGGTATAGCTTGTTATACCTAGCTTTAATATAACCAAATGATGGCAATTGGGTATGAATAGTCCTTGAATGACTAATACAATCATGCAATACTCTGTTACTATTGTTGAAACCCTGGTATGCTATAACCCGATGGTTACACCTTGATTAATGTGTGGGTTCATACTTGAGACTAGTATGGAATGTGATGGTGATGATTCACCTTATGCATCCATGATCCAATGGGGATGTCGTGAGTTAGGGTTTGGGTATGAGTGTTGATTAGTAACATTAATATAATTTATCTTGTGAACCTAACTCTAATGCAAATAGATAAAGATGAGTATTCATGTTTAACCTTCTTATATTATGGCATGATGGTGAAATAACCTCCTTATATGATCATAGCCTTAATGTGTTAATTGGTGGTTGTCATAGACACCTAGTTGATACTTTCTTATGCTAAACATGTGCATTATGAATATGATGAGGGTTAATCATATCTAGATTCCTTGCATGTTGATGTAATAAAGGAATGTTCTTAATGTTAATATAACCCTTCTATGATTGTTTATGAATATCTCCTAGCTCATTAATGCAATATTGTGTTGATTCAATGTATTATATGTAAGTGATGTTGTTGAGCCTTGTTATAAGGCATGCAAAGATTATGATGATCTTGTTGGGAATAGTATGATGGTCTCAATGACCTTTGGGCATGGTTGAGCCCTGAATGAGGTGTAATCCTCTTGTGTTGATAAGGGTTGATGCCATGTGATATTGTAAAAAAGATTTGTATCTTGTGATAGTATGATGGGCTTAATGAACTTTGGGCATGGTTGAGCCCTTAATGAGGTGTAATCTTCTTGTGTTGATAAGGGATGATACCTTGTGATATTGTGAAAAGGATTTATATCTTGTGATAGTATGATTACTAGTGTGGTCTCATGAATGGCAAGTGAATAGTACCATGTGATGATGAGATGAGAAATTATGTTCCACACATTTTATATCTTTTAAAAGTTGTGATATTTATATGCTTGCTAGAAGTGAATTAGGTTTTGTATGTCCATTTGTTTGATGCAGCCTTAATTCACCCAATTGGCATGACTAATCAAGTGCAACTCTAATTATGTAGTGCCTTATGCCGTAGAGCCATCTTCAGTGTCAGAACTTGCTGGATTGTGAAATGAGTATTCCTAAGGGAAACTCAGAGCACATACTATTGACTATGTGGGAGCGGCAAGTTGGGGATATATCCTTGACATCCACAATGTAGGTTGTAGAGGATAGATATGGTCATTCCTCATGCATCTGATGTGATTGAGGAAAATTGAGATTGTACCTCAGATTAGAGGGTTTTGTATACCCTAGTTTCTAGTTTCGTGACCTGTACCAAGGGAAGACTAGTGGCTAGCAGTTTGACTATATGTCACTGTGGTGGAAGCTTTGACTGATATGTCACTACTTTTTTACTCGTAATGACTGAGGTGAAGATATCATAGGCTATCATCACTCCTAGATCTTATACAGAACCAAATAGCCCTTCAAAGGGGTCAGTTGGACTTTGGATGTATGATTCAAATTCCCTAGGGCATAATAAATGACAGTTGTGCAACATATCTATTTAGAGTTATACACAACACTTCATATTGGATGATAACCCTTGTTTGCTTTCTTTTCAGTGAGATCATGTATAGTATAATAAGAGATAGTAGATATACTTATGTTGTAGTTATGATCATGTTATAAACATGCTTATATTGTCAAATATACTTACATTGATGGTTAAGATGTTGCTTCTAGCTATGTTTAATATTGCTATCCATGCCTATGTAATTAGAAATGCTTAAAATGCTAATCATGTCTATGTATTTCATTGTGTTATGATGGTAGTTCTACTTATGATATAGATATGTTCCCTTTATTTGAGATGCCAATATTGATAGCCATGTTTTGTTAATAGACATATTCATGATGTTAGGGATGCTTATGCTACTAGTTTTCTTGTGTTGTTAGCAAGGAATATGATGATAGTCAGATTAATGATAATGATTGCTATTAGATGTAATTTGATGATATTTGAGTGGATATCTATCCAAAGAAATGGATTTATTTATTATCTGTATATGCATTAATGATCATACTTGTTGCTAAGATTATTTACTTAATCTATTTAGCATACTTAAACGGTTAAATATATTAAATTGATTATTAAATACTCCAACTACTAAGTTATCTACTATTTAAAATGTTGTAATCAATAAATGTTGTTTGAGGTTATATCCCTTGCTGGGACATGGGTCTCACCCTTGTGGTTCACCACATTTTTTAGGTAATTAGAATTTACAAAAACAAACATGTGGCAGCAAAGAGGAGCTATAGTAATGAACTTTTAAGAAAGTTGATTATATGTTTAGCATGTCCTAGAGTCATCCCTATACTCTCACATCTGGGCAGGAAAAGTTTGTATATGGTGTTTCAAACGAATCAAAATTTTGTTAGAATGTTAATGTTTGTTGTGTGGCATATACAAATATTGTTCTTCTATGTATATATGTTTTAGCTAAGGTGATAGAACAATTTGTATCAAATTCCTGTTATAGTATGGATATAAGAAAGATGTTGGGCTCTTATACAAATGTTTCTGAGTGGGTGCTGACGTTGAAATTGGTTTTAGTTTACCCATATTTTTGGGTATGTGGTTAATTGGTGATTGATTGTGTTTTATGTTTTGAGTAATCTTGTTTAGTGTAACATGTTCTCACAAGTTGGTATCAGAGCGTTAGGTTCACTGAGTCTACAGGGACACTAGGAATTAAGACTAGAATGATGTCTAATTTAGGAACGTGACACAAAAACATGGTGCATACTGCCTAATCTTAGTAGTTGGATGCCCTGGCCAGGTATTTAATTATTGAAGAAAGGTAAGTATGGAACTCTTAGATTGTTATCTTTCTGATTACTTTGATCAAATAGTCATTTTGAGACAATCTAAAGAGCATAATGAATAAGAAATCATGGAATGAATATCTCAATCCTACCTTAAAGAAGATGAGAATTGCATCATAATCTATCAAAACTTGAATGTTTGGTAACTATAAGAGAAAGATACCACACCATGAAATCTAAATATGAATACAAATTAGAAAAAGAGGAGTTCTTGAAGATCTGATTCAAGAAGATAATAAAGTAAAAGATAGATAAGTCTATTCTTATAAAGTGAATCAAGGTATGAAATCCACATAAGATGGAAAGAACTCCTATAACAATTACAAAATGAGAAGATAAATGGGAACAATGACAAAGGAATAAGGTGGAACTTGAGTTAATCTCAGACCAACCTATGTGTGTAAGAAAGTATTAATGTAAAATTAGCATGGCGTGTGAAAGAAATTAAGGGAGATGACCCCTATTTAATGAATAAAATGAGGAATATGATGATTTACCTATTGATAAGTGGTTGAAAAACATAATAAAATAAGAGAACATACACTAGTAGGATAAATAGTCATAAAGGAAGGAGTAATGAGATATGCTAATCATGATGATTCCTATGCTAATGGCAAGGAACCCAAAATAAAAAAAGGTATAATGATACATAAGAAGTTGTAACCTGCATAATGAAAATAGAATTGGTTACCTTTTTGCTAGTGGCCCTTGAAAAATACTACTATGGTATTGGAAGTGTGTTTCCCTTTGTGTGTTTCCTTTCTAGGTCACATCTTTCAAGTGGATCATTGTCACTTGGAATGTGTGGATTCACTGCAAACATGAGGGTGGATAACTTATTATAGCATAAGGTTGCTTGGACTATGGTTCCAAGATCATAATGTTTGTGATGAGTTTGCTTTTAATCCTTCCAATAATTTTGGAGACTCCTATTATATGTTTTGCAATTTATTATGGTGGTAAAAGTAGATGAGATAAGGACGTGAGTTCCTTATAGCACATGAGGTGGATACCAAGGTAATGAATCCTAGTATCCAAGATGTATCAACAGTTTGGGAAGTAGGTGAAGGTTGGAGATGTTTATTAAATGAACATTTCAATTGTTCCTCCCCCTTAAAGAGAGGAGAGAGAGAGAGTTGATGATGACCCTCTAAATGTTGTTTGGAAGGGAAAACAAAAGTGATTCTATAATGGTGTGTATGGTTCAGTGATAGTTGGGCAAGACCACTATCAAGGATAGATGGTTTGTTGGTCAATAGATATGTGATACCGTGTTCCTTTAAGATAAACCTATTATTAAATATCAATACATAAGACTTAGATTGGATGACATAATTCACATGACCTGATGATTTTATGGTTATGTCCTTTAGACTGACCAATGTACCAATAGAATTTATGAATAGGAAGAACAAAGTGTTCATGTTATGTCTCATAAGTTGTGACAAGATTTGAATGATGACATCTCAAAGTATTTCATAGATGGTTAATAGCATGGTTAACATCTTTGATAAACCTTAAGAATGTTGAAGTGACTATACTTATGTGAGACAATTCTAGCAAGAGTGAGTTGGGGGTTGACTAGAGTATCCTCTTGGAGTTATGATACGTCTGTTAAGTATGTTATGTGAATCCTGATAAGATGAAGACACTATCATTGTTCTACCCCTAAAAAGGTCAATCAAGAAGTTATATTTGTTAACGATTACATATAAGTGTATGATTCTTCAACCAAATAGATGGTCATTCCACCATTGAGATGATTGGAGAATCCTATAAAAACATATTCCTCATAGTTCTTGAAAATTAGGGGATGCCTACCTGGTTGATTTATTTGTTAATTACAACAACCATTAAAGGAGCATAGAGATGAAACCTTGTAAAGTTACATATGATAAGAGATACATAATGTTCTATGTTTGATAAGAGACAACGAGTATGACTTTTGAGTAATGTGTTGATACAATAGATATAATTTCAGGATGATATCTAGAATTTAAAGTTGAAAGTTACTATTAGATTTGTACAGGTGGCACAACAAGTTTCTATCTTCCATATTTGTAAATGTCTTCTTATGTGGGGGTTTTTGTGCTGACCCAAGATAAGATATGTATGAATTGAAAGAGAAGAATATGTATTCTATGAGAATGATGTGACATCATCATGTGATGAATGTAACAACATGGAAGATTTAGGATGACGTGCATGAGAAGTGTCCATCTATGTGTACCTTGGATTTTGGGGGCAAAATCCCTATTAGGGGTTTATGGTTGTGAGACCCCTAACTTTGTTTAAAGTTTTGAACAAACTTAATTATCATAATTGAATTCTTATAACCCTAATATAACCTTGTTATATGCTTGGAAACCATAAGACAAGTTTAAGTTTCAAATTTGGTCCAATTTGGACACTGTTTGAGAAAGTTATGCAATTTAGTGCATATTTTGGACTTTTATGTAATTTACCCAATTGAGAGATTTTATTTGAAATTTATCACTTTCATTATGTTCCTTGGATATTCACTCATCATTCTTGAGCTTGTTGAGCCATGGGGTGCCTATTTATACCTTGGTTTGAAGGTGTTTTCCTCGAGCGTATTTTAGGGTTTACCCCTTCATGGATGAGCTACATTTAGTAGCTATCAACTAATGAATTATTTGATTGTCTTGGAAATTCAACAAAGGAAAGATAAGAAGTTCTATATGGACGGTGTGTGACATAGTCTATTATCACACTAACAAATTCACTCGGGGTTGAAATCCTAGAGTTTTTAACCAAAACTTGTGCAATAATACCACCCACAAGCGGACGGGTCTTATCGCAGTATAGTTAAGGATCAAATCCTAAGGGACAATGTTTTTAAAAATAGTTGCTAGTCTAGTATAGTTCAAGTAAGGCTAATATTTAGAACAAAGGTTGATTTGAGTTTAATTAAACTAATTACAAGAAAGTAAAGTACATGATTAAAGTTGAATCTAGATTAATGATGAAGATCATTGGAGTGGTCCTAGGTTTCACCACCACTACACATGCTAACATATACAATCACAAACATCTAGTAAATATCTAACTATCCAAATAGAGCTGCCTCAATCCCTCTATTAGGATGTTTAGGTTCGCGTAAGCATCACCTTAGGCATCAAATTTCTTGTCTCCATCCAGATCATGTACTTACGGCTCTGAAGATACATATATCCAACTGAAGTTGTGGCCCTCTATTAAGATGTTTAGGCACATAGAAGCATCACCGTGGGATAGATGGCTTCTCCCCTCACGTATCACACACTTATGACCTCAGGTAATCGCATCTGATTTGTCATCAGGGAGTCAACTGCATTAATCGACATTCAAACCTACATATTGAAGTTCTCGCAACATAGGAAAGAACAAGATAAATGCAAGCAGGTGATCAATCCACAAACACACATCGACGATTAACCACAAAATGAAAAGTTATATGCATGCCATGGAATGTTTAATGAAAAGACATATAAGCATGGGCAGCGGGGCTAGTCCCCGCACCCCAACAAAAGGAAACTACTCACTCATGACGTGAGGAACAAAAAGAACAAGAGAGAGGGACGATTCTACCATGAGCATGATGCAGAAGAAGGTCGCAGATCGATGAAGATACGGTCTTCTACGCCACATCAGAGCAGATCTGGATGAGGAGCGAGGGACACCTCGACAGATGGGGTAGGCCTTCTCTCTCCACCTTCCTTCTCTTCTTGTCGTTCTTGCTCACAGCAAGAGGATTAGTCTTTGGATGTGTATGTGGTGTGGATGCATGTAGCCTGGTGGTGTAGAGGAGTGATGCATCAGGATCCCTTTCCAAGGGTCAGTCCTATGTTCAGGAAGCCTGGCGGCGTCTCGGATCCCCCTTTGAATGAGGACCCTTTAGGTCCTATTTATAGTTTTTGCTGGAGTCTTAAACGGTTTGGACATGTTAGTATTTCTTCACGGTCTTGAGGACCAGTATGGTGCCTTCATGATCATGGGTCTCACAGTCTTGGAGACTGATGGCTACTTTCTCACGGTTTTGCTGACTGATCTTGCTCTTCACGGTCTTGAGGATCGTTAGCACTCCTTCACGGTTTGGCACTGCTAGCCTCCATCACGGTTTTAGTGGCCATAGGGATCTTCACGGTCTTTGGAGACCGGAAGGACTCCTCATGGTTTTGAGACCGTGGAACCTCCACATGGTCTTGGGACAGTGAGGAGCAGACCATGAGCATGTGAGTTGGTAGGGGTCGCAAAGGTGGATGGGTGATGTCACACAAATCACGAGCATTGAGGTCTATGTCGCCATGGTGACGATGTTGTGCAGAGGAAGATGGAGGTCACGACATGGAGGTGGAAGTAGGTGGTTTCTAGCAGGCACAGGTCTAGAGGATTATGGTTGTAGGTGTGTTAGGATCTGTTGGGGAAGACGATGATTTGCAGGTTGCGTTGTAGGTGAGGAGAGGGTGATAAGAGGTTCTATCAGTCTTAGGGGAAGCCTTCCCCACAATCCTGTAACTGTGATGGCTCTCACGGTCTTGTGACCGTGAGGGTTCTAATGGTCTTAAGACTGTGAGGGTTCTCGCAGTCTTGAGACCGTGCGGATTCTCGTGGTCTTGAGACCTTGAGGAGGGTCGAAGACCAAATGAGCAAACTACTAGGGCAAAAATGAGAGACCAAAACTGAGAGGGCAGGTTGCATGGGTGAATCCCAGAGAGAAAACTGAGACTTGGTCGTTGATCTGAGATCGAATGGAGGGGAGATTATTGACAGCAGAGGTGAGGGTAGAGATGGATGTAAGGGCTAAGAAAGGAGGATGTTGATTAAGATTGAGGTGGAAGGTGATGGTGGTTATGATGGAAGTTGAAGTAGATGAAGGATGCTTGATGAAGGTGGATCTAGGGTTGAGTGAAGGTGGGACCCCAGTTGAATATTTAACCTTATTGTGACCTGCATGAAATTCATATAGAACTAGTTAATAAGCTTAATAATCAAATCAATTAAGAAAGATTGCATATTGCAAGATTTAGGAGATGAAAGTGAATGTATTGAGTCAAATTGGGTCCAAGATGGTGACTGAATATCATGATGAATATGGATTCATTAGTGGGGGAGATGCTTGTGTGTGCTTGTATATTCTTAATAGTTTAAGGCCATGGACACTTGGAAAGATACTAGAAATTCAACTTTTTCTTTTTATTTATCTTAAAGTTTCATATACTTATCCCTAAGCACCCAAACGAGCTATTTTCTCTCAACAACTTCCCTCCTTCTACAAACCTCATTCTTCCTCTATGCTGGTGTGAATTTCTAGTTCAAGGAAGAAGAAAGAGGGGATCTTCTTGGAAAAATAATCTAGGGTTGCAATTGACTTCCTTTTTAGGTTTAAAAAGCTTCCTTCTAGTGATCTTGACTTGAAAGAGTAAGAATCCCCTTCTTTCCTCCAATGATTTCTTTGTTATCCTTCCTCCTACCTTTCTCCAGGTTGGAAACTTGTTGTTCCATGGTAGAAATTGCTCTAAAGCTCTAAAACCCTACCTTTCTTGCTCCTTATGCCTAGGATTTGCTTATTTTGATGAAGAAAGATGCTAGATGGACGAGTTCACAACTTATGCTTGGTTTTCTACCCTACCTGCTCTTATTTTCTTCTATTTGAGAGTTCATCTTCTAATAATAGGAAAGTTTTATAAGTTGATCAACGTTTATTGCATACCATAAGCTTGCTAGCTCATGTTGTTACTTTTAAATGATGATCCACAGACTAAAAAGCTATGTTTGACTTGTGTTTCGACTTTTGTAATATTTCATGTTCTGATTTCAGCTCTAGATGAACATGTGATCATCTATTTGTTATTCCAAAGGTATTATATGACTTGGATAGGGTTGGTTTGACAACCTATGGTGCTAATTACCTATCAACCAATCATCAATTTTAGGATTTTAAGTTGATTTCTTCTATAAACATATGACCCGATGATGATACCATTGCAACAACCCTATGGTGTTGTCTTCATGACAATTGATGGTCGGGATCAAAGGTGTCAGATGATGGTGACAACCTTTGGTCACCCCCTTAGGTCAGGTTTTGGATCAATTATAAGTTTAATGATCAACCATTAAGTACCCTACTTATCGGAATAGAAAGTACCCTACTTATGTTATCAATCAATGATGACATTAGCTTAATATTTGGTGTTTATTAATGAATATAGTGTTGATCTAACAACCTATAGTGAGTTAATGGTCACTAATGATTGTGGATCAGGTCTTCACAACCTATGGTGAGTTAATCATATAGTTGTAGCATCAATTAAGCCTTAGATCAATGGTTTCTTGGGTCACTTGATCCAATGGTCAGACCTATGTTGTAATTCATGGTTTTAACATATGAACTTGACCCAATGGTCAAGATATAATGTTTATTACTCCAATAAAGTGGAATGATGGCTAATGTAATATGTTGGTCCTAATAATTTGATTTAGATGGTTTCCTTTATATGATCAACTTAAGGAACTTGTTGACAATTTATTGCTTGTTTTAAATGAACAGTCGATTGTGGGTTTTACCCTACTCTGAACAAAACACTTATTGTTGTTAATCAAGGGATGTCTAGGGTTAAATGGTGACTTTTATAGATCACAACTCAATAACATTATAGATGATTCATTCAAGGTGTTTACTTATGTAAATGACCAATGGCTTTACCTTTTCAACATTTCATGGTTAGAAGTTGATGCCTCAATATTCCCATTGTTTTGGGTGAAGCGTGTAGTGTAATGTTATGATTCAAATGAAGAGAATTTGATGGTTCAATGCCTTAAACTTATAGTATTACCCTTGCCCTCGTATGATTATGATTTATAATCACCATAATGAATTAATGGGTAACCCTAATGAGGTATAACTTGTTATACCTAGTTTTAGGATAACCAAATGATGGTAATTGGGTATGAATAGTCCTTGAATGACTAATACAATATCTTACTATTGTTGAAACCCAAGTATGCTATAACTCGATGGTTACACCTTGATTTATGTGTGGGTTCATACTTGAGAATAGTATGGAATGTGATGGTGATGCTTCACCTTTTGTATCCATGATCCAATGGGGATGTTGTGAGTTAGGGTTTGGGTATGAGTGTTGATTAGTAACATTAATATAATTTATCTTGTGAACCTAACTCTAATGCAAATAGATAAAGATAAGTATTCATGTTTAACCTTCCTATATGATGGCATGATGGTGAAATAACCTCCTTAGTATGATCATAACCTTAAATTGTTAATTGGTGGTTATCATAGCCACATGGTTGATACTTTCGTATGCTAAACATGTGCATTATGAATATGATGAGGGTTAATCATATCTAGATTCCTTGCATGTTGATGTAATAAAGGAATGTTCTTAATGTTACTATAACCCTTCTATGATTTACAACAATTGTTCATTTCCACGGAATACTAAAATGCCATGAAAATCTATAATTATGTCGATATTGATTTTATCCAGTATTTTTCAATATGTCAGAAATATGTCGTTGAAAAGTGTTCCTCTTAAATGTTTTCGGCATATTAACATATGCCGAAAGGTATCAAAACTGGCATTGTTAACATGCCGAGAATAGCTGAATATTACCGGAAAATGATTGCAATGCTGACATATTAAGAAGCCGGAAGTAGATATAAAATTTCAGACGAACATGGGGTAGAGCTAGCATAGGTGAGAATGAATAAGCATTGGGAAATGCACTATGCATGCATGTGTGAGGGGTCATGCGGGTGGGCAGCCACACCCGTAGGGTTTAGCTTGAACTGGCACATAGGCTAAGACAGAAGTATGGGGGGCTCACCGACACTCACGTGAGCTCAAAGCAAGCACACGGAGGGTCAAACAGGCGCATATACGGGCACATATGCATATGAGTATGAGGGAAACACAAGACACTGATAGGCACAAATCATACAGAAAACAGTACATGCAAGCTTACATCTTTGTATATGGATAGAGGTAAATGTATAAAATAGTCAATATGAGAATATCTTTTTATTGATTTTTAAATTCTCATTTTGTTTGTACAATGTTCTAATGCAAACATGATTAAAAAGGTATGTAGAAAGCCAAAATCTTTGATTCACTTTACAACATTCAGATTAGGCCACAAGGCCATTCACAATGGCATTGAGAAAAATAAAAGATAAAACCAGTCTTCAACCAACAACAAAGGTGACTACGATCAACTTCCTCTATTGTCTCTATCCCATTTGAATATTCCACAATCCAATTGGACCATGAGAAAAATATATAATATAAAGACATGTTGTGACTAACATGTTGCGTCTTGGTGGACAAGAAGAAAAACTTTCCATCCAATGAAGTTTTTTAGCCGATGGTTGTTTAGGAGATGTTACAACCACTGTGATCCAGAAGACGACTGCTATTAGAGGAAGGAATTTGGTACTAAAAGGGCATGGTTACTTATTGTAGTCGCACCCAAATTTAGAAATGATATGACCCTCTCGCAAGCTATATCAGGTACCTTGAAATCTTCACAGAAAATCTCATATCCTTGAAGCTGACATCAACCAAGAAAGGGAGATCTTCAATGTGAGACTCTATGAGAACAAGGCATCATGTCTCTTCAACAATAGTTCCATACAAGCTGAAGATTGCTTTCACCTCACCAATACAGCTTAGGCATCTACATCATTGATCCAACATCCCTACAATAGAGATGCTCATTCTACTAGATTCACGCAATGGTCCAGTGTAGCTGCCCCTGTAGTCAGTATCATTAATTTTATTAGTTTTTCTCAAACTAGAATTCAACAAATTACTTTTGAGTATACTAATGATTAGAGAACTGTATGCAAATTATTATCATTTAAATTATTTACTTGATTTGAGGACCATGGTGCTACATGTTTCCTTATGCAAGGACCAAATAGCTTAGTCCTGCAATTAAGAAGGGAGGACACTTTAGAACTAGGATAATAAGATGAAATACCAGAAGTTGTAGATAACACTAAAGATGCATACAAAAGTCACACAAACTCATCACGACTCGGGAAAGTGTCAATGTTTGTTAGAAGAACAACACTGACAATATAATTCTACACCATAATGAAAAAATTGTAAGTTGCATGAACTTCAAGAAACAAAACATGATCATGGTCTAAATAACTACACTTGAATCAAAATATAGTCAGTTTTAGCTGTAGTCGGAACTACAAACTACCCGTTGGCATCTACTATGTTCATTTCTTCAACGCATGAGATTTAATCTTGTGGCAGATGAACATGTATCTCATCACCATCAAAATTGACATTGTATATGTTTGACATACATGAACCAAGAGTTAACTAATACTAGAAGTCTATATAATGAGAATCATGTAACATTGATTATATCTACAATTTTATGTGATGCATTCATCACAAGTCTAGTAAGCTAATTAAAGTACAACTACATGGA
The DNA here is from genome assembly GCA_963693085.1 of Alisma plantago-aquatica. Lineage (NCBI taxonomy): Eukaryota > Viridiplantae > Streptophyta > Magnoliopsida > Alismatales > Alismataceae > Alisma > Alisma plantago-aquatica. Next base: position 204,782,254 of record OY856412.1, on the reverse strand, counting down.
TAAAACAAGAAAAAAAGATAAAAAAATGGTGCAACAGATTAGCTCATTTACTTTTATATTCATATGTAATGTAAATAAGAATGTCATTGTTTATCTAAATTCCATTTGATACTTCATGGTAAGAACTAACTCAAGATAAGACTATCAAACTCAAAATCTACAATGTGTACACGACTCACTAAACAAGACTAAAATGTGAGTGCAACCAAACATTGAATGCAATAGGATGGATGGTAGAGGGTTGCCTGTGCTAAAAAATGATGATTCAGTTATCCCCTTGTTCATAGGGACCCCGTGGCATACAATTGAATTTTTGAAATAGTACAAGCAACATTAAGGTATGTGACCCCATGGTGCATAACCAATCAACATTAAATAAGAGAAAATTCAATGATGCAAATCAATTCTAGTAATCATTTCCTCATTAGTTGTGTGTTATCTATAGTTTTACTAGAAAAGAGGTATTGATGGAAGTATTAAAACATTAGAATATATAACTTACAAATAGATAGGATAATATAATAATAGGTGTATAGGAAAGATATCATTATCCAGCTACCTTAGGAATTGGAACAAATGCAGAAGCTTTAACTCATTAGCTCCAATATTTGTGATTATCACTATAATGGTGATTACTAAAGTACTCCACCTTCCTTTCCAATTCATCTTAGAGTACTCACTTCTTCAACTAGATTTAGACCTACAAAATTGAAGAAATAGAGTTATTGAAATTTTTATGGACTACAAAAAAGGTCAATAAGTTTCATATAGGACTCATGTCTTTTAATTTTTACATTATTTTTGTTAGATGCATTTAATCTAGAAACACAGAAATGTGAGCAAAAATATAGGACTCAGGTTATTGGAGAATAAAATAGGTTTAAGCAGAACCAAACACTCTGTGAGGCATTAAAGAGGGATGATAACTAGAAAATGACCAAAATGTATCAAGATATACATATATCAACTAAATCATGGGTGGACTCCCTAGGATACTATCATCATTAGTTTAATATTTTTTCTTGAGTAACCAATATTTCAAACTAAATCTCAATCTACCTTTCTTTAAAGATGTTTCAGGAAGCACCTGACTTTGCATAAGAATTTGGCACTTACCACATCTGAAAGAATCATTCCAAATATGATTAGACAAACAAGTAACCCTTAGGAGGCTCCATGCGTTGGGGACTAAGACTGAGTCTAACTTGGGTTTTAAGCATCTTGAACAATTCCCCTAGACTAACTTGCCCATAAACCTATATGAGAAGTCTCTTTTAGTAGCCAAAAAGTATTCTAGGTAGAGGATGGGTGTGCATATGCCTGGTGCCTCTATGTATCTCAGGTTCACATTTATAGAAGCAAGTCACCTTTGTGTGCACAAGAAATCTACTGATGTAGGAAAATATACAACAAAGAGAAATCTCACTATGCAGCCAATTATCGACACACCTCTTATAAATGGTTCACCATGATGGACTTAATTGTTGCAGAGCTATCAGAGAACTTGTCAAGTACCCTGACGATGTAAATGTTATAACCCCAATTTTTTAGTACAATTGGTGAGAAATGTATTTTCTCATATTAAAGATATTTGGAAAAATAATGATACAACTTATATTGAATAAATGGATTCCATTTACAATAGCCTTGATAATTGCTTTATGGGCTTTATTTGCTATTGGGCCCAATAACAAGGAATTTCAATTAATTAATGAATATTTGAGATTTTGAGAAAAGAAAGATGTGGAAACCTCTGGAAGGCAAAAGAATGTAATCCAAGGATGGATTTCGTGCCTCTTAGGTTCCTTAGGTGCCAAGGAGTCCAAGATTGCGAATAAAAGACAATAAGAAAAGAAAATATGAAATAAGTATTTCTTTATTAAGAAAGAAATTTAAAACAATGTTAAAATATGAGAAACAAGTGAAAAGAGGTATAATAGAGTAATACATAGTGGAATTTCATATCCCAAGGATTCCTAATGTTAAAAGGAATGTGAATGAGGAAAATAAAAGAGAAATAAAGAGGAAAGAAAGAGAAAATACCAAAATTGAAAAATAAGAGAATAATGTAATACATTATTAATGAATTTTGGTGGCATTGCTAAAAAGAAAGTATTTCCTACTAACGGAAAATAGAATTTCGTGCCAATGGTTTAAAAAGCAAAAACAAAGAGAATATGAGGGATGATTTTGGAAATCTTAATATCAAAAGAAGAAGGAATAATAAAGAAAGTATGAGAGAGAGAAAGCTAGATTCTTAATGAAGGAATTACATTCCTATTAGGAAAGTGCATTACTAATTCATGGATGAGCACCATGGGGTGTGGATACTCTCCCCTATTTAAGGGGTAGAGCCCTTGGCTGAGTCCAGAGGAAGTTCCACGCAACCATCCCTTTTCTTTTTCTTCTTCTTCTTCTTCTTCTTCTTCTTCTTCCTAACCCTAATCGGGGAAGATAGTCCAATCCCTGGAGCAATTACGAACCTTTGGGTGAGCTTGATTGTTGCTGGATGCTCCCATGTACATGGAGAGAGTTGCGTTCATCATCCTCGTGCACTGGCATTCATGCAACAGCCGCAGGACAACTGTAGGTCGTCTGTGTGTTGCAGGGATGAGAAGCTTGTATCGGCCATCTTGGCCATGAGCCAGGGGCATCCTCACGTGCATAGAGATGCATTGGAGGTAGGGGAACCTCCTTGGAAGTCATCGGGATCAGGGAAGGAAGAGTTGGTCCACGCCAACCCCAGCTACGGTGGAAGCGCAGGGTTTCCACGAGGAAGGAGAAAGGCGAGTAGTGTTGGACAATTTTATCCCTCCGGGCTGTGCAAGACCAAGGATCCGCGTGAGGGTAAAATTGGTTTTTGGTTATGTTTTAAACCAGACGGGTTATGCAACAAGTGTCGTGCATGGGACTGTTGACGTGTCAGTATCCCATTGGTCCAAGTAAGACAATTTTGTAAATTTTGTATCTCTTTATTAGTAACTCGGAATATAGTGAAACTATATATCAAATTGCTCAGAAAAATGAGAGGAATCCAATAAAAATATAGTTAGAAGCTAATTCATCTTGCTATTCGAAAAGTAGTGTAAATTATCATCTTTGATGAATTAAAGATTAAGAAACCCTATTTTGAAATAAATAATGTGTTTAATAGGGTTTAATGGATGATTAAAGTTGGTATTAACCTATTAATGATAAAAAGGAACGTTAAGATAAAAAAGGATGAACTTTGCACGTAATTAGTTTAATTTAGAGTTTCATGTGCAAAAATGTGCTTTAATGGGCCTTGAAACCCTAATATTGGTAAATGCGGTTCTTAATGGCTTTGACTGATTAATTTCATGATTAAAGTTGAAATATGCTGAATCTAAGCTATTTAGAGTACAAAACTCCTTAATTCTGGATGAATACCCTAAATGTAGTTGTGATGACCCCAGTTTTAGAGTTTTGATACCTAATATAGTAACTTGAGACCAAGATTGTTACATGGATAATCAGTGCCAAATCGAGGAATTGCATGTTCAATTATGTATTCTTTTGACCTATAAGTATGCTTATAATGCCATTAGAAGTTCAATAATAGTTACCCAAGGACATTTATGTACATGGGGAGATTAACATTAATTATTTATCACTTTGGAGTACTCGTGAAGTTAAATATCTAATCGAAGCATACATGGACTCTAATGAATGAATCATGAACCCTAAGGTGCTAATGATAAAAAAAAGGTGTGACTTGTTTCTTTAAGATTTGATGTGTTATTGATTTGTGTTCTAGGTTTACACACTTATTTATGTGGACATTTGAGGAATTACGTTTGTTAACAGATGGCAGAGTTTTTGTGTCAAACTTGGGTGGATGACAGATGACTTGTTGAGGAACTGTTGGCTAAAATTATGTATCTTTCCACTGGACATATCATATATATATATTTTTGAAATTAGATAACACGATTAATGATTTAGTAATCATACCCCTAAGTTGATGCCCAAATAAGCATGTCACACAAACGTTTCCTTGAGCGGGATATGTGGCACCCTATTATTCAATAAACCAAGGAAAGATGGGCTGCTACTGGGTCATCCCTCACCTCCGAGAAGTGAGGAATAGAAAACCTTTGAGGTGCTAGCTAGATCCAATGAAGAGGGGCGATCACATGGTATATAAATAACAAAATCATGATCGGTCCAACAGCGCTAGAATACAGACCCGTCATTCCTGAAGAATAGCATCAAATGGATGAACAAGTCGCCTTCTCCCTGATGTTCTCCATTATAGGATGCAGAGTGGAGTAGAGACGAGGGTCCAGTAGAAAATCCCTTTTATGGAGGAGAATACCTCAGACTGGGATATTACATCACGTGCGCCCAGTTTTGAGGAGCCGAGCCCCACCATGGTCACCGGAACCAGTGGATGTTGGGGAAGGAGGCAGATCCGAGTGGAGCAATTGATGCAGATTTAATCACAGCTTTGCTGCTTCACGCATCCTCTACCTGGAACAAATGGCCGCCGACAGGCTCAATTCCCTATTCTCCATGGTCCAGGGATATCACCATCGTGGGGGAAAGAGTCAATCTCTCTGCCTCCATCAGAGCTCGACGTCGGCAGGGTTCCTCACCGAAGAACTACTAAAGCTCATCTCCCTTATTTCGATCAACCTGCTCCGCCGCATCTTGGAGGACTCTCGCCGCCCTAGGGATCTAGGAAGCCTAGACGCATCGGAGGCTGCCGCCAAGATCATCCTTGCCACTAGGAACGATGTGTGAGGGCCAAAGATCCGGTCTGTTCCTTTTTGCTCGGCCACAAGCACACCGGAATTCTTCCTTGTGGCGGCACTACAAACGGCTCACAGACGACTGGTACATAGCACACGAGCAAGAGGGGGGTGCGCTGGGGATATATGGCAAGCCGGAGCCCAAGGACGCGAGGTAGAGGAGAAATAAGCCAGATCAGCTTGAATCCTCGTCGGACCATGGCGGCGCTCCTATAACCAGGTGGAGGACGAGCTTCCGTCTGCCAATCGTTCACCGAAGTCTACCCGCACGGCGGCTGCGCTAGGAAGAGAACATTGTTCTCGCGTTGTGGAACAGGCAGATCGGACAGAAGGGTATGAGCCTTTTCTCGACCCTGTGGAACCCAGATGAACCAGCCGGACCAGACCAGGCTACTGAGCCACGCCGACACTATTCACCAACATGGACCTATGAAGCGCCGCCACCTCAGGCAATGACAAGGTAAATAACTCATAATATCCATAAAAATGACCTTTTCTTAGGAAATGTCTTAAAAATAGCTCCAATGGCCTATAAATGCCCGAAAAATACCCCCAGACTCATAAAAATATCCTCTACATTGCTAGATCCCTAGATCAGTCCATTGATGCACATTTAATGATCTTATATAGTTTAGATGATAATACCCCATTTAGGTTTCATTAAATGAAATAATTTATATACAGCTGACATAAATTCTTAGAAAATTCTTATAGATCCCTAATTATGATTTTAATCCATTTATGGGCCCTGAATTCAATCATAATTCTTAATATTAGGTCTTTTCCCATTAATGCATAATTAAATGCTCTCAATCTCATTTTAATGCTAGAAAATAGATTAAGCATTAGAAAATTATGAAATTTGAACTAGACCATAGTTATGACCTTTAGACCAGTATAAAAATATTAGAGGCAAGCTTAGGTCAGTTTAAACCTAGGTTTGGCCTAAACCCTAACTTAGACCTAAAATATCAATGACATAATGGACCATGTATTAATGATGATTAATTTGTTATTAATCAGGTGATGACCAGATGTGTAGATGATCCAGAATGTAAATAGGAATCTCTGAATTCAGGTACGTGGGATTTATTAAGTATAAGACTAGTTTTCTGGTTGCCTATGATATGTGATATCTTGAATGCTCGTATTTGGATATGATTGCTTGGTTGAACTAGTATGAGTTATACTTCGCCAAATCTAATAGAACATAAATGAGTATGATGGGTTGTAGCTACTAGAGCACATAGCTTGGTGTGGATGTATGTTGCCTAACATGGATGTATGATTCCTTGGCCCATGTTAGATGTATGATGATACTATATTGCCCACACTAGATGTAAGTAAAGTGTAAGTATGTGTAGTACAATCACATCAAAGTGAATGCAATAAAAGGAATGTTTACATGTTTATCGCTTTAAATAATGTTTTCCTTTAATCTTTCTTTCTCAAGTTATTTCAATTATGCAAGCATATTAGTATGTATCTTTCTACCCACATACACAACACCTTGTGTGTTGATTCGTTGTTTCACGTATGTTTTAGGTTCAGAGATAGCATGGGAGAAAAAGTACAGGATGTGAGCAAGTTGTACAGGTTGTACCTGTTGTCTAAGATCCTGTTAGCATACATGTTCATAAACTTGTAAATCTTCTTTTAATATGTAAATGCAATTCATTTTGTAATATAAATGTTGAATGCTGAGAAATGTTATGGGGTATGCCTATGGTTGAATGTTCATGTGTGTGCATATTGCTTCCGCATCGCTCTCTGATATGATTGGGTGATGTTTTCGGATTTTGACCTCTCATTCCCAATAGGGTTGGAGAAGCCAAAATCCGGGGACGTCACAGTTGGTATCAGAGCATGAACAGTGGCTACACCTAACAATTGCTCACCATGAAACATAAAAATAAATTGAACCTTTAACTTGAAACCTTAGAAACTTAGTAAGTTGTTATATAGGAATAAGGTTTGACTTAGCCTCTAGGTTAGAACCTAGATGTTCGAGAGCTAGGTTTAGACAAGTTTCTAAAACCCTTTCCATATAGAGCTCATATGTATTGGGTAGCTACACTAGTCTACACCATGTTCTCACCATTTCACTAGGTTACATGACACTAGACTATCTACTGTGTGTGGGACACTCGGTTTTACTGATTTGGTTTTTTTTCCAATCGGCTCGAGCCTCGACTGTTTTCTCTGACGTCTTCTTTCTCGGAGAAAAACTATATAATATTTTATTATATATATGTAAATATAAAAATGTGTCCCTCACACTGGAGAGTAGTTAGTGTTCATGCAATCTAAGTGAAAGGGAGTGACATCAGTCTAGAAGAGAGAATAGATCTAGATTAGATGTCTAGAGCCTCATAAGGTAAGGTGATAGATAGATAGACAAAAGAAAGATGAAGGAAATAAGTATATAGAATCTTACCTAAGTTGATCTATGATGGTATAAGTTCCTTATTAAGATTTGAGTTATATATGAAATAAATCCACTCTTGGGAGGATCTATGCTAAGTCGTGATGATGAAAGTATATTCCCTTTTTCCTATTCAAGATAAGCTTAGTTAAGATAGAGATGAGTGTGCATGAGCCTCAAGCTCTTATACAAGGAGGATGTCTAGTGGTAGGATGAGATATGTGGTGAACTCTAGAGAGAGTAAGACCCACAAGGAGAAGGTCATAGGACCTAGACTCCAATATATGAGATATGTAGAAAAAAAATGTCCTACACTAGATTACTCTCGAGTGTTGAGTTGAGTAGTTATGCATGATTCAAATATATATGTGAGAATTGGGTAAAAGAAAAGGATGGGTAGATGACCTATATGATAAAGTCAATCCTTTGGCTGAGTTAGGTCCTAGCCAGAGTGACATATTTTTGTGAATCTCATCATTAGTTGCAAGTGAGGTAATATATGAACTCTAGTTATGAGAGTATGATGCTTTGTGCAAAAGATACTCAACATACATGTTCTCTTTTCTTCTTCTCCTTCTTAATATACGATGATAGAAACCTCACTTGAGCTATATATATGATTTATATATGAGGAGTCACTTGCATAAGCTTGACCAATTCAATGTTGCCTTCCTATATCATATATGTAATATCCAAGTCTAAAATCATGATAAGATTGGCCTACTATATTCTCATTCCCCTTTTGTCATACATGAAAGATATAAGTTATGAAAGCATGATCTTGACACAAAGGTCCCTTTGGATCATATATTGCATGACAATATAGTGCTTAACCTTAATCCTTATAAATCCAAGCTTATAGTTTGAGAATTAACTGCACCATTATGTGAAACCCTAATATTCAAGCATGTCAACTAAGACCCTCTCACATGATGAAATTATGATATGATGTTGATTATAAAGATACACTAGTGATGTTAAGTGACAACATTCTAGTAAATGATGCTTGATATTGCCTTACATGCGTTAGTGGTGTGAAAGATTGAACCTTGAATAATACCATCTTAAATTCATATGTATGAATAAAATCTTATCCTTAAGTGACTATGAGGATGTAAATCCTAAAATATAATAGCGTCATGTGATGACTAAGACGCTAAGGGATGCTACAATTCCTTTTAAAAATGATGCTTCAACCTATATAAGGTGGGGTGGGTACACCCTAGATGCCTTAAACCCTAAGATAAGAGCTTAGGGCACATCTAGGAGTATGAGAACCTTGGAATCTAGAAATGGTGATCTATATGAAGTTGAAGCTAACTATATCACCTTAAGTATGGCATTAGTTGAATTTCGAGGACGAAATTCTATATAAGATGGGGTGAATGTGATGACCCCAGTTTTAGAGTTTTGATACCTAATATAGTAACTTGAGACCAAGATTGTTACATGGATAATCAGTGCCAAATCGAGGAATTGCATGTTCAATTATGTATTTTTTGACCTATAAGTATGCTTATAACGCCATTAGAAGTTCAATAATAGTTACCCAAGGACATTTATGTACATGGGGAGATTAACATTAATTATTTATCACTTTGGAGTACTCGTGAAGTTAAATATCTAATCGAAGCATACATGGACTCTAATGAATGAATCATGAACCCTAAGGTGCTAATGATAAAAAAAGGTGTGACTTCTTTCTTTAAGATTTGATGTGTTATTGATTTGTGTTCTAGGTTTACACACTTATTTATGTGGACATTTGAGGAATTACGTTTGTTAACAGATGGCAGAGTTTTTGTGTCAAACTTGGGTGGATGACAGATGACTTGTTGAGGAACTGTTGGCTAAAATTATGTATCTTTCCACTGGACATATCATATATATATATATATTTGAAATTAGATAACACGATTAATGATTTAGTAATCATACCCCTAAGTTGATGCCCAAATAAGCCTGTCACACAGACGTTTCCTTGAGTGGGATGTGTGGCACCCTATTATTCAATAAACCAAGGAAAGATGGGCTGCTACTGGGTCATCCCTCACCTCCGAGAAGTGAGGAACAGAAAACCTTTGAGGTGCTAGCTAGATCCAATGAAGAGGGGCGATCACATGGTATATAAATAACAAAATCATGATCGGTCCAACAGCCCTAGAATACAGACCCGTCATTCCTGAAGAATAGCATCAAATGGATGAACAAGTCGCCTTCTCCCTGATGTTCTCCATTATAGGATGTAGAGCGGAGTAGAGACGAGGGTCCAGTAGAAAATCCCTTTTATGGAGGAGAATACCTCAGACTGGGATATTACATCACGTGCACCCAGTTTTGAGGAGCCGAGCCCCACCATGGTCACCGGAACCAGTGGATGTTGGGGAAGGAGGCAGATCCGAGTGGAGCAATTGATGCAGATTTAATCACAACTCTACTGCTTCACGCATCCTCTACCTAGAACAAATGGCCGCCGACAGGATCAATTCCCTGTTCTCCATGGTCCAGGGATATCACCATCGTGGGGGAAAGAGTCGATCTCTCTGCCTCCATCAGAGCTCGACGCCGGTAGGGTTCCTCACCGAAGAACTGCTAAAGCCCATCTCCCTTGTTTCGATCAACCTGCTCCGCCGCATCTTGGAGGACTCTCGCCGCCCTAGGGATCTAGGGAGCCTAGACGCATCGGAGGCTGCCGCCAAGATCATCCTTGCCACTAGGAACGATGTGTGAGGGCCAAAGATCCGGTCTGTTCCTTTTTGCTTGGCCACAAGCACGCCGGAATTCTTCCTTGTGGCGGCACTACAAACGGCTCACAGACGACTGGTACATAGCACACGAGCAAGAGGGGGGTGCGCTGGGGATATATGGCAAGCCGGAGCCCAAGGACGCGAGGTAGAGGAGAAATAAGCCAGATCAGCTTGAATCCTCGTCGGACCATGGCGGCACTCCTATAACCAGGTGGAGGACGAGCTTCCGTCTGCCAATCGCTCACCGAAGTCTACCCGCATGGCGGCTGCGCTAGGAAGAGAACATTGTTCTCGCGTTGTGGAACAGGCAGATCGGACAGAAGGGTATGGGCCTTTGCTCGACCCCGTGGAACCCATATGAACCAGTCGAACCAGACCAGGCTACTGAGCCACGCCGACACTATTCACCAACATGGACCTATGAAGCGCCGCCACCTCAGGCAATGACAAGGTAAATAACTCATAATATCCAGAAAAATGACCTTTTCTTAGGAAATGTCTTAAAAATAGCTCCAATGGCCTATAAATGCCCAAAAAATACCCCCAGACTCATAAAAATATCCTCTACATTGCTAGATCCCTAGATCAGTCCATTGATGCACATTTAATGATCTTATATAGTTTAGATGATAATACCCCATTTAGGTTTCATTAAATGAAATAATTTATATATAGCTGACATAAATTCTTAGAAAATTCTTATAGATCCCTAATTATGATTTTAAGCCATTTATGGGCCCTGAACTCAATCATAATTCTTAATATTAGGTCTTTTCCCATTAATGCATAATTAAATGCTCTCAATCTCATTTTAATGCTAGAAAATAGATTAAGCATTAGAAAATTATGAAATTTGAACCAGACCATAGTTATGACCTTTAGACCAGTATAAAAATATTAGAGGCAAGCTTAGGTCAGTTTAAACCTAGGTTTGGCCTAAACCCTAACTTAGACCTAAAATATCAATGACATAATGGACCATGTATTAATGATGAATAATTTGTTATTAATCAGGTGATGACCTGATGTGTAGATGATCTAGAATGTAAATAGGAATCTCTGAATTCAGGTATGTGGGATTTATTAAGTATAAGACTAGTTTTTTGGTTGCCTATGATATGTGATATCTTGAATGCTCGTATTTGGATATGATTGCTTGGTTGAACTAGTATGAGTTATACTTCGCCAAATCTAATAGAACATAAATGAGTATGATGGGTTGTAGCTACTAGAGCACATAGCCTGGTGTGGATGTATGTTGCCTAACATGGATGTATGATTCCTTGGCCCATGTTAGATGTATGATGATACTATATTGCCCACACTAGATGTAAGTAAAGTGCAAGTATGTGTAGTACAATCACATCAAAGTGAATGCAATAAAAGGAATGTTTACATGTTTATCGCTTTAAATAATGTTTTCCTTTAATCTTTCTTTTTCAAGTTATTTCAATTATGCAAGCATATTAGTATGTATCTTTCTACCCACATACACAACACCTTGTGTGTTGATTCGTTGTTTCACGTATGTTTTAGGTTCAGAGATAGCATGGGAGAAAAAGTACAAGATGTGAGCAAGTTGTACAGGTTGTACCTGTTGTCTAAGATCCTGTTAGCATACATGTTCAGACTTGTAGAATTTTCATTCAATATGTAACTGTAAATCATGTTGTAATAATTCATATTGTATAAATATACATGTGAATGTTGAGTATGTTATGGTTGTACGTTCATGTATGCGTATTATGCTTCCGCATCGCTTTTTGATATGATTGGATGATGTTTTCGGATTATGGGCTCTCATTCCCAATAGGGTTTGGAGAAGCCAAAATCCGAGGACGTCACAGTAGTAATTAGGTTTTCTCATGAATAAAACATAGAATTATGGCAAAATGAGTTCATATGTGATTAGACCATAATGAACTTTGAATTGATGATAAATGTGTATAATGATCTTGCCATGGATTAAAAGGATAAAAATAGTAGCTTTAATGTAAAAGAGGCTGAATGAACTTAATTAATGGTTAATGGTGCCTTTAATCCAAAAATAGGGTTATATGTTGTTAAAATAACCTTAATGTTGAAGAATAGATGAGATAATTAGGGTTTATGAGTAATGGTATAAAATTAGGGTTTAAAATAGTAAAAGATGATGGGAAACCCTAAAAGTGAACTAGAAATCCTAGGAAGCGAGCTAGGTTTAATAGATCTTGATGACAAGAGTAATAAAAGGAAATTGCATGATTATTTTAGGATCTTGAATGTGTGCTTGCTTGGATTTCTTACTTGCATGGAATATTTTGTCTCAAATCAGCCTGACAGGTATGTGGTTACGCTTATGAATATCTCGAGTTAGTTTTCTGAGGTTTTTGGAAGTTTTCATTGATGAATTGAATTAATTGTTGGATGAATTTAGTTCATGCAAACTATAATGTGGTTATGACTATCACATAAGATATGTGCCTACCAGCTCAAATCCTAGTCCGCTCTATGGCTTAATTGTTGACCTAGTACATGGCTACCTATGGGGTAGGTCCATCAGGTCATTGGATGACTTAGTACATGGCTACCAATGGGGTAGGTCCATCAAGTCACATTGAGTTAGATATTGGGCTACCTTCGGGTAGTGCCATGCGACTCTATTACTCTATGTATTGGCTACATGTAAGGTAGGACCATGGGAGTAAGAATCTACCTAAAAGAGAGGTAGCATACAAGTCCACTGCAGGGATAGCATAGAGTTAGGGGATAGGTAAGGATTGAGTAGTATGGCTTAAAACATAATCTTGGTTGTTAAATGATTAATTGAATGATTATGTTGTTAATATAGTTGCACAATTATTGTTTCCCCCACATACCAGCTTCTTCCTGACTGACGTTTTATTTGGCAGTGTTTTAGGTACAAATGAAAAGAACAAACAGTAAAGTGGCATATGTGGAATTAAATGAGAATTAACGTGCAAGGGAGAATTAGATAAATTTGTATCTTCATGGATAGAAGTTTAGAATTCCAAGTTTTCAAAAGGTATGCAAAGTTTTATTTTTACCATATTGTAGTATAGTTGGTAGAATTTAATAATTGTTTCTGATTATTTGTTGAACCTTTGATCCTGAAAATTGGGATAACGACTCTGACCTTCTGGTCTCCCTTAATTAGGGGTTATCGGGAGGCGGGGTCGTTACATTTGCTATCAGAGCCAAGGTTTCTCACTTAATCTTTAATAATTATTAAATTTTACAAATTATGTAGAGCCCAAGGGAGTTATTAGAGGATTATTCGAAAGACAAAGGTGTCTAGAAAAGGATCACGACCAGGGGCTGGCAATATTTTCCTATGCACCGCTAGTCAGAATATGAGGACTCCTGGATCTGTGTGACTGCCTGGCCAAAAGTCTTAGGGTATGATTCGAAATAAGATACCTTTAGGACTCTTTCATCTTATTTATCCCTTCTCAACTCAAATTCTGTTAAGGACCTTAAGGATTAGGGTTTTCTCTCTTCTCCTCACCCTCTTGAGGTATGGGTAAGGTTGATAAGGTCTAAGGAATCCTACACCAAATTAATGAAAAGCATGTAAATAAGATGTCATGGACATAAGCTTAATAGACTAAGTGCAAACTAAAGAATAGATACATGCTTAGGTCGTATGACATGAGTTGTCATTGCCCTCAGGAGAAGACCTGAGGCTAGACCTTCTTGTCAGGAGGGTTAGTAAAGAGAGAGTTAGTCTTGGAGGTAGAGATCTCCATTAAAAGTAGAGACCGGGTACATCCTCCGAGGATGATGTTAACCCTAACACTAAGTGGGGGATGGATAGAGAGAGAGAACATGATGAGTTAGACCTGGTGTCTGGATGGACATGCCTTGAATGCTATGTGAGCCATGAGAGGTTGGATGACCGAGCACCTTTAGCAACCCAACCCTGGAAAGGGGCGAGCATGTTAGAGTGAAGGATAGCTCCTTTAAGGATAAGGTTAGTGAGGGACCTATGGAAACCCCATGAGCTTATAGTGGCATGGCATAGTAGACACCCAGAGTACATCAGTAGTGCTGCAAGTACGCTAAAAACCTGGCCAGCAGAGTATGATGGATAACTTGTAAGGTAAGCATGAAGGGGCTATGGATAACCTTGAGCAGACATTAGCTCGAACATAGGCTTCACCCACATAGAGGTATGCTTGTGATCTTGATCCTTCACGGAATAAAGACCTATAGTAGTAAGGCTGGATGTGGAATTAGCTCTAGTATGTGAAAGCAGGACCCAAGCAAGGAGGTTGGAAGTCTATTACCTGAGATATGAGGAAAAGTGGGAGTCAGGGATGATGTGACCTAGGTGGCTGGTAGTGGTTGCCTCATGCTGATGATATCTTGGTTGCATTTAGAGGAACCAAACCCTAGAGAGAGGATGATGCTTCTGGAACCTATGTGCCTATGGTATAGGAGTTTACCTGCTGAGATGAGACAAAGAGTGCCTTAGACCCTGAGGAGGTTTAAGTAGCATGTTGTGAGTTCTTGTACCTTGTTGGTTGTCCTTGAAAAGGGCTCAACTCTGAAGTGTTGCTCAAATAAACAGATCATGTGAATACATGTCATACCTGGGACATGCATGATTTGTGTTTAAGAGGTTGAACATACAGTTGGACATCAAAGAAGTGAACCTAGGGTTCCTAGGCCTATAAGAGGGGAAGTGGTGTACCTAATGATCATGATGGGATTTGAGTTTCTATAGTTTTGAGTATAGTACTCCATATGTTTAGAGGATAGGGAAACCCCCTTAAGTTTGAGGTATGTTTGATGAACCCCTCATAGATAAGTGGATGACATAGGAAGATACGATCTTGAGTCAGTATTGAGGAAAGAGTGTAGGTATGACCTAACATGGTTTAGTAGGTGGTCTGCTTGTGCCTTAGTAGATTGCTAGGGTCAAGCATGCTAGACCTAAGTACGTTTGTGACCTTGTTGTCAAGGTGCAGTTTCTCCCATCCTGCGAGAGGGACCCTTTTGTAGGGTGTATAGAAGTTTGTTGGTTCTGAGGTAACCTAAAGAGATTTCAGATGATCTTGAGAAGCTAAGTATAAAGTACATGGTAAGAGAATAAACCTGTAGACCCATAGATATCCATCTCTAAGTGCATGTGGATGAGTTACCATGGAAGTAACTGGTATGGGGCTTGACCAAGGAAGGCATGTCACCATGGGCCCTATGAAAGATTGAAAGAAAGCCATGAATGCAGTGAGAGATGATGAAGGCTTGGGTAAGGTTCTAAGTTGGACATGTTCTATAATAGTATCCTAGGTCTATCCTAGGGTCAGGTAGGGATAAGACTGATGAAAGTAGGAGTTGCCCAATTCCCTAGTTGCACATGACCATAGGGTCGGGAGGTAACATCTATCATTGTCTAAGGGCCATGGGTTAGGAGATTGATCACCTTTGAGAACTCATGGGACCCAAAGGGCAGATGAGTTGGGCACTCTCTGATGCATGAGGGAAGAGGGATGACCCCAAAAGTGTCGGAACCCTATAGACCCAGAGGAGATGACCAAGGATTGTGTGTAAACCCCAGTAGGTTCGAGACCAATTTTCCATGGAAGTAATTTTTAATATCATAATGAAGAGACATAAGTTGCATGTTTCAACTTAGATTTGAAGGTGTACTGGAAAGGTGGAATGTACCATCTCTACTCTTGGAACAGGAAGAACTCTATATTTGGACAACCACCAAATGCTTATTTCCTCTTGTTATGGGAGTGAGAGATAGGACAGTACGCATGCCTTACACCAAGGGAAAAGATGATGTGAGTTGGAACGTTGCCATGAGGAATGAGGACAGAAATGATAACGTGCCATGTGGAGTGAATGATACATGGATAGATACAAACGCTAAGAGTATTAAGGTAATCATCTTGTGAAAATGTTTTATCATGAGCTATGTGGAATTTGCAAGTGATACAAGGTTGAGTTTGATAATCAAGAGGATGAGCTTAGAGTGTTCTGATGAAGATAGACTTAGAGTTTGAGATAAGATGATAAGTGAAATACATGGAAGTGTATGTCTTCAACATTACCTAATACCTAAGGATGTGAAGTGGTAATGGATGCTCTGGTTAAGATATAGCTGCCTAGTTTAGCTAGAGGAAGTTGAGGTTGTTAGGCTAACCCTGAGATTGAGAAAGAAGATATGTTTAGCTAACACTCAAATGTAACAAGATATGTTGAATAAGTTAATGGTTGTTTGGTTAGCTAGCCTAGGCCTTCATGAAATGAAAGGATGGTGGTAGAACCTCATATACACCTCTTTGGATAGGAAGGTAACAAAACCCCGATGAGAGTGGTTTAGGGTAATCGAGGAATCGATCTTGAGGAATCATGACATACAGGAGATCATGATCACCATACACCATGGTACTACTGAGATGATGAGTGGTAGCAGTACTATGGATGCTGGAAATGAGGCTTCATGTGGTATGTTACCATGCATGACAGAAGGTGAAGGACGAACACCAGTAACCCAGTGCATTAATGAAAAGGGTAAAGAGTCCCCGAGAGGGAAAGGGATTTCATCACTATGGACGTGGTAAGTCTCCCCTAGACCAAGGAAGTTCAAAATGCAATATGGGTTAAGGTAGATCTCCTTACCTAGAATAATATGAGAAAGAAAGAGTATTGTCAAGAGATAGATCTGGTTAAACTACATAAAACGATGGTTCAGCTACACCATGATGCGAGTTCAAAAGTTCTTGAGAATAACCTAAAGGTTCACTTACATAAGGAGGATGTAGGTGCATGTAGAACTTGATGTTAGTATAGTTTATCACCCCTAACCAATGGTTAGTATGTTCCAGACTAAAGGGTCTTCTAAGAGCATGTGTGCTCCTTCAGGGTGATACATGGAGATAGTTCTTGTCTTCCGTAAGATGTGATGATAACCACCATAGCCAGTGTCGGGATTTAAAGAGCTTTGTAAGGGAGGTTGTGTCGGTCACCACTTCACTAAGGTGATGTTGGTGAATGGACCTCATGAAGGTCAATAAAGGATGACAGTGTGTGTGCAGATGAAGTCTCTTGATCATGCAATGGATGAAAGGAGCCCAGAGACAACATGAGTTGTGAGCAGATGCAAAATAGACTGACATGCAGTTCACTGTGGGGGACATGAAAATCCGAACCCTCTAAGTTATAGTTAAGAGAGCAGAGTCCCCGATGCATGGTTTCTTTTGACATGGTTTGGTGGAGAAGGTTATGTTTGACCTTACCCCTCATGATAAAGTAATGTGTGATGAGTTCCATGTGTCCAATTTAGAGCACTATGTGAGGTACCCCGGCCATGTGCTAAGCAATGAACCTACTGAGCCCCAAGGGAAGCTGAAATGACCTGATTCACCTTGAGGTTTATAGATGACAAGGTGAAAGAACTCAGAGAAAAGAATATGTGATGATAAAGGTTCTTTGGAAGAGCCATGGGTAAGGTAAAGCTACATAGGGGCCAATGATGGACATGGAAAAGTCTTATCCTAAATTTTTTGTTTGCTTGATGGAATTTTGGGGAGAAAATTCTTATAAGAGGGGATGGATGTTATAACCCCAATTTTTGAGTTCAATTGGTGAGAAATGTAATTTCTCATATCAAAGATATTTGGAAAAATAATGATACAAATTGTATTGAATAAATGGATTCCATTTACAATAGCCTTGATAATTTCTTTAAGGGCTTTATTCTCTACTGGACCCAATAACTAGGTATTTCAACTAATTAATGAATAATTGAGATTTTGAGAAAAGAAAGATGTGGAAACCTCTGGAAGGCAAAAGAATGTAATCCAAGAATGGATTTCGTGCCTCTTAGGTTCCTTGGGTGCCAAGGAGCCCAAGATTGTGAACAAAAGACAATAAGAAAAGAAAAGATGAAATAAGTATTTCTTTATTAAGAAAGAATTTAAAACAATGTTAAAATATGATCAACAAGTGAAAAGAGGTATAATTGAGAAATTCATAGTGAAATTTCATATCCCAAGGATTCCTAATGTTAAAAGGAATGCCAATGAGGAAAATAAAAGAGAAATAAAGTGGAAAGAAAGAGAAAATACCAAAATTGCAAAATAAGAGAATAATGTAATACATTATTAATGAATTTTGGTGGCATTGCTAAAAAGAAAGTATTACCTACTAAAGGAAAATAGAATTTCATGCCAATGGTTTAAAAAGCAAGAACAAAGAGAATATGAGGGATGATTTTCAAAATCCTAATATCAAAAGACGAAGGAATAATAAAGAAAGTATGAGAGAGAGAGAAAGCTAGCTTCTTAATGAACGAATTACATTCACATTAGGAAAGTGCATTACTAATTCATGGATGAGAATCTTGGGGCATGGATACTCTCCCCTATTTAAGGGGTAGAGCCCTTGGCCGAGTCCAGAGGAAGTTCCACGCATTCATCCCTTTTCTTCTTCTTCTCCTTCTTCTTCCTAACCCTAACCGAGGGAGATAGTCCAACCCTTGGAGCAATGATGAACCTTTGGGTGAGCTTGATAGTTGCTGGATGCCCCCACGTTCATGGAGAGAGCTGTGTCCATCATCCTCGTGTGTTGGCATTCATGTAACAGCCGTAGGATACCTGCAGGTCATCCGTGTGTTGCAGGGATAAGAAGCTTATATCAGCCATCTTGGCCACGAGCCAGAGGCGTCCTCACGTGCACAGAGATGCATCAGAGGTAGGGGAACCCAGTTGCGACAGAAGCGCAGGGTTTCCACGAGGAAGGAGAAAGGCGAGTGGTGTTGGACAATTTTGTCCCTCTGGGTTGTGCAAGATCAAGGATCCGCACGAGGGTAAAATCGGTTTTTGTTTATGTTTTAAACCAGCCGGGTTATGTAGCGAGCGCAGTGCATGGGACCGCTGACGTGTCAGCATCCCATTGGTCCAAGTAACCAAAATTTGTAAAATTTGTTTCTCTTTATTAGTAACTCAGAATATAGTGAAACCATATATCAAATTTCTCAAAAAAATGAGAGGAATCCAATAAAAATATAGTTAGAAGCTAATTCCTCTTGATATTCTAAAAGTAGTGTAAATTATCATGTTTAATGAATTAAAGATTAAGAAACCCTATTTTGAAATGAATAATGTGTTTAATAGGGTATAATGGATGATTAAAGTTGGTATTAACCTGTTAATGATAAAAGGAACGTTAAGATAAAAAAGGATGAACTTTGCATGTAATTAGTTTAATTTAGAGTTTCATGTGCAAAAATGTGCTTTAATGGGCCTTGAAACCCTAATATTGGTAAATGCAGTTCTTAATGGCTTTGACTAATTAATTTCATGATTAAAATTGAAATATGCTGAATCTAAGCTATTTAGAGTTCAAAAGTCCTGAATTCTAGATGAATATCCTAAATGTAGTAATTAGGGTTTTCTCATGAATAAAAGGTAGAATTATGGAAAAATGAGTTCATATGTGATTAGACCATAATGAACTTTGAATTGATGATAAATGTGTATAATGATCTTGTCATGGATTAAAAGGATAAAAATACTAACTTTAATGTAAAAGAGGTTGAATGAACTTAATTAATGGTTAATGGTGCCTTTAATCCGAAAATAGGGTTATATGTTGTTAAGATAACCTTAATGTTGAAGAATATATGAGATAATTAGGGTTTATGAGTAATGGTATAAAATTAGGGTTTAAAATAGTAAAAGATGAAGGAAAACCCTAAAAGTGAACTAGAAACCCTAGGAAGTGAGCTAGGTTTAATAGATCTTGATGAAATGAGTAATAAAAGGACATTGCATGATTATTTTAGGATCTTGAATGTGTGCTTGCTTGGATTTCTTACTTGCATGGAATATTCTATCTCAAATCAGCCTGACATGTATGTGGTTATGCTTATGAATATCTCGAGTTAGTTTTCTGAGGTTTACCAAAGTTTTCATCGATGACTTGAATTAATTGTTGGATGAATTTAGTTCATGCAAACTATAATGTGGTAATGACTATCACATAAGATATGTGCCTACCAACTCAGATCCTGGTCCCCTCTATGGCTTAATAGTTGACCTAGTACATGGCTACCTATGGGGTAGGTCCATCAGGTCATTGGATGACTTAGTACATGGCTACCAATGGGGTAGGTCCATCAAGTCACATTGAGTTAGATATTGGGCTACCTTCCGGTAGTGCCATGCGACTCTATTACCCTATGTATTGGCTACCTATAAGGTAGGACCATGGGGGTAAGAATCTACCTAAAAGAGAGGTAGCATACAAGTCCACTTCAGGGATAGCATAGAGTTAGGGGATAGGTAAGGATTGAGTAGTATGGCTTAAAATGTAATCTTGGTTGTTAAATGATTAATTGAATGATTACGTTGTTAATATAGTTGCACGATTATTGTTTCCCCCACATACCAGCTTCTTGCTGACCAACATTTTGTTTGTCAGCATTTTAGGTACAAATGAAAAGAACAAATAGTAAAGTGGCATATGTGGAATTAAATGAGAATTAACGTGCAAGGGAGGATTAGATAGATTAGTATCTTCATGGATAGATGTTTAGAATTCCAAGTTTTCAAAAGGTATGCAAAGTTTTTATTTTTACCATATTGTAGTATAGTTGGTAGAATTTAATCATTGTTTCTGATTATTTGTTGAACCTTTGATCCTGTAAATTGGGATAACAGCTCTGACCTTCTGGTCTCCCTTAATTGGGGGTTACCGGGAGGCAGGGTCGTTACAGTAAACATGGTTCTTGGTTTAAATGAACATATCCTGGTTGTGGTTAAATGTTTACATGAAATGCGTAGAATTCTTCATTTGTACCCACAAACTGAGTTAATATCATCATCTGAGAGTTTTTACCGGACAATTATTTTTATAAATGTAATAGAACCAGTTAATGATATCACACAACTAGTCAATAACCATGTACATGACAACTTCACCTAGCTAATAATCAAAATGAATGACAGACAAAAAGCATACAAGTACCTCTAGAATCACATGGCCAAAGTGGCTCTCCCTGTAGTAAATAAACTCCATCTATAGATCCCAACAAACATTCCTGATGGTCGGTCCCATCATGAAGTTGAAGATGTGGAACCCAACGATGTACTTCTTCAAGTGACACATGTTCTGGTTTGTTACCCAACGTATGGGTGTTAGGGATTTCCATCTTATCCCTATTATGTCTGTCTGATACAATGATGTTGGTGGATCCACAAGAATAGAATGTGTAGTTGTACACATGGTTGGATCTCTCATACACATGGATATAATCATATCTTGCCCCTACAGGACCTGGTTGGGCATGATATACTGTAGGAGATCTTCCAAAAAAGTTAAAATCAATCTATCAAAGAGAGGCACAACAGTTGTTGCAAGAATCGCGTCGTCTCCTTCCTCATAGATGGTTTTCACCACACTAAAAACACACAGATGAAACATACACAAAGAAACTATTTCAATCATATTTCTTACTATGGTGTCTAAAACACCCTAGAGATAACATAAATACAACCTATATATTTAAGATACAACTATTGGCTGCTCTGATTTGGATGCCACCAACTAAGAATAGTGTAATAAAAGGACATATAGCACAAAACTTGATATACTCAAGCAAGCCTCCATGGGTTAATGAGGGGTCAGGGAGAGAAAATTTCCTTGGCGGCCCTCGTTTTTATATATACTCAAGTAAGAGTAATCCAAAAAATCAATTTCATTCATGTTGGGGGTGACTAGAGCTAGTAATAATAGAAATAAAGGAGTTATACTATCCATATAGATTTGATTCCTAACTCAAATCACATCCAAACTAAAAAAGGTTCAGACCCAAATCTTGACTTTAGTAATCCCAATATAGATGGTGTGATCAACTAAAGAAGATTTGATTTGGTAGGCTTAGATGGTAGGTTCATACAAAGATCTTAATTCTTGTAGTCATGTTGTACCTCAGCTCCTTAATGAAGAAGTTCTTGTGAATGTACCGATCCATTTTTTGGCATGGAAAGGAAAATTGTGGTCATGAGTATCCCACTTGCTTGTTCTAGTTAGGTCCAATACTATTCTGCTCCCTTAAAACTCTAGACATGGAAGTAGTTAGAGATAAGCATGATTGTTTGATGGCAATAAAACTTAAACCAAACACATAATGAATAAAAATGATGGTGTTACAGATGTGTGTGTCAATTTTGTAGGGAAGAAAACTCTTAACATATAATGCATGACAAACACTCAATACTCCACTTTTGCAAACCGAACCACATGAAAAGGTCCAAACAAAATTAGATTTCATTATGCTGGGACTGACTAGAGCCAATAATCATAGAAATAAAGGAATTCCACTACTTCCATAGAAATCTGATTTCTAACTCAAATCATATCAAAAGAAGTTCATACCCAAATTTTGACTTCAATAATCCCAAAATAGGTGGTATCATCAATAGAAAAATATTTGAGTTTGTAGGCTTGGATGGTAAGTTCACACCCAGATATTAATTCTCATAGTCATGGCATACCTGATTTCCTTGATAAAGAAGCTCTTGTGCAAGTGGAAGCATTCCCAAAATAACACCTACATCTTAGGAATGAATTATAACATTTATGAATGTATTTATAAATTAAGCTGCAAGTTTGTTCAATGTAAACAAATGGGAAACAAGAAATCAACATAACAATGTGGCTAAATTTAAGTCAACTTTTGGGGAAGCAAGACTAAAAATACGAGCAAAGAGCACATTTTTCTAACCTATTTTTAGAATATAGACCAACATGATTCTCAATGCAAATTGTTGGAAATAATATCCTCATAATAAAGTTTATTTTTTATGCTTAAAGCTAGAAGTTGGTCTGTTTTTTCTTATATATGACATTAGTCTAACACATGAATTCACATGTCCCAGGCATTCTACATGATGGTCAAAATGTCAGCTTTCTACATTGATAGATAGGTTCTCAAAGTGTAACTCAATTTTTCGATACTTAATACGAACCCAGGAAGAAATAAGATTGTTAGAAGAGTATCAAGATCATACCTCAGAAAGAAGTCTTTCTTTGGATCTGTTACATAATTCCTTTGTCTAAGATGGTATATTATAGACTTGATAGAGCTCTTAGTACTCATCTCAGTCCAATTTGTATAATCACCATTGTAGAACATCTAAGATGGAATAGTAGTGGCACATAGGAACAAGACAAAACAAGTGTTACGTCAAAATGAAATTAAGGACAAACATACCTACCACACCCTACCACACCCTATTGGGAGTATGTCTTAGGAATTGCAATAAACTCAGTCTAGTCTAAGAATGAACAAGATCTCAATTACCTAATATGAAAAAATGAAGAAACTAGACCCAATAGTTGGGTAGATTCCTTGTTGTCCCCTAGATGCTTTTTGAGGACTCCATGGTTGAGAAATATAGGGAATCATTTGCATGACTTGATAGAGCTATTTGTAGCTGAGGCCAACTTGCATATTGATGAATCACACATAAGACACAATGAATCATTATTAGATATAGTTTAGGAGAGTTTCATTGATATCGGGAAGATCATTCCCAGTATAATAAAGTGAACAATGGCGATGGAGAGGATACATGCATAGTTTGTGCAATGAATAGAAATAGGTGGCATGTATTGGAAAGAGCTCCGGGGGTTGTCTAATAAGTGAACATGTGAATGTATATATTGTCAAACCAAAATTTTAATAAGAATCACGTTGTTGAAATTGGGCTCTACTTTATACCACTTATTTATAAAAGATCATGAATCTCGTTTTTTCCACCAGGAAAATATGATTAGAGAAGTAGTTGTGAAATATGTTTAGGAAACTACTCTTAACAATCAAGGTGTTGTCTTGGTGTCCTAGGCTCTAGTCTTAAATAAAAACACACTAAGACAATATTATCATGAACTTGCTCCAAATTTGGTCAAATTGGATCAATCTTAATCATTTTAAGGAAGAAATAGGCCTGATTTAGGCCAAACCAAAACACATTTGGGCAAATTAGGTCTGATTTGGGGGAAAACAACACCTATTTAGGGAAAATATGTCTGATTTGGAGAAGGTAGGAATTTTTTGGGGATATTGGGCTTGAATTTGCCAAATTAAGACTCATTTAAGCAAGGTAGGGTAAACTAAGGAAGTTTGGTTGATTAGCTCATTATGCCAAATAGGTATGACTTATGCCAAATTAGGGCAAATTAAGTCAAATTAGGTCTGGTTAAGATCATGTAAGTTTAAAGTTGGGCCAATAATGTCATCACTTGGGGGAAACATGTCTGATTTAGAGTGGGGGATATGTCAACTTTGGTAAAAAGTTTTATTTGAGAAAATTATGATAGATTTGGATAACTTGGGTCTTATTTCTCCAAATTAGGTCATATTATGACAAATCAGTTATGACTTAGGCCAAAGTAAGGCAAACTAAGTCAAATTACGTCCAATTCATATCATGCTAGGTCAAATTAGGGCCAATAATTCCATGACTTGGGGAAAATCTTATCTGGTTTTGAGGAAATGTGTCTAATTTTGATAAAACGTGTCTTTGGTTTGGGGAAATTAGGTTTTAAAATTGACACAAGTTGAATGAATTTTCCAAGGAGGTATTTTAAGAAAATATAAGTGATTAGTAAGGTGTTGCCTTATGAGTTTCTTGACACAGTGTATCATGGTGGGGGTTGCAACCAACTGAGGAAGTCAGCTACAAAACACCTCTACAAATCCAAGATGACCACTATCTTAGGCCTCTTTGAATAAATGCAACTAATGAAAGCACGCTTCGACTTAAACCAACATTCCATTGGAGAAAAACTAGTCATGAGTTAACCAAATTAGCCCACATTTAGACCTTTTTTCTATATATGATACAAGGGTGACTTGAGAAAATCTAGAGCTCAATAAGAACCAAAACCTAAAAATTGATATACATGGGTGTAATGTAGACCTACGTTGGGTGAATTCATCCATGAAATAAACAATTTACTAGGTCACATGCCTAGATGAAATTGAATAATGTAGAAATGATAAATTGTGCACATCCTATTTAGAATATATGCTGATTCAATGCCATTACTTCACAATAATTAGTTATGGATGTAGTAGTTATCAAACCATGGATTCATAAATATAGAACAATAAGAATTTATTGAGCAACACTACAAGTTTGATGCACATCATTCCTAATAGATATTCATTAAACCTAGAAAGGAATCTATGTTATAAGCATTGATTCACCAAAATTGTTGATAATTCACACTGCATATAGCATGCCACAAAGTAATAATAGCCACATCTAATTTGAATATTACATTATTAGCAACTCCGACTAATGTGCCAAACTATTGGTGCAAATTGATAATTGAAAAGGGTGATGCACCTCAAAATCCTCAAAAATTACTTTCTAGAAATGAAATCTTAAGCAATCAAGATGTCATCTATTTATGTTGGTCATACTAGGGTGTCAATGACTTTCGCATACCATTACAATAAAGTATACATAAAGATTTAAAGATGGTACACCTGTTTATAGGCTCTCTAAAACGTTTCAGATGAAATCCAAGTGACTTCCATAAATCATAGTCTATTTGTTATCTACAAGAACATTTTCTACATTCATGGAAAATGAGAATTGAGTCAAATTTTAGCTTGTTACATACACTATAAGAGAGAATGGATATTGGGGCATAAGAAAACAATTATGACAGGCTATATAATATATTGACATTTTGCTTGGGGGGGACTTGGAACTGACCCGATGCCAAAGTAATTGGAGTTTGTCTAAATAAGTTTTTGTATTTTTAGTCAAGAGTTTAGCATCCACCGCAAGATCATGAGAAATATATAGCACCTCCAATAGTGGAAAATCTAGATCCAACGTTGTCTATGAGGTAGAAATCAAAGAGCAACAACGAAACCGATCAAGTTAAATATTACTACAAACAAGTCAATAGTATGATATATGCCACATACATCTATGCATAATGTTAACCAATATGATAAAATTATTGGAACTGTGTCACTTCCATTCGATAACTTTTGCTTGTGGATCCAACAAAAATGTCAAAAATCACATGGCATCATTTCAATACTATAGTTTGAGCCAACAAATAACTAGTATGACCTACATCCCCTCTTCGTCCCTCCAACTTGGTAAAAAATATTTGGAATTTGCAATGCCAATGTCTATGTTCTATCTAATTTCTTATACAAGGTAGGTGTGTTTATTCATGAAAAATATATGGTAAACATTGTATCATAGTAATTTTGATATTACTTGACATAAAAAATGTTGAAGAACTTGCATTTTTAATAGAAACAAGTCGTACCTAATCAAGTTTACCACCACTTGATAAAGGAACACCCTTTTGAATCAAAGTGAGTTTGTGATATAGGAGGTTGTTGAAATCATTTTCTAATAATTTTAACATGAAAGTAGAAGCAAAAATCATCCTTACATTTTAAAAAGTCCTAAAAAGGTTACATAACTCAAATGATTTCCCTCAAAGCACTGACATTAAAATTATCTAGAAATTTGACCGAGTTATATGAAATTAATTGTACGCTTAGGCTCTAATTGGTTCCTTCAAACTAGGGTTTCAAAGAATTTTTTCCCATGAACATAAGTTCAATTTTTAAAATTGTGCTTAGGCAATTTGTTTGGAAATCAAGATTTTCAAAAATAAGACTTCCATGTGATTTTTTTTGTAATTCTTATCTACAACATATGGAAATGTCAAACAAGTTTAATTGACAATAACATTGTTTCAATATTTAATCATTATAATAAAACAAAACTTTCGTCTTCATTTAAAAACCAAGCAACCTCACCTTAACCTTACTAGAAGGATATCATTTATGTCAAACTTGTAACAAAGTCATAAAACTAAAAAGTCTAAGGTGTGAAGCATACAAATATAACTAGCATAAATAGTATGTGAATCACCATAATATCAATGTCAATATAGGTACTCAACGTTACATCATATAGATATAGACTATATGACATCTAAAGTGAATATGTATAATAATAAACTACAAGGTAAATAGCATAGTTATTATAGTACTTGAATCATATGAAGATCAATGTTAAAATATAATGTTTCATTTGTCTATTTATAAACATGTGCTAGAAGACAAACAACAATAAAGACAACCATACATAGTGAATTTAAATATAAATATAAATTGGGAGACAAAAAACAATGAATCATAGATAAAAGTTGAACTAGAAAGTTAGGTAATCTTTTATTCAATACAACAACCTGCAACGTGAAAATGTATGACGTGACTTCTTGTCAAGACTCGGAGTCTTTAATTATGGCAAAAATATAGAAACAAAATGAGTTGTCAATCGTATCTAGTGGTGGAGCCAAAATTCTAACATGGGTGAGGCCCCTTGATAATGTATGTTTTCATATGTATAATTCAAATTTGTGTACCTAAGTTAACTCAACACAAGTATACTTGTGAAGTAAGAATTACATATTTTTACCAAAGAGGTGTGAATGCATATTTATACTTATAAATCCATATGAAGTGGATCCATTACAATTAACAAAGTCAATTATAGGTACCTCAGGATATTTTGGCTTAGTTTAAGAATGATAAGAGTCATACTACACTAATAAGGTAAGTTAATAGGCTTGGAGCTCGACATGAAATATAATACCTAGTAACATAGTTATGAATAAATAAAATATGAAATGACAAAAGGAAAACAATACAACAAAGAATTCTTGTCTCAATAGAAAAGAAAAGATGTAGTAGATTTGACTTATGAGGATGGATTAGTACAAAAAGTTTTGTCTAGATTCTAAGTGGTTGATCACAGTATTTGCTGATGTAGAGGGAAAACATAAGACTCACCTCATTTTACGATAATTGCAGACCGTCTTTCATAGGTTTCGACTAGCACAAGGCCTTGATTTTGTGGTTGAATTGGGACCAACCAAGGGAGTGGGGGAAATCTAGAGATCTGCCAAAAGAGGAAAATCCAAATGCAGCACCATTAATGGAGGTAAATGCAAATGAAGCATCACCAACATAGGAAAACTAGGAACCAATAAGAAGATCAAGAGTGCCTTTAGTAGATGATTAAGAGTGACCAATAAGGAGATTCAGAGTGTCACTAGACCAGAGATCAATCGTACCGCCATATAAAAACAAAGCAATGTGTCAGTAGCCATGCATCGCGAACCAAGAGAAGGCGGCAAGGATGAGGTTTCCATCTTCGACGATCCAAGTTGTTGAGAGGAGAGAAGGAGAATCAATCAAGGGGATGTCGAGAGTTTGCTAGTGTGACCTGGGACACATGGAGGAGAGAGGAAGTGTAACCGGCTGGTCACTCCCATTTTTCCTTTTTAGTAGTTTCTCCTAAATATGTGGGCTCGCGCATTGGGGAAAAGAAGCGAGCATCACGGGCGCGCCGTTTGAACGCACACAATTTTTGGCACCCAATAACAAATATGCTACTACAAAATGTCATCTAAAATATAATTTGTTGTAGTGATTGTTTATGAATATCTCCTAGCTCATTAATGCAATATTATGTTGATTCGGTGTATTATATGTAAGTGATGTTGTTGAGCCTTGTTATAAGGCATGAAAAGGTAATGATGATCTTGCAAGGATTGATATGATGGTCTTAAATGACCTTTGGGCATGGTTGAGACCTGAATTAGGTGTAGTCCTCTTATGTTGATAAGGGTTGATACCCTAGGATATTGTGAAAAGGATTTATATCCTGTGATTGTATGATGATCTTAATGACTTTTGGGCATGGTTGATCCCTGAATGAGGTGTAATCCTCTTATGTTGATAAGGGTTGATACCATGTGATATTGTGAAAAGGATTTATATCTTGTGATAGTATGATGACTAGTGTGATCTCATGAATGGAAAGTGAATAGTATCATGTGATGATGAGATGAGAAATTATGTTCCACACATTTTATGTAACGCTCGGGCCCACTGCCCAAGGCTCTAGTAGAGTTTCAGGAATGACGACTGGCCCCACAGACCACCACTAGCCTTAATTGCGCACTTTGTCCACACTGACGCGCAAGCTAGGATCAACTTCCTGACTGGTCACCCATCCTAGTACTACTCCAAGCTGAGCATGCTTAACTATGGAGTTCTTTAGTGATGGGCTCCCGGAAAAGGAGGTGCACCTTGGTGATATGGGTAGTCCAATCATTCCTTTTAAGAGTGTTTTATCCGAGGCCTCAAATCTTGGGATGTTACAATCCCCCCCACTTAGACTCTTGACGTCCTCGTCAAGGCTCAACTATAAGGCCTCATAATATCTCCCCCATTCCAGTGCAAACCCACAATGGCCCATGGACACCCAGCTCCCGATCACGGAATACCAGCGCAAGGGTGGCTACGTCAACCATGGACAACCCTTTCCTACATGCCTAGACCGCACGGCTCAAGACTGGCATGCTATGTCCATGTAGGCCCCACCTACTGGAGGGGAATTGGCTCTGATACCATTTGTAATGCCTGGGCCCACTGCCCAAGGCTCTAGTAGTGTTTCAGAAATGCCAACTGGCCCCACAGACCACCACTAGCCTTAACTGCGCACTTTGTCCACACTGACGCGCAAGCCAGGATCAACTTTCCGACTGGTCACCCATCCTAGTACTACTCCAAGCTGAGCACGCTTAACTATGGAGTTCTTTAGTGATGGGCTCCCGGAAAAGGAGGTGCACCTTGGTGATATGGGTAGTCCAATCATTCCTTTTAAGAGTGTTTTATCCGAGCCCTCAAATCCTGGGATGTTACATTTTATATATTTTAAAAGTTGTGATATTTATATGCTTGCTGGAAGTGAATTATGGTTTGTATGTCTGCTTGTTTGATGCAGCGTTAATTCACCCAATTGGCATAACTAATCAAGTGCAACTCTAATCATGTAGTGCACTATGACCTAGATCCATCTTTAGTGTCAGAACTTGTGAGATGGTGAAATGAGTATTCTTAAGGGAAACTCAGAGTGCATATTGTTGAGTATGTGGGGTGGCAAGTTGAGGATATATCCTTGTCATCCACAATGTAGGTTGTGGAGGATAGCTATGGTCATGCCTCATACATCTAATGTGATTAAGGAAAACTGCGGTTGTACCTCGGATTAGAGGGTTATGTATACTCTGGTTTCCAGTGTCGTGACATGTACCAAGGGTAGACTAGTGGTTATTAGCTTGACTATATGTCGTTGTGGTGGTAACTTTGACTGATATGTCACTGCCTTTTTACTCATATTGACTGAGGGGAAGAGATCTTAGGATACTGGCACTCCTAGATCTTGTACGGAACCAAATATCCCTTCAAATGGGTCAGTTGGAATTTTGATGGTATGATTCAAATTCCGTAGGGCATAATAAAATATGTAAGACAGTCATGTAACATATTCATTTAGGGTTATAGACAATGCTTCATATTGTATGATAACCCTTGTTTTATTTCTTTCACTAAGATCATGTATAGTATAATAAGAGATAATAGATATACTTATGTTGTAGTTATGTGTATGTTGTAAACATGCTTATGTTGTCAAATATACTGACACTGATGGTTAAGATGTTGCTGAGCTATGTTTAATATTGCTAGCCATGCCTATGTAATTAAAATTTCTTAACCTGCTAATAATGCCTATGTAGTTCATTGTATTATGATGTTAGTTCTACTTATGATATAGATTTGTTCCCTTTATTTGAGATGTTAATATTGATAGACATGTTATGTTACTAGACGTATTCATGATGTTAGGGATGCTTATGCTACTAGATTGCTTGTGTTGTTAGCAAGGAATATGATGATAGTCAAATTAATGATAATGATTCTTATTAAATGTAATTTTATAATATTTGAGTGGATATCTATCGAGAGAAATGGATTATTTGTTATCTATATATGCATTAATGATCATACTTATTGCTAAGATTATTTGCTTAATCTATTTAGCATACTTAAGCTATTCAATATATTAAATTGATCATTAAATACTCCAACTGCTCAATTATCTACTATTTAAAATGTTGTAATCAATAAATTTTATTGGAGGTTATATCTCTTGCTAGGACATGGGTCTCACCCTTGTGGTTCGCCACATTTTTTTTGGTAATCGGAAGTGACAAAAACAAATATGTAGCAGCAAAGAGGAGCTATAGTAATGAATCTTTGAGAAATTTGATTAGATGTTTAGTGTTTCCTAGAGTCATCCATGTACTCTCAGGTCTGGGTAGGAAAAGTTTGTATATGGTGTTTCAAACGAATCATAATTTTTGTAGCATGTTAATGTTTGTTGTGTGGCACATACAAATATTATTCTCCTGTGTATATATGTTGTAGCTAAGGTGATAGAACAATTTGTATTAAATTCTTGGCATAGTATGGAAATAATAAAGATGTCAGGAACCTATGCAAATATTTCTAAGCGAGTGTTGACGTTGAAATCGTTTTTAGTTTACCCATATTTTTGGGTACGTGGTTAATTGGTGATTGATTGTGTTTTATGTTTTCAGTAATTTCGTTTAGTGTAATGGGTTCTCACATCTACCTCTTCATGCATGACCACCTACAAGATGTGGAAACCCATGTGGTGAGATCCATATCTCATCGGGAGATATAACTCTCCACCAACACTATTATAACACAGATATAAGGTAAAGAAGAGAAGAAAGTAAACCTACATCATGATAAGCAGATAATACTAATGAAGCAGTTAAGAGAAATTGCAACTGAATTATAGAACATCTTATAATTTTAAAAGTAATATCAAGAACATGTATATCGTCTGTCAACTAAATTATATAAAACCAAGGCAAGGTCTCATCCAATGTTATTCTATTTTTCCCAATGCAAATTGTGAGACCCCTAGCCTTGCTTAAAGTGTTGAACAAGATTAATTATCATAATTTAATTCATATAACCCTAATATAACCTTTTGATATGCTTTTAAATCATAATACAAGCTTAATTTTCAAATTTGATCCAATTTGGACATTGTTTGAGCAAGTTATACAATTTTATGCACCTTTTGGACTTTTCTGCAATTTACCAAATTGAGATATTTATTTGCAATTTATCACTTGAATTATGTTCCTTGGATATTCTCTCATCATTTTTGTTCTTGTTGATCCATGGGGTGCCTATTTAAACCTTGGTTTGAAGGTGTTCTCCTCAAGGGTATTTTAGGGTTTACCCCTTCATGGATGAGCTACCTTTAGTAGCTATCAACTAATGAATTATTTGTTTTTCTTGGAAATTCAAGAAACGAGGGATAAGCATATTTCTATGGACAGTGGGGGAGCTTCTTGTGTGTGTTCTTGTATATTCTTAATAGTTTAAGGCGATGGACACTTGGAAAGATACTAGAACTTCAAATTTTTCTTTTTCCTTTTCTTTATCTTAAAGTTTTATATACTTATCCATAAGCACCCAAACGAGCCATTTTATCTCCACCACTTCCCTCCTTATATTAACCTCGTTCTCCCTCTTTTCTACTGCAAATTTCCTATCCAAGGAAGAAGAAAGATGGGATCTTCTTGGAAAAAGAATCTAGGGAGGCAATTATATTCCTTTTAGGGTTTGAAAAGCTTCCTTCTAGTGATCTTAACCGAAAAGAGTATGAATCCCCTTCTTTCCTCCATTTATTTCTTTTTTATCCTTCCTCCTACCTTTTTCCAGGTCATAATCGTTCTGTTACATGGTAGAAATTGCTCTAAATATCTAAAACCCTACACTTCTTGCTCCTTAGGCTTAGGGTTTGCTCAATTGATAAAGAAAGGTGATAGATGGACAAGTTCACAACTTATACTTGAATTTTCTACCCTACCTACTTGATTTTTCTTCTTTTTGGGATTTCATCTTCTCATTAGAGGCAAGTATAATAACTTTCTCCATGTTTATTGCTTAACATATGCTTGCTAGCTCATGTTCTTACTTTTACATAATGATACATGCACTAAAATACTATGCTTGACTTGGATTTTGATTTTTATAATGTTCCCTGTTCTGATTTCAGTTCTATATGAACATGTGATCATGTGTACGATATTCCTAAGGTATAATATGACTTGGATCAGGTTGGTTTGACAACCTATGGAGCTAAGCACCTATCAACAAATGATCAATTTTAGGGTTTATAACTGATTTCTTCTATAAATACATGACTTGATGGTAGTACCATTGCAACAACTGATGGTGTTTCCTTCATGACAACTGATGGTGGTGACCAAGGGTGTCAACTTACGTTCACCCATTAGGTCAGTTTTTTACCTAATTAGAAGCCTAGTGATTAACAACTGAGTACCCTAATGATGTTATCAATCAATGGTGATATTAGTTTGATATTTGATGTTGATTAATAAATATAGTGTTGATATAACAACCTATGGTGACTTAATGGTCATGAATGATGGTGGATCAGGTTTCCAAAACCTATGGTGAGTTAATCATATAGTTGTAGCATCAATTAAGCCTTATATCAATGATATCTTCGATCACTTGATGCAACGGTCGGACCTATACTGTAATTGATGGTTTTAACATATGAACTTGACCCAATGGTCAATATCTAATGTTTATTCCTCCAATAAAGTGGAATGATAGATAATGTAATATGTTGGTCCTAATAATGTTATTTATATGTATTCCTTTATATGATCAACTTAAGGAGCTTACTTGTTGACAATGGATGGCTTGTTTTAAATGAACAGTCGATTGTAGGTTTTACCCTACTCTCAACAGAACCCTTATTATTGTTAATCAAAGGATTTCTAGGGTTAAATGGTTACTTTTATGTATCACAACTCAATAACATTATATATGATTCATTCAAGGTGTTTACTTATGTAAAGGACCAATGGAGTTACCTTTTCAACATTTCATGGTTAGAAGTTGCTGCCTCAATATTCCAATTATTTTGGGTGAAGCATGTAGTGTAATGTTATGATTCAAATGATGAGAATTTGATGGTTCAATGCCTTCAACTTGTAGTCTTACCCTTTCCTTGTATGATTATGATTTATAATCACCATAATGAATTAATGGGTAACCGTAATGAGGTATAGCTTGTTATACCTACATTTAATATAACTAAATGATGGTAATTGGGTAAGAATAGTCCTTGAATGACTAATACAATCATGGAGTACTCTTTTATTATTGTTGAAACCCTAGTATACTATAAATGGATGGTTACACCTTGATTTATGTGTGGTTCATACTTGAGAATAATATCGAATGTGATGGTGATGCTTCACCTTATGCACCCATGATCTAATGGGGATGTCGTGAGTTAGGGTTTGGGTATGAGTGTTGATTAGTAACATTAATATAAGTTATCTTGTTGAAACTAACTCTAATGCAAATTGATAAATATGAGTATTCATGTTTAACCTTCTTATATGATGGCATGATGGTGAAATAACCTCCTTAATATGATCATAACCTTAATTTTTAATTGATGGTTATCATAGCCACATGGTTGATACTTTCTTATGCTAAACAAGTGCATTATGAATATGATGAGGATTAATCATATCTAGATTCTTTGCATGTTGATATAATAAAAGAATATTCTTGATTCTAATATAACCCATCTATGATGTTTTATGAATATCTCCTAGCTCACTAATACAATGTTGTGTTGATCTGGTGTATTATATATAAGTGATGTTGTTGAGCCTTTCTATAAGGCATGAAATGATAATGATGATCTTGCAAGAAATAGTATGATAGTCTTAATGACCTTTGGGCATGGTTGAGCCCTGAATGAGGTGTAATCCTCTTGTGTTGATAAGGGTTGATACCCTGTGATATTGTGAAAAGGATTTATATCATGTGATGGTATGATGGTCTTAATGACCTTTGGGCTTGGTTGAGCCCTGAATGAGGTGTAATCTTCTTGTGTTGATAAGGGTTGATACCCTGTGATATTGTGAAAAAGATTTATATCTTGTGATAGTAAGATGACTAGTGTAGCCTCATGAATGGAAAGTGAATAGTACTATGTGATGATGAGATGAGAAATTTTGTTTCACACATTTTATATATTTAGACATTAATTGTGCTATTTATATGCTTGCTAGAAGTAAATTAGGGTTTGTATGTCAACTTATTTGATGCAGCCTTAGTTCACCCAATTGTCATAGCTAATTAAGTGAAACTCTAATCATGTAGTGCCCTATGCCATAGATCCATCTGAGTATCAGAACTTGCCAGATGGTGAAATGAGTATTCCTAAGGGAAACTCAGAGTGCATATTGATGAGTATGTGGGGTGCTTGTCATCCTGAATTCAAATGTTTAGGGAGGATGATTGTGGTCATACCTAGCCCTCAGTTTGAGAACAACTGTGGTCACGTCTCGGTGATTATATATGTGATGAGATTGGAGGACAAATACGGTTGTACCTCGGATGGTAGGGTTTGTGTACCCACCTCCTTTCACTAGTATCGTGACCTGTACTGAGGACGGACTAGGCTGCTAGCAGCTTAACCTTATGTGTCGTTGTGGTAGACCCATACTGATCGGGGGCGGAGACGATCTTAGGAGTTCGTCTCTTCCTAGATCTTGTATGACACTGATATTAACCAAGCGGTGGTCCATTGGAACTTGAGTGGTATCCTCAAATCCTCAGGGTATAATAAAAGATGTAAGATAGTTGTGTAGCATATCTGTTTAGATTTATACACAACATTTCATATTGGATGATAACCCTTGTTTGCTTTCTTTTCATTGAGATCATGTATAGTATAATAAAAGATTATAGATATGATTATGTTGTAGTTATGCTCATGTTGTAAACATGCTTATGTTGTCAAATATACTAACACTGATGGTTAAGATGATGTTGCTAGCTATGTCTAATATTTCTAGCCATGCCTATGTAATTATAAATGCTTAAACTGCTAATCATGCCTATGTATTTCATTGTGTTATGATGTTAGTTCTACTTATGATATAGATTTGTTCACTTTATTTGAGATGCCAATATTGATAACCATGTTATGTTAATAGACATTTTCATGATGTTACAGATGCTTATGCTAATAGATTGCTTATACTATCAGAAAGTAATATGATGATAGTCAAATTAATGATAATGATTGTTATTAGATTCAATTTGATGATATTTGAGTAGATATCTATCCAGAGAAATAGATTTATTTGTTATTTATATAGGCATTGATGATCATACTTGTTGCTAAGATGATTTTCTTAATCTATTTAGCATACTTGAACTATTCAATCTGTTCAATTGATTATTAAATACTCCAACTACTTAGTTATCTACTATTTAAAATGTTGTAATCAATAAGCATTGTTGGAGGTTATATCTCTTGTTGGGACATTGGTATCACCATTGTGGTTTGCCACATCTTTTTAGGTAATCAGAAGTGATGAAAACAAACATGTGGCAGGAAAGAGGAACTATAGTAATGAATCTTTGAGAAAGTTGATTAGATGTCTAGTGTTTCCTAGAGTCATCCCTGTACTCTCAGGTCCAGGAAGGAAAAGTTTGTATATGGAGTTTCAAATGAATCAGACTTTTGTTAGCATATTAATGATTGTTTGTGTGGCATATACAAATAGCGTTCTCCTGTGTATATATGTTGTGGCTAAGGTGATAAAACAATTTGTATCAAATTCTTGGCATAATATGGATAAAAGAAAGATGTTGGGCTCTTATGAAATTGTTTCTGAGCAGGTGCTAATGTTGAAATCGGTTTTAATTTACCCATATTTTTGGGTATGTTATTGATTAGTTATCGATTGTGCTTTACGTTTTGAGTAATCTCATTTAGTGTAATGGTTTCTCACACAAATATTCTACATGGCTATATTACATCTCTTATTATTTCACTAAGGATTTGAGTCGTACCACGCAAATCCAACTGACCACTGGTAAGTCGAAATTGGTGTAATACAAGGTCAATGGAAGAGTCGAAATCCATGACTTCCCCGAAAACTCTTGGTCATTAGAAGAGAAAACACCATAGACACATATATTCAAATTGAAGGATTGGCTCACTCATGGCCACACACACACATACACACACACACACACACACACACACACACATATATATATATATATATATATGTATATAATAACACCTAGACCAACTTGTTACAAGTATCGACGCTATAAGAACAAGATCACACATGGCCATTCTAAAAAGAAGGATTGGATCATGCATGACATCTCACACAACCTATAATTATGGATGCATGGAGATACTCGACTTGCACCCTCCTATGTTCAAAATTATGCGCTCCAAATTTCCCATAGGAATGACTCATTTCACCATCCAACACTAAGACTTACACTGGAATGGATCTATGGCATATGGAACCTGCATGATTAAGGTTTCACTTTATTAGTTATAATGATTTGGTGAATTAAGGATTCAATATAAAAGTGGACATCCAAAACCCTAATTCAATCTAGTAAGTATAGCTAAGGAGCAACTTTAGAAGATATGAAATGTATACAATGTGAACTTGTTACATCATCACCACATGATCCTTATTACACTTCAATTCACAAGGCCATCATCAAAGTCACACAGCCATAAAAGGCTATCACCAATGTCACATCATTGTGGGATATCAATCCCTCAATCACATCACTAATATGATCTCATCAAGTCTCATCAAGTTTTACAGCCATCACCCTGTATTATATAACCTTCATGATAGCATACACAAGCCATGGTATTCATTTCACCTATAAGGTGAGGGATTCATAAATAAGAGAGAGAAAACATCATAATATTGTAACCACTCCAAATGAAATAAGCAAGCACAACACATCTCCCAACACTAGGGTTTTGGTTACATGTATAACCGATTAGGGTTTTGTCTCATAAATGAAACCCTAATTATGTCATCTCCCACTTTCTTATATCATGTTAGGACTAGAACACCATTACTTAAACATGATTAGAGGATTATGTCAGCAACACTAGGTATCAACATCATGCACATGTATAGAATTCCTACTATGCCCTATATAGGTAACAACCATGTGTTCATATATGAATCAACCTGTCATGACATAAGTGTCTTGACCACCCATCACATGTGTGTTATGACAACACTCCAAGCAACGGTCTCGACCGCTACACATCATGTCTCAACCACCCTCAAGGCAGGTGTCACGACCGCTACACAACATGGTTACGGTCATCCATCAACATGGTGTCTAAATCGATACCATCACATGACTCGTGACTATCCATTACAACTAGGACCAAAACAACAAGCAGTGTCTCGACCATCATCAAAAAGAAACATCTCAACCATCACCACACAGCAATGTCTTGACCATACATATCAGCATGATTGCAGCCGAAACCAGTACAACATGTCACGACCCTCAAACAGGGTCATGACCCTCAAACATAGTCACGACCAGTCTCAAAACAAACGTCTCAACCTCCAACCAAGGTATGTCTCGACCATGACAGAACATGGTATCATCTACTAGCATATTAGTGAAATGTTTTAGTGAGAGAAATAAAAACATGCATGTAAATAAAAGTGGAATAATATATATGGTAGAGTGTTATATAACCTGCCTTAAGTGTAGAGGCAAGCTCCAAGCACACAATCACCAAGGATGATGATGAAGTGCCATCAAAGGATCCACTTTTGGCCACAAGGTCACCTCAAGAAGAACAATATATGAAGGTCAAATATTGCTCAAGAAAACAGGGCAAGAAACACTCAGCCAAATGAAAAGAAGAAGGAATAAAAGAGAAGAAGGCTTCCTCACACTTGGTTACCACTTTGTCAAAAATGTCCTATGACCTTTGTCATGAGGATTTTCTCTCCTAAATGTCCACCATGGATGATACATGGTCTATGGCTGAGAAATGAGAAGAAGATGGGGTAGAAGATTAAAGGAAAATGATATCAAGGAAAGACATACACTTACCACAGTTGAAGCTGATCAAAAGTCACCATATATAAGGGATCTTGGTTACCAGAGCTCCAAGGATCAATCCTTCAAGCTCCTACAGGCTCCAAGGACAAGAAAGAAAGCAAGGGAAGGAAGGAGAGCTGAAAAGAAAGCATGGTTGATGAGGAGAGGGGTTATATACATGAAGGAGGTGGGAGGTAGGGTGGAGATGATGTGTCAACACCTAAAGATACCAATGGGACACTTTTCCACCCAAGAAACCCACATGCAACCAGTTCTAACATGCATGCATGAGATGTTGATGCAACCAGTGTTGGGTCCCAACCACTTAGGTCCAAAACACTTGGTTTCGGTCGAAACACTCTAAAGGGGTCGAAACAACACCCAAGCACGTCTTGGTTGAGAGAAGAGGGTCATCAAAGCATCTCGATTGAGACACACCTCAAGAAGACCACTATCTCGACCCAACTCCACCAAAACCATCACAGTTGATACAAAATCAAGCCAAGGTAGGTGTCTCGATTGAGACAAACCCAAAGCATCCATCTAGGTTGAGACAAGGTTGCTAGACAACAACGAAGCACACGTGGTCGACACCAACAATACCCTACAAACCCCAATCACCTCTAGTGATGTCACCACTCATCCAAGGCTCAACCAAATTTCCCTAAAGAATCAAACTCTCTCTCATGAATCCAAGAAAGAGAAGTTACACTCTAGATGTGGAAAATTGCAAGATAACCCTCACAACTGGGTAAATTGCAATTTGACCCAAAACAAGCACATAAAGCACAAACATCATCCAAACAAGCTCAAACTAGAAACTTAAACTCTCCACAAGCTCTAAAAACATATCAAAGGATTAGAGAAATGTTCTAAGCACTTGATCAAGCAAAAAATAGGGTTATCCTAAAACATAGGTCAAGGGTCATATAAGCCATAAACCCCTAAGAAGGATTTTAGGGGCGAAAAAGAGACAGGTACCTCCTACAAATATATTTCTCAAGCTCCAACATGGCTTGCTCAATGCCACGGTGATTCCATATAACCTTCACTAGAACTATGTCCTTCTTCTTAAACTTCTTCACTCTTCTATCAAGGATCAACACGGGTCCTTCCACATAGGATGTGTCCTCATCAAGCTCAAACTCTGTTGGCTGCAAAACCAACTCGGTATTAGGGTGGGACTTCCTCATCATAGACACATGGGATAGTGGAGGAAACCTATCCAACTCAGGTGGAAACTCCAACATGTAGGCCACCTTCCCAACACACGCCACCATAGAGTAAGGTCCCATAAATCTAGAAGCCAACTTATCCTTCTTTCCAAACCTCAAAACACCCATCCAAGGAGAGACCTTAAGATACACCATGTCTCCTACTTAGAACTCCAAGGGTCTATGATGGTTAACAACATATGACTTCTATTTACGCTGGCTACTTTCAACTATTGTTGAATCTCTTTAATCTTCTCTATTGTCTACTGTACACGCTTAGGACCTAGAAGCTGGTATTTACCTATCTCATACCAAAACAAAAGGAAACCTATAATGCCTCCCGTATAATGGCTCATAAGGTGCCATGTAAATGCTCCTCTGATAACTATTATTGTAAGCAAACTCTATCATACTGAGGTGGATGTCCAAACTTCCCAAAAATTGTAGCAAGCAGGCTCCCAACACGTCTTCCAAAGTTTGTATGGTCCTCTCAGACTGACCATTTGTCTGTGGGTGGAAAGTAGTGATAAATCTCAAATGCATACCCACATTCTTGGAAGCAAGCACTACATCTCCTAAAGTGTCTCCTAAACTGAGGACCTCTATCTAACATGATAGTAGCTGAAACACTATGAAAATACACTATATCATCAACATATATCTGAGTGAGGTTCTCTGTTGTGTATGTTGTCTTCACATGAAGGAAATGTGCTGACTTGGTCAACCTATCGATGATCACCAAAATGAAATCATTGACTTTGTCTGTCCTTGGAAGACCAACCACAAAGTCCATCGTAACATGATCCCATTTCCACTGTGGTATACACAACAGTTGCAAATTCCCCACATGATTCTGGTGTTCTACTTTAACTTGCTAACACACTATGCACTTGGCCACAAACTCAACTACATCACACTTGAAGCCATGCCATCAATACATGTCTTTAAGGTTGTGGTAAATCTTGGTGCTACATGGGTGCATAGCATGCATTGAAGAGTGAGCCTCTTCCAAAACCATATTCTTTAAATTTTTAACATCAGGACCACAACTCTGTTGTAGTAACACACTATCCCACCCGCTGCCTCATGGAAGTCGTCGCACTTCTCGCTGCCAAACTTTTCTCGTATCTGTTGTATCATGGTATCAACCTATTGTGCCTCTCTGATATACTACCTCAACGTAGGGTTCACCTGCAACTGTGACAACAATACAGCTAACAAAAAACCCTCCATATTTACATTCATCTAACATAAGGAGGCCAACATGTCTCTCCTATGGCACACCATGGAACATAATTATGACTTCTCCATAGATGTCAACGAAGAGGACTTCCTACTCAACACATCCTCCATGATGTTCCTTTCCTAGATGTTAATCAATAGTGCAGTCATAGTCCTTGATTAACTCCATCCAGCATCGCCATCTCATGTTCAACTCCTATTGCAAAAATATGTAATTCAAGTTCTTGTGATCTGTGAAGACCTGACACTTCGCACCATATAGGTAATGTCCCCAGATCTTCAAGGCATGAACTAAAATAGCTAACTCTGGATCATGGGTTGGGTATTTTTCCTCATTCTTATTCAACTATCCTGAAGAAAAAGAAACCACATTCTTGTCCTGCATTAGCACACAACCCAATCCTTTCTTTGACACATCACATAAAACTATGTATCATGTCCCCTACTCAGGAAAAACTATCATTGATGCACTTTTCAACTTCTCCATCAACATCAAAAAGGCACACTCACATCTGTCATCCCAAATAAATGGCATATATTTCCTCGCCATCCTAGTTAGAGGTAACACTACTAAGGTGAAGCTCTTAATGAACCTTTTGTAGTATCCTGCCAAACCCAAAAAAACTGCACAGTTCTATCAGCATCTTTGGTTTCTCCCACTCTAGAATGGATTCAACCTTCTTGGAATCCACATAAACTCCCTCAACAAATATCACATGTCCTAGGAAAGACACTTCCTTCAGCCAAAA
The DNA here is from genome assembly GCA_963693085.1 of Alisma plantago-aquatica. Lineage (NCBI taxonomy): Eukaryota > Viridiplantae > Streptophyta > Magnoliopsida > Alismatales > Alismataceae > Alisma > Alisma plantago-aquatica. The sequence goes on along the minus strand of OY856412.1, from coordinate 204,740,163 downwards.
CTCACACTTGTTGAACTTGGCATATAATTGATGTTGTCTCAACACAGTCAATCCCTGACAAAGATGTTGTGCATGTTGCTGACTACCCTAGAATATATCAAGATATCATCTATGAACACCATGACAAAATGATCATTAAATGACTAGAACACCCTACTCATCAAGTCCATGATCATTGTCAGTGCATTGGTTAGCTCAAACGACATAAACACGAACTCATAATGACCATACGAGTCCAAAAAGCTAACTTAGGTATGTCATCCACCTTGATCTGCAAATGGTGATAACTTGATCTCAGGTCTATCTTGTAAAAGACTACATCACCTATTAACTGGTCAAATAGATCATTAATTTGCGAGAAGGGATACTTGTTCTTTATCATCACCTTGTTCAACTATATGTAGTCTATAAATAGCCTCATGGATCCATTTTTCTTCTTCAGAAATAGAATAGGAGCACCCCATGGAGACATGTTAGTATGATGAAATCTTTCTTAAGAAGCGCTTGCAACTATTTCTTCAACTTTTCCATCTCAACTGGAGCCATCTAGTTTGGTGTCTGAGCTACCAGTTGCGTTCCTAGAACTAGATTAATCTCAAAGCCAATATCTCAGGGTGGGGGAACACCTAGGAACTCATCTGGGAGCACATCCTCAAACTCTCTAACAACTAGCACCTCCTGAATACTAGGATTCCTCACCTTAGTATCCACCACATGTGCCAAAAATGCTTCACAACCTTGCCTCATCATCCTCTTCGCTACCATTGACGACACCAGATACGTCAGAATAATCTTCCTATCTCCTTGGAAGATCCACGTCACATCAGCATCTATGAATATTACCACCTTGGAACTATAGTCCGAGACCACCTGATACTTTTCCAGGTGTCCATTCCAAGGATCACATCATTTCCATGCATATCAGGTGGTATGAGATCCACTTAATTGTTGTGCCTTGAAAAAGAAAGGACATCGGAAGGACACACTTCCTGCAACTCATCAGAACCAACCAATGGGGTTTCTAAACGAAGACTATCATGTCTACGACTAACAGGCAAAGAACAACTGCTAATCACTTCTTGAGTGATAAAAGAGTGTGTCCCACCTAGGTCAACTAAGACATCTATAAAGAAAGAAGAAGACAAATTAGAATGAAATAACTCCATCTGACCTATCACTACTCACAGATTGACCACTCCTTCCAGCTAACTCATAGAATGGAATCGATCCATCTCTTTTTGTCGTCCCCATCCTCTTCTGGCTTGTACATAAGAACTAGCCTACAACGATTGTCCACATCCTCAGCCTACATGATTGCTAAACTTCTATCTCTGTGAGCCCTACTGGATCTGCCTTAATTGTTGGGTCACCTCATCATCCTTCATAGGGCAATATGGCCTCGTATGCCTAGTCTGTCTACATTTGTAGCAAGTTTTTCTCTCAAACCATGGCCTAGATGGCCCTGTCATTGATGTTGATGTTGCATAGTGAGATCTAGTATGCCTCTACAGTGTTGATAATGTCAAAAACCTAGGCTTCTTAAAGCCTCCAGACGACTGCCCCTGATATTGCGTCGGTCTCTTCTTGGCACTCTTCTCATGCTTCTAAACCACTAATCTATCTATTCTCCAAACTGACTCCACTAACATGGAAAATCACTCATAATTATTTGAAGCTGAAACCGGTGTAGTCAACTATGTGTTCAGACCCTTTTCAAAGCATCAGATCCTCTCTTGATCTATAGAATCCATGTGAGTACATAACCTCAGCAACTCCATAATCTTTCTTTGATACTCTTTAATTGACATGGATCTTTGTCAGATCCTCTCAAACTTGGATATCTTCTCTATTATTTCATACCACCTATGCTAATCATAAGAGAGAATTGGTGATAGTACAAGCATCTTGACCTTCTCTTGATGTGCCACAAGCATTATATTCGGCAAGAAATTAAAAGACTTCCCCCCCTCAATTTGGGAAGTGCAAAAAATGGGTGTTCCTTAATTTCTTGCAACCTTCTCATGATGGAAGACACATGTGATGCTTCTCCTTTTTTATCAACTTTCAAGTCATTATACTTTCCCCTTGCCTGGGAGAGATAGAGGAGTTTATTTACTTATGATGTGAGATGCTCTTTCCAATGCCATGGCAAAAAATAAAATATGGTGAACATGATGATCCTTAGGGAAGCATCCCAAAAGAATTATTTTAAAGAGAATGGAAGGTGGGGATCAAGTAGTTGATCAAGATTAAGGTATCCCTCACTAGGCCATTTACTATGCTCAATCAATTGCTTTAATCCCCTTCAGCATCCTCATCCGGTGAGGTTCACCAATTGAAACCCTTGATAGCATCCATGAGACCCTAGTTTCCTCCTATTTTGAAGAGTTTCTTTTGGGGGTCCTTACCTCTTAGAAGTGATAAGCAATCAACAAGAAGGGAGCCTCATCTTAGCTTCTCCCTATCAACTAAATAGTTGGTATGTAGAGGTATATCTTTAGGTCATAGTCTAGGACTGTAAGTGTGGGCATAAAAAGCATACGATGATCTAGTTTAGGGTCATATTCTTAGAACTTAGATGTGTGTTTTAAAAGAACAAGATGGTCTAGTTTTAGTTCATAATCTAGGACCATATATGTGAGCTTGAAAAGAAAAATATGGTCTAGTTTAAGGTAATAGTGTAGGATCACAAATTTGAGCTTGAAAGGAGCTAAGTGGTCCAATTTTAGGTCATAGTCCAAGACCATAAATGGAGGTGGACCCAGAATTGACAAGTGGCATGTCACTCAATGTAGAAGTGTTCCCACTCATGTAGGTTTTGAGGGCAAGGTTCCCCTTTTTCTGGAAAAAGAGTGTTCATTCTCTTTAAAGTTTGTTTAGTAAGAAAAGCTTGGCTTTTAAAAATTTCCCATCCTCTTAGTGGGTAATTGATTGTTGAATATACTTTTGTGTGTTAAACAAGGTTGTTTGATATTTGAAGAATGGTTAATATTTAAAAAAGATTGTTACATTTTGAAATTTTGATCTTTGAAAAGAAGGTTTTATTTTTAAAGGATTGTTATTCTTTAAAAGATTGTTTGATTTGAGATTGTTAATCTTCAAAAATATTGTCTAATTTGAGATTTTTTAATCTTTCAAAAGATTATTTAGGTTCAAGATTGTTTATCTTCAAAATATATTTCAATTTGAGATTGTTAACATTTAAAAGTATTGTTTATTATGAGATTATCAATCTTTAAAAAGATTATAAAAGTTTGAGATTATAAATCTTCAAGAAGATTGTTAACTTGAGACTCGTAATCTTTAAAAATATTATTTAGTATCTACAAATTAAAAGGGTTAGCAATAATATTAAACATTTTCACCCACCAAAACAGAATATTTGTATAGAAAGTAAATGACCCTCACCTTTTAGCCCATAATTTGAGTTGATATTATGTCCTCACTCAAACCTGGCCTATATAGGAAAGATTGGTCCTTATCTTCTCTATCAGTATATGGAACTCATTGAGGGGTAATTATGGTTCAACAAATAAGGGAACTAATCCAAATACACCCTGTGACTACGGTCATAGTAAGTCATGAGTGTTAGGAGAGTGGTATACTTCCAAGGCCTTTGGATATCTGCTTATTGTTGGATCAGTACCTTTACTGAAAGTCCACATCAATTTCAAGTATTGAATGTTAAGTTGGAACTTGTCCCATGTTGCATAGGTTTGTGGGGTGTAAAGTGTAGGTGATGGGTTTTAGCATTTTTGGAAGCATGCACATTAAGAATAAAAGTCAGTTATATCCATATAAAGAAATAGTGGAAGTATGTTTCCATAAATATGAGAGATAGTATTTCCAACCTACATCTTATATTCATCCTTTTGCTTTATTAATATTATTTCAATTAAAAAAAAATACAAGGCAAATGCATGAAAACCCTAAAAGGGAAGCATACTTGATACCTACATCAACAAGGGTTAGGAAAAAAGGAATATGACAAAACTACTACAACTAACCCAAAAACATAGAGGATAAGTGGGGTCACTGGATCATCTTGATCTATGAGCCAGGGGATGGAGGATCAGATGGATGCTCCGCCCTACTCCAAATCAACCTGAAATTAGTAAAAAATAGGAAAACATGTGAATTGAAATCACAAAAGAAAAATTATTGAACCTTCCTGAAGATGCTCAACTCTCTTAACATGATAGCAAGAGTTTCACTCAGATCGTATTGCATCCCCAATGGAGTCTCTAGTATGTTGCACCCTATTCAAAAGAAGGAAAGGAGATATAAAGAGAAAACCATATCCTTTGGGTAGTGAAACTTTATTCAGAAGTCACATGGAAAATAAAAGATGGATGTTCGGAGTCGCCATCGTGTTTTATATGGAAAATAGGAAAAAACATGATAAAGTGTAGAAGTAATAGTGTGAAATTGAATTGTCATTCAAGTTGAATAGATAACAAAGAACATGAATAAATATTAAATCTAGAGATTTGATCCAACAATCTAATTATGAGTGGAGAAGGATTAGCACCCCCACCCCACCTAGTAAATTGGTATCAAGATTCTTTTCTACTATAAAGAAAAGAGAAATTTAGGATAACATAAAAAATAGAAATTCAAAGAAAAATAAATATATAAAAAATTGTTGGTGGGGGGCTCTTTAGGGCTGTAGATATTGTGTCCTTCCCATAGTTGGCCTAAAAGCTCTATTTTTTAGGTAGATTGGGGCCCTAATCACCTCAACACCCCCCATGAGAGAGATCCCTCATAGGTGATCATAACTGATGCATAGGATTATAAGGTGATTAGCAAATCTAGGCTAGTGTTGGGATCTGATTTATTAGAAAAGGTAAATAACCATAAAGTTATAATAGTAATGGAGTAGATTAGTTATAGTAGATTAAGATTTTAGATGTAGGAGTCAAATAGATTAGATGTAGCAGTTATAGCAATTTGCGTGCAGTAGTTATAGAAATTTAAAGTTTCCACAGATGCTATCAAGGAAAAAGGTGCTAGAGGAAGGATCCTTTGATTACAAGAAATGCAGTGTTAAAAGGGGTGGTAGTTTGATCCTCTAGCTTCTGTTTGAAAGGTCCCATAATAAGAATGATATGGAGTGTTTAATAGGTGGATATTAGGGTTTGAGAATCTAGAAAAAAACTTCTATAATAGGTGTTGTATCATCACGATATGCCATGTAAGTGGGACATGCAAATCAAGGTAAACTGAAACGTGGCACATGGTCAATGGTTTGGATCCACCGTTTCCTTGGTTGGTTGAAAACTACTTTCTTGATTTTCAAATAATTTTAGGAAAAATCTGGAGAAAATTGAAGAAAATTGTGGAGAAAGATAATTCGGGATTATCTATCAAATTTGTGTGGGAAAACAATTGAATATCCCTTAGAAAAAGGGTTTATTTTCATTTTCAGTAATCAACTTGAAAATTATGAAAAAGAGATTATAAAAAGTAGAATTGAAGGAAATATTGCACTTTTTTGTATGAAAAGAAAGTTCTTACCAAAAATCCTTGAACTAGATGAAATTTGGTGAAAAAAGCCAAATTAAGTATATAAAAAATGAGGGCAAATGTGGAGCAAAATATAATTGTGAAAATGGATGGAATGTGAAATGGGCTCCATCATCATCTACAAGACTTGCATTGATTATGAATTTCTACCGTGTGACCAGAAATGGGTTGTCAAAAATCATTAAATAATTAAACTTGAAAGTTTTCATATTTATCATCAATTTCTATTATCAAGTATGCGCAAGTGGATGAATGATCCATCAGGTCTAATATGGGAACATCTAGTGAGACTTCAATTCCATATAAAAATTTCAAGTTCATATAGGAGTCCAATTATCATAATTCAAAATATATGTTCCCAGAAGTGCGTTCCAACTATCATTCAGATAGGTTTCATGATAAGGATGTCAAGTCTTAAAGAATGATTCAATTTTGATATTTGAAACATAACTAAATATCATCTTTAAAGTAAATTTTAAAATATAATTAATAATTTAATCTTGATAATAGTTCCAATTTATGTGTATCATTATCCTGATGAAAAAGAACCATAAATTTGCATATTTTGGAGCTTGTATGCATTTTCTATGAATTTTACAAGTTTAAACTATTATATAAAATAGGAAAAGAGGAAGAGGACAAGGAAGAAAATATATATTTGGGATAAACAGTAGGAACCATGGATCACGGTCTCTAGTTAACTAGTGATCATGATCATATGGCTTGTGGTCTTCATGCCCAAAAAAGAAGTAGAGAAGTAGTAGGGTGGCGGTCGTCATGGCATGCCGACCTGTCGAGATTGGGGGCAATCATGACAGAGGAAGAGAGTGAGATCGAAGGTTCTGATTGTGCTACATGTGGTGTGGAGGAATCAAAGAGGGGTATATGTAGGGGGGATTAGGATTAGGTCTAAGGTGGGTTATTTGTCCATGGATGCAACTAAGAGTGAAAACTCTGGAATGTATGAGAAATGCAAGGATTTGGAGGGGAAACCATGTGATATCAAACTAGAATGGAGAAAGAGGGATTTAGGAGCCAAAATCGATTGAAATGAAGGTTAGAGAAGGGAAACCCATGTTCTATGTTTTGGACCTTGGTCAATAACTACCCCAATTGACAAGTGGTAGTGGACGACACGATGGCCATCATATCGCGGTTCGTGGGATAACCCAATTGGTCCCCTATCTAGGTTGGATGGGTACCATTGTGGTGACCCAAGTATCAATCCTAGACCACATGAATACAAGCACCCCACTAATTCTACAATATGGCCCAACAACCAAAAAGGTCAATCTATGCAACACTGACAATATAGGCTATGATAGTTAGGAAAAGTTTGGGGTGTAATATATTAATCTAGATCTGAAATTTTGCAAAACTACTATCAAGTTTAATCAAACTTAATTTATATGAAATCAAAGTATACTAGCACACCAAAATTTCTCAATTAAGTGTAAAAGACTTCTCAAATTATACCATTGTCCAATATTCTCCAAATTGATAGTCTAGTATTTATTTATTAATAAAGTGAGGTCACATAGTAAAAAAGGTGTAGTAAAAAGAGAAATTGTTGTGTGAAATCCACTATATCAAAATAGTCAAATTCACTAATTGCTAAGGCTTTGATACCATCTTGTAAGAAGTGGGACCCTAGAGTAGGTCCGCTTTTTACTTGATTGAGGAATACACTTATCCAATCCAACACACTAACAAGTATAATATATTATGTCTAATTTTCCATTCTCAAAATAAGGGTATACACGATAGATGAATTCTTAACAACAAAAGCAATCAAATCTATTATATTTTCCCAAAAATAATCCATTTATAATGTTCCTCACCCATTCATTGTGGCATAAAGTGCATGAGAATATACATCATCCTATTGAAAAGGACTAGTTTAAAATGAAAACCTTTCCATCCCAAACTATCCTAAAAAAATGAGTCATCAAGGAGACTTACTCTCCCCGACCCCTCATTAACCTATGTCGGACCAACAGGAGGAGTATGGTAAACCAAGTGTGAAACCCATTAGTTTTGAATCAATCATGTCAGACATAAATCTAGTTTATTCATCCCTATGAGGATTCGAACCTGAGACCTCTTCCTGCATTCACGGTCTGATTGCCAGTGAGCCACATCCTTGCGGGCCCCAAACTATCCTCAAAGTTTAATTTTCTGGCACTTGTCCAACTTAATTCATTATATATCACATACCCATATATCGGTGGATTAGTGGTTAATTCATATTGATCCTAATTTTCTTTGAAATTTTAGTCTATTTTTGCATTTCATTTTCTTAGTTTACCTTAGAAATGGTTTCATTTAGTCTTATTTATAATTTATGATAATTCAGAGGTTTTGATAGTTCTCTAATCTTCCTTTTCAAGTTTGGAGTCTTATGTCTCTACACTAGAGAAGACTAGGGGGTCCTACTTCCCATCAAAATGCAGAGTCTAGTGAGGGACACTCCTCACAAGGAGTGAGGCAGTGCCTCAACAAAAAATGGATTTTGAGAAAGATCAAAAGGCAAATTAATAAACATTTTAGGCTAAAGAACACAATTGACCACCTCTATCGACTTGGTGATCAACCTCTAATAATTAATGTCTTCTGATCAAACTTCAATTGGTCAAGCTCTATTATTTGACCTGCTAATGATCAAGTTCTACTAATCAAGCTACACTATTATCAAGCTCTATATAAATATTTAAGTCCATTAATGGATCACCATCAATCGACCATGTAGAAATTGAACTTCACAAATAAATCTCCATAGGTCAATCTCAACTGATCGAACTTGATGTGCCAACCTAATCCAGTGACCCTTTGTATTTTATATTGATGCATTCATTATAGGCTCCCCATTGCATTCCCAGTGAACCTCCTATAAATAGATGCCATTTCCTCCACTTGGAGACATCTAGAAACACTAAGAGGCTACAAACTTTATCCACAATTCACCTTACATGCATTACTTGTAAGGCTCAGACGATTGATCTTAAAAGAGAGAAATTGATCGAGCTGCACTCCACCTCAACCAATCAATCTCACAAGAGGTAGAGAGAGAGAGAGAAAGACATCCACTTCTCCTTCATTGGTCAGCCTCAGAGGAGTGATATTGGTCGACCTGCACCATAGCATGATCAACCAGCCTCAATAGAGATAACTCGACTGATAGACCTCTACTTCACCTTGATCGCCAACCTTGCTAGATTCCACAAATTGATCAACCTCCCTCATTGTTAGCTTGATAAACCACCATTTAGAAATATTTGACCTATGCTCTGGAATCTGTCTGATTGTTTTTATGTTGTGCTTCACTCAAGAAAACCCTAAGTAAGAAGACAAGCATTTGCACATCGTTGGTACTATTTTTTTTGCATTTGGACTATGAATTTTTGTTCTCTATACATGGTTTATCTTGTCTCTATCTTGTGTAGTAAATAATCCCCTCTCTAGGGTATGGGGAGTAGCACTGCTACCTATTTCTTCTCTGTTAATTGCATCAAAACTCATGTGAATTGTGTTACATTCTTTCGTCTTATCATTTATTGATTGTTTATGTGTTTGGTTGACATATATGCATGTTTATCTTGACTAGGGTGTAGAGAATTTAAACCTAATAAAAAGATACCAATTAGATATTTGTTTAATCCTTGATGAGAATTTCAGATAGGTATTTCTTGGGGTGATAGACACATGATCACTAGGTAATGTGACAGTGAGCTTAGAGTAATATCTATCTGGTTTTAATCTCAATTCTGAAAGGAAGAGTTATCTAGCCTCAAGTAGTGTTCTCATGCATGTTGTGGTGTAGTGAAAGAATGAATAATTGATGTCAATAGTGAAATCCATTCACCCTCATTTTTCCAACATTTGGAACATCTAGAACTTTATCTATTCTTTTCATTATTGCAAACTTATTTTAATGAAACAAAATTTTGTGATAAATGCTAGTTCCTGTGTGGTTCTCTTGATCTGATCATTCTTAAAGTCATTGTCCTTCATGTTTGATCCTAGTACCACATTGCAATAATATCCATCTACTTACGGGTGTGATTGTCACATAGTTGGTTTAGGTAAAACATACAAATATAATCCCTACAGAATTTGGATGTGGAATGAAGTCCCACATCAGTTAGAATCATCACCTTGAAAATCAAAGAGAAAGAGAGTTTGCATAAAATGAATATGTGCAATATAAACCAAAGTTAAATATATAAGAACATTCCAAAATGAGAGTTCCAATTGACAAGTTAGTCAAAAAGGAAGTATAAATGAGAATTTTATTTGGTCAAATAGATGAAGCATTGGATGTATTAAGATAACATCATCTCAAACAAAACATACATTAGAACAAATTAATTATCTCATAGTAAGATACATGTAATGAGTACACATACTAATATTATTAAATAAGGGAGAGACACCATAGGATTTCAAGTCAAAGTGTGGGTAGAGAAAACGCACTGTTGGTGAAGAAACTACACCTCTATACATAATGATTGGGATAGAACACTCTGGGTGGTAAAATTGCACCCTGAACATGTTCATAGTTCTAATAACATGCTACTGAGACGTCCCTAAATAAGGGGAATATCACAACATCATAAGAAATTATACAAAAAATTTTCATATTTAGGGTAGATGCCACATATGGGAAATCACTATTGTAGTTATAATAATGCCCACATAAATGAAGTGGAAGCAGATACATTGTGTTTAATCTTAATGGATATAGAGTGAAACCCTAGTCCAAGTCTAAGTCCCAAACACCTAATAACATATTATATAAGACTTAGGGTTACATTCCATTAAACATTAAAATTCCTTAAAATGTTACTTCTAGTATTAATGAATCATGTTATAAAACTTAGGCCAATCAATTAGTATTGTTTTTCTATTCCAATACATATTTGTCTTTATTTTTCTTACATGTAGGTAATTAATTATTAATTTTTTAAGATAAAGTGTCTTCCTAAAATATAAATCAAAATCACCTTTGAATTACAAAAATGCCATCCTATCACACATAAAGACTTAGATGTCTGACATGGCAAGTTGAAAATATCTTTGAGTTTAACACCTGAGTGGTGTGAATGCATTAGTAGGAAGAATTTAAAAATCCAGCTAAAGGAAAATCCCAGTAAAAACAAAGAATCAATCCCAAACTAGTAACAAGTGAGTCTGAATGTTCTTAGGTGATAACTTCACGAGGAAGAGATGTAAAGAAAAATGATCTAATCAATATGTATGTTCTAAAGATCCCTTTAAGTAGAATGTGCCTTGTTGGAATTAGGAGAACAAGGTGAAACTAGGAAACCAATGTGTGATGATAGAGGTAGACTGGAGGTCATGATACATCTTTCATCATAGTTGGATGGAAGGAAGATCTTAGAAGACAATTTTGGGGCAAGGACTAGAGGAAAACAAAGTTAAGGATTGTCCTTAAAAGATACCAATTGTGAGAACCCATTACACTAAACAGGATTACTCAGAACATAAAGCACAATTGATCATTAATTAATCACATATCCAAAAATATGGGTAAACTAAAACTGATTTCAACATCAGCACCCGCTCAGAAACATTTGCATAAGAGCCCAATATCTTTCTTATATCCATACTATGCTAAGAATTTGATACAAAATTTTCTATCACCTTAGCCACAACATATATACACAGGGGAATACTATTTTTATATGTCACACAACAAACATTAACATGCTAACAAAGTTTTGATTCATTTGAAACACCATCTATAAACTTTTCCTGCTCAGACCTAAGAGTACAGGGATGACTCTAGGACACACTAGACATCTAATCAACTTTCTCAAAGATTCATTACTATATCTCCTCTTTGCTTCCACATGTTTGTTTTCGTCACTTCCGAATACCTAAAAAAATGTGGCAAACCACAAGGGTGAGACTCATGTCCCAGTAAGAGATATTACCTCCAACAATGTTTACTGACTACAACATTTTTAAGTATTTAAACAGTTAAGCAGTTTAATCAGATATAACAAATAGGCTCAATAGCACGGATGATTGATAGAATACATAAAGGAGTAGATAATAATTGTCATCATTAAACAGACTATCACCCTTTATCTTGTTGACAGTATAAGTAATTTAGTAGCATATGCATATCTAGCATCATGAACAAGTTTAGTAACATAGAATCTCTATCAATATGAATAAGTCTAGCCACATTAACATAGCTAACAACATTATCATGTCTAATAGGTCGAACATATTAACATCATAAGAAGAGCTAACAACATATGTACAATTCTCTGCATAAGCATGGCATGCTAGACATAACTAACAACATGAGATATCTAGCATCATGATTATAATTAGTAGTTGAAGTATATTTATCAACATAAGCATGGCTGTTGTATGTACGCATCTACAATCTTAAGCATATCCACAACATAAGTATATCTACTATCTCTTAATTGCACTAAGCATCATCTTTATGTAAAGATAACAAACAAGGGTTATCATCCAATGTGAAATGTTGTGTATAACCCTAAACAAATATGCTACACGGCTGTATTACATCTTTTATTATGCCCTAGGGAATTTGAATCATACCATTCAAAGTCCAACCGACCCTTGCAAATGGATATTCAGTTCTGTACAAGAACTAGGAGTGTTGCTATCCTAAGATCTCTTCCCCTCAGTTAGTACGAGTAAAAAGATAGTGACATATCAGTTAAAGCTGCCACCATAGCAACATATAGTCCTATAACTAGCCCACCTTGGTACAGGTCACGATGCTAGCATCTACAGTATTGAAACCCAATCATTGAGGTACAATTGCAGTTGTCTGCTAATCTCATCATGTTACAATCACCGAGACATGACCACAACCATTCTCAATCACATTAGATGTATGAAGCATGACCATAGCCAACCTCCACAATCTACATTGTGGATGACAAGGATATATCCTCAACCTTCCACCCCCACATACTCAACAATATGTGCTCCGCGTTTCCCTTAGGAATAATCATTTCACCATCCACCAAGTTCTAACACTGAAGATGGTTCTCAGCATAGGGAACTACATGATTAGAGTTGCACTTGATTAATTATGACAATTGTGTGAATTAAGGATGTATCAAACAAGTGGACATACAAACCCTAATTCACTTCTAGAAAGCATATAAATATCACAACTTTCAAAAGATATAAAACGTGTGAAACATAATTCCTCATGTCATCATCACATGGTACTATTCACTTGCCATTCATGACACCACACTAGTCATCATACTATCACAAGATATAAATCCTTTTCACAATATCATAGGATATCAACCCTTATCAATACAAGAGGATTACACCTTATTCAGGGCTCAACCATGACCAAAGGTCATCAAGACCATCATACTATTCAATACTAGATCATCTTTATCATTCCATGCCTTATAGCAAGGCTTAACAACATCACTTACATATAATACACCAGATCAACACAATATTGCATTAATGAGCTAGGAGATATTCATAAACAATCATAGCAGGGTTATATAAACATTAAGAACATTCTGTTATTACATCAACATGCAATGAATGGATATGATTAACCCTCATCATATTCATAATGCACATGTTTAGCATAAGAAAGTATCAACCATGTGGCTATGATAACCACCAATTAACATATTAAGGTTATGATTATAGTAAGGAGGTTATTTTACCATCAAGCCATCTTATAAATAGATTAAACAAGAATACTCATCTTTATATATTTGCATTAGAGTTAGGTTCAAAAAGATCATTTATATTAATGTTACTAATCCACACTCGTACCCAAACCCTAACTCACGACATCTCCATTAGATCATGGATGCATAAGGTGAAGCATCACCATCACATTCCATAGTATTCTCAAGTATGAACCCACACAGAAATCAAGGTGTAACCATTAGTTTATAGCATACTAGGGTTTCAATAACAATAAGAGTGTACTCCATGATTGTATTAGTCATTCAAAGACTATTCATACACAATTACCTTCATTTAGTTATATTAAAGCTAGGTATTACAATCTATACCTCATTAGGGTTACATATCAACACAATATGGTTATCATCCCTTCTATTCATATGAGTAAATAGGTAAGACTACCTTATTAAGGGTAACCCTCCATTTTTTCCATCATTGTTCAAGCCATATCACCATACCACAATGTCACCCAGAACCATTGGATGTTTAAAAGGTAAGACCATTGGTTGTTTACATAAGTAAACACCTTTAATGAATCATCTATGATGTTATTGAGTTGTGATATATTAAAGTCACCGTTGAACCCTAGACATCCCTTGATTAACAACACAAAAAGTTCCATTGAGAGTAGGGTAAAACCCACAATTGATTGTTCATTTAAAACAAGCCATCCATTGTCCACAAGTAAGCTCCTTAAGTTGATCATATAGAGGAAACCATATAAATTACATTATTAGGACCAAAAAATTACATTAGCCATCATTCCACTTTATTGGAGGAATAAATAGTAGATCTTAACCATTGGCTCAAGTTCATATGTTAAAACAATCAATTACAGTATAGGTCTGACCATTGCATCGTGACCCAAGAAACCATTGGTCTAAGGCTTAATTGATGCTACAACTACAATGCTTAACTCAAAATAGGTTGTAGAGACCCAATCCACCATCATTAGTGACCATTAAATCACCATAGGTTGTTAGATCTGAAAACTACTAGAGGGGGGGGTGAATAGAGTTTTATAAATAATTTTAACAATTAATTACTCAAGCAACCACAAAGAAAAATATTGGACAAGGAGACACAAGGGTTTAGAGTGGTTCCTTCCTTAGCAAATACTAAGGTAGTCATTCCACTACCCGGTTGCTTACCCAACCGGGATTTGAAAAGAAATTTATTTTATTACCTCTCAAGGAATTACATAAAATACAATCTCTTTTCCCTAAACCCTTCAAGCAGCCTTCACCTAGAAGTAATCGCCCAACTCGAAGCAGCCTTCCCTTGAAGTAGATGCACCAACTCCCGTTGCACCAGCCTTCTGAAGTAGCTTCCCGTGCGATAGCCTTCTTGAATTAGCTTGAAGTCCCCTTCTCCTCCGAGAAGTCAACCCTCTCCAATCCGCAGCCTCCAACCCTAGGAGTAGCAAGGAGAGTACAAAGAATAAATAGGAACAAGAAAGAAATAGAGAAATTACAACTTATCCTTTAAGCCCGAGGCTTGATATGCCTAGATCAAGCGTAAGATCTCCTAGCCAAGTATGTGAACTTGTAATTGCTGTGGGTAGGAGAATCTAGCCTATAGGACACGAGATTGAGCTAAGGAGAATGTAGGCCAATGATCACAGTGCTCAAATTGCTTGCAAAAGATTGCTCAAGTATGCTCAAGTGTATTCTCAAGTGTAACAAGTGAGTACTAGTGTCCTATGGCTTGTCCTATTTATAGGAATGGCCTAAGTATGCTTAAGGACGTTCTAGACAACTTCTAGGGGTTTCTAAGTGCTTAACTAGCCGTTAGGTACAAAGTTGTTGCTTTAACAACGGCTAATTAATTTATTCTGCAGTTGCTGTCAGAGACCATCTCGGTCGAGGAATGGTCGACCGAGACACCTACTCGGTCGACGTTTTGTTGACCGACATGCTCTCTGGATTAACGTTCATTTGCAACTGCCAACTACTTTGTCTGTTGTGTCTAACGGCTACTTTGGATCTTTCTCGGTCGAGAAGATGGTCGACCGAGAATGTCTCGGTCGAGGAGTTTGTCGACCGAGAATGATCCTGTTTCAAGGTTTCAATTTAAGCATTAATTATATGTGTGAGTGTGCAAAGGTGATTCTATTCAAATGGGATGACATGTCTAACTATGATGTTTGGCTAGGGAAAATCTAACGCTTGATTTACATGCAAATCTAAGTACTTGTACATTATATATTTGTACAAGTTTTACAACATTGATTACATTTGCATGAAAATAAAACTAAGTAAGCTCTTGGATTTTCCCTTGCTATTTTGTCATCCTGCACACTCAAGTAGCTCGTTAGATTAATAAGAATGAAATGTTTGTCATCATCAAAACAAAGGGATTTATCATAATATCTAATTTATCCAACAAGATCAACACTATATCCATTAATCAGCATCAAATAATAAGGTAATGTCATCATTGATTGATAACATCAGTAGGGTACGTAATGGTTGATCATTAAACTTCTAATTGATCGAAAACATGACCTAAGGGTGTGACCACAGGTTGTCACCATCATCTGACACTTTTGATCTCGACCATCATTTTTCATGAAGACAACACCATAGGGTTGTTGCAATGGTACCATCATCGGGTCATGGGTTTATAGAAGAAATCAACTTTAAACCCTAAAATTGACCATTGGTTGATCCATGGGTTCTTTGCACCATAAGTTGTCAAACCAACCTGATCCAAGTCATATTATACCTTAGGAATAATGTACACATGATCATAGGTTCATCTAGAACTGAAAGCAGAATAGGGAACATTATAAAAATTGAAATCCAAGACAAGTATAGCTTTTTAGTGCATGAATCATCATTTTCAAGCAAGAACATAAGCTAGCAAGCTTATTGTAAGAAATAAATGTGGAGAAAATTATAAAACTTGACTCTAATGCGAATATAAACTCCCACACATAACAAAACACGAGAAGGTAGGGTAGAAAATCCAATCATAAGTTGTGAACTCGTCCATATGGCACCTTTCTTCATCAAATGAGCAAACCCAAAGCATAAGGAGCAAGAAAGGTAGGGTTTTAGAGCTTTAGAGCAATTTCTGCCATGGAACAGAAAGGTTTTGACCTAGAGAAAGGTAGGTGGAAATATAAAAATGAAAGAAACGGAGGAAGGAATGGGATTCTTACTCTTTTAGGTTAAGATCACTAGAAAGAAGCTTTTTAAACCCTAAAAGGAAGTCAATTGCAACCCCGGCCCAGATCCTTTTTCCAAGAAGGTCCTCACTTTCTTCTTCCTTGGATAGGAAAATTCAAAGAAGCACAATGGGAGAACGAGGTTAGGAGAAAGAGGGAAGTGGTGGAGAGAAAATTCCTCATTTTGGTGTGTGGGGATAAGTATATGAAACTGTAAGATAAAGAAAAAGAAAAGGTTGAAGTTCTAGTATCTATCCAAGTGTACATGGCCTTAATTTATTAAGAATTTAAAAGCACACACACAAGAAGATCCCACACCATGTGTATAGACCTAATTATATTTCCTTTGTCTAATTTCCCATCCAATCAAATAATTCATTAGTTGATAGCTACTAAAGGTAGCTCATCCATGAAGGGGTAAACCCTAAAATACACTTGGAGAAAACACCTTCAACCCAAGGTTTAAAAAGGTTCCCCATGTATCAAAAAGATCAAGAATGATGAGAGAATATCCAAGGAACATAATGCAAGTGATAAATTGCAATTAAAACCTCTCAATTGGGTAAATTGTAGAAAATTCCAAAATGTGCATAAGATTGCATAACTTGCTCAACCAGTGTCCAAATTGGACCAAATTTGAAACTTAAGATTGTATTATGATTTCAAATCATATAACAAGGTTAGATTAGGGTTATAAGCATTCAATTATGGTAATTAAGGTTATTGAACTCATTAATCAAGTTTAGGGGGCTTACACCAATGATGCAAAATAAGGAGGGACCTCAGAAAAATATCTTCAATAACTGTAGGACCCATAGGGGCCAAAAAAACACATAAGGGAGAAGGAAAATGGAAATTGGAAATATGCTTGCCCTTGAAGAATGATGGGGTTTTTGATAGCCTTGTGGAATCCTATCAAGCTTAATTGTTCCTTTTACACACTCTAAGGTGTCCTTAAGGGTGGAAACCACCCATCTCCTGTGACTAGCAATGACCAAAGTTTGGGAAGGGATATGGGGCCTTTATGGTCCAGACAAGTATGCCTCATGGCCTCTTCCATATCCAAGGAAGGTGTGTCTAAGATGAATTAATTTCTCATATATCGGATGAAAAGTTTGGGATTGTCAAAGAAAACTAGAAGGAGGGAAAAAGGGGCATCTCTTATATAGTAAATGTTAGGGCTCAAATCAGGGATCTATATATTTAGGGTAGTCTCTTAGATTTTGGGAAGAAATATCACAAGAAACCATTAATTAAGGAGGAATAAACCATTGGTTGCCTTTCAAAATTATTGTTGATGACAACTTCATATTGTCACTCAAGGTACAATACACTCTCATGTCCATTTGGGCCAAAATGTATGGCTAGTGAGGATTTCATGATTAGTTAGGAAGTTGGAAAATATATTAAGTCCTACTTGAAAGCTATATAACTGAAGACTTTATAAAATTGATCCAATTAATCAATGCATTAATTACCTGTGGCATTTATTATTTCTTCCCTTCTATTAGAAAATAATGACATATAGAAATTTACCACTACAGATGAAAATTCACCCATTGACTAATATAGAATACAAAGTCTGATTCTCATTTCAATTTCCACTTTTAGGAATGTTATTTAATAAATTAGGATCCTTTACCATCATCTTGCTATTTTCTTCTATAATTCAATTAAGACAAATAAATTTACCAATTAAAGTGATATTTGGCATATATTCTAAATATTATATGTAAAGTCTAAACTTAGCATTTGTCTTCTATTTTAAATATGTCATACAACAGGCTAGGGATTTTGTCTTTTTTTTAATAGATATTATTATAAATATTAATTGGTTACCAAGTTTAGTAGTTAACATTGTTTTTGGATTATCTATCCATTAAAAATTTTACTTCAAAAGTACATCCATCATTTATCACTATTTGCTTAGTTTTCCACTTTTAGAAAATTTTAAATATATAAAACATTTATTTGAGGATGAAGAAATTGTGTATTACATTTATCTCTTCATTGAGTTATCTAGTCTAAAATTTTCGTTTTGGACTCTTCATTTCACTCACCAAGTCATAGGAAAATTCTAAATAATAAAAGTGAAAATAAAAACAAATATGGTGAAAAATAATGGATTTAATCCCTAATTGTAACATTATCCTAATTTCTTACGCTTAAACCTCAAATAAGGTGATTATTAGTCAAACAAGAAATGTTTCTAGATTTCTAAATGGCTTAGTACATTCCTAATATGTTGATTTCATGTTGTTTTTCACAGGATAGTTTTTGACCTTTGATGCAATGTTATTCTCAGAAAGATATGCTTTGGCTTAAGTTGTTAACTTTAAGCATGTGAACTAATTTTGCATAAAATATTACCTATATTTATCAAAATATATCATTTTCTTATACTTATATTATTATTTGTTTTATTTCATGCAAAAGGGGTATCGTTGTCCAGTGCTCAAGATTTAGGAGATATAGAGGAAAACCCATGCTATTAAGGTTTGATTTTGTGATACCTGGTAGAAACTCAATGCCATCGAGTATTAAAACTAGTTGTGTCAGAATGGGAAATATTTATCTCAATGCCACTTATATTTGTTTTGGTTCTACTGATGCCATCATCTAGACATTCAAATGAGACAACTCCATGTTATCAATGATCTTGTTGGTAGTACTAACACTTAGAGTATGAGAAAAAAGAGCCACATATTTAGTGCCATCAACATCTGTCAGTACTACTGAGAATGTGAGATTGACACAAATCTTTACTAGATCTTGATCTGATATCTAGAACTTAAGTGGGAGTTTAGCCACACTTATGACCCAGGGATTCCAAAAATAGAGGGACAGGAGAAGGATGATATTACCACCAAATAGACGATCCAAGAATTTCTAAAGGATATATTTCTAGCCAAAATATTGTTTGTAGTGATGTTTATCTAAAGGGATCTTTGAGTTTTACTTATCAAGGGTTGTTTATCACTTTTCATATGTCTCTTCTCTCCTTCTATTCTTACTATGATATGATATTGAACATGGGGGACTAAACATCTATTTCTTCTAGGACCTGGGATTAGCCTAGTATAGTATTGTAATTGGATTTGATGAGTTCATAGTATGATTTCATTACTCTAAACTTAAAATTATGATCTTAGTATTGATTTTTCTATGCTTGATCACCATAACAAATTCTTAGACTTTTTTCTGCAATAGGAATTAATATATAGAAAAGTCATAGTTTTACATAGCTACTAATGTGCTTTGGTAGAGGGATAATGGCTATGAGAGAATAATCCTGGGAGTGAATTACTATTTGCTGAAACTGAGTTTTAAATCTTCTATGGATGTGGGGTTTGGCATAATTTAGGTAGTGCATTAAGTTGTGTGAGTGGGTACATTATCTATATATCTCTACTTCAGGAGTAATGATAATTAATAATAAATGAGTACCACAAGTTCTAGGGCATTTTCACTGTCATTTATAAACCAACTTTAATATCATTTTTCTTACTTTGACTATAGTCTTTATAATCAAAAGTCAACCTCTTTTAATCGGTCTAGCTGATTGGTTTTAATTATTAGTATTATTTCATTTTATGATTCCCTGGGTTCAACATGTTGGGCCTCTTTTGGCCTAATATAACACAACATATGCACTTGTATTTCGCGTGCACAATTTAGGCGTGTCAAGTCTTTGGCGCCATTTTCAGGAATCAGCAACACCAGTGCTAAAAGTGTTGAGACCGACCACTCTAGGTCATTATTTGTTTATTTTTTTATTTTTATTTTAAATATTTATAAATATTTTTGTTTCATCACTAAAATTTTGTGTTCTTATAATGAAAAATAAATTTTTAGGTACTAGTGTATGGTCCATACTTGGACCAATGATTGCATAGGCCCAACTTCATTCTCTATAGATCATGAGGACATTTTTCAAAGAGCACATGAGTTCCTAGAATCATCTGAGATGATGATCTACAATACACCATCACTATTATAATAGGAACAATCTGTAGAAAAGTTTGATATGGGAAGATTAGGTGGATGATGTGCAGGATTTTGATGAGGACGAGATAATCTTGGGTAAAATTAAAGTGACTTTGGTAACAACTCAATTAGGACCTAATAGACACTAGGACATGAATGTAGGCAACTACAAAATTGATACAGGGCTTATAACATTGATTAAATCATAGGAATTCCATGTACACAACATGGAGGATCCGATGCAGCATATAAACAACTACATATATAGTCGTGATATGTTGAAGCTTGATAGGGTTCCATCTATCAAAATCTACTTGAAATTATTTTCATATTCTTTGGAATATGACGAAAAAGTATGCTTTCTCATCCTACCTTTTGATTCAATAGATTCATGGGATGATATGATTGATGCCTTCTTTGGGACGTACTTTCAACCACAGAAGATGAATGAGTTGGTAGCAATATCCATAGTTTTAAGCAACATGCAAAAGAATCCTACTTTGAAGCATGGGAAAGGTTACAAAACATGTTGAGGAAAGTGCATCATCGCTGGATAGACATTTTGTCTAGGAAAAGACGTTTTATTATGTCTTTCATAAAAGGGAGAGAACTACTCTCCATAATACAGGATTAGAATTCTTGCTTATTAATACATCATTTGATATTCTAATTAACATGGCTAGGAAGCAGTCTTCGGTAGTGAACTGAACAACCTATAATAGAAAGAAGTGTCATAGAGTCATGGGAAGTCATTGAACTTAAAGCTCATATGTCACAACTGACCAATGATCTAGAGAAGAAGGTTAGCACCTCACTTGGATATGAGGAAGAGTAGTGTGTATACTTCTAGAAGTCAAATAATAGTGGAAGAAATGAGTGCTCATAGTGCATGTTTCAAATTCTCTTAGAAGGAAATAAAGAACTTTTAAAAGGATTCTTCACACCACAATAACCTCCACTTTTGCAAGCAAACATTACACAAAAAAATCAGAGAGAAAGAGTCCCTAGTAGAGTTAACAAGTTATGTGTGGTAAATTCATGACCAAGGATGAAGCATATTTGGACCAAGCACATAGGAATAAGTATAATCAAGGAGACCAAGTGCGTAGTCTGAAAACTCAAACCACTCAAATAGAATTCAACTTGGCAACACAGAAGAATCCTCATTAGTGAGGACTTCTAGGAAATCCTTGTTTGTATGTTTGCAAACGAGCCAATGGTATGATGACTGTAATGGCATATCTTGAAAATATTTGATTAATAATAAATTCAACCTTCAAATTTATTCTATTTTATTCAGTTATGAGATGATGATGAAACATAATGAATGTCTAAAGAAGGATATTACTCAATGATGTATGCCTTCAGGTTGAGGACGTAAATAATGAGATCATACGGATGTCAAGTGTAGATACATTATTATTATGTCTCTAGTCAGTTGTTATTATGGAAGCTAACAAACAACAATAACACATAAGATTAGAGTGTACGTTGGTTGGTGATAGAATTTTATTAGTCATGATATATGATATTAAACCAAATAAATAGATAGTTGTTGGAGAACAGTGTATTGGACAGACCCACCTTGAGAGTTTCACATGTAAACCATGATTGGTAGTCAGAATCATTTCTCATAGTGATGGTGATGGTTGTGGTTCTTAGACCTAAAATCACTACACTCATAACATGTCATTTATTGTATTTACACATCATCCACCCTAACCTTGAATAAGGGTTGCCATAAAGGTGGTTTTTGGGTGCATCATAACACGTGGAGATGATTGTGCGTAATGTAGATGGGATTTGTCCCTCCTATAGAAGTTTGATATCCAGGACACTTGGTAAGAGAGACTGAGAAAAGCATGTGCATGTACATCTGAACAATATGTGATAGTGAATTCACATATATCTCAGAAAATCTGCTCTAGTTCAAGGAACATGAATTGAATGTTGAGAGGATGACTATTCCATGACGTTCAAGGAACATGAATTGAATGTTAAGTTCAATCTAGATATCAGTGAAAAAGGAATTATACAATCACTATAACTCCAATCACATATTGTAGGTTGAAATTGTTCTCCAATTTTCCAACTATTTGGGTAGCAATGATGTCTTACTAGATACCAATCATTTCTTATAATGTCATAAACTAGTTATGAAAAACTCACTGCCAATGTAACTTGGAACCTATAGGGTCACACACATAGGATAAACTTGGAATAAGTACTTTATTCTTGAATACAGTTTAAACTTGAATACTAAAGAATAAAGTATTCAATTTGAACAACAATGGTTGAAATTTGATTAAGTAGACTGTCAACCAACCAGTTTAAGTGTTAAATTTATCAAATGAAGTGTTAGGTCAATTGAACCAGCATTGAAAATCTTGTCCATGAGATGACTGGTTCATGGAGTGAGATGATCAACTTAGGTCCATGAACCCACCAATTCAGGTTGTTAACCAACTGTGTGGATAATCAATTCGATTGGATCAAGGATTATTGTTGACATCATGTTGAGCATTAATTGAATATTAATTTCCAATACAATTGTGATTTGGAAACACATTGAAATGACTAGTTCAATGGTTGAACTGATCTGCTCACATGCCAACCAATCGGTTAACCACTAAACTAATCATTTTCTCATTTGCAAGTTAAGAAAATTCATGAAATCCTATCCCCTTTGACTCCCACTCTAACTAGAAATCATGACCCTGACCTTGCTATCAATAGAGGGGTAGTTGAGACATTGTAGAGACACATAATCTTCTCTAACAATTATTGTCTTCTCAGGTCATGCTAACTGAGATAACATCAACAAGTCCTACCCATAAAAGGGGAAGGGAGAGACAATTGTAGGAGAGAAAGTCAGTGCTAGCACACAAACTACAAGGAAGAACACCTTCTTGTCCGTTCATCTAGAATGATAGGAGTTCCATGTGGTTTGTATGGACTACTATAGAGGTGATGAGATTATTGTCTGTCACTAGGAGGATGAGGTCAACTGTTGTCTATGATGATCAACCAGGAGATTGACGATATCCAAAATCAACTTGAAGATAGGAGCATGCTACTACAAGGGGATTGTCATTGGATTAGCTCGAGGATTAGGTTTAAGCTTGATAACTATTCTTCCCATTACCCAGTTGTTGGAACGATTAACTATTTAAAGGGGAATATAGAAGTTACAATTTTATTTTATTTCCATATTTGATTCCATATTTACCTACAGTGGTATCAGAGTCATGTCAATTTAATATGTTTTGGGATTTAATCGATATGATTGGATTTTGGTTTTCATCATTTATTTATTTCAAACGACGTGAATACATAAAATGATTGGTGTGCATATCCGATAAAATACCACATATGATCACATACAATCCCAACTAATATATATATAAGATATATATGCAATTTATGTGTGTCATCCTAAAATTTGATTTTTTTGGTGCTTGTGTAGCATGGTTATGGCCAATAACCCTAGTTGTATGTGCTATGTTGGTTGTGGTTGTTTATTCCTATTTAATCTAAATTTTTGTACTGAGCCTCTATCTTCTTTTCTATATGTAAAACTATTATTCTCTCCCTCATATGCTCCCCTCAAATGTAACTCGGGGTTTCCCTATTACCATGTTTTATGTTTAATAAAATTGGGATAGTTTAATTCTTATTATGATGAGGAAGACATTCAACACCAGATGAACAACCTGTTTTAGAAGACAAGTTGATGGTTGGAGGACTGGGGGGACAGAAGACAAGAGGAGCCGAAATGAATGGTCGGTGGCCCAATCGAGTGTCTGGAGGTGTCCAGAAATCATTTGGACCAATCTATGAGATTATGTGGGTCAATGAAAGGTAGATGTAATATTGTGAGATGTGTCTGACCTTGTGGGACTAACTATATTTGATGCTAGAGAATATCCCTAAAGAGCCTATTGGGTGGTTGATCCGAAAAACCAACTAGACAACCGACCAAGAGATGAGTCGACGGTTCAAGAGTTAAACCAATAAACTAAGATTGGTTTGAGCACATATCTTCATCAACAGAAAGTTGTTTCATGTGGCGTAGACCTTAGGTGGTAGTAATTTCTTGTGGTTCTAAGAAATTACAATAGTATTGTCATAACCATCACTTATGTTTTAATTGCATGCTTTTGTTTATGGGATATAGCATGTATTTGATACTTACTATGTGTAAGTGGTGACTCGATATATATATATATATATATATATATATATATATATATATATATATATATATATATATATATATATAATGTATGTATGTATGTATGTATATAAAATATCTCAATCAAACATATTAAACCATGTAAAGCTTGATCGACTATGCATGGGAACGCCAAGCACGGTGTGTTGTCCATCTCATGGAAGTGTGATGGTAATTATGTGGGCCTCCTAAGTAGGGTGCATTACTATCGTGTTGGCTATTGGGTTAGACTTAACTAAGTGATCTTAATGAGACTAAGCATTTAGAATCATGAAAATGACTATGAATAAGAGTTGTGCATACCATCTATCCAAGAACTGTATAAGATGCAATTGGCAAAAGTTGCCTACCTTAATGACTGATTATGGACGCTAGCGTTGGTTGGGTAATAACTTAATTATTTTGGGTCTTGGATCACTAGAAGGTTGTATGCTGCAATCTTCTAGATTTATATGTAAGGAGTGGAAACTGAGAGGGAATCCACTCCCTACTAAATTATTAGAAATGGAAGCATCTCATATATCAAACACCACTATAAATATTTTGTAAAGGGATGATAACCAATTTATCAAAATGTATGTATCATGTTACCAAATGTAGAAGTAGAATACAAGATATCTAATTGTTCTAGAATTTGATGTTATCACTATACTTCATGATGTAGGGTGATGCATATGAAAACAAACACATAGGATCAACAGAGGGTTATCAAAACTATATCAGGTCAATCTCCCAAGCATCAACTCTATATGCTAGATCCATATCTGCATGTAATGTCTTCTATGTCCTACTCCTGGGGTTGTGCTACCTCTGGGTGGGTTGAAAAGCAACACCCAGGAGGAGTAAAACAACAGGAAATTACATTAGCAAAAAGTAGAGTATGTGTAGTAATTAACAATTAGGAACTACTTTAGAAAGTTCAATAGAATAACATCAAAATAAGGGATGTTCAAGAGAAATAAGTTTCAAGGGAAATATAATGTCAAGAGATGAGGCATCTCTAACTAAAGAATATCAAGTAGGGAGTCTTGCCTTTAAAAAAATTCTATTAACAATATCAAAAAATAAATTGTGCATGTAACAAACTAAGACTAAAATCATTTCGAGAAGGGTTGAGGCACCATTGGATCTCAACCTAAAATTAATAGTGGGTGGATATAGAACATCCTAGGCTAAAGAGAAAACCTCTATAAATAATGGGTGGAAAAGAACACCCTGGGTGGAGATAGAACACCCCTGTATATATGGTTGTACACATGTACCACCCTAGAAATAAAGATAGTCTAAGAAAGCATGTAAATAGGGAAAGGCAAGTATAAGTTGATTCCATATGAAATAATAGGATGAGAACATATAAAATAAATCATGTGGGTCAGAGGACCCATAAGCATTCTCCAATAAAATAAATCATGTGGTGATTTTGGATATTGACATGAATATCAATATATGAAAGAATAATAGAAACCAAGGTAGCACGATCAAGTGGTGGAGTCTTAAAGGAGAAAATAAATTGACTTTTCATGATAAACTAATCAAGGAGGGAACTTGGAGTTTGATATTAATACTACGTGATAGAGCTCTTACATAAAAAAATTGCAAGGGAGGTTTTGGGGGATTCTAAAGGTTATGGGCCTCCATGAAAAGAGACTTGGTAGTGGAATGATGAAGTACAGAAGGTTATTAAACTAAAAAGGGAGATCTATAGGAGCTTGTCCCAGAGATACAAGCAAGAAAAGAAAGAAGCTAAATAGGTTATTCAGGAGGCAAGGTCTAGATACTTTAATGATATTTTAATAAAGTTGGACATGAGAGAAGGGGAACAAGATATATATCTAATTTTCCCTATTCCCTTTAGTTTCTTTAGGTGTTTTAGGTGTTATGGAGGTTTGCCCTTTTTTTTGCAATCCAGTGTCAAATGTGTAAGAAATAGATAGAAATGGTTTTTTATATGGACATGTGTGCGTTAATAATTTCATTTCATATATATATATATATATATATATATATATATATATATATATATAATGTCTCTTATAAGAGAAAGGAAAGGAAGAGACTTGAGTCAAGTAAATGCATTAAGAATGAAGATGGTAGAGTGTTGGTGAAGGATGATGATATCAAGAAACAATGGAGATATTACTTCCATAAGATTTTCAATGGAAATACTAAAAATAATGTAAGGACTCATGTGAGATGAATACAAGAGATGTCATTTACACATGATGAGTTTCACTATTTGAGGTTTAGAATTGTTTTAAAAATATGAAAATGAAAATGGCATGCAGACCATATGGTATTCCCATTGATGTATGGAAGACCATGGGGGATGAAGGAGTTATGTGGTTAACAAATATCTTTAATAAGATCATGAAGACAAAGAAAATGAAACATCAATGGATAAATAGTACTATAGTCCCCATCTATAAGATCAAAGATGATGTTGAGAGATGCACAAACTACAGAGGTATCAAGTTGATGAGTCAAACAGTGAGGCTTTAGGAGAGGATTATTGAGTAGAGGCTAAGATCTATAACACAAATATCATATAATCAAGTTGGTTTCATCAGAATATGAATAATAGATTCTATCTTTCTTATAATGAGGATTATGGAGAAGTATAGAGAAAGCAAAAGAGATCTTCATATGGTTTTTATTAATTTCGAA
The DNA here is from genome assembly GCA_963693085.1 of Alisma plantago-aquatica. NCBI lineage: Eukaryota > Viridiplantae > Streptophyta > Magnoliopsida > Alismatales > Alismataceae > Alisma > Alisma plantago-aquatica. The sequence goes on along the minus strand of OY856412.1, from coordinate 204,712,834 downwards.
AAGGCTTATAATTGAGTACCCATGGAAGTGTTGTAGATGGTTTTAAAGAAAAAGGGTGTGACAATCCAATGCACTGACTTTACAAAAGATATGTATGATAACTCTACTACAAATGTGAAGACTCCTTTGGAGAGACACCAACTTTTCCTATCACAGTTGGGGTACACCAAGGATCCACACTCATCCCATATTTGTTCATTCTTGTTATGGATGAGTTGATAAAGAATGTTTAGGATGATATTCCTTGGTGTATGTTATTATTTGATGATATTTTATTGATTGATGAAACTAAAGATGGATTAAATGCTAAAGTTGAACTTTGGAGAAAGGAATTGGAATCAAATGGATGGATAATTAGTAGGAGCAAAACTTCGTATATGCATTGCAATTTCAGCCAATCTCATAGTGTGAATGGTGGAGCCAAGTTGGATGGAGTAGACATACTAAAATGTGATAAATTTTGTTACTCGAGTTCTATAATTCAAATAGATGGGGATGTACAAAATGATGTTTGTCACATGATCACTGTAGGATGGTTGAAATGGAGGAGTGCAACTAGAGTATTATGTGATCAGAAGATTCATCTCAGACTAGTAAGAAAGTTTTATAGAACAGCTATACGGTCAGCCATGATCTATGAGAGTGAATGTTGGGATGTGAAGAAACAAGGTCTCAAGAAGATGAATGTGGATGAAATGTGTATACTTAGATGGATGCATGCGAAGACAAGAAAAGACCACTTAAGAAATGACTATATCAAGAATAAAGTGGGGGACGATCATTGAGGGAAAGTTGCATGAGGGCCGCCTCAGATTCTATGGACATGTGCAACACTGAATGAATACTACACCTGTATGAAGTAATGATATTAATTCAAGCACAATTAATGGAAGAAGAGGAAGGCCTAAATAAACATGGGAAGACTTATAAAGAGAGATTTGGAATCTCCACATCTCGACCAGAATATGATCCATGATAGAGAGGAATGGAAATGCAAGATCCATGTAGTCAACTCCAACATAGTTGGGATTGAGGCTTAGATGATTATGATGATGATAATAATGATGAAAAAGAGAATATAGCCTTCCGCCTCATATGGGTAATTAATCTTGGTCCTAGGAGTAGTGCCTAAATAATAGAAAAGATGCAAATACCTTAGTTGAAAGCCTAAATATCCAATACAATAGAAGATCATGGTAAGGGACGCACCAACCTATGTTCATTATATATTATTAGAATCTTAATATTTCATTTTTATTTTTATTTCTCTAATTAACTAAACTCTTAGTGAATTAAAACTATCGCAAGGGAACACTAACCAGACTGATGCTAAAACTTTTGATCGATACCTCTTCCAATTTCCCTTTTTGTGGAAGGTTGTATCTTTAACAGGTTGGGTTGAAACTAGCCTTAGCCAAATAGACTCCTGATATTCTCCAATCACAAACAAGGCTGACCATTGACTAGTCATGTGGAGTAAGATTTTGTACTCTTGATTGTTGTTGATGATGTTCCATGCTTCTTTGGGAAAGAGGGCATCGTGGTGGTAGGATATGTTGTTTGATGGTCTTGGTGGAAGGGAATAATAGGGAAGGGAGAAGAGAAGAGGAAATTGTGAGGAACCTTCTGCTTAGCATCGACTTAAGTAGGGTCTCAGATAGGAAAAGGAGGAGATAGCTTTTATAGACCAAGAATAAGAGTCAAAGGTTTTTGTCTGATTGGTTTATATTTGTAGATATAAAATTTAGTACAAAATATTACCAACTAAATAAGGAATTTTCCCTTGTATACTAGTATTTTAATCATTTATTATATGTTTTATTGAAAGAAACAAACAATAACTAAACACAGTAAATTTGACATGTAGTCTAATTATGATGTGTATAATAGAAAGTTAGTGTGTCTTTCTTATTTGGAAACTATTCAATAAGTCATTTAATATATTTGTGTCCTTTTAGCATTATCACGATAATTTATTTTATAATTATTTTATAATTTATTATGGAAACTTAGAATTATCCAATCAACATGGAATATCATAAATAGAGAAACTAATATAATAGAAATCCAATTTTGGAATTATTTCTTATTTCAAGATTGTTTCATAGAATGTTTAATATATAAAGATTGGTGTTTTTGTAAATAAATATGATCATAATGAATAGTTTGTTGCTATATTTGGTTTATATAATCTTGCAAAAATTATCTAACCATTAGGGAAATATATTTTTTATAATTCATTAAATACATTTATCAAGAAGTTTTTTCCATTTAGTATGTGTAACACAAACTTCTTTTAAGGAAAATATGTCTACGTAACTAATGTAAAATAGATTCTAATCTTTGATTTCTGATCTCCCAAAAACTATTATAGACTTACATATCAACAATTTGATTCTAATAATAAATTATAAGAGAAACCTGTGAAGATATTCATAGTATTTGTAGTATAGCATTTTTGTTAAATTTTTATTAAATTAAAATAATGATGATGAGATTACCAAATGACAATTTTCCATTTTAAAAAAATTGTTGAGGGAAGTGGTAAATTGTTCTTAAGAAAAGTGTAAGAAACATTGTTATTCATTCATTTATTAGATTTGTTTTATGTTCTATTATCAATAGAATGTAAACTTCATAATGGGAGTCAACTTCCATTATGGTAATAATTCTACCTACATGCCATTTATATATAAGAGAGAGATGTCAAGTTATATTTTTTGTGAAATGCATATATTGTATTAAATGGGATAATGTCATTAAACTCCATATACAATCACCAATTTTGGAAATGATAATTTTATTGGAATTCTTTTACGAAGAACAATTTCACAAATTTACTGCAAATGATGCACTCGTTTCTGTAAAGCCATTTGTTAGTCAAAGACAAGACAAATTGTCACATTAAAATTTAATTAGATGTTTATACTTGACACTAATTCATATATATGTATATCACAATATATATTGTTACACGACCTGTAAGTATTACCGAGTTTGTTTATTAAATCATGACATAATTGTATAAATAAATTTTATAAAGTAAAAACTAATTTTACCTATATTGTCACATGTCACTCCAAACCAAAACAAAATTTCGATTGTTTTTCATTCAAATATATACTTAAAATTTTATTATATATCTTCTAAGAAATAGCGATTTAAGTTTCCCAACAAAGGTTAATTTTCTCATCAAAAGAAATCAACTTCTATGGCAAATAAAAAGGAGTACTTTTCTCGCTAGATTCTACTTTTGAAGTCATTTATTGTATCATTTAATATGATGGAGTTCAAATTACAGTTTTTCTTCCTTAATAAAATTCAGGCATCTAGAATTATTCAAAAATATGAAACTTAACCTAAAAGTAAATTCAAACATGAGGATTATGATTTAATAATTAAATTTCCCTATTGGGGTTATTTAACATGTTATTTAATGTTTACAGCTTTAAATTACATCCCTCTCCTAAACTACACTAGGATAGATTAGTTTCTCCAAATAAGATGAAAATTCACAAATAAACTAATTTTTGTCTATAGATTTTGAATATTTGGTTTATTTCCAACTTTCAAGACTTTCCGTAATTTATTTAATATTTTGGCTCTTATTTCTATTTTGTTTTCCAAATAGAATTAAGATAGTTTTCATTATGCAAATAATGTGAAACTTAGATCAAAGGCAATTGGGACCCAAAGAACACAATTTCACTATTATAATTTTATTTTCATATTTCCTTTTATAAGTTATGGCACCATTAGTATTTTTGACACATTAGCATTGTTTTTAACAAAATATTATATCTTTGTTATCAACACTTACTTAATGGAGCTCTAGTAATCTCATATTGTTACAAAAAGACTTATATATTCTTATTATGCATAAAAATCCACCTTTAACTCAATTAACATATTTCATTTATATATTCATTTTTAATTAATGCAATTTCATGTGAAAATTCCAAATTTTCATTTTAACACTTGTATCATATTTTCCTCCATTATGTTAGCAAAGGAAATGTATGCAATATATTTCATGAATTCACATTCATATTAGCATATATTTAAATTATTATGTAAATGTCTTTTAACTTTATCCTTGTTTGGCATCTAAAGAATAAACCTCATTAACTTCCTAATCATGGAATAGGGTAGGAATCTAGGTTTTGGTTTGCTACAACACTCCACCCTTAAAAGGATTTCATCCTCAAAATCTAACCAACCACCTATATTCCACCCCTTATAAAGGTTTGACCTAATAATTCAAGCTAAACAACATCAAAATACTATGGTCACGTAAGCATCTTTTAGTTGTGAAATATTTTTTAGGTGTTTATGTTGTTCATGCATCCAACTAACAATTCAAAACTATCCAAGGTTGAATTTTAGGTCCTTATGTAACTAACCTTAAAACCTTAAGGTTTTCATGAACATGCAAAAAGTCATAGGTTACAAAGGGTAGGTTTTTAACTAAAACTTTTATTAGAAAACATATCTTCCTCGTCGTCACTTCATGCAAAAACAAGGGTCTAGGGTATCTTTTATAGGGTAAACATCCTAAGGGAGACAAGATTGAAATAGTTAGATAACCGATAGATAATGTATGTAATATCATATTATAAGGAGTGGGACCCAAGAGAGGATCCACTCCCTACTAAATTTAAAAAAGGAAACATCCTATACATGAAACACCACTATAAATTTCTCACAAAAGGCATGATAACCAATTTATTCAAATTGTATGTATCTTGATACCAAATATAGAAGTATAATGCAAGATGCCTAACTATTACAAAGCTTGATATTGTCAATATACTTCACCAAGTAGGGTGATACATATGAAAACAAACACATAAGATCAGTATAGGTTATCTAAATTATATCAAGTTTGTCTCCCAAGCATCAACTCCTTATTCTAGATCCACATCTGCATGTAATGTCTTATGTCCTATGCCTAGAGTTATGCTACCTCAGTGTGGGTTGAAAAAAATCCAAGGAAGAGTAAAAAAAAAAAAGGATGTCAGCAAAAAGTAGAGTATGTGCAGTAAATAACAATTAGGCACTACTTTAGAAAGTTCAATAGAAGAACATCAAAATAAGGGATGTTCAAGAGAAAAAAGTTCCAAGAGAAATATCAAGTCAAGAGATGAGGCATGTCTAACTAAAGAATATCAATAGAGTCTTTCCTATAAAAAAAGTCCATTAACAATGTCAAAAAATAAATTCTGCATGTAATGAACAAAGACTAAAATCATTCCAAGAAGGGAAAAATTAATAATGAGTGGAGATAGCACACCCTAGGTGGAAAAACACACTTCTATAAATAATGGGTGGACAAGCACACCCTAGGTATTGATAGAACACCTTTGTATATATAGTTATACACATGTACCACAACAAGAAATAAACATAGTCTAAACATGCACATTAATAGGAAAAGCAAGTATAAGTTTATTCCATATGAAATACTAGGATCATAACATCCAAAATAAATCATGTGAGGTCAGAGGAACCATAAGCATTATCCAAGAAAATAAGGATTTCATAATAATGAAAAAGAGAATGCAATGTAGCCTAGTCTGGTTCTGAGGAGGAGTGGGACTGTGAAAGCTGCAACAAAGGGAAAGGAGCATGCCTCATATGGAAAACTAATTATGGTCATAGTAGTGGTGCCTAAATAATAGAAAAGATGCACATACCTTAGTTTAAAGCCTAAATTTCCGATACAACACAAGATTATGATAAGGGACACACCAACCTATATTCATTATATATTATTAGGATCTCAATGTTTCATTCCTCTTTTTATTTCTCTACTTAACTGAAGTCTTAGTAAATTCAAACTATGGCAAAGGAAAATTGACCTACTGCCTTCGATACTAAGGCATCTATCTCTAACAAGTTGTGTTGAAACTAGCATTAGCCAAATAGACTCTTGATATGCTTTAGTCACAAACAAGGTTAACCATCGACTAGTCACATAGAGTAAGATCTGTGTACTCTTGATTGTTGTTGATGAGGTTCCATGATTCTTTGGGAAAGAGGGCATCGTGGTTGTAGGAGATGTCGCTTCATGGTAATGGTGGAGGGGAAGAATAGGGAAGGGAGAAGAGAAGAGGAAATCACGAGCAACCTTCTAGATAGCACTGACTTAAATAGGGTCGCGGATAGAGAAAATAGGTGAGAGATTTTATAGACCAAGAATAAGAGTCAAAGGTTGTTGTCTGATTGGTTTCTTTTTGCAGACATAAAATTTAGTATAATAGGAAATCTTTAGGAAAACACAACCCACCTAAAGAAACGATTTCCTCTTATGTACTAGTATGCTAATCCTTTACTTTATATTTTATTTAATGACACAAACATTAATAAAACAAAGTAAATTTGACATGTAGTCTAATTATGATGTGTATAGTACAAAGTTAATCTGTCTTCTTGTTTGGAAACTATTTAATAATTCATTTAATCTATTTATGTCCTTTCATCATTATCAACATAATTTATTTTATAATGTATTTATGGAAACTTAGAATTATTGAATTGACATGGAATATCATAAATAGAGAAACTAATATAATTAAAATCCAAATTTGGCATTATTTCTTATTTTTAGATTGTTTAGTGGAATGCTTAATATATAAAGATTTTTTAGTGTTTTTGTAAATAAATATTATCATAATGTATATTTCATTGCTATATTTGGTTTATATGATCTTTTAGAAATTATCTACTCATGAGAGAAATATTTTTTTTATATTTCTTTAAATACATATAGTCATGCTTATTTTCCCATTAAGTATGCGTAACACGATTTTCTTTTAAGGAAAAGGCATCCATGTAATTAATGTAAATATAGATTCTAATTTTTTATTTCCAATCTTCCCAAAACTATTGTAGACTTGCATATCACGAATTTGATTATAAACATAAATTATAAGATAAACATGTGAAGATATTCATGACAGTTATTGCATAGAATTTTTATAAAAAAATTCTTAAATCAAAATAATGATGATGAGATTAACAAATTTATGATTTTTCATTTTCAAATAATTGCAGAGGGAAGTGGTTAATTGTTCTTAAGAAAAATGTACAAACAATATTGTTATAATTTTTCAATTGGAATTCATTCATTTATTAGATGTGTTTTATGTTGCGACATATTCTCAATGGAATTTATACTTCATAATGGGAGTCTCCATTATGGTATGCTAGGGAGGATAATTCTACCTACATGACATTTATATAAAAGAAAGAGATACCAAATTACATTTCTTTTGTGAAATGTATATATTGTATTAAATGGAACAATGTCATTAAATTCCATATCAATAACCATTTTTAGAAATGGGAATTTTATTGGAATTATTTTATGATGAAAATGATGTACTAGTTTCTGTAAAGCCATTTATTAGTCAAAGACAAGACAAATTACTATCAAGAACGAATTAATCCCCTTTTTCTTATTTCTTTTTCTTTTCTTTTTTAGAGTAACCTCTTATCAGAAACAAGAATAGGAACAAAAGAAATAATGGAATGTAGAATGAATAAAAAAAGGTTTAGGCATTTTTTTAACATTAATTCATATATATGTATATCACAATATATATTGTTGCATGCCTTGTAAGTATTCTTAGGTTGTTTACTGAATCATGACATAATTGTATAAATACATTTTATAAAGTGGAAACTAAGTTTACTTATATTGTTACATGCTACTCAAAACCACAAAAAAAAATTATATTTCTAATCATACATTTATCTACTTAAACTTTTATTATAATTTTTCTAAAAAATAACAATTTAAGTTTCCCAACAAAGGTTAATTTTTACATCAAAAGAAATCAATTTCTATGGCCAATAAAAAGAAGAAAATTACTTTACTCACTATATTCCACTTTTGAAGTCATTTATTATATCATTTAATATATTGGAGTTCAACTTTCATTTTCCTTCCTTAATAAAATTAAGGCATATAGAACTGTTCAAAAATACTAAACTTAGCCTATAAGTAGATTCAAACATGAGATTATGATTTTATAATTAATTTTCCCTTTTGGGGTTATTTAACATGTTATTTAATATTTTGGGCTTTACTTTACATTCTCTCTCCTAAACTACACTATGATAGATTAGTTTGTCCAAATAGTACAAAAATGCACACATAAACCAAATTTTGGTAGGAAGATTTTGAATTTGAGGTTTATTTCCAACTTTAAAGATTTTTTAGTAATTTATTTTAATATTTTATCTCTTATCATATTTTCTTTTCCAAATAGAATTAAGATGTTTATCATTATGAAAATAATCTAAAACTTGGCTCCCAAGGCAATTGGGACCCAAAGAACACAATTTCACTACTATATTTCTTTTTTTGAGATTTCCTTTTATGAGTTATGACACCATTAGAATTTTTGACACCTTAGCATTGTTTTCATCAAAAAATTATATCTTTATTATCAACACTTAATGGAGTTCTTGTAACTTCATATTGATACAAAAAGACTTACATAATCTTATTTTGCACAAAAATGCACCTTTTACTCAATTAACATATTTAATTATATATTCCTTTTTGCTATTTATGATTGCACATGAAAATTACAAATTGTCATCTTAACACATGTATTAATTATATTTCCCTATATTATGTGAGTAATGGAAATGTCTGTAATATATTTCATGAATTAAATTTCACATTAGCATATATTTAAATTATTGTGTAAATATATTTTAATTTTATCCTTATTTGGTCACATCTAAAGAATAAACCTCACTAGCTTTCTAATCATGGAATAGGGTAGGATTCTAGGTTTAGGTTCGTTACATGATATGTGAGGGCTATAAATTTGACCAAAATAGTGGGAGTGATAATTAATTAAAGGCCTAATTAAACATCATCAATATTTATTTCAATTAAATCAAATCCAAAATGTTTTCACAAATTGTGAATTGCTCTTGTAGAATCAAATGGAAACCAATAATACATTTTCTGTGAAATTTTTCCTTGAGAAGGACCAGTTAAATGGAATAATTTCCATGACCGATTCATCACATTGAGAATTGTTCTCATATAGGAGTGAAAGCTCTGTGTCCTAGAGACACCAGGCCAGATGAACTTGCTCCCACTGCACCTAAGACTGAAAGGGATGGTTACAAGAAGTATACTAAGGATGTCATTGATGTTAAATCCCTAATGTTGTGCTCAATGAACTGTGATTTTAGAGATAGCATGAGAATATGGATTCTATTAAGATGGAAACACATCTTAATTAATGTACCAACATTAGGCAAGACATGAGAGATATGATGTCTCCAGGGCATTGTTCAAATGTAACATGGAAGAAGGAGATCCAGTAGGTCCTCATGTTCTCAAGTTCATTAGGCATGTTGAGAACCTTGCTACACTAGGACTTACCTTGGATCAAGAGTTAGCCACTAATGTAATTCTGTATCCACTACTAGAGTCGTACAGTCATTTTGTCATGAACAACAACAAGAATGACTTTTACAAATTGTTGACACAGTTACTTGGCATGTTGAGAATAGTTGAGGCACAAATGAAGAAAGATAAGCCCAAGTTTGTGATGATGATCATCAAATCAAGAGGGAAGTCTAAGGGAATAGGAAAAGCTAAGAAAAGTTCTAAATCTAGCCAAGAGTCCAAGTCTTCTGCACTGAAAGTAAAGGAAGGAGTGAATAAGGGAGGCAACTGTCACCAGCCTGGACACTGGAAAAGGAATTGTGCTCTCTACCTAGAGGAACTAAAGAAGAATAAGGAGGGGATAAGATCTCCACTTCAGGTATATACGTTATGAGACAAATTTGACTACTTCTTCATATTGGGTACTTGATATCAGATGTAGGTCTCATATACATTTGAATGTGTAGGATCTAAATAGAAGTAAGCCTTTACAAAAGGGTGAGGTTGGACTGTGCGTTGCAAATGGAACATGAGTTTTTTTTAATGTAGTCAGAACCTATAATTTATCTCTACCCACAAGGTTTATAGTAGAGTTAATGAACTACTATTTCATATATGCCAATAATAGAAACATTTTACTTTTTGTATCTTTTATGGACAAGGTTGAACATGGAAATCACATCAAGTATAGTCAATGTTCTAATTTAAAAGGATGAAATATTTTAAGGTAGTTTCCCAAATGTCTGATGGTCTTTGTATGTAGATCCAAAGATGAATGTTTATAATGTAAATTCCAAAAGATTATAACTTGATAAATCAAACATTGAATACCTATAGCATTGTCATCTAGAGCACATATATAAGAAATACATTTCTAGGATCCATATTGTCTAGACTCTTTTGGTTATTGAACCAGTAGAGACATGCAATCTTATTTATTTGCAACATTACAAACGCACTTTTCATTAGATGTTGTGGGAAAGAAAGTTTTCTATTAGGGATTGTACATATTGATGTATGTAGATCTTTTTTGAATAAATGTTGGAGGTAATTATTAGTACCTCATTATATTTACTAACGATATCAGTAGATATAGTAATTTGTATTTAGTGAAATACAAAATGAATATTTTGAAATGTTCAAGAAGATCATGCATTAAGTAACCAACTTGGTAAAAATATTTATATACTTTGATATGATCGATGTTGAAATATTTTAAACCAAGAGTTAAGGACCTTATAAAAATAGTGATAGTGTATCACAATGAAATCTACTTGAAACATGATGATGTATCATAAAGAAGGAATTACACTGTATTAAATCATGGTATAATTATCAATATGTCTAGCTAATCTTCCAATTTCCTTTTGGGTACATGCTTTACACAAACAATGTACCATCTAAAATGGTTTAAAAGACACCACATGAGATATGGCATGGAAGGTGTCGCGATATGTATTTTATAAACATTAGGATCAAAAGTCCATTTAAGAACATAGTTTCTTGAAAAGATTTATCCACAAATCACATAAATGTTAGTTTGTTGAATTCTACTTTTATCCCAAATCCAATAGCAAAATTGTATGTTACCAAGATGGTTGAATAATTAGGAGGAATTTAATTCCAAAGGAAATAGTGTGAGAATAGTAGAACTCAAAAACTTTGAGACCAACAAGAAAATATTGAACCTAAAATGGTACAGTATGAACAAGGAGAATCACAACTATTTGTGGAATCTCAAGTTCCTTATGTAACACTAAACCTCACAGTTCTAGTAGAACATGTGTTGACCTTGAAATATTTTGATATCTTCTTACTCGGATTGACAATATGGTCATAGATAATGAGCCAAAAATTTACCTAGAAAGTATTGAGGCTCTAGAATCTAAGAAATGGCTTGAAGCCATGGGATCAATAATGGATTCCATGTACACCAACAAGGTATGACCTTCATGGATCCACTTGAAGGGGTAAAACCTATAGGGTGAAATTAGGTCTTGAAGAAGAACATCAAGATGGATAGTAATGTACAAACCAATAAGAGCAAATCGGTTTCAAATTGTTTCAAACAAGTTCAAGGTGTTGAGCATGATGAAATCTCTTCACCCAACTGCCATGGTTTAATCCATAAGGATCATGCTTTTCATTACATATTATTACGACTATGATATTTGGCATATGCATAATACAATTGTATTCCTTAATAGTAAATTAAGAGGATGTGTACATGAGACATCCTAAAGGTTTTATAAATTTATTATAAGATACAAAGGCCAATCAATGGGATTGAAGAAAGCATCTCAGAGCTGGAATCTTCAATTTGACGGGAAAGCCAAAGAGTTTGACTTTAGTCAAATGAAGATGAAATATGTGATTGAAAAATATTTGGTGGGAGTGTATTTATATTCAAAATAATGATGGGGAATAAAAACCTTATATTACCTGGCAAGGAAAGTACCTTTTGTATGAAGGATTTAGGCAAAGCGTCCTATGTGATAGGAATTGAGATCTATAGAGATAAATCTTGAAATCTTCTTGACCTAAGTAAGAGCACATTCTTTGGAAAGATGTTGAAGAGGGTTAGCATGCAAGACTCAATGAAAGAAAATATGTTTGTGTTCTATGGGATTAGTCTCTCAAGAACCCAATGTTCTGATTCTTGAAAAGAATGGAAAAACATGAGTAAGATGCCATCTGAATTTGTAGTTGGATCCATCATGTAAAAATATATTGTACTCATCCAATTATCTTATATGTAGTTGACATGACAAGATAATACCAATCAAATTCCAATGAAGGTCATTGGAATACCATAAAGAATGTCTACAAGTCTTTGAGAAGCACTAAAGATCAATTCATAGAGTATGGCAATAAGGAAGAGTTGGGTGTAAAGGGTGACACTGATGTAAGATTCCAAAATGACAAAGAAAAATATAATCACAATCTAAAGTTTTAGTTTAACTTTAAAACAAGAATTGTAAGCCAAAAAAGTTCTAAAAAGGAGATAGTTATTTATTTGTTGAATATAAGATGAGTATTATAGTGTTATGAACAAAACATAGGATACTATATGGATAAAGAAGTTCATATATATGAACTTATGGGATGTTCCAACCATTGATGACACGATAGAAATAAGACAACAATGGAGTTGCTAGATAGGTAAGGAATCTCATATAGAATACTACAAAAATTCCATCTCATACAAGAGGTCGTACAATGAAGAGATGTGAATTTTGTAATATACCAACTAGAGGCAAATGTTTCTAACATGTTGGATAGGCACTACCACAGTAGAAACATGATGGACAAGTTTAAAGATAAGTTAGAATAAGATTCATGGGTGATTGGCTCTAAGTGCAAGTGGGAGTATGTTGGTATGTATGCCCGGAGAGCCAATGGTATGATGATTTTAATGGCATATTGATTTAGCCCTATTTTAGGGCTTCATCTTGTGTCATATTGCATTTCAGTCACATCTATACTTGTTAGATTACATGTTATTTCCCCCAATATACTTATTTCTATCAAATGCACTTATGGAGGCTTTTTGCATGTTTTATAGGTACTTTGTCCACTACTTGATGGAATGGAAACAAGATGGTCCAATCTAGGGTTTCCTCAGGCTTGGAGGAGCCCAAAATGAGGCCAAAACCACTCCCAACCTACCCCAAGTGGTCAAAGAATGTTTTAAGCAATACCCTCCATGGATGATCAAGTTCAATGCTGAAGTGCATGGGAGGGACACCAAAATAGATGTGGTACTCCACCACGGCCGTGGTGGACATGCCCCAATCACAAAAAAATCACTATAACTTCTAGAATTGATGAATATGGCCAAAACGGTCGGGGTGAGTGTTATGCTCGTGGTAAAAGGTCCCCACCACGACCGTGGTGACCTCCAACGGTCGTGACCACCCATGTACATCTCCCTATGATCTCCACCATTTTAATTGACATGACCACTATACACCACCATGGAAGTGCTCACCCCTACCCACCACGTCCGTGATGACCCACCACGGTCGTGCTACTCACAAAACCTACCCATTTTTTCACTACTTTACCTATTTTTCCCCTACTTGACCTAGTGCTTCCCCCACACCTATATATACCTATGTGGTGGATGGGGCATGAGGTTGGCCACCCTTAGATACCTTCCACCACCTCCTAACATCCCCATTTCATCCTCCACCCATTCCCACCTCATTCCACCTTCATTTATCCATTTCCACAATCAAAACCCTACTTTCCTTCCATTTCAACCATACATCCATGCCATTGACCTACCTTGGAGGAGGGAGCTCGAGCTACAGCTGCTAGAAGGTGGAGAAGGAGGAGTCTTCACCGAGATCATCATGACATTTCACTCCTCTACTCATTCTTCTTCCTTTCTTTTTGTATTTTCCATTGTTATGAGTAGCTAGGCCCCTTAGGTGGGCTGTTTGGGGGAAATTTATGTTAATTTGATACCATGTTGGGGGAAAATGACATGTAAAATTTGTAATTCCATTTTTTAATGATTATATTCTATTTTCATCTCATTCTCCATGAATTGCTTGTTGGTTTCTGTGTGACATCACCAATGAATTTAGGCAAATTGCTTATATGTGTGAATTTTGGGATTTGCCCCTAGGTCCAATTCTTAGATCCCTAGGTTGCCTCCCATCTTCCTACATCCTAATCAATATCCCTAAACCTAAGTGAGATCTCTAAGTAGCTATATTAGATAATTCTAGTGCAATTATCATGGAGCCTTCTCAAGGCTAGAATGTGGGGGAATTGGGGTCCAAAGCCCTAATTTCACCTCCCCATTACAACCCTCGACCCCTAAATTCCCTAGGAATGTCTAATCTAGAAACCTAGACTTGATTATACTCTACTTGAATTGAACCTAATCATTAACCCAATTGACCCTCATAAGGCTAGTAGGGGGTGTTAGGGACTAGTTTCCCTACACACAACCTAGCATATCCATGGCCAGTTAGTAGCTTAGTTTGATTCATTAAACTCTAACTTGTTGTTTGGTTTCGATATTCTAAATGGAATCATAATGTTCATATGTCACCCCCAACTCATACCCCTAAACATCCCATACCTATCTTTATTGCTTAAAACCCTAGTTTTGTGCTTGCTTAGCTTAATTAGTTCTTTTCTTGCTTAGTTAGCTTCTTTCCTTGCTCTTGTCTTGTTCATGCTAGCTTATCTCTTCAATTGCTCTTTTGCTTCTCTCTTGCTTTCCTTAGTGTCATTTTCCCTTTCATACCTAGCTTAATCCTTTCTTGCATGTTTAGCCTTAATCTAGTCTAGGGTTAACTTAGATTTCATTCTCGCCTTCAATTGATTTCTTGTTCATCCTTAGTTAATAATCAAAACCACCTTTATACCCTTAAACCTAGTATCCGCAGTAGGAACCTAGCCAAACTAAACCTAGATCTAGTGCCCCCTCTTTTCCCTGTGGATCGACCCTATACTTGCCACCTTCATATATTATGACACGACCCCGTGAGCTTGCGGGTGTAGTTGTTTTAGTGTGAGTAGGTGTTAAGTTAGGTTTTATAAATTTCAAAAGTGAATCCATCGTGTGCTTCCATCTGCGGGGTTGCATCTATTCAAAATTGCAATTGAGTATTGTGTAACACCATTGGCGGGAGTGCACCACATATCTTGTAAATATTTGATTAATAATAAGGGAAATGTTTATATTTATTCTATTTTATTTTGTAATGAAATAACGATGAAACATAATGAATGTTTAAAAAATTATATTACTCAAGGTCGTATGTCTTTAGATTGAGGCATGAACAATGAGATCATACAGATGTCAAGAGAAGATACATTCTTTCTAATGTCCCTAGTCAGTTATTATTCTGAAAGCTAATAGACAACAATAACACATAAGATATGAACACTCACTACCAATGTAACTCAGAACCTATAGGGTCACACACATAGGATACAGTTGCAATAAGGAGTTAATTCATGAATACAATTTAAACTTGTGATTACTAAGGTGTTATGTATTCAATTTAAACAACTATGGTTGAAACTTCACTAACTGGACTGTGAACCTACCAATTCCAGCATTGAACCAATCAATTCAAGTGTCGGGTCAATTGAACCAACATTGCCAATCTGGTCCATGAGACGATTGGTTCAGGAAGTGAACTGATTGGCTTAGGTCCATGAATTGACCAGTTCAGGTTGTGAACTGAATCTTTGGTTGATCAATTGATTGGATCAAGGATTAGTTCTGACATCATGTTGTGAATTAATTGAATATTAATTGGAAATATAATTGTAATTGGGAAACATGTTGAAACAACTTGTTCAAGGGTTGAACTGATTGCCTCACATGCCAATCGATTGCCTCACATGCCAACTGATTGGTTCACCATTGAAATAAATGCTTCATCTTTTGTAGGTTATGAAAATTCACAAATATTGTCCCCTTTAACCACTCAGACTAGAACTCTTGACCCTCATCTACATGAAAATGTAGTCGAGGCTTTCTAGAGACACATCAATCATTGTTACAATTTTTGTCTTCTCTGGTTGCGGTCACTGAGAGAACACGAGCAAGTCCTAATTGTCAAAGAGAGGGATATCAATGGAGAGACAATTGTAGGATAGAAAGTTGGTGCTAGCACACTAACTAGAAGGTACCACTCAATCTTTTTTGTTCATCTAGAATGATAGGACTTTGAGGTGGTCTATGTGGATTACTATAGAGGCAAGAAGGTTGTTGTCTGTCTCTAGGAGGATGAGGTCAAATGTTGTCTATGGTGATCAACTAGGAGGTCGTTGTTGACGTTGTCTAGGTGCAACTTGAAGAAAAGTACATGATACTACCAGGGAATTGTCATTGGACCAGCTCCAGAACCAGGTATAACCTTGCTAACTATCCTTCGTATTATATAGTTGTTGATGTGATCAACTATTTAAAGAGGAATATGCTAGTTAATTTTTTTTTCTCTTCCTTATTTGATGCCATGTTTTTGTACAATATTTATGTCCCACACAATAATCAAAAGACTAAAGAATTCACTCTACACAGTGGTAAAGTGGTGGAGAAAGAGAAGTTATTGAGTCTAGAGTCAAATGAAACCACATGTGAGACTATAATTATGATTGATAAAGCATCTTTTATGCAATCATTAGACACAAAATCACATGAGAAAGATAATGGGGATGATTGCTTAGGTGAAGATAAAACCCTTAAGGAGCCATACATACCTCCACATCATCACCAGATTGTGACTCTTGTACCATTTCCCAAAATTCTAACGGCCACAAAGGTTGATAAGCAGTTTAAGAAGTTCCCTGATGTTTTCTGGAAACTTCATACTGACCTACCTCTAGTGGACTTCATAGAGAAAATACCCTCTTATAGAAAGTTCTTGAAAGATGTCACTAAAAAGAATAGAAGTATAGTTAATTTGGATGTGGTGTTACTTAGTAAGGAGGACAACATATTTATTCAAAGGAAGCTACCTTATAAACAATAGGATCACATGTGCTTAAACATTCCATATTTATTTGAATCATCAAGTATGGATAGGTACTATGTGATTTAGGAGCACACATTAATTTGATACTATTGACCACATTCAAGAATATTGGGCTCAAGGAATCATGGAAGATCACTATGACAATATAGATGGGTGATCATATCATTGTGAGACCACGGGGCATATGCAAGGATGATCTAGTAAAGTTAGACAAATTCATCTTTCCAACTAATTTGGTAGTCATAGAAATGCAAGACAACTAAGACAATGAGTTGTTTTTAGGCATGACATTCCAGGCATGTTGTTTTGGAGATGGGGTGAGGCCAATTGATGCATGGAATTCAAGATGATCAATTTGAAATAAAGTTGTCTCACCAACAGCAGAAATTCAATAAGAACGAACAATGCCATTCCATAAATCATAAAGGCAAGGAGATTTCTCTTTTCTTAAGGAACCCATTTTAGGATGTGGAACGTGTCATGAAACAGGTAGGCATAATAAAATAGACCCATAAAATCTCCTTGGTGAAGGTTCTTAGATATTCCAAGGAACTGTAGCATGACTTTCACCCAACAATAATCACTCAGATTGTTTCTTCTTCCATATCACGTGCCTATCCTCAACTTCCATTGGAAGCTTTTCTCATGAATGCAGTCGATCATTCCACACTCTACCATCATTTAGATGCGTATTTCTTGTCTCTAAAGGTGTTTCCTTGTTTTTATACAAAGCATTTTCAAGATTTGGGTCCACCACTAGTATAATGTTTGCAATGTTCTCCTAAATAGGAATGAAAGTCACTCCATCCACATTTGAAGTATACATTCTTGGTTGTACATTACAACCTTCCTTTTACTAGTTCTACAGTTTTTATTCACCAAGAGGAAGAATAATGGCTAGTAATTCTAACAAATTAGAAAACTACATTTGGGTGGTCTACTATAGACATCAAGGGTATTTCTCTGAGAACCCATTACACTAAATGAGATTATTCAAAACATAAAACACAATCAATCACTAATTAATCACATACCCAAAAATATGGGTAAATTAAAAGCGATTTCAACATCAACACCCACTCAAAAACATTTGTATAAGAACCCAACATCTTTCTTATATCCATACTATGCCAAGAATTTGATACAAATTGTTCTATCATATTAACCACAACATATATATACTGGAGAAAAATAATCATATATGCCACACAAACAAGCATTAATATGCTCATAAAAGTCCATTTTATTTGAAACACCATATACAAACTGTTCCTACGAGACCTGAGAGTACATGGATGACTCTAGGACACACTAGACATTTAATCAACTTTCTCAAAGATTCATTACTATAGCTCCTCTTTACTTCCACGATTTAGTTGCCATCACTGCCAATTACCTAAAAAGATGTGGCGAACCACAAGGGTGAGGCCCATGTCCCAGCAAGAGATATAACCTCCAGCAACATTTATTGATTACAAGATTTTTAAGTAATTAAATAGTTAAGAAGTTTAATCAGATTTAACAAATAAGATCAGCAGTAATGATGATTAACAAAATACATTAAGGAGCAGGTAATAACTATCATCATTAGCCAGACTATCATCCTTTATCTTGTTGACAATATAAGTAATTCAGTAGCATATGCATATCTAGCATCACGAGCAAGTCTAGTAACATAGAATCTCTATCATTATGAATAAGTCTACCACATAAGAATAGCTAACAACATAAGCATGTCTAATTGGTTGAACATATCAACATCATAAGAAGAGCTAACAACATAAGCACAACTATCTGGATAAGCATGATTAGCAGTATATGCATTTCTAGTTACAAAGACATGGCTAGCATTATTAAACATAGCTAGAAGCAGCATATTTATCATCAGTGTCAGTATATTTGACAGCATAACAATGTTTACAACATGATCATAGCTACAACATAAGCATATCTACTATATCTTATTGTATTGTACATGATCTCAGTGAAAAGAAAGCAAACAAGGGTTATCATCCAATATGAAGCATTGTATATAACCCTAAACAGATATGCTACAAGGCTAACTTACATCTTTTATTATGCCCTAAGGAATTTGAGGATACCACTCAAAATCCAACTGACCACTGCTAAGTCAAAATCAGTGTCATATAAGATATAGGAAGAGTCAGACTCGTAAGATCTTCTCCACCCCCGATCAGTATGGGTGTGCCACAGCGACACATAAGGTCAAGCTGCTAACATCCTAGTTCGTACTTAGTACAGTTCATGACACTAGTGAAAGGAGGTGAGTACGCATGCCCTACCATCTGAGGTACTACTGCAGTTGTCCTCCAATCTTATCACATATATAATCACTAACACACGACCGCATCTGTTCTCAATCACATCAGATGTATGAGGCATGACCATAGCCAACCTCTACAATCTGTATTGTTGATAACAAGGATATATCCTCAACCTGCTACCCCCACATACTCAACGTTATGCACTCCGAGTTTCCCTTAGGAATACTCGTTTCACCATTTGGCAAATTCTGACACTCCGGTGGATCTATGGCACAGGGCACTACATGATTAGAGTTTCAATTGATTAGTTATGCCAATTGGGTGAATTAAGGTTGCATCATACAAGTGGACATGCAAACCCTAATTCACTTCTAGCAAGCATATAAATATCACAACATTGAAAATATATAAAATGTGTGAAACATAATTTTGCATCTCATCATCACATGGTACTATTCACTTTCCATTAATGAGACCACACTAGTCATCATACGATTACAAGATATAAATTATTTTCACAATATCATAGGGTATCAACCCTTATCAACATAAGAGTATTACACCTCATTTAGGTCTCAACCATGCCCAAAGGTCATTAAGACCATCGTACTATCACAGTATATAAAATCCTTTTCACAATATCATAGGGTATCAACCCTTATCAACACAAGAGGATTACACCTCATATGCTATAAGGAACTCATATCCTTATCTCAACTACTTTTACCAACATAACAAATATCAAGACATATAGGAGTCTCCCAAATTATTGGAAGTCTCAAAAGCAAACTCATCACAAACTTTATGATCTTAGAACCAGAGTCCAAGCAACCTTATGTTATAATAAGCTATCCACCCTCATGTTTACAACGAATCCACACATACCAAGTGGCAATGGCGCACTTGAAAGATGTGCCCTAGAAAGGAAAGACAAAGTGAAACACACTTCCCATACCATAGTAGTATTTTTCAAGGGTCGCTAGCAAAAAGGTAACCAATTCTATTTTCATTAAGCAGATTACAACTTCTTATGTATCATTTTACCTTTTCCATTTTGGGTTCCTTGCCATTAGCATAGGAATCATCATGATTAACATATCTCATTACTCCTTCCTTGATTACTATTTATCACACTTGGTATGTACTCTTATTTCATTAGGTTTTTCAACCACTTATCGACAGGTAAATCATCATATTCCACATTTTCTTCACCAAATTGGGATCATCTCCCTTCATTTCTTTCACATGCCATGCTAATTTTTCATTAACACTTTCTTACACACATAGGTTGGTATGAGATTAACTCAGGTTCCACCTTATTTCTTTTCCATTGTTCCCAATCATCTTCTTATTTTGTACTTTTTATAGGAGTTCTCTCTATCTTATGTGGATTTTATACCTTAATTCACTATATAAGCATAGACTTGTTTGTCTTTTACTTTATTATCTTCTTGAATCACATCTTAATAACTCCTCTTTTCCTTATTTGTATTCAGATTTAGATTTCATGGTATTGTATCTTTCTCTTATATTTACCAAACATTCAAGTTGTGATAGATAATGATGCAATTCTCATCTTCTTTTAGGTAGGATTGACATATTCACACCAAGATTTCTTATTCGTTATGCTCTTTAAATTGTATTAATCATTCAAGGACTATTCTTACCCAATTACGATCATTTAGTTATATTAAAGTTAGGTATAACAAGCTATACCACTTTAGGGTTACATATCAACACAATATGTTTATCATCCCTCCTATCCATATGAGTGAATAGGTAAGACTACCTTATCAAGGGTAACCCTCCATTTGTTCCATCATCATTCAACCTGTATCACCATACCACAATGTCACCCAGAACCATTGGATGTTTAAAAGGCAAGACCATGCATTGTTTACATAAGTAAACACCTTAGATAAGCCATCTATGAAGTCCTTGATTTGTTCTCTAGAAAGAGTCACCTTCTAACCCTAGGCATCCCTTGATTAACAACACAAAAAGTTCCATTGAAAGTAGGGTAAAACCCACAATCAACTGCTCATTTAGAACAGACCATCCGTTGTGTACAAGTAAGCTCCTTTAGTTGATCATATAAAGAAAACCATATAAATCACATTATTACGTACAACATATTACATTAGCCATCTTTCTACTTTATTGGAGGAATAAACATTAGATCTTGACCATTAGGTCATGTTCATATGTTGAAACCATCAATTACAATATAGGTTCGACCATTGCATCAACTGACCCAAGAAACCATTGGTCTAAGGCTTAGTTGATGCTACAACTACAATGCTTGACTCAACATAGGTTTTAGAGAACTGATACACCATCATTAGTGACCATTAAATCACCATAGGTTGTTAGATCAACACTATATTCATTAATCAACATCAAATATTAAGCTAATGTCGTCATTGATTGATAACATCAGTAGGGTACTTAATGGTTGATCATTGAACTTCTAATTGGTCCAAAACCTGACCTAAGGGGGTGACCATAGGTTGTCACCATAATTTGACACCCTTGATCATGACCATCAGTTGTTATGCAGACAACACCATAGGGTTGTTGCAATGGTACCATTATCGGGTCATGGTTTATCGAAGAAATCAGCTTAAAACCCTAAAATTGGCCATTGGTTGATAGTTGCTTAGCACCATAGGTTGTCAAACCAACCTTCTCCAAGTCATATTATACCTTAGTAATAACATACACATGATCAAATGTTCATATATAACTGAAATCAGAATAGGGAACATTATAAAAATCAAAATCCAAGTCAAGCATAACTTTTTAGTGCATGAATCATCATTTTCAAGCAAGAACATGATATTGAAAGATTATAGTAAGAAACAAACGTGGAGCAAGTTATAAAAATTGCCTCTAATGAGAAGATGAAACCCCACACAGAAGAAATGTCGATCAGGTAGGGTATAAAATCCAAGAGTAAACTATGAATTCGTCCATCTAGCACCTTTCTTCATCAAATGAGCAAACCCTAAGCATAAGGAGTAAGAAAGGTAGGGTTTTAGAGCTTTATAGCAATTTCCACCATAGAACAGTTAGGTTAAGACCTGTAGAAAGCTAATAGGAAGGATAAAAACGGAATAAACAGAGGAAAGAAGGGAATTCTTACATTTTTGGGTCAAGATCACTAGAAGGAAACTTTTTCAACCCGAAAATGAAGTCAATTTCAACCTTAGAGCCTTTCTCCAAGAAGATTCCCACTTTCTTCTACCTTGGGTATCAAAATTCACAGATTAACAGAGGGAGAACGAGTTTGGGATAAGGAGGGAAGTGGTGGAGATAAAATGGCTCGTTTTGGTGCTTGGGGATAAGTATATGACACTTTAAGATAAAGAAAAAGAAAAAGTTGAAATTCTAGTATCTATCCAAGTGTCCATGGCCTTAATTTATTAAAAATATACAAGCACACACACAAGAAGCTCCCCCATAATGTTTATATACCTGCTTATATTTCCTTTGTCGAATTTCCCAAACAATCAAATATTTCGTTAGTTGATAGCTACTAAAGGTAGCTCATCCGTGAAGGGGAAAACCCAAAAATACCCTTGGAGAAAACACCTTCAAACACTAAGGTTTAAATAGGAGCCCCATGGATCAAAAAGGTAAATAATGATGAGATAAAATCCAAGGAACATAATGCAAGTGATAAATTCTAAATAAAACCTCTCAATTGGGTAAATTTCATAAAAGTCCAAAATGTACAAAAAATTGCATAACTTGCTCAAACAGTGTCCAAATTGGACCAAATTTGAAAATTAAGCTTGTCTTATGATTTCAAATCATATAACAAGGTTAGATTAGGTTTATAAGAATTAAATTATGGTAATTAATTTTATTCAACTCGTTAAGCAAGTTTTGGGGCCTTACAGTTTCCCTAGTCAATGCTAATAAAATATCCACATCAAGGAAGGGGCTAAGCTAGTAGCACAACCTAAAATGCAATTAAATCTCATCATGATGGAGTTGATAATGAAAAAGGTAGTCCAAATTCTTTTGGTATGTATAATCTATGATATTTCATATTCCACATAGGTGAGTTCAAATCAAGTAGTTCCAAATAAGGGGGCATAACTATGACTACAAATGTTGCAACAAACTAGTTTTGACTAGACTAGTGACTGGTTTGTGAGTTTGCATTGATTACCATTTCTTGAACTGTATCACCATTAAATACCATTTCCCCTCACCCTTTATTGATGAGATCCTTGAGAGGATTGTTGCCTTGTTGGTAGCTCACATATTTGTTTTTTAGGTAGATATTTGGGGTATAATCATATTTACACAGAGCCACACTGTCAAGAAAGTCAACATTCACTTGTACATAGGGTACTTTTGCTTACCACCATATGCCCTTTGGTCTTTGTAATTCCCCAACAAATTTCTAACAATGTATGCTATCTATTTCCTATGACATGGTTGAATATTGTCTCAAAATCTTCATAGATGATTTTTCAATGTATAGAGAGTCTTCAGATAACTATCTTGATAGTATTGATCATATAGAGATGTGAGGACACTCACCATGTTTTAAATTGGGAGAAGTGTCACATGATTGTGAGTGAAGGGATAGTTTGGGGACACAAAGTGTCCAACTAGAGGATGGAGATTGATTCGGTGAAGATTGAGTAATTTCCAAACTTCCTCCGCCATCACTAGTGAAGGAAGTGAGGATTTTTGTTGGGCATGTAGGTTTCTATATTTTGTTTATAAAAGATTTTAAAAAATTGCTAAACCTCTTTCTGAGTTGTTATAGAAGAAAATTGAATTCAAGTTCTATTATTGATGTTTTCAAGTGTTCAATGCTTTGAAGGAAACATTGATTCTTGCACCTATGGTGGTGGCTCTAGATTGAAACTATCCCTCCAAGCTCGTGTGTGACATGTTCGATTATGTTGATGTGGCTATTTTGAGTCATTAGAAAGATCATTCTTTATCGATTATATATCATGCATCACAAACCCTTAATGATGCCCGATTTAATTAGAACACAAATGAAAAAGAACTTTTTCTTGATGTTTTTTCCTTTGCAAATTTAGACAACATTTTATAGGAAGTATGTTACTATTTTGACGAATCAAGTTCCATTAAGCATATTTTTCTAAAGAAGAATGCCAAATTGATATTAGATAGTTGGATTCTACTTCTACAAGAATGTGGCATTGAGGTGAGAGATGATGATGGAGAAAAAATGTTCTAGAATATCATTTATCTCATCTAGAGAGTGTGAATGAGCCTAGGTTGGATATACCTATTGTGGGGGATTTTTGGGATGACCAATTGTTTGTGTTTAGGACTAAGGACCCTTGGTACTCCTATATCATTAATTATTTAGCATGTATAGACTTATTAGAATATTGGGGATATCATGAGAGGAAAAAAAATATCCACTGAAGTATTTCATTCTAGATGACCCCATCTTGCATAAGTAGTGTTGTGATGGTATTATAAGGAAATGTGTTCTTGAGTATGAGTTGGAGAGAATTCTTGCTCACTGCCACTCCATGCCCACTAGGGGACACAATGTGAGCTCAATAACTATTGAAAAATTCATAGAGAGTGGATTTTATTGGAGAACTTTATTCAAGGTTTCTTATGAATATGTGTAGAGGTTTGATCTGTGCCAATACACCAACATTATTTCTAGGAGACACCTCTTAGTATTTTCTAGGAATTTGGGATTTTTGATCTTTGGGAGATTGATTTCATGGTGCCATTCGTGTCATACAACTCTAACTTTTATGTCTTATTGGCCATTGATTATGTTTCGAAATGAGTGGAAGAAGTTCCTACCTTCACTGAGGATGCACATGTTCTTTGTTGATTTGTGAAGGATTACATATTTTGCATGTATGGTGTGCCTCATATGATGATTAGTGATGGTCGCTCACATTTCACAAACCCTCAATTTAGAGCGTTATTGGAAAGGTATGGGGTGAAGCACATGGTAGGAGCTCCATAACACACTCAAACCCAATGTGAGATACATGTTTCAAATAGGGAAATTAAAATTATCTTAGAGAAGACTATATCTAGTAACAAATGCAATTGGAGGATGGCCTTCAAAACCCTTATTGGTACA
This sequence comes from Alisma plantago-aquatica, assembly GCA_963693085.1. NCBI lineage: Eukaryota > Viridiplantae > Streptophyta > Magnoliopsida > Alismatales > Alismataceae > Alisma > Alisma plantago-aquatica. The sequence goes on along the minus strand of OY856412.1, from coordinate 204,687,502 downwards.
ACTCCCTATCATTTATCTTATGGTAAGGCATGCCACTTTCATGTACAATTGAAGCACAAGGCTAAGTGGGCCCTAAATAAACTCAATTTAGATGTGTCATCTACATTGGATAAGCATAATCTAGAGTTGAATGAGCTGGATAAAATTAAGCTTGCCACTTATGAGAATTTGAGGATATATAAGGGGAGAACTAAGAAAATTCACAATCTCCACATTCTATATAGGAAAAACTTACCACGAAGAAGTTTTACTTTTCAATTCAAGGATAAAGTTGTATTCTCAGAAATTAAGATCGAGATGGAGTGGACCATTTTATGTATTCAAGGTGTTTGCCCATGGAGTATTACAGTTAAGTGATGGTACTAACATTTTCAAGACCAATGGACAAAGACTTGGGCACTATTTTGGTAGGGAAATTATTCATAAGCAAGAACTTCTCTAGCTCGTAGTCTACCTTGAGTTGAGTGTCTAAGTCAATCCTATAAATTGAAACAAGGGTGCTAATGGGAATAAATCCACTTTTAAATTATTTTGTCATATTTCTAGATTAGGAAGTTCTTCTACTTTCTTTCTTTTGATCGTTTGGTTACTTTTAAGTTTGACGCAAAGAAAAAGGTGACTTGATTTGTGTTTTTTAGTGTAGAAATAAAAAAATATCGTATTATCAAACCAGATGTTGGTAGCATCGATACACATCATAGAGCAAGACGGTAACTTCAATAGAAAATCTCATTACCATAAATTGGTAGGTCAGTGGCACTGAGTCTTTCTCAGTAGAGGCGCATAAAAGGTGGCTCCGACACCACAGTCAGTACCACTGATGATTTTGGCAAATTTAGAAAGATAAACATGAAACCAAACTCGGTGCACTGAGGACAGCCTCTATAGCACTAATTTACATTACTCAAGACCGTGCATTCACATCTCAATGGGAGCCACTGATGCCCATTTGGTTAGTGTCGAAACTTATTGAGAAATTTATGGAAGTTATCACAACATCATCTCAATACCACTGAGAGCTAGTTTGGTGGCATTAACCAAAATTTTGGTAGCACCAAAATAAGTATTCCGTACCACACACTTTCATGTTATAGAGTGTAAAAATTCAATTTTGTACTACCAACTACATTGACCGTAGTTCTGACACTACCCAAAAGATGAATATGTGGCTCACCATATGACGACCATGCATGTAAAGAGCAAACTACTCTGAGAAGAGATCTACGGCTTCACACATGTGTTGATACCAGAAAAAGCCATACATACATTCACATGTACATATCGATGGGTTGGTGTATCAAAAGCTCATAAGAATTGGTATCAACGATGCCACCGATGGGCATGCAGATCACCACCATATCGGTACCACCAACACACCATTGGTGTCACCGACCCTGTGCATCCTGGGCACACATTGGCTCAAAAAAGATTGGGTTGGTTGATTTCAGATCACACCTAAAGCATTACCTCTCCACTCGAACAACATGTATCTTTGCTAGGAAACCACAACAGTACTCTGAGAGGAAAAATCCATATTCATGCATATACATCAAGATCTTTATTCTCTTTCCTCCTTTCTATCTCTCATTCTTCAAGAGATGTCAAGATAATGTGCATCCACACCTCTTCCCCTATGCCACACCAAATCATTTTGAATCGTTACTGAATATTAGAAGAAGCACCACATGGCACTGCAAAAGAGGTAGGTTATGTCCACTCAGTACGGATATCGAGTATTCCTCACTGAGATTGGTTTTTCTAAAAACCTTCAGCAATTCTGCAACGAGCAGGATATGGTGGGCAACCAAACTTTGTTCTATAATTGGCCAAGCTACCTCAACATTATCCATGAGTTTAATGCAATACTAGAGGTCTATTGCATCCTTGAACACATGGAATGATGGCAAGAAGGCTACGTCGGGTTCTATTTTTTCAACATCAAGCATCACCTAATGTTGAGCACATTGAATTCCATCTATGAATGGTCCATGGAGGGTGTGCATTTCAAATTGGGGCACTTTAATTACAACATGTCTTGGAGGCAAATGTCAACTATTCCCTACGGTTCACCATCAAATGGCATCTGTCATTTTTTATGGACATAGAGCATCCATTTGCCAACATCATACATTGCTACCTTGCATATAACACTATCACCAGGTCCATTCAAGGGCAAGGAAAGGTACAAAAAGATGATTTGTAAATTCATTAGTATATCTTGACCTTAGCAAATGACATGTCAATCTGGTAATATTCCTCCTCCTTTAAATGGAGGTTGTCTCCAAGCTAATGAATAGAGACACCCATATTCATTTTGAGGGATTAATTGCACCGATCACATTGCATATTTTCTAGACCTCTCTAAGAACAACACTCTCCCCATGAATTCCCTGCTAGACTTAAAGCACTTGAAGTAGGCTCAACTAGTCTCCAAGTATGAGGGGAAAGTTTATGTATGTTGCATGCAAGACAATCAACTCCAGGAGAGAGTTCTACCTGACCTCATCCTTCACTTGATAGGTGTATTCCATATTAATTGACCAAACAAAGGATATTAAGGAGAAGTGATGCATGTTTACTACACATATTAAATGCAAGTGCATGTTTCTAAGTAATATAGGCCAAAAGAGGCCCAAATATCGAATGCGGGGAAATGTGAATCCGAAGACTACTACTAAATATGACTCGATTAGCTAGACCTAGTGAAAAAGGTTATTGACTAATTACAAAAATTAAAACTAAATTACTGAGGTTGTGATCATAAATAGAATGGGTCCCTAGGAATATAGTTTCACCACAGTTTACAATGCAATTAGCTTTAATTAGAAAAGTTTAGCTGTCCTAACCCTGGACCAAGGGACCAATTACCCACTCTTAGAGCGTAATTCACTAGCTAATCTAATACAAACCCCATTCTCATAGAGATTTAATTACTAGTTATGTGCTTTAGCGAATCCTTTGGATATACCCTTCATAGTTGTAAGCCCTCTCTTGAGGTGTGGTCTAGGCTATGTAAATCTACATCTTATCCAATCCTTAATCCCTCCCTCAAAGCAATTAATGGTCTGAGAAATCAACTATGGTGATCAAGCATAGATAACTCATGAAGCAATCATACAATTATGTCTAGAAATCAGGGAATATTATATATATATATATATATATAATATATATATAATATTTATATATATATATAATATATTTATATATAATAGTGTCAAGTACAACACATAACTGGGCTACTACCAGTTCTCAAGTAATTGGGGAATTAGCCCCACATTATTTAAGTTTCCATACATATATACAAAGAAGGGGAAGGTAAGGAAAACATTAAAGAATTAATGGAACCCCCTAGAGAAGATGATTTGGATGACTCCCACTTATGAACATAAAGATTTACTATCTTTTGGCTGCAAATCCATCCACCAGAGGTGCTCAAATTGTCCAGAACGTAACCTTCTCCTCTCCTTTCTCTTCTTACAGCTCTCCCTTGTCGTGAAACAAACTCCAACATGATAATTAGGTTTGGCTGAAATCCTCCCTAGTCATAAGATTGCTTAGGGTGTTATCAAGTCATGGTTGTTGGATTAATAGCCATCTTTAATCTTGTATGATTGTGACAAGTCAGTACCACTGATAGGATGTTGGTGGCACCAAGTCCTCTTCTAGGTCGTGACTCCATGTGAGTGTCAGTACTACTGACTGAGGCGTCAATGCACCAAATTGCTCCTTGCCATCTCCTGATAAATTTTCCATGTACAAGTTGGTACCACTGACTGGGAGTCAATGGCACCAAACCACTCTGGTTGCAAAACTGTTGATCAAAGTCAGTAGTAATAAATCTTCTATTGGTACTACCAAGCATTTTGGACACATGATTGTCTTTTTCTTCCATTTTTCGATACCACCGACAAGGCTGTTGGTAGCATTGAGCTCATCCAAGACTTGTCAATTCACCTAAAATTTAAGATAAAGAGCATAAGTCAATAAATTATGATAATTCATTATGAAATAGTATAAATAGCTGATAATTGTTGCAAATGTATGACATGGCTATTAATCATAAGTCGTGCACAAATGATGTCAAAATGAACAAATATGCATGAAAAAAATTATAAAATAACTTATGAAAAGTGATTAATATTTAGTGCTTCAAAACACCAAAGATTAAATATTGTTCTCCCTTGAGCAGCACTACCCTTAGATCTATTTGAGACAAGTCAGCATAAGGACAATTAATATGAACATCTCAACTACTCCCACCTACGGTCCCAAATCGGACCTTACCGAGCACTAAACAACTAACTACTCTTGAGTGACTAAAAATGTTCATTAAATATGCCCACCCCTAGATCAATGCAACACTATAAATAGAGAAATTAATATCATATTCAATAGGGCATTTTCTTGGTGCATCATATGTTTCTCAAACTACATTTCTCTTTTCTACCTATTGAACTAATTGGAAGGAGTTCCCCCTATGAGAATGAATGAGGAGATCAATCAGTGAAACATTGATTGGTCAGTGAAACACTATAAATAGAGTAGTTAAATACTATAGAATGTTCATTTTTATTAAATATGTCCACCACTAGATCAGTGAAACATTGTAAATAGAGCAATTAATATCATAGTCAATAGCGCATTTGCTTGGTGCATCATATGTTTCCCGAACTACATTTCTCTTTTCTACCTATTGAACTAATTTAAAGGAGTTTCCCCTATGAGAATAAATGAGGAGATCAATCATATATATGTTCTACCATAAAGAGCAATGAGTGTATTGAAGTAGGTGGCTAATGAAGAATCACAACTTATGAATCATTAATGAAAAAATAAACACGATGAACCTATAAAATGAAGGAAGTAAGAAATTGCTTGAATCTTAATGCCTACTATTTTGGGTGGGATGATGCATGCACTGAAAGTCTCATCTGATTGATGAGAATCATTTAAGAAAATACATCATGTAGTTGTTTTCATCTCTTTGAAAAAAATCAGTACTGAGCTCCAAGCATCCTTCTCTCCCTCTTTACTTTCTAATATTTTAAAAAAAATAGAGGGGTATGGATGTGTATCCTTGCACTTTATTTTTAGAGGAAGACAACATGGGTACATGATGAAAGAATGATTGATGCATAGAATAAGCAATCTACATGAATTTTTTTTAGAAACTAATTGATATGTACAATTTTTTTTTATTTTCTAACTAATGCAAAAACTAATGTTATAAACTTGACTAGCTATCATGTAACCTATTATGCTATCCAATGCAATCAAGAGGAAATAATTCAAGTTACTTGATCATCTTAAGGAGGTGGATCAAATGTACGAAAAGAAGATGGAATCACAATATTAAGAGACAATGTTTGTTTTAAACTATGACATGTCCCTCTCTATAAACCTGTGTATAGGGTAACCTTAGGATTTCTTTCTAAAAGTCTCATTTAAGGTCCCATTAATTTTGTGGTCGGATTAGGCTCAAATCCCATCATCATACTCAATTCATGGATAGTTTAAAACTTTTCATTCATATCATATGTCCTCACATTGAATGGCCCATACATTTCCTCTAGGTGATGTTGCCTTTAGAATTTGCAACTAAGCTTCCAAAGATATGAAAATTTTAGATTTTATTTAATTTTCAGATTTCATTGGACAAGTACAAAAGAACATTCTCTATGATGAAGGCATAAAACATGATAATTATGATCCAAGATTACACTAGATATTTGTGGATTCTACAAACTCATAATGATAAAGCAAAAAAGCAAAATATAGATAGAGTTGTTCTAGCACCATCTAAGCTTGAGCTTGACTATGCCCTCATTGTCAAAATCCAATCAAAGAGGTGGACCAGTGGTACCAAGTCATAATCATAATGGTGACATTTTTTTATTTGGTAGGAGGAAAGTGTCAGTGAAGTTGGTTGGCTGCGTTGGCATATCTGGAGGTTGTGGGTAGTTGACAAACTGCCCCTGGATCTAGTAATGATCATAGATATGATGTTGGCAGTGCTCAATCCATTGTAAGTGAGTGTCCATATTTTCTTGGTTGTCTAGGAGAAGACGATCATTATCATAGATAGCATGTTTTTATTGTAGAAGTCATCCATGAACGTCATGGATTTGTGCCAATGTTGTGGATTGTTGTTGTTGTCCCTGTTGCATTGATTGCATCATCCCGTACGTATCTGCCATAGAAAAAGAATCATCTTGCTGAGTAGGTGATCGAGTGGCATAGCGTAATGCTCCATGTATTCGTGAAGAGCGGTAAATAACCCTATATTGTGTGAATGACATGTTTCTCTCCTCCTCGTCAACATCTCAAAACCACTTAGTCTTGGGGTTGTCTTGCTCCTTCGATACTGCTTCTGCATCCTCTGTTGGCCACTTCAAGAAGCGCACCCCACGTAGATGGAAGATGGAGTCAAGAAGGGCCCTTTCTTGTAGTTGGTCATCTACTATACAACAAGAAAACACCTTCCCTCATGCTTGCTGATAAAATGGGCCCTCTTGAAGTGGTTGAAATCCAACTTGGAGGAGGTCCTTAAAGGGTTAGAGGTGGGGAGGTCAAGGTTCAGGTGCAATGCCACTGGGTGTAATGAGCCCTCCAAAGTGGATTGGGGGCTTCCTCTGCACTTGAATTTTGACTTCCAACATGTGTTGTAAGAAAAAGGGGCTGATGTCAATCTTCTCTTCCCCTTGAATCAATAATGCCCAAAGAACAAAAATATCAGCTTGTTGCACCTTCCCTTGTCCTTGTGTAGGCCTGGCAAAGATGGTGTTGGTGAGATAGCAGTGTAGAATCTGGTTGAACGGATGCTCGATGAACATGACATCAGATATGTTCTAGTTGATTATAAATCCTTGAGGTAAGTTCATCATTATCCGCCATGCCCATTTGTAGTCAAAGTCTCTAGGCGTGTAGCACACGTCCCCTTTTAGCCGCCCATAGATGGCGTTGAAATTTGCCAATGTGAAGTGATGGATGGTGTTGTAGAGACAGCAGCACAACCATCCTTCCTCCCAGCCTTTCTCATGCTCGAGGATTTAGCAAACCTTCAAGGATGCCAAGAACTCATAGACGATCTCCTAGTAGGTGGTTCAATCACTAAATATGGGGTGATCGCCCACTATGCCTTGACCAACATAGACTTACTAAAGGCTCTTAGTGAAGCCCACATCGTTGAGGAAGGCACAGTCACCATACTATGTGGGTATCAACTCCCTCTTCATTAGAATGGTGAAGATCTTTCTTTTTTCATCGTTGACATGAGCCATGTGTGTCGGTTTAGGCACCATCATGTTATCTCCTGCCACCTATCAAGATGACATCCTTGTCACCAAATGTTCGAGGAGAGAAAATAGATGAAGAAGAGAGTGTGGGTAAGACTCTAATTCCCTTGGAGATGTGGTGCTTCTCTATTTGAAAGGGAGATGGTGTGGGTGTGTTTGAATCAAAACCCACACCTCTCCTTTTATAGCCCACAAACTTCCCTGACACACTACTTTGGTACCACCTACATTTGTTTTGGTGGAACCAATTCATCCCCCTCGATCTGTGTGAAATTATTATCTATTGTTGATATTGACGGCTTGTGTGTGTCAATGTAGAGACACACATATTGCTTTGTGTCGATAGTACCAATGCAATATCGGTGGTACCGACTTCAGAATGTGTCATCGAATTGGTTCCAATGACCTCTAGATGCAGAAGATCTTTTCTATCAAATCACACATTTGTGGATTTTTGTTTTCACGTGTCAATTCCACCGATTGTTGTGTCGATGGTACCGAGCTAGATTTTAGCCGACTCTGTTGAAAATGTCGGTGCCACCAACTTTATGAATAGATGGTACTTATTCGTTAATTTCCTCAGTATTTTGGAGCGGGCCCCTGATATCTCGAGCCTGGAGTGTCATCAGGTGTCAGTGCTAGTGATGTGATGTCAGTGGTATCGAGCATGCATAGTAAATCTGGCTTTGGCTCTGTAAGGAATCAGTGCCACCCACTGGCCTATCAATGGTACTGAGTGGCTCTTCAACTATTACTATTGATTTTACATGAAATCTCAGTGCCACAGAATGTTACTTCAAATTTTATTGTTAAATTTTGCAAATGTCTTGGTGCCACACACAATGATGTCGGCGGTACTGACCAGTCTACAACCTACACACCAAACTTAAAGGATAAAGGTACCTTTTTTCATCGTAAAAAGTCTAATTATTAGAATGTGAATTATAACAATGAAAACTCCTAATTAAGAATGTAAAAGTTAAAAACTAAGGTATCATAAAATTATATTGGGTTGCCCCTTAATAAGCTCCCTTGTTTTACATCATAGTCTTAACGATTAGATCATGCAACTCATCAATGAAGCTCAAGGGGCTTCAACTCCTCTCCCTCATGTATCAACTCTCCCCCATAGTATTTCTTAAACTGCTACCCATTTATGAGAAATGGATCAGCTCCATTACCAATCTCCACTGCACCATGAGGAAATGCCTTAGCCACCACATATGGGCCACTCCATTTAGACCTTAATTTTTCAGGATGCAAATTCAGCCTATAATTGAATAGGAGCAACTTTTGTCCTAGAGTAAACTCTATGTGTGTTACATGATGGTCATGGACCTTTTTGGTTTTTTCCTTATATATCTTCAAGCTTTTATAGGCATCTACTCTAAGCCCATACAATTCATTGAGCTCCAACATTAGCTTCTTCCTACAACATCAAGATTGTAGTTTAGCTTCCTCAAAGCCCACTAGACTTTGTGTTCCAACTCTATAGGTAAATGGCATGATCTCCCATTACCCAACCTAAATGGGGTTGTTCCTATAGGTGTTTTATAGGTTGTCATGCGCACGCAAAGAGTGTCATTTAGCTGCATACTTCAATTGGTCCTATTGGTTGAAACTATTTTTTCCAAAATCTTCTTAATATCTCTGTTAGACACCTCAACCTAACCTTATTTTTTTGGATGGTATGGGGTTCCTACTCTATGCCTCACTCCATACTCAATAAATATCCCAATATCTTGTTAGTGAAGTGAGATCCCCCATCACCTATCATCACTCTCGACACCCCAAACTTGTAGAAAATATGGTCCTTTACATATTTGCAAACAAAATGTGCATCATTGGTGTGGGATTAAATTGCTTTTAGCCACTTAGATACATAGCAAACTACAATAAAAAAATAAAAAATACAATTTGAAGACACAAAGAGTCACACAAAATCAATTCCCCATTAATCAAAAACCTCAACTTCCTAAAAAATGTTTAGGGGCATTTTATGTCTCCTAGATATATTTCCTACTCGCTGACATGCATCACAATCACAAACAAAATTACAACCATCTTTAAATAGAGGTGGCTAATAAAATCACTTTGTAAAACCTTGGCCATTATCCTTCATCTAGCATCATGCCCCCAGTAGGTAGGGAGTGATAATGTGCCAATATACTCTCAAACTCACACTCGGGAACACACTTCCTCAAAATCACATGTGTACATTGTTTTAGTAAGATTGAGTCATCCCACACACAGAATATCAAGGAGTGGAAAATTTTCTTCTTATCTTGATACACCCAATCTTTTGGAAACTCACCACATCCCAAATAGTTCATAATTTCACAAAACCATGGGTCTTTGTTTTTCATGGCGAACAACTATTCACCAGGGAACTCTTCAACAATGGGTATTTCTAAGTCTTTCTCTGTAACACCCCAATTTCTAAAACATGCACAACACTAAAAGGACACATATATCTCATTGGGATGTCACAAATATTATTATCATTGCATAAAAATAAAGTTCATATATACTAACATAGGATAAAATAATAGTTCTCATACTCAAGTCCTCAACATAACCCATACATGAATAAAACTAAACATGTTTACTCTTAACCATTCTACACTTTCTCATGAAACTCACTCTAAACTAAAACACACGATTCATAAACATAAAGGAAATCAAATTTATGCATAGTTGGCACCCCACCAGGTCTGGTCTCAGATGTCCTAAAGCTCCTTCTTCAACCAGTCCTCGGCTAGCTTTGTCCTTGACGTTGCTCCATTTATGTGGGCATCGTGCCCCAACCATGCATCAAACAAATTGGTAAGTGGAATTGAGCATATTATATCTTAGAGAAAACATGTAAACTAAAAATAAACTTTGAACATTTAAACATTTAAAAAGAGACAATTGCTTTTAGATTATACCTTTTATCTTGACCTATATAAGAATCCTCGGGTTTTGCACCAAAGTGCCTCTTCTCTTATGCACCGAAGTGCCTCTCGGGTTGCACCGGGGTGCCTCTTATCTTATGCACCTAAGTGCCTCTTAGTTTTACTCTGAGGAGCCTCTTGGTGAGGATCTTATATAAGTTATCTTTTAATCATTATCTTTCTCTTAAAACTCTTAACTTTCTCTTAAAACTTAACTTTAAATTTAATCTTAATGTGCATGAAGATGATACAATAATATTGACATGAAATACGACATTCAATTCAATATAAATTCAATGACTTTTAACAATTAAAACAGTAAATAATATATTCAACATGCATTATGCATACATATATACAATCAATCAAATATTTATGTTCAAAGTGCATGGACCACTTACCTCTCTCTTAGAAGAGATCCTAGTTGCTTCCTTAGGTTTAGGGAACCCTAATCTCGTTCTTGAGTCTTACAAACCCTAATTAACCTGTTAAAGCAATCATCCTTCATTAATAATAAATATTGAACCTAATTTCTAGGGATTTAGGGTTCTTGATCAAAACACGGAAAATCGGCATCAAAACAGGCTTTAAAAGTTACCCATCTTGTATCTCTCAAAAAAATGATAAACTTTCATATAGGACTTGTTTCTATAGGACGATCCAATAAGAAGTTATGAATTATTAAGGCCTGACTAATCAGGAGCAAGATAGAAGCACTTAAAATTACCTGAAGATCGGATAATACAAAACCAGGAAGACCGATATGCCCATACCCTATTTTACAATTATAGGCATGACATGGGGGGTAAAACTAGAAAACCACCACCGGGGATCTTCGTTCCCAGGTGAGAAGCGGAGAACCTTGATGAACACGTAAAAGAATCGTGCGATCAGGAGAATAGGAATCAAGATCTAGACCTGGTTGTTGAAAACTGTGGTGCTAGGCACCAGAGCAACGACCTGATGAGCCCAAAAATGGCTTGTCTGATGGTCAGGTCAAGGGAAAAAGATGGTCGCCCCCAGTAGGATAGAGGAGAAACTGAGAAGGGGAAAACCAACCTCGTATCCTGACTTGAGATGGCTGCACGAGTAGATAGATCACGATAGAACCTAGGCAGAGCTATCCACCTACAAACAAAGCAACAAGATGGTCAGGGAGTCGAACATTGATTATGGGATTCCATACAAGGAAAAAAAGAGGGATATAGAACTTACTGGTGATACGGTTGAATTGGACCAGAGAAACCTTCTTGGGACTTTGAGGAGGTTGCTTGGTGCCTCAGAAGTGGTCGTCGAGGTCAGAACCAAGTGCCTGGGATCGTCGGCGGCATCTGAGTTGATGCTGCTACTCGTCGGAGGAGACAGGTGTCAAGTCGAGCAGGCAAAGTCAGCGTGGAGGTGCGAGAGAGAAAAGGGGCAGCGGAAAATGATTTCTCGATGGCATATGATCGTTTTTGCAAGGTTGTTTATATAGGTGATGCCCTACGGAGGGCTATAGTCCCTGTCGAGATGGGAAACATGGGAGGATGGGAGATTCTAGTCGACTGGAAGATCTACTAGATGAATCTCGAAAACAAATGGCATGGGGAAGTCCGGCTCGGTGCAAGGATCGTTAAAAGCCAGCTCTTTTGTGTTGCCGTGGACATGCGAGAGCGATTGAGATCAAGGTGGAGAGCTGCTTTGTGGAGTCCACTGTGCACGGGACTCGAGTGGAGGAGACAGCCTCCCCACACACGGCTGGATCCATGAGAGTCCAACCTCGCTGGTCAGCATGACCCTCATCTAAACGATAGACTAAAGTCCAGATCAAATTACATATATTAGGGTTATATATATATATATATATTAAATTTTGGTTATTTTCTTGTTAAGTTCAATTGGATTAGCTAGGAGGCTCCAAATCATATAAAAATTCATGTGTTACTTAATTGGGACACAAGGAACCCAAAAAAATATAGTTACTTTCCTAATTTGACCATCTTAGCTTATTATATTTCTCTTTTTAGCATAAATGTTTAATTAATCATATATGATGATTTAAAATGAATTTAGGATAGAAATTGGGAAAATAATTAAATTATCAACACCAACTTATGGTAAAATTATTAGGCCATAAAAAGTACTTTTATTGGGTAAATTTCATGTTAAACCTTAAATGTCACTTATTTAATAATTAGGGCTAACTTGACGATATTGATTTTCAATTTAGAGCAAAAGTTATCAAATTCAACTTATGTAACATATTTAGAAACCATCATCTTATCGTTATACGTTTTAATTATAAATTTTGAAACAAAGTAAACTAGGGTTTCAATTGGGGTTCATTTTATATGGTTCAAAATTTTAGGATGTTACAATTCTACCCACCTTATGAAAATTTCGTCCTCAAAATTTTTAGGGTACTACCCACCTTAGGGTTTTCCTTATCCTTAACATGAAAAGGTCTAACTTTTAATTCTACACATGTTCATACATAAGATGAGACTAACTAGAAACTATAACCTCAAAGAGATTTAATAACTTAAACTATACCTTGTTCATTCTTATCATCTTCATCGTCATCCACCATTGTGAAATTCTATCATGTCGCTTCTCTCTAGGTGCTTCATTGACCTTGGGTTCTTTCTTTTGAAACTTGGGGCAGTTGGGCCTATTGTGGCCTGTTTCACCACATGCATAGCACACTCTAGTTCCAAACCTGCATTCTCCTAGATGATACTTGGAGCACTTGGCACATTGGGTCTTGGCGGGTTGATTTGCAACAACCTCAGTTGGATCCTTCCTCTTCTTGTCATTATGGTGGTAGTTGTTGTTGTTGGAGTGGTTATCCTTCTTCCATGCTCTTCCTAGGTGGTCTTCTAATTCAAGGGCAGCATCTAGGGCACCTTGTATGGTGTTATGTCCTCATCCAAACAAAGAAAAGTTAAGATCCTCCTTGAGACCTCTAATGAACTTCTTCACCTTGCGTTGTTCATCATAATCACATCCATACTTCTATAAAATCCTAAACTTCATGAAGTATTGTGTGACTGTCATATCACCACATTGACGAAGGTTGTGAAACTCCTCTGCTTTCTTCTTGATCATAGCCTCAGATATGTAATGGTCTTTAAAGGCTTCTGTGAATTCCTCCCATGTGAATGGAGGAGCATCATCTTCATGAAAACCTAGCAAGTTCTCCCACCAAGTCCTAGCAGCACCTTTGAGCATGTGAGTCCCAAAACGAACCCTAGATGGGGTAGGCCAATCTAGGTCACAAAAATAATGCTCCATGTTCTGCAACTAGCTTTCTGCTTTGCCCACCACATCCAGCTCTTCCTCTCTAGCAAAAGAATCAGGCTTGATCTTCAAGAAGTCAACTAAGGTCAACTTTTGGTTCCTCAGTTGATGTGGTCTTCCTTGTTGTCTAGTGATAGCATCAGTCAGAGCCTTGATAAGCACTTCTAGAGGTGCATTACAGTTACCATTAGGGTTAGCCCCTCTAGAAGAACTATGATCACTTTCTCCATTGGAAGAGCTTCCCTCTCCATCTACGTTCTCCTTGCCCTTATCAGATCTCTTCTTGGGAGCCATCTACAAGAGGGAACATGAACTATATGAGATTTTGAGAAAATCTTGGTGTCCAACTATATTTTTCACTCTGATACCATATTGTAACACCTAAATTTCTAAAACTTGCACAACACTAAGTGGAAGCATATATCTCATTGGTATGTCACAAATATGATTATCATTGTGTAAAAATAAAGTTCATATATACCAACACAGGATAAAATAACAGTTCTCATACTCAAGTCCTCAACATAACGCATACATGAATAAAACAAAAAATGTTTACTCTTAAGCATTCTACACTTTCTCATAAAACTCATACTAAACTAAAACACATGATTCATAAAAAGAAAGGAAATCTAATCTATGGATAGTTGGCACCCCACCAGGTCTAGTCTCAGATGTCCTAGAGCTCCTTCTTCAACCGGTCCTCAACTAGCTTTGTCCATGATGTTGCTCCTTTTCTGTGGGCATCACGCCCCCAGCCATGCATCAAATAAATTGATAAGTGGAATTGAACATATTATATCTTAGAGAAAACATGTAAACTAAAAATAAACTTTGAACATTTAAACATTTAAAAAGAGACAACTGCTTTTAGATTTTGCCTTAAATCTTGACCTATATAAGAATCCTCAGGTTTTGCACCGAAGTTCCTCTTCTCTTATGCACTAAAGTGCCTCTTGGGTTGCACCGGAGTGCCTCTTCTCTTATGCACCTAAGTGCCTCTTAGTTTTTCTCCTAGGAGCCTCTTGGTGAGGATCTTATATAAGTTATCTTTGAATCATTATCTTTCTCTTAAAACTATTAACTTTATCTTAAAGATTAACTTTAAATTTACTCTTAATGTGCATGAAGATGATACAATAATATTGACATTAAACATGGCATTCAATTCAGTACAAAGTCAATGACTTTTAACAATTAAAATAGTAAATAATACATTCAACATGCATTATGCACACATATATACAATCAATCAAATATTTATGTTCAAAGTGCATGGACCACTTACCACTCTCGTAGAAGAGATCCTAGTTGCTTCCTTAGGTTTAGGAAACCCTAATCTCGTTCCTGACTCTTAGAAACCCTAATTAACATGTTAAAGCAATTATCCTTCATTAATAATAAATATTGAACCTAATTTCTAGGGTTTTAGGGTTCTTGATCAAAATAGGGAAAATCAGCATCAAAATAGACTCTAAAAGTTATCCCATCTTGTAGCTCTCGAAAAATTGATCAACTTTCATATAGGACTTGTTTCTATATGATGATCCAATAAGAAGTTATGAATTATTAAGGCCTGACCAATTAGGAGCAAGATAAAAGCACTTAAAATTACCTAAAGATTGGATAATACAAAACAAGAAAGACCGATATGCCCATACCCTATTTTACAATTATAGGTGTGACATGGGGGGTAAAACTAGAAAACCACCACATGGGATCTTCATTCCCAGGTGAGAAGTGAAGAACCTCGATGAACACTGAAAAGAACTGTGTGATCAGGAGAATAGGAATCAAGATCTAGACACGGTTGTTGAAAACTATGGTGCTAGGCACCAGAGAAATGACCTAACAAACCTGATGAACCCAAACCTGGCTTGTCTGATGGTCAGGTCAAGGGAAAAAGATGGTCGCCCATAGCAGGATAGAGGAGAAACTGAGAAGGGGAAAACCAGCCTCGTATGCTGACTTGAGACGGCTGCACGAGCAGACAGATCATGAGAAAACCTAGGTGGAGCTATCGACCCATAAACCAAGCAACAAGATAATCAGGGAGTTGAACATTGATGACAGGATTCCAAACAAGGGAAAAAATAGGGATATATAACTTACTGGAGATACGACCGAATTGGACCCAGAGAAACCTTCCTGGGACTTTGAGGAGGTTGCTCGGTGCCTCAGAAGTGGTCGCTGAGGTCAGAACCAAGTGCCTGGGATCTTTGGCGGCATTTGAGTTGATGCTGCTACTTATAGGAGGGGACAGGTGACAAGTTGAGTAGGCAAAGTCAACGCGGAGGTGTGAGAGAGTAAAGGGCGGAGGAAAATGGTTTCTTGATGGCATATGATCATTTTTACAAGGTTGTTTATATAGGTGATGCCCTAGGGAGGGCTGGAGTCCCTACTGAGATGGGAAATAGGGGAGGATGGGAGAGTCTAGTCGACTGGGGTATATACTGGATGAATCTCGATCAAAAATAGTATGGGGACGTCTGGCTCGGTGCGATGATCGTGAAAAGCCAGCCCTTTTGTGCTGAGGTGGACAGACAAGAGAGATCGGGATCAAGGCGGAGAGTCGCTTTATGGAGTCCACTATGCGCAGGACTCGGGTGGAGGAGACAGCCTCCCCACACGTGGCTGGATCTGTGAGAGTCTGACCCGACTAGTCAGCGTGACCCTCATCTAAATGATAGACCAAAGTCCAAATAAAATTAGATATATTAGGGTTATATATATTAAATTTTGGTTATTTCCTTGTTCAGTTCAATTGGATTAGCTAGAAGGCTCCAGATCTTATAAAACTTCATGTGTTACTTAAATGGGACACAAGGAACCCAAAAAGATATAGTTATTTTCCTGATTGGACCATCTTAGCTTATTATATTTCTCTTTTTAGCATAAATGTTTAATTAATCATATACGATGACATAAAATGAATTTGAGGATAGAAATTGGGCAAATAATTAAATTATCAACACCAACTTATGGTAAAATTATTAGGCCATAAAAAGAACTTTTATTGGGTAAATTTCATGTTAAACCCTAAATGTCACTTATTTAATAATTAGGGCTAACTTGATGATATTGATTTTCAATTTAGTGCAAAAGTTATCAAATTCAACTTACGTAACATATTTGGAAACCATCATCTTATCATTATACATTTTAATTATCAATTTTGAAACAAAGAAAAGTAGGGTTTCAATTGGGGTTCATTTTATAAAGTTCAAAATTTTAGGATGTTACATTCTCATCCACTCTCTCTGACCTAGACAAATGATTGGCTACCACATTTTCTATACATGCCTTATCCTTGATTTCTATATTAAATTCTTGTAGTAAAAAAATCCATCTTATGAGTCTAGGTTTTCCATCTTTCTTCTATAGAATATATTTTATCTCTACATGGGCAATACAAACTATAGCTCTCACCCTAATCAAATATTAGAGAAATTTCCAAAAGCAAACACCAAAGCCAAAAGCTATGTTCGGTTGTAGTGTAATTAAGTTAGGCATCATTAAGGGTTTTTGATGGATAATAAATAACAATGGGGGGGTTTATCTTTCTATTATCCTAGCACAACCCCTACTACATAGTCTGATGCGTCACACATTAGCTCAAATGATTGGCTCCAATATGGCACTTGTACCATGGGTGCGAAGACCAATTTCTCCTTTAACACCACAAAAGCTTATAAACATGACTCATCAAAATTAAACTTGGCATCTTTCTCTAACAATTCAAAAGGCAATTTTGCAATCTTTGAAATATCTTTTATGAAATGTCGACAAAGCCAGTGTGTCCTCAAAAACTCCAAACCTCCTTCACTGACAATGGTGGAGGCATCTTAGAGAGCATTTAAATTTATTCAAGATCAACATCCATTCCTATATTGGACATCTTGTGTCCCAACACTATCCCTCCATTCACCATAATGTGATACTTCTTTCGGTTCAACACTAGGTGAGTGTCCCCACACCTTTAAAAAAAATTTCCAAGACTGTTAAGGCAGTCTTGAAATGACTCTACATAAATTGAAAACATCATTCATAAAGACCTCAAGACAACTCTCTACCATATCCAAGAAAATAGTGAGCATACATCTCTAAAAAGTAGTCATTGCATTACAAAGGCCAAAGTGCATCTAACGGTATGTGAACGTGCCATAAGGACAAGTGAAAGTAGACTTATCTTGGTCTTGTGGCTTGATAGAAATCTGATTATACCCAGACTACCCATCTGGAAAACAAAAATGAGAACGGACAGTGAGATTCTCAAGGATTTGATCAATAAAGGGAAGTGAAAAATAATCTTCAAGTGTGGCTGCATTCAATCGCTGATAATCAATACACACACGCCACTTGGTCACTAATCTAGTAGAGGTAAACTCACTCATTGAATTTTTTGTGACTGTTATCCCCCTTTTCTTAGAAACAACTTGGGTTGGCCTAACTTAATAAAAATCAGATATATCATAAATTATCTATGTCGATAAAAGCTTCACTACATCCTTCTTCACTAACTCAGTCATGATTGGATTGAGACATCATTGAGGTTGTACTATCGGTTTGTCTCCTTCTTCAATTCTGAAAAAAACTAGGGGATATCACATTTATGTCTAAAATAGAACACCCAAATGTTGTTTAGTGGTTCTTTAGCACTACAAGAAATCACTCCTCATGCATGCCCAACGAGGAAGAAATGATGACTGGGATATTCTCATTTGTTTCCAAGAAAATGTACTTCAAATGTTGAGGAAGTGGATTCAGCTCAAGTTCTTAGTGTATCAGCATGGAAATGCCTTCAAAAATAGAACACACTCCTCTAGTAAATGACAACAAGTGTAATCATCCATCTTGTTCATGATGAACGCCTCTAAAGTTAGTTGTCAATATGCTTGGGGGAGCATGAAGGATGTTTCCTCTTCAATTGTCATTGGGATTGCTTCCTCCTCTTCATCATTAGGGTATTGTACTACATTTATCAATGAAGCCTCCTAACTATTCTCAATAATATCCCCTACTAAAGTGCCTTTTTACACCTTAATCAGGACATGATCCATATCCAAAAATGGCTTCCCCAGAAATAAAGACACCTCATTGTTCAACTGTTCTAGAAGTGACATTGTGCCTCCTCCTCAACATTTGATTTATAGTCTGACATTTTTATTTCAAAACTAGTCATCCTGAATACCCATTTTCTATCTTCCTCTACCATCTCTAGGATCATGTCTGATGTATCTTGGAATGGTCTCCCTAAGAGTAGCTCATTACCATGATATTCATGCACCTCCATGACTACAAAATCTTTTGGAAAGATAAATTTGTCCACCTTGACCAAAACATCCTCGGAGATACCAATTGGCCTCATCATTGAGTTGTCAGCCAATTATTTGATCATGTAGCTTTTCCTGGATTCCTTCAGCCCCAATTTCATGAATGTTGTCAAGGGCATAAGATTTATGCTTGTTTGGAGTCATAGAGAGACTCATCAAACTTGGTCTTGTTGGGTGTAACATGGTATATTGAAGCAACCTGGATCTTGCCTCTTCTTTGACCGTCTCCTTTGTAAAATTTCATTGACTTCCTCCTTCAATACCACTACATTTGAATCAGCTATCCTCCTCTGTTTGTTTATTATGTCCTTGAAGAATTTTCCATATGATGGAATATGTTCTATAACATCTACTAGAGAAATGTTGACATAAAGGTTTCTAAAAGTCTCCAAAAACTTCTTAAACTATTGGTTGGCCTTCTTTACCTTCAGGTTGTTGGGGAATGGTATTGGATTCACCAATTTTCTCTAGTGAGGTAGAACATATGAGTCCTTATTGGCTTCCTATGGCTCTTCATTTTCCTATAATTTTTCCTTCTCTTACGATGTGGTGTCTAACTCAAGAGGATCAATAGTCAACACAAGTGTTATGTTACCTGCCCTATTATTTGCTTTTGGGATCATCTTTTGTTCATTCAACATTTTTTACCACTATAGAGTAACACTGCCTTCACCTGTTAGTTACTACATGGAATGTCAGTATTTGCTACGAACCCCTGTTGTCCTGGCTTCTTCAAGGATTCTAATTCTACTACTATTATATAAATCTTGTTTTCTATCTAACGGATTTGTGTTCCTTGATTCTACAATTGCCACTGTGTTTGGCCTACTATAGTCTCATTCTAACTGACCAACTTGCCTAGCATGTCCTTTATGTGGTCTATCATGTTAGGGCCCCTATCCAGCTCATGTTGTTGATATGCACCGCCTTTTTGTGTCTTGGCCTATTATGCTTTTGAAGGGTCCTACTAAAAGTTGTTGGGATCCTTCCATGATAATTTAGGATACTTCCTCTTAGAATATTAATTGATGCCCATGTAATTTTGTTGTAGCATATATATGCATTACTCTTCTTCTCCTCTAGATGAGCTCCCTGATTTTTGATCTAATTTCTTGGCAATGTTGTCCATCCTTCCTTCAATTTTTTGATCTCTCTGGACTCAACAACACTTTTGATTGTTGCTAGAGTTTCTCTTTCCTCTCCCCATGACTGATTCTTTGCCATGTTCTTCAAGATCTCATGGAACCTAGATGTCTTATTATTCAGAAAAGATCTTTCTCCTTCACTTTCGAGTGTAGTTCTTTCCCCTTTATGCATCCCATAGTATAAAGTCTTCGCTTGTCTATATGGGTCAATCGCATAATCAGGGACCTACCTCAGAATATTTTGGAACCTTTCCCATGCTTCAGTGTAAGACTCATGTGCATGTTATTTAAAATTTTAGATACGGTCAACTAAGACTAGCATCATATGTGGAGGGAAGTATATTTTAAAGAAGGTATCAATCATTCCATCCCATGTAGAGATAGATTATGAGGGTAGGATTAAGAACCAAGCCTTTGCTTTATCTACTAGTGAGTATGAGAATAGCTTCAAGTAAATCATTATCATAGGCACCCTATCAATCTTCAGCATGTCACGAATTTCCATAAAATAATTGATATGATACATTTGATCCTCCATATTGTGCCCATGAAAAGCCTGTGATTTTATAAGTGTCACCAGCCGTGGATCAATTTCATAACTACACACATTTACTACCTACTTAACAATGGTTCCCAATTGTGTTGTCGCCGATGAAGCCTTTACCTTTTCCCATGCGATTTTCTCCTCAACTTCCTCATTTCCATATCCCATTGTTGCTTGTTCTGATTGTATTGCCTCTAGTGCTGGTGTTTGGAGAAGTCGTCCTAAAAAATTATTGTACTCATGTGATCTGCAATGGAGATCCTCTATGCTCAATGGTAGTGGGTTGACTCTCTATTATCGGTGGTCCTGGTTTGAACCACATACATTATCTCATGCAAATAGTTGATGATTGTGAGACTTGGATACTAGTGATTAAACAAACATTTGAATTGTAAGCTCAAAAATATTAAAAATAAAAATAAAATTGTGGCCTAGAGTGGTCGGTCACATCACTCGTAGTGTCGGATTACTATTTCCCATTCAACAATGCCAAAAACTTGATGTGTGTTTACTACACGTATTAAATGCAAGTGCATGTATCGAATTAATATAGAACAAAAGAGGCTCAGATATTGAACTCTGGGAAATGTGAATCCAAAAAATACTACTACCTATGAATCGATCAACTAGACCAAGTGAAAAGGTGATTGATTGATTAATTGACTGGTTGCAAGAATTAGAACTAAATTATTGAGCTATGATCACAAACATAATGGATTCATTAGGAATACAATTTCACCACAATTTACACTACAATTAACATTACTTATCAATACTAGTTCTCCTAACCCTTGACCAAGGGACTTGTAGAAAGAATTACCCACTCTCACAGTGTAATTCACTACCTAATCTAATACAAACCCCACTCTCATAAAGATTTAATTATTAGTTAGATGCTTTAATGAATCCTCTAGGTTATACCCTTCACAGCCGCAAGCTCTCTCTTAAAGCTGTCTATGTAAATCTAAGACTTATCCAACCCTGAATCCCTCTCTCGAAGTAACTAACGGTCTAAGAATTCAACTATGGTGATCAAGCATAGATAATTCATGAAGAAATTGTAGAGTTATAACCATAAAAAATTAAAAAAAAACATTTATACAAAATCTAAAAATTACAAAAAACATATACAGAAACTCATAATGTCAAGTACAACACATAACTGAGCTACTCATTGGGTCCTAAGAAATTAGGGAATTAGCCCTGCATGATTTAATTTTCCATACACATAAATGGAGAAGTAGAAGGTGAGGAAAACATTAAAAAATTAATGGAACCCCTGGAGAAGATTATCTGGATGACTCCCTCTGAAGAAAAGAGCAATTTGTTGTCTTTTGGCTACAAATCCATCCACCGGAGGTGATCAAATTGTCTAAAATGTATCTTTATCCTATCCTTTCTCTTTTCCTGGCTCTCCCTTGTCATGCAAAAAACTCCAATGTGATAATTAGGTTTGGCCAAAATCCTCCCTAGTCATAAGATTGAAAAAGGGTGTTGTTAAGTTGTGGCAATTAGATTTATCAACATGTTTAATCGTGTCTGATCGCAACAAGTCAATACCACCGATAGGATGTTTATGGCATCGCGTCCTCTTTTGGGTCACGACTCCATGTGAGTGTCGATATTACTGACTGAGGCATCGATAACACCGAGTGGCTCCCTAACATATCCTGATGAATTTTCCATGTACAAGTCAGTATTATCGACTGGAGGATGGTGGCACCAAGCCACTATGGTTGTGTTACTGTTGATCAAGTCGGTAGTATCAAATTTGTTGTTGGTACCACTGAGCATTTTTTACTCATGATTGTATTTTTCTTCCATTATCAGTACCACAAACAAAGTTGTCAGCAGCACCGCGCTGAATCAGGACTTGTCAATTCACCTGAAATTCAAGATAAAGAACATAAGTCCATAAATTATGCTAAATCCATATCAAATAATAAAAATAGCTAATAATTGATGAAAATGTATATCACATGGTAATAATGATAAACCACACACAAACAATGTCAAAATGAACAAATGTGCATGAAATACATAATAAAATAGCTTGTGAAAAGTGAATAATATTTAGTGCATCAAGAACCCATTGAGGAAGAAGTCGTAAAAGAGGACAAAGAGAAAGAGGAGACACCTAATTATTTTGTATCATGCAGGCGCATACACCACATCCCTACTGACATGGTGCTTCTTCTTCCTCCAAACCAGCACCTTCATCGTCGAGAGACTCATTCTCCATGGAGAGCATGTATGGGATGATGACATCCATACAACATAGTCAATATTAATGGGAGACTACAATGATTCAAGTACAACAAGTTCAAGAGTAGATCCCTTGACAGTAGTAAGCAATCTATGATAATGAACACCTTATTTCCGTCAAACAAGAGAACACTTATGCACACATGTGCCATATAGAGCATTACTAGAAGCCTCCCTTTGATCCCTATCGGAGCCAAGAAAAATTCTCTAGCTACCCTCCACCACCCGAGATTCCTTCCTAGCCTTCTGTAGTTCACTAGAACCTACTACTGGTAGGGTCCATAGATTTTTTTGGGGACTTTCCCTCCACCAGGATATGAGTATCATGTACCCATGTTCCACCTCTATGTTTGCTTCTCAACTATGAGGACATGGTTGAATTCAAGCTTGGGGGTAATGGAACCAGTCTTCATATCACTCTTATCTTAGTTTATGCATTTTTCTTTTTCTTTTTTCAAGTAAATTAGTTGTTCATCTTGTTTTTAGGGATCCATGTCTATCTAGTGTAATTTTGGAGCTTAATTACTCATCATCACATGTATCTAGTAAAAGGGTTGTTCTTAGTTCTTCCTATTCTAGTTTAAAATTTTGTGAATTTGAATTTGCCCTCTTGATTTTCTCTTTAAGATAAATTTCAATGTTCAAGAGTGCATTAACTGGATTAATTGTTTGGATTAGTCAGCTTGAAGACAAACATAATGAATGAAAATATTAACTAAACCCTAAGTCTTTGTGACATGATGACCATGTTTGAGTCCAAACCAACCAAATAGTAACATGAAATTTCATGTGAAATTTAGAAGTTGATTCTAGGTTACCTTGTTTCACAAGTTAATAGGAGAGGTACATTGTCTCTTAGTCATGTGATCTCATCCACATTTGTTCAATTTCATTCACCACATTAGTATGAGAAAGTTCAATCCAAATTATTTTTCCTCTTCATTTCACTAAAGGGAATGATAGGAAGCATATAGTTAGTCATTTAATTTTTGCATTAGAATAGAAAAAAACTGTATATCGTATAATTTGAGAATTTTTAGTTTTTGTAACAAATTTGCATATAGAATACACTCTTCATTGCATATTGCATAAGGTGTATCTTTACTTCTCCACTTTTATTTTTCTCTATTGAGAATAGAGAAGAAAAAATGTATATCCTTACTCCTTCTCAAAGAAAAAATAGACTCGAAAAGCCCAAGCATGAACTATTTATCTTGTGAAAATAAAGGGCATAGGAAAAAGTATATGGGAAACTACTTCCAATGTAGATTATTTATACAAATAAGAGAAGTATATATAGGGAGATCAAATGGTGCATGAAGAACTTATCTTACCAACCATAATGTTAATTGATTCAAGTTAATAGTGTTTTCATTGATCTCAATATTAGCATATTTTATAAGCATAATTGATTGCTTTAAAGTAGTTACTTGTTCAATGGTTGACGAGAACCAATTTTGGACTGACGAATGGAGGGAGGTTAGGAAAACTAGATCCATTTGTATTTGTTTTATGTTGACTTCTTTGACGAAATATAAGAGTAGTTTTACTCCATGACAAGCACCATTGAAGCTTAGGTGATTTTGAAGCAATGATTTTGTGTTGCTTTTTGCATGTTATTTTTAGGATTTTATGCAGGGTTATTATAAAATAGATATGTTTTTTCCTATATTACTAACATTTAGTCTGTGCATCAAATAGTGATTATTTTTTTCAAGATATATGATTTTGTTATCATTTTCTCAGCCTTATATTATTATTTCCTTTAATTCGGGAAAAAAGACTATTGATTGACCAACTCAATGCCATCAACATCTTAGTGGTGGTGTCGACTTCCAGTGTACAAGATGCAAGATATATAGAAGAAAATTGGTTGTACCAGGGTCAGACTCGGTGCTACTGAGCAAAAACTCAGTGCCATCAAGTATCAAACTTGGCGGTACTAACAAGAGGTTCAGGGAGCAATACGGATGGAAAAAATTTAACTTGGTTCCACTAACAACAGTGTCAGTGTCACCAAAACCATCATCTAGACATTCACATGAAACGATTTGATGTTATCGATGATCTTGTTGGAAGAATTGAGACTTCACTAGAAAGAGAAAAGAGCAACCGACTCGATTCCAGTGAAATTATGTTGGTAGTCTAGGGAAATTGGCGACAGAACAGGCAGCGAAAACAAAAATTTTACTACCATATTCTCCATTAAACTAGTGGATCATGTCAACAAATATAATGTAAAGGATGGTTTTGAGGATATACTTGGTCTTAGAGAAAGACCAACAACATCTCATCATCGTTGTTGTTGTGCAGTTGTCTTCTAGTTGCACTGGGACTCGTTTGTTGCACCTCCTAGTCTTCAGCATGGACAATAGGTTGACGTTATCCTCCTATCAGCATACAACAACCTCCGCACCTCTATGGAAATCCACATGGACCACCTCGAATTCTCGTCGTCCTACTAGAACAGATAGGAAGGAGTTGTCCCTCACGTTGGTGTACTAGTTACCAACTTGCTTTCACACAATTGTTCTCTATTGCTATCTGTGACAAAGTGAGTTTTTATAGTATTTTTCTCTCTCTTAAAGGTTTCATTATCAAAATTGTTGACCAAAATACCCTCGTATACTTCCCTCACTCAATTGGACAAATATGTGTCACAATTTGTAAAATATATGTGAACCCTAGTATGCTATTATGATAAAATACATATGCTAATGTATTAAGTATTTGAACACATCAAATATTCGATTTTGGACCCCAAATTTATACCATAGTCACATCTTGACATCATTAAGCTACCCCTAAAATTTTGTTCCATTTGGATGTACCATTTGGGAGTTATTCACATTGGAAATTATGTCTATACTTGTTTTGTTCTCAATTTTTAGGACCTAAGTTCTGATTTAATAGGCTTGTAAATGGTCACGCGGCCCATTAAGCCACTGAGCACGGACCACTTAGCTAAGGTTTATCTCCAACTGCACGATCTAATGGCCTCAGATCTGCCCAGGGATCCAAAGGTCCTGGACTCGTCACCTACCTCCCGCCTTTCCCAGTCTTGGAGGACGTACTCCCCTCACCGAGACGAACTCAACAAACCTACACTCAGCTCGCCTCACCCTTGGAACGGGGAGAAAGATCTTCCCCTTTTTCGTTGCCCTCACTCCGGTGGCGACTGTGAATTCTAGGACCCCCAACCAACCCTAACCCTACCCGAGGGGCTATAAAAGGCCTCTTGACATCACCGCCATCTCCCTTTACCTCGATCTAGTTCCTCCCGAGCTCTAACTTTCCCCAGGACCTCCAGTTACCCCTAGAGCTACCCTACGGCGCCGCCGCACTGACCCTGTCGGGCGTTTCCCCCTCTCGTCTCCTCCCTCTCATTTACCTACCTCCCTTGACTCGGGAGCGACGGTAGAATCTGGGTGGCATCTTTTCCGCCCTCGTGGGAGCCTACTGCCCATTTTTCTACTCGGCTCCGGTGAGCTCCTCCGCCGTTTTTCACGAGCTGAAGCTTGCTCGCGTGAGGGAGCACTGCCCAGACCGGGACCCAGGGTGCCAGGTGGACCACTGGCCGATCGCCACTTCAGCCAAGGTCGCGGGTCAACAAGGACCGAAGGTGGAGCCAACTCGCACAGACACTCCAATCAGAAAACGCCACGTCAGTGACTCGGGATCAAACTCGCAAGACCTTGGATCAACCTGGGCCGTCGATCCAGTAGGATCCGACCGTTGATCAAGGTAAGATCCTTTTCTTCTTTTTCTTTTATTCAAGAAAATGGTGTATCTTAAGAAAATCCTAGGAAATGTTAGGATTATCAGAAAATGTCGAACCTATATACCATTTTGATCAGAAAATTATTCTCTATCCAAATAAAATGTTACCGGGACCTAGATCCGTTGCCTTTTTCAAAAATAGTGGCCTAAAGACTAAGGACTTCCTTATTTATAATTAATTGTTGATAATATTTTTCCCTTGATGATATCTGACCTTCTAAGGTGTATTTAACCCTAGATAGAACTATGTTCCTAAATGAATCGAAATACCATTCTATGTTGATAAGTGATCAAAGAATTAGAAGAAACCCTAATTTCAGCTTCCTCTTCCTACATGAAATTAAAGATATATCTTTATGACAAAATTAATATAATTAGATGATAATTAGTGATTATGATTGGTCTGAATCTTTAATACGAACCCTGATGTTATAAATGATTAATATGTATAGGGTTTCTTTCCCTTTTATCCAACCATCTTATAAACCCTAATTTTTGGAAATCTTCTAATTAATCAATTAAATACTATCTTTAATCCAAATAGTTTATAATGGATCAGGCCTAATAATATTTGTGAACCAAATTAGAATATGGGGAAATCCCTGATCTAAATTAAGATAACATAAAAAGGAATGATAACTAAGAACATATCTTAGTCGTGGTCACTTGGACCAATTGTAATGTTTTACCCTTGCTTTCTTTGCAGGGTGACTAAATTCCTGATTGAATCTAGAATCTGTGGACTTTTGATTGAACAAGCAGGTACGTGGTCATATAAGTATATGACTAGATTTCTGGTTGCCTATGATATGTATACCTTGAATGCTCATATTTGAATATTATTGCTTGGTTGACTAGTATGAGATATATTTCGCCAAACCTAATGAAACATAAATGGTTATGACGGGTTGTAGCTACTAGAGCACATAGCCTGGTGTGGATGTATGTGCCTAACATGGATGTATGTTTTCCTTGGCCCATGTTAGATGTATGATGATATTATGTTGCCCACACTAGATGTAAGTTAAGTGCAATGTGTGTAGTACAACCGCATCAAAATGATTGTAATAAAAAGGATGTTTACCTGATTTTCGCCTTAAGAAATGGTTTTGTTTCTCCTTTCTTCTTGTTCAAATATTTTCCTTTATGCAACCTTATTAAATGTAACTTTTACCACGTACCAGCCTTGCTGATGTTTTGTTTCTCGTATTTTCTAGGTGCAAGGAACAATTGACAACAAGATGAAATACATGCTCAAAGTACCTGAAGGCATGAAATAATAAACATGGAGGATGCATTAGATAGATCTGTTCCACTTATCTTATTTCTCTCTAGATGCTAGTTTATTTCTTTTCCTAGTTGATGTCGAGGATGATCAAGATCCTATGTAATAAAGTTAAATTTCTTTAGAACAATATTTTTTCTCTCCATATGTAATGACTTTATTTTATCTATATGAATGAATGTTCGTGTGGCATTATATGATGATATGGACTAGATTTTGGCTCAATCTCTGGTTTTAGTTGACTACCTTAATCTCTTATATTTTCCCTTTTGACATCTATAGATATGAGTGCACGCATATCTGTGAATGTCACTATGGAAAGTATATAGAAATTGGGGGACGTCACAGTTGGTATTAGAGCCAATGTTCACACATCAAGTCACATGAACTTCATTCACCCTATTTTGAGTCTAGGGTAGTCCTTGAGTTTGGGATGTGAAGGGTTGAGCTGTCTAGGATAGCATCTGCCATGGGTCTGACTAAAGTCTCCGAGCCACTTAGCTTGGAAATCACGAGGCTACCTTTATGGCAGTATAAGTCTACCTGGCCGATATCCTAAGTGTCCCCTACTCTTGGGCATACCTTAATTTAGGAATTTTCTCATCTATAGACTTCCCCTCTCACCTTTTCTATAGGAAAATTTCTCCCTCTCATCTATGTTTTAAAAATAAATTCAATTTTCCCTCTTACCTTTGTCATAAGGTTAGGAAGGAGTCTCTCTATTTAGAAACATCCTAAGGATCGACTGATAAGGATTTTAGGATATCCTCCATAAATCATAACGTTCAGAACATTAATTATTAATAAATGAGAATAATGAAATATCATGTCATGATAATAAAGATAATGATGAAAATAATTGTTGAAGTAATAAATCTAATATGTTGAAATTAATTTCAGGATGCCTCCTAAAACTCGTAGCTCGAAGGCCTCCGGGGAATCGTCCTCTAAGAAAAGAAAGGAACCTGAAACCTCTGAAGTACCTGATCCCGATGCTGAGGCCAAGGAAAGATGGGAGGAACAGAAGAAAATCCTTCTAGACTTTATGGAGACCCTCGCCACCAAAGGAACCCATGAACCTAGCTCCTCTAGGAAGAAGGAAGTGACGGTGATAGACTTCATTAAGCTCAACCCTGACAGATTTTGGGGGGAAGACCAACCCGAAGTCATGGATAAGGCTGAGGCCTGGGTTCTTTCCATAGAGAATGCCTTCTGTACCCTAGAAGTGCCTGAAGAAAAGAAGGTTAAATTAGCCACCCATTTTCTTAAGGGAGGGGCGAAGATTTGATGGGAGAATTATGGTGGGAATCGGGGAGAGGAAGTAGACAACTTGGGATGGGAAGCCTTCAAGACCCTCTTCACCGACCGTCTCATGCCCATAGCTGAGAGGAAGAGGAAAGAGAAGATGTACATCGAGCTTAGGCACGGTAGTCTCTCAGTGGCCGATTATACTCAGAAGTTTAGGCTTCTGGAACGCTATGCCCCTATTCGGACTGAGGACCGCCTCACTGAGCACTATGTAGATTGTCTCTCTGCACACCTTAAAACCCTAGTTATAGCCTCTCGTCCCCAAAGAATTGATGAAGCCCTAGACATGGCCCTTAAGCAGGAAAGGGAGCAGGGATTGCAGAAGCCTTCTAGCATGGGATATTTAGGGTTGAACATCACAGAGGAAGAAAAGTTCAAGAAGTTCCACCCCGGCCAATAACAAAGGATCAAGGAAAGGAGGAGGTTCAGGGAAGAAAGGACCAAAGAATAGCAAGCTGATGGATTACCACAGCAAATGCAAGACTTGTGGACGAGGACATGACGGGCCTTGTCGCTACACCAAGCCGGTCTGCTACAACTGCAAGAAGGAGGGACATTTCCTTGCCAAATGCCCCAATGCATCTATCCTTGGCAAACCTCCAGCGGGTGCTCCACCCCCTTAGGGACACCGTAATGCCAGGGTGTTCGCAGTAACCACAGAAGAGGCTAGGGCAAATCCGAACCAGCTTTTCAAAGGTAACCTTAAATATTTTTCATATATCTAATATCTTGTTCAATGCCTTCAATTATTTAAAATGTAATTATCATTTGTAGGCATTGTTTTCTTGAATGGACATCCTGTTAAAGCATTATTTGATTCTGGATCTACAAATACGTTTGTGTCTCGAAATCTGGCCTCAATGTTGCACTTACATATAAGGGACTTGGGATACATTCTGGATGTGTCAACTCCTAGTGGCAAAATATTCACTACATTGCAGAAAACCGATGTTCTCCCTCTAAAATTTGAAAATCATGACATGCCCTTTGAATTCATTCTCTTAACTATGGAAGACTTTGATGTTATTCTTGGCATGGATTGGCTGTACACATATCATGCTTATATTGACTGTAGAAAGAAGATGGTAGTTCTCTCTCAACCTCATTCCTCTCCTGTAGTGATCCCTCAGGGAAGCGGATTCTGTAATAATATAATAATTTCCTCTCTTAAAGCTAAAAAGCTCATATCTAAAGGATGTAAAGTCTTCCTCGCATTCATCTCAGAGTCCAGTCCTGACAACGGGCCTGTAGAAAGACTGGAGGTGGTACGTGATTTTCTTGACATATTTCCGGAGGAGCTTCCTGGGCTGTCTCCAAACTGAGACATTGAGTTCTCCATAGATCTTCTTCCTGGAACCACTCCGATTTCTAGGGCACCATATAGGATGGCACATGTTGAGCTTATGGAGCTGAAGAAACAATTACAAGAACTTCTCGATAAGGGTTTTATCCGCCCTAGCGTTTCCCCTTGGGGTGCACCTGTCCTTTTTGTTAAAAAGAAAGATGACTCAATGCAGATGTCTATTGACTATCGCATGTTGAACCAAGGTACCATTAAAAACAAGTATCCTCTCCCTCGTATTGATGACCTCTTTGATCAACTTCGTACTGCCAAAGTTTTCTCAAAAATTGATCTTCGTTCTGGCTACCATCAACTTAAGGTCAAAGATTCTGATATATCTAAGACTGCTTTCCCGACTCGTTATAGGCACTACGAATTTCTGGTAATGTCGTTCGGGTTAACTAACGCACCTGGCGTATTCATGAACTTGATGAACAAAGTCTTCCAACCTTATCTTGATGAGTTTGTGGTCATCTTCATTGATGATATTCTGATCTATTCTGATTCTATGGAGAAGCATCGGGAGCAATTGAAGTCCGTCCTTGAGATTCTTCGAGCCCAAAAACTCTATGGCAAGCTTTCTAAATGTGAATTTTGGATTGACAAAGTTATGTTTCTTGTTCATGTCATTTCTGGGGGTAACATATCTATTGATCCCGCTAAAGTATCTGTTGTACTTGATTGGCAACCTCCTCGTAATCCTTCTGAAATCCGGAGTTTCTTAGGTCTGGCTGGATATTATCGTCGTTTCATTCCAAATTTCTCCAAAGTGGCACTTCCTCTCACTAAACTTACTCGGAAGGACGAGCATTTCATCTGGTCAGCTGCTTGTGAGTCTAGCTTCCAAGAGCTCAAACAAAAGTTGACGTCAGCACCTGTCCTTGTTCTACCCTCTGGTAATGAAGGATTTGTGATATTCACTGATGCTTCCCGACATGGTCTAGGTTGTGTCCTGCAACAGAATGGAAAAGTAGTGGCTTTCGCTTCTAGACAGCTGAAACCCAATGAGTTGAATTACCCTACACATGATTTGGAGTTAGCTGCTATCATCCATGCTCTCAAAATCTGGAGGCACTACTTGTATGGGGCAACATTTGATATCTTCACCGACCACAAAAGCCTCAAGTACATCCTGACGCAAAAAGATCTGAATCTGTGACAACGACGATGGATCGAGTACCTGAAGGACTACGACTTCACCATTGGCTACCATCCAGGCAAGGCCAATGTGGTTGCAGATGCTCTTAGCAGAAAAAGAGCCACTTGTACATCCCTGTCTGTACCCGAATGGAGGAACATGGAGGAACTAGCAAGCTAGAGACCACAATTCCTGGCTGATTGTATGCATGTCAACAACATCTCTATCACATCCAACCTACATGTTGAACTTCTGGAGGCACAGAAAGTTAGTCCTGAGCTTGCAGAGCTCTCCTCTCTCCTGGCTAAACCTCATACACATCTGTCAGTGGGTCTTGATGGTGGTCTTCGATACAAGAACCGTATGTGGGTCCCTGAGCAGTCAGTTGTAAAGACAACCATTCTCAGCGAGGCACATGGGTCCAAGTACACAGTTCATCCCGGCACGACCAAGATGTACAAAGACCTACAACGACAGTTCTGGTGGAGAGGCATGAAGCACAACATTGCAGATTTTATATCCAGGTGTCTGACATGCCAGAGAATCAAGGTCGAGCATCAAAGACCAGGTGGTCTACTGCAACCCCTCGAGATTCCGGAATGGAAATGGGAACATATCACTATGGATTTCATAGTGGGATTACCCAGGACCATGAAGGGGTACGACGCTGCATGGGTCATCGTGGATCGTCTCACCAAGTCAGCTCATTTTCTACCGGTGAAGACTACTGTGAAAGTTTCTGAGTTGGCCGACCTTTATATACGGGAGATTGTACGTCTACATGGAATTCCAGCATCCATTGTCTCGGACCGGGACCCAAAGTTCACTTCAAAGCTATGGAAACAGGTTCAAGAAGAATTGGGCACCAAGTTGAATTTCAGTACAGCTTATCATCCACAGACAGATGGAAAGTCAGAACGAACAGTACAGATTCTAGAGGATCTTCTACGAGCTTGTATGCTTGACTGGGAAGGCTCGTGGGACCATTACCTGCCTTTAGTTGAGTTTGCCTATAATAATAGCTATCAGGCGAGTATTGGGATGCCACCATATGAAGCTCTCTATGGCCGACCGTGCAGATCTCCATTACATTGGGACGATGTCGGGGAACACACCTTGATGAAATCCGAGGAGATGCAACTGTATGCAGATAAAGTTGCACTGATCAGACAGAGAATGAAGCAAGCACAGGATAGGCAGAAATCATATGCGGATGCTCACCGGCAGGAACGTCAGTTCAAGGAAGGTGATCATGTCTTTCTGAAGATTCGACCGATTCGAGCTTTGGCCAAGAATAAAGGAAAGCTCAGTCCTCGTTATGTGGGACCCTTCGAGATTCTTGAAAGGGTTGGAGAATGTGCCTATCATCTTGCTCTGCCACCTCAGTATAGTGCCATGCATAATGTCTTTCATGTATCTAATCTGAAGCCTTATGTCAAAGACCCCAGTCACATTCTGAATCATGAGCCTCTTGAGCTGAAAGATGATTTGACGAATGCTGAGTCACCAGTCAGAATTCTTGATTTCAAGGCAAAGGAGCTTTGCAATAATCGGCGTATAGATATGGTGAAAGTTCTCTGGAGCCACCATGATCAAATCGATGCTACATGGGAGCTCAAGTACGATGTCGAGCGGAAATATCCACATCTCTTTCAGGCTGCTTGAATTTTGAGGGCAAAATTCTTAAAAAGGAGGGGAGAATGTGACAAAGTGAGTTTTTATAGTATCTTTCTCTCTCTTAAAAGTTTCATTATCAAAATTGTTGACCATAATACCCTCGTATACTTCCCTCACTCAATTGGACAAATATGTGTCACAATTTGTAAAAAATATGTGAACCCTAGTATGCTATTATGATAAAATACATATGCTAATGTATTTAGTATTTGAACACATCACATATTCGATTTTGGACCCCAAATTTATACCATAGTCACATCTTGACATCATTAAGCTACCCCTAAAATTTTGTTCCATTTGGATGTACCATTTATTCACATTGGAAATTATGTCTATACTTGTTTTGTTCTCAATTTTTAGGACCTAAGTTCTGATTTAATAGGCTTGTAATTGGTCACGCGGCCCATTAAGCCACTGAGCGCGGACCACTTAGCTAAGGTTTATCTCCAGCCACCCGATCTAATGGCCTCAGATCCGCCCAGGGATCCAAAGTTCCTGGACTCGTCACGTACCTCCCGCCTTTCCCGGTCTTGTCCCCAACAGAACCCCCAGACCCAACGAGACCTCGGGCGCCTGACTCCCGCGTCATCTGCACGAGATTTTTGGAGGACGTATTCCCCTCACCGAGACGAACTCAACAAACCTACACTCAGCTCCCCTCACCCTTGGAACGGGGAGAACGATCTCCCCCTTTTTCGTTGCCCTCACTCCGGCGACGGCTGTGAATCCCAGGACCCCCAACCAATCCTAACCCTACCCGAGGGCCTATAAAAGGCCTCTTGACATCACCGCCACCTCCCTTTACCTCGATCCAGTTCGTCCAGAGCTCTAACGTTCCCCAGGACCTCCAGTTACCCCTAGAGCTACCCTACGCCGCCGCCGCACTGACCCTATCGGGTGTTTCCCCCTCTCGTCTCCTCCCTCTCATTTACCTACCTCCCTTGACTCGGGAGCGACGATAGAATCTGGGTGGCATTTTTTTCGCCCTCGTGAGAGCCTACTGCCCATTTTTCTACTCGGCTCCGGTGAGCTCCTCCGCCATTTTTCACGAGCTGAAGCTTGCTCGCATGAGGGAGCACTGCCCAGACCGGGACCCAGGGTGCCAGGTGGACCACTGGCCGATCGCCACTTCAGCCAAGGCCGCGGGTCAACAAGGACCGAAGGTGGAGCCAACTCGCACAGACACTCCAATCAGAAAACGCCACTTCAGTGACCCGGGATCAAACTCGCAAGACCTTGGATCAACCTGGGCCGTCGATCCAGTAGGATTCGACCGTTGATCAAGGTAAGATCCTTTTCTTCTTTTTCTTTTATTCAAGAAAATGGTGTATCTTAAGAAAATCCTAGGAAATGCTAGGATTATCAGAAAATGTCGAACCTCTATACCATTTTGATCAGAAAAGTATTCTCTATCCAAATAAAATGTTACCGGGACCTAGGTCCGTTGCCTTTTTCAAAAATAGTGGCCTAAAGACTAAGGACTTCCTTATTTATAATTAATTGTTGATAATATTTTCCCCTTGATGATATCTGACCTTCTAAGGTGTATTTAACCCTAGATAGAACTCTGTTCCTAAATGAATTGAAATACCATTCTATGTTGATAAGTGATCAAAGAATTAGAAGAAACCCTAATTTCAGCTTCCTCTTCCTACATGAAATTAAAGATATATCTTTATGATAAAATTAATATCATTAGATGATAATTAGTGATTATGATTGGTCTGAATCTTTAATACGAACTCTGATGTTATAAATGATTAATATGTATAGGGTTTCTTTCCCTTTTATCCAACCATCTTATAAACCCTAATTTTTGGAAATCTTCTAATTAATCAATTAAATACTATCTTTAATCCAAATAGTTTATAATGGATCAGGCCTGATAATATTTGTGAACCAAATTAGAATATGGGGAAATCCCAGATCTAAATTAAGATAACATAAAAAGGAATGATAACTAAGAACATATCTTAGTCCTGGTCACTTGGACCAATAGTAATGTTGTACCCTTGCTTTCTTTGCAGGGTGACTAAATTCCTGATTGAATCTAGAATCTGTGGACTTTTGATTGAACAAGCAGGTACGTGGTCATATAAGTATATGACTAGATTTCTGGTTGCCTATGATATGTATACCTTGAATGCTCATATTTGAATATTATTTCTTGGTTGACTAGTATGAGATATATTTCGCCAAACCTAATGAAACATAAATGGTTATGATGGGTTGTAGCTACTATAGCACATAGCCTGGTGTGGATGTATGTGCCTAACATGGATGTATGTTTTCCTTGGCCCATGTTAGATGTATGATGATATTATGTTGCCCACACTAGATGTAAGTTAAGTGCAATGTGTGTAGTACAACCACATCAAAATGATTGTGATAAAAAGGATGTTTACCTGATTTTCGCCTTAAGAAATGGTTTTGTTTATCCTTTCTTCTTATTCAAATATTTTCCTTTATGCAACCTTATTAAATGTAACTTTTACCACGTACCAGCCTTGCTGATGTTTTGTTTCTCATATTTTCTAGGTGCAAGGAACAATTGACAACAAGATGAAATACATGCTCAAAGTACCCGAAGGCATGAAATAATAAACATGGAGGATGCATTAGATAGATCTGTTCCACTTATCTTATTTCTCTCTAGATGTTAGTTTATTTCTTTTCCTAGTTGATGTCGAGGATGATCAAGATCCTATGTAATAAAGTTAACTTTCTTTAGAACAATAATTTTTCTCTCCATATGTAATGACTTTATTTTATCTATATGAATGAATGTTTGTGTGGCATTATATGATGATGTGGACTAGATCTTGGCTCTATCTCTGGTTTTAGTTGACTACCTTAATCTCTTATATTTTCCCATTTTACATCTATAGATATGAGTGCACGCATATTTGTGAATGTCACTATGGAAAGTATATAGAAATTGGGGGACGTCACACTATCCCTCCCTTTATCAGGTAGGACTTACTTGAGTTCTCTTGGTTAACACAACTAGAGAAGATAAACAATTGTCAAAGGAAATTGATGTGTCTCAGGAGCTCCCGGTACCCCTCTATTTATAGGAGGGTTTAGGGTCAGGGTTTCCAGTTTGTGTGGGAGTGGAAGGGACCAAACTCTCAAAGTTTCACAACCCATGAATGGAAAAATGATCAGTTCACCAAGAGAATTAGTTGGTTGGTATGAGAGCCTCTCTATTTTCCCGGTGAACCATGAATTGCAAATTAATTAACTATTATAAACCAATTAATGCATGACATGGTATTAGCACTAATCCTTGATGCAATCAAATTACACCATGAATCAGGCTTCTC
Organism: Alisma plantago-aquatica; assembly: GCA_963693085.1. Classification (NCBI taxonomy): domain Eukaryota; kingdom Viridiplantae; phylum Streptophyta; class Magnoliopsida; order Alismatales; family Alismataceae; genus Alisma; species Alisma plantago-aquatica. The sequence goes on along the minus strand of OY856412.1, from coordinate 204,650,843 downwards.
GCAATGTGAACCGGTCGTCCCACGACCATGAATCGGTTGATTCGCTAAGAGAGTTCGTCAGTTAGTGACCCAGATCAACTAGAATATAGCCAATGTATTATCTAATCAACCTGAAACTCCAAATGGTCATTTCATCACATGAGCTAATTAGTTGGAACCCTCACATCTTCACATCTCCTCATTGTGTGATCTCTTACATGAGATGGAAATACCTTTGTATATGCTTGAGCACTAATGCGATCTAGGTTGCTTAGCTTATGTAGTAGCTCCATTGTTGTCACAATATAGCTCAATTGTGTTGTTGATTCTTGGAACACAAATATGACCTTCTTGATCCATACAGCCTCCTTTACTACATTAGATACAGTAATATACTTGGCCACTGTTGTAGAATCAGCAATTGTCACTTGCTTGGAACTCATCTAGCTTATAGCCTTGTTGTTAAGGAAAAACACAAATCTTGATTGTGATTTATAATCATCTTTATCAGTTTGGAAGCTTGCATCAGTGTAACCCGTTACCACCAACTCTTCCTCTCCACTATAGACCAAGAATTTATCCTTAGTTTTTCTAAAGTTCTCAAGGATGTTCTTCACAGTTGTCTAGTGTGCATCACCTAGACCTGATTGATATCTACTCATCATGCTCAAGGCAGATGAGACATCGGGATGGGTACACAAAATTGCATATATGATTGATCTAATTGTTGATGCATATGGAATGAAACTCATGTATTTACTTTCTTCACAAGAACTAGAACATTGAGCTTTAGAGATGGTAACTCCATGAATCATGGGCAGGTTTCCTCTCTTTGAGCTCTCATTTTGAACCGCTTCAACACTTTGTCAATGTATGTTCTCTGACTTAGTCTAAGAAGCCTTCTAGATCTATCTCTATAGATCTTGATTCCCAAGATGTAGGATCCTTTTCCCAAGTCTTTCATAGAAAATGTATTTCCTAGTCATGTCTTTACCTTTTGTGAAGTAGGGATGTCAATCCCCATTAACAATATGTCATTTCCATACAATATGAAGAATGTCACTATGCTCCCACTAACCTTCTTGTACACACAAGGTTCATCTTCATTTTGACTAAATACAAACTCTTTGACTGTCTCCTCAAAATGAAGATTTCAACTCTGAGATACTTGATTCAAACCAGATATTGACCTTTGCATCTTATAGACCTTTTTTACATCCTTTAAATTTATAAAACCCTAAGGTTGTGTCTTATACACATCCTCGAGAAGATTCTCATTAAGGAATGTGGTTTTAACATCCATTTGTCAAATCTCATAGTTATGATAAGCTGTAATAGCAAGCATGATCTTGATGGACTTAACCATGGCTACTGCAGAAAAGATTTCCACATAGTCAACACCTTGAACTTATCTGAAACCCTTCGCAACCAATCTCCCCTTATAGGTTTATACTTCACCATCCATGTCTGTCTTCTTCTTAAAGACCCACTTTCACCCTATATCGGTCCATACCTTGTTGGTATACATGGATTCCATCTCAGATCTTGTGGCATCAAGCCTCTGGTCCCTCAGTAGCTTCTAGATAGGTTGTTGGTTCATCATAAATGATCAACTCACCACCTTCCTAAGTTATAAGATATCCAAAACTCTCAGGTTCAAGGTGTGTCCTACTATATGTATGAGGTACATGTCTTTTTTTAGGAAGTTGAGATTCCACAACACTTTGTGTTTCTCTTTGTTCCTCTTATACATATATCAGTTCAATGTTTTCTTGTTGGTCTCAAACCTCTTCGAGCTCCACTTTCCTCCCATTGATTCCTTTGGAATTGAATCCTTTTCTAGGAATGCAGCATCTCTAACAACAAACACTTTGTTGTCAGAAAGGGAATAAAAGTAATATCCTTTAGTCTCCTTAGGATATCCAACAAAATAACATTTATCATATTTAGGGCCAATCTTTTCATAAAAAAAAATATCTTTCATAAGCTTCACATCCCTAAATCTTTACAAAAAACATATTGGGACACTTCCCATACTATATCTCATATGCCGTCTTTTGAACTTATTTAGATGGTACTCAGTTTAGTGTAAATGTTGTAGTTTCTAGAGCATACCCCCAGAAACTAGTGGAAAGCTTAGCTAAACTCATCATGGATTGCACTATATCCAACAATGTGTGATTCCTTCTTTCTAATACACCATTATGCATAGGTGTTCCAGGTGGAATCCACTGGGGTATTATCCCATGGGCTCTAAGAAGGTCTCCAAACTCTTGGCTTAAGTATTCTCCACCTTGATCACAATGAATTTCCTTAATACTTTTTCCAAGTTAGTTCTATACTTCATTCCTAAACTTCACGAACCCGTCAAGAGTTTTTTATTTATGTTTCATCAATTAAAACATAAATGTACCTACTAAATTCATCTGTAAAGGAAATCAAGTACTGATATCCACCTCTAGAGGTTGTTCTACAAGGCCCACATACATTGGTATGTATGAGTCCTAATAGATCAGTAGCCCTCTCATTGTTACTAGTTAAAGGGGTCTTAGCCATCATGCCCAAAAAACAAGATTCACATGTCTCTATTGATTCAAAATCAAAAGAGTCCAAGTAACCATCTTTATGAAGTCTAGATATGTGATTATGATTTATGTGCCCTAGATGAAAATGGCAGAGGTATGCTTTGTTTGAGTTGTTGATTTTTAGTATTTTGGTATTTACATATAAACATGTATATTTAGATCTACCAAATAAAGACCATAAGGCATTGGGGCGCTGCCATAAAAGATCCCATCTTTTGAAATAGAACATCGACCATTCTTAATATGAAATTCATATGTATTCTTGTCCATACAAGATACAAAAATGATGTTTCTAATTATGGAAGGTACATAATATCAGTTCAATAACTCTTTTCAAGCTCTTTGTACAGAGATAAACTATAGGTTCCATCTATAGTGGTAGCAACTCTTGCCCCATTTGCAACTCGCAGTTCAAACTTGCCCTTTCCCAAAGGCCTGCTTCTTTTCAGATCCTACATATTCGAGCATATGTGAGATCCAAATCTGATATCTAGTACCCATGAATAAGTAGATAAATTTATCTCAAAAATATATATACCTGAAGTGGAGATATGTAGTATTTGGTTGGACAAAATTATTCACATTGCATGTCATAAATAAATGATAAAACCAAAAATCCAATCATATCGATTATCCCAAAATATAGTAGATAGTGGCTCTAATACCACTCTAGGGATATATGGTTATAGAATAGGCAGAAGAAACAAAAAATTTACTGCCATATTCCCCATTAAACCATTGGATCACATCAACAACTATATAACAAAAATGATGGTTTTGAGAATATACCTAGTCCTAGAGCAAGTTCAGCGACATCTCCTCATTGTTGTAGTTGTGCAGTTATCTTCTAGTTGCACTAGAACTCATCTACTACGCCTCCTGGTCTTCACCATTTATAGCAGGTTGATGTTGTCCCCTAGTGGTAGAGGATGGCCTCCACACTTCTACAGAAGTTCATGCAGATCGCCTATAACTCATGTTTTTCTACTAGAATAGATAGGAAGGAGTTGTCCCTCCCGTTGATGTACTAGTCACCAACTTGCTTTCCCACAATTGTTCTCCCTTGCTATCCCTCCTTTTATCAGGTAGGTCTTGCTTGGGTTCTCTTGGTTACCACAACCAGAGAAGATAAATAATTTCCAGAGGGAATTGATGTGTCTCAGAAGACTTCCAGTACCCCTATATTTATAGGAGTGATCAGGGTTCCCAGTCTATGTGGGAGTGGAAGGGACCAGAATCTTGAATTTTTACAACCTACGAATAGCAAAAAGGTCGATTCACCAAGAGAATCGATCAATTGGCACACAAGTCAATCGGTTCGCACTGTGAACCGTCATTTCACATGTTTCCAATCACATATGAATTGGAAATTCAATTCCAATTAATGCATGACATGATGTCAGTAGCAATCCTTGATGTAATTGAATTGCACCACAAATCGGGCGTCTCACAAAGAAAGTTGGTCATCTCACGATCTTGAATCGGTCAGTTTGCTAAATGAACCAGTCAGTTGGAACCCTAGCTCTACCAGAATATAGTCACTGCATTATCTAATCAACGTGACACTCCAACTGATTATTTCATCATATGAATCGATCGGTTGGGAGTCCACTCAGTTGATTTGTTTCTTGAATTGAATACCACTTTAATAATCAATCCAATTATCATTAAATATTGAAACCCTTCTTCTAGGTCAGTTCCTATGTGTGTGACCCTATAGGTCCCATATTACGTTGGTAGTGAATGTCCATAACCAATTATGACATCACAAGCAAAGAGCGGTGCCTAGTCACACATCATTTCTACCCAAGTAAATGGAAAGTTGGAGAACAACTTCAATCTACAATTTGTGTATGATGTTACAGTGTTTGTATAGTTTCATTGTCACTGATATCCATATTGAACTTAAGGCATGGAAATATTTCAATTTCATCAATGGTATTATGAAATATAATCTTTGAGAATCACAATATACTACATAACCCACTATTATATTAAACTTATTTGAAGATCATTTTTTATCTATATGTATTAAATCAATAGACTGTTATAGGGTCAAAGAAATTTTTAGTTTATCATCACTTTGTATTATACAATTAAATCACTACCATGGAATCTTGAGGGGCTACCAACTATCCACCAACACCAGAGTAATATTCATTAACTGCCTGTGTATAAAGATAAAGATCAACTATCAATACTCAGGGTAGTGTCAAAGAGATAAGTGTAGCATCTCATGCACTGAGAATTGAACAAAAATATTTCAAAGGGGATGGATAGAATATACATTACAAAAAGTGCACCTCCTTTTGAGTGAATCCATCACTTATAACTTCATGATTAAACATTATTGGCCGATGGCCATAGTAGTATTAGTGAACACATAGTTTTTTTCTTTCAAAATTTGTTCATGAGTGAGGAAAAAGTGCAAATTGAAGTCTGGAATTGGTTTTTGGGGATATCCTTTGTTCATGAAAAACCACTAGTACTTTAGCCTATGGCTTGGGGAGTCATAATATGATATTAGACTTGAGTACCCTCTAGTGTATGTAGGGAAATATTATACCACATTAATGAGAAGTGTGTTTAGAATTGAGGATTTCTTTGTATATGAATGAGGGATCCAACCTTGTCTTAGTTGTTGTGTATGAGAATTAGGTGTAGGCGGTCCACCATAGGCTTGCACTAAAGTGGGCAAGTTTAACAGATTATACAACCAAGTATTGATGATAACATTAAAGGATTGGTCGACTTTTCATGTCACCCAAGTATTTTATCCCTCATAATAAATGATTTCCAAAGTGAATATAGGAGGACTTTACATATTCTTAAGGTGCATTTTTATTCAAGGATTGCATCACTAGGAACTATAGGGTATTGTGTGCTTGGCCTCGAGTACTAATAGGATAAGTGATCTCTTGGGAATTTTTTTCTTCAGAAGTTGTGCAATAGTAAGGATAAATGTACATGAGAATAATGTAGGTATGTGGTGCCAGTCATCATTCTTTTAAGAATGAAAGTTTTTTGGATCCAATACTGAAATATTACATCATTTATCCCCAAAGTTCCTCATCTCTAACACAAATGAATAGCCTTAGAGTAGTTTCTAGGAACTAATTTTTATTTCAAAAGGAGGAAAATAAAACATTTGAAGATAGTAATTAAATCCCTTATTGACCTTGGTTATGGTCATACCACTAATAATTTATTAGAAATCTCTAACCTATTAAACTCTTAATAAATATTGATCAAATTTTGACTACATGTTAATACTAGGTATACATCTCCATTTTGATCAAATAAGAAGAAAGGCTAGTTTCCCTCATTTAGGGGTAATACTAGTACAAACATAGAGACAAAGGTCATATTAGATGTATTGTGGAAGTTTGATACCAATTTTAACATAACAAAACTTAGTAATGTATCTAAACCTTATTTTTCCTTTATTTCTCTTAGTATCATTCTTCTACCTAATTTGGATGATAATGTGGATAAACTAAATGTTGACAAATAGGAGGGTTCGGTATATATTAATAAACTTAAGGTTTATGTGAGGCTTAAATGCAATTTCACTACATAATTCATTTTAGCATTAAAAATACGATAAATTATTTCCTATACCTCGCTAATTGGAAAGTGAAACGAATACAAATAACCAAATTATATTGATGAATGATAATATTTCTAATAACAGTCTTGAGCTTAAAGTTATAACATAATTTATCACAGATCTTTGAAAAGGGAAACACAAATAAAATAATGGTAGTAGTATGATGTAGGTGTTAAGGAAATTTGGTCATGATATGAAAATATAAAATCAAGTCCAATTTAGAAGTATTCCTGAAATATATCTATCACGGAAATTTTCATGGTAATAATAGCATTGAACTAACACATATTAAGTGATACCATAAAGAATTAAAAGGGAAACTAGTGTTAAATTTAATTTCAACCTCATAATTATCTTGAGTGTTAATGTTCTTTGTGATTGGACCATATTTTACCCCAATACTAATTACATATAGATAATATCGTAATAAAACCCTAAAATAATCTAAATCAATCAACTTGATAAAGTAACTTATTTAGCAATGTTGAAGTCTTGGGGTCCTGTTCATGGAAGGGCTCCTCTTGCTTTGCTTTCTGTAGCTTGGATGCTTTTGGCTTGGTGAAGGAACATGTATCCATCTCTTTCAGATGAGATAGCACTTCCTTTTATATTTGGTCAGTTTCCAATCTTCCAAGATGATACAATTTGAAGGTGGGATTAATGCTAGTGTTTGTCTGGTTTTTTTGTTAATGCCCTTATCTATTAGGAAGTGTCTGTACTTTCTTATAAGTCTTGGGGTCTTGTTCCTTTTCTTCTTTTGGGGGTCCTATAAACCATTTTTTGTTCTTTTGGATGTCTTCATCCCAGGTTGTATAGGGGTGCAAAGTCTGTACCCAAAGTTTTGGAATTATATAGTAAAACATTTTTTGACCGACCAAAAAAAATTGATAAACAATGTTGTGTGATTTATTCTTCTTTTCATGTTTGGATCATGTGCTGAAAGGCCGAGATTCTCTTTATCTCCCTTTGTTACATGGGTATGTTAGATGGTATCACGGTTTTTCCCTCGCCAAACTCCCCTCATTTTTTTCGGAATAGTGTCTTATAATCCCATTCCCAACTTCACTACTCGTTTTTCTTCCTCACACCATGATTTCTTGTTAGTTCAATTCCTCTCATCATTCTGCATTCAACATTTCAACACCCTAAATTTACGAATTTCCTATGGTCTGGCCAATCAACCCTAGACTCCTTTCCCCTCTAGTTAAATTTGTGAGAAAACTCATTGCAAGCCATAGCTTTCAAGATTATAAGTAACAAATCTTTCACATTTACACCACCTTTAGAAATATATATGTTATGCTCCTTTGCACCCATCCATCCGCAGAAATGTGCACCAAACCATATATGTATAGGGGAGGAACCTTGAGTTATTAATTAGGACTTCAACCATACGAGGCTTAGTGAGGGCTCATAATGGTTAGTTGTGGTCCTATGAAGCTTTAACTACCCACATTGGTCATGTAAAAATTTATCAAATTTGATATTACATAGTCTGAATCAGCAGTGTAATATCTTACTTTATAAAGTACATTTTTCACAGCTTCTCTTGTCCTGTTCAAATTATAATATGAATAAATTCTCATAAGTCTTGTCCCACATCATGCTCATAGTTATATATAGTCTTTTCTGATTAGGTAAGATTAGTTATGAAGTCAAGGCAAGTTGCAAAACTTGGATCTTGATTTATCTCAAAGATGAGAAACTATATTATTGTCATAGAGAACCACAAGATTAATGTAATTATTGAGTGGTTGTACCACTCATGATCTCAACCAATAAAATTGTTGAACATTTTCTTTGTTGGAAATGATGGATTGAATCATGTTCATATTCACAAAACTTGGTTATAATACCATTAAAATATAAAAAGAAAGTTTCCATCTTTTTCAAGACCACAACCATAAAGGATTACCACAAAAAGGAGTTTATATGTGCCAATCTACTATGACGAAAAATCCTAAAACTTCATTATTTCTATAATATTGGAGTATTCTAATAATCTTTTACACTTTCCATAAGGAGGTCATTAAATATGCAAACTTCTTAATTTTAACTCATTCACAACTCCAACTTTGGAATTATTTTTCCATTTTCATTAGTTTGGGTCATAGAAACTCATCTACTTTAGTATTCTACTAGGAAGAAATAGAAAATCACAATATTTACTATAGAACTGATGAAAGCCCTAATAACTAGACAATTTTTCAAAAATAATGCATGTATGGAACTATTTTTTAAGTTTATGAACCTCTATTACTATGATTTTCCAACAAAATAAAGCACTCAATTGGTTCCTATTACGGCATGACCATGACATGATCCTTTACAGATATATGGAAACTTCTAGGTTGGCCTCCTATTGTATACTTGGAAATTACATCATTATTAACACAGTTTATTGACTAAAATTTACTATATGTGTTGATAATTGAACTCAAATAAACTTTAATGTTGTGTTAATAAATGTTCTAATGCAAGTAACATGTAACATAATTTTATGCTAAAATATATATCAAACATAAGAGATAGTATTTTTCCCTCAGGTACTTCTATCCATGTATAATTATGTATAATTTATATTTCATTTAATCACATTACTTGCTATGAATTATAAACTCTTGAGTTAACCTATCAATTAAATTGTGCATTAAAAAGGCATTACAAGAAATGTGCATTGCATGTGGGCTCTAATGTATTTTCCCGTCGAACTAAGATATATTCATTAAAAATTTAAGATATGAAATAAATAGAACTACAATTACGAAATAAAGGCAAAGGACTACAAGTCTAGAAAAAATAAAAAAAAATTCTTCATTACGAGAACGAGTGAGAAACTATATAGTGGTAGGACAATGGAGGAACAAAGTGGAAAGACTTACTTCTCTGACACCTAATTGTTCACATAATTATTGGTAATGATAGTTAGTTACTTTTATAGGAGGGTTTAGGGTCAGGGTTCCTAGTTTGTGTGGGAGTGGAAGGGACTGGAGATCTCAAATTTTTGCAACCTATGAATGACAAAATGGTCAGTTCACCAAGAGAATTGGTTGGTTGGCATGCGAGCCTCTTTGTTCGGCTGGTGAACCAATCCTTTTGCATGTTTCCCAATTGCAAATTAATTAACAATTATATTCCAATTAATGCACAACATGATGTTAGCACTAATCCTTGATGTAATCAAATTACACCATGAATCAAGCATCTAGCAATGGGAACCGGTCGTCCCACGATCATTAACCGATCGATTCGCTAAGAGAGTCAGTCAGTTGGTGACCCAGATCAACTAGAATACAACCAATGTATTATCCAATCAACCTGACGCTCCAAACAGTCATTTTATCACATGAGCTAATCAGTTGGGAGTCTATTCAGTTGATTTGTTTCTTGAATTGAATTTATAAACACTTCAGTAATCAATCCAATTATCATTCAAGGTTGAAACTCCTCTTATAGGTCAATTCCTATGTATGTGACCCTACAAGTCCCATATTACGTTGGCAGTGAATGTCCATAACCAGTTATGACATTACAAGCAAAGAGTGGTTCCTAGTCACTCATCATTGCTACCCAAGTAAATGGAAAGTTGGAGAACAACTTCAAACTGCAATCTATGTATGGTGTTATAGTGTTTATGTAGTTCCTTTATCACTGATATCTAGATTGAACTCAAGGTATGGAGTATTCATCCTCTTCAACATTCAATCTTGTTTTTGGAACTAGAGTTGGCTAACTAAGATATATGTAAGCTCAATATCACATATCAGTGCACATGTGCATGTCCATGCATTTTTTATATTGCTAATCAAGAGGCATAGGATATCATACTTATATAGGAGGGGAAAATCCCATCTACATCACTCATAGTTAGTCCATGGGTCATGGTCATCAAATCATCACCTTTATGCCAACCCTTATTCAGGATTATGTTGGATGATGTCAAAGCATATCGAACGACATGTGATGACTGTAGTGTCTTCAGGTTTAAGAACGAAAATCACCACCAACACTGTGAGAGCTGACTATGATTACCAATGTAATGGTTTGCATCGTCACTCTCATGGTGGTATGTTTGACACACTATTCTCTGACATGTGTCTATGTATTTGGTTTGATATCACATATCATGACACACTTTTCTCTGACACACTAAATGTTTGACATTCTATCATCAACCAACACACACTCTAGTCTTATGTATTATTGTTGTCTACATTGCTTCCACAGTAAAAACTGACTAGGGACATAATAAGAATGTATACTCTTGACAATCATATGATCTCATTGTTTAGGTCCTCAACCCCAATACATATATTATTAAGTAATATCATGCTTTAGACATTTAATATGTTACATCTCATAGCTGAATAGAACAGAATAAATTGGAAGTTTGCCTTTATTATTAATCAATTTATTTACAAGTTATACCATTATAATCATCACATGATTGGCTATCTGGGCATACATAACAATAGACTCCCACTTGCAATTATAAACAATAACCCATGAATCTTATCCCAAGTGATCTAACATTACCATCATGCTTCTGGTGTGAAAGTGCTTTTGGCAAGGGGTCAGCAACATTGCTTTCGATGGTCCTCTTCAAATCTTCACATATCCGCATTACGTGATCTCTTATATGAGATGGAAATACCTTTGTATATGCTTTAGAACTGATGTGATCTGGGTTCCTTAGCTTATGCAGTAGCTCCATTGTTGTCGCAATAGAGCTCAATTGTGTTGTTGATGCATGGAACACAAAGATGACCTTCTTGATCCATACAACCTCCTTTACTGCATTGGATGCAGCAATATACCTTGCCTCTATTGTAGAATCAGAAATTGTCTCTTGCTTGGAACTCTTCCATCTTATAGCCCTATTGTTAATGAAAAACACAAATCCTAATTGTGATCTATAATCATCTTTATCAGTCTGGAAGCTTGCATCAGTGTAACCTGTTACCACCAACTCTTCCTCTCCACTATAGACCAAGAATTGATCCGTAGTTTTTCTGAAGTTCTCAAGGATGTTCTTCACGGTAGTCTAGTGTGCATCACCTAGATCTGACTGGTATCTACTCATCATGCTCAAGGCATATGAGACATCTGGACGGGTATACAACATTACATACATGATTGATCTAATTATTGATGTATATGGAATCAAACTCATGTGTTCATTTTCTTTACAAGAACTGGAGTGTTGAGCTTTAGATATGGTAACTCAATGAATCATGGGAAAGTTTCCTCTGTTTGAGCTCTCATGTTGAACCACTTCAACAATTTGTCAATGTATGTACTCTGACTTAGTCTAAGAAGCCTTATAGATCTATCTCTATAGATCTTAATTCCCAAGATGTAGGATCCTTTTCCCGAGTCTTTCATAGAAAATGTATTTCCTAGTCATGTATTTACCTTTTGTGAAGTAGGGATGTCATTCCCCATTAACAATATGTCATCTCCATACAATATGAAGAATGTCACTATGATCCCACTAACCTTCTTGTACACACAAGGTTCATCTTCATTTTGACTCAAGTCAAACTCTTTGACTGTCTCCTCAAAATGAAGATTCCAACTCTGAGATACTTGCTTCAATCCAAATATTGACCTTTGCATCATATAGACCTTTTTTGGATCCTTTGAAATTATAAAACCCTAAGGTTGTGTCATATACACATCCTCGAGAAGATTCTCATTAAGGAATGTGGTTTTAACATCCATTTGCCAAATCTCATAGTCATGATAAGCTGCAATATCAAGCATGATCTTGATGGACTTAATCATGGCCACTGGAGAAAAGAGTTCCTCACAGTCAACACCTTGAACTTATCTAAAACCCTTTGCGACCAATCTTTCTTTATTGGTTTATACTTTACCATCTATGTCGGACTTCTTCTTAAAGACCCACTTTCACCCTATGGGTTTTACCCCTTTAAGTGGATCCACCAAGGTCCATACCTTGTTGGTATACATGGATTCCATCTCAGATCTCATGGCCTCAAGCCATTTCTCAGACTCTGGTCCCTCAGTAGCTTCTAGATAGGTTGTTGGCTTATCATCTATGACCAACTCATCGACTTCCTAAGTTACAAGATATGCAAATCTCTCAGGTTCAAGGTGTGTCCTACTATATGTATGAGGTACTTGTCTTACTTGAGAAATTTGAGATTTCACAACATTTTGTGTTTCTCTTTGTTCCTCTAATACATATATCAGTTCAATGTTTTCTTGTTGGTCTCAAACCTCTTTGAGCTCCACTTTCCTACCATTGATTCCTTTGGAAATAAATCCTTTTCTAGGAATGCATCATCTCTGACAACAAACACTTTGTTGTCAGATAGGGAATAAAAGTAATACCCTTTAGTCTCCTTAGGATATCCAACAAAATAACATTTATTAGATTTAGGGCCAAGCTTTTTAGAAAACAATTTTCTTTCATAAGCTTCACATCCCTAAATCTTCATAAAAGACATATTGGAACACTTCCTATATCATATCTCATGTGTTGTCTTTTGGATCGATTTAGATGGTACTCAGTTTAGTGTAAATGCTACAGTTTCTAGAGCATACCCCCAGAAACTAGTCAGAAGCTCAGCTAAGCTCATCATGGATTGTACTATATCCAGCAATGTGTGATTCCTTCTTTCTAATACACCATTATGCTGAGGTGTTCCAGTTTGAGTCTACTGGGGTATCATCCCATGGGCTCTAAAAAGGTCTTCAAACTCTTAGCTTAAGTATTCTCCACCTTGATCACAATGAAGTTCCTTAATACTTTTGATAGGTTGGTTCTATACTTCATTCATAAACTTCTCGAACCTGTCAAGAGTTTTTTATTTATGTTTCATCAATTAAACATAACTGTACCTACGGAATTCATCAGTGAAGGTAATGAAGCATTGATATCCACCTCTAGAGGTTATTCTAGAAGGCCCACATACATCAGTATGTATGAGTCCTAATAGATCACTAGCCCTCTCATTGTTACCAGTGAAACGGGTCTTAGCCATCTTGCCCAACAAACAAGATTCACATGTATCTATTGATTCAAAATCAATAGTGTCCAAGTAACCATCTTTATGAAGTCTAGATATGTGATTCTGATTTATGCACCCTAGATGAAAATGGAAGAGGTATGCTTTATTTGATTTGTTGAGTTTTAGTATTTTGGCCTTTACATATAAACATCTATATTTAGATCTACCAAATAAAGACCATAAGACATTGGGGCGCTGCCATAAAAGATCCCATCATTTGAAATAGAACATCGACCATTCTTAATATGAAATTCATATGCATTCTTGTCCATACAAGATACATAAATGATGTTTCTAATTATGGAAGGTACATAATACCAGTTCAATAAATCTTTACAAGATCTTTAGGAAGAGATAAACTATAGGTTCCATCTATAGTGGTAGAAACTCTTGCTCCATTTGCAACTCGGAGTTCAAACTAGCCCTTTCCCAAAAGCCAACTTCTTTTTAGATCCTACATATTTGAGCATATGTGAGATCCACATCTGGTATCTAGTACCCATGAATAAGTAGATACATTTATCTCAATAATTTATATACCTAAAGTGGAGAAATGTATCCCCATCTTCTTCTTCTTGAATGCCTTCAAGTACAAAGGATAAGTTCCTCTTGTACTTTTCTTTCTCCTCAACTTGAGTGTTGAAGATTTGGATTTGGGCTTGGCCTTAGAACTCTTCACGGTCTTTCTTTCATCCTTGGACTCAACTTCATTGATCACTATCAAGGATTTTCCATTCTTCATTCTTGCTTCAGCATGAATCAACATACCAAGAAAATCTGACATCGGTCTAGACATATTATTTAAGAGGTAACACACAATAAGGTAGCTATATGACTCCAGAAATGATTTCAAAATCATATATGTGGCCAACTCTTGGCTCAAAGAGAATACCAATTCTTCAAGATGATACATGTGTCCAATCATATTGAGCACATGATCTTCTACTCAGTCTCTCTTTGTTATTTTACACTCAAAAAGTGCCTTTATGACAATGTTCCTTTCTTGTTTTGTGAGATCATGGTTCACTTTCCTAAGATGTGTTACCATCTCAAGAATCCCCATATCCTCTCATTTTTCATGAAACTCATAGGTCATGTAGCTTTTAATAAGATACTTCATGTCCAAGGAATCCTTGGCATTCTTCCAATAACCATCCACCTCAACCATAGGCGCATCAGGATTAGGTATTTCTGGCACTAGTTTATGTAGGACATAGAGCTTGCACTCTTCATTGAAAATCCTTATCAAAGTCCAAAACCATTCATGGAAATTTGTCCCATCATGTTTGGCATTCCTAAGGACTAATTGTAATATTGATTTGTTTGCCATTTGATTCTACAAGAGAAAATTGCATTTTGTCAAAAACCCTTTTTGATTTGATTTGATTTGAAAATATTGGCGATATTCAATTAGGTCTTTAATTTTTTATTGTTCCCACTATTTTATTCAAATTAATAGATCTCACATATCAATTTGGAAGATTGCAGCGTACAACCTTCTAGTGAGCCAAGATCCATATTTCATCAAATTATGAGTTAGCTTTGGTTGATCGCCCACAACTTGGCTATTTAGTTAGGAAACTTTTGCCAATTGCATTTGTATAAAATCTTGGATAGATGGCATGCACAACTCTTTGTCACAATCTATCTCTATGCTTCTAAGTACTTAATACCATTAAGATCACCTAGTTAGGCCTGACCTAAAAGCCAACACGGTAGAATATGTACCCTTCTTTGGCAGATCTACATATCTATCCTCACACTTCCACAAGATAGACGGCGTACCACACTTTGGCATAACCTATGCTTGGTCGATCAAGATTTTCATGTGTAATGATTATGGAAAGCATCTTAGGCTTAATATTATATTGAGGGATTTATATTTATAAATACATATACTTTATCCAATCACAACATAAATAGTGTGTATCATATACATGATATATCCCATAATAAAAACATGAATTAAACAAAAAGTGATGGTTATGGACATTCAAATGTAATTCCCTAGATCCAAAAGGAATTTCCACAACCTAGGGTCCACATCACATGTAGAAACATGTTGTTGACGAAGATCCGTGCTTGCCAATCTGGGTTGATTGGTTCAACCCTTGAAACGATCGGCTCGTCTCGTGGCTGGTCGGTTGGTCATCTTATTGGTCGTCTGGTCTATGATTCACCATCTTCTGGGTCATCATGTTGATCATTTGGGTCCACCAACTGATCAGTTTGACTTGTCCTCCTTGGTCCTCCTCAGTCCTCCAGTCCATCGACTCACCTTCAAGATGTTTGGTTGGCCATGTTTGAGTGCCTTTCTTCTATGTCGTAACTAGAAAATAAACTATCCTACTATTACATGATTATAGAGAAATCTCAAATTACATTTGAGGGGAGCAAAGCTAGGATAAAATGATACTTTTACAATTGGAAGATAAGTTATAGGCTCGGTATACAGACTGAGATAAAATAGGATAACCAACCACACAACCATGCATATATAATAGGGTTATTGGCCATAACCACACAACACATCCACCATCAAAACTTGCTTTTAGGGCAACACTTGTAAATTGCATATATATATATATATATATATATATATATATATATATATATATATATATATATATAGAGAGAGAGAGAGAGAGAGAGGTTAGGAAGTGTGTACCGACCGGTACATGTACCAACCACTGAAATAGCACATATGGAATATGTTGATAAAATCCAACCATATGGATTGATTCAAAACTATATAGATTATATGTTAAAAATATCATAACTATATCTCTTATAGATCATGAGATATAACAATATATCATTCGACTATTTCTACAATTCCTACAACTAATCGTTGAATAGAAAATACAAATTTTCTTTTATTGGATGATCTATGAATATCAGATTGTTGTGATTTTTTGTACACATCTTATGTAAGGTGTATCATTTGCATACATAAGGTTGGATTATTCTGTATAATTCTACAATCATCACAAATTAGGATGAGTACATGTAATCTACATGTACCAGATACACAATTCTTTTAGCCATATTGTAACATCCCAGGATTTGAGGCCTCAGATAACATGATCTTAAAAGGAATGATTGGACTACCCATATCACCAAGGTGCACCTCCTTTTCCGGGAGCCCATCACTAAGAACTCCATAGTTAAGCATGCTTAGCTTGGAGTAGTACTGGGATGGGTGACCTATCGAGAAGTTGATCCTGGCATGCGTGTGAGTGAGGACAAAGTGCGCAATTAAGGCTAGTGGTGGTCTGTGGGGACAGTCGTCATTCCTGAAACTCTACTAGAGCCTTGGGCAGTGGGCCCGGGCGTTACAAATGGTATCAGAGCCGATTCCCTTCCAGTAGGTGGGGCCCACATGGGCATGTGGCATGCCAATCTTGAGTCGTGCGGTCCAGGCAAGTTGGAAAGGGCTATCCGCAGAGACGAGATAGAGTCGCCCTTGCGCTGGTAGCCGTTGATGGGAGCTGGGTGTCCATGGGCCATTCTGGGTCTACACTGAAATGGGGAAGCGATTATGAGGTCGTATAGTTCAGCCTTGATGAGGACGTCAAGAGTCTATGTGGGGGAGATTGTAACATCCCAGGATTTGAGGCCTCAGATAACATGATCTTAAAAGGAATGATTGGACTACCCATATCACCAAGGTTTCACCTCCTTTTCTGGGAGCCCATCACTAAGAACTCCATAGTTAAGCGTGCTCAGCTTGGAGTAGTACTGGGATGGGTGACCTGTCGAGAAGTTGATCCTGGCATGCGTGTGAGTGAGGACAAATACGCAGTTAAGGCTAGTGGTGGTCTGTGGGGACAGTCGTCATTCCTGAAACTCTACTAGAGCCTTGGGCAGTGGGCCCGGGCATTACACACACACACACACACATGAATATGAATATGAATATATATTAGTTTGGGATTATACATGGTATTTGGTTGGACAAAAGTATTCACATTGCATGTAATAAATAAATGATAATACCAAAAATCTGATCATATTGATTATCCCAAAATATAGTAGATAGTGGCTCTAATACTAGTCTAGTGATATATGGTGATAGAATAGGCAGAAGAAACAAAACTTTTATTGCCATATTCCCCATTAAACCATTAGATCACATCAATAACTATATAACAAAAATGATTGTTTTGAGAATATACCTGGTCCTAGAGCAAGTTTAGCGATATCTCCTCATTGTTGTAGTTGTGTAGTTATCTTTTAGTTGTACTGGGACTCATCTAATATGCCTCCTGGTATTCACCTTTAATAGCAGGTTGATGTTGTCCCCCTAGTGGAAAACGAAGGCCTCCACGCCTCCACGGAAGTCCATGTAGACCGCCTATAACTCATGTTGTTCTACTAGAACATATAGGAAGGTGTTGTCCCTCCTATTGATGTACTAGTCACCAACTTGCTCTCCCACAATTGTTCTCCCTTTCTATCCCTCCATTTATCAGGTAGGACTTGCTCGAGTTCTCTTGGTTACCACAACTAGAGAAGATAAACAATTGCCAGAGGGAATTAATGTGTCTCAGAAGCCTCCAGTACCCCTATATTTATAGGAGGGGTCAGGGTTCCTAGTCTATGTGGGAGTGGATGGGACTAGAATCTTGAATTTTTACAACCTACGAATAGAAAAAAGGTTAGTTCGCCAAGCAAACCGATCAGTTGGCACACAAGCTGATCGGTTCACACAGTGAATCAATCATTTCACATGTTCCTAATCACATATGAATTGGAAATTCTATTCCAATTAATGCATGACATGACGTCAGCACTAATCCTTAATGAAATTGAATTGCACCACAAATCGAGCATCTCACAAAGCAATCCAGTCATCTCATGATCATGAACCAGTCAGTTGGCTAAATGAACCAGTCACTTGGCACCCTAGATCTAATACAACCACTACATTATCTAATCAACCTGCCACTCCAACCGATCATTACATCATATGAGTCAATCAGTTGGGAGTCCACTCAGTTGATTTGTTTCTTGAATTGAATACCACTTTAATAATCAATCCAATTATCATTCAAGATCGAAACTCCTCTTCTAGGTCATTTCCTATGTGTGTGACACTATAGGTCTCATATTATGTTGGTAGTGAATGTCCATAACCAGTTATGACATCACAAGCAAAGAGTGGTGCCTAGTCACACATCATTGCTACCCAATTAAATGGAAAGTTGGAGAACAACTTCAACCTACAATTTGTGTACGAGGTTATAGTGTTTGTATAGTTTGTTGTCAATGATATCTAGATTGAACTTGAGGCATGGAGTAGTCATCCTCTTCAACATTCATTCTTATTTCTTGAACTAGAGCAGACTGTTTGAGATATATGTAAGCTCAACATCACATATTTGTTGGATCCTAGATGGGTGATTAGATGCTCTAGATGGGGGGGTGAATCGAGCTGAAAGCACTTAAACAAAACTCATTAAACCTTCAAAATATATGACAAGATAAGGTTGCTAAATAGGCAATTTGAGTGCAACTAAATCATGCATAGAAAGGATAAGAAAGATTGAACATGCACCAATTAGACAAGCTATTTAGAGTGGTTCCACACTTCAAACTATAAGTGTGCCAGTCCACTTTCCTAGAGAGGTCAACCTCTATGACTTCCAACAATTGCACTCTTATATTCACTTATAAGACTTACAATACATGACCAACAAAGGACTTACCTATCCAATACAAAGAGTCTTCAACCTTACCAAGGACTTACCCACTTTGTAAGAGTCTTCGGCCTTCTCCAAGGACTTACCCACTCTTGCACAAGTCTTCGGCCTTGCAGGAATTACCCACTCTTCTTGAATCTTCCGCCTTTGACTTCACCTTCACTCGGAGAAGCTTCCACCAAGGTCTTACCCACTTGAGCTTGAGTCTTCTTCCTTCTCCAAGGGCTTACCCACTCTAGATCCAATTCTTTAGCCTTAATCTTCACCAAGGGACTCCTTCCCTTGTTCTTCTACACCTCTCTTGGACAAGAGAGAGAACCTTCATCTTCATGATTGCAAATGAGAGATGGGGAGGTGGTGGAAGTGAGAGCCTCACAAGATATACAAGTAGAACTAGCTCTCTTACAAATCTCCTACTCACTCTAATGGATGTAGCATGTGATTAAGCTTAGAGAGAGAGAGGAGGTTGTAGGAAGCACCCAGCTATGGAATAGGAACCTCACAAAGAGTTTGCAATGAATTCTCAACCTTGGAATGAAGCCCAAGGGTCCTATTTATAGATGGGGATGCCTCTTAGCCTTTGGGAACACTTATGAACGAAAACTAGCCGTTTTGTGGCTTGCAACAGATCTATTTTCACTTGCTGCAACTCCACAACGGCTAGAAACACTTTTCTGCACTTTTCCGTACAGTGCAATCGGTCGAGTTCTGATGCGTGTAACTCGACCGATCAAGTAGGAGGCAAACCGATGTTCAAAGGATCGGTCGAGTTTGTCCTGAGGAAACTCGACCGACCATTTCAACTGGAAAAGGCCTACTACCCAATTGGTCGAGTTCTGTGAGTGCACAACTCGACCGATGCAATCTTTAGAAAATCGACCAAGGTGGATCGGTCGAGTTTCAGGCTGGGGAAACTCGAACGACCAAGTGCATGTAATTGACTTTCTAAGATGCATCTAAAGTGCTCTAATATTCGATCTAAGTGTTCCTGATATTTTTCTAAGCTTAATTACAAGTCATACAATCATTACAAGTGATTTACAACATGATTCTAATGGATATACATCATATTACAAAAACGTGCACTTGTATGACTTTGACTTGTCTTTTATCCAATTTGATATGCGCAAGTTAGGGCAATTGGAGTGTGTCTATACCTAATCTGAAATCACTCAAGTAGAGACATTAGACACCAATATGTGGAATGGTTAATCATCATCAAAACATGGGTTTAGTCAATTTAGACATGAGTCAATATTGACCTAATTGACCTTGAGTCAACAATCTCCCCCTTTTTGAAGATGACAAACCATTCCATAAATGTATTGAAAGCTTTCAAGTAAAATCATACCTTCGGAGAAACCTAGGGGTTTCAATAGAATGGAGTTCATATGCTCCCCCTCAATTGATGCGCATGGAGTTCTCATACTCCCCCTCAATTGATGCTATTTCTCCTGCATGGTTAGCTTTCATAACATTTAGAAACTATGTCTTCTACTCATATATGTTCTACACATATATGTCTTCTCCCCTTTACCTTCTCCCTTTACATGAACATATTTCTCTTCTTCATGTAAGACATGCCTTCTTCCTCTTTTAAAAGAAGACATACCTTTCTCCCCCTTTGTCATTTCAAAAAGTGGGGTTATGAAGAAAATAAGAAACATCACTTGTTAAAGAGAAAGGAGATAACACAAATATATATAAGGAGAGTAGAAGAGCACATATAGGGGCTTGTCCAAGCATAGAAAGAAAAGCAAGTTAAAACATATACTTGAACAACCCAAAAATGCAAGATAAAGTGTTGCAGAAAAACAATAAATCACAATTTTGACCCTCAAGATGACGGAATTTGACCAAAAACCATCGGAGCTCATAGCGATGAGTCTTGCTCAGAAGGTCATTTCTGCATGAAAAACACTAGTCTTGTACCAAAAATTGAAACTGGAGCAAAATCTGCATAAAAATCCATAAATACTCCAATTCCCACATATCATGTAGATCTATGTACCCTGCATCACAATGTTATGCAAGCAACTCAAGATAGTAGATATTCAATTTAAAGAACAATCTTGAGCATGTATGAGATAAGATACAAACATAACATATAGATGATCAAAGATGCCAATTATAAAAAGAGTTAGAACTACATGTATATGAACTACTAGTAGATGATATCACAAGTTAGGACTACTAGTAGGATCCAGATCATAGCAATAGATACCAAAAGATACATAAGATAAAGCAAGCTATGAGTAGTTGTAGAGATATATCCAAACAAAGAGATATGCAAATTTAGAAGCATGAAAGGATATAACTCACTAGATATGCATCCTTACCGTAAGATGATTACCCCTAAGAACCTGAAGGTTGTATCAAAACAAGATATACACCTATAGAGATGTAGCAAGTTAGAGTACAACGGAAGCAATTTGAGTGCAACTAAATCATGCATAGAAAGGATAAGATGCTCTAGATGGGGGGGTGAATAGAGCTGAAAGCACTTAAACAAAACTCATTAAACCTTCAAAATATATGGCAAGATAAGGTTGCTAAATAGGTAATTTGAGTGCAACTAAATCATGCATAGAAAGGATAAGAGAGATTGAACATGCATCAATTAGACAAGCTATTTAGAGTGGTTCCACACTTCAAACTAGAAGTGTGTCAGTCCACTTGCCTAGAGAGGTCAACCTCTAGGACTTCCAAGAATTGCACTCTTATATTCACTTATAAGACTTACAATACATGACCAACAAAGGACTTACCTATCCAATACAAAGAGTCTTCAACCTTACCAAGGACTTACCCACTTTGCAAGAGTCTTCGGCCTTCTCCAAAGACTTTCCCACTCTTGCACAAGTCTTCGGCCTTGCAGGAATTACTCACTCTTCTTGGATCTTCCGCCTTTGACTTCACCTTCACTCGGAGAAGCTTCCACCAAGGTGTTACCCACTTGATCTTGAGTCTTCTCCCTTCTCCAAGGGCTTACCCACTCTAGCTCCAAGTCTTTAGCCTTGATCTTCACCAAGGGACTCCTTCCCTTGTTCTTCTTCACCTCTCTTGGACAAGAGAGAGAACCTTCATCTTCATGATTGCAAATGAGAGATGGGGAGGTGGTGGAACTGAGAGCCTCACAAGATATACAAGTAGAACTAGCTCTCTTACAAATCTCCTACTCACTCTAATGGATGTAGCAAGTGATTAAGTTTAGAGAGAGAGAGAGGAGGCTCTAGGAAGCACCCATCTATGGAATAGGAACCTCACAAAGAGTTTGCATTGAATGCTCAACCTTGGAATGAAGCCCAAGGGGTCCTATTTATAGCTGGGGATGCCTGTTAGCCTTTGGGAACACTTATGAATGAAAACTAGCTATTTTGTGGCTTGCAACGGATCTATTTTCACTTGTTGAGCCTCCACAACGGCTAGAAACACTTTTCTGCACTTTTCCGTACAGTGCAATCGGTCGAGTTCTGATGGGTGTAACTCGACCGATCAAGTAGGAGTCAAACTGATGTTCAAAGGATCGGTCGTGTTTGTCCTGAGGAAACTCGACCGACCATTTCAACTGGAAATGGCCTACTACCCAATCGGTCGAGTTCTGTGAGTGCACAACTCGACCGATGCAATCTTTAGAAAATCGACCAAGGTGGATCGGTCGAGTTTTAGGCTGGGGAAACTCGACCGACCAAGTGCCTGTAATTGATTTTCTAAGATGCATCTAAAGTGCTCTAATATTCGATCTAAGTGTTCCTGATATTTTTATAAGCTTAATTACAAGTCATACAATCATTACAAGTGATTTACAACATGATTCTAATGGATATACAACACATTACAAAAACGTGCACTTGTATGACTTTGACTTGTCTTTTCTCCAATTTGATATGCGCAAGTTAGGGCAATTGGAGTGTGTCTATACCTAATCTGAAATCACTCAAGTAGAGACATTAGACACAAATATGTGGAATGGTTAGTCATTATCAAAACATGGGTTTAGTCAATTCAGACGTGAGTCAATATTGACCTAATTGACCTTGAGTCAACAATCTCCCCCCTTTTGAAGATGACAAACCATTCCATAAATGTATTGAAAGCTTTCAAGTAAAATCATACCTTTGGAGAAACCTAGGGGTTTCAATGGAATGGAGTTCATATGCTCCCCCTCAATCGATGCGCATGGAGTTCTCATACTCCGCCTCAATTGATGCTATTTCTCATGCATGGTTAACTTTCATAACATTTAGAAACTATGTCTTATACTCATGTATGTTCTACACATATATGTCTTCTCCCCTTTACCTTCTCCCTTTACATGAACATATTTCTCTTCTTCATGTAAGACATGCCTTCTTCCTCGTATAAAAGAAGACATACCTTTCTCCCCTTTTGTCATTTCAAAAAGTGGGGTTATGAAGAAAATAAGAAACATCACTTGTTAAAGAGAAAGGAGATAACACAAATATATATAAGGAGAGTAGAAGAGCACATATAGGGGATTGTCCAAGCATAGAAAGAAAAGCAAGTTAAAGCATATACTTGAACAACCCAAAAATGCAAGATAAAGTGCTGCATTAAAACAATAAATCACAATTTTGACCCTCAAGATGATGGAATTTGACCAAAAACCATCGGAGCTCATGGCTAAGCGATGAGTCTTGCTCAGAAGGTCGTTTCTGCATGAAATACACTATTCTTGCACCAAAAACTGAAACTGGAGCAAAATCTACATTAAAATCCATAAATACTCCAATTCCCACATATCATGTAGATCTATGTACCCTGCATCACAATGTTATGCAAGCAACTCAAGATAGTAGATATTCAATTTAAGGAACAATATTGAGCATGTATGAGATAAGATACAAACATAACATATAGATGATCAAAGATGCCAATTATAAACAGAGTTAGAACTACATGTATATGAACTACTAGTAGATGATATCACAAGTTAGGACTACTAGTAGGATCTAGATCATAGCAAGAGATACCAAAAGATACACAAGATAAAGCAAGCTATGAGTAGATGTAGAGATATATCCAAACAAAGAGATATGCAAATTTAGAAGCATGAAGGGATATAACTCACTAGATATGCATCCTTACCGTAAGATGATTACCCCTAAGAACCTCAAGGTTGTATCAAAACAAGATATACACCTATAGAGATGTAGCAAGTTAGAGTACAACAGAAGCAATTTTTAGACACAACCAAGAGATCCAAAGAGATAATCATCAAAACCTGCAAAACAACTCAAAGCAAGTAATTGCAAGATATAGATATACCAATTTAGTGCAATTAGAGAGATAGAGTTGTAAGAAAGATAGGCAATTTAGAACATGGCAATATGCATATATAAAGATACCAAAAGAGAGTGCCAAAGAATAAGGCTATTGGTTGAGAAAATCTAGTTGAGAGGGAAATTCTCATTCAATAAGCCAACTGTGTATTCTGTGCACAGTGTTATCGATTGAGTTCTGTGCATTGACAACTCGATCGATGATAGCTATTGGCAACACCCATTGGTGCCTATCGGTCGAGTTTGACTTGGGCAAACTCGACCGACAGAGCAGCTGTCAAAAAGCACATATATTTCATAAAAACATATTTAAAGGCATGCTAAAAATACAGACCATATCCAAACATGTCTAAGCAAGTTATTAATGCACTATAGAAGTATTAGAAATAGTTTTTGAGCAAGAGTGTGAAGAGAAACACAAAATACCACTTTTGACTCAAAAACCATATGTATAGTGCACACTAACTTGATAAAAACAAGTTAGGATAGGTTATAAGCAATAAAACATTTACCTTTGTGCTTACCATTTCCTTTTCCACTTGTTGTCACCCTCTACACATCTCACCTTTCTTCTTTCATGTGGATTGAGAAGTCAATTTGCAAATTAGTGGCTCAAGTCAATCCATTTGCAAGTACCTACAAGAAGAAAGATGAAATGGTCCCCAATCATGTTTTTGGGTCCGGAGGGATTAGTTTAGCAACCCAAATTTGATTGCTTTTGGGTGATTTCATAAAAGGACAACAAGTAGAATAATGACCAATTTCATTGCAATAGTTGCATGTGCCCATAGTATTGGAACTAGAGGATTCTCCATGGAATATTGGAGGTCCTTTATCTTTGTTGTTCCCTTGACTACTATCATATCCTAAACCATGTCTACCAATTTGTTTAGTAGTATAGTGTAGGATATCATTAAGATTCTTTTTACCCACTAAGAATCTTTGCAAAGAAGATCTCAAACTTTCATTATCATGCTTAAGAGAAGCAATAGTAGAAGACAATTGATTAATATTATCTCTAGCATGTAAAAGATCATTTTCTAAGCAAAGAGATTTAGTTGAAAGAGAATCTCTATCAATATGAAGAGCAGCAACATCATTCTCTCTATTTGTAGAGCTAGAAAAAGATTCATGCCCATTGATTTTAGCAAGCAAGGAGGCATTTTCTATTTCTAATTCATGCAAAACAAAATCTTTGGCTTTGTTTTCAGATTTAAGAACATCAATGCCATGCATGAGAGAATCAACAATTAAAGTATGCTCTTCATTAGAACTAGGCATGAGAGATTGAGCTGCTAGAAATTTTATCTTATCAAGCAAACTAGCATTTTTAAGTTTAAGAGAGTCTACTTGGTAAGACAAACATTTTTATCATTAAGCAAGCAAGAATTAGCATATTCAAGATCATCTAGTTCTATATGCAAATTATCAACAATTCTAGCAAGCTTTTTCTTTTTCTTTTTAGAAGACTTATAAGAGGCACAAATATCATGAATAATAGCAATTAAAGATTCTTTATCTAAAGAGTCTAGATTTACCTCACTTGAGTCTTCACTTTTTGACGCTATAAGGGTAAAATGGCATTCTCCTTCATCACTAGAGCTTGAGCTTGATCCTTCACATGAATCTTCACTTGAGCTTGAGTTGGAGGAGCCACTTGAGCTTGAGTGCCATTTCTCCTTCTTGTGAAGATGGGTCTTTTTGCCTTGTGGGCAATCTTCCTTGTAGTGACCCTTCTTTCCACATGTGAAGCACCAGATGGAGGAGGACTTGCCTTTGTAGAGTCTACCCTTAGAGTACATGGCATCTTCTTCAACTTGAGAGGATGGAGAAGCTTGACAAACAATAGCCTTGATTTGAGCTTTGATTTCAGCCTTCTTCATTCTCTTGAGTTCTTTCTCCTCTTGTCTTTCTACCTCCTCCCTCTTGTCAAGTGTGGCTTCATGTTCTTGTAGATTTTCAATGAGATCTTCAATAGGAATATCCCTAAGAAACCTTGCTTCTTCAATAGAAATCACCTTGGATTCCCACCTCTTGGGGAGAGTTCTAAGGATCTTTGATTTGATCTCTCCACTAGACATAGGATGTCCTAGAACATCAAGACCATTCAAGATGGTGTTGAGCCTTGAGTACATGTTGGCTATGCTCTCCTCCTTTCCCATCTTGAAGTTCTCAAGCAACCCTTTGAGAATGTAGACTTTTCTTTCCTTCACTTGATTTGTCCCTTCATAAGTGATGCAAAGCTTTCTCCATACCTCATAGGCCGTCTCACAAGAAGAAATTCGGTTGAACTCGGTGGGGGTCATGGAGGCATATAAAATGTGCATGTCTCTAGCATTCAAGGTTGCTTTCATCAAGGCGGCTTCATCTCATTATTCAATCTTTATCTTTGGTAGCTCGTATGGGTTGTTCACCATTTTCCACATCTCAAGACTTGATCCTTGGATGTAGAATTGGAGCCTTCTTCTCCAATAGAGGAAATTGCTCCCATCAAAGATTGGTAGGCTGATTCTCCCTCCTTGGTAGTCACCCATCTTCTCCAACTTGTTGAAGTATGCTTGGAGAAGACCCGCTCTGATACCACTTGTTGGATCCTAGATGGGTGATTAGATGCTCTAGAGGGGGGGGGTGAATAGAGCTGAAAGCACTTAAACAAAACTCATTAAACCTTCAAAATATATGACAAGATAAGGTTGCGAAATAGGCAATTTGAGTGCAACTAAATCATGCATAGCAAGGGTAAGAGAGATTGAACATGCACCAATTAGACAAGCTATTTATAGTGGTTCCACACTTCAAACTAGAAGTGTGTCATCCCACTTTCCTAGAGAGGTCATCCTCTAGGACTTCCAACAATTGCACTCTTATATTCACTTATAACATTTACAATACATGACCAACAACGGACTTACCTATCCAATACAAAGAGTCTCCAACCTTACCAAGGACTTACCCACTTTGCAAGAGTCTTCGGCCTTCTCCAAGGACTTACCCACTCTTGCAAAAGTCTTCGGCCTTGTAGGAATTACCCACTCTTCTTGGATCTTCCGCCTTTGACTTCACCTTCACTCAGAGAAGCTTCCACCAAGGTCTTACCCACTTGAGCTTGAGTCTTCTGCCTTCTCCAAGGGCATACCCACTCTAGCTCCAAGTCTTTAGCCTTGATCTTCACCAAGGGACTCCTTCCCTTGTTCTTCTTCACCTCTCTTGGACAAGAGAGAGAACCTTCATCTTCATGATTGCAAATGAGAGATGGGGAGTTGGTAGAAGTGAGAACCTCACAAGATATACAAGTAGAACTAGCTCTCTTACAAATCTCCTACTCACTCTAATGGATGTAGCAAGGGATTAACCTTAGAGAGAGAGACGAGGTTGTAGGAAGCACCCAGCTATGGAATAGGAACCTCACAAAGAGTTTGCAATGAATGATAAACCTTGAAATGAAGCCCAAGGGGTCCTATTATTAGCTGGGGATGCCTCTTAGCCTTTGGGAACACTTATGAATGAAAACTAGCCATTTTGTGGCTTGTAACGGATCTATTTTCACTTGTTGCAACTCCACAACGGCTAGAAACACTTTTCTGCACTTTTCCGTACAGTGCAATCGGTCGAGTTCTGATGGGTGTAATTCGATCGATCAAGTAAGAGGCAACCTGATGTTCAAAGGATCGGTCGAGTTTGTCCTGAGAAAATTCGACCATCCATTTCAACTGGAAATGGCCTACTACCCAATCGGCCGAGTTCTGTGAGTGCACAACTTGACCAATGCAATCTTCAGAAAATCGACCAAGGTGGATCGGTCGAGTTTCAAGCTGGGGAAACTCGACCGACCAAGTGCCTATAATTGATTTTCTAAGATGCATCTAAAGTGCTCTAATATTCGATCTAAGTGTTCCTGATATTTTTCTAAGCTTAATTACAAGTCATACAATCATTACAAGTGATTTACAACATGATTCTAATGGATATACATCATATTACAAAAACGTGCACTTGTATGACTTTGACTTATCTTTTCTCCAACTTGATATGTGCAAGTTAGGGCAATTGGAGTGTGTCTATACCTAATCTGAAATCACTCAAGTAGAGACATTAGATACCAATATGTGGAATGGTTAGTCATCATCAAAACATGGGTTTAGTCAATTTAGACGTGAGTCAATATTGACCTAATTGACCTTGAGTCAACAATCTCCTCCTTTTTGAAGATGACAAACCATTCCATAAATGTATTGAAAGCTTTCAAGTAAAATCATACCTTCGGAGAAACCTAGGGGTTTCAATAGAATGGAGTTCATATGCTCCCCCTCGATCGATGTGCATGGAGTTCTCATACTCCCCCTCAATTGATGATATTTCTCCTACATGGTTAGCTTTCATAACGTTTAGAAACTATGTCTTCTACTCATATATGTTCTACACATATATGTCTTCTCCCCTTTACCTTCTCCCTTTACATGAACATATTTCTCTTCTTCATGTAAGACATGCCTTCTTCCTCTTTTAAAAGAAGACATACCTTTCTCCCCTTTTGTCATTTCAAAAAGTGGGGTTATGAAGAAAATAAGAAACGTCACTTGTTCAAGAGAAAGGAGATAACACAAATATATATAAGGAGAGTAGAAGAGCACATATAGGGTATTGTCCAAGCATAGAAAGAAAAGTAAGTTAAAGAATATACTTGAACAACCCAAAAATGCAAGATAAAGTGCTGCATAAAAACAATAAATCACAATTTTGACCCTCAAGATGATGGAATTTGACCAAAAACCATCGGAGCTCATGGCTATGCGATGAGTCTTGCACAGAAGGTCGTTTCTGCATGAAAAACACTAGTCTTGCACCAAAAACTGAAACTGGAGCAAAATCTGCATAAAAATCCATAAATACTCCAATTCCCACATATCATGTAAATCTATGTACCCTGCATCACAATGTTATGCAAGCAACTCAAGATAGTAGATATTCAATTTAAGGAACAATCTTGAGCATGTATGAGATAAGATACAAACATAACATATAGATGATCAAAGATGCCAATTATAAACAGAGTTAGAACTACATGTATATGAACTACTAGTAGATGATATCACAAGTTAGGACTACTAGTAGGATCTAGATCATAGCAAGAGATACCAAAAGATACACAAGATAAAGCAAGCTATGAGTAGATGTAGAGATATATCCAAACAAAGAGATATGCAAATTTAGAAGCATGAAAGGATATAACTCACTAGATATGCATCCTTACCGTAAGATGATTACCCCTAAGAACCTCAAGGTTGTATCAAAAGAAGATATACACCTATAGAGATGTAGAAAGTTAGAGTACAACGGAAGAAATTTTTAGACACAACCAAGAGATCCAAAGAGATCATCATCAAAACCTGCAAAACAACTCAAAGCAAGTAATTGCAAGATATAGATATACCAATTTAGTGCAATTAGAGAGATAGAGTTGTAAGCAAGATAGGAAATTTAGAACATGGCAATATGCATATATAAAGATACCAAAAGAGAGTGCCAATGAATAAGGCTATTGGTTGAGAAAATCCAGTTGAGAGGGAAATTCTCATTCAATAAGCCAACTGTGTATTCTGTGCACAGTGTTATTGGTCGAGTTCTGTGCATTGACAACTCGACCGATGACAGCTGTTGGCAACACCCATTGGTGCCTATCGGTCGAGTTTCACTAGGGCAAACTCGACCGAAAGAGCATCTGTCAAAAAGTACATATATTTCATAAAAACATATTTAAAGGCAAGCTAAAAATACAGACCATATCCAAACATGTCTAAGCAAGTTAGTAATGCACTATAGAAGCATTAGAAACAGTTTTTGAGCAAGAGTGTGAAGAGAAACACAAAATACCACTTTTGACTCAAAGACCATATGTATAATGCACACTAACTTGACAAAAACAAGTTAGGATAGGTTATAAGCAATAAAACATTTACCTTTGTGCTTACCATTTCCTTTTCCACTTGTTGTCACCCTCTACACATCTCACCTTTCTTCTTTCATGTGGATTGAGAAGTCAATTTGCAAATTAGTGGCTCAAGTCAATCCATTTGCAAGTACCTACAAGAAAAAAGATGAAATGGTCCCCAATCATGTTTTTGGGTCCGGAGGGATTAGTTTAGCAACCCAAATCCGATTGCTTTTGGGTGCTTTCCTAAATGGACAACAAGTAGAATAATGACCAATTTCATTGCAATAGTTGCATGTGCCCATATTCTTGGAACTAGAGGATTCTCCATTGAATATTGGAGGTCCTTTATCTTTGTTGTTCCCTTGACTACTATCATATCCTAAACCATGTCTACCAATTTGTTTAGTAGTATAGTGTAGGATATCATTAAGATTCTTTTTACCCACTAAGAATCTTTGCAAAGAAGATCTCAAACTGTCATTATCATGCTTAAGAGAAGCAATAGTAGAAGAAAATTGATTAATATTATCTCTAGCATGTAAAAGATCATTTTCTAAGCAAAGAGATTTATTTGAAAGAGAATCTCTATCAATATGAAAAGCAGCAACATCATTCTCTCTATTTGTAGAACTAGAACAAGATTCATGCCCATTGATTTTAGCAAGCAAGGAGGCATTTCTATTTCTAATTCATGCAAAACAAAATCTTTGTCCTTGTTTTCAGATTTAAGAACATCAATGTCAAGAATGAGAGAATCAACAATTAAAGTATGTTGTTCATTAGAACTAGGCATGAGAGATTGAGCTGCTAGAAATTTTATCTTATCAAGCAAACTAGCATTTTCAAGTTTAAGAGAGTCTACTTGGCTAAGACAAACATTTTTATCATTAAGCAAGCAAGAATTAGCATATTCAAGATCATCTAGTTCTATATGGAAATTATCAACAATTCTAGCAAGCTTTTTCTTTTTCTTTTTAGAAGACTTATAAGAGGCACAAATATCATGAATAATAGCAATTAAAGATTCTTTATCTAAAGAGTCTAGATTTACCTCACTTGAGTCTTCACTTGTTGACGCTATAAGGGTAAAATGGCATTCTCCTTCATCACTAGAGCTTGAGCTTGATCCTTCACATGAATCTTCACTTGAGCTTGAGTTGGAGGAGCCACTTGAGCTTGAGTGCCATTTCTCCTTCTTGTGAAGATGGGTCTTTTTGCCTTGTGGGCAATCTTCCTCGTAGTGACCCTTCTTTCCACATGTGAAGCACCAGATGGAGGAGGACTTGCCTTTGTAGAGTCTACCCTTAGAGTACATGGCATCTTCTTCAACTTGAGAGGATGGAGAATCTTGACCAACAATAGCCTTGATTTGAGCTTTGATTTCAGCCTTCTTCATTCTCTTGAGTTCTTTCTCCTCTTGTCTTTCTACTTCCTCCCTCTTGTCAAGTGTGGCTTCATGTGCTTGTAGATTTCCAATGAGCTCTTCAATAGGAATATCCCTAAGAAACCTTGCTTCTTCAATAGAAATCACCTTGGATTCCCACCTCTTGGGGAGATTTCTAAGGATCTTTGAGTTGATCTCTCCACTAGACATAGGATGTCCTAGAACATCAAGACCATTCAAGATGGTGTTGAGCCTTGAGTACATGTTGGCTATGCTCTCCTCCTTTCCCATCTTGAAGTTCTCAAGCAACCCTTTGAGCATGTAGACTTTGCTTTCATTCACTTGATTTGTCCCTTCATAAGTGATGCAAAGCTATCTCCATACCTCATAGGTCATCTCACAAGAAGAAATTCAGTTGAACTCGGTGGAGGTCATGGAGGCATATAAAATGTGCATGGATCTAGCATTCAAGGTTGCTTTCATCAAGGCGGCTTCATCCCATTCTTCAATCTTTGTCTTTGGTAGCTCGTATGGGTTGTTCACCATTTGCCACATCTCAAGACTTGATCCTTGGATGTAGAATTGGAGCCTTCTTCTCCAATAGTGGAAATTGCTCCCATCAAAGATTGGTAGGCTGATTCTCCCTCCTTTGTAGTCACCCATCTTCTCCTACTTGTTGAAGTATGCTTGAAGAAGACCCGCTCTGATACCACTTGTTGGATCCTAGATGAGCGATTAGATGCTCTAGAGGGGGGGGTGAATAGAGCTGAAAGCACATAAACAAAACTCATTAAACCTTCAAAATATATGATAAGATAAGGTTGCTAAATAGGCAATTTGAGTGCAACTAAACCATGCATAGCAAGGATAAGAGAGATTGAACATGCACCAATTAGACAAGCTATTTAGAGTGGTTCTACACTTCAAACTAGAAGTGTGTCAGTCCACTTGCCTAGAGAGGTCAACCTCTAGGACTTCCAACAATTGCACTCTTATATTCACTTATAAGACTTACCATACATGACCAACAAAGGACTTACCAGTACTACATAAACGGCCTTTGTCGTCGGTCGTTTAACCCCATTTGGCGTCGGTTTCCGACCGACGCCTATGTGGGTGCCGCTAAAGGTCGAACACTTCGGCGTCGGTTTTTTAACCGACGCCTATTTATTCTATAGGCGTCAGTCGTTTAGTATATAACCGACGCCAAAAGTGTTCGTGCCACAGAAAATGGCGTCATCTAGGGCACTTTCTGCGTCGGTTATTTACTAAACAACCGACGCCTATATTCCATATAGCATCGGTCTTTTAGTAGATAACCGACGCATAAAGTGCCGTAGATGACGCCATTTTTTGTGGCGCGAACACTTTTGGCGTCGGTTATATACCAAAAGACCGACGCCTATAGATTAAATAGGTGTCGGTTTGATACGAATATCCGACGCCATTTCCAGGACTGCTTTGGCCACATCAGGCGTCGGTTTTTTTCAAAAAACCGACGCTGTAGGTCTTTGCTGACGGTTTTCTATAAATAACCGACGCCTATTTCTATTTTTTTTTCATATCAGTTTGCAGGCCTGCTGTGGCTGGTCAGCAGGATGAGAACCTGCAGTTCAGTTATCTGAACTGCAGGTTTACGACATCCATTGATATCAGCCTACAAACAGGCCGCAAACCTGCAAAAGTCACAAGGAAAACTTCACATAAGTACATACATTCAGACATCAATTCAATTCTCACATTCACACATATAAAAACATTCAAATACATGTATTAACATTCAGAAATATTCATTTACAAAGTATCATTCATTATCGCTATCAACATCCCAATTATATCTTACAGTTGCCACTGCTTGTATGGCTTTTGCCCATTCTTCTCTTACTTCATTTAATGCTTCCACCGTATATGGAGCATGTATATTTTTTAAGCGTTTACCTATAGTGTGGTCAGTTTTAAACACCTACAAAGAGAATGATGTATATATATAAGTAATAATATAAAAATAAGATTGATATATTTCATACTAACTAATGAGACTATATATAATACCTCATGTATGCTATCGATGTCCAATGCGGCATGTTTGATAATCATCTGCATAAATCGCATCACATAGTATGCGCATGCCCAGCCATTGTATTGTGTAGCACACTATAAATTGAAACATACAAAATAATACAACTAAGCACAATTCACATCAATAATATATATATATTCGAGTCGGGAACTTACTTGTACGTTCTGCCAATTTATTGGCTGGTTCTTTTTCCTTGGGACCGTTCCTCCAGCCTTTTTGAATGCATATAAACCCCTACATGTTAATATAACACAATAAATTGCATAAGTAAATAGTCACTCCAATAAGGAAGATCCCAACGTGCATTACATCGATACAATGCCTGACTGTCAAAGAACTCCAATAAGGAAGATCCCAAAATATTGACTTCTTCTTTAATGAAGAATTGTCACTCTGTGTGGCCATACTACATTGTGATTTCTTACCAAATTCATTGACAATGTCTTTTACTCTTTCATAAACAACATCCCCTGGTATAGGTTGAGGTGCACTCCGTTCATCATTCCATCCATTGAATGCTTTACGCTTCCTACGATACGGATGGAATTTTGAAAGAAACCTTCGATGACCAAGATATACAGTCTTACCGCCATGTTTTAGTCTTATTGAATCAATGTTTTCTTCACATATAAGACACGCTTTAGCTCCTTTGACACTATATCTAGACAAATTCCCATATGCTGGAAAGTCATTAATAGTGCAAAACAACATAGCGTGCAAACGAAATGTCTCTCTTGCTGAAGCATCATAGGTCATCACACCTTCAGCCCAAAGTTTCTTTAAGTCATCAATCAAAGGTTCAAGATAAACATCGATATCATTTCCGGGTTGTTTAGGGCCCGATATCAACAATGACAACATAACGTACTTATTTTTCATACACATCCAGGGAGGAAGATTGTATATAACAAGCATGACTGGCCAAGTGCTATGTTGGCTGCTCAATGTCCCGTACGGATTCATCCCATCTGTACAAAGCCCAAGTCTTAGATTCCTATCTTCTTCACCAAATTTGGGGTACAATAGATCAATCTTCTTCCACTGTGGGGAATCAGATGCATGTCGCAGGATCCCATCATTATTTTTCTTAACATCTGCATGCCACCTCAAATTCTTCGCATCTTTCGGATTTGCAAACAAGCGTTGAAACCGTGATATTATAGGTAGATACCACAACACCTTGGCAGGAGAACCAGTTTTGGACTCCCCCGAAGTCGTCAATTTATACCGTGACGCACCACATTTTGGACAATCTTTCAAATCTACATAGTCCTTTTGAAATAATACACAATCATTCGGGCATGCGTGTATCTTCTTGGCCTCAATTCCCATTGGGCACAACATTTTCTTTACCTGGTATGTTGAGATTGGAAGCTCGTTTCCTTCAGGAAGCATTTCTTTCAACAAAGTCAACAATGAAGTGAAGCTTTTGTCACTCCATCTATTGTTAGCTTTCAACTTATACAATCTCAACACAGTGCTAAGCTTCGTAAACTTAGCACAGCATGTGTATAACGGTATCTCAGCATCATGCACAATGTTTCTAAAGATAGGAGGTGGATCGGTGTGCTCTACCCTACAACTATCCAGCATCACATCAACGATGTCTGCTGGAACTGGTTCGTTCACATTTACGTCATCGGAGGCAATTTCTTCTTCCACCCAAGCACTGCTATCGACATCTATTGGTTTCGATTTTGAAATCTCTCCATGCCAGTGCCATTCTGTATAGCCTTGTACAATCCCGTTGCACATGACATGACTTTTGATTTCCTCACCAGTGTTGACTTTCAAGTTGTTACCACAATGCCTACATGGACAGTAGAACCTATCTGTAGGTTTTTTCCTATGTTCCTCAGCAAATCTAATAAACTAATCAAGACCAGATATAAACTCTGGGGTGCAACGATTACGAATGGACATCCATGATCTATCCATTCTATGATCAGAGAAAACAAGTATAAATTAGGAAACAAGTATATATTAGGAAAAGATTAGGGTATACACTTACATCCTAAGTGTATAATGTGATGTCATTCTTATATATAATAAATGTGTACCACCTATCCCATCCTTGAACACCTAATCTCACTAGTAAGTGTATAATGTGTATTGGGTTTTCAAGAAAATTTCGGCAGCATTTCCCCGCTGTTCTCTAAGTACATATGTACTTAGAGAACAAACGGGAAAATGCTACCGAAATTTTCTCGAAAACCCAATACACATTATACACTTACATCCTAAGTGAGATTAGGTGTTCAAGAACAGTCCCAAACCGGGGACTATCTAAGATTTACTCCTAATGAGTCAATCTTGGACGGGTTTCTAGGCCAACAAACACAATAATAGATATCTACAATGAATCTGGACTCCATACAAACAATATATAATTTAGTGATCATTGTTCATTCTAATTTATACCAATGTACAAGTAATATAAAGAACAATGTGGATTATATGGGACATAAATTCATTGTTCATTGTCCAACATTAGGTTCAACACTTGAAACATACATTCATTTACAACATAAAAAATTTGTATCATTAGGGTGCAACATGTGGATTATATGGGACATACACATCAAGGTGGTCATAAGGGAGGATATTTCCTTATTTATGAGTAAGTGATATAAGATTAAGATCCATATAAAAATTAGGGCAGAAGGAAGAAATAAATCTTCTTTAGGATACAATAGACCCTTATGGATGTATTTAGGGTCATAGGTACCATCATAGAACAAAAGGGGTACACTCTAGGATTTAAGATCACACTACATCATGTATTTTATACAAAATTACATGTATGTGTATATAAAAAATATATTTATAAGGAACTTCTATACATATCAGTATCTCTAATCATTAAAATCGGCAAGCAGATCAGTAATTGTAAATAACAAACTACGGATTGTTGAATTAAAGTAATCACTAAAGTAATACTAACCAGTAGTACCAATCATTAATCACTGAAAGCAGCAAGGAAATCAGTAAAACTAATCATGCATTACTAGTATAATAGAGCAATAGGATATTTACTTCGATGCATTACAACAGTACCCAATTATTTTAGCTTACATACCTTTCGTTAGCGGCGGCGGACAAGTAGGCGAGCTCCCAGCAGTGGTGGTTGAAGCAGGAAGAAGGGGGGCGGCGCTGGGCGTGAGCAGGGAGGAAGGAGCTACGGCGGCAGGCGACACTGGACGAAGTAGGAAGAAGTTAGGGCGGTGACGCTGGAAGAAGCTATAGCGGCAGGCGATGCTGGAAGAAGCTAGGGTGGTGACGCACAACAGTAACACCGGCAGCGTTGGCGAGGCGAGGAGCACAGGCGGAGGAGAAGGAGCGGCGACACGTCGGTGAGCAGAATCACATGAGAAGGTGGCGCGACGGAGAAGGGGGCGCGGAGAAGAAGAAGAAGGCAGTAGCTGTGGCGGCGCGACGGCGCTGTCGTGGAGAAGAAGGAGCAGAGAAAAAGGGAAATCGGCGGCGACAGCAGAGAAAAAGGGCAATCGGCTCGCAATGAAACAGAAGAAAGGGGAAGAGTCGGGCGATCGCGGGATATTAAGTTCCCAAATAGCGTCGGTTGTTTAAAACAACCGACGCCTAAACATCTTTAGCGTCGGTTGTTTGAAACAACCGACGTCCAATTGGACGATATTTTCACGAAATTATTTGGCGGGAAACACTTTCTGCGTCGGTTATAAAAGGATAACCGACGCTGAAAGTGACACTTTTTGCACAAATTTCCATCTCACATACGCGTCGGTTTTTATCTACATAACCGACGCTGAAAGTGACACTATTTTTTTTGCTCGAAAATTGGATTTCGCGGGCGACTTTAAGCGTCGGTTGTTTATAAACAACCGACGCTGTATTCAAAGCGGTACCCGTGTCTGGTTGGTCTTCGAATATAGACGTCGGTTTGCCTAAATAACTGACATCTAATATTATAGGTGTCGGTTTTCCTAAAGAACCGACGCCCAGAAAAGTGACACTGAATGTTGTTTCTGTAGTAGTGTACCTATCCAATACAAAGAGTCTTCAACCTTACCAAGGACTTACCCACTTTGCAAGAGTCTTCGGCCTTCTCCAAGGACTTACCCACTCTTGCACAAGTCTTCGGCCTTGCAGGAATTACCCACTCTTCCTGGATCTTCCGCCTTTGACTTCACCTTCACTCGGAGAAGCTTCCACCAAGGTCTTACCCACTTGAGCTTGAGTCTTCTGCCTTCTCGAAGGGCATACCCACTCTAGCTCCAAGTATTTAGCCTTGATCTTCACCAAGGGACTCCTTCCCTTGTTCTTCTTCACCTCTCTTGGACAAGAGAGAGAACCTTCATCTTCATGATTGTAAATGAGAGATGGGGAGGTGGTGGAAGTGAGAGCCTCACAAGATATACAAGTAGAACTAGCTCTCTTACAAATCTCCTACTCACTCTAATGGATGTATCAAGTGATTAAGCTTAGAGAGAGAGAGGAGGTTGTAGGAAGCACCCAGCTATGGAATAGGAACCTCACAAAGAGTTTGCAATGAATGCTCAACCTTGGAATGAAGCCCAAGGGGGTCCTATTTATAGTTGGGGATGCCTCTTAGCCTTTGGGAACACTTATGAATGAAAACTAGCCATTTTGTGGCTTGCAACGGATCTATTTTCACTTGTTGCAACGCCACAATGGCTAGAAACACTTTTCTGCACTTTTCCGTACAGTGCAATCGATCGAGTTCTGATGGGTGTAACTCGACCGATCAAGTAGGAGGCAAACCGATGTTCAAAGGATCGGTCGAGTTTGTCCTAAGGAAACTCGATTGACCATTTCAACTTGAAATGGCCTACTACCCAATCGGTCGAGTTCTGTGAGTGCACAACTCGACCGATGCAATCTTCAGAAAATCGACCAAGGTGGATCGGTCGAGTTTCAGGCTGGGGAAACTCGACCGACCAAGTGCCTGTAATTGATTTTCTAAGATGCACCTAAAGTGCTCTAATATTCGATCTAAGTGTTCCTGATATTTTTCTAAGCTTAATTACAAGTCATACAATCATTACAAGTGATTTACAACATGATTCTAATGGATATACATCATATTACAAAAACGTGCACTTGTATGACTTTGACTTGTCTTTTCTCCAATTTTATATGTGCAAGTTAGGGAAATTAGAGTGTGTCTATACCTAATCTGAATTCACTCAAGTAGAGACATTAGACACCAATATGTGGAATGGCTAGTCATCATCAAAACATGGGTTTAGTCAATTTAGACGTGAGTCAATATTGACCTAATTGACCTTGAGTCAACAATATTGACTCACATGTGCATGCACATGCATTTCTTAGTCTCTCTAATCAAGAGGCCTAGGATTTCATACTCCTATATGAGGGATAAATCCCATCTAGATCACTGACAGGTAGTCCACGTGCCACAGTCACCCAATCATCACCTTTATGGAAATCCTTATTCAGGATTATGTTGGATAGTGTAAAGCATACCGAATGAAATGTGATGAGTGTAGTGACTTCAGGTCTAAGATCTACAATCACCACTAACACTATGATAGCTGACTATGACTACCATTGCAATGGTTTCCTTGTGTCACTCTCATGGTGGGTATGTCTGATACATTGTTCTCTAACATGTATCTATGTGTTTGGTTTGATATTACATATCATGACTGATGAAATTCTTTCATCAACCAGTGCACACTCTAGTCTTATGTATTACTATTTTCTACATTGCTTCCAAATTAATAACTAACTAGGGACATATTAAGAATGTATACTCTTAACATCCATATGATCCCATCGTTCAGGTCTTCAACCCAAAGACATATGTTATTGAGTAATATCATACTTTAGACATTTATTATGTTACATCATTATCTCATAATTGAATAGAATAGAATAAATTGAAAGTTTGCCTTTATTATTAATCAAATCATTTACAAGTTATGTCATTGAAATCATCACATGATTGGTTCTTTGAGCATACATACCAACATGTAGTACCAAGCATATAATATTAACATAGATCTTTAATCATTGTTGATCCGATGGATGGATGTTAAGTGGGACTTTGGCCTCACTTATGACCTAGGGAAAGTGGCAAGAAGGATGATGATGATGTGAGAGTTGGCCCAAAAATAGAGGGAGAGGAGAAGGAAGAGATTTCCTCCAATCAAACGAATTGGTCACTTTTGATAGATAAAATGATGTTGGTCATGATGTATGTCAAAAGGAGTCTTCAAGATAGACTTATCAAGGGATTTTTATCAGTTGTTTGATGCCTTTTCTCTCCTTCTATTTTTATTTATTTATGATATTGAACATGGGGTATAAACCTCCTATTTACTCAAGGCTTGAGACTAGCCTGACGTAATATTGTAATTGGATTTGATCAATTTATAATATGATTTTGTTAATTTTAACTTGAAATTATGATATCAATATTGATTTTTTTTATGCTTAATCACCAAAATCAAAGTGTTATACTTTAAATTTCTTCATAATAGGGATTACAATTTAGAAATATCATAATTTCACATAACGAATAATGTGCTTTCCATTACTGAAAACAATTGTGAGAGAATAACCTATAGAGAGAATTATTATTTGCTTAAATTTTAAAACCACTATGCAAGTGGAGTTTTTCTTAGTTTAGGTTTCACATTATGTCGTAGAAGCAGGTATTGTTAGCTAAAAATCTCTACATCAAAAGTAATGACGATTAATTATAAATGAAGAAAGTCTAGTTGCAATGTGTGTTGTGGTGAAAGTGCAAGATTTATCTCATTTTTTTTATTTTCTCTTTAGTCTTAATAATGAACATTAAACCTATTTTAATCAGCCTATATAAATGTTTTTCAATTAGTAGTAGTTTTTGGTTTTACGAATCACTAAGTTCGACAACTTGAGCCTCTTTTGGTCTTATAGTACACAAAATGTGCACTTGCATTTTATGTCAGTTTAATGCTTCAAGTCTAAGTTGGGGAAAAAGATATTAATGCCTACATTATCAAAAAGATATAAGGTAAGGGAGTATTGAGTTGATACAAATATTTGGACTTTATATGATACCAAATTGTTGTACTAAGTCCAAATTGACCTTACTCTTACCTTATATCCATACTAGTGTTACCCCTAAAGGACGGGAGACTAGATTGTCTTCTTATTTGATCAACAAGGAGATCTTTACTATGTATTATTTCTATGTTAAAAGGGGTGACATGTAATAAATATTTTATGAGTTTCAATAAAGGATTTTATAGGTGAGATATTCCTGATAAATTCATGATGCATCACCATAACCAAGATCAATAATGGGATTAATTCCCTATGTTCAACCATTATGGTTTCCTCTGAAAATAATGATTGATTCCTAGATGTCATTATGAGTCTAGTCATTTTGTCTTATAGATGGGGAACATGTGAGGAAAAATTACATAACTTATGTTTATTGGACCCAAAGCACTCTCATTCTTCTAATAATGATGACTAGCTCTACATACCTACAATATCCTCTTATACATTTTTTTCTTACTATTGTACAACTTTAGATGAAAAATACAGCCCAGGAGATCATCTATCCTATTAGTACTCAAGGCCAAGAACCTTATTCATATCGATAGGGTTAACATTCCATTTTATTTAGTAAACCTTAAAATTTCATCAATATAAACCTCAAATTGGACTACCAAAACCTATTAGATAAGTATTATAGATTTCACTATTCCAAAATCTAATTATATGTGTTTTTCTAACACTTCTATAATATGTATTATTTTACAAATCAAATTATATTTTACTAATGTTATGAAACTAAGACTCGATAAAATATCAATATACTCATACCCAGCATTGGAATCATTAGTTTGATAGTAGAGGGATAATCATTTGATCAACAAAAGGTTATGAAAGGACCATTAAATCTAAAGAAAGTAAGATAAAATTAAATTTAAGCGAGGATAAATCAGTACCTTGACATGTGTCATTTTTATGAGAAGAACAACTCCTTGTTATCCCCATGTCAATAACATTAAACACTCCCATCAAATCTACAAGGTCAAATTGAACATAAAAACCCAAAACATGATTATTATTAGAGTAGAAAACACGAAGGACCCTTTCTGTGTTAGAGATATTGAAGGAAAATCTAGGATAACTAATTCCCATGAAACATAGTAATAACTAGTGTGAAATATGAGTTTTCCAAGCCATGAAAAAGGTAAATGACAATGAAATTTCAAGATTTGATCAGCCAAATTGTCATGCAAAAGATTTGTAAAGTAATGCATCAATCAGAAAAAGGGGGACTATATAGGGGGTAGCTAAAGCTTCATAGGACCACAACTAACCATTATGACCCCTCACTAAGCCTCATATGGTTGAAGTCCTAATTAATAACTCAAGGTTCCTCCCCTATATAGATATGGTTGGGTGCACATTTCTATGGATGGATGGGTGCAAAGGAGCATCACGTACCAATTTCTAAAGGTGGTGTAAATGTGAAAGATTTGTTATTTATAATTTTGAAAGCTATGGTTTGCAAGGACATTTCTCACAAATTTAACTAGAGGGTAAAGGAGTCTAGGGTTGATTGGCCAGACCATAGGAGATTGGTAAATTTAGGGTGTTTAAATGTTGAGTGAAGAATGATGAGAGGAATTGAACTAATAAGAAATCATGATGTGAGGAAGAACAATGAGTAGTGAAGTTGGGGATGGGATTATAAGACACTATGTCGACAAAAATGAGGGAAGTTGGGCGAGGAAAAAACTATGATACCCTCTAACATACCCATGTAACAAAGGGAGATAAAGATAATCTCGTCCTTTCAGCACATGATCCGAACATGAAAAGAAGAATAAATCATACAACATTGTTAAACAAGTTACTTTATCAAGTTGATTGATTTAGAAAATTTTAGGTTTTTATTATGATATGATCTATATGCAATTAGTATATGGGTCAAATAAGGTCCAATCACAAAGAACATTAACCCTCAAGATAATTATGCGGTTGAAATTAAATTTGACACTAGTTTCCTATTTAATTCTTTATGGTATCACTTAATATATGTTGGTTCAATGCTATTATTACCGTGAAAATTGTCGTGATAGATATATTTCAGGAATACTTCTAAATTGGACTTGATTTTGTATTATCTTATCATGACCAACTTTCCTCAACACCTACATCCTACTACTACCATTATTTTATTTGTGTTTCCCTTTTCAAAGATCTTTGATGAATTATGTAATAACTTTAAGCACAAGATTGTTATTAGTAATATTATCATTCCTCAATATAATTTGGTTATTTGTATTCCTTTCACTTTCCAATTAGTGAGGTATAGGAAAGATTTTTTTATCATTTTAATGCTAAAATGAATTATGTATTGAACTTGCATTTAAGCCTCACATAAACCCTAAGTTTATTAATATACACTAAATCATCCTATTTGTCAAATTTTAGTTTATCCATATTATCATCCAATTTAGGTAGAAGAATGATACTACATAATTCTAATGTAAGAGAAATAAAGGAAAATTAAGGTTTAGACGTATTACTAAGTTTTGTTATGTTAAAATTGGCATCAAACTTCCACAATACATCTAATTTGATCTTTGCCTCTATGGTTGTACTAGTATTACCCCTAAATGAGGGAAACTAGCCTTTCTTCTTATTTGATTAAAATGGAGATGTATACCTAGTATTAGAATGTAGTCAAAATTTGATCAATTAAGAGTTTAATAGGTTAGAGATTTCCAATAATTATTAGTGGTATGACCATAACCAAGGTCAATAAGGGGTTTAATTACTATCATCAAATGTATTATTTTCCTCCTTTTGAAATAAAAATGAGTTCCTAGAAACCACTCTAAGGCTAGTCATTTGTGTTAGAGATGAGGAACTTTGGGGACAAATGACGTAATATTTTAGCCTTGGA
Source organism: Alisma plantago-aquatica (assembly GCA_963693085.1). NCBI lineage: Eukaryota > Viridiplantae > Streptophyta > Magnoliopsida > Alismatales > Alismataceae > Alisma > Alisma plantago-aquatica. The sequence continues at coordinate 204,607,282 of OY856412.1, read as the reverse complement.
TCCAAAGCACTTTCATGCTTAAAAGAATGATGACTGGCACCACATACCAACATTAACGCCATGTACATTTATCCTTACTATTGCACAACTTCTGAAGAAAAAAATTCCCAACAGATCGCTTGTCCGATTAGTACTCGAGGCCAAGCACACAATACCCTATAGTTCTTAGTGATGCAATCCTTGAATAAAAATGCACCTTAAGAATATGTAAAGTCCTCCTATATTCACTTTGGAAATCATTTATTATGAGGGATAAAATACTTGGGTGACATGGAAAGTTCACCAATCCTTTAATGTCATCATCAATACTTGGTTGTATAATCTGATTAACTTACCCACTTTAGTGCCAGCATATGGTGGACTGCCTACACCTAATTTCTCATACACAACTACTAACGTAAGGTTGGCTCCCTCATTCATATACAAAGAAATCCTCAATTCTAAACACACTTCTCATTAATGTGGTATAATATTGCCCTACATACACTACAGGGTACTCAAGTCTAATATCATATTACAACTCCCCAAGTCATAGGCTAAAGTACTAGTGGTTTTCCATGAACAAAGGATATCCCCAAAAACCAGTTCCAGAATTCAATCTGCACTTATTCCTCACTCATGAACAAATTTTGAAAGAAAAAACTATGTGGTCACTAATACTAATACGGCCATCGGCCAATAATGTTTAATCATGATGCTATAAGTGACAGATTCACTCAAAAGGAGGTGCACTTGTTGTAATGGATATTCTATCCATCCCTTTTGAAATGTTTTTGTTCAATTCTCAGTGCATGAGATGCTACATTTATCTCTTTGACACTACCCTAAGTGTTGATAGTTGATATTTATCTTTTTACAAAGGCAGTTAATGAATATTACTCTGGTGTTGGTGGATAGTTTGTAGCCCCTCAAGATTCCATGTTAGTGTATTAATTATGAAATACAAAGTGATAAGAATCTAAAAATTCTTTGACCCTATAATAGTCTATTGATTTATTACATATAGAGAAAAATTATCTTCCAATAAGTTTAATATAATAGTGGGTTATGTAGTATAAAATATTTCAATTTCATCTATGGTATTATGAAATATTATTTCTGAGAATCACAGTTTTCTTGACATTGGTCATGTAACAATTTTATCAAATTTGAGAATACATAGTATGAATTAGAACTGTAATATCTTACTTTATAAAGTACATTTTTCACAACTTCTCTTGTCCTGTTCAAAGTATAATGTGAGTACATTCTCATAAGTTTTGCCCCACATCATGCTCATAGTTATATATAGTCTTTTCTAATTAGGGAAGATTAGTTATGAAGTCAAGGCAAGTTGTAAAACTTGGATCTTGATTTATCTCAAAGATGAGAAACTATATTATTGTCATAGAGAACCACAAGATTAATGTAATTATTGAGTGGTTGTACCACTCACGATCTCAACCAATACAATTGTTGAACTTTTTCTTTGTTGGAAATTATGGATTGAATCATGTCCATATTCACAAAACTTGGTTATAATACCATTAAAATATAAAAAGAAAGTTTTCATTTTTTTTTTCAAGACCACAACCATAAAGGATTATCACAAAAAGGAGTTTATATGTGCCAATCTACTCTGACGAAAAATCCGAAAACTTCATTATTTCTATAATATTGGAGTATTCTAATAATCTTGTACACTTTCCATAAGGAGGTCATTAAATATGCAAACTTCTTAATTTTAACTCATTCACAACTCCAACTTTGGAATTATTTTTCCATTTTCATTAGTTTGGGTCATAAAAACTCGTCTATTTTAATATTCTACTAGGAAGAAATAGAAAATCACAATATTTACTATAGAACTGATGAAAGACCTAATAACTACACAATTTTTCAAAAATAATGCATGGATGGAACTATTTTTTAAGTTTATGAACCTCTATTATTATGATTTTCCAACATAAAAAAGCACTCAATTGGTTCCTATTACGGCATGACCATGACATTGATCCTTTACAGTTATATGGAAACTTCTAGGTTGGCCTCCTATTGTATACTTGGAAATTACATCATTATTAACACAGTTTATTGACTAAAAGTTACTATATGTGTTGATAATTGAACTCAAATAAACTTTAATGTTGTGTCAATAAATGTTCTAATGCACGTAACAGGTAACATAATTTTATGCTAAAATATATATATCAAACATAAGAGATGGTATTTTTCCACCAGATACTGCTATCCATGTATAATTACATGTATAATTTATATTTCACTTAATCACATTACTTGCTATGAATTATAAACTCTTGAGTTAACCTATCAATTAAATTCCGCATTAAAAAGGCACTACAAGAAATGTGTATTGCATATGAGCTCTAATGTATTTTCCCATCGAACTAAGATATATTCATTAAAAAATTAAGATATGAAATAAATAGAACTACAATTACGAAATAAAGGCAAAAAGGACTACAAGTCTAGAAAAAATAACAAAATTTTCTTCATTACGAGAATAAGAAACCATATAGTGGTAGGACAATGGAGGAACAAAGTAGAAAGACTTACTTCTCTAAAACCAAATTGTTCACATAATTATTGGTAATGATAGCTAGTTGCTTTTAGAAGGACGTATTCCTTTGACTTCAATAATTATAGATATCTTTGTTTTGCCAATCACATTACAGAATCTGCTCGATGGCATTATGATCGAGTAAAAGTTTAGTGCAAGGAATGCGGCGCTTTTATTTGTAAAAGGAAAAATAAGATATTTACAGTAGAGCATCTATTGCTCAAAATGGAATTAAATAAATATGATTTTTGTTCATGAGCCTGAATATAGACCACGTGGTCAAATACTGAACTAATCTAGATTCGTATTGAAATTCAAACTGTTGCACTTCTATTGTGATTCGACCCATGCTTGTGGTGAACCTTCCTTACATAAATGTATGTTTATTTTTGTTCTGTTGAGATAGAAAGCGTCGATTAAATGTGATTAGAAATGTGGCGTATTTGTTCGATCCCAGTTGTTCAAAAGTAGCTTTAAAAGAAAATCAAAAGTGAAAGAAAGATCACATTTCTGATGTACTTAGCATGATGCGTTATGATATTACAAAAGTCGATAACTCTGATTTCCAAAAAGAAACAGAAAGAAGAAAAGCCATATGTAATGTAACTTCTGTCGCATTTACTTCTCTTCCAAAGTTAGAAGTGTAACTTCTTTCTTCCAATAAATTATTTCCTATAACTCGCTAATTGGAAAGTGAAAGGAATACAAATAACCAAATTATATTGAGGAATGATAGTATTACTAATAACAGTCTTGAGCTTAAAGTTATTACATAATTTATCAAAGATCTTTGAAAAGGGAAACACAAATAAAATAATAGTAGTAGTAGGATGTAGGTGTTAAGGAAAGTTGGTCCTGATAAGATAATACAAAATCAAGTCCAATTTAGAAGTATTCCTGAAATATATCTATCACAACAATTTTCATGGTAATAATAGCATTGAACCAACACATATTAAGTGATACCATAAAGAATTAAAAGGGAAACTAGTGTCAAATTTAATTTCAACCTCATAATTATCTTGAGTGTTAATGTTCTTTGTGATTGGACCTTATTTGACCCCTATACTAATTACATATAGATAATATCATAATAAAACCCTAAAATGATATAAATCAATCAACTTGATAAAGTAACTCGTTTAACAATGTTGTGTGATTTATTCTTCTTTTCATGTTCGGATCATGTGCTGAAACGTCGAGATTCTCTTTATCTCCCTTTGTTACATGGGTATGTTAAAGGGTATCACGGTTTTTCCCTCTCCCAACTCCCCTCATTTTTGTCGACATAGTATCTAATAATCCCATTCCCAACTTCACTACTTGTTGTTCTTCCTCACATCATGATTTCTTGTTAGTTCAATTCCTCTCATCATTCTGCATTCCACATTTAAACACCCTAAATTTATCAATCTCCTATGGTCTGGCCAATCAACCCTAGACTCCTTTCCCCTCTAGTTAAATTTGTGAGAAATCTCCTTGCAAACCATAACTTCAAGATTATAAGTAACAAAGCTTTCACATTTACACCACCTTTAGAAATAGATGCGTGATGCTCCTTTGCACCCATCAATCCATAGAAATGTGCATCGAACCATATCTATATAGGGGAGGAACCTTGAGTTATTAATTAGGACTTCAACCATACGAGGCTTAGTGAGGGCTCATAATGGCAAGTTGTGGTCCTATGAAGCTTTAACTACCCACATTGATCATGTAACAATTTTATCAAATTTGAGATTACATAGTATGAATTAGAACTGTAATAATTACTTTATAAAGTACATTTTTCACAGCTTCTCTTGTCCTGTTCAAATTACAATGTGAGTAAGTTCTCATAAGTCGTGCCCCACATCATGCTCATAGTTATATATAGTCTTTTCTGATTAGGGAAGATTAGTTATGAAGTCAAGGCAGGTTGCAAAACTTGGATCTTGATTTATCTCAAAGATGAGAAACTATATTATTGTCATAGAGAACCACTAGATTAATGTAACTATTGAGTGGTTGTACCACTCATGACCTTAACCAATACAATTGTTGAACCTTTTCTTTGTTGGAAATTATGGATTGAATCATGTCCATATTCACAAACTTAGTTATAATACCATTAAAATATAAAAAAAGAAAGTTTTTATTTTTTTCAAGACCACAACCATAAAGGATTACCACAAAAAGGAGTTCATATGTGCCAATCTACTCTGAAGAAAATCCCAAAACTTTATTGTTTCTATAATATTGGAGTACTCTAATAATCTTGTACACTTTCCATAAGGAGGTCATTAAATATGCAAACTTCTTAATTCTAACTCATTCACAACTCCAACTTTGGAATTATTTTTCCATTTTCATTAGTTTGAGCCATAGAAACTCATCTATTTTAGTATTCTACTAGGAAGAAATAGAAAATCACAATATTTACTATAGAACTGATGAAATCCCTAATAACTAGAAAAATTTTCAAAAATAATGCATGGATGGAACTATTTTTTAAGTTTATGAACTTCTATTATTATGATTTTCCAAGAAAATAAAGCACTCAATTAGTCAATTGGTTCCTATTACGGCATGACCGTGACATTGATCCTTTACAGTTATATGGAAACTTCTAGGTTGGCCTCCTATTGTATACTTGGAAATTACATCATTATTAACACAGTTTATTGACTAAAAGTTACTATATGTGTTGATAATTGAACTCAAATAAACTTTAATGTTGTGTCAATAAATGTTGTAATGCACGTAACAGGTAACATAATATTATGCTAAAATATATATCATACATAAGAGATGGTATTTTTCCATCAGGTACTGCTATCCATGTATAATTACATGTATAATTTATATTTCACTTAATCACATTACTTGCTATGAATTATAAACTCTTGAGTTAACCTATCAATTAAATTGCGCATTAAAAAGGCACTACAAGAAATGTGTATTGCGTGTGGGCTCTAATGTATTTTTCCGTCAATATACGAAACTAAGATATATTCATTAAAATTTAAGATATTAAATAAATAGAACTACAATTACGAAAATAAAGGAAAAGGACTACAAGTCTAAAAAAAATAACAAAATTTTCTTCATTACGAGAATGAGTAAGAAACCATATAGTGGTAAGACAATGGAGGAACGAAGTGGAAAGACTTACTTCTCTAGCACCAAATTGTTCACATAATTATTGGTAATGATAGTTAGTTGCTTTTAGAAAGACGTATTCCTTTGACTTCAATGATTATCGATATCTTTGTTTTGCCAATCACATTACAGAATCTGCTCGATGGCATTATGATCGAGTAAAAGTTTAGTGCAAGGAATGCGGCGCTTTTATTTGTAAAAGGAAAAATAAGATATTTACAGTAGAGCATCTATTGCTCAAAATGGAATTAAATAAATATGATTTTTGTTCATGAGCCTGAATATAGACCACGTGGTCAAATACTGAACTAATCTAGATTCGTATTGAAATTCAAACTGTTGCACTTCTATTGTGATTCGACCCATGCTTGTGGTGAACGTTCCTTACATAAATGTATGTTTATTTTTGTTCTGTTGAGATAGAAAGCGTCGATTAAATGTGATTAGAAATGTGGCGTATTTGTTCGATCCAAGTTGTTCAAAAGTAGCTTTAAAAGAAAATCAAAAGTGAAAGAAAGATCACATTTCTGATGTACTTAGCATGATGCGTTATGATATTACAAAAGTCGATAACTCTGATTTCCAAAAAGAAACAGAAAGAAGAAAAGCCATATGTAATGTAACTTCTGTCGCATTTACTTCTCTTCCAAAGTTAGAAGTGTAACTTCTTTCTTCCAATAAATTATTTCCTATAACTCGCTAATTGGAAAGTGAAAGGAATACAAATAACCAAATTATATTGAGGAATGATAGTATTACTAATAACAGTCTTGAGCTTAAAGTTATTACATAATTTATCAAAGATCTTTGAAAAGGGAAACACAAATAAAATAATAGTAGTAGTAGGATGTAGGTGTTAAGGAAAGTTGGTCCTGATAAGATAATACAAAATCAAGTCCAATTTAGAAGTATTCCTGAAATATATCTATCACAACAATTTTCATGGTAATAATAGCATTGAACCAACACATATTAAGTGATACCATAAAGAATTAAAAGGGAAACTAGTGTCAAATTTAATTTCAACCTCATAATTATCTTGAGTGTTAATGTTCTTTGTGATTGGACCTTATTTGACCCCTATACTAATTACATATAGATAATATCATAATAAAACCCTAAAATTATATAAATCAATCAACTTGATAAAGTAACTCGTTTAACAATGTTGTGTGATTTATTCTTCTTTTCATGTTCGGATCATGTGCTGAAACGTCGAGATTCTCTTTATCTCCCTTTGTTACATGGGTATGTTAAAGGGTATCACGGTTTTTCCCTCTCCCAACTCCCCTCATTTTTGTCGACATAGTATCTAATAATCCCATTCCCAACTTCACTACTCGTTGTTCTTCCTCACATCATGATTTCTTGTTAGTTCAATTCCTCTCATCATTCTGCATTCAACATTTAAACACCCTAAATTTACCAATCTCCTATGGTCTGGCCAATCAACCCTAGACTCCTTTCCCCTCTAGTTAAATTTGTGAGAAATCTCCTTGCAAACCATAACTTCAAGATTATAAGTAACAAAGCTTTCACATTTACACCACCTTTAGAAATAGATGCGTGATGCTCCTTTGCACCCATCAATCCATAGAAATGTGCATCGAACCATATCTATATAGGGGAGGAACCTTGAGTTATTAATTAGGACTTAACCCATACGAGGCTTAGTGAGGGCTCATAATGGTTAGTTGTGGTCCTATGAAGCTTTAACTACCCACATTGGTCATGTAACAATTTTATCAAATTTGAGATTACATAGTATGAATTAGAACTGTAATAATTACTTTATAAAGTACATTTTTCACATCTTCTCTTGTCCTGTTCAAATTACAATGTGAGTAAGTTCTCATAATTCTTGCCCCACATCATGCTCATAGTTATATATAGTCTTTTCTGATTAGGGAAGATTAGTTATGAAGTCAAGGCAGGTTGCAAAACTTGGATCTTGATTTATCTCAAAGATGAGAAACTATATTATTGTCATAGAGAACTACTAGATTAATGTAACTATTGAGTGGTTGTACCACTCATGACCTTAACCAATACAATTGTTGAACCTTTTCTTTGTTGGAAATTATGGATTGAATCATGTCCATATTCACAAAACTTAGTTATAATACCATTAAAATATAAAAAAAGAAAGTTTTCATTATTTTCAAGACCACAACCATAAAGGATTACCACAAAAAGGAGTTCATATGTGCCAATCTACTCTGAAGAAAAATCCCAAAACTTTATTGTTTCTATAATATTGGAGTACTCTAGTAATCTTGTACACTTTCCATAAGGATGTCATTAAATATGCAAACTTCTTAATTCTAACTCATTCACAACTCCAACTTTGGAATTATTTTTCCATTTTCATTAGTTTGAGCCATAGAAACTCGTCTATTTTAGTATTCTACTAGGAAGAAATAGAAAATCACAATATTTACTATAGAACTGATGAAATCCCTAATAACTAGAAAAATTTTCAAAAATAATGCATGGATGGAACTATTTTTTAAGTTTATGAACCTCTATTATTATGATTTTCCAAGAAAATAAAGCACTCAATTAGTCAATTGGTTCCTATTACGGCATGACCGTGACATTGATCCTTTACAGTTATATGGAAACTTCTAGGTTGGCCTCCTATTGTATACTTGGAAATTACATCATTATTAACACAGTTTATTGACTAAAAGTTACTATATGTGTTGATAATTGAACTCAAATAAACTTTAATGTTGTGTCAATAAATGTTCTAATGCACGTAACAGGTAACATAATATTATGCTAAAATATATATCATACATAAGAGATGGTATTTTTCCATCAGGTACTGCTATCCATGTATAATTACATGTATAATTTATATTTCACTTAATCACATTACTTGCTATGAATTATAAACTCTTGAGTTAACCTATCAATTAAATTGCGCATTAAAAAGGCACTACAAGAAATGTGTATTGCATGTGGGCTCTAATGTATTTTTCCGTCAATATACGAAACTAAGATATATTCATTAAAATTTAGGATATTAAATAAATAGAACTACAATTACGAAAATAAAGGAAAAGGACTACAAGTCTAAAAAAAATAACAAAATTTTCTTCATTACGAGAATGAGTAAGAAACCATATAGTGGTAAGACAATGGAGGAACGAAGTGGAAAGACTTACTTCTCTAGCACCAAATTGTTCACATAGTTATTGGTAATGATAGTTAGTTGCTTTTAGAAAGACGTATTCCTTTGACTTCAATAATTATCGATATCTTTGTTTTGCCAATCACATTACAGAATCTGCTCGATGGCATTATGATCGAGTAAAAGTTTAGTGCAAGGAATGCGGCACTTTTATTTGTAAAAGGAAAAATAAGATATTTACAGTAGAGCATCTGTTGCTCAAAATGGAATTAAATAAATATTATTTTTGTTCATGAGCCTGAATATAGACCACGTGGTCAAATACTGAACTAATCTAGATTCGTATTGAACTTCAAACTGTTGCACTTCTATTGTGATTCGACCCATGTTTGTGGTGAACTTTCCTTACATAAATGTATGTTTATTTTTGCTCTGTTGAGATAGAAAGCGTCGACTAAATGTGATTAGAAATGTGGCGTATTTGTTCGATCCAAGTTGTTTAAAAGTAGCTTTAAAAGAAAATCAAAAGTGATAGAAAGATCACATTTCTGATGTACTTAGCATGATGCGTTATGATATTACAAAAGTTGATAACTCTGATTTCCAAAAAGAACAGAAAGAAGAAAAGCCATATGTACTGTAACTTCTGTCGGATTTACTTCACTTCCAAAGTTAGAAGTGTAACTGCTTTCTTCTAGATGGCATAAAGTTCCCATGATTGTTGTTCACAGGGCGAGATTTAGGGCATGTTTTTTTTTCCAAAAAGTAACTATATTCTAATCAAGATTAGTTGAACCTCAAAACGCTGCACATCTTAAAATTTGGCCCACGCTTGTATTAAACTTACCATAAAAGAACATGCATCTCCATATTTCGATACCAAAGAAAAATTTCCCATCATCCGTAACCTCAACATACTCCCCAAATAATGCTAAGATGGCATGAACTTAGTGAGTAATTCTGTGATATAAATATCTTCCCTTCCGAGGCTTGTACAATAGTTGGAAACTCGACGTTTTACTTTCGCAGATATGCCAGAACTCTTTGGAAGTCACCACATCATCATTGCCTAAACTCAGAGATATACCAGAATGGGAAACTACGAAACTGTTCAAAGTTCAAACTCAATGAGTAACAAGGCTAGCTTAAATTGAACAAGGGTACACCGATTTTATTATGGAAGGAACGACATCAATGCCCGAGGTTCCATCCATTTCCACTTTTATCCCTTCATCTTTTTCTCTTGTTGCACAATACCGTAGACTTATCAAAGGGTCAAAATCCGCGGGTGCTCACGGGTCGACCCGTTTAAGTTGGATTTGGGTAGCGAGATTTGTCACCCGTTAGAAATCACCCAAACTCATACCCACCCGTTTATTTAGTGGGTTTCACGGGTGCTCCGCAGGCACCGCGGGTGCCCATTTAACTAAATAATATATTAATATAAATATATTATCTATATGACTCCTAAGACATGCAACACTTGTACATCTATCAATCAACTAAATTGACGATGTGTAATGTATACAATATAAAGAGTTAAAGTCTGACTTTATTTATTTATATCCTTTGTTAATTGTTTACACTAGTGGAAACAAATTCGTAAACTTCTATATTATTTTTATGTTAATGAATATATAGTGTAATGCATGTTTTATTCCATCATAACAATTATATTCTTTTTTTGTTCACTTTATGTATTGGACAATCATAAGAACATGAAACATTAAAAACTTTTAACATAAGATGACAAAATATAGTGTTGTTATGGTAATATGTTATGTTATTTGTAACATCTATATCACTTAGTTTTTTTTTATTGTACATTGCAAAATGGTGATTTTTCCTTTTCAAAACATCATAATAGACATTGCATTGTGTTTGACACAAAAAGTAGTGGAAGGTTGCCCTCATTTTGTTATGTTTACACAAAAAATTATTAGTGAATCATTCTACTTATAGTGCAGAAACTAGCGATATCTTTTCACAATGTACATATTATATGGGCATCCGCGGGCGACCCGCAACCCGTTGGGTTGGATTTGAGTGTGCTACTTCTCCACCCGTTTAACATTGGGTCTTTTTGACCCGTACCCACCAGACCCAAACTCATTATGACCCAACCCAAACCCAACCCACCCACCCGTTTGAGAGGCCATACCTCTTATTTATTATCGTCTCTGTACTGATTTCCCAAAAGGCAAAGAGAACAATTAAGAACCAAGACCCTACTACGGATCTGATCTCCCTCTTCTTTCCTAGACAAGCCAAGAAAAGATATATAGCCCACCCATACCCCTTCTAGTTCTGCATCTGCGCTGCCTATCTGCGCTTCACTTCCAGAATACAGCAAGTACTGCCAATCTGCACTTCACGTGGAGAAAACAAATGCGGATTGTAGGTATTGCTTTCCTTCACACCTTTTGAATGGTTGGACCAAGTCTGTACTTTCGTTTTGATCTTCTCCCCTTTTGCACGTTATATTCTCACCGTTTATTAATTATATAGACAGTGATCATTACTACCATGGATGTTGATGTTATGCACATGTTTTTCTGAACTAAGTACCACCCTTCATCAACCTTTTTACCGAGCATTCCTTCCTCTATATGCCACTTTCTCGCCTTCCGATTCATTCTCTGTTCTTGACATCTTCTCCCCATGTCAGCTTCGAACCACCTTTTCAGTTGTTGAAGCGCTAAAAAAGCCCCAAACCCAAGCCAAAAAGATGTTTACACGACTAGGTTAATCTCTTGGCACGACTAGCCATATATTTCAAAACCCAACCACACAGTCTTCCTGTCTTTGCCACCTTACCAACTAATTTTTAAGTTATCTTGTTATCCATGGTTATCGCAGAGATGGATGACGAGATCGAGCTGGGATTGCCGTCGCTGGCAGCGACGAACAATGCAGAAGCACCTCAGGAAGCAGAAGAAGGGAGGCTATTCTCGTGCGTATACTGCTCCAAGAAGTTCTACAGTTCTCAAGCGTTAGGAGGCCACCAGAACGCTCACAAGAAGGAGCGTACGGCAGCACGGAAAGCCCAGAAGGAGTTTAAGCTGCAGTTCGATATCATCCCCAGCGGGCTATTCTCTTCCTCCACCCAACAGCCTACGTATATGCAACAGTACCTCAGCAATCATCAGCAGCACGGCGCATCCTACTTGTCTCCCCTCCTTGTATCTCGTGGCGCATACTCTCACTACCACCAGTTACCTTCGCCCCCTCCATCTTACCCTTATAGCTCGTATGTCCGGCAACACCCGGCAACTGATGGGGCTTTCGCCCGCCAAGGTTTGGCTGCCGATTTCCATGTCAACCGATCTAATAGAGTGAGGGTTCGCGTGCCCACGACACAATACAACTACCGCTCTCCGACTGGTGTCGCCACTGCCAACGGTGCCACAGCATCCAAGGATGGGTGTGGAAACCTGTCGGCGGAGGAGAGGAGGTTCCTCAACTGGCAGCGGGCGCAACGAGGTGCGGGAGTCGTCGTGGCGCAGGCAAAGTCCAATCTCGACCAGAATGAGAACAGAAACCCTAATGCCGACGAGGAAGACATGGCGATTGATCTCAGCCTTCACCTTTGACTCCTGTTTCGGAAATGAGGGACCCAGACTTTTCAGAGGAAAACTAGAGAAATTGTAACTAGACCAGTATTGATTTCTGGGTTGCACCTTTATATTGGTTGTTGGTGTGTAATCTCATATGGCATATATCCAATAGACGATCATTTCATTAGGTTAGTTATGTCAATATACCTGTTATATTAGATCGGTGTCATTTTAGTTGCTGTTTTACAAACTGAATGAGAAGTTTGATATCTTTTCACTCTTCTTTCGGATTAACAGAACTGGCTGTTTTCTAAAGTTATTTAATTATGTCGCATTCATGCCACAGTGGCTTATAATTGCTTCTTTTCCGTACGTTTTGTTGGTATGTGGAAACGATCGATGATGACGCCACTTTTATCTATTTCAATTAGTTCGGCCAATGAAGATATGTCAGTTTGTCAAACACATCATCCGAGTTGTGCGAGTTCCAGTATCGTGGCAGTCCATGTGCAAGGAAAGATTTGTATGTTAAGAGGGTGTGACATAGAATTATGTAGTTTTATGTATCAATTTCACTATTTCTATTCTATATATATCTAATAGCGTAAACCTTCCGAATTCTAACTGTATAACCATACAGTAATATAGCGTAACTCATTAAACAAAATATTGCTATGTTATCTACATACTGGAGTACATTAGCATTCCCTATTTTGTAAACGGGTCGACAGCATATACGAACTAGCCGGAGAATATAAATTGGTCTAGAACTGATAACTGTTAGTAGGTGGTAAGAAAATATGTACCTTTTATCAAGTTTGACACGTTCAAATCTTTGTTATATTGAGATCTCATCTATATGTGCTCGACTTACATAAAACAAATTTAAGCATTTAACACGTTGCCCATTGTGTTTGATTAGTCCAGGCAATTTATTCACAAGAGTAAGTATAACAAATTTGTCATTCTTAGGAAAGAGAAATTTTTTCTATTGCCATTTATCTTCTTTAGTATGCCACTGTCTTCCAATCTGATGCGAGCAAAAGTTACAAATATTCTAGAAAGCCATTGACATGTGTGCAAGCGATCCAGCCCTGAGAATTGGAAATAAAGACTATATAATGTACTTTAACAAGATAAAAGTAAGATTACAGTTAATAGGTAGTTGTATGTAAAAACAATAACCCAATCAAAACAAGGTAAACGAAATCAAAAATGTGTTAGAAAAAACATATCGTTGGACTTGTCTTAGAGAATATATATATTGCCCAAAAATCTATTCAATCTGATTTGATTCATCTAAACACTCCTTTTTCATATATGTGTACAAGAGGCAAGTACTTGCCTTGATCTATGTTTGAAATTCACAATATTGTCTTCTTGTAGAGGTTGAGTGGAACCTTTCTTCTTGATTTTTTACTCACATTGTTGTATTGATAAAGACTTCTTTTTGTTGCAATTGTGAACTACTCTTGTTCCTCAATTGTAGAGCCTTCCTTTGTGAGTTCTTATTAATCTCTTATTACTTTATCTTTCTTGATCTCTAGATGATGAGAGAACATTGGATTAGGACAACCATTTTCCATCCATACCCTTCCCCTTTTATAGCATCTTCCTTAACCACCTATTAGAGAATGACCACCTATTGTGGAGTTAGTGGGGTAGAGAACAACCACTTGTTAGTAGATAGAGAGTAATCACTAACTAATGGGTTTAATATATGTCTCTTCATTGCAGGATTAGAAACTAACTACCCTTAGAGCTAGTAGTAAGAATAACCACCCTAAGTGTCTTTTGTCTAACGTGTAGAGAGTAACCACCCTAAGTGTCTTTTTTCCCATAGGAGTAGAGACTAACTACCTTTATTATCTCTCCGCTCAAGAGGTAGAGAGTGACCACATTGAGTATCTTTTATTCAAAGGGTAGACAATAACCATCTTTAGTGTCTCTTCTATAAATGGGATAGAATAACTTCCTTTAATGTATCTTCACTCAAATGTATAGACTAACTACCTTAATTGTTTCTTCACCTATGGGTAGATAATATCTTAAGTAGGAAAAGTGGGTGTCTCTTCATAATTAAATAGAAAGAGAGTGTGAGGATCTTGCTCCCCTTCCTCTCTAACTTCCCACACTCCAACAACTATCACATTAGAATAAATTTAATTTAGAGATGAATAAAATATATGGCCACATAGAAAAACAGTAAAACATTTTTTTTTCTAACAACGTCCCACTTGGACAATATAATGATCTGATTAATCAACTATGAACTATAGTTGTGAACCATAATGTTTAATATGTCAAATTCCAATAGTCAATTGAATTGAGATGACAAGATCATGGTAGCTAAAAGATATATGTGAGAAACTTCCTTCCATGTATCACATAGTCGATATAATCCAATGTCACTTTATTGAAAAAATACACCCATCCTATTTTTTTGTTGTATTTCAAGATGTGATATATATGGTTACACCAAACCATATATGTATACAACTTATTGTTGAAAATAAGTTATTAATAGAAACATATTTTTATTGAATTAACTAGTGTCATTACATCATGTACAAACCATATGTGTACATATACATCCTATTCTATTATGGTAATAAGGAATTGTGTGTAATGAGCATTTTGTCAACATGTCCAATGTGTATCTTGGGCGGAAATACCTTGGTTAATGGATCATCAATCATTAAACCAGTATCGATATTTACAATTAATACTTTATCTCCTTTACTTCTTGCTGGATAGATAAATACTTTACATACTTGTGTTTGCACCCTTTGGGTACTTGTAATTGTTTGAGAAGAAGTCAACTATATAATTGATAATAATAAATTCTCAGTGTCTTGGATATACTATTGAAAATACGAAGTTCTAATAAAAATGTTTGAAACCACAACTAGTGAATAATGGTGTCAAAATATGCCACAAATTTAGCCTCTATGTTGGACCTAGGGATGATAGATCTTTTACACTCCCCCATGAAACTACTCCTCCAACTAGCATGAACTCATATCCAAATTTAGATTTCCTTAAGTCTGAGCATCTAGCATAATTTGAATCTAGATAGGTGACCAGCCTAAATCGCGCATCCAAAAGTGGAGGCAGATTTGAGGTAGTCGAGCTTTTACATTTATAAACCTGAATCGTTCTAGGCCCCCGCAACTTTGTTTACGCGGTCGAAGTAGATATACGGGGTCAAACACAGGGACAAGGGGGGTAGTGTTGAGAACCCAGAATCGACACGCTACACTCCGGCAGGTATAAAGAGATAATAAATTCCCCAAAAGGGAAACAACAAGACGTCACAAACAAAACAAGAAAACTATCTCCAACTGGAGCTACTAGAAAAATAATTAAGGGTTTTAAGCATTTATCAATTTTTAGGGGTTTTCATGCAACAGAAACATAAAGATAAAAACTAAAGTCAGAGCAAGGTACGAAGGATAAGACTACAGTAAAACAAGCGGCAGCAGTAACACCCTGCACCCCTCCTCTCAGAGCGGGTACCTCTAACGAAGCGTCGACACCCCTCTCGAGGTTGTCGGACTTAAGTTAGAGTGGAATGTTACTAAAACAACTATGTTCCAGGCACTCTCGTACTCTAGAATCAGACCAAACACTAGATCCACAACACAACTCTCGAAGCTGTTGCGACGTGAAAACACGGTTCGGTAGCAAAACGAAACGCGATCCAAACATGCAAGCTAGCGTTCAGATATTAAACATGGTAGTTCATCCAACAATTGCACCAAGCATAGAGCAACAAGTAATTAAGCTTTTTTATTTCCATAAACATTAAAGGCCTTAATTACAATGCGTAAATAAAGAATTAAATAACAAAATTAAAGATAGCTGTCGCCTTCTTGATGTAGAAGGTCGACAGGGTACTGCGGCTCTCCAGCCCGATATCGGTCAGGAGCCTAGCCCGATACAGCGGTGTCGGGCGGCACACTCTCTCGGGCGGTATGCTTGGCGGCCGACTGTATCGCTCAAGGACCCTGGCCGATACGCTCATGTCGGGTGGCGAACCCTCTCAGGCGGCACACATGACGGGCGAAGCGTATCGGGTTTGATATCTTGTCGGGCATGGAGCGACGCATTCTACTGTTGGGGACTTGTGTCGGGCGCTTGTGTCGCTTATCAACGTTGGCCTATATCGGCCCACAGTGTCTCTTGGGACGGTCCCAAGTGAACCATCCCCTCCCTCTCGTAATGAGGAAGAGCTCACCTAGAGTCACCCGACACGAGCACTGGGGCACGATATTCTCGCAGCTCTCCCTCGAAGATCGCTCAAAGTCCCAATTGTCCGAACCTGTCTTTTTGACTTCCTTTAGCTGCTATTTATAGGCAGCAATTGGGGGAAGTTATGGTGCTTGAAGCGCCACTTGTCCTCCTTATTCGCGGGTCGGTGGACGGGCGATACGGGTATCGCTCGGTGCAGGGGTGTCGGCTATCGGTCACGTGACGGGCGGCGTGCCTGCCGGTGGGTGGCTGTGTCACCCGACAAGCTGGGTTGTCGTGGCGAGCTTGGCTCCCTGTCGGGTAGAAGGCGTCGCGTCCGTCGGCTTCTTCTTGCGCGACATCCCTTTGTCGTGTGTCATTGTGTCGCTCCACCCTGTCGGGCAGAGGTTGTATCGGGCGTCGGGTCAGGAAGGCCGAAACAGACTTTGGACTTATTTGTGGGCCGGGACGGGACGGCCTTATTGTACCAAAATGAGGGAAAACTCTGCAAAAGATGGAAAAATTGGATCAAAAGCATTGCTTGGCCAATTATTGCGAAAGTGCTAATAAAAGAGAGGAACATAGCAAAAAAGGGTAGTTTTGATAACAAAATAAAGGGCAAAAACATCACAAAAATAGGTGTTATCAACTCCCCCAAACTTAGCATTTTAATTATCCTCAATCAATATTTAAACTATATTTAGTGATGTTTCTTCTGCTCGGGATAGCTCTCTGTTCAAAAGGTGGAACAAGAATCGTAATGCCTTAAAGATAATGTTGTCTCATTACGAATAAAAGACTTAGTTTTTCCTGCTTATTGTTTAAGTAAGATTCTTCTCTACAGCTTCGGTGAGACTTTGTTGTATGATTCCGAAGTTAGCTTACACACCAAACATCGTTATTTTTGGGGCAGAAAGTTGTGTATCATGTAGGCTAAGGCTTTTGGGGGTTTTCCTTGTTTCCCATCGGTCCATCCAGGTAAGGGTCCGTTAGCGGGCAAGTGGTCCCTGTAGTCCAAGCCAGTTGGCTTTAGAGCAGTGATTTCACATTCTACGTACCACTGCCCCGGATCTACCATACCTAAAGATGGGTACTTTTGGAAAACAAGTGTGTATATATATATTTTTTTCTTTTTCTTTTATTGGGCACAACTCTCCTGCTTTTATTCACACTCATAAGGCTTCTCTCTCTTTTTTTGGGATTTTCATTGGGTGAGGGGAAACAAAGAGATTTCTGCTGTTTGGGCAACTTTTTCCTTCTCCATACTCGTCTCTTAGCTGTTTGCGAGATTATTATATTTTTCGAAATTTTTGGCATGGCAAAACATACTCTTTTGTTCGTTTGAAGCAGCATTATCAAAAAGATATAACAGAACTTGCATCTCGTTAAGCACAAAGAAAACTAACTTTGCAAGAAGTCGCAATAGGTTTTTACTATTATAGCAACTTTGTACATAAGCGTGGAGAATGATATAAACAAAAATTTTCAAAATTTTGGTATGAAGATAAATATGTACACAAAAGAATAACAAATAAGGGGCAAAAGAATGAAGAAATTTCAAAAATTTGTACCTCCCTCACTGGTACATGGTACCCCCCCCAAACTTACTCCACACTCTATCCCAGAGTTGTGAAGTAGATAAGGTGAGGTAATGTTTTATTCCAGTGAGGTTACGCCTGCGGCAGATAGAATCTCCCACACATATTCTCCCCTTTTGCTGTGATAGACGGTGTGGTGGAGCTGGTCAGGCTTTACTTTGTTTTCTATCCATTCCAAGACGTAGATGCCGCAGTCGTTGGATAAAGGGAGTTGCTGCGGACTGCGGTGGCAGAACTGGAGCTCGTGCCACTTGCTTGCTTGCGTATCCAGGAATGGTTGGATCATCTTTGCCACCTCGTCGTAGTATTTTTGGACCAAGCGCTCGACGGATGACAAAGGTTCAGAAGTACACGACACGGGATGGTTCTTGTTGCCGTCTGAGCTGTTGTAGAAAATTCCTGCTCGTTCCCAGGTGTATACTGCTAGGAGCGTCCAGTGGTGGTAATGTAGGACTGGGAGGAAGATCTCGTGGGGAACTCCGCTCACCAACTTCTGTAGAAATACTTCCTTTTCTCCTGTTTCATCGGCGAGGCATATGTCGTTGAACAGCATAGGATGGGCAATGTATGCTTGTTCCAGCTTTGGTTGTATGTATTGGATGTAAGCAGTTGCAACTGTTATAGCCAAGCACCCTCCTTCCTTCACCATGTCCCTTAGATCATCAACTGGGACTACGACATTGCCTTCCTGAAAGGAAACAACCGATGGGGTTGAATCAGCTAACTTCTTCTGGATAAAGTTGACCTGCTCCTGTGTGAGAGTTGCACACGAAAAGAGATTGAAATTTGTGATCAGCCCTTCCAAAGCTTCAGGCAAAGCAGTGTCCTCCGTCCCGTGCACTTTCTTCAGGACTGCCAACTGCTTGCCTGCCCCATGTGTGACGGTTGCCACTTCCTCTTCTTTTTCTAAGGATTTGCTGGACTGAGAAGGGTTTTCATCCAGGTCACTATCCAGTAGCTGCTCCGGTACCCCTGCGTCTCAGAAATAGCGCTTGTCCTTGATTAGCAACATGGCGTGAATGCTCCGGCATTGATAGAAGGACGTGCCTTTGAGGACTCCCAAGTTTCCAAATGTGTTGAGCGCCTCAATTGCACCCAGGATGGCGATAGCACTGTTTCCACTCCCCTCTTCTATTTGTGCAGGGAGGTCTCAGATAGTGAAGAAGTTCCAAGGTCCTTGGTGACATTGGCTTCCACGCTTTATGGCCCGTTGCAGACGTAGCGGCAGGAGTCTCAGCTTCGCGTCCTCCGGGCGGCAGAAAATGCCCCCGGAGCGTGGCACTTCGGCATTGCTACAACACAGCAACCAGACGTCGCGGTTTTTGAGGTCTGCTATGCATAGAAACCACACGTTCCGGTGCTTGTATGGGGCCAAAACAAGGTTCGACCTATGCTCTTCAATGTGCTGCAGCATGTCGGCCACCACACAGGAGTCTTGATCTCCCTTCATCAACCTTTTTGCCAAGGTCAGGGTGGCTGTGTATACTGCTCTCCGACCTGTCCTGGTGTTGATATTCTCTATTAGCGCATTCTCCAGGACCCTGAATAGTCTCTTACCGACCACAACCGGCATGCGGAACATGCCGCGAAGAACCTTCTGCCGCACCTAAAGGTAGCCGTCGTTCCAGACGACGTCATCTTCGTTTGCCTGCGATCGCAAGACCTTATTCAACAGCTTCTGGTCTCTGATCGTCAGGCATCTGATGGCTTGCCTGTCAAAATCGGCCATCTCAAAGTAGGGTATCTCGGATGACACATGAAATTTGTCCGCCATCAAGCGTCTCCCTCGGGGTAGATGTCTTTTATTGATAGTGTAGACATCCCCCTTTTCTCCCTCGGACTCTTCGGAAGAGTCTCCCCCGATGCTGATATCTACGCTTTCATCCTCGAGTTCATCCCGGGGGACGGAGATGTTTGCATTTCCCAATCCTAAGGAGCTCTCTTGTCTGTCAGGAGTTCCTTCGGTTGATCCTTGTTGCGTCCCCTCCTTAGGCGTTGAGGATCGTCTGCTGGAGGAGGAGGACGACGCTGTTCCCAAGGGGGAACCTGATGAAGAGGGATGAGAGCCCCAGCTGGGAGGTGACGGCGACCGTCTCGGCTGCCTTCGGCACGGATGGTCGTCACTTCTGTCCATTCTCTCGTCGAGCCTTTCTAGTCATTGGAGAACTTGCTGCATTGTTGCATTCAAGGCTTCTAGTCCGCCGGGCAGGCTCGCTAGAGTCAGTAGCTCTCTTTCTTGGCTATCCAGCCTGTTTTAGAAAGACGCAAATTTGCGGGTTAGGGAAATACAAACGTCAGAGTTGATATCTGTTACCTCCCGCAAATTATCGAGCTCGTGCCCGAGCATCTTTCCGAGCGACGGAGGAGCTTGGGTGGGTCTCCCTTCCGTCCTTGCTACATCTTGTTCGTGCGATGGTCCACCAGGAGAGGTAGAATCTATAAAAATCGTACGCGATCCAGACGTCCCCAGGTAGGGTGTTTACGTTTTTTCAGGAGCCGCCGCCTTGACTTCTCGTCTGGGTGGAGACGACTGTGGTGAGGGCGGACTCTGTTCCACCTCTGCACTGTCAAAAATCTCCTCGACTGCTATAGGTGGGGACTTTGGCGGAGGTGTTGATGTTCTTTCGAGTTCTCTCATGATCTCGTCAAACATCTCGTTGTTGTTGCCCTGCTGAAATTCCCCTTCCACCTCTGCAGGTCTTGATACAGTGCTGGGAACTGCGGCCGTCTCTTCTGTGGCAGATCCCATAGTTTTCGTCCCGGTGACCTCAGCAATCACCGGCGCTTTCTCAACAGCTACCGTCCATGCTGTGGCAGTGGCTGGTATGGTCGGAGCGGCGACAACTCTATCAGCGGTTGTTGTCGGTAGCTCTGGGGTGGCCCTTTCTGGGGCTCTGGTCGATGCAGTGGGAGTTGTGTTATTTTCTACAACTTCAATCTCGGCGGTGGTGAAGATCAGTTTCTCTACGTCGTAGTTGGTGCAGCGAGGGAGGGGGAGGAGGATATCTATCCTTGAGAACTTGTAGAAGAAGTTCCTCCCCTCCCTCTTAACGATGTTGGTCCTCATCAAGTATTTGGTGTCAAACACCTCGTCGCCTTGTGTCCTCGAAAGGCTGCGTGGCTCGCTTGGGTACCCAAGTCCTACTGCGATGACATTGACGATGCCCCCCATGCAGTATTCTTTGGTGGCTTCCTTCATTGGGTGCAGCCTATTCAGCAAAAACCGACCGAGGTTGATCACTCGGCCCTCCATTATGTGCCACATGACGTGGAGCTCTTCTATGTAAATGTTGCTGGACTCGTTTTTGCTGAACATCAAGCATGCCACAAGCTTGTGCACTATCCTCCAGAAGCAGGAGTGCACCGCCACGACCTTTCTTCCCAGCTTGAACGAAGATTCGCCAGTAAGCTTTCCCTAAAGCTGCACGGGATTGAACCTGTCTCCCTCGGTGATCCTCTCACCATTGTCCATCAGGTTCTTTTCCTCCTCGTTGGAGGAGAAGATCTTGTTCAAGAGCTTCTTGGAGATGGTGTACTCCGAATTGTAGAGCCGGGCTAGGAGTCTATTTGGCCTGCCAAATTCCTCTCTCTCTCTGCCGTAGAGTTCTTTACCCGGTGGAGCGAAGACATAAACTTCATCATCAGCTTAGTGTATGAAGAAGACCGACTGAAACAGATCTTCTTTAGCCCTGCCGCAGCTAGTACACCCTTCAGCCTCTTCACGATTCCTAGCTCAGCAAACGAGGCTCTATGGCAGAACCTGCTCAGGCGGTAGAGCTTGGTCACTAGCTCAGCATATCGGCGAGCGTGCTCGTCGTCTCTTGGTTTGAAACTCCCTGACAAGAATTCCGGGAGTTCTGCTGCTGCTAGAGGTGTAGGTGTTTGGATTGGAGTCGTCGCCTCTCCAACCCTAGCCCTCTTTCCTGCTGCCGACGTCCCAGCTGGTCCTGAGTGCAGGCGCTTAGGCCTGGCGGACTGCCCTTCAGCAGCAGTCTCTAGGTAGACTCGCATGCCTTGTGCATCAACTGGGACAACGGTTGTCTTGATGCGGGCCATCTCTGTAAGACAGAAAGAAAAATACTTCGATTAAATAAAGAATAAATTTGTGACCTGGGATTTCTCTGTATAAAAACTGTCTGGCACCCCCGTATCGGGCGACACATTAGTTTCAGAAGCGAAGCCTTGTTCCCGATATAACAGGTGGGCAACACCCGATTCGTCAAAAGGCCGAGCTCGCGATAATGACAAGGCGGTAAGGCGATGAACGCGCTTTAGGTCTGTCGCTCAAAATGGGCGTGTCGGGCGGTACGAGGGCGATAGGATAAGATGCCCGATACGGTCCTCTTGAACAAAAAAGAGTGTGTTGCCCGATAGCAAAAATAGGTGCGGTGATGCAAAAAATGGGCGACACGGCTATCGCCCGACACTATGTATCTGGCATAGGTATGTTGTGTGACATCCATATCGGGCGATATAAAACTGCACAGCATAGGGGCCGTAAGGCCAATAGGCTACTTGCTTAAAGAAAGAAACGTGTCGGGCGACACAGTTTTCCGGGCGATACCTTGTTGTGATCCGAACTACCGCACGATATGAGAGAGATGCAGTCTTGTGCGACACGGGAGCAAAAACACAAGTTCTTTAGCACGATACGGGAGCTTGGAAAACAGTAAGGCAAGGAGCCCGACACTGTAAAAACTCGCCTCTTTATATATCAAACTCAACAGTAAAACTGGGGCGCGCGTCGGTCGTTAAGGCAACATGTATGTCGGCAAGTCCAACCGTCGGCTCGACCGTTGCACTCCAAAAAGTCCCATCACCCGATATGGGTGTTCACATAGCTGGTTGGGTTGCCTCCCGCTTCAACATGAAAACAAAACGGTTTAAACTGCGGCTGACGGGTAAAACATCATTGGCCCAAGACTAAGCTCCCGGCCTCAGATGGTATTACCCATCCCGACAAATAAAACTAGGGCGGTGGCCCATAAAACACAAGAGTCAGCATATGTGGCGCATGCACTGACTCGGGCCTTATTACAGTCCAAATGTTTGTAATGTTTGTTTTGTAGGAAAGTAAATTGCATGATATTATAGGAAAGAAAAATGAGCTCGGGTTTCCTCCCGAGAAGCGATGTACTTTTCGTCTCCAGCTTGACGGCTCCAGCCTTTCCACTCCTTATCCGCTAACATCATCCATCCATCTCTTGCAGCCTGATCTCCGTCTTCTCTCGATCACATCCCTACCTTCTTTGTAGTTACGGTGTTGGATGGTATTTTACCTGAGGGATTCTTCATTAATTCGACCATTTGAGCTAGTTGTTGATCTATCTGGCGTTGATGCGTCTGCATATCTGCCATTTGAACCTACAATTAGTTCAAAACACCTAAACTTTATAACACGCTCTGCGCCAACTGGTTGTTAATTATGTCCTACCTTTTCACAAAATCAAAAAACTATCCCACCACATCTGCTTGGTTCGAAGACTTGTCCTGTCCTTGCTCTCTGGCTGATCCTTGATACTTAGCTTGCCCCTTGAAAAATCCTTTGTTCGGCTGGAAGGGGGTGTTTTTGATGTATTGACTCGACCCTCCCCTCTTCTCAAAAGCTTGGGGCGCCCTAGTGGAGTTATGCAGCTGGTGAGAATTCTCAGCTGCCTCCTTGTTGCCATAGCTGAAACCAGGGTGGTCTGGTCTTTTAAAATTTACGAAAAAGACTTTTTCAGTCTCGTCGACCTCAGACTCAGTGTCGCTTGATGCTTTTGGTCGGGTGTAGATGCAATTATCTATCCCATGACCGCCTTCTCCACATGTTACACATTTCATTACTTTTTCCACCTGCTTCTTCCCTTTTGCTCTGGATTCCCTCAGCTTCTTTACATCCGTGGCTATTTTCTGAATTTGAGAAGTGATGGTCTCTAGAGCCTTGGACTCAAGAGAGGACCCTTCACTGACCTTTTTCGCCTGTCCTCTGTCAGATCTATCATATTCAGCATCGGCTTGCAGCTCGGCCATATTTTTGATGATCCTTTCAGACTTGCTCAGCTTTTTCCCTAAGAAATCACTTCCTACTGCTGCATTCAGTGATACCCGTTCATCGGGAGTCAGGCCATTGTAGAAGGTGGTGACAAGGAAGCCCTTCTTGTAATGATGATGGGGGCAATCCCTCAGGTACTCTTGGAACCACTCCCAGGCGTTGTGGAGGCTTTCGTTTGGCTTTTGTGTAAAGGAGGTTATTTTCTGCCGGGTTCTGACCGTTCTCTCGGTGGGGTAAAACTTATTTATGAAGGCTTCAGCTAACACTCCCCACCCGTTCAAGGACCGGTGGGGTAACCCGAGGTACCAGGATAGTGCCTTGTCCTCTAGTGAAAAGATGAAGCCTTTGCAATATATAACCTCCTGGGGAACCCCCCGCATCTTTATCGTGTCACAGATGTTCTTGAAGGCATCGAGGTGATGGTAGGGGTTGTCATTTTTCAAACTTCCCCTGAAGCTTTTGTTCTGGATCATAGAGATCACAGAAGGCTTAAGCTCAAAATTGGTTGCGTTGAATCGCGGGGTGATGACGGGACATATGGAGTTGTTGGCTTTTGTCGATGCCAACTCTCTCAACATCTTTTCTTCCTCATCGGAGTCGTCACTGTCGTCGTCTCATCGGTTATGTCCCTGATCTTGATTTCTCCAGTTTCGGTGGCGGTGGCGACGCCTAGCTCGAGGGTGTTCTTCCTCAGAGTTTTCTGATTCCTGATCTTCGAGCTGGTTATTGTCGTCATAGCGGTCGTTGCCATCTGGTGGAGGTGATTCATGCCCAGATCTTCCTTGACGTTCCCCTTCAGAGTGTTGTGGGTTGACTCGGGGAGGCATATTGTTGATAAATGTACTTGATTGGACAGTTGAGTGGCGTCGGAACTCGGGGAAGCGGACTACTGTTCTTCAGGGTTCCTGAAATGGCATGAAAAATTGAGTTTAGGAAATTGAATTTTTACTTTTGAAAGAATAACAATAAGAAGAAAAAGAAAAAGAGTGTTGTCAAACTCATTTTTGAGCTTGATACACATGAGTGTAGTTAGTGGATTCAGATTCGTCTACAGTACCGTTTTTGCCTTGTCCCCAGCAACGGCGCCAAAAAGTTGACCGGCCTAAATTGCGCGTCCAAAAGTGGAGGCGAATTTGAGGTAGTCGAGCTTTTACATTTATAAACCCGAATCCTTCTAGGCCCCCACAACTTTGTTTACGGGGTCGAAGTAGATATACGGGGTCGAACACAGGGACAAGGGGGTAGTGTTGAGAACCCAGAATCGACACGCTACACTCCGGCAGGTATAAAGAGATAATAAATTCCCCAAAAGGGAAACATTAAGACGTCACAAACAAAACAAGAAAACTATCTCCAACTGGAGCTACTAGAAAAATAATTAAGGGTTTCAAGCATTTATCAAATTTTAGGGGTTTTCATGCAACAGAAACAGAAAGATAAAAAACTAAATCCAGAGCAAGGTACAAAGGATAAGACTACAGTAAAACAAGCGGCAACAGTAACACCCTGCACCCCTCCTCTCAGAGCGGGTACCTCTAACCAAGCGTCGACACCCCTCTCGAGGTTGTCGGACTTAAGTTAGAGTGGAATGTTACTGAAACAACTCCGTTCTAGGCACTCTCGTACTCTAGAATCGGACCAAACACTAGAGCCACAACATAACTCTCGAAGTTGTTGCGACGGGAAAACACAATTCGGTAGTCAAGCGAAACGCGATCCAAACATGCAAGTTAGCGTTCAGATATTAAACATGGCAGTTCATCCAACAATTGCACCAAGCATAGAGCAACAAGTAATTAAGCTTTTCTATTTCCATAAACATTAAAGGTCTTAATTATAATGCATAAATAAAGAATTAAATAACAGAATTAAAGATAGATGTCTCCTTCTTGATGTAGAAGGTCGATAGGGTATTGCGGCTCTCCAGCCCGATATCGGTCAGGAGCCTAGCCCGATATCGGTCAGGAGCCTAGCCTGATACAGCGATGTCGGGCGGCACACCCTCTCGGGCGGTACACTTAGCGGCCGACTGTATCGCTCAAGGACCCTGGCTGATACGCTGATGTCGGGCGGCGAACCCTCTCGGGCAGCACGCATGACGGGCGAAGCGTATCGGGTTCGATATCTTGTCGGGCATGGAGCAACGCATTCTACTGTCGGGCACTTGTGTCGGGCGCTTGTGTCGCTTATCAACGTTGGCCTATATCGGCCCGCAGTGTTGCCCGAGACTGTCCCAAGTAAACCATCCCCTCCCTCTCGAGATGAGGAAGAGCTCACCTAGAGTCACCCGACACGAGCACTGGGGCACGATATTCTCACAGCTCTCCCTCGAAGATCGCTCAAAGTCCC
This sequence comes from Alisma plantago-aquatica, assembly GCA_963693085.1. NCBI lineage: Eukaryota > Viridiplantae > Streptophyta > Magnoliopsida > Alismatales > Alismataceae > Alisma > Alisma plantago-aquatica. The sequence continues at coordinate 204,580,671 of OY856412.1, read as the reverse complement.
AACTGTCCGAACCTGTCTTTTCGACTTCCTATAGCTGCTATTTATAGGCAGCGGTTGGGGGAAGTTATGGTGCTCGAAGCGCCACATGTCCTCCTTATTCGCGGGTCAGTGGACGGGTGATACGGGTATCGCTCGGCGTAGGGGTGTCGGCTATCGGTCACATGACGGGCGGCGTGCCTCCCGGTGGGTGGCTGTGTTGCCCGACAAGCTGGGTTGTTGTGGCGAGCTTGGCTCCCTGTCGGGTAGAAGGCGTCACGTCCGTCGGCTTCTTCTTGCGCGACATCCCTTTGTCGTGCATCATTGTGTCGCTCCACCCTGTCGGGCAGAGGTTGTATCGGGCGTCGGGTCAGGAAGGCCGAAACAGACTTGGACTTATTTGTGGGCTTGGACGGGATGGCCTTATTGTACCAAAATGAGGGAAAACTCTGCAAAAGATGGAAAAATTGGATCAAAAGCATTGCTTGGCCAATTATTGCGAAAGTGCTAATAAAAGAGAGGAAAATAGCGGAAAAGGGCAGTTTTGATAACAAAATAAAGGGCAAAAACATCACAAAAATAGGTGTTATCAATAGGTAATAACTTCTAAATAGTCTGATCTTTTTAATGTAAGCATGTAATACTTAATTATTTACAAGTATTAAGGGTCATACTTTATAGTCTTCCGATGTTCTTGTCTAGGATTATTCTGATATCAACCCAACATTACAACAACAAAGTTCATATTATGCCAGATATGTGTTTGAGTAGACATCAAACTCCTAAAAATTAATTAATATGGATATTTATAATTTTTTAGAATTTTAGATTATTGTGAGGACATTGAATTTCAATTCAACTATCACCTTATGAATTGAAAATATTCATCTAGAAAACTTTTCCATTCTAAACTTATCTAGAATTTTATTTATATATCCATTTTGAGACAACCACAACAATCCCTATGATCTATCATGGAATATTCTTTTTTATATTACATGAGATGTCTCACCCATATCTTTCATCTAAAAATTCTAAGAGCAATAATTCTTTACATTATGTAACAAACCAACATCACTTGTAGAAAGAAGAATGTCATCAACATACAAGACAAAATAATACACTTATTCCCACTACTCTTCACATACATACATCGGTCAACAATAGTTTCTAACAAACCTTATGGGGTAATTATATTATTAATTTTAGGTAGAATTGTTGAAAAGCCTATTTTAATCCATATATACCAAGTTCTCCTTTTACTATTATCACAAAGCCTAGAGGTTAGTCCATATATACTACTTCTTTCAAGTCACCATTTGGATAGGTAGTATTTATATACATTTTATGAAGCTCTAAAACATAATTGGCCACCAAATCAATAACAATTATTAAAGAAACTTTCTTTAAGACATGAGAAAATATCTCTTTATATTCAATATTATCCTTTCAAGAGAAACCTTTGGTAACAAGTCTAGCCTTTTATCTTTTGATATTGTCCTTAGAGTCTCATTTGGTCTTGAAGATCCATTTACACCAACTCATTTTTTATCATTCAAGGAAGTCAAATAATTATAAATATTTTTATCATCCATTGATATCAATTATTCTTCAATGGCAGTAAACCATTTTATTAAAATTGTCACATTCCATGGCTTGTTGTTGAATTGAGACTGCATTCTCATGTATGCTTAATTCACATTTATATTCAAGTGAGTAGGACATGTAATAATTAGAAATGGTTGGTCTTTTCTATCTTGTCTTAACTACGTAATACCATCTCTTAAGATTAATCTACCACTTGTCCATTTGTAACATGGTCATCATTAGAGGGCTTGTCATTTACACTATTTTATGGGACTGGAGGTTTTATTGGGTCAATTTGGTTAATTCAGTTAATTTGGTTAATTTATTTTAGTTAATCGGTTAAATGGTTAATTTGACGGTTAAAGATATTTTTGGTATGGTTAACTGAATTAACCGAATAGTCATAATTTATTCAAAAATAATATCCTACACATGCATATATACATATATTGTTGTACTTTTATTTCAAAATAATTCCCCATATATATAGTAATCAAGTTTTTATGAGCCATACATAATTCAATTTACAACAATACTAATATAATAAAACAAGTGTCCCAAATTCTATGAGTATTTCAAATAATATTATTACGCGAGTGTTATATGGTTAACCAAATTAACTAACCGAATTAACCATTAATCGATTGGACAATAACTGAATTAACCAACTCAATTTGGTTAGGTTAATGGATAAAATCTCAAACCACAAATTAACCATTTAACCAAACCAAATTAACTATAACCAACCGAATTAACCGAATGCTCACCCCTAACTGGAGGATCAATTGGTTGTCCATTGATGTTGTGAGACTGTTATGCAACAAGAGGGAAAATAATTCTATAAGAAAAGCGGGTGAAGGATTTCCAAGTGAACTTCTTTAATATCCATTTTTTTTCATTTCTTCAGTCACATTGTTTCTATTATTTTCAATAGAGAGACATTATCAGACTCAAATATTCGTGTACTATGGTTAGAAAAATAAAATGTGAACCCTTTTTACATTTTAGTATAGCCTAAAAAGTGAACATTGATGGCCCATTCATCTATCTTTGTTTCATTTGTATTACATACTCTTACTTCCAATGTACATCCCCAAACATGAAGATGTCTTAAATTAGGTTTCCTTCCTATCTAGAATTCATAAGGAGTTCTAGAAACTGTCTTACTAGGTAACCTATTTAACAAATATGTAGTGGTCTTTAATGCATAATCACATCACAAAATTGTTACATCACTATGATTTAGCATAGCCTGAGATTTTCAACAAAAGCGTGATTTTACCTTTTTTCTACACCATTTTGTTGTGGTGTATCACACATAGTACATTGATAACATATTCCCCCTTGCTTTCAAGAAATATTGCAGGTGGTCCTATGGATTTTCCATTTCCTTCGAAATTTTTATAATAGTCTTCCCTACCAGATATCACAATCATTACCTTTTATCTAATTTCCTTTCTACCTCATTTATGAACACCTCTAGAATTTCTATTGATTAAGGTTTTTCATGCAATAGATACATGTATGCATCACTTGAGAAATTATATGAATGGATAATAAAATATTTTCCCAATCCCATCATAGAATAGTAAAATGACCACATATTTTGGTATGTGTTAACACCAGTAGTTGGGTTTTACTTTATATTTTTTCCTTAATACAACTCAAATGTACATCTGTATAGTATGTAATTGAGGTGGTATTACTTCTTTAATTAACATTTATATATTTTCTCCAATTATATATCATAATCATTTATGTCATAATGACATGGAATTTTCATTAATTATGCTCATTTAATTCTAATATTGTTCTGAATGTGAAATAGAGAATCAATATAATTATTATAAATACTGAAACAATGATAATCATCAATAAATTTACCAAAACCATAGTAGTATTTTTTTATACAAAGATAATTAATCATTTCCAATCTAAAATGAAACATTACATCATCTAACTTTCCAAAAAATGCTAAATTTCTAGCACAATTGGGAACACATATGAAATTTTCAAGATCTAGGTGATATCTTGTGTCCATTATCAATCTATAATTTTAAATCCTTCTACTCATGCCTTCATTTTATTTCCCAATTATTGGAAATTTTTAGTTCCTTTTATGGCTTGAATCAATAGAAATCTCTATGTTACATGAGACACATGAGTATTTTCACCTGAGTATAACAACCAAATATTACTAACATATTAATGACATATGATTCAAAACATATAGAGACATAATAAACACATTTTCTTCCACTTTTAATTTTTTGGACAATTCTTTTATTAATGACAAATTGCTTACAGAAGAAAATTTTTTCTCTTTATGGATTTGGCGTTCATTGACTCTCATTGAAGGTTTATCCTTCTTCTTTCCTTTTTTATCATGTTTTGTTTTAGTACTACTGGCCCCTGTATGATAGAGATTGATAAAGTTTTCATTGTATTTCTTTAATATCCCTTTCTCTTGATTTAGTGTAGTTATAATTTCTTTAAAGTTATATTTTTCTTTAATTTATATTGTTAAACTCAACAGGAAGTAAATTAATAATAAACTAGATAAGAAATGACTCACTTACGTCCATATCCATTGATATTAATTTCTTCACTGGGTTGGCATACATGTTACGTGATCATTACTTGATTGTTCCAATAAAATTTCTTTCTAGTCAGCTCACCCGTTAGAATTTCTATAATAGATTTCTCTATTATATGTGACCAGGATTGCCATTTTATTTTTACTATGAATTCCTGGAATTGTTTTTGGGGCCTTGATGGCTTAACATTTTCTATCATCTTCATCCACATCAACTTCAAGAAAAACCTCTTAGACCTTTCCCAAGTCTCCTAGAATGTCCTTTAGCTTGATTAGTGGCACGTGTGATGTCAGTAGGCTAGTCTTCTAAGAATAAAGGAAGATGTAAATCCATAATTCATATGAAAATTGATTTATTCAAACCAATCCACATTGTCCAAGTCTTTTGATGTGATCATTATACTGCTCACATCAAATATATTTATGGAGACTATAAAATATTACACAAGTTAATAAATTAATTTATTGAGTAGCCATTAGACATTTTGTTAGAGAATCCATAAAATATAAATTTTATTAATGTTCACATAAAATACATATCTGCATAACTAGTAATGTTGATTCAAAAAAAACTTTATGCATGCCAGATTTGAGATAACCCTCCAAAAACTAGTCTTCTTTTATGTCCATTTGATATATAGTAGGTCATATATTACACACAAAAGAATATGCATCAGATTAATATATTACCTCTTTTTTATTTATCCCCTAGGAAATAGATGTGTTTGCATTATGTTCCTTTTTTGGGATACATTTACATCCAATTATATTTAAACATGGAGGAAAATAAACCCATTATGAAGATTCATTTGAAATAAATAAGTGGATTTCACTATTGATGGCGTCCTTTCAAAAATTAAACTTTATAGGAAGAGATATCTTATTGGTAGGAAATAGGATATCCTCAATGTTGTAAATTATACAATCACTTCCAAACTCTATGGATTCCCTTTCAAGTTTACTATGATTCAATTATTTCCCATAATCAACCAAACTAAAAGCAACACAGTCAATACCAACCCTCAAATTGGACATACTTTTTGTTTGGTTCTGAAAGGAACATTTATGGTTAGGATATACTAAAGAATAAGCTTGGGACACACATATTATCATAGAGAATACAATTATAAGTAATGATTCATCATGGAGTTTAAGCATAGTGTTGACATATATGCTAAAATTATTGGATCTATTGATCAAAAACTTTATGAATGCCTTGTATCCATGTAAAAAAAATATTGCGTCAAATATTTTAGGTCCTAGCTTCTTTCTTTTATGCAATTGGATTAGTATGTTTGCAAGATAACCCACATTTGAAATATTTGATACTTATTTTTCTACCTCGTCATGGTTCAAAATGACTACTTTCCTTATACTTATGAGAAACCTCATTCAAAATATGGCAAGATGTATATAAAGCTTTGACACCCATTAGTATAGGTAACGTTGGGCTGTGCAATAATGTGTTGACGGTAAATACCAATGTCCTATACTTCCATTTTGATAATCAATTAGATTTTGGTGAATATGGAAAAATGTTTGTACTCTTGTCCCCTACCAAATTTAAGTACATCATGAATTTATGTTTCAGTTTTATTTTTATAAATTTGAAACTATGTTGACTCTACATTCTTACATTGAATTAAGCAAATACAACATACTCTAGTATGGACATTATTCAGGGTTATGAGGAAACTCTTATCATCCTAGTTATAGAACTACTAAACTCAAGTATTGGTGTGTTGTAATTCTAGTTTCTCACATACTCAATCGTGTGTAATTGTTTTAGGTCATTTAGCATCATGCAAAGAAAACATGTAACGACCTGTACTTTCGAGTGTCTAAAAGACCTTAAAGTCACATATCGTCCTCATAAATTCCAGGATCAGATTCAAGAAATAATACAGAATATTAAACAATTTCCATTAATGATCAAATAATTACACATTTGCATAAAAAGCTCCTCTATGGAGTTATATAATTTTTAAATAGAATTAACTTTTACATGTGTGAAGATAAACCATTAAGACTAAACCTTCATGATTAAACTATGATGTCCTCAACATCTTTAACTGTACCCTCATGTCCATGAATCAAGTATATCTGATACCTAAAACGCCGATAGACAAATACGCAGTCAGTATATTACTATATTGGTATGTGGGTTCAAACAATAATCACAAGTACATATATAAGCAAACATTGTTATATTGCATATATGAACATAAACTTGTTTCCATATTTAACCCTTATCTGGTCTACTACCTTAGGTGTAATCATTGTTCCTCTGGGACTCGTGTGCATTACCCTTAACATCACTCTAACCCAGGGTTCATAATACTATTAGTTACTTTACATGATACTCATAGGAACTTTATAGTTTGCAAGAAGTAAATAAACAACCAAGCAGTTTATTTGTCATTCAATCTCATCGAGAAACATTGGCAATCTCAGAATTCGATACATGTATTCATAAGCGTAACCACATACCTTATGCCATTACAGAACTATGTAGACCATCATGTGTACTTTAAGAATGCATCCAAACATCAAAGCAACAACGTATTCAATCTAAAATATACATACTACATATTAGTCACCATGTATTCATATTACATTATTCAGATCTAGATGTGCTCCTAAACTAGGGTTTAGGACTATCTCATGTTTGGACTATAAGTTAGGGTTACAAACCCTAATCTAATCATATTATGGTTTCTAAGATTTCCAATTCCATTATGCATATTAGGTGAAACCCTAATCATCATGCCAAGCATATTAGGTTATTTGTGATACCAAGATCATATTATCAGCATTAGATCATAGCAAGATGTTGACATTGATTTTAACACCCTAAATAGCATGAATAAGAGTACTAATTTGGAATCATCCATTATCCATCATTATCATGGATTTCTTCATTTTACATGTTTAGATCAGGCATTAACTTAACATAAATGAACCTATTCAATTAAGCATTAGATTAAGGCAAATCTAGGTTTTCCCTTTATTCTAATCAAACCATGTACACTTTTTGAATAGGAAGCATACTTAGACTCTGAAACTATTTTAATTGGATTCCTCTCATTCACCTGATCAATTTTCATGTATTATATGTTGCAATCTGAGTTACCAATCATTATTTATGAATTTTGCAAACTAACCTTATTTGACCCAATCAGGGCTTGACACGTCAGTGATTATATGCCTATCTCTTTGTAGCCGAGCCACCAAAGTTTTCTATGGGAAAAGACCTTCTTAGCCTCGCACCTAACATGTGTAGGCAGGGGCACTTTTGACTTTGTCCAGCGGGTCATCTCCCTTGCATTCTCAGACCCGATGCCGCGTCTCCTTCCTCGCAGAATCTTGTGCGGGAGTGAGTGACGCCCGTTCCAGGCGCACGTCTCCGCCACCCCAATGGCCGCTGCTCCTTCGAGCATCAATGCTACTGTGTGTATGCCACCGGTGCTTGCAGCCAATGCCCAAGATGCAACTCCACACCGACGTCCTCCTTCCTTACGCGTCCTGCAAAGAATGCTCCTCCGTGCTCGGGTCGCCCTGTGTCACACCATCACCAGAGCCGACCACCTATGACTTTCCCTCCTTTCTCCTCTACGGTATTACCTCCTTCAGCCTCAACCTCACCCCTCACATACCACAAGTCAACCTCCTCCAAGATCCATCTACGCATCTGGAAGGGACCCCTGATCATCTTTGATGTTGCCTCTCCCTTTTTCGTGGAGGCCGCAGTGGCCAACCTACTCACCAACTGCACCAAGCAGCTCTCTCTTAGACATAGCACGCCCTACGCTACATCTAGTCTATAGAGGACATCCCTTCGTGAACCCTGGTTGCTGATGGCGCGAGGTAGTTGGCACAGTAGAGTCCTACAAAAGCCAAAGGACCTTCGGGTAGCTATGGAGTTGTAGCACTGATCAAAGGCAAGGGAAAGAGAGTCACCAGATTTCTTCTTAAGACCAGATATCCTCCTACAGACACCATCTCTTAGGTCTGTGGAGGGGTTCTTGGGGCAACTGATTTGGTGAGTTTGGGGAATAGAACTCCCCGTAGGGCAACACCTTGACTACCGAGACTAGGGACATCTCCGCCTGACTACGAGAGGCTACCCGTGGTCTAACTTATATACCATCCTAGGAGTTAACCCTAGGGGCCACTACGAAGGATACAAATAGAAGGAAAAGAGGGAGAGAGACACCCCAGCATGAGTTCCCCTCCTGCATACGAGATTTATAGAAGGTAAACGTTCATTACAAGTTACGTGGATGGAAAGACCTGTAACATATGACGTATCCACATATGGCAGGGTATATCCAAAGAAAACTACCCTTTTCCTTCACGTTACCCTTCTCTCTTTTCCTTGGCTTACAAGGAAGATCCCACATAATAAAACATGTCAATTTATTATCCTTTTCCATACAAGTCCAAAGCTTTCCCTTTTTATTTCTTTGTATTAATCCCTTTTTCTCTTTCGTTGGTTTATCCTTTAAACCAAGTATCCTCCCCACATGGAAACTCATCAAATCCTTTTCCAATCATACTGCATTATCATGGTTCATTGGGTTATCTTTTCTATACCAACTTCTCCTTTCCTTTAAAACATGTCTCCTATTTCCTTTGGGTACTTACATATTGTTCCTTTATTTGGCTTCCAAGAAATAGGTGGATCATCTTATAATTAATTATCTAATCCACATATTATCTCAGATATCTATTATGATCATGAACATCCTCAATGTCCAAAACATATCTCAGGAACCCATATGTAAATCTTAATTATCCCAATTGGACCGGGATGTGTCCCTAATTTTATTAAGGGTTGAAATCCATGAATTTCAAGGATGTAACAAAACATGTATGATTTCTATAAATTATAGTGTGAGGGATAAGGTTAATATTCATAATTGTGTTCATGAAATATTAATTAATATGATCCACCCTTTCATCCCAACATTCAATAATTCAAGCATTTGATCCTATCAAGAAAAAAAAACATAATGTAGGATTTCCATCATGTAGTAATTTTTTATTTTAATGGGTTGAACACAAAAGATTTTCATTCTTGTCCAGTGTTGAAATATAACTAGAGCTGGCAATCAGGTGGTTCGGGTCGGGTAATTTTAGGTTAGGTCATTACGGGTCAAAGATAATTCAAGTTATTTTATTCTTTTGGGTCTTAGTCTATTTAGGTTAGAGAGTCAGCAATCAGATGGGTCAGTTCAGGTTTGGCATAGTCATTATGGGTCAAAGATAATTGAGGTTATTTTATCCTTTCATGTCGAGTCGGGTTAGTATCCATTTGGTCCCTTCGATTCATTTTGCTTTTTTGGGTCAACTTGTATTCGGATCTGGTCAATTTTGGTACAAGTTTGTTTAGATTTATTTATTGGGTTGGTTTGGGTTCACGTCAATTTACACTATTTCTTGCGGCTAACTCGAGTTTGAATCTAGTCATTTTGAATTGGGTAGTTATCAAGTTGGGGTTGCTTGGGTTGTATATTTGTATAATCAAGTTGTTTTGATTTAGACCTCATTCAGGTCACGGTTGTGAGTTGTGATAATGAGTAATGACTAATATGTTGCATTAACTAAAAAAATAAAGAAAATATTTTTTACTTGTTATTTTTTTCTTTTACTATCCATTATCTCATATATTCTACCTTCCTTTTCCTTACAATCAAATTATCAAGCAAACTATTTCTTATAGATAATATACTAATAAAACAATACAAAAATCTATTATAAAACTAAAACTTGACTTCTCGACTTCTTGCTAGTTGCTACTCGCTAGTACTCTATCAGGTTGACATTGGGTCAGGTTGGTGTTTTATTGGATTGATTTCGGGTCGGGTTGACATTGCGTTGGTTAGTGTAGGGTCGATTTGACATCAAGTCAGGTTGATATAGGGTCGGGTTGGTATTGGATCGGGTTGACATTGGGTTGTGTTGGTGTTAGGTGGGTTGACGTCGGGTCGAGTCAATGCCAGGTCAGGTTGAAATCGAGTTGAGTCAAGTCGGTTGTGATTTTTTCAATTTGATTTGGGTCACGTGATATCATCAGGTCGGGTGTTGGATCAGGTTTGGGTCTAACAATTCTGGGTCATATTGAGTTTTGAGTAAATATCAGGTGGGGTTGGGTTGGGTTTGGGTTTATATTTTATCGGGTTTAATCAGGTAGGGTTGCAGATAGGACGGATTGGGTTTCTCGGGTCAGTTCAGCTTTTGCCATCTCTAAATATAACTGGGTTTAACATGTGTATTATTGAGATCATATACATCACATAGAATCTCTTTCCTTCAATTAGATTATTACAAACGTGATTTTCTACAACTTTGCTACATTTGAAATAATATATCTAATCATTCCTAGTCAATATAGGACCATTGTACCTATTTTGGGGGGCATGTCCATTCTATATAAAGTTAGGATACCAAAGAGAAACTCAAATTCATGAAATATTCACCTTTTACTTCAGTGCTGGAGTGATCTAAAAAGAACATATATATGGGTTATATAATTTTATGGTACGATAGAAATAAGGATTTCTCTGTACGAACATACACATTATCCGTAGTATCAATATTCTAGTAAAGTGGTTTGAATGTTCATAAACTTTAGAAACATATGTTTGTCACTATAAGAAGAATTGGTAGTCATCAAATTCAACATATATCTCTTATCAGTCATATGTTTTATGGGTTTCTAATGAGGACATTACCCAATGACTAGTATTATCATGACTCTAACATAATTTTTGTTATGTTTGATATGGATCATAGACTTGGGTTCTTGGTAAAGAATCCATTTTGATCATCCCATCGCTTTTTTCCTAATATAATATTGATCTTAGCATTATGTTCTGCTAGTGTGATATGTTTATTGCTTATATATCCTTCCTATATTTCAATAGTTATTGGAAATCACATTGTGAGACATTTAACTTCTTATGCTTGAGATCGATACCACAGACTTCGCAAGATTTTTGAATCTACAATGATAATCATAATAATAAGTTTTTTGGGGCTACTCATATCAATCTCTCTTAAGTAACTTCTAGGATCAATGTCTTATGTATTATACTTCTAATCCAAAAAAATTAAAAGTTTATTATAATTCATGGTAGGATAAGGTATGTATATCTTAAAAGGTATAGTTAATAACATCAATATTATACAATATTTGCATACTTCATCTTCGATGCTCCACTTACATATCTTCTCTACATCCGTAGGATTTGAATCTCTAAGTTTTTTATTGGGGGAAACTATCAAGTGTATGAATCTCGTCATGGTCAATTATATATTCTTAGATTTTAGCCAATAATGGAAGCGATAACTAGAAAACCTATACAGCATGTGATACATGTCAATATCATGTCTTATTTAATACCAATGCATTATAATGTAAGAAGTGATATTTTATTTAGCATTGTTGGAAATTTGACCATACAACACACATTAATAAGATAAAAGCAAGGAAGTTAGTTATATGGTTTTACATGAAGCAATGATCCAGAAGAGAACATTTTAATTGAAATGGTAAAATCAAAACAAAGTTAATAGAATCAAAAACTTGACTGAATGAGCCTTCTATTAGGACTTTCCAAAGCTAGAATAGTATTGTGCTTCAGGCTTCTTCATGTGAATGTGCCTTTTCCCCAAGACGAGTTGATCACACATTCAATATGGACACCTTTTCCGACAACCAGCTTTGACATCACTTCAATCACCTGATATGAGGCAAGAATAAAGAACTACTAACAAAGGAAACAACATAAAGGGGGAGAGTCCTTTCAAATATAGTTGTCACTGCCCATAGGAAAGGGCCAAAGAGAATGGGTCAATCTATTCATCATGGAGGTTTATTTAACAAGATAGTGTAAAAATTACTCTCACACACAATTTCTAATTTTCAAATTGGAAGTGACACTAAAATTAGTGTTGGTGATCCAATCTAACTAGATATGTACATTTTTTGTTTGATATTTCCAACCAAATATGTGTATCCTACATGTACTGATCAAATATCCCACTTACTCCTAGGTATGGGACCTATCCAAACATGTATACCACCATATGACACACACTTTTAATTAGGGAAATGATTATGCAAACAATAGCATTCGTACTCGATCATATATGAAATGTCTTCTATCTAGTTTACTTATAACTAGAAAAAAATAATCTTGTTACTTTGTAGTGTAGAAAAACAAAGACAGGGATGTTTATATCTTCGTGTTATTATGTGGTATATACACCATCCTGCCATCATTATGAACACAAGTCCACTTTTCTTCCCATATAAAATGGTTGAATCTAACTTAAAGGTAGACTAATGTTCCCCTTACCTTCGAACACACATTAAAACACCAAAAGTGGTTGTTGTAACATACTAGGATTTGAGGCTAAAATATAATAATCTTAAAAGGGTTGATCAGAATATCCATATCAAGAAAGTGCACCTCCTTTCATGCATTACATCAATAGCTAGCATGTGGTTAAATGTGCTCACTTTTAGAGTACTAATAGGATGGTGACATGCCCGAAAGTTTTTTTGAGCTATGTGTGAGTAATGACAAAGCATGTAATGGAGGAAATGATGGTAGATGGGTAGACATAATTCTTGAAACTCTACTAGAGACTTTGATTTTGAATCGAACCACCCTTGTGTAGGTAATTGCAAATGAGTGAACATGGGACATTCTAGGTATGTGTTCAAATATGGAAGACATTATAATTCCATAAACTTGTTTTGATGAGGATGTCAAGAATATAAGTAGGGGAGATTATAAAATTCTCAGATTTGAAGCCTCTAGTAAAATTATTTTAAAGAGAATTAAAGGAGTATGCATTTTAACAATACGCACTCGATTGTAGGTAGCCTTTCAATAGATAGTTCTAATCATTTGTGATTGACCAAGAATAATACTAGCATGGGTATGAACTAAAATGGATAACATATTATGAGGCCATATAGTTGTGAGTAATCTACTACATTAAGAGTATAGGTGGGTAAAATTGTAATATCAGAGGATTTGAGTATTCGAGTAGAATAATCTTAAAAGGGTTGACAGAACTACCCATGTCAACAAGGTGGGCCCTACCTTTTAGATTTAATAGATAGGAACTGTGTAATTAAGTGTGCTTGGCTTGCAGTAATACTAGGATGGGTGATTATGTGGCCATGGAATTATTATAAAATTTTGATTAGACCAAAGAAACTTCTCTTCACCTACAATAGTTTAAGTCACAAGACATATAACATTTATGTCAAATCTATATAGATTCAATGAAACTAAATGGAAGCTCAATCCTAATTAACCATGAAATTCAATCAAAGATAATTTTTGGTTGAATAAATCTAACAATTACACTAAAGTTTTCACAATAATCATTTAAAAGCTTCATGTTCAAGATGATTATTTCTTACCTAGACACCTATGAGTCACATGATGAACAAAACATAGTTGATTCTGTCTCTTTTCCACATCAGATACAACATTAAAAAATAATGGCTTTTGTCTACTAATTGTACAGGCAGCTAATATTCATTTATTTATGAACAAATAAACCTAGAAAAAGACTTAAGCTCCCTTAGATGCCTAGGAAAAACATATGCCCACCTTGCTTATCAAACAAGGAGCTATAACATGCATTAAATATATCCACTATCATGAAATGTAAGCTTAATCTCTAAATATCCTCCACTAAATTTGTGGCTCTCCTAAGCTGTGAGGATGTAGATAACCAAGTTGTCGATTCTCATTGACACTTACAATATTTATAGAAACAATAGGAAATATTTAGACTGTTAAATATTGTTGTTCATCACATGGCTAATAGGTGTCATTAAGAACCAAATATAAGGAAGATTACTACATAAAGATGGGTGATGCCCCTACTAAGGTGTGGATCACAAAATTGATAGGTTAGATGGAGTATATGAAAAGAAACTGAAATCAAGAGAGGAATAAATAAAACACAAGAATTGTATAGGTGTTATCCTCTACATTAAAACTTATTTTGGAGCTTCCTAGGTATGGAGAAAGAGGAATCTACATCCTAATCAATTTTTTCTTCTTCCTTTTGGTTTTTTCTCCTCTAGAGTCACTTCCTTGCTCTCCAACAAGTTAAAACCAATACAAATGAGGGATCTCATTCAATAACCAACCTTCCTCTCTTTATATTTTTTGACATACCCAAGGATGCCCATCATGGACATGGTCGTGCATGTTGTGCAACTCAGCAGATTTCAAGATCGAGCCTAAAAACTATTTGGCACACCACAAAATTGAATATGAATGGCATGCAAAAGATCATGGGGAGATATTACTGCAGAGGTAGCACAACATATTGTTGACCGGACACGTCATGTAAGATTGTGATATCTAGAAGTTTTTCCACTATTGTAGTTCATGTCATTAACCACATAGTGCACATCATGCATGTTGGGGTTGATGTTGCTGGAAGCTCCTATGATCATGCAGACCATGCATGAGGTCATGCATGGTGTGTTGCTAATTAATATAGTCAGAGAAGCTCATGAATCAGTGTACGATGTGCACGAGAGGATGAACATCTTGGAAATGACCATGGAGGATATACTCAAGATTTCTTTGTGTTCATGTTGCTGACCTAGGATCCATAAGAACCAAGTATTGCATAATCTATGTTAAAATAACTCAATTAGTCCAATTGATAGGAAAGAGACTACTAAAAGTATTTAAGAAATTACAATCTTATTATGTGGTTAAATTATACAATTCATTTCATTAAATGCATAAAAGTAAGGCATAAAAATATGTAAGAACTACATTCATCAAACTACCCAAGGAATAAATAATTCTTATCCTCAAGCAACAAAATCCAAAAATGAAATTAAAAGACAACTACATGCATTCACAAAATAGAATTGAACTAAAATCAACTGATATTTTTTTTCCTAATAGAGTGTTGATACAAATGAAAAATAATGTTATTTAGAGTGTGGTTCCTTTTGCCAAAATAGTGGGACCTGAGTGGTTAAAGAGTTGATTACAAGAGTAAGGTATGTAGTATGATCCCCCATGGGGACTGGATACATAGATTCCCCTATTTTAAAAAAGAAGAATGTCCTTCCTATCAAGTGATATAAACAGACCAGAGCTCTCCCTATCCTCAAGAATCCACCGTTCTATAATGTTTACCTTCAAAAAGCAACCATCAAGATCCCTCCTAACTCTTCATCTCGGCTAAATTTCACTTTCATATTTGTATATGAAAGAATTTTAGTATGACACGTGTGGAGAACATTGGAACCAATCGTTGTTATCAAGGCACCCAATTTTTGAGGCCATATCAATATTTACAAGTAGGTTATCATACCAAACAGCTTGTTGTAGCCCCTTTCCATATATGAAAAAATTGCAATTTTAGTTTGAAAATTTTAACAAAGCACCTAACTATTGCAACGATATTGGTATTTCAAGATAGGCTAGCATAATAAGGGTTAAATTTATAGGCCCTTTACCAAATTACATGAAATACAATTAGGTGTTCATGATACTAGGATGGGTTTATCTAAGTGGTCCCTTAAGTTCTATAATGAGTTCTTAAGACAAGTTGATTCAGGATGATAATGCAGAGTGATGACTCCTTATCTCAAGAGAAATGCTTTGTGGAATTAAGATCATTTTAAACTGCCATAGTCATTTACATGATTCATGTCTTTGAATAAATTGCAATACTACAAATATTGCAAGATAACATATTCAAACTAGACATTTACAAGTGTGCAACATGCATATCTTATCATGATCCAAAGAAGAAAGAGAACAAAGCTATAGCTTAGGCATTGATATAAAATGATCAGATAGTTCAACAATAGAAACATATGCCCTTTCTAAGATGATTTTTGAAGAAAAAAATAAAACTCCATGTATTTAGGATACAATCAACTTGAAATTTCGTAAACACAAAACAAGAAAAAAAAGTTTTCTTACTTTCAATACAAAAATTGCAAAATAAAAAAGTAAAAAAAATGTTCATACATGCTACAAACTGAAGTAAGAGAGATGGTGATACATATCATGGAAGTCATCCAATACATGGGATGCACAAAAAGAAAAGATAGAGAAAAAATATCATATAACTGAAACAAAAGTTCAATTTTCACTCCACCCAGGCTTATTCATTATAGTGTCCATAGTGCAAGATAACCTTGCCTAGACATGACTAGAGACTTATTATGGGGCGTCAGTTTCAAAGGACCTCAAAATGTATCCGAGACAGTAGGGTTAGTGGTAGGTTATCTCATAATCAGGGCTAGGAAAAGGATTATATGAGTCAAGATAGTGTTGTTGGTTGATATGCCACACATTCATCTGACTGAGGATTGTAGGCATGACCTAGTATTGGTTGTGCTTGGCCATGATCTAGGCATCCTGGTGGTCCATCCCCACTAACTATTTCTAGAAGGAGGTGGATGTGAAGATGTACATCTACTTCCACTCAAAATAGAACGAGGCATACTATATTGGAGTCTCAATGGAGGAAATTTCTAGTAGGGTCAAGGGGTGCTGAAGAAGAAGTAAACCCATCAACACCCTATTGATGTAGTGACTTCTGCTTGAGGTCCCTTGAGTTAAAACAGATGACCTGGTTTGAGAAGATAGGAAGAAGAAGGCCTATGGATTCCCATGTGTATCAACATAATAATTTGAAATGGCCCTCGACTTGACATGGAGATGATGATGGAAATGAAATCAGCCTTCTAGAGAGAGAGGGCAACTTGAAATGGTCCTATAGAGAAGATTGTGGATATGGCCCCATGGAATGAGTGCAGAGATGTACATGTGGGCCTGCATCTTAGACTGAGTGGCCTCCTTTGGGAAGATGTAACATCCCAAGATTTGAGGCCTCTAATAGAATGATCTTAAAAGGAATGATTGGACTACCCATATCACCATGGTGCACCTCCTTTTCAGGGTTCCCAACACTAAAGAACTACATAGTTAAGTGTTATCAGCTTGGAGTAGTACTAGGATGGGTGACCAATCGGGAAGTTGATCCTGGCCTACGTGTGAGAGAGGACAAAATACGTAGTTAAGGCTAGTGGTGGTCTGTGGGGTCAGTCGTCATTCTAAAAACCATACTAGAGCCTTGGGTAGTGGGTCCATGTGTTACAAATGGTATCATAGACAATTTCCCTTTAGTAGGTGGGGCCCACATGGGCATGTGGCATGCTAGTCTTAAGTTGTGCTATCCAAGCAAGTTGGAAAGGGCTATCCGCTGAGATGAGATGGACCCACCCTAGCACTGGTAGTTGTAGATGGGAATTGGGTGTCTATGGGCCATTCTGGGTTTGCACTGAAATGGGGAAGGGATTATGAGGCCGTATAGTTGAGCCTTAACGAGGGTGTCAAGAGTCTGAGTGGGGGAGACTGTAACGTCCCAAGATTTGATGCCTCAGATACAATGATCTTAAAAAGGAATGATTGGACTACCCATATCACCAAGATACACCTCCTTTTTAGGGATCTCATCACTGAAGAACTCCATAGTTAAGCGTGCTCATCTTGGAGTAGTACGAGGATGGGTGACTAGTTGGGAAGTTGATCCTAGCTTGCGTTAAGGATAGTGTTCGTCTGTGGGGCCATTCGTCATTCTTGAAACCATACTACAGCCTTGGGCAGTGGGCCCATTCATTATAGAAGAAGATGTTTCTCTCTTTATCTCTAGGGTTAGGATAGATTCTCTGATACCATATAGTGTGGAATATGGTATATTGATAGTGTATTGACAAGACAATCAATTCAAGAGAACCCCTCTTCTTTATATAGGATAAGGTGGACATGACTGTACAAACTTCTAGACTTGACTAGACTCAATGAGGGAATATAGACTCTCACTTAATGGTTGTCATCATCTATGTCTCTATCATCATCATCTATGACTCGATATCTAACAAGTATCATCATCATTTCCCGTGTATTTGTATTTATGTATTCTCCAGGTTAATCCTTCATAGGTTCATCTTCCCCAAGCACAAATTCCAGATCTAGTTGTCATTTTTCTTGCATCATATTTACCAAACAAGATCTAGCTGAAATGACGTGTGTAAGTGCTCTCCTACATCAGCAATTCCATGGACATTGTGATTTTTTGCATGGTGGAAGCCATCTCCACCATCTGACAATCGTCTCTACTTCACCATGCAGAAATCCAAAGATATTTTGATCTTTTGTCTCCAAGTTCTATCTCTAGATTTGAAATTCATCCATGGAGATAGAGAGGAAGTCCTCCGCCATTTCTATATTTTTTGTATGGATCTATGAGTCAAAATTTTCATGGAAATACGTTACAAAGTGTGTAAGCAAGCTACACAACATTTAAGTTCATTCAAAATAGAGTTCTCATCAACATGGTGTGTTAGTGTCCAAAATGGTGTGTCATTAGAAATTTGCTCCGGTCAACATGGCATGTCAATGTCCAACATGGCGTGTCACCAACAGTATGTTTGTCATCTTTGAAAATCAACACATCATGTAGGTGTCCAACATGGCATGTCACCATTAGGGTTTTCAAATTCATTATCAGCAGTGGCAGCAGACACAGAGTTTCATCTGGTCAACACGGCTTGTCACTGCTAGGATTTTCCAATCTTCTGACGAAAGTTGACGTGGCTTGTCATATTTGAAACATGTCATGTTGGATATCAATTCTCTAGGTATATTCCAACATGTCATATCTATCAGTCTGTATGGAGTGTCACTGTCAAAATCTTCGATTTGAAAAGATTAATATATATCATATCTTAAATTGGATCTATTATTTGACCTATTCCATACCAGGAGGGATCTATTGTTGCACTTTTCGGGTCACATAAAGATCCATTTATTTTCTTCTTTAAACTTGTAATCAGGTCATGTCCTACATAAAATTTGATTATAGGTTGTTCTACTGCATCTTTCTTGCCAAGTCAACTTCTCTGAAGTGCCAACATGAAGCCTATACTCACATGTGTGATACAATTTTCTCACAAGAACAACATCAACCTCTCTCATTAGTGAGGATTACATCCCTTTCAAGCACAAAGTCAAGCTTTATTAACCGTGCGATCAAGTTCTCTCAAGCCTTTCATGTAGCCAAATATACACAACTTCTATGGTCATATCAAGAAAATCCTTCTACGGTCGTTTCTTCCCTCTCCACACCATGTCCCCTATTTTTATTGGTGTCTTGTCACAGGGTAATTGCTCATCATCTTTGTCTACCCCAACCACTTTTTTGGTCTTTTCATGGTTGGTGTGTAGGGGATAGATAGAGGAGTTATGAATAGGAGGAAGAGGCAAAGAGTTGAGGTGTATAGTTCAAAGATCAGAAGAGGAAAGAGGAAGAAGAGTATTGTCTACATATATAGTTTTGTGTACTTAACGTGCTATCCAGATCTTATTGTCTAGTCCAAGGAAAATATACATCCTCACCATTTAGATTATGAGCTGACAAGAATTGATCTATCATTCAAAATTCATCTCCATAGATTGTCGTCAGTTGAAGAAGATAATTCCTAAGATCATTTTGATGTCATTGTCTCTCTACATTAGGCAAATACGTTTCTTCATTAGCCATGTGTTGCACTTTCTACTCTAGAAACACTTCAGTCTTCTGGCACTCGAGCATCTTGGATTATTTTCACATGTGGTTCATGCCAGTATGACACACTTGTCTTTTGAATAAGATCATTCAATCATCTAATTCAATGATGTTTCCTTCTTATTTGTATGTTCTTCATCAAGCATGTTGTCTATGTACACTACCTAATCTTCATGTGGCAGATATCTAATCAATTCTTCTTCTAGAAACTACTTCAATGATTGTAGCAACTGATTTAGTAGGATCATATGATCTTTGCCTGTCTTTCAGGATACTTCATGATACAAGATCCAACCTAGTTAAATTTCAAATGTCTCAAGACCTAGTGTTCATCAATCTTAGGGGAAGCTTCAAAGTCAAAGATATCTAATTTAATGTTGTGCTAAGTTAGGGGATATAAAAGTTTAGGATAGCATGTCATGTGAATTCATGGACTATCATGTTTTAGACATTATGTGTTTCTATATATTATTTATATCTATCATCCAATTTGGGCATGTGATTCTCCCATGCTCTATCTTGTGCTTGGAGTTCGTAGGCCCATATAGTCTAATTAGGTCTCTGGATTCATGTCAACCTTCTCCTATATAAAGGATAATGGTTCTCTTGTATCTATCATATTGTCAATGCACTACCATTTTATCATTAAAATCATTTCCCTTTTATGGTCCCCGTTTAAATTCTTACAAGTAGTCACATTAAAAGTTTATCAATCATATAGTACCTATCATTGATCCTCTTCTTGTGTAACACACACTACAAAATACAATTCATCACAAGAAAGCAGACCATGTGTCTCCTTTCTCCCAAGAAGTGAGTTCAATAAAATGTAGTGGGTGTAGAATAAAATTGTGGACATGGGTCACTCTAACCTGCCTTGGTTCATAGGTCTCGTCATTGATAATCTCATATTAAAATGTTTGAACACTAAAATTGGGGTAAATTTTAATCTCACCATCCCCATAAAACCCATTTTCCTTGAAAACTTGTTTCCCCACAAAGAAAATTCCTCATCACCTAGCTGTAAGTCAATCATCTAGATCTTGTATTTATCCCATTCTCTCGCATTTGTCAAAAACTTGAGAAAAAAATCAAGGTAAGTTTGTGAGTTATCATTGGAGATCACCTTCAGCATGAAGACATTCTTGAGCATCGACCTGACCTTGGTGGTTAAGTCAAACTCTACCAATGTGTCCTCATAGATGTCTTGGTGGCATGGATGTGGCATGTGACAAGCTTCTAGAAACACTCCAGCTCATCCTCAAACTTTAGAGTGAAGGTGAATGCAGCATGGGAGCATTTATCCTCTTCTTCTTCTCTTCCTTCCTCCTCTACTTTGGTATGTAGATTAGGAACTCAAGTGTGAGGAGGCTCTATGTAACGACCCTTCCTCCTAGTAACCCCCAATTAAGGGAGACCAAGAGGTCAGAGCCGTTATCCCAATTAATCAGATCAAAGGTTCGACAAATAATCAATAATAATTATATAATTCTACCAAACTATACTGAAAGGTTGGAATAAAATAAAAATTTGTGTACCTTTTAAAAACTTGGAAATCTAACTTCTATCCACAACTGGAATCTATTCTAACTAATCCTCCTTGCACTTTAATTCTTATTTTCACAATGTGACACTTTACTATTTGTCTTTTTTAATGTTGTACCTAAAACGTCAACAAACAAAACATCGGTAAGCATATATGAATATGCCGCTATGTGGGGACAATCAAAATTTCACACATAGGGATAACAACCTAATTATCACAATCAAGTTAATTAATAATTCAATTTACATTTTCAATGTGTCAAACTCCACCGCTTTAGCCCTACCTTGGAATACCCTCTTTAGGGTTTCTCTTTTTCCATTGACTTAAGGCCACCTTCTCCATCCTGAGCTGGGTGCCTAGGGTCACTTCTCATGGTGCCTGTTAGTCATGCAATATAGGACACCTTCTCTATCCCGAGCTTGGTGCCTGGGGTCACCACTCATGGTGCACATGGGTCTTCCCTCTTGGGCTTGACCTCATTGCATCTTACATCAGGGTGGCATGTAGGTGTGAGAATACACACTATATCATAATTGTGATAATCATAGTGTCTTTATAATTTGCACATATGAACATCCAAATAGATAGGTTGCATTCAATGTGATCAAACATCCGGAAAACCTTCGTGAAACTAAAGTGGTTAGCCATAAATAACCACATACCTATTTTGCAGATCTTTGAGATAGAATCAACCAATAAGAAAAGAAATCCAATCCAAGCAAGCAAGTAAGATTCCTAAAATAACATACAATTTCCTTTTTATTAATATTTACCCAAACCTTCTTGTTTCTTAGGGTTTCTACCCCTTTTTAGGTTTTCTACCTCTTTTAGGGCTTCGTATGCAATTAGGGTTTTATCATACTTTTAACACCCTTAAACCCTAATTATACAAAATTACTCAGAAACCCTAATTTTCTCTACTTCTCATAAAAGATCCTAAGATCATCTTTTAACCAAATATTCTCATATTTTTGGATTTTCTCTTCTATTATCCACTTTTAGGGTTTCTACATATATTATCCATTGAATTAGGTTTAAAACCCTAAATCATGCAATTAATCATCAAAATTAGGTTAAGATTCAACAATATCATATAACAGGTTAATAATATCAAATTAACCTATTACTACTCATAAAATTATCCATTACCATCAATTAGGGTTTCTAACCTAATTTTAATACTTTTTTCATCAAAATAATATACTTTTGCAAAAAGATATGGATACTGGCTTTTAAACTATTTTATCTTATTCCTTGCATTTTTCTGATCAAATTTCATGATAAAGTTTATTCATCTAAGTTTTCTATTAATTTCTATGATTTTAGCAAAGAAAACCCTTTTTTAGATTTAATAGAGCAGAGATGGAAATTACTGAAAATTTGTAGACCGCAGGATCGGTGGACCGGTGATCCGCTCCCTAGATCGGACGGTTCCTATCGTACATGCCTAAGTTGGCCGCTCCCGCTCTCTCTTGTTGGATCCCCACTCAGTATCATGGTGGACCGTGATCGGACGATCGTCAGTCATTGTCTACCTTTGATTGCTCGTCGGGCTGCGGTCAACTCCTTGGTTGACTCCGAGCTTCAGGCTACCAGCAAAGAAACAGAGTTGCTTGGAAGCTCTATGGTCATCGCCCAAACTCAAGAAGCTACTCAATTGCTCGATGCAGCTTGACCTTCACCGCAAATGAGTCGTCGGAGTTTCGCCGCGGCCAGCAGGTTGCAGAGGGGGTAGGTTAGGGTGAAACTCAAAATTGATGTTGTCACTCAACTCACCGTTGCTCTCCGTAGAGGCTGGGATAGGAATTAGGTCTGTTGTTACCCTCAAGTACCCCCCCCATATAGGGTTGGGTCTGGAAGCCCAACGATTTGGAACTTCTTCCATCATCGACGATAACATGTGAAATTAGGGTCTAGATCCTTCGGATTACTCTCCTGAAGTCGATGGACTAGTTAACTCTTTGGATTATCATCTCAGTCGATAGGAAATTGGATTCCCAATTCGTGTCCCAATCCCTCTATGACTTGGGGTAGATGATGCATGGCTACCCTTGGATCCGTGGTCCCCTGACCACGCAGGTCATCCAACGGCCGTCATCGCTCCCCGAAATCCAATTATCCCAAAATTGATTTAAAAAGGTGTCTTAACATGATAAATTCGAAAAATGGTTTCTCTCTCCTTGATTAATATTTTTCTCTCAAAATTCAGAGGAAGCTCCATCTTGGCATTATCTAACCGAGTATTAAATTTGAAAGTCAAATTCCAACGTATGAGAGTGTTTCCTTCACTTCCAAGTTATCCATCAATTAAACCAATTTTTAATTAATATTTCTTTTTCCTTTGCCATTATCTAATTATCTCGAGTCCCTTGGTCCTCAAGGAACCCTAAAGGTACGAAATCTCCCATTGGGAAAAGTCTCATTGCCTTTTCCATTTATATTTATCCTTTTTCTTATACTTCTCCTTTTATTAGATGAATCCTTTCTCTTTTTAATTCTCTTTCCTTTTCAATTGGGCTCAATAGACAACTAAGCCCATTAACAAATAATCAAGGCCATTGTATAGGAAATCCACCAATTAAAACCAACAAATCAATCATAGATTTCATTTATCATTAAAAGAGGATTATACATCTCATTACATTATTTTAGAAAATTGAGGTTATAACACTCTATGTAGGACCTCTACCTTCCTCTACTTCTCAACATGGTTTTGTGTAGATTGGAATATCTAGGAGCTTAAAATGAGTTGGTGGTGTGATTCCATAGGATAGTGCAATACGAGCATAGATGGTTTCACAACAAGCACTATCTCAAACTTCTTCATCATCTTCACGATGTACAGGGTAACTTGCACGACATATGTCTTTGTGTCAAGGGTGATGAAAATGCTATCGTCACTCAGCAGAATGGATGGAATGATAGTAATCCATGATCTTACATCGCCAAAGTCACACATCGATAGGGGAGCTCCTTTCCTCTCTAGATGGCCATAGAGACTGTAGGTTGAGAGGACAATCACCCTCATCTTGGCACCACTAGCAATCACTACTTGATGTGGTGCTCTTTGATTTTTTATAGATGCAAATGGTGGTCTTTACTTATTGTCTAGCTCATGACAACACTCGTTGATTCTTTGATGAGGCAAGGGGTTCGATCTAGGGAATGTTGTGCTCCTTGGTTGGTCTTTTCCTACTTATATTTTTGAACTCGTGCAACTATGAAAATCATGCTAGAATGGGTGCACATTGTGCATAAATATAGGAATTCCCCCTAATTAGCAAATGTCATTGCATGTTGTCCTCTAGATGTGTGTGACGTGCACCAATTTAGGTTCTTCAAGTTCTTGATCCCCCATCTTGCATGTCTTGTTATTAGTTAAGCATGACATGTGTGTCCTCCACAAGGACAAATTTGTTGATGATGTTGGTCCACATCATGTCATTGGATGGATATGTTGTACGTATAAATCATGAAATTTTGAATCCTTTTATGAACATGTGCATGTCATTTAGATGTCATGCACATCGTGCACCAAGAAATTTTGAAAATAGATTTTTCTATTACATATACCAATTGTTACGAATAAACTACAATACAAATTTATCATGCATGAATCAAAAGAAGTTTCTCACCTGAATACATACATGCACCAAATAGGATAATTTTGGTCGACATAGATTACTTCAATTAAATAAAATGTAAAATATTGTTTTCCTCTCATGAATGCTTGGGCTTAATGTCCCTTAGTCAGAAAAATATCTTATTTCCTCCTTCATCTAGGCTCATACAACTTGTCGGTCTCCACTATTTCCTCATAAAGGTCACATTCTTCTCTTCCCACTTCTATCTTGAGTGTTGTACCAGCCGAATCTAGAGGCTCTATAGAGAAGATGATTTCCTTATCACAAAGCTTCATCTTGAGTTGACCTTGACTAACATCTGACATTGCCTTAAAGCTTTCCAGGAATGGGAATCCAAGAATGACGCCCCTTAGTGTTCCACCATTATCTTCCATAATCACAAAGTTGACTGGAACAAAGCAATCAACAACCCCTCATTGGAACATTCTCCAGTATGTCCATTGAGATTGCCTTAGAATGATCTTTTATTTGAAAGATTACTTCCACGTTCTTGGGTGCAACCTAACTCAAATGAGATGATATTATTAGTGGCATAACATCAAGGTAGTGCCTTGATTACATAACATAGTATGTCACCAGAGATATAGGTGGCTCCTGGATCATGCTACTTGTGAGGAAGTTTAGTTAACACATTGATTCTTGTAATGCATGCAACCACCATATCATGAAGTGTGTCATCCTCTCCTTCGTTAGTTGGATTCATTTAGATAGTAATTCTAAATTTGTCTCATCTTCCATTTCTTCTCCATGTATGGTAATCAGAGTGGGTGGTACAATGGGTTGCACCATTTTACTCCTTAGGTGAGGTGGAACGTATGGGTCTATAATTTTCTCATCTATCTTAGTTGTAAAGGTTATCCTCTTGCATTTATCAAATGGTAGTTTGGTGTAATTTGGGAATCAGTTGTTGAAGACCTCTATTGGTATCATTTTCTTGCGATATCATTATTTTCATATGTTAATTTGGGTGTTAATTGATCCCATATCCATGTGTTTTCACTTATATTGCACCAAAGTAGCACATAATAATTTGTGCAACAATTATTCTCTTTTTACATGTGTTTGGCATTATATCATAATTTTATATATTTGCTTGATGAATTTCTTTTTCAAATGTAGAAAATTTGAGTATTTACAAGGTAAAGTTGGTAACATTGAGTTTAAGACAATTCCACTAACCTTGACATCTCACAGAGAAAATGAAAGTCAAACTTAGTACCACCGACCTCCTAGTCAGTGGCACCAACTCTTCCATCAGAAAACCCTAACAAAGAAGTTAATATCACTTATGTCAACTTAGCGGCATCAACCTAAATATTTATTGGAAAAAACTACAGAGTCAGTGGTTTTGATACAAGTGGGTGTCACTATAACTCATCAATGGATGATATTTTGTGTGATCAATTCAAGATTTAGTATTCTAACTTTGAACTTTTAATTCCCTTAAGAACTAATTCATATATAGCCACCATCTTATTTATGTTTTGACAAAATGACAAAAGGGATATGAGAAAAGGAGGATACAAACAAAAAGTGTGAATTTTAGCAGCTTTGAGAAGTGATTTGCTAATGGAAGTGGTGTTAGATCGCACACATATTTGAAAAGAAGATTCATTATTGAGGGTTCCATTGTTCTAACTATAGCACCCCCCTATTTAAGCATACATTTATCAAAGGAAGCAACTCCCATGTTGTCCATAAAATGGAGGAATTTAGCTCAAAAGGATGCCATAATAATAATAAATATTGCAAATAAAGTAAACAATCAACATGCATTAATATTGGACTTGATTTATACATTGTCTACCATTGAGTTATTGAATTGAAACTAACTAAGATGTACATGATTAGACATTATTGAAGACATACATGATATCATCTAAACTCATTAGGATCTTCTATTGTATATGGCATCCCACCATATATGCCTTTTGGAAACTTCAACCTATTCCTTAACTTGATCTTCATATAATCTATCCTTGAAGTTGCCCTATACTTGTGGGCATCACGCCCCCAACCATGCATGCAATAAAAAAAATTAGAGTAAGTGACATTGAGTATTGTTATAATGACATAATACCTTGACAATAAGTAAAAACATGAAGTCAATTGAAAAGTGGATTTGGATTCACATAACTTAATCTTAGTGGTTGATTATAGTGTCCTCAACACTTATGCGCCAATGGTGTTCATAAGGCATGCATGATCAACATTAACATGATGAGGACATAATAATGCAACTAGTTACATGATTCATCATTAACTTGACATAATTAACTTTACTTGGATTTCCCACAAACATGACATAAACCTTGAAATAAAAATTGAGAACATAAGAACCACATAATAGAATTGATGCAAGAAATATTCAAATTGAAGTACATGGCTCTAATATAGTTTAACTTGATTATCATAGTAATCATAAAGCGATGAAAACCAATACTAAATACTCAAAGTGCATGGACCCACTTACCTCTCTCTTAGAGAATATTTTAGTTGTTCTTCTTAGTTTGATGAAATCATATCACGTTCATGGGGTTAAGAAATGCTAATTATCTTGTTCAACCCAATAACATCCATTAACAATAATCTTAGTTTCTAGGGTTTCATGGTTATTTAAACCTTATTTATTGATGCTTTGTTAAAACCAAAACAAAACAGGGCATGAAACCTAGTCCATCATCTAGATCTTGAAAAATTAAACAAAATTCACATAAGGATCGACCCCTTAAAAGATATAAATTTGCATGCATTGGCCAATAAGAACTCAAGAAAATCAATTAATTGCATTAAGGGAAAACAATCTGACTCTCGGGCCCTTGCTTACATGGCCCAATGGCTTGATGTTGTATGGACAAAGGGGTCTGCTTGTGGAGCTTGCCTAAACAAATGCTATGGACGATAATGCCCATGACCAAGCATTACCAAAATAAAACAAGAAGAGGGTTGGAGTGAAACATCTCCCTCTCTGATCTTCGAACAAACTTTAAGAATAAAAAACTTGATGGTAGCAGTCACAAAAGATGGTGATCACCACCCCTACAATCAGGTAACTAGAGATATCCTTGGTCAAAGGCATCAGTAAATGAGTTTCTTGAGTTTTTGCAGTCTAAGGGATCCTTTACTCTTGGTCTCTTGTGCCCAGGCCAACAAGTTGCTACTTCTGCCATTATCGATTAAGAAATCAAAATCTAAAAGTCCAAACAAGCCAACCAGGAGTAAAACCAATAATGGGAATGAGTTTGAGCATTCCTTGCAAAGACCGTAAAGAAGAAAACCATAGAAAAGGTGGCACAAAAACCTCATGACCATGTTGTGGTCAAAATAGGTTGAAGATGCTAAAAATGGGAAAAACAAAACTCACTCTGAGGGGAAGAATCAAAAAAGTGGAAAGCTTCTTTGTTGATCCTTGAATGAATATGAGGCATTGGAAGGTGTCTTGGTGGTCACCAGAAATGTGGGTGTCAATCTGCTTGGCCGAGATAGGTGGAGTAGGGTGCTATGAGCGAGGGCGATTGAGGGCAAGGGGGTGGCGGAACATGATGCATCGGTCTTCGATGGTCATTTCTTGGGAGTTTATATGTAGGTTCAAGGCCCATAGGTGTGACAGACCTCACAGAGGTGGAAATAGAGGAAGGTAGTGATGGCTTCGAGAGTCTAGAATCTCTAGTGCTCAAAAGTCTCACAAACCAGGGATCATTAGCATAGGAAAAGAGAGAGGATGCTAATGGCAAGATCATATCTTGTTATGGATGGGTGGAGAGGGAGATAGAGACTGGATGGTAACGATCTACTATAGAGTCATAGTTGCACTGGACTCGGGTGAAGAAGCCAGCCCCTCAGTCAGCGGATGGATCTATGACCTAGAGTTTGAGATGAATCGGTCTGAGGGTCGTGTGACAGCTAAAAAAATTGGGGATCTTAGGTTAAATTAATGTATCAATCATATATTTGATCAATCATTAAATTGAACTATATTCTTATTTTAGTAATTGATAAGGAGGGTCAAACGAAGTCAAGATGACCTCAAAATTGAACCACAAGCTAATTAGGATGTCTAAAATCTCCCTATCCAATTAGATTTAGTTTTTAATAACCTTTTGTCCATCATGCTCTTAAAGGTCATTATCTTAATGTATAAGAACTAAGATGAATTACATTTCCTTAGTGAGTTCTATTTTGAATCAAAATTCGAGGTATGATGAAAAATCTCATTATATGTGGGTAACTTGCATCAATGATTAGGATTTTGAAAAGAAAAGTTGAAAATTTGCACTTAGGACCTTAAACTTGTTTTATTTACAAAATTGGGATGTTACAATTCAACCCACCTTAGAAAAATTTCGTCGTCAAAATTTCCAAGTATTACCCACTTTAGGGTTCCATTTAGTATGTGCATGTTAATTCTCTAATATCATCATATAGTATCATTAGCATACTTCAGACATGACTTACTCATAGTTAACATAATTTCATGAGAACTTGATTAACTTGACATAATTTCATAATAAGATGGATGTTTACTTGAGTTGATATAGTCACTCTCCCGATTGCACCCACAGTGCTGATAAGGTCGGTTAAGGCTCACATTAGGTCAGTTTAGGCTCACATAATGCTCCCACAGATCTCATAAGGCCACTCAAGGCTCACATAAGGCCGGTTAAGGCTCACATAATGTCGGTTAAGGCTCACGCAATGCTCCCACATAGCTCATAAGGCCAATTAAGGCTCACATAAGGTCAGTTAAGGCTCACATAATGCTCCCACAGAGTTCATAAGGCCAATTAAGACTCTCATAACATGATGGAGAGGAAAATTAGCAACATAACATGATTTCTTATACTTAAACATGATTTTCATAATTTCATAATTCTTAAGCATGGTATAATACATGATGTTCAACTTGAGCACATAATCATAAAATAGTAGAGAACATTGTTTAGTAGCATGTGCATGATTTTTTTTCTTTTTTGTATCCATGTCAAATTGTCTACCCTTTGTATGCATGCTTGGTCTTATTATATTGCTAATTAGTTTTATATGACTATATGTCTCAAACTTTAATGTCAACTCTTGCATTATTTGTTGTCTTTGAATACATGTCGAACGATCATATATTTATATGTGACATGCCTTATCACACTTATCTTAACACCTCTCTAGTGCACATGCCCCATACCACGTGCATTCAAAAGGGAGACACAAGTATGATATTATGCACATAAATTTTTCTCTACAAAACCCCATGAGCTTGTGTCCCATACCACAAACACGTGGGAAGAAGAGAGAGCATGCTATGTACAATTCTAGAGTTAACACAAAAGTCCAAAACATCTAGTCACATAAACCTAACCCTTTTCTAACTTATGTCTTTTGACTAGACCTCTACTTTGGTTTCCCATATCTTTATCTTTATCTTATATACCTAGACTTTAGAACACAAGAATTGATTGATTGATTTTTTTTCATGGTGGCCATCTACTTATTTTCTCTAATACAATTATTGTAAAAGCCCCCTTTAATCTTACATTTATCAATAGAAGCAACTCCCATGTTGTCCCTAACATGGGGGAATTTAGCCCAAAGGGATGCCACAATAATAATAAACATTGCAAATAAAGTAAACAATCAACATGCATTAATATTGGACTTGATTTATACATTGTTTACCGTTGAGTTCTTGAATTGAAACTAACTAAGATGTACATGATTAGACATTATTGAAGACATACATGATATTATCTAAACTCACTAGGATCTCCTATTGTGAATGGTGCCCCACCATATATGTCTTTTGGAAACTTCAACCTATTCCTTAACTTGATCTTCATATAATTTGTCCATGAAGTTGCCATATAACTGCGGGCATCATGCCCCCAGCCATGCATGCAATAAAAAAAATGTTATATTAAGCAGCATTGACTATTGTTATAATAACATAATAACTTGACAATAAGTTAGAACATGACTAATTGAAAAGTAGATTTCGATTCACAAAACTTAATCTCAATCATTGATTATAGTGTCCTTGACACTTACGCACCAATGGTGACATAATTAACTTTACTTGGATTTCCCATAAACATGACATAAACTTTGAAATAAAACTTGAGAGCGTAAGAATCACATGATAGCATTGATGCAAGAAATATTCAAATTGAAGTACATGGCTCTAATATAGTTTAACTTGAGTATCATAGTAATCATAAGGCAATGAAAACCAGTACTAAATAATCAAAGTGCATGGATGCACTTACCTCTCTCTAAGATAATATTTTAGTTGTTCTCCTTAGTTTGATCAAATCCTATCATGTTCTTCAGGTTAAGAAACCCTAATTATCATGTTCAACCCAATAACATCCATTAACAGTAATCTTAGTTTCTATGATTTAATGGTTCTTTAAACCCTAAATATAGTAAGTTTGATGATTTGTTAAAACCAAAATGAAACAGGGCCTGAAACCTAGTCCATCATCTAGATCTCAAAAAATTGAAAAAAATCATATAAGGATCAATCTTGTCTGATCTACCATTTGAAAGATATAAATTTCCATGCATTGGCCAAAAAAAAACTCAAGAAAATCAATTAATTACATTAAGGGAAAATAATCTGAATCGCGTTCCCTTGCTTACATGGACCAATGGCTCGATGCCATATGTGTTGGGTTTTAGGGGAGGTAGAGAAGGTAGCGGAAACAAAAATTTTCTTCTCCCAAACACGGAACGAAGGAATTGCATCAACGTCTATACAGTAGGAAGGATGGTTTGTAGAGACATACCTTGTCCCGAGGCTTTCTCGGCGACATTACCTCGCAGCTTGTGTGGTCTTCACCTCTGGTCTTGGATGGTGTCTGTGCAGCTCCTGGTCTCACTGGGACTGTCAGAATTGACAGTTGTCCTCTGAGCGGCAGAAGTCTCCCGCCTCTGAAGTAGTCCACACGGACCACTTGGAACTCCAATCTCCTTGTCCTACAAGGAATCAGAAGGAGTCTCACCCTCCTATCGGCGTACTAGCCACCAACGCACTCTCCTACAACCAGTCGCTTTTCTGCAGTTGTCTTTCCCTTGATGTGCCTCCCTTATCGGGTAGCACTTGCTCGGGCTCTCTCGGTTACCACAACCAGAGAGAATGACAACTTTGCAGAGCAACTGGTGTTCTGAGTTTTTGTACGTGAGAAGCCCCCAATACCCCTATATATAGGAGGGTCATGGGGCAGGGTTCTCTACCTCGGGCAATGCGTGATTAAAGTAGGAGTAGAAGGGTTCAAGATTTTCCACAAAACAACCAACTGTGCCACATGAACCGATCGTTTCAAGCATGAAACAGACAGTTGGGGACCTGAGCCGATCAGTTCACAACTAAACCGGTCAGTTGGGACACCTGAGTCGATCGATTCATGGTCCTGGTCCAACTCAAATTGACTTTCATATTTGTTTCCAACTAATCAAATATTAATCCTTGTCTAAATCGAATTTGTACAAGTGAAACAAATTGTATTTGCAAAATAGTCTTCTGACTTTCCAAACAATCTCGGTTGGTCCATGAATCGTCCGGTTCAACAATTGAGCCGATCGGTTCTTTGACACATGAGACAATGGACTCACTACTTGAGCCGACCGGTTCAACAACCTGAGCTGATCGGTTCATCCCTATTAGCTGTTCGGTTGGGGCAGCAGACTGTGCAAATCAGTCAATTGCAGTTTCAATCAATCTGATACTCTAATCAATCAGTCCAACACCTTGAACACTATGATACTGAGCTATCAATTAATTGAGTGTTTAATTGAACTACTAAACTCCTTTAGTAATCAATCTAAACATCAATTGTGGATAAACTCCTCTTCCAGGTTAAATCCTATGTGTGTGACCCTACAAGTCCATTTCCACATTGGCAGTGAAAGTCCATAACACTTATGACTTCACAAGCAAAGAGAGGTGCCTAGTCACACATCTATGCTACAAAAGTGAAAAGGAAAGTTGGAGAACAACGTTCAATCCTACAATCTGTGAATGGTGTTCTAGTGAATGTATAATTCCTTTATCACTGGTATTCCGAATGAACTCGAGGCATGGAACATTCGTCCTGTCAACATTCATTCACTTTCTTGATCTCAGAGTAGATTGGAGGAGATATGTATGACATCAATATCATATAATGATTCACACATGCATGCACACCTATCTCAATCCTACTCATTAAGTGGCCATGGATATCAAACTCCCTCAGGAGGGACAAATCCCATATCTCTCACTCACCCCTCAAAAGCCCCATGTATCAAAGCCACCTAATCATCACCTTTGTAACAACCCATGTTTCAGGACTGCATTTCATGATGTCAAAGTGTACCCAATGACATGTGTTGAGTTTAGTGATTTTAGGTCAAAGAATCACACTCACCACCATCACTGTGAGAATTGACTGTGACTACCATGTCACGATTCCATGTGTCAAACTCATGGTAGGTCTATCTGGTATACTTGTTCTCTAACAAGTACCTATGTGTTTGGTTTGATATCTCCATATCATGACCAATGAGATTCTGTCATCAACCAACACCACAATCTAGTCTTGTGTGTCATTGTTGTCTATCTACCTTGCACAATGACATCCGACTAGGGACATAATAAGAATGTACAAACTCTTAACATCTGTATGACCTCATCGTTCAAGTCCTCAACCTGAAAGCATACGTCATTGAGTATTGTCATTCTCTAGACATTCAATATGTTCTATCATTATCTCATATGACTGAACTAGAAAGAATTGGAAGCTTGCCTTTGAGGTTTATCAAATTAATCTTAATGTATCCCACCAATCATCCCATGATTGGCTCTTAGGACATGCATACCAATAGACTCCCACTTGCACTATGAGCCAATCACCCTTGAATCATATTCTTAGTGATGTCAAACATGTCCCACATGTTACTATACTCTAGTGCTAACATAGTGAGTTATGGCGACACCTTGCCAAAGTCGGTATTAACTGCATGTCTCTCATCTCTTCATTTTACGTCACACATTTGAGATGGAGTTGCCGTAATATGCAATCTAGTATTCCTTTTCAAACCTTTAGCCACATTTCATGACCAAGTGCTCCTAACTTGTCATCAATGAACAAAATAACTATAGGTTCATCTCTATGAACTCGTAGATCCATATAGTATCCATTGTTGTTCTCTAACACATAGATACTCAGCATTTCCTTTTAAAACAGCTTTATTGGAACATTTCCATTTATCAACAAACATTCACTTTTATATATCCCATATATATTTTGTGATTAATTTTCTATCCTTTTCGCAGGTTCGCATCAGTGTAACTCTTTACAGTGAACCCTTCCTTATTTCCATAGAACTAATACTTCTCAAGTACTTATCAAGTTCTCATGGTATTCCAGTAACCCTTATTGGAACGAGACATACATCCCCTCATCATGTCCCACATACGAGTCATCAGGATGAGCATATGATATTGTCATGTCCTACATACAAGATGATGAATGCATTTTATTGTTTCTATGTCCTATACATACAAGATAATGGGATGATTACATACATGATAGATCCATATCTATTCTTAGTGTTCCTATTCTTCATAAGAATTGGACACTTGGCCTTGGGATACTAACTCCATGCAACATGGGCAAGTTTTCTCCCACTGAATATGTGCACATTGAACCCTTCAGTATAGATTGCCAATGTATGCTTTCCTTCTTCAGGTCAAGAGTTTTTTTCGAGAACTATCTCTATATATCTCTATTCCTATCACATAGGAAACGTCTCTATCTTCCTAAAGATAAATTCCACTTTGGATTTCCATTCTAGAACATTTCCATTCCTCATCAACATGTGGAATGAAAATACACTCCCACTAAATCACAAATCCCTTCTTTTTCTTTGACATATCAGTCAAACCCTTTGACTATACCATCAAAGTAAAAATCACAATTCTGAGTTGCTTATACTTAATCAATCACATTGATTAGTCCATTGTAACTTATAGAATTCATTTTCATTAACCGATTCATAAACCTTATAGGATGTGTCACATACACATTCTTGTTTTATTCCTCATAGGAATGCGGTTTTAGTATTTGTATGCCAAATATTTTAGTCATTAAGTTGCAATCAACAAGCATCATCCTTCTTAAAATGTTATCCATGTGTCTTAACGCTTAAGACTCATTCGCACTTATGGATTTCATCCCAATGAGTGCTACCATTAAGGTCATACCTTATGGTACACATGGAAGTCATTTAGGATGTAATGGTCATAAACCATAACTCAAAATCCAGTTCCTCATATTTATCTAGATAGTTGACTCATCACATGACCAACTCATCACATAGATAATCAAGGTGTATCTGTCAAGGATATAAGAACTCATAATTTCTTGTGATTATTAATGTCCTTTATTAGTGTAGGGTATTCTTTATTTAAGAAGAAATTAGTTATTTGATAATCATCCTCTAACTCCTTAGAGTATGACTCCTTTTGATTTAGACATCACCATGCCTTAATCATGAGCTTATACTATCATAAGGATCTCAAACATTTGGTTCAAGTATTTCATTCATTGATCTCATCAAGAATTAACACTTTACCAAAT
The DNA here is from genome assembly GCA_963693085.1 of Alisma plantago-aquatica. Taxonomy (NCBI): domain Eukaryota; kingdom Viridiplantae; phylum Streptophyta; class Magnoliopsida; order Alismatales; family Alismataceae; genus Alisma; species Alisma plantago-aquatica. The sequence goes on along the minus strand of OY856412.1, from coordinate 204,545,058 downwards.
TTGTACTTCATCTATGATATTGAACACTTCAAGATATTCATATTGATATTTCTCTAAATACCATTTGAAGTACTAGCATTAAGTCCAATAGGTATGTAAATACATAACATGTATTATACCTAATAGGATAATCAATCTCCCACTACTACTAGTGAAGATTGATTAATCATGTCTAAGAGATTCATGTCTCTTACTGGTTCTCTTACCAAAAGAGTCTAGATTTATCCATCATATGGAAACTAGAAATGAATTTCTCATGAATTATGCTAATTTGATTGTTTAAGTTATCAATAACTTTTAGGTATCATTTTATCTTATGCATACCAAGTACCAAAAGATAAACAAGGCATTGCCATAAAGATCATATCTTTTGAAATTGAAACATCAACTTTATTAATTGCTATCATTGTCATACAATATGCAAAAATAATGTGTTTCTATTCATTGGCAAATATGAAATAGCAATTCATAACTCTATTACATGCCTTCAAGGATGAAAATAAACTAAAGTACTCCTATCTATGGCGGCAACATTTGCCCCATGTATTGGGTGCTTTACACTTTATATCTAGGTATCATATACCTTAAAAGTGTTATAAGTTTATTTCATGACACCTTCAAGTGGAGACGTCTTTCGCCTCCTTCTTCTTTAGTTCTTCTAGATAGAGTGGACAATTCCTTTTCCAATGTCCTGGTTTTTGACAATGGTGGCAATTGCCTCTCTTGGTCACGCCTCCCTTGGCCTTGAGAGTTGAAGACGACTTGGGTTGGTGGATAGCATTAGAACCTTTCTTAGCCTTGCCCTTGCCCTTGCACTTGGACTTGCTTTTCTTGTTGTTGATCATCATCACAGACTTAGGCTTGTCCTTCTTCATATGTGCCTCGGTTGTCCTCAACATGCCCAACAACTCTGTCAACGGCTTGTCAAAGTTGTTCATGGTGTAGTTCATCACAAACCGACTGTAGGATTTTGGCAACGATTGCAGTATCACGTCAGTAGCCAACTCTTGGCTCAGGGGAAATCCAAGTCTTGTCAGGTTCTCTACATACCCAATCATTTTGAGCATGTGAGGACCAATTGGATCTCCTTCTGTCATGACACACTTGAATAGCGCCCTGGAGACATCATATCTCTCTTGTCATGCTTGATCTTCATACATGTTCTTGAGATGCTGAATCATCTCAATGACACCCATGTTCTCATGTTATCTCTGCAACTTGTGATTCATGGAGCACAACATCAAGCACTTTGCATCAATGGCATCTTCAGAATGCTTCTTATAAGCATCCCTTTCTGCCTTTGGTGCGGTAGGAGCAGGTTCCTCTAGAGCTGGAGTATCCAGGACATAGAGCTTCCACTCTTGAGTGAGAACAATTCTCAATGTCCTAAACCAGTCGTGGAAGTTAGTCCCATTCAGCTTGTCCTTCTCAAGGACTGATCGCAACGAAAAGTGATTGTTGTTTGTTGTCATTTGTACTACAAAAGGAAATATATGCAATTTTAGTCCAAAACTCAATTTTGACTTATTTGATTGATTTGAAAGGTTGACGATATAATTAGGACTTTAATTAATTATCGTCCCACTATTTTGATTCAAATTGATAGCCCTCACCATCAATTTGGAAGATTGCAATGTATAATCTTCTATTGGGTCAAGATCCATATTTCATCAAGTCATGAGTCAGCTTTGGCTGATCGCACATAATCTTGACTATTTAGGTAGGCCATCATGCCAATTGCATCATATGCAACTCTTGATTAATGAACATGCGCAACACATTGCCATGAATGTTCCTTGCCTCTGGGCTTAGACACTCTAAGAATCACCAGTTAAGTCTAACCCAAAAGCCGACACAGTAAACATGCACCCTGCTTTGGCAGAACCTACGTGTTTATCCTTCACACTTATAAGAGATAGAGGGCGCAGCACGCTTTGGCGTAACCTACGCTTGGTCGATCAAGTTTTTCATGTGTGCCGCTAATGGAATATGTGAAAGACTTAATATTTAGATGAGGGATTTGGTTTTTATAGGTACATATACATATCCAATCACCACAATATATAGTATGTATCATATACATGCTATATCCCATAGAAAACATGTGAAACGACAAAAGTGATGATTATGACCATCCTAATGTGATTCCTCAAGCCAAGAAGAATCATGGTCATCTAGGTCTACATCACATGTAACATGTCCATGATGAAGTGTCATAGCCATCCGAGTTGATCAACTCATCACATGAATAACTTGCTCTCCCTGGTCAGTTGTCTAGGTGCCACCAGCCGATCGGTTGGCTCCTCCAATCGATCAGTTCGCCTGGTCCACATGCATCTCCTCAGGTCGCCACCCGCTAATCTTGCTTCTCGAGCCAATTGTCTGGATTGCCAACCGATCGGTTCACGACTTGAACCGATCGTCTCAGTCATCATCAGGATGTCTGCCGTTTATTGACATAACAGGAAATAAAAGATCTATCCTATTTTACATTTGTATTGAGAAACCTCGAGTTACATTCGGGGGGAGAAAAGGTAGGAAAGAAATCTCGAGTTATCTCGAGTTACATCAGGAATAAGAGATAGGGAATTGGTGCGCAGACCAAGATGCAAGCAACCACATACAACCAAGAACATATACATAGGGTTTATTGGCCATAACCACACTATACATCCACCACAAAACTCGTTTAAGGGTGACGCATATCGAGTGCATTCATATTACATATCATATATGTATTTTGGGATTTGTGGATTTAAGATTGGACATGCACAAAGCCAATTTTATTCACATCGTATGCAACAAATAAAGGAGAAAAACCAAAATCAATCACATCGATAATCCTAAAGTATAGAGAAGTTGATGTGGCTCTGATACCACTGTTGGGTTTTAGGGGAGGCAGAGAAGGCAGCAGAAACAAAAATTTTCTTCTCCCAAACTCAACGAAGGAATTGCGTCAACATCTATACGATAGGAAGGATGGTTTGTAGAGATATACCTTGTCCCGAGGCTTTCTCAGTGACGTTACCTTACGGCTTGTGTGGTCTTCACCTCTGGTCTTGGACAGTGTCTGTGCAGCTCCTGGTCTCACCGGGACTGTCAGGATTGACAGTTGTCCTCCGAGCGGTAGAAGTCTCCCGACTCTGAAGTAGTCCACACGGACCACCTAGAACTCTGATCTCCATGTCCCACAAGGAATCAGAAGGAGTCACACCCTCTTGTCGGTGCACTAGCCACCAACACACTCTCCTGCAACCAGTCTCTTTTCTACAGTTGTCTTTCCCTTATTGTGCCTCCCTTATCAGGTAGTACTTGCCCGGGCTCTCTTGGTTACCAAAACTAGAGAGAATGACAACTTTGCAGAGCAATTGGTGTTATGAGTTGTTGTACCTGAGAAACACCCAATACCCCTATATATATAGGAGGGCCATGCGACAGGGTTCTCTACCCCGGGCAATGCAGGATTAAAGCAGGAGTAGAAGGGTTCGAGATTTTCCACAAAACAACCAACTACGCCACCTGATCCGATTGTTTCAAGCATGAAACAGTCAGTTGGGGACCTGAGTCGATCGGTTCACAATTGAACCGGTCGGTTGGGACACCTGAGCCGATCAGTTCGAGGTCCTGGTCCAACTCAAATTGACTTTCATATCTGTTTCCAACTAATCAAATATTAATCATTGTCCAAATTGAATTTGTATAAGTGAAACAAATTGTATTTGCAAAATAGTCTTCTAACTTTACAAACGATCTTGGTTGGTCCACGAATTGACCAAATCAACAATTGAGCCGATTGTTTGTTTGACGCATGAGCCGATCAACTCACTACTTGAGTTGACCAGTTCAACAACCTAAGTCGATCGGTTCATCCCTATGAGCCGATCGGTTGGGGCAGCAGACTGTGCAAATCAGTCAATTGCAGTTTCAATCAATCTGATACTCTAATCAATCGGTCCAACACCTTGAACACTATTATACTGAGTTGTTAATTGATTGAGTGTTTAATTGAACTACTAAACTCATTTAGTAATCAATATAAACATCATTTGTGGATAAACTCCTCTTTCAGGTTAATTCCTATGTGTGTGACCTTGCAGGTCCATTCTCACGTTGGTAGTGAAAGTCCATAACACTTATGACTTCACAATAAAAGAGTGGTGCCTAGTCACACATCAGTGCTACCCAAGTGAAAAGGAAAGTTGGAGAACAACTTTCAATCCTACAATCCGTGAATGGTGTTCTAATGAATGTATAATTCCTTCATCACTGATATCCCGAATGAACTCGAGGCATGGAAAACTCATCCTGTCAACGTTCATTCACTTTCTTGATCTCAGAGTAGATTGGAGGAGATATGTATGACATTAATATCACATATTGATTCACACATGCATGCACGCCTATCTCAATCCTACTCATCATGTGGCCATGGATATCAAAATCCCTCAGGAGGGACAAATCCCATATCTGTCACTCACCCCTCAAAAGCCCCATGTGTCAAATCCACCTAATCATCACCTTTATAACAACCCATGTTTCAGGACTGCGTTTCATAATGTCAAAGTGTACCCAATGACATATGTTGAGTGTAGTGATTTCAGGTCAAAGAATCACACTCACCACCATCACTGTGAGAACTGACTGTGACTACCATGTCACGGTTCCATGTGTCAAACTCATGGTGGGTCTATCTGGTATACTTGTTCTCTAACAAGTACCTATGTGTTTGGTTTGATATCTCCATATCATGATCAATGAGATTCTGTCATTAACCAACACCACAATATAGTCTTGTGTGTCATTTTTGTCTATCTACCTTCCACAATGACATCCGACTAGGGACATAATAAGAATGTACAAACTCTTAGCATCCGTATGACCTCATCGTTCAGGTCCTCAACCTGAAAGCATACGTCATTGAGTACTGTCATTCTCTAGACATTCAATATGTTCTATCATTATCTCATATGACTGAACCAGAAAGAATTGGAAGCTTGCCTTTGAGGTTTATCAAATCAATCTTAAAGTATCCCACCAATCATCCCATGATTGGCTCTCAAGGCATGCATACCAATAGGATGGACAAATGGTCCACTTGTTGAGATTGCTAAACAAATGTTATGGATGATAATGCCCATGACCAAGCATTACCAAAATAAAAAAAAGCAAAGGGCAGCAGTGTAACATCTCCCTCTCCGATCTTTGATCAAACTGTGAGAATCATATGCTCGACGGTAGTAGTCCCAAAAGACGGTGATCCCCACCCCTAAAATCAGGTAACCAGAGATCTTCTTGGTCAAAGTCATTAGTAAATGAGTTCCTTGAGTTCTTGTGGTCTCAGGAATCCTTTACTCTAGGTCTATTGTGCCCATACCAACAAGTTGATGCTTCTGCCATTACCGGTTAAGAAATCAGACTTTGAAAGTCCAAACAAGCCAACCAGGAGCAAAACTAATAGTTGGGACAAGCTTGAGCATCCCTTACGACGATAGTAAAGAAGAAAATCATAGAAAAGGCGGCCCAAAAACCTCATATGACCAAGTTGTGGTCAGAACAGGATGAAGATTCTAAAAGGGGGTAAAATAGAACTCACCCTGAGGGGAAGAATCAAACCAATAGGAAACCTTCTTTGTTGATCCTTGAATGAAGATGAGGCATTCGAAGGTGTCTCGATGGTACCAAAAATGTAGAAGTGTTAATCTCCTCGATTGAGATAGGTGGAGTAGGGTGGTTATGAGTGGCGGTGATTTAGGGCAAGAGGTGGCAGAACATGATGCATCAGTCTCTAATGGTCATTTCCTGGGAGTTTATTTATAGGTTCAAGGCTCATAGGGGTGACAGAACCTCGTGAGGGTGGAAACAGGGGAAGGTAGCAAATGGCTCTGAGAGTCCAGAATCTCTAGGGCTCAAAAGTCCAATAAACATGGGATCATTAGCTTCAGAAGAGAGAGAGTATGCTAATGGCAAGATCGTAGCTTTCTATGGATGGGTGGAGAGGGAGATAGAGATCGGATAGTAACGATCTACTATAGAGTCCTAGATATGATGGACTCAGGTGAAGAAGGCAGCCCCTCAGTTAGCGGATGGATTGGCAACCTAGAGTTAGACCTGGATCGGGTCTGAGGGTCGCATGACAACTAAAAAAATCAAGGATCTTAGGTTAAATTAATGCATCAATCATATATTCGATCGATCATTAAATAAAACCATATTCTAAATTTAGTAATTTATTAGGAGGGTCACACAAAGTCAAAAAGACCTCCAAATTTAACCACAAGCTAATTAGGATGTCTAGAATCTCCCTATCTAATTAGATTTAGGTTTTAATAACTTTTTGTCCATAATTATCTTAAAGGTCATTATCATAATGTAAAAAATTAAGATAAATTATATTTCTTTAGTGAGTTCTATTTTGAATCAAAATTTGAGGTATGATGAAAATTCTCATTATATTTGGGTAACTTGCATCAATGATTAGAATTTTAAAAACAAAAGTTGAAAATATGCACTTGGGACCCTAAACTTGTTTTATTTACAAAATTTGGGATGTTACACTAACTAGTTTGTTTCATGTTTTCTTCTTCTCCGAATTTCTAGTATGATACCATGTTAAGTCTGGAATATAATATGGCTAATGAGATATTTTCTTATTTATAGGAGGTAGACTCCACTCCTATGTATAGGAAAGGAGGCAAGTACTAGGGAAGAAAACTTAGCCCTAATTGTAAGGAGCGGGACCCAAGAGGGGATACACTCCCTACTTTTATTTTGAATAATAACAAACAACCCAATACAACTATTTCCACAACATTTAAAAAGGAAGTAGTGCATAATATTTTCAAAAATAACATGGACATAAAATAAAAGAGTGTTTAAGTAGAGGAAAGGAAACTACATTTCTACAAGGCTTTCAAAGTGTCCATAATAAGTCCATGTAAAGTCTAAAAGACAATAAACCAAAAAGGAACTATTAACTCATCTAGCTAGGGTAGGAAGCAGTAAGCAACCTATATATCTTAGAAAAAGTATCCCTGTGATCTACCCTTGGGCAACCTGCTCCTCGATCCTTTGGTCCACAAACACCTACTCAACTAGTGGTTGCTCACCTGGGTGGTTTGGGAACAACCAAGAAAATAGAAAAAAAATGGTATGCATCAGTAAACACTAGTATATGTGCACAAATAAAGTATTTGGGCATTTAGGGACATGAAGTATAAAAGAGGGAGTTCCCTCATGTGGGGGGGTATATAAATCTAGGTAACATCAAGAGAAGTGAGTAACAAAATATTGAGGCATAAATTGGAGTTCTAACAGAGATACATCCTTTTACATTTCACAATTAATAAAGTAAAACAATTTGCATGCAATTTCAGTACAGACTAAATCTACCTATGTAGGGCCAAGACACCACTAGACCGTTGGTGTAAGAAAATAGGTGGAATAGGTGCACCTAGCGCAGAAATAGATGCACCCAAATATACATTATAAGGGTGAAAAAGGTGTACCACATACAGAAAAAGATGCATCCTAATGGTTATGCATAAGCATCTACAATAGATAACTAATCTAATACCATTCATGCATAATAGAGTGGCAAGATAGTTTTGGTTTAGTCATTATCACATTTTAAGAAATCTTTAGCACAATAAATGATAACATGGTAGGGGGTTTACAAACCCAATCAACAAAATGATACAATGTTCAATTGAGTCAAAAGAAAGTTTATATAAAAGAATGCCTCATTATTAGAAATATAGGCTCATAGTCTTTCAAAATCCTAAAATAATTGAGAGTTGCACATACCTCAAAACCAAACTTAGTTACTCCAACAATACTCCTAAGGTTCAGATTCAGGAAAATTCACTTCCTACAAATTATATACATGAAAATTAGGGTCATAATTAAATCATCTAAATCATTAACCCTTAAATTTCGCTTTATTGAAACCTTGTAATCAGGATCCAAAACTCGCACCAATAGATGGTTGGATTTTTATGACCCCAAAAGCATATGGGTTTGTATTTTTCTGATGGAGCACTAATTAGTTCTAATTTCTTCAAATTAAATCATTTTAAAACTTGATTATTAAAATATATGTTAATCGGTTTAATATAAAAATAAAGTTGGCAATGAACCTGACCACCAAACATGACTATACAGTCCCTGACTGGCACTGCCTCAGCCCCAAGTGAACACCCCATTGAATTCCAGGGATCAAGGCGGGCCAAGGGATCTAAGGTAGCATGGACATTGGTAGAAAAAACCTGGAGAATGCCTTCTCACTAGCAGGGAGTACTCCCACCGGATTTGTAATGCAGAGTGTTGTTTTGATCATAGATGAGTAGTTGTAGGAGGCATTAAAGAATAATGAAATTGTTGATGGACTCCCCAGACCACAGACCAAGATGAAGTAGGCTTCAAGGGCCATTAATAGAGAAAAGGTACTCCACTAAGAAGACGAACCTGGAGGGAGTACAAATGTGGAATTAACTAGCAACCACCATGGTAAAACCATCTTCTCCCAAAAGAGAGCTATATAGAGTTTACAATGTCTGACCTTCCCTTCTTACTCTTTCCAGTGAAGGACCAACATGAAGAACGGTGGTGGTTCTCATCAAAGTGGAAGACCAACACATGATACAATGGGAAAAGAATACATAGAAGTAGAGGAAGCACCTATGAAGGTATCATCACAAGCAATTTCTCAGTGGTGACTAGTGTATGACCCACAAAGGCTTGGTAACCAGAGAGTGCAATCAATCACACCAGACAAATTATTGATTCCCTAGTTCAAAATGATGCTTCCTGGTGGTGAAGGCATATTCAGGAATCGATCTAGATGGATGGAAGGGTGTTCATTTTAGAGTGACAGGGAGGCAAAGCTACAGAAGGTGGTGGCTGAGTAGGAGGCCTATGGCCACAAGGGAATTTTGCGCTCAAGGAACCAAATGTTGTGAGCTAGTGATCAAATGACTCACAACGAAGAAATAAAGAAAATGGACTTTGAATTGTATGAAATGGTAGTCGGCAGAGGGAGAAAGAATCGATGCTTCATCGGCCCAGTGTGAACAGATGCAAGCACAGGGTGATGAGATGAAGGTGATGGTGGCTCTACCATTGGATCATCCTTATGCGTCCTAGATTGGGTGGGTTAAGTCTGCATCATGTGATAAAGGAGCATATTCGACTTAGGGAAAAATACTCGGCCAAACAGCAATAATGCACATCAAGTGCATTTAATCAAGTAACCTTGGTAGAAATTGATGTATTTCTTCCTCCATTAAGTTGGAGGTGCAAGAAAATCTCAAATGAGTTGAAATTCCATATGGTGCCTAATCAGGATATGATAAACTCAATTATAGCATCAATTTTGCCTTTTGGGGTCCATTAGGGAGGATTTAATTATTTGAGTCTTAAGCATGATTAGTGTACAATTATCACCCCCATTATAATGTTCACAAACTCATAATTTGAAATACTCCTAATATTCTCTCTCAACTACATCTAGGAACTTTGTAGACTATCAACTTGGGTTATATCCCTCAATAAGAACATTTATTCTACAAACCCTTTGTTTTTCATTTATTTATTCAATCCTTTAACTATTTTAATGCAAGGGTTTAATATTTAGGATATAGTCCATAAGTCTAGAAAAATTACTATAATGGTCTGATTCTAGGAATAAGGATAATTATCACAAGTACAAAAAGGGAAAGAGAGAATAAGGAATTTACCTAAGGTTGGGTATGTTACAAAACACCACCCCTTAAAAAAGATTTTGTCCCCTAAATCTCAAGAAAAGAGAGAGTGTGAATCTGCATCATCTCATCACTGAGCTCCCAGGTAGTTTCTTCAAGCCCATGATACTTCCATAGGACCTTCACAAGTTCAATTTCCTTGCTTTTCAACTTCTTGACTCTAGAGTCCGAGATATTCACTAGAAACTCCTCATAAGACAGATCCTCTCGTAGCTCTAAAGGATTAATAGATAGAACATGGGAGGTGTCCTTCAAGTACTTCTTGAGGATAGATATGTGAAACACATTATGAATCTTTTCATATGAAAGAGGAACAACTAGGCTATATGCACACTCTCAAATATTATGTAAGATCTCAAATGGTCCCACATATCGAGGGCTCAACTTGCCTTTCACCTTTGACCTGGAAATAGATCAAATGGGATTAACTTTCAAAAACACATAATCCCCAACTAGGAAGTTCACATCAAACCTCTTGTTGTCATCATACATATTTTTTCCATCTAGTGCAGCCTTCATCCTTTTCTTCATAAATTGAATGTTATGAGTCACCATCTATATATCATCATTCTTCATCAGAGTATGCTCTCCCACATCATCCCCATGCAGTGGGGAGTAACAAGGTTGACCGTAGAGTACTTTGAATGGTGGCATACCAATGCTAACCTGATAACTATTAGTGTATGAAAACATGGCCAGCGAAAGATACCTATCCCAAGCACCTCTCAATCCATCACACAAGCTCGCAGCAAACCCTCCAGAATTTGAACTATCCATTCAGATTATATTTCAGTTTGTGGGTGATAAGTTGTACTGAAACGAAGGTCAGAACCCATCTCCACCTAAATATGTTTCCACAAACATGAGGTGAACTTCGGGTCACGATCAGAAACTATGACCTTTAGAACTCCATGCATGCAAACAATCCATCCCACATAATTGTGCCATGTCAAAAAGTTTGTACGTACTTTTGAAAGGGAAAAAGTGGGTAGACATGGTTAAGCAATCAATGACGACCCATACCTCATCATATCCATTTTTTTATTTTGGAAATTCGGTCATAAAATCCATATTGATCTTCTCCCACTTCCACTCTGGTATCTCAAGTGGGTGTAGAACATCACCTGGTTATTGATTCTCTATCTTGACTTGTTGACATGTCAAACATTTTGCAACAAAAGTGGTGAAGTAATGCTTCATATTCTTTCACTAGAAACCCCCTTTAAGGTCTATGTACATCTTTGTTATACTAGGATGGATTGTGTACTTTGACCCTTGGGATTCACTAAGAACTCTTTGCCTCAGATCTTAAACATCAAGAAACCACAATCTATGACAAAGGTGGATATCACATCCACTCCAATAGAGAATTCGAATTGTGGTTTCTCAGTTAGAGGCTTCATTTCATCCAACTCAAAACTAGCTAACCGGGTAGCAACCACTTCTAAAATCTAGGAAGGGGTAATAGATAAGATGGCCATGTGCAATTACAACTTCATAGTTTCATTAGAAACATTTAGAAATTTAGGTTTCTAGCGGGACAATTGATCCATGCTCCTCCATAAGAAACAACAAAGTGAAGCACCAATCGAGTCCTTCTTCCTGCTTAGGGTGTCAGCAATGACATTGGCTTTATTGGGGTGCTATGTGATGGTGAAGTCATAATATTTTAAGTACTCCGTCCATCTCCTTTTTCATAGGTTCAGATCCTTTTGCGTCATCGGGTACCACAAGCTTTTGTGATCAGAGAAAATATCAAATTGTACTCTATATAAGTAGTGTCTCTAGAACATCAAAGCATGTACTATGGTTGCCAACTCTATGTCATGAGTAGGTCAATTTCCTTCATTCAACTTCAACTGGCAAGATGTGTAGGCGATTACATGTCCTTCTAGTATAAGGTCACATCCCAACCCTTTTTCAGATGTATCATTATAGATAACATAGGGTTTACCCTTGACGGGTAGGGCTAGAATAGGTGCATAAGTCAAGCATCTCTATAGCTCCAGAAAACTCTTTTCACATTCTAGAGACCAAAAAAACTTCACATCGTTGTGTGTCAGCTTCATCATTGGAAGAGCCAATTCGGACAAATTTTGCATAAACCTTCGGTAGTAACCTACAAGGCCAAGAAAATTGCATATCACTGAGGGGTTCTTAGGGGATTGCCACATTGTCACTGCTTCAATCTTGATTGGATCAACAACAATGTGGCCAACAAAGATCACGTGGCCCAAAAACATAACTTCCTTCAGCCAGAACTTGCACTTAGAAAACTTTGCATACAACGAGTGCTTTTGTAGGGTTTGGATAACTATACATAAATGTTTACAATGTTAGTCCACTGACTCAAAGTATATAAGTACATCATCAATGAACACCACCACAAAGAAGTCCAGATAGGTATGGAACACCCAATTCATGAAGTCCAGGAAGGTGGCAGGCGCATTTGTCAAGCCAAAGGGCATGACCAAGAACTCATAATGCATGTAACATGAGCAAAAATATGTATTCAGAACGTCTTCATCCTTCACACACATCTGATAGTAGCCACTATGTAGATCCATCTTTGAGAAAATTGTCATTGACTTCAGCTGGTCAAACAAGTCATCGATGCATGAAAAAGGGTAGTGATTCTTCACTATCACTTGGTTTAGGATACAGTAGTCCACAATGAGTCATCCTTCTTCTACAATAACTGAACTAGATCACTCCATGCCAAGACACTAGAGTGTACAAATCCCTGGTCGAGGAGTTCATGTAGCTACTTCTTTAGGTCAACAAGTTTTATTAGTGCCATGTGATATGCTACCTTTGAGATAGGAGATGTGCCTAGTACGAGGTCGATAGAGAATTCAACCTCTCGATAAGGAGGAAGTCTAGGAAGCTCGTTAGGAAAGATGTTAGGAAAATCTCAAACTGCCTTGATCTCACTGAGATTTGGAGATGTTGAATTGAGAACAACAGATGCCAAGTAGGCCTTGCATCCATGCAAAATGAGATTTTTGGATTTAAGAGTTGAGATAATGAATTGTAGATACTCCTATGTTCTACCTTTAATATAGAAACACTCTCCATCAGGATGCAGCAAGTTGACTTTCCTCTCTCTATAGAACAAGGTTACATCATATTTGTTCAGCTATTACATCCCCAAGATGACATCAAAGGTTGTCATGTTGAGGAGGATGAAGTTTGTGATGAACATCTTACCCAAAATACAGAGGTCGACAAGAGGTAATGTAACGCCCGGGCCCACTGCCCAAGGCTCTAGTAGAGTTTCAGGAATGACGACTGGCCCCACATACCACCACTAGCCTTAACTGCGTGCTTTTTCCTCATGCACGTGCAAGCCGAGGTCAACTTCCCGACTGGTCACCCATCCTAGTACTACTCCAAGCTGAACACGCTTAACTATGGAGTTATTTAGTGATGGGCTCCCGGAAAAGGAGGTGCACCTTGGTGATATGGGTAGTCCAATCATTCCTTTTAAGATCATGTTATCCAAGGCCTCAAATCATGGGATGTTACAATCTCCCCCACTTAGACTCTTGACGTCCTCGTCAAGGCTCAACTATAAGGCCTCATAATCTCTTCCCCATTTCAGTGCAGACCCACAATGGCCCATGAACACCCAGCTCCCGTCCATGGTTACCAGCGCAAGGGCGGCTCCATCTCGTCTCTACGGATAGCCCTTTCCAACTTGCCTGGACCGCACGGCTCAAGACTGGCATGCCATGCCCATGTGGGCCCCACCTACTGGAGGGTAATTGGCTCTGATACCATTTGTAATGCCCGGGCCCACTGCCCAAGGCTCTAGTAGAGTTTCAGGAATGACGACTGGCCCCACAGACCACTACTAGCCTTAACTGCGTGCTTTGTCCTCATGCACGTGCAAGCCGAGGTCAACTTCCCGACTGGTCACCCATCCTAGTACTACTCCAAGTTGAGCATGCTTAACTATGGAGTTCTTTAGTGATGGGCTCCCGGAAAAGGAGGTGCACCTTGGTGATATGGGTAGTCCAATCATTCCTTTTAAGATCATGTTATCCAAGGCCTCAAATCCTGGGATGTTACAGGTAATTTAAGGTAAGAAGAGCAAGCCCTATCACTAGGGGTTTGTACATCCATAATATGGTCCATGTATTTAGGTTTTAACTCTTGCATAGTCACAATCTTGGATGCTTTAAAAATATTCAACGAACTAGAATCAAACATGGCTTCAACAGACGACGAAAGTAAATGCACAATACTTTCAATCACTTTATTGGCTCCTTCACATCAATGTCTAAGACGCGTCAAGCGTGTCTCTAAATAGGCGGATGTCTCCCTTGCTGGTTGTTGTTGTTGTTATTATTGTAGTTCCTCGGGGGTTGGTTCTGACATTGTTGTGGTTGTTGCTGCTGAGCAGATGGTTGTGCCGGCAAGGGTGATGTTATAGATGAGGGCATTGGGGCCTGATGTGCCAGGCTTGACCACACTAATAGTAGGTCACATGTCTACCATCTCTTAATATTTCATGATTTTTTAGATAGCACTTTCCAGGAGGGTGGTGGCATATACATTCCCTACACTTTTCACATTGATAGTCATAACCAGAATTCTTCCTTTTGTTGTTTTTGTTGTTTTGTGAGGAACTCTGAAAAATAAGGTAAGTCTCTACTACTAGTGCTTTGCCTGCCATTTCTTGAAATGTGAGTGGGAGTTGTGGAACCAATGCACATCTGATGTGATAGTTCAGATCTTCTAGAAAGAGAGTAGCTTGGCGATTCTTCTATAGACTAGTAGCATAATGTTTCAGAAGAAGGAACTTCTGAACATAGGCTGAGAAGCTCATTGACCCTTGCTTCAGGTTTTAGAACTTTTCCTCCTTCCTGAGTGTAGTAGAGCACATATACTTCTCATGGAATAAGAAAATGCTCCCAAGTCATAACAGGTGTATCATGGGTGTGAGTGACTCCATCCCACCACGCACGAGCTGGCCCATCTAGAACATAAGAGGCAAAGCAGACCTTATGATGGGGAGGGCATGCCATTCCCTCAAAAGTATGCTCAATGGCTAAGACCCAGTCAACAGCCTTATCCACCATCTCAATGTCCCCTCTCCTTTGAAGTATGGCGGTTGCATCTTGATAAATTCTATCAGGAAGTACTCCTTTTTCTCAACCCTAGAATTAGTGTTGGTTGGACCCATCAGCTTGGATGAAATAAGCTGACGTAGAAAGGCCAACTCCTACTCAGTTGTGAGATGGGGTGGAGGAGGAGTTGATGTAATATGTGGCACGGGGATGACAGGTTGTTCTCCTGAATTGCCTTGCATGTAGGGAGTAAACAACCGTAGGTCCAACAAAGGTGTCCCAAACTACGGCTGAATTGGGGTGTTGAACCCAGTTGGGTTATCCTGGGATTGGAAGGGATCCCCATTCCCAAAGGGGTTGTTCCTCCTAAAAATTTAGGGAAAACAAGGGTAAGAGCCTAATAGTATATCATTGTGATGACTAGTTTGTCGATTGCTTCTACCCTCTTATACCATGTTGTAAGGAGTGGGACCCAAGAAGGGATCCACTCCCTACTTTTATTTGGAATGATAATAAACAACTCAATCCAACTATTTTGACAACATTTAAAAAGTAAGTATTGCATAATATTTTCCAAAATAACATGGACATCAAATAAAAGAGTGTTTAAGTAGTGGAAAGGAAACTACATTATTACAAGGCTTTAAAAGAGTCCATAATAAGTCCATATAAAGTCTAAAAGACAATAAACCAAAAAGGAACTATTGTCTCACTAGCTAGGGTAGGAAGTAGTAAGCAACCTAGACATCTTAGAAAAGGTATCCCTATGATCTACTCATGAGCATCCTGCTCCTCAAGCCCTTGGTCCACAAACACCTACTCAACTAGTGGCTACTCACCAAGGTGGTTTGGGAAGAACCAAGAAAATAGATAGGAAAATGGTATGCATCTGTAAACACTGATATATGTGCACAAAATAAAGTATTTGAGAAATTAGGGACATGAAGTATAAAAGAGGGAGTTCCCTTAACAGGGGGGATATATGTACCTAGGTAAGATCAAGAGACATGTTTAATAAAAGAATGAGGCATAAATTAGAGTGTCAATAGAGATAAATGACTGATGGCCATGTCCCTTAGTCATGATATTGGATATAGCTCAGATACATGGGTACTAGTTAAAGAACAAGTTATATAGATAGACCCACCTTAAGAATTACACATGAAAGTCATGTAATGATATGTCAGATCCATATATCAATGTGACAATGGTGATTGTGATCCTAAGAACTAAAGTTACTACAATAATTACATGTTGCTCCATCTACTTTGACCACTAGCCCAATGTGCTCTAAATAAGGGTTGCCAAAAGGTATTGATTGGGAGCATTGTGACACATGTGGATTATTGTGAGTGGCGTAAATGGAATTTATCCCTCCATTGGAGTGATATTGCAGCCACTTGATAAGTGAGACTCTAGAAATGCATGGCCATGCTTATGTGAACCAATATATAATATGGAGATAATAATACCTTAAATAGTCTACTTCGGTTCAAGGAATAGATTGAGTGATAAGAGGATGACGAATCCATGCCTCAATTTTAATCTAGATACATGTTATGAAGGGATTATATGGTCAAGGTAACATATATCACTTTACAGGTTGAAGTTGTTCTCCAACTTAATCCTATTACTTAGGTGGGAATGATGGTTTCTAGACACGAGTATCTACTTTTGAGGTTTTTAACATCACTACCATCATAATTAAGAACCTACAAGGTCACACACATAAGGAAGCATAATGGAATCAAATTTCACAATCAAACATATAATTAGAATTGCTTTAATCATAAACAAGTTGACTTCTTGTCCAATATGGCGACGAGAATGTCATGTCAATCAATTGGAATGTCCTATCATTCAACTCAATTGGTTGGGTCAATGGATCAATTGATTGTCAATTGGTCGACTGACTTTCACTTTTGAAAGTGACCAGTCGATTGACTCACTAAGTGAGTCAGGAGATTTGAATCCAACAAAAAAGTGTCCATATTTGATTTGGAATCGAATTGGGAAACCAATTCAAATCTGGAATGGTGAGTCGGCCGATCACTTGGTCGGTGGGTCAATTTGTAGCCCATATTAGTCCCAATCCTAACTGATCGGACAATTGGGAGTCCCAATTAGCCATCTGGAATCACAGTCTGAGTTTCTATTTTTGAGACTGTTTTTTAGATTGCGATTAGGAAATGTTTTACAATTTAGAAACTCCAAGCCAATGACTCTCGTATAAACAGGAGGTTATTTTTGTTAGAGTTACATACACTTGACACAACTTGTGAGACAAGTTGGTCATGAATTTTCTCTATTGGTGAGAGAGATAGTTTCTCTAACAAAGGTTGCCCAATATATGAGAAGAAAGGGAGCTATGGGATGACTAGCACGTCGACAACTGCTAGTCCACTTCAATTTGTTGGCCAATATGGTGCATTACAACATACTTGAATCACAACATCTAGTTAAACTTTCAATCTTATTAGGGACATTTTTAGTGATTATAGTAATAAATATTTTTCCCTGAATCAAATGAACTAAGACTATTTGGAATCGAGAAATTTAATATTTTAACAAAATCCATTTATAGAAAGTTTTAATAACTTGATTAATTAAGAGTCTTGTGGATTTAATTACATCTCATCATCAAGGATCGAGTCTAAATCTTGCTCCCACACTCTAAAATATTCCAATATAATCAAGAAAGTAAGTATATTATCAATAATAAATTTCCTAAATTTATTAATAGGGAAAAAGTAAACACATTATATGAGTACTTGTCATCTAAATGAAGAAATAAAATATTATATGCTCTCAAAAGAAGAAATTGACTCTAAAATTGAATTCTCCACATCTTCATTAGCATGTGCACCAAATTTCAGATTTTTGAACCTTGTTTGACAACCATTTAATTGATGTGTTTTACACCAAAATTACTCACATTAGCATCCTTACATGAATCCTTTTACCCTATGTTTGTAGGAAATAATTAGCATCTTCCTCACATTTGACATGTTCACGTGACTCCCCTAACTCACATAATGTTCTCCTCTTCCTTCCCTACCTCTTCCTCTCCCCCTCCACTTGTCCCTCTCCACTCTATGATAACCCTATCTTCCATGTTTCCTTTCTCCCTTACAAAAACAACCTTGATTCCAAACACATGCAATTCTTTCTAGAAGAGAGAGTTGGGGCACCAATGCCTCTGCTTGATGACTTCTTAGGCATCTCCATATATGATTCATCAATAATTCCCCCCTTTCTTCTCTTCTTCACCTTGTTCTCCATCCTCTCTTGTTCCCACTCGAATCCTAGTTGCCACCTACAACTTCTTTGACGAGCAGAGTTACTGAGCTTGACCAAGAGAAGCTCATCTCACCTATTCTTGGTCCACCACTACCGTCTACATGAGGCCACTATCTTCTTTTCTAGTCTCTTTGTCTAGATCATCACTGCTCCCTTGCATCAACGTCCTCCATTTTTTCTTCTTCCATGTTCATCTGCACCATCCTCACCTTCTTCTTCCAAGATCCTGTAACACATGAAGCTACCCTCAACTATTATTTATGTGGTACTAGAAACTCCAATCCTTTATGACACCACCATCAAACCCATCTTCCTTCTTCAATCCACAACCCCTTTCAACCCTCATAGTGTACAAGATAGATAGGAGAAGGTACACCTACAAATCGTTCATGGCATCACGATATTCACAGAAGTTCCAACAAACTTTAACATGTCATTTTATTCTCTTCTAACAACTTTAGACCTCTTTCAGGCCTTGAAGTTGTTTCCCTAACCATTTGCTATCTTGTGTAGTCCTCTTCCATCTACTAATGAACTGGCCTTGAATATGAGCTTACCAAAAAGAATAAGAAACAAGTCATGAATCCTAGATGAAAATGTCAACATGATAATCTCTGGCCTTGTATAAGGAACCCAACTTCATGAATAGATCCTTAATGGATACTGGAAAACTAGGAAATTTGATCACATGGGATCAACACCTTTCTAGAACATGCAAACTGATCCGCTATCGAAAGATCAAAGACTGACCCTGATATTCAATAGATCAGTAACTTATGAGGTATTTTAGCTGATAAAACTCATTTATATGATATCAAAGTTGTACATTATACTATTAGGAATCTAACTTGAATATAAATTATATTAGTTAATTCATAAATTCCTAATTGTATCATGAAAACATAAGTATTTTATAACTTTAATAAATAGGAAGCATGAATTTATGTAACATGTTACCAAAATGTTAATTAGAATTTAGATAATAATCCAGGTGTTTAGAATATAATCACAAAATCTCTTGACGAGTTACCTTGATGCTAACTATATATATATATATATATATATATATATATATATATATATATATATATATATAACAGAGGTTAATATTAGTAAATTATATGTTAATATATCGAAATTTTAGAAGAATAATTCTCATGTTTGTTAATATGAACTTTAGATAATAAACAAAACATGGTCACCATGATAATGTGTTATCTAGTTGAAATATCACCCAAATGGTGGTCACATCTGTGTTAATAACCCTAGATGCACGACATGTTTAAGCATAATTCATGGTAACTAGAAATACAAATGGATCTTATAAGTACATTTTTACATAATAGTGACATAAATATAATCGAACCTACTTCACTAAACTTCAACTATATGATCTAGAAAGAGAATAAAAATTTCAAGACCCAAATTGAAAGAATACATATTATTACCTACACATGTATATAACCTTACCATAGTTTGACTTCTGTGTCTAAAGATGGATCTTAGAACTAAATTGAATACCTAATGGAACATACGTACACTTGATAATATTAAAAACCCAAATATGTCTTTAAGTGATCGTAACTAGGATAAGAAAAATATGTATAGCTATACTAGGAATATATGCACATGTTCATTTTGGTTTGACTAATACCCCTATTGTATTCCTAGGATGAAATCTTTACCTTATGGACCAGGCATATTGTTTGATTTCACCATTAATTATGAAGATGAGGTATGTGCAACTCCCAATTTATTGTGGACCCTTATGTGGTCATTAACTCATTTATATAAAATGAGGAAATTCTCTATATTTGTTATCCTTTTTATTCCTTTTGGAAATTCTTAATTTCCAAATTGTATATTTTATTCTATTAACATAGGGTCTATGATCCAACTCACCTTTATACTTGGAAATTAAAATATGACTGAACTATATGTCTGACTTCTCTTTATGCATGCTAGATGTTAGACTTGTTATCTAGAGTAGTGGTGCATGGGCACGACCATTTATGTAATAGGGCATGCATATTCTGCCTGGTGTGTGAGTTTCCACCCTTATTTCTTTTAGTCAATGTTCCAATAGTGTTATGGCCTTATTTTAGATATCTAGTCTATATCGTAAATGCATGCAACTATTTTTATTTTTGGTATTATATATATTTAATGGAAAGACGCTTTATGATGTTATTTTATTCTTCAAATGTCTCATTCTTATATTTATCATTTCTCAAATTCACTTAGGTGTTAATATCCCCCTCTTGAATGGGAGTCCCACACTTCTGTACATATTATAATTGAATTGTCCAAATCTTATTTATATGCATATGCTCATAAGTGTTCTGATGCATAGATTTTATTTCCTTTTGTTGGGTGTCATTCCCAAAACCTCCTAGTTGTAGGATTGTTAGATCACAATGACTTGGTACTTTCAAGAAGTGGACATGAGGATAGCTTGGAATGGTAGTGTTATTCTCTGCAACTGAACTCTTTTACTAGAATCCATTTTATTTCTAGTACTATCCTTTTTGGTGATGAACCATTGTATATTAAATGAGTTGTAACTTTGTAATAGTTTGGTTTCCTCTTCTTAATAACTATCATACTCTATGCTATATATACCATTTGAGGAAATAAATGAAATTCCTCCTTTCCTCCGTATTTGGAATAGGATGGTTTTATTCCTATATTTAGTGAAGAGTAGATCCCCTCTCAGGTCCCACTCTTCACAATATGTTATTAGAGACTAATTAGTTAGTGACTTGTCTATTCCAAGTTTTCCTATATTGTTTCATAATTAGGCAATTAGGTGACCCCTTAGAGGTTATTGTTACACCTATTTATTTGTAGTGGAGTATTAATTAGGGTTTCAATACCTATCTAAATTGGTTGTTACCCCTCCCCATACCATTTCAGTGATTGAGACTCAGTATTTCACAAACATTTATCCCCCTTACCCTCTTTACGAATGTGAAATTTCATGACATAGGAATTGACTCTTGTAGGGTTTGATTCCCATCTCCTTTTATCTAGGAGGTAGCTTGAGCATTATGAAGTGTAGGTTGATTTGAACACCCATATCTAGGATTAATCCTGGTTCTCACATTTAACCCTTTCCTTTGTTGTTCTTCTAGCAGATCTCCCATAGGTCCACTTTGGGTATTGAGCATGTATTAAATGGAAAATGCAAAATCATGAGCAAATTTAGAGTTGAGATAATTACCTTTATATTAAGTGATAATTGTTGTCTTTTTGGATATGCCACACTCATATTTCGATGATGCAAATATTTCTCATTTGTGTAACTAACATGTGCATTTAGTGTTTGAGATGATCAAGGAACTTAGACAAGATCCAAGAATAAAGAACATGACCCTTTTTTATAGGCGTTTGGATGCTTGAAGGTCAAATTGTACTATGTATATTCTTTATACAAGTGTATTTTGTACAACTTGATAGGAATGATGTAAGAACAAGTGATGATCACCTTAATCCTATCCTAAGTGATTTCCCACACTTATATCAAGTATCTATGGTACTTAGTTGTCATTAAAAAAATCATTTGATATGTTTTCTATGAAAATAATAATGTCTTTATAGGGAATATTATGGTCGAACTATACTTTGACCGAGAAAGAGTCATTTTAGAGAAAGAACCATTGTATAGATATAGCCACTGCAAACTAGACAAGAGACCGCCTCTTGGTGGAACTACACTTTGACCAAGACGGAATATAGTTGAAGTACAATTCAACCAAGATCAGTCTACAGTCAAAATATGCATTCATTTTTCTAGCCGTGGTAAACTTTTTTTAAAATGCTAGTGACTAGTTTAGCATCTATCCCACCTAAACATTTCCCACATCTATATTGACTATTCCTAAGTTTTCCTATATATAGGAGTGCCTATGGACACTTCGGAACACACTTGTGAAATCTATTACCTGCTATCTTTCTCCAAGCTTAGAATTCTATATTGCTATTTCAGATCTAAGCCATAACTCAATACTAGTCTCCCACTCCACCAAATATAGCCTCGCCTATTCCTAGTGGAGAGTTATCATCACTTTTTTTATAGAAAGCTGCAAACTATATATCTTATGAGAGTTGTAATTTCTTCTTCCTCTCTTGTTCTCTTTACTTGTTCTTGTTTCTACCAACTACTTCTTGTGAGAAGGTTGTGGGGAAGCCTCCTGGAGCTACTTCTTACGAGAAGGTTGTGACCAAGGGGGAAGACTGATTGTGATCTACTCCATTGTAGAAGTTCTCCTTGAGCTAGAAAAGGAAGGTTGTCTTGAGCCACAAAAGACACCAGTTATTTTGTGTAAGTAAAGAAAAGGAATAAAATACAACTTGGAAATCCTAGTTGCTAACAATCAGGTAGTGGACTGGCATCTATTGACGGAACACTCTACATCTTGTGACTTGTGTGGTTGCTTTCATTGACAGACTTTATATGTTTGCTGCATTATTTTTTAAGAAAGTCACGATAAACCTTCCTTTATGTTTGAACTTGCATAAATGTTTTGTTTTATCTCTATTCACCCCCCTCTAGATCTGTCAATAATGTGAAGTAGCTTATCTATGGTTAGGCATGCCTTGCTTTCAACATGGAGTATCTCAACATTCATATGCCCAAAACCATCTATCTAGAGGATGGATACCATACTCATTGAGCTAGTTATTCCTCATAGATAATCATTGGTTGATGAAAGTGATAAGCTTGAATAGGTATTCATCATCCCCTTCATCTCCATACTATGATTTACATCGCTAATAATCAAGATGATGAGTGGGTTGGATATATAGTTCACCTTGTCTTGTAATGACACCATTTTTGTAAATCATCATGTGGAGAAGGAATTCTGATTTATTTCTATATTGATAGGATGATCATATGACTTTGTTATGTCTTAAGACATGGAGTAAAATCTATGATCGAAGTGAAGCGGGGAATGATGGATGTCATTCCCTATTAGGATTTGGTGGAAGGTGTTTGTGTGTTATTAGAACCCTCCTCCTCTCCCTATGCTATAGGATAGAAAAGCTTTTTGGTATGTCCTTTTAGGTGTTTGAAGAATCAGAACCATTTAGTGGAACTAAGTGATGATAGAATAATAGAATATGTGTTGTGAAAGGTGGCTGAGTTTGTTCTCTAATCACTTTTGGCTCCACTTTTGGATTCTCATTGTACAGTCCAGTCACATAAAAGGACTATGTAGAGGCAGCTATTGAAAAATAACTAATGTGTATTTTTTTCCTAGGGTTTGTTAGATACCTTTCTTCCCTTCCTTAACTATTGATAGGGATACTAAGACCAGGGTTTGGATTACACCCTTTTGACAAATCTTGGTAACTACTTTTGTCAGACAAAAGGAAGCACCATTGACAGGACTTATACTAGCTATCAATACCATCAAGGAAAAAATAGGAGAGGAGAGGTTGTGTCATGCTATAACATTTCCCATTACATGTCCAACAATTACTTTGTAGTTCATAAAATTAATTTTGATTGTCAAATTTATGTGTAACTTCACATAGTTACTTTTCCATTCAAATAGTTATCATTAAGTACAAATAGTTATGCCTACAATAATCATACTTTATTATTTGAGCTCCAGCAACACAACCATTCTGTAACCTTATGTTCATATAGTTTCGTTCTTATTAAGAGTTACTTGTATTTAAATTTTGGAACCTTATGTCACTTTTTTGTTCCCAAAACTCCATTATATATCCAAATATTACTTTTCAATTCACAACGTTACTTTGCAGTTCACATAGTTACTTTATATTTCACATTGTTACTTGAAATTTCATATAGTTACTCTTCATTTTAAAGAGTTACTTTTTATTTCACATAGTTCTTTCATAGTTTGAACGATCATCATAGCTCACAACAATCATTATCTTTTATGATATTTGCTACCAATATTACTAAAATTTGAAAGGACATTACCTTCTAAGCATTTGTCTTTGTCTTTATTTTTGGTCATCTATTTTACAATCATTTGCTTCTTTCCCTGAGTCTCATTGTCTTCTAATCTTCTTCCAGTTTCTTCTTCAGTAGCATCATTTATGTCATTCTCTTCATCAATAATTGTATTATCAAATTCATCACCATCATCATTTCTGTAGCCTCTACATTATCTTCTTCAACACCTTCTTTCATTATATTCTCTTCTTGCATAGTTTCTACAATGTCATCATCTTCAATAATGTCAACATCATCATAATGCTTTATCACATGTTCATCTTCTTCCCTTACTCTTCTCTTATCCTTTTTCTTTGTCACCTCCCTAGAAGTTTCTTTGCCTCCTTTTGTTCTTTCCATTTCAACAAATAGCAGTAGTAATACAGAACAAAAGATCATGAATTTTGCTTACAGTACTGGAGAACGGAAGATCACAAACTCATGTGGTGAACAGAAGAGCATGAATCGGGGGATTTCTTCAGGTAGAGAAAACAACGTGCTTCGCTTCGGTGGAGATCTAGGTAGGTTTTATCTACCACATATGTTTCAAGTGATCGAATCTGACTACAGATCCACAAAATGCAACTTAAAATTATAGAATCCACGAACTACAATGTTTGGTAGCCAATACTACAATAATCAAGTTTTTATTAAGAATAAAATCATATATATTTGTGTATATATATGTATATGTATACTACTAAAAGAATTGTGTACAATCATATTATATTTACCCATCTCTATTTATTATGGTTTCATAATTTTACTGCATAATCTAACTTTACGTATGTGTGTATGCATATAAATATTATATATATGTATATATTTGGATATATATATATATATATATATATATATATATATATATATATATGTATATATAAATATTATACATGATGTATATGAGTGTCTGTATATAGATATTGTATATATGTGCATTTTATATTTATATATGTATATATAAATGTATATGTATATAAATATTATATATATATATATATATATGTATATATATATAAATATATCTAGAGGAGTATCCACAGATCTTTGTGGCATGGGTAAGGATAGTAAATCTCCCACTTCACTTGTACGTCCCCACAAGATATGGATATGTTGGGTTGGCATTAGGGAGGCTTATAAAGGTGGATGATCATACTACAAGAAGAACAAGGTGCCACTTTTCCAGGCTAGCAATTGAACTGGACATCATGAAAGATCCAGCGACAACTATACTAATCAATGGTGAAGAGTATGAAGTCATCTATGAGGGACTTTTGTGGGTGTGTGCCCTATGCGGAGAGGAAGGACACACATATAAGAACTACTATATGTAGCAACACTCTATTGAAAACAAAAACAATCTGCAAGCTACAAGCAATGAGGGAACCACACGCAAACAACATAGCTTTGAGAAAACCTCATAGACATAAATATCCAAGAGGGGAAGGCACAGGTTGGTTCAGTAGAAGGAAAAACCTCATGATCTACAATCCACCAATCCTTTCTCTAGCCTTTTAGAGGAGGAACATGTTGATGAGACTACAACTAGGAGAATGAATTCCAGAGATGCTATTCCAGAGACCACTGTACAAACCAGACAGCCCGACAAGGTCTGGAGAAGAAAGAAGGTGGCAAAGCAGGCAGCCAAGGGAAGCTACAATGATAACATTTTACAAGGCATTACTAATAGAAAGAATAACAGTCATCAAGGTTAGATCCCATCCAAATCATCACATGTTGTTGTGAACCCTATCATAGACGAGGTAGTAGAAGTGATTGATGCTTTGGAGGTAGTTAAGAAAGTTGAGATGTGTGCAGAGGAGGCAAACAAGGAAGTGCCAAGAGTAAGGTTACCATCAGAGGAACTCAATAGTATCATTGAGGCCCAAGCAGCCATTGTACCCTCTGTATCAGGATGGAAACGCAAAGGTAATGGAACCAAAATGAAGAGAACAAGAAAGCAGAAGCATGTTACCACAACTGAAATAAGACGACATAACCCTAGAAGACCAGATCCTGACAAACTGCCATCAAACTCCATGGAACATCATGAACCACCCCCGTAGGTAGCCTCTAAAATAGGAAGTGAACTACTAGATGGTACTAAAAAGGAAAATGTACACATCAATGGTCTTGTAAATGTTGCTGATGTAGATGAGGAGGAACACCCCACCACAACCACATCTTGATCTTATGATAGATATCATGTGCTGGAACATTTGAGGGATTGGAAAGAAGAAAAATCATCATCATCTCATAGAATTGATGTCGATTTACAAACCAAAGATAGTGGATATTATCAAACCATGACTGAGCGGAACCAAGGCCACACAAACAATCTCTAAACTCAGCTTCAACAAATTGTTCCAGGTGGAAGCTCAAGGCTTCTCAGGTGGTATATGGGTATGTTGGAATGTGTCTGATTGCAATGTACAGATCGTTTACTACAATTGGCAATTTGTGACCCGATGCATAAATGGAGCTACTCTGGTAACATTTATCTATGCTAACCCCCACATTATCGTGCGAAAACTACTGTGTAAACACCATGTGCATATGGGGAATGTTTTCACCAAACCATGGATCGTGTTGGGTGACTTCAACACGACCTACAATCCAAAAGAACAAAGTGGTAGTATACATTATAATTACAATGAAGCTCAGGTGTTCCAAGAAATGTTACTGGAAGTTTTACTATCAAACTTAGGCTTCTCAGGACCTAAATTCACATTCAAATGAGGAGCTCTATAGCAGTGACTAGATCATGTGGTGGCCAATACAATGTTCATCCACACACATCACATGTACTTTGTTGAGAACCTCCCTTGAATGCATTTGGACCACAATACATTGC
This sequence comes from Alisma plantago-aquatica, assembly GCA_963693085.1. Classification (NCBI taxonomy): domain Eukaryota; kingdom Viridiplantae; phylum Streptophyta; class Magnoliopsida; order Alismatales; family Alismataceae; genus Alisma; species Alisma plantago-aquatica. Next base: position 204,518,097 of record OY856412.1, on the reverse strand, counting down.
TATTGAAATGCTTTAAGAAGAGGGCTAAACAAGTGTGCTTTGTTGCTGAAGCACCTTGGCCACGAGACCGGGAGTTCAAAGCATTCCTAGCTGATAAATGGAATCGTGGAGTGGAATTCAATAGGGCTCTCGATAACATCAAAGAAACGATCAACAAATGGGATAAAGATAAAATGAAGGATAACAGAAAGAGGAAGGCCACAGTATTACGTAATATTGTGCAATTCAAAAAGGAGTTAGCACCCTGCCACAACTCCATTACATACAATATCTATGTTGATATGAAAGAGGCACTCGATGCTATCCTTAAAGAGGAGGAAGAAGAATGCCAATTGTGAAGCCATATCAATTGGATGGAAATGGAGATTTGACAATGCATATGTCAAATAGAGGAAGAAAAATAATAAAAACACTAAAAATCAAAAATAATGAAGAAGAATGGGTCACATGAGAGATGCAATTGAGGGAGTTGGTGCAATCTCACTTTCAATTGATCTTAATAGAACCGATAGAGCAATGCCTGAAAGTAATAGTTTATACCAAGTCATTTCCAAAAGTTGAATTTATGGCCATTGCAAGCCACTACAGCTGAACCCAAGGAGGAGGAATGCATGAAGATACTTAATAACTTGAATCTATATAAAGTCATAGGGCCCAATGGGATCAACGGTCTATTCGTCAAGAGTCATTGGGGAACTGTGAAGGAGTCGGTTATGGCAACAACAAAGAAGGCACTGAGTGGAGAGAAGCTTTTAAATGAATTGTGTGACTCCACCATAGTGACAATACCTAAGATAAGCATGCCTGAGTCTTGTGATCAGCTGCGCCCGATTTTAGTGAACAACTTTTGTTTGCAGTTGGTATCAAAGATTGTAGTTGAAAGGCTAAAAGGCTATTCTCTAGGGCGTATTTCACAAGCCTAGAGTGTGTTCATATCATACAGGCACATCACTGATAATTTTTCCATAACCCAGGAAATTATCCATAAGATGAAGAGGAAGAAGGGACCTGATGTAAGGCCCCTAAACTTGCTTAATGAGTTGAATAAGCTTAATTACCATACTTTAATGATTATAACCCTAATCTAACCTTTTTATATGCTTTGAAATCATAATACAAGCCTAAGTTTCAAATTTGGCCTAATTTGGACACTGTTTGAGCAAGTTATGCAATTTTATGCACATTTTGGACTTTTCTGCAATTTACCCAATTTAGAGGTTTTCTTTGCAATTTATCACTTACATTATGTTCCTTGGATATTATATCATCATTCTTGAGCTTTTTGAGCTATGGGGCACCTATTTAAACCTTGGTTTGAAGGTGTTTTCTCCAAGGGTATTTTAGGGTTTACCCCTTCACGGATGAGCTACCTTTAGTAGCTATCAACTAAGGAATTATGTGATCGGCTGGGAAATTAGACAAAGGAAAGCTAAGCAGGTCTATAAGGACGGTGGGAGAGCTTCTTGTGTGTGTGCTTGTACATTCTTAATAAATTAAGGCCATGAACACTTGGATAGATACTAGAATTTCAACCTTTTCTTTTTCTTTATCTTAAAGTGTCATATACTTAGCCCCAAGCACCAAAACAAGCCATTTTCTCTCCATCACTTCCCTCCTTCTCCCAACCTCGTTCTCCCTCTTTTCAGCTGCGAATTTTTCTGCCCAAGGAAGAAGAAAGTGGGGATCTTCTTAGAGAAAAGCTCTAAGGTTGAAATTGACTTCATTTTAGGGTTGAAAAAGCTTCCTTCTAGTAATCTTAACATAAAAGTATAAGAATATCCTTCTTTCCTTCGTTAATTCCTTTTTTATCCTTCCTCCTAGATTTCTCCTGGTTGGAACCTTGTTGTTCCATGGTAGAAATCTCTCTAAAGCTCTAAAACCTTACCTTTCTTGCTCCTTATGCTTAGGGTTTGCTCATTTGATGAAGAAAGGTGCTAGATGGACAAGTTCATAGCTTATGCTTGGATTTTCTACCCTACCTGCTTGAGATTTCTTCTGTGTGGGGTTTCATCTTCTCATTAGAGGCAAAGTTTATAACTTGCTCCACATTTATTGCTTACCATAAGCTTACTAGCTCATGTTCTTGCTTGAAAATTATGATTTATGCACTAAAAAGCTATGCTTGGATTTCGATTTTTATAATGTTCCCTATTCTAATTTCAGTTCTATAGGAACCTGTGATCATGTGTACATTATTCCTAAGGTATAATATTACTTGGATCAGGTTGTTTTGACAACCTATGGTGCTAAGCACCTATCAAACAATGGTCAATTTTAGAGTTAAAGTTGATTTCTTCTATAAACCATGACCCGATGATAGTACCATTGCAACAACCCTATGGTGTTGTATTCATAACAACTGATGGTCGTCATAAAGGGTATCAAATGCTAGTGACAATCTATGGTAACCCCCTTAGGTCAGGTTTTGGACAAATTAGAAGTTTAATGATCAACCATTAAGTACCCTATTGATGTTATCAATCAATGATGACATTAGCTAAGTATTTGATGATGATTAATCATAATAGATTTGATCTAACAACCTATGGTGATTTAAGGGACACTAATGATGGTGTATCAGGTCTCTAAAACCTATTTTGAGTCAAGCATTGTAGTTGTAGCATCAACTAAGCCTTAGACCAATGGTTTCTTGGGTCACTTGATGCAATGGTCAGACCTATACTGTAATTGATGGTTTTAATAGATGAACTTGACCTAATGGTCAAGATGTAATGTTTATTCCTCCAATAAAGTGGAATGATGTCTAATGTAATATGTTGGTCCTAATAACATGATTTATAGGATTTCCTTTATATGATCAACTTAAGGAGCTTACATGTTGACATTGGATAGCTTGTTTTAAATGAACAGTCGATTGTGGGTTTTACCCCACTCTCAACGGAACCCTTATTGTTGTTAACAAAAGGATGTCTAGGTTTAAATGGTTAATTTTATAGATCACAACTCAATAACATTGTATATGATTCATTCAAGGTGTTTAATTTTGTAAACAACCAATGGTCTTACCTTTTCAACATCCAATGGTTCTGAGTGACATTGTGGTATGGCGATATGGGTTGAATGATGATGGAACAAATTGAGGGTTACCCTTAATAAGGTATTCTTACCTATTCACTCATATGAATATAAGGGATGATAACCATATTGTGTTGATATGTAACCCTAATGAGGTATAGCTTGTTATACCTAGCTTTAATATAACTAAATGATGGTAATTGGGTATGAATAGTTCTTGAATGACTAATACAATCATGGAGTACTCTATTACTGTTGTTGAAACCCTAGTATGCTATCACCCAATGGTAACACCTTGATTTATGTGTGGGTTCATACTTGAGAATAGTATGGAATGTGATGGTGATGCTTCACCTTATGCATCAATAATCTAATGGAGATGGCGTGAGTTAGGGTTTGGGTATGAGTGTTGATTAGTAACATTGATATAATTTATCATGTTGAACCTAACTCTAATGCAAATAGATAAATATGAGTATTCATGTTTAACATTCTTATATGATGGAATGATGGTACAATAACCTCCTTAAAATGATCATAACCTTAATGTGTTCATTGGTGGTTATCATAGACACATGGTTGATACTTTCTTATGCTAAACATGTGCATTATGAATATGATGAGTGTTAATCATATATAGATTCCTTGCATGTTGATGTAATAAAGGAATGTTCTTAATGTTAATATAACCCTACTATGATTGTTTATGAATATCTCCTAGTTCATTAATGCAATATTGTGTTGATATGGTTTATTATATGTAAGTGATGTTGTTGAGCCTTGTGATAAGGCATGGAAAGATAATGATGATCTTGCACGGAATAGTATGATAGTCTTAATGACCTTTGGGCATGGTTGAGCCCTGAATGAGGTTTAATCCTCTTGTGTGGATAAGGGTTGATACCCTATGATATTGTGAAAAAGATTTATGTCTTGTGTTAGTATGATGACTAGTGTGGTCTCATGAATGGCAAGTGATTAGTACCATGTGATGATGAGATGAGAAATTATGTTTCACACATTTTATATCTTTTGAGGTTGTGATATTTATATGCCTATTAGAAGTGAATTAGGGTTTGTATGTCCCCTTGTTTGATGCAGCCTTAATTCACCCAATTGGCATAACTAATCAAGTGAAACTCTAATCATGTAGTGCCATGTGCCATAGATCCATCTGAGTGTAAAAACTTTCCAGATGGTGAAACGAGTATTCCTAAGGGAAACTCGGAGCGCATATAGAGGAGTATGCGGGTGCTTGTCATCCTGAATTCAAGTGTTTAGGGAGGGTGACTGCGGTCATACCTAGCCCTAAGTTTGAGAACGGCTACAGTCGTGTCTCGGTGATTATATATGTGATAATATTGGAGGACAAATGCGGTTGTACCTCGAATGGTAGGGTATGCGTACCCACTTCTTTTCACTAGTGTCATGACCTATACCAAGGATGGACTAGGCGGTAGCAGCTTGACCTTATGTGTCACTATGGCGGACCCATACTAACTGGGGGCAGAGAAGATCTTAGGAGTCCATTTCTTCCTAGATCTTGAATGACACTGATTTCAACTTAGCAGTTGTTAGTTGTATTTTGAGTAGTATCCTCAGTTTCCTCAGGGTATAATAAAAGATGTAATACAGCCATATAGCATATCTATTTAGGGTTATACACAATGCTTCGCATTGGATGATAACCCTTGTTTATTCTCTTTACATAAAGATGATGCTTAACGCAATTAAGAGATGGTAGATATACTTATGTTGTGGATATGCTTAAGATTGTTGATGCATATATTCAATATCCATGATTATGTTGATAATGATATTGCTACTACTGATTATAATCATGATGCTAGATATCTCAATTTGTTAGTTATGTTTAGTATGCTAGCCATGCCTTTGTAACTAGAAATGCATATAATGCTAATCATGCTTATCCAGAATATTGTGCTTATGTTGTTAGCTCTTTTAATGATGTTGATATGTTCAACCCATTAGACATGCTAATGTTGTTATCTATGATTATGTGGCTAGACTTATTCATAATGATATAGATTCTATGTTACTAGACTTGCTCATGATGCTAGATATGCATATGCTACTGAATTTCTTATATTGTCAACAAGATAAATGATGATAGTTATTATCTGCTCCTTCATGTATTTTGTTAATCATCAGTGCTGCTGAGCTTATATGTTATATCTGATTAAAATTCTTAACTGTTTAATTAATTAAAAATGTTGTAATCAATAATCGTTGTTGGAGGTTATATCTCTTGCTGGGACATGGGTCTCACCCTTGTGGTTCACCACATTTTTTTAGGTAATCGGAAGTGACGAAGACAAACATGTAGAAGCAAAGAGGAGATATAGTAATGAATCTTTGATAAAGTTGATTATATGTCTAGTGTGTCCTAAAGTCATCCCTGTACTCTTAGGTCTGGGAAGGAAAAGTTTGTATATGGTGTTTCAAATAAAATAGACTTTTGTTAGCATATTAATGCTTGTTTTTGTGGCATATACGATTATTGTTCTCCTATATATATATGTTGTGTCTAAGACAATAGAACAATTTGTATTAAATTCTTGGCATAGTATGGATACAAGAAAGATGTTGGGCTCTTATGCAAATGTTTTTGAGTTGAAATCGGTTTTAATTTACCCATATTTTTGGGTATGTGATTAATTAGTGATTGATCATGTCTTATGTTTTGAGTAATCTTTCTCAAAAAAAATGTTTTGAGTAATCTCGTTTAGTGTAATGGGTTTTCACAAGTTGGTATCAAAGCATTAGGTTCACTGAGTCTACAGGGACACTAGGACTTAGGACAAGGATGATGTCTAAGTTAGGAATATAATATAAAATATGGTGCATACTGCCTAATCTCAGTATTTGGGTGCCCTGGCTAGGTATTCAATTATTGAAGAAAAGGTAAGTATGGAACTCTTAGATTGTTATCTTTCTGATTACTATGATCAAGTAGTCACTTTGAGACAATCTAAAGAGCATAATGAATAAGAAATCATGGTTTGAATATCTTAATCCTACCTTAAAGAAGATGATAATTGCATCATTATCTATCAAAACTTGAATGTTTGGTAAATATAAGAGAAAGATACAACACCATGAAATCCAAATCTGAATACAAATAAAGAAAAGAGGAGTTCTTTAAGATGTGATTCAAGAAGATAATAAAGTAAAAGACAAACAAGTCTATGCATATAAAGTGAATCAAGGTATGAAATCCACATAAGATAGAGAGAATCCTATAAAAAGTACAAAATGAGAAGATGAATGGGAACAATGGCAAAGAAATAAGGTGGAACCTGAGTTAATCTCATACCAACCTATTTGTGTAAGAAAGTGTTAATGAAAAATCAGCATTGCATGTGAAATAAATTAAGGGAGATGATTCTGATTTAATGAAGAAAATGTGGAATGTGATGATTACCTATGATAAGTGGTTGAAAAACCTAATAAAATAAGAGAACATTCCAAGTGTGATAAATAGTCATCAAGGAAGGAGTTGTGAGATATGTTAATCATGATGATTCCTATGCTAGTGGAAAGGACCCCAAATGAAAAAGGTAAAATGATACATAAGAAGTTGTAACCTGCATAATGAAAATAGAATTGGTTACCTTTCTTCTAGTGATCCTTGAATAATGTTGCTATGATGTGGGAAGTGTGTTTCCTTTTGTGTCTTTTCTTTCTAGGGCAGAACTTTCAAGTGGATCATTGCCACTTGGGATGTGTGGATTTGTTGTAAACATGAGGGTGGATAGCTTATTATAGCATAAGGTTTCTTGGACTATGGTTCTAAGATCATAAAGTGTGTGATGAGTTTGCTTTTGAGCCTTCCAATAATTTGGGAGACTCCTCTTATATGTCTTGATATTTTTTATGTTGGTAAAAGTAGTTGAGATAAGGATATGAGTTCCTTATAGCACATGAGGTGGATACCAAGGTAATGAATCCTAGTATCCAAGATGTATCAACAGTATGGTTAGTATGTGAAGGTTGGAGATGTTTACTACATGAACATTCCAAGTATTCCTCTCCCTTAGAGAGAGAGAGTTGATGATGACCCTCTAAATGTTGTTTTAAAAAAAAGTGATTCTATAATGTTGTGTATGGTTCAGTGATAGCTGGACAAGACCACTATTAAGGATAGATGGTTTGTTGGTCAATAGATATGCTATACTGTGTTCCTAAACCTATGATCAAATATCAATGAATAAGAGTTAGATTGGATGACATAATTAACATGACCATGATGATTTTATGGTTATGTCCTTTAGACTATCCAATGTACAAATAGAATTTATGAATAGGAGGAATAGAGTGTTCCAATCATGTCATGCAAGTTATATCAAGCTTTAAATGATGACATGTCAAAATATTTCAAATATGGTAAAAAATATAATCAATATTTCTTCAAAAACATTAGGGTTGCCAAAGTAGCAATAGCTATGAGACAAGTTGAACAAGAGTGAGACGGGGTTGACTAAATGTCTTTATGGGATCATGATATGTCTTCTAAGTAGGTTGTGTAAATCCTAGTAAGGGGAAGATAGTGTTGTTGTTACACCCTTAACAAGGTTGACTAGGAATGATATTTCCTTGTATGGAATGACAGGTGCCAATGTCAGCATTTCTTTTGATGCTGAAAAAGAACTGACAAGTGTTTTAGTGTTAGTGCATCAAAAAACAAAGGATGGATACATCGCCTTTTTTTATGTGCTTCGAGGAATGGTATGGGACACATGTCATGATTGGTAAAAAGCTAGACAATATGACTTTTGAGTAATGTGTTGACACAATAGATATAATTTTAGGATGATAGCTAGAATTTAAAGTTGAACATTACTACTAGAGTTGTACAGATGACACAATAAGTTTCTACATTCCATATGGAGAATGTCTTCTTAGATGGGGTTTTTTGTGCTGACCTAAGATGAGATATGTATGAATGTTGTGACATCACCATGATATGCAAGTAACCATGTGAAGGTAATAGGATTAGGTGCAAAGGAAGTACCCATCTTTGTTTACCTAGGATTTTGGGGGCGAAATGCCTATTAGGGGTTTATAGTTGTAAGGCCCCTAAACTTTCTTAATGAGTTGAATAAGCTTAATTACCATATTTGAATGCTTATAACCCTAATATAACCTTGTGATATGCTTTTAAATCATAATACAAGCTTAAGTTTCAAATTTGGACCAATTTGGACACTGTTTGAGCAAGTTATGCAATTTTATGCACATTTTGGACTTTTCTGCAATTTACCCAATTTAGAGGTTTTCTTTGCAATTTATCACTTTCATTATGTTCCTTGGATATTCCCTCATCATTCTTGATCTTGTTGAGCCATGGGGCACCTATTTAAACCTTGGTTTGAAGGTGTTTTCTCCAAGGGTATTTTAGGGTTTACCCCTTCACAGATGAGCTACCTTTAGTAGCTATCAACTAAGGAATTATGTGATTGGCTGGGAAATTCGACAAAGGAAATCTAATTAGGTCTATAAGGATGGTGGGGGAGCTGATTGTGTGTGCTTGTATATTCTTAATAAATAAAGGCCATGGACACTTGGATAGATACTAGAATTTCAACGTTTTCTTTTTCTTTATCTTAAAGTGTCATATACTTATCCCCAAGCACCAAAATGAGCCATTTTCTGTCCACCACTTCCCTCCTTCTCCCCACCTCGTTCTCTTTCTGTTTAGCTGCAAATTATTCTGCCCAAGGAAGAAGAAAGTGGGGATCGTCTTGGTGAAAGGCTCTAAGGTTGAAATCGACTTCATTTTAGGGTAGAAAAAGCTTCCTTCTAGTGATGTTGACGTAAAAGTGCAAGAATTCCCTTCTTTCCTCTGTTTATTCCTTTTTTATCCTTCCTCATAGATTTCTCCAAGTCGAAACATTTCTGTTCTATGGTAGACCCTACCTTTCTTGCTCCTTATGCTTAGGGTTTGCTCATTTGATGAAGAAAGGTGCTAGATGGACGAGTACATAGCTTATGCTTGGATTTTTTACCCTACCTGCTTGAGATTTCTTCTATGTGTGGTTTCATCTTCTCATTAGAGGAAAATTTATAACTTGCTCCACGTTTATTTCTTACGATAAGCTTACTAGCTCATGTTCTTACTTGAAAATGATGATTTATGCACAAAAAAGTTATGCTTGACTTGGATTTTGATTTTTATAATGTTCCTTGTTCTGATTTCAGTTCTAGATAAACTTGTGATCATGTGTACATTATTCCTAAGGTATAATATTACTTGGATCAGGTTGTTTTGAAAACCTATGGTGCTAAGCACCTATCAAACAATGGTCAATTTTAGGGTTTAAAGTTGATTTCTTCTATAAACCATGACCTGATGATGGTACCATTGCAAAAACCCTATGATGTTGTCTTCATAACAATTGATGGTCATCATCAAGGGTGTCAAATGATAGTGACAACCTATTGTCACCGCCTTAGGTCAGGTTTTGGACCAATTAGAAGTTTAATGATCAACCATTAAGTACCCTACTGATGTTATCAATCAATGACGACATTAGCTTAATATTTGATGTTGATTAATGAATATAGAATTGATCTAACAACCTATGGTGATTTAAGGGTCACTAATGATGGTTGATCAGGTCTCTAAAACCTATGTTGAGTCAAGCATTGTATTTGTAGCATCAACTAAGCCTTGGACCAATGGTTTCTTGGGTCACTTGATGCAATGGTCGGACCTATACCATAATTGATAGTTTTAATATATGAACTTGACCGAATGGTCAAGATATAATTTTTATTCCTCCAATAAAGTGGAATGATTTGTAATGTAATATTTTGGTCCTAATAATGTGATTTAGAGGGTTTCCTTTATATGATCAACTTAAGGGACTTACTTGTTGACATTGGATAGCTTGTTTTAAATGAATAGTCGATTGTGGGTTTTACCCCACTCTCAACAGAACCCTTATTGTTGTTAACAAAAGGATGTCTAGGGTTAAATGGTTACTTTTATAGATCACAACTCAATAACATCATATATGATTCATTCAAGGTGTTTACTTATGTAAACAACCAATAGTCTTACCTTTTAAACATCCAATGGTTCTGGGTGACATTGTGGTATGGCGATATGGGTTGAATGGCGATGGAACAAATGGGGTGTTACCCTTAATAAGGTAGTCTTACCGATTCACTCATATGAATATAAGGGATGATAACCATATTGTGTTGATATGTAACCCTAATGAGGTATTGCTTGTTATACCTAGCTTTAATATAACTAAATGATGGTAATTGGGTATGAATAGTCCTTGAATGACTAATAGAATCATGGAGTACTCTATTCACTACAGAAAAAAGGTGAATTAGCTAAAATTATACTAACTACATATATTGTATTTATAGCTAAAATTACTTATGTTTAAAAATTATAAAAATATAAATAAAATGAATGTAGTTAATTGTAATAACTACAAACTTCCCTACATATCCTAATTGATTACATAAAAATTCTCATATCAATACCTCGCATCCCTCTCCCCCATACAAATAACAAAAATATCCAAAATTTCAATTTCCCTCGCGCTACTCCCTCCTTGCCCAATTGGCACAGTTTCAAAGTGCGCTTATGACTGTACTCCCTCAGTCCCTCTCCTGCATCGCCTCCCCCACAAATCCATGGCTCTCCCCGATAGCCACCCCCATCCATCGTGTGCTAGATCTCCCTCTCACTATCTTCCCCTCCCCCTACAGTCCCCTATATGATCACGTTCTCTCCCTCTCACCTCACTTTCCTCGCGCAACACCCCTGACGTCCTCCTCTTTTCTAGCACCTGATCTCACAGACTGCCAATGGAGGTGCTGGAAGGACGCAGTCCCCAAGGAAACAAAAGAATGGGGGGAGGGGGTGAGGATCTTGGCCGAAGCACAATTGCTCAAGTGCAGGGTATGGCCTCGTGGACTGCCTGAGGAGGCGCTGGAAGGATGGAGCAGCCAAGGAGAGAAAAATGGAGGGGTGAGGATTTTGGTTGAAACCTAACTCCCCCAGTACAGGTTCTGGGTTCCCTGATTTAGCGATTGTTCTTCTCCCACTCACAGTGATGTCACGATTTATGTTTCCTAATACTACTTTTTGCCTCTTCTACCTCCTAGTGCATCCTTATGGACGGTATGTGCCATTAAAGCCAGTGACTCACCTAGTCTAATTCTATAGTTTCACATGTTTTCATGTTTTCAGATTAATTGATTTCCTTGATGGTTTAAGGTGATCCTTATTGCTTCACATAAAAAATGTAGGAACCTATCAACCAACTTGTTTGAGTTAACTTGTATCCTCATGTCTGGTTCTCCAGTTCTACAATAATTAGATTTTGTTACTAGAGTTTTTCTTAATTATATGTCATGTGGAAGGTTCTCAAAGTCCATGACACTTAACTATCTTGGCCATTGTTTGGTAATGCACTTTCTTGTTTGCTTGTTGTTACAGGTTCTTCAAGCAACTGTTCCTCATCTATTTGGTCTAATAGATGGCTACCAGGCTCTTGTGGACAATTACTACCATATACAAGCCCATGGTCATTGCTAGCACAGGAAGGGCTCCAATTTTCCTCATCTTCTTCATCTTAGGTGGATTCATCCTACAATATAATATTCCTTTCAGTATTAGCCACTTTTTATGCAAGGAACCGAGTATGCTACCTCATGCAATCTCCTATTGTCAAAGGAGCCATGTTATGTCTCTCTTTTGCGGTAAGTGACCTCTTTTACTTCCATATCACGCTCACACTATCAAGATTCTTCAATGAAAGAAGTGGTCATAGTTCTGAATTTCTTGGAAAACTGTCTAAATATTTCATAGATAATATTTTTACATATTGTCAAGTAGAATGAAGTAAAGAACGACAATTTTGATTTAAATTCATGTTCTATTGACATATTATATAACTCGATGTTGTTGGTTCCTTCTACATTAGTCATAGTACATGTGTGCTTGAGATCACCGAGCACTCAATCTGATGTATAGATGTGCAAAAGTTGAAATCATCGGACATTCTATTACAATGTTTATGCAAATTTCTTTTCTTGACTTCATGTAGCTAGCCCATCACTGTATGACGACATTTCCTCTAATCATCTAGGAGCACTAATGACATCTCAATATGCAATTTCTGTATTATGGCACAACACCCTCTGTCAGTTATGTTATCTTGCAATAATTTTCAGGTGCATATGGAATCTTTGTTTCATTATATATATTAGTTCTACTGTAGAACCAATTTTTGCAAATTGTTTTCTTCATAACCTCTCATGAAACGATTGTTATTTGCTGTTAAAATTAAAATATATGTGGCTTTGGTCTAATTGAGTCAGACTATACATTCAACACTTGGTTGTTTGACACTATCTTACACTAGACTAAGATCCATATGGACATACAAAGTCCATTGCTGTCACTACTACATAAAAGCCTTTTAGCATCAGTTATTTAAGCTCTTTAGTGTCGGTTTCAAAGTGACACCCAAGTGGGTGCCGCTAAAGGGGGACACCTTCGGCGTCAGATTCCAACCGACGCCAAAATGTTTTCCACCACCGAAAACGCGCCAACAAAGGGACTATCGGCGTTGGTTGTTTAGTAGAAACTGACACCCAAGCTCTTCCCACCACCGAAAATGCGCCAGCAAAGGGACTATAGGCGTCAGTTGTTTACTCAATAACTGACACCAAAACTCTTCCCGCCACAAAAAACACGCCAGAAAAGGGATTATAGGCGTCGCTTTTTAACAGTAACTGACGCCATATCTTCTTAACGACGTCGGTTTTGTGATAATAACCGATGCGATATCCCCTGCCTGCCACAATGGCCATGCTTCCCAGCACGGCCGTGGTACCTGGTCACATAGACGTCAATTTCAGGTGAAAAACTATCGCCGTATAGCATAGGTGTCGGTTTTGTTCAAATAACCGACGCCTATGTTTTGATTTTTTTTTTCTGTCACTCTGCAGACCTGTTATGGCTGGTCGTAGGATGAGAAACCTACAGTTCAGTTAGGAACTATAGATTTTACGACATCCATTGATATCAACCAACAATAGGCCACAAACCTACAAAATTAACATGATGGACAATATTATATATATGTGATTCACACTCATGTATAAGAATATTTAATTCATGTTATTTTCTCATCACACGCATGTAGAAACCAGTATCAACCTGTAGTTTCATTTATTTCATTTCTTTTCACATTCAGACACATGTAGAAACATTTATGTATTGATGATTTTCACACACATATGACAACTCATAAAAATTCATTCACATTCACACAAAATTAATTATGAGAACAAAGTTATTCTTTATTCATCATTGTCATCATTGTCAACAAAATCATATTGAAAAATTCTCACTCTTTGCAGGGCTTTTGCACAATCTTCTCTTACATTATCTAATTCATCTCTCGTATAGGGAGCATGTATGAAGTAACTGAATACATAAAGTGCAGCACACACAAGTGTTTCATATTCATATAACAACATGGCAGACTAACACATATATAGTGCATAACAATAGCAATGTCGAATTTACATACAACACTAGCTTAATACATATATAGTGGGACTAAGGTGACGATCCCACCTGCTAAAATAGGTCACCGAAAACTACATGTTACGACTGGGAGGTCGTGATTCAGCAACCATATTCATTAGCAGGAGGACAAATAGATTTCACCACGAGTTAACTTTGAAGAAGGTCTACTAACCTACACTGAGCTAAACAAGTTTATTAGTACTAGCCAAAGGCACAAGTATCGTTCGTCGGGACAATGAAGGTCGTGGAAGCTTAGTGGCCATTGGCCAGTTGAACGTGTAGTGGCCACTAAGCTGGTGGCCACTAACCTTCCACGACCGTCATTGTCCCGATGAACGGTACTTGTGCCTTAGGCTAGTACTGATAAACTTGTTTAGCTCAGGTAGACCTTCTTCAATGTTAACTCGTGGTGGAATCTGTTTGTCCTCCTACTAATGCATATGGTTGCTGAATCACGACCTCCCAGTCGTAACATGTAGTTGTCGGTAACCTATTTTAGCAGGTGGGATCGTCACCTTACTCCCACTATATATCTATATAACCTTAGTGTGGGATGCTTGCTTTCTCTTTGACTGTTGCGCTTTGGATTTACAAAGCAATGTCGATGGCCTGTATAGCTATGCCATGGCCGTCCTGCATAGCCTGTAGTCTTTTGTGAACGCCTGCATATCCTCTTGGATGCATTGTGTGGTCGTACACATTTAGTGCACACCTTGCTCGTTGAGCATCACTGATAGCCTAGTTAGTTAGCACATTGATTTGGTTAGTAACACTAAAGGTTAATCTTGAATAGATGAATACATAAAAATGTATATTAATTAAATTGGGAGTTGCGCTTAATACCTTGAATTCATCTATTTTTCTTTGGGTAACAAACTCCGCCCAGTCTTTGGGGTCCAAGTAGTTCCATTGTTCTGTGGCTTCCTTCTTCCTATATTTATTTTTCAAAGAGAATACAAACAAAAATTATTAGTGTAGAGTTAGTGAAATACTGATCAATGTCTAGAATTGGAATCAATCAAGAACCTATTCTCAACATCGCGTATGTAATCTCGAGTGAGATTGGTCCTATAGTTCCTTAGGACCCTCCCACAACATTGCATCACACATTTACGATGCAACTTTTCATCCAGATCAAATATGCTCTGCAAATTAAATAGAATTGCTATTAACTAGTATCCCAAAAATTTGATAAAAAACACACTTACATAATATAATTATAAATGAACATATAGATAGAAACCTCAGGGATATATTCTTAAAACTTACATTGTAAGGCGGTGCAAGCACGTCCACACCCTCACGTTGATCATCAACATGGTCATCATGGTAGCATAATAAAAATATAAACATCCATGCCTCTAATATTGTGATCTTTTATCAATTAACAATCCTTCATTATGATCCCCGCGAACATACAAGTCATTGTGATCCCCATCTTCAATGTTTGGTGGTGTTGGCAACCCAACTGAGAATGGATTGGAGTCATCATATTTATCATAGTACTCTTCTTCATCTATAGGATCTTCAATGAACTGTATTTTACCATGAAGAACAACTGACCATTTATCATTTGTAGGATTATCGATATAAAATACTTGTTTTTCCTGTGATGCCAATATGAATGGTTCACCCTTCTCGCCAATCTTTTCAAAGTTCACTAACGTGAAACCCAATTCATTCACTATAACTCCTTTGTTGTTGTCAACCCAATTACATTTAAAGAGCGGAATTCTGAAATCTACTTAGTCAAACTCCCATATGTCTTTAATGACACCGTAATATGACATTTTAGTTTCACGTCGACTTTTATCCTTTACACTTGCAAAAAAAATGAAGATGCTTGAAGGGTGACCTCGTTGTTTTGGACGACACTCTTATCATCTTGACGCTTTGTGTAATATGAGAAACCATTTATGTCAAACCCTTCATAAGACATAACATTTAATTTTGGTTTAAAGGCGAGGCATTTGATGGTTTTAGTAAGATTATCTGGTGTTTGAGATAGGTTATGTAAGACTTTATCTTTAAACCACTTAATAAATGTCTTGTTATGCTCTCTAGCAAGTCACATTGAATTGGATCGAGGATATTGTCTCTTGATGAAATTGATATGTTCCTCGATATAAACACTCACTTCATTGATGTTGTGTAAAATATACAAGTGACCTTGCTCCAACTGCTCACGACTGAATACTTTCACCCGTGATCCCAAAACTCCTTTGCCAAAATGCTCCTCAATATTCTTTTCATTCACAGGAGCGTCATTACCACTCAGAAAGTCATTGCAAAAATCCATAACCTCTCTCGCCACATAACCCTCAATAATACTCCCTTCAGGCCGATAACGGTTTAGAACATCACCTTTAAAAATGCTCATGTATCGTTCAAAGGGATACATCCAATGCAAGAAAACTGGTCCCAACATTTTCACTTCCCTATTCAAGTGGACAACAAGTTGTACCATGATATCAAAGAACAACAGAGGAAAATACATATCAATATGACATAGGGTAACAACCACTTCTATTTGCAAATTATCGAGAGTATCAGGGTCAATAACTTTGTTGCACAGACTGTTGAAATAGAAACAAAGTCTGGTGATTGCAAACCTTACATGCTTCGGCAATATAGATCTAATTGCCACAGGCAATATTTGTTGCATTAGAGTGTGACAATCATGAGATTTAAGACCTATAAACTTCATATCTTTCATTGATACCAATGTGCGGATGTTGGATGAGTAACCCTGTGGCACCTTAACATTTACCAAGCATTCACAAAATGCTTTCTTCTCCTTTCTAGACAACGTGTAACAAGCGGGAGGTAAGTATGTTCTCCGATCGCTACTAACTACTTATGTTAATTATGTCCTTATTCCCATTTCACGTAGGTCCATTCTGGATTTTATCCCATCTTTAGTCTTACCCGGTATATTCAATAGAGTATCGATGACACTATCACATACATTTTTCTCAATGTGCATGACATCGATACAATGCCTGACTGTCAAAGAACTCCAATAAGGAAGATCCCAAAATATCGACTTCTTCTTGAATAAAGACGTGTCACTCCTTGTGGCCATCGTACATTGTGATCTCTTACCAAATTCATTGGCGATGTCTTTCACTCTTTCATAAACATCCTCCCCTGATATAGGTTTAGGTGCACTACGTTCCTCATTCTGTCCATTGAATGCTTTGCGCAACCTACGATACAGATGAAATTTTGGAAGAAACCTTCGATGAGCAAGATATACATTCTTGCCACTGTGTTTTAGTCATATTGAATCAGTGTTCTCATCACATATAGGACACGCTTTAGATCCTTTGACACTATATCCAGATAAATTCCCATATGCTGGAAAGTCATTCACAGTGCAAAACAACATAGCGTGCAAACAAAATGTCTCTCTTCGTGAAGCATCATATGTCATCAAACCTTCACCCCAGAGCTTCTTCAAGTCATTAATCATAGGTTCAAGATAAATATCGATATCAAACACGACAACATAACATACATATTTTTCATACACAACCAGGGAGGAAGATTGTATATAACAAGCATAACTGGCCAAGTGCTATGTTGGCTGCTCAATGTCCCGTACGGATTCATCCCATCTGTACAAAGCCCAAGTCTTAGATTCCTGTCCTCTTCCCCAAATTCAGGGTACAATAAATCAATCTTCTTCCATTGTGGGGAATCAGATGCATGTCGTAGGATCCCATCATTATTTTTCTTAACATTTGTATGCCACCTCAAATTCTTCACATCTATATGATTTGCAAACAAGAGTTGAAACCGTGGTATTATAGGTAGATACCACATCACCTTGCCGGGAGAACCAGTTTTGGACTCCCCTGAAGTTGTCAATTTATACCTTGACGCACCACATTTTGAACAATCTTTCAAATCCACATAGTCCTTTTGAAATAATACACAATCATTCTTGCATGTGTGTATCTTCTTGGCCTCCATTTCCATTGGGCACAACAATTTCTTTAACTAGTATGTTGAGATCGGAAGCTCATTTCCTTCAGGAAGAATTTCTTTCAACAAAGACAACAATGACATGACGCTTTTGTCGCTCCATCGACTGTTAGCTTTCAGTTTATACAATCTCAACACAGTGCTAAGCTTTGTAAACTTACAACCCATGTATAATGGTATCTCAGCATCATGCACAATGTTTCTAAACATGGGAGGTGGATCGGTGTGCTCTACCCCACAACTATCCAGCATCACATTAACGATGTCAACTGGAACTGGTTCATTCACATCTACGTCATCAGAGGCAATTTTCTTCTTCCACATAAGCACTGCTATCGACATCCACTAGTTTCAGGTTTGAAATCTCTCCATGCCAGTGTCATTCTGTATAGCCTTGTACAATCTTGTTGCACATGACATGACTTCTGATTTTGTCACCAGTACTGACTTTCAAGTTGTTACCGCAATGCCTACATGGACAATAGAACCTATCTCTAGGTTGTTTCCTATGTTCCTCGGAAAATCTAATAAACTGATCAAGACCAGAAATAAACTCTGGGGTGCATCAATTGTGAATGGACATCCATGATCTATCCATTCTTTGATCAAAGAGAAAATAAGTATATATTACAACAAGATTAGGGTCTAGGGTAAACAGATTAGAGTTTATGGTTAAAACTTTAGGGTTTATACATGTGATGTCATTCTTATATATAATAAATGTGTACCACCTATCCCATTCTTGAACACCTAATCTCACTATTAAGTGTATAATGTGTATTGGGTTTTCAAGAAAATTTCGGCAGCATTTCCCCGCTATTCTCCAAGTACATATATACTTAGAGAACAAATGGGGAAATGCTACCAAATTTTCTTGAAAACCCAATACAAATTATACACTTACATCCTAAGTGAGATTAGGTTTTCAAGAATAGTCCCAAACTGGGGAATATCCAAGATTTACTCCTAATGAGTAAATCTTGGACGGGTTTCTAGGCCAACAAAAACAACACCAATTTCTTGTTCACAACCCCATTCAACACACAATTTTCTTATAAAAACACTTGTTATCAGTGCTTCCTAAATTAATCAATGTATTAGGAAGAGAGACCATGACACATTAATAGCTTATGAATGTTTAGATGCATTTATACTATTAATTCCTAGGGTTTACTGAATTAGGTCAAGCATGAGGATTAGAAGCACAAATATATGCAAGCACAAGATTTATTCATATCCTAGGTTGATTTACAATAGCAACATCTAAATAAGTAAACTCAAAACATTAGATAAAAAAATATAATTAGTAGATAAACAAATACAAAGCAATAGATAAAAAAGTACATCTCATTTGATAAACAAATATAAATCAAGAGATGATTAAATAATTTTAAAAAGTAGATGAATAAATATAAAGCCCTAAATTTAAATAATGTGATGAAAAAAAAATCATTAGATGAATGAATGAGTAGATAAGTTAATACAAATCAATATTTAAGTAAATACAAATCAGAGCATCTGGCTCTGGAGCTGGGAGAGAGGGAGAGACAGAGGGTTTTTGGGGATGTTTACCTCTGTTTGAGCCCAGTCGGGCATATTGCTCTGGAGCTGGGAGAGAGGGCGAGATGGATGGGTGCACATGGAAGCCAAACGGGCAAGCCGAGCGGACAGGCGAGTGTGGAAGAGCAGTGAGAAGGCAGCCAGTGAGCGAGAAAGGAGGAGGGAGAAGGGCGGCGGTGAGCAGGCAGTAGGTGGTGAGCTCTTGAGAAGGAAGCCAATGAGTGGCAATCTCTGGAGCAGGTAGAAGACCAGCGAGCTCTGGAGTAGGAAGTGAGCTCTGGAGTAGGTAGAAGGTCGGCGAGCTCCTGAACTGGTGGCGGCGGTAGGGAGAATGGAGGTCGATGGCGGCGATTAGGGACAAGGGTGGCGGCGGCACATAAGGAGGAGGGAGCAGGTTGGATGACCGTCGGAGTCGGGAGTGGCGGAAGGGTCTATTTCTCACGATGAAACAAAGACGAATAGGGAAGAGTCTATTTCTTGTGGGGCCTATTAGGTTGACAAAGGTGTCGGTTATCTAAGAAACTGACACCTAATATACATCAGTGTCGGTTGCCAGAAAAAACTGACGTCCATTGGACAATCTTAACCCTAAAAAAATTTGCGGGGATGGCGCACGAAACCTTATTAGCACCGGTTTTTCCACAAAAACTGAAGACCTTTGGTGGTAATTTTTTTTCGTCTTTAGGCATCGATTATTAGGTACAAAACTGACGCCGTATGTGAAACTTTGAGGGTAATTTTTTTTCGCTCGAAAATTTGGATTTGGCGGGCTATTTTAGGCATCGATTTGTCTTAGGGAGCCGACTCTTAATAAAAATTGACCCGTATCTAGCCGGTCTTCAAATATAGATGTCGGTTTCTGTAATTAGCCGACGTTGTAGGGTTTATGCGTCGATTTTAGGTAATAACCGACGTCTCTAAATGTGACGTTATAAGCTATTTCTATAGTAGTGTGTGTAAAATATTTCCTTCCTATTAGCAATCGTTAATCCCATCCTAGTTCACATTTATTATTAACAACTCCCCTCGATGCTCTTTCTATAGATATTGTGAGTTTTCTCTTGATATAAATTGATCACCATTAATGTTTTGGCTTTATCATGTCACAAGAGATGCATGTCATTTTATACAATACAGTAATTTTAGGACCATCTCACAGTTGAACATGACCCACTATTAAGATCTTGATTTTCGAAACTTCATTATTAATTTCTTTGCTTTTTTTATATATTCCTATTCTTTTAGCTTAATTCCTTCTATTGAAGTGTCTTATATAGAATCTCTGAATAATGAACTGTATGTAATATACGCATATAATATTATGTGTACATATACTCTATCATGGTAATACCATTTATGGACATACATGTTTAGTCTATTTAAATTCAATTGATGGCTAGAACAAACTTTCTGTTTCATGTTTATTAATTAGCTTGCTGCTTGAACTACTAAAACTAGGATTAGGGTCTGTAGATGGGAAAGTTAGATGATCATCTTCGTGAGAAATCATTTTGAAAATGTTGGGTACCACCTTAACATCCTCCTTTAAGGGGCATACACTATCATGCACATACCTCAGTGAGATTTTTGAAAATACACACTATCAATCTCTAATGGACTCATTCTCCACTTACATCATAGTAACTGTATCTATCCTTCCATTGTGACTACCATCATCAAACCTCTATAGACAAATTTTAAGGTGGAAACCAAGGTACATGACATCATCTTCATCTCAACTTTAATATTTTGAGAAACACTGATGAAGTTATGGGTAAGTTTTGTATGCAAACTTTGATGAATTATCGGTGTCTTGTTTTTTAAGAATAAAATATGATATTTGGAAAATGCATGTTGTCAGTGTATTGCATAGATAATACCCACATTTTTTAGAAAATAAGAGGAGGTGCTTCTATTTAGCATCCCCTCCTTGTACAGGAGAAAGAAACTTCCCCTTCTGGGGTTACTACATGTACTTTTAGCATTCTCTTTCTCACATTCATAATGTTGGATGAAGTCAGCATTCAATCTGGGTAATTATTTTAGGGTCTGTTTGTGAGCCCATTTGGTGAAGCTGTCAACAAGCTCATTCCCTTCTCATCTGACACACACCAAGTTGGTGTCATGTGAAATATCAAAGTCCCTAAAATCATTTTATAAAGACCACAATCGTTTGTAGGGTATTCGTTCATCTTCATAGATGTACTTGCGGACAAAAGAATATGTCTCAATGGAGCATCTTGGCATGGCATTTATGTCTGAAAAGGTGATCCCTATAAGGATTGCAAGAAATGAACCTACTAGAGGATCGTTCCCAGCCTTCCAGGGTGTTTCACAACTAACCCTACAATCTAGCTACCAACTATGTTCTGGTGACCATGCACGTAATTATTTGTTGTCATAATATTAACTAAATTCTATATTAATATGATGTATATGTAATTTATTACTTAGACTCACTTGTTGTATACATGGTTAAAGATGAAGCAATAAGTTGACTATATTATCATTATCTATTTTCTCAATGACATTTACTATATAGTTGTTGATTTTATCTCTCTTTGATTCTTGTGACTAATAATTTATCTTGTTTTTGCTAGAATAACAGTAAGAGGAGACCGCCATGTTTCCTCAGTGCCGCACATACCCTAGGGTGTTATGCAAGGAGATAAATAAAGGATTCCAAAAAAAAATTGAATCTTGGTCACTTAATAAGAAGCACTTCAGGTAAACTAGCATACGATCCCTTCCTCTTGTAATTTATCATTTTTAGTTGTAATATTAGAGTCATGTTTCAATTTTATTACTTGAATTAGTATTATAATTTCATTTACTTGCAGTTCATATTTTTTATTTGTGAATATGCTCTTATAATTAATCAACTAATTGTATTACTTGAGAAAAAGTGTAGATGTACCCTGTTGTTAGTCCAAAAAACATGTCCCTCAACCATGTGAAGTGCTTCTTGTCAAAATTCGATATACATATTACAAATTAAACCCATGTAGTAGTAAATTGACCTATTGACTCTATTTATATAGTTTGAAATGTGCTTTGTTATAGCCTTAGGATAAAATTGGTACGTTTGCTGCTCTTGGTGCATTATTTTTAGAAGAGACATTAAAAATGTGAATCACTTCTTATTTGATTGTGTATTTTTCAAAGAGTAGGGGGAGTACGTTCTTTCAAATAGGGGTGTTAATATATATGTGTTGTTATTACTGTTCTATTAGCTTACATTATATTTGGACCTCTCTGTAATTGTTCCATTATTATAAATATAAGGGTACACACATTGTGTAACCCTAAGCTCTCCAATTCTTGTCTTGTTTCTCATGGTACCAGAGAAGGACTAGATCCAACTATCACTCTTCCCTCCCTCCCTTCTCTCTCCTCTCCACACCCCCCCCCGCGCGAACCTGCCGCCTCACAACACCCCCCCGTCCCCCGCTGGCTCTTCCCACAGCGCTACGCGCCCCGTGCACCGCCACTAGGCTACCAGGCGGCAGCCGCAGCACACCCCAGCGCGGGCTGCTGCCTGCTCCGCCGTGGCAGGTGCACTATCGGGTGGCCCTGCCACTATCGGGCAACCCCGCCGCTGGGGCAGCTTGCCTCCAGGGCTGTTAGCTGCCTAGCCGGCCCATTAAGGGGTTCAGGGCTTGATTCTGGACTGAGGGACAACCTTGACACTTGATTCTACATGCCCGTGTAGGCCGTTGAGCCACCGGGTTTCCTGCTGTGCTCTGGCATAGCCCGTATGTGAGAGGTTCCTTCCTTCGGTAAATATGTGCATGTTGCTGCCTACCTGACAACGTAGGCAACGTACTACTGCTTGTACGTGCCTTCCTTGCTGTGTAGATGTGCTTCTGGGACTCTGTCTTGTACTACCTCATGGCGTCCTCCGGTGATGATTTGCGCTGTCAAGTTACAAATGTAAAACTTGATGGGCGCAACTACCAGTACTAGGTATGTTCCATGGTGATTTATGCAAAATCCCAAGGAAAATACTCACATCTGACACTTGATGCTCTGGTACAACCTGCTGCGAATGCTGACTCCAAAGATGTGAAGGCCTATGATGACTGGGTCCGGGATGACTCGACGGTGATGACATGGATTCTCAACAATAGTGAGCTGAAAATTAGTGTCACCTTGCTCTATCGGCCTATGGCGAAGCAGATGTGGGATCAACTCACCAGTACCTATTCGAATAGCCAGAACTCCAAGAAGGTGTTTGACATCACCAAGCAGCTTGGTCATCTTCACTTCACATGGTCGGATATTGCAGACTACTTCTCTGCCTTTACTGGACTATGGGAGGAGCTAGAGACCTACCACCCACTGTCTACTGATTTGGCCACCATGCAGCGTCAGCATCAGGAGTTGCAGTTGGTCCAGTTCTTGTGTGGTTTACTAGAGTCCTACGCTGGTGTTGTTGATTAGATTCTTGCTAGTGACCCACTTCCATCGCTACAGAGTGCCTTTCAAAGACTTCAACGCATGCATTCTTCCTCATCTACACTGCCCACTGACTCTGGAGATTCCACTACTCTTGCTACCATGTCTGGTCGTGGCCATGGCCGGTTTTTTGAAATCCATCCCCCTCTTGGTGCAGGGCAGGGGCGAGCCTCTTCTAGACGTCGAGCTCCTGCTACTGCGTGTCTTCTACTACTGTGTGTCCTCAGACATGACATTGCTTTTACACTTTCTATGGCCGGTCGAACCACATAGAGGAAAAATACTGGGAAAAGTATGGTAAACTGGCGTGGGCCAATGCAGCCACTGATACTACTGGTACTTCTGAGATACCTACCCAGCTTACTGAGTCTGATACCTCGGGTACTTCTACTTCTCACTACATTCGCACTGAGGTGGAACACCTGTTGCTTGAGTGTACTGGCTCCTCTTCTATTGCTACGACCAGTGGAGCCCATGCTGCGACTTACTTTGGCTGTGACACTGCCTTCCTCAGTACTCCATCCTCTACTGCTGGTAATACAAAATGGGTTATAGATTCGGGCGCATCGTCTCATATTTTTGGGAATCGGTCTTTATAACATAACTGAACCAACAACAACAATTATTGTTAACATTATAACAAAATAGAAGAAAAATACTTATTAGAAAAATTGGACATAGATTGATAGAGGGGCGTGATTACAATAAGAAAACAATGAAAATTTGGAGTGGAATTGAGGAGAAGGGGGGGGAATATCGGTGGGTTAGGAAACACTGACGGCTTTAGTCCTTTTTCCTAACATAATTGGACATGGATGTGGTTGGGCTGGGTCAGTCATGTCCAAGCCGTGTCCCATCCGTGTCCTAGTTGTGTCCAAGCCAAAAACTCTTCAAAAAAAAGTTGGACACTCCAGAGCTATGTCCATCGTGTGTCCAGCTGTGTCCATGGCATGTCAGTGTCCGACACACGGCAGACATGGCTACAACACCTCCCGGGAAGTGTCTGTGCTTCCTAGTGCAAAGCTATTGTATTTATCTTTAAAGTGGTGGTTTTAGGCACAGAAACCTATTGTCTATTTCAGTTGGATCCTACTTTTTTAATGAGGAAGGGTTGTTACAATTTCTTGCTCATATACAATGTTGATGGCTACAAACAAGATGCTTGAGCAAAGGTAACTTCATTCTTGACCTCTATTTTCCTTCTTATATAAAGTTAAAGTAGCAGAAACAACTTCATTCCTAACCTCAATTGTGATGTGATACACACCATCCAACCTCTATAACCATTGAGTTTTTGCTCTTTTTAAACTGGCATACTCAGACCTATTGATCAATGCTATGGTTTATTCAACGCTCTTACCACCGTGAGCTTCATTTATAAAATACGATTTGCTTAATTTATTAGTGACTATCATGCACTATGTTAGGTTAGAAAATCTAGATGGAGATCTCTTTTATGAATCATGTGGCATTGTGGTTAGCATGCATAATCTACTCAATGCATTGAGCACCATGAACTTCCTACATTTCTTACTTTTCAGCTAGAGAATTTTGTCTACCACCCAAAGGTAATTCTTACTTGAAAATTGCTATTCCTAAAACAAGTAAATCCACCAAAATGTTGGGAATTTTGGTTTTAGTCCTCATGGTGTGTGTGGGTACTCGTTTTTGGATCTTGTTTCACTTGACCCATCTTTTGGTTCTTTTTTATGTTAATGACATATCTATATACAAATCAGTTCGAAATCTTGCAATATCAATCATTTTTTGTACTATATATGACATATCTTTTTTTTGGTCATCAATATGACATATCTTATTGGTCTATCATTGTTGTTGTTTACTTTGATGAACAACAATTTTGTCATGATGGTTGCAATGTGTGTCTGGGGAGGTGAACACATTGGTGACCAATTTTGTAAAATGTAGAGCAAGTTTGTTGGGTAGATACTAGCAAGCATGCCATCGCATGTTTGTATCTATTATCTTTCTCCACAACTACTTCCTCACCATAGGAACACGCTGCCTTTGTCCAAGTATATTCTCATAAATTCATTTTATCAAGTAATTCATGTCTCTCTCTCACACACACGATTAATGTGCTTTTACGTAGTAGATGACTTTCTCTGTTTGTTTGATTTATATTTGTTCAATGCTTAGGTCTTGCTCAAAAGTGATGAAGACCTAGAAGTATCACACAACTTATTGCCTAGCCCGATATATGCCTCAAGATACGAGAGAACACGATCTTGTCCACATAATCTTAAGGACAGTTCTATCAACACATTGGTGAGTAGATTTTTCTCATTGATAATTCATTGACCATATAGTTGCATTTCTTTCAGAATAAGTGGTTGGCATATGTAACTGTTTGATCCAAATTTGTAGCTTTGAGTATCAAGTGTGGCGAGCGATGCTCCTTTGATCCTCACCTTAGATTTTGAAGTTTAGGAAATCTTTTGTTACACCATGCATCACCTACCGAATGAGCTAAAACAATACTTATGTCAAATTAAAATCACTGTAAAATTCCAAGCTAGTCATGATTATAGATACATATTGCTGAGCTTCTGTACAAACATCTTGTCCTCCAAGAAATCTTGATTTCTGCAACAGTAGAGGAGCTATGCTCCAAGACTTAGGAAATAGTAGATGAGCTCTGACTCTTAAGCTGAATTTGTTCTTGTCTAATGTGCCTTGATGTCTGGGCAGTAGCTTATGAATAGTCTAATCATCCTGCCAGTTCTCAATTGAATTAAAGACTTTACAGTTCTGCATGCTTGATATGTTTGTTAGTACTATCTGATTTGTATTTCCTTGTTACACATCTGATGTTCCTTTTGTCTCTGTATGTATATGGTTGCAACATCTGATATGGATGTCTAGAAGTGACAGCGAAAGTGACAATACCAATAGCTCTGAAGAGGAGGGATCACATGTACGTCGTATAAAGGATAGAAAGGATAAAAAATCTTTTCCTGTATCAAGAATTTATTCAAAGTTTGGTTTGTGAATTATATTTGATATTTTTTTGATTCATTCCTTTAATTCATTCGTGATAGTGCATTAATGAAGATGCAATACCTATGGGTACATTAGTGGTTGTAGTTCTAGCTTCTTGTATGAGTGTATGTTTGTGTTCTTTGATTGTGGGGCAAAGCTTGAGAAAGATTTCACGGCCGCACGCTTATACCTTTTTTTATAAATCTTCCTAGAAATAAATTATTCTTATGATTACTCAGGGTTTAATTTGTCAATAGAAATTGGAAGTCTGGTATTCACTCTTGTTTATAGTGTAAGATGTTGTAAACAAGACTAGATGGATGATGGAACAGTTTGAAATACATGTGAATGTCTACATTTCTGTTGAACCATCACATATTTTCTATATTGTCAGACGCAAATCTACATGCTAGCTTTTAATTAGACATGCCTTACCCATTTCATCCACTAAAATTAGGATCTTCCTCTTTAGATGTCAGACTACAGATCAGTTTGAAATACATATGAATGTCTATGTTTTTGTTGAACAATCACACACATTTTATATATTGTCAGACTACAGATCTACATGCCAGCTTTTAATTAGACTTGCCTTACCCATTTCATCCACTAAAATTAGGATCTTCCTCGATATTTAAGTTGTGCATAAAGATGATAGTTCAGTCTTTGTTTATTGTCTAGGGAGTAACACGCCTTACAAAGACATTTTGAATCAAATGTGTAGCTCTAAAGCCTTTCAATAGGGCACACCAAGGGTTCAAGTAGAGATTCCTTGGGGGATTATTCAGAGCCAGCCTCACCAAGTAACAGTCTGATAGGAGAACTGTTATAATGGCACTTTATATTGTAGGTGCAGGGGTGCAAACCTCTATTTGATTCTTACCACCTTTAATGAAGCCTGGCCATCTTTTTCTTTTTACATTTTCCCCGTCACATTTATGCTGGTTTTGGTTTGGTTTATTTTGAATAAACTGTATGTTGGATCCAAGTGGTGTTTCTCATTGTACCATGTAGCTAGACTACTATAGTAAAGAGTAAATGACAAAACAAATGTTTTTTATTTTATTTTTTCCACTAGTGGGTTTCATTAGCTTTGGTTCTTCCATCACAGCATGCAATTGGAATATAGCTTCATGCTATTGTATCCTTTGTTTTGTGCATTTTAGCTTAACAATAATTTATTGAAGATAGTATATAAGCATCAATGTCTAAGATGTTCATGATGTATGTTATTACAACCTCTAGTATATAAAAAAAAATGTGTTCATGATGTATGTTACAAACTCTCTCTATTTTTATTACGTGTCCTCATGGCCATGAAGACTCACAATGAAGTGGAAAGGAGGCGGAGAGAGATGATCAATGGCCATCTGCAAAAACTATGAGGCCTCATTCCAAGAACCACTAAGGTTTGTAACTACTCTATTCTTCTTGAGTTATTACTAGAAACTATAGAACACACTTCTAAAGCCAGTTGTGAAGTTACATCTGAAACTTCCTTTGTCTCGGAATCCCTTCTATTTCTCATCATGATGTGTTTAAAAACTGATATGCAATCATTGTTTAACAAATAATATGCAGATTTCATTCAACATTTTTTCTTCATTGTAGGGAATTTTAGTTCTCTTGATAGGCCTTATTTAGCTATCCCTACACAATGGATGACTGGGCAAAAGATGACATAGGTAGTTTGCAAAACTACATGTGCTACATGATGATAGTGGCCTAATGAAGAGCTCATAGATATAATCAAATCTATGGCTTCTATAGAATCTGGAGTCTAAAGTATTGCCATAGGTTCTTCTCAAGAGTTTCAACCAACTACATATTATCTCTACAAATTGTAGGGGTATATTATTGTCTCAATGTCAGCCTAGCCATAACATAAATTACCATCCAATCATCTTGAACTTTCTTACATGTATCATATATATCTAAAATTACCATTTCTATGTTCTTTATCACATTCATATCAACTTTGATTTCCTCAAACCAAGTAGTTGTTTCCTTTTCTATAAGAACTACATCAATGTATATACATGCTGAGGTGATCATATAAGGAGGATGTATGGTTAAACTAATAGAGGGTTTTTCTAGAAGATAAGGAGGATGTATGATTAACTAAAGATGCCTTGGAGTTAGGTTTGTCATGTTGCTAACTGTGAGGTTGTTTAGATCAGTTAGGGTCATATTGGTGCTGACTATGAGGTCATTTAGATTAGTTAGGGACTCATTTGATACAAAAACTATGAGCTAACTTGTGTAATGCGTACTTTACTCAATTTATATGTGTTATACTAGTATATATAATAACTTATGAAGTATTGATATACATTAATTTCAAACAAAAATTTGCAATCAAACTACTTGGCTATGGGCTTTGGGTTCATGCATGAGGTGGAACGACTTAAACTTACTGGTGAGAAAAGAATAGAGTAGAAACTAGCTAAGTAGCTACTTTCTAGTAAGTATATATGTAAAGTTTGCTATTACAAGTAACTAATCAATTAGTTACCACTAACATTGGGTAGAGAATATGAAATATCACTGTGGACGTATTTCCATTCTAATCCAAAATTTACAAATAGATTTTTATAATCATATATAGTCTAACTATTGTTCACTGAGTGGTTGCCCCACTTTCTTATCCTATGTTTTTGCTGCTGATGAGAAATGGAGCTATGATAATAAAAAATGATTAGATCATTGGTCTATTTGCATATGATCTCTTTGTAGGTAACGAAACTCAGACATCAACATCCTTGTTGCCTAATAGGGGTGGCTAGGACATGCTTTTTCTCACAACACTATCATGTAGGTACTTAGACAAGAACTCACCAGCTTCCCCTAACAGGCGATGAATACAGTAGGTAACATCTAAGCTTTTGGTGTTATGCAAATAATTAAGAATCTGAAAACATTAAGTATTTACTTTCACAATGTGATTGTACTATCTCTGTTTAAATTTTTTTTTATTGAGCATGGAGTTATAGTGGTTGACTATATGTTGGTACTTTTTGTAGGTATTAGTGGAGAAAATGAGATTGCCTAATGGTGCTAATGATTCAGTAAACTTATACAGCAGATGCGTTAGAGGGTGCAAAATGTGCCTCAGTTGCTACACCTTGGCAATTCCAACTGAGGAGTTTCATTGGCCTGAATGTTATCAGGTCCTACTACTTGGTTGGGGTATGCCTCCCAAACCATTTTAGATGTGTTTCCTCTGTTTAGCTTCTGAACTCTTGCTTTAGAGTTTGGTTATGTTGGCCCTCTGTCACCTAGTTTTTTCCTTTACTTATCATCATAGTGGGCAAGTTCAGATATATTAGAGTTGTGTGTGCTGACTCTTGATTGTCTCCTCTTGAATTTTTTACTACCTTTGCTGACGTTCCCAGTGTCCTCTTTAGGTTTTCTGGCTGTGGCATTTTATCAGGCACAATATCTGTTGTTTCGTATTCTTTGGCTTCCTGTTGCTTTCCTGCTACTGGGGCCAGATTAGATGCCTTGTCTAGTTTTCTTTGAAGAGCATTTACTACCCCCGTGAATATGGTTGGGATGGCGGGGACGAGGGACCTATGGCATTTTTTTCTTTGTCCCGTAAGTAGTGATCTTCTGCACTCTTGTCGGGAATCTTGCTTTTGCTGGTTTTATCATGAGTGGTATTGTTGCCTTTATTATAGCTTCCCATAATGAGGCAGTCGTCCTCTTCTTGTGTTCTTCTCTCTGTTTGTCCCTTACTTATGTTATTGTTTTGGTCTTTCTTCCTTTCATCATTTTTCCTTCCTTCCCTGTTTGGTTCGTTATCCTTTCCGTCTCGATTTGCTTGGTGTGTTTGTATTATGGAGCAATTCTTCTCTATATCAAGGCGCCTCTTTACTGTTTCATACTTGGTTTCTTCTCATATTGGTCTGGAAGGCTTCCTAGGTGACACCCTCACCCATCCTCCCCACTACCCAGCCCCTTCTGTATTCTTTTTGTGGCACTCTCTCTATGTATGTCCTAGCTTCCCTCAAGCATAGCAGTAGTCTGGGAGCCGTTCGTACCTGACATCCACCTCCATGATGTTTCCTTTAACGTCCTTCATCTTCTTCTTTGTCTTTAGGGGCTTATCAACCTTGATGATGATTCTGGCCCGCCTGGCTTTGTCCCATGTCATCTCGTCACTGTCAGTTTGTAGGAAAGTTCCTATTTTGTTTGCCACCACAGTTACCACCTTGTCAGATCTATAACCCAGAGGTAGATTATACATTCTGATCCACATAGGGATCTCATTGATTATCATATCAGAGGGTTGGATGGAGCTACTTGCTTCTTTGAAAAGGATTATGCTATTGTCAAAACTCCACGGTGCACCATCGAGGACTCTCTCTTTGTCCCTTTTTTCCTCAAACTTTATTATCATTATACCATGCTCGATCTGCTTGAAAGCTGGTGTGGTTTTCAAACCCAGATCGCAGTCATTGTTCTTTGAAATGTGTTGAAGTTGTAAGAACTTTCAGATAATATCCTAGCTGCCAGGACCAGCTCCATTTTCTCTTGCTCCATGACATCTTCCCCCAAAAACACTATAATGTCGTCGTCTTGTAGGGTGAGCACATCACATTGTTTGGCTATTTCGTCCTCCATCCCTTAACCACAGCAGCACACTGTAAGGGAAAAGAGATACAACCCACTTCTACTGGATCAGCACCAGGACTTTCCTATCTCATCCTGAACGTCAAGATTTGAAACCTCGACCTCCTGAGTCGATGCCGCCGAGAGTGAGGGTGAGCCTGGGGTGCAGACTCATATCCATGTGTGATTACATATTTTCACACTATATTGGTAATGGTCGACATTGTATGAGCATTAAATTTAGTTTGGAGAGGATGTGTTTTCCATAAACCAAGTAAAATTGTCTTCCTACTGTATTCTTCTAACCCTTTCTCAACAGTTAGTCCTTGAGTAATAGCTGATGATTTGTTGTCCTCATCTTTGAAACTTTATTTTAATGATTTAAGATTTATGTGAGATCCATCAAGTCAGCACAAGTAAAACTTAGGTAGTTAGGACTTTTATACTTGTAATATTTTTATATCATATCTGACACAACAAGACTATGCACATTGTTCTAACAAAATCTGCTACCAGATTGTTCTTCTTTCCCACCCAAAAAATGAACTGTGTTGCACGAGATTGAATTGTTTGTGGTCTTTTATCCAAGTTCCACTACCATAAATGTGTTATGAGGTTTTATATTATATTTTGAATAGTAAGCATGTTCAATGACTTCTAGTTTGTATAAAACTACATTCAGCACATTGTTTTTGGGTCAATTTGATTCAAACATCTAACCCTATTTATATGCATCAACTTAACATCACTTTTATACACTACGATAGGTACACAAAATGGATGGGATTATAATCCATCGAAGCAAGAAAGATTTCAAACTAAAAAATTGGATGATATATATGAACTCAATGACACTGGAGGTGTCAATGGTAATACAAAGTTGGTAAAAAAATCAACAGAAAAAACCAAGGGCCTCAGCTGAGGTGAGTACTAAGTATTTCCTAAATACTTTTCTAGATTTGTAATATTGGGCATTATTCTCTTTTGTTGTTAACCTCATTTTACATTGAATGTAGGGTGGAAGAAAATGAAAGAATGCTCGAATAGAAAGATGAAAAAGGCAAAAAGGATAGAGACTTTAATGAGTTGATCACTGTGCAGGAGTGAATCTAGTTCTTTTTAAGTGGATTTGGAAGTGCAAAGCTCCAAAGATATATTTGTTGCATATGTTTAAGCATGTCATAACAAACATCCGCTTCAGATTATTTGAGGAAAAGAGGTATACTACTTTCTTATAATGGATTTATCAACTTTAAGTAACAACAATTTAATATGACCCACTATGGCCTTATAGTGCACTAATTTTGAAGTTATATATCAATTAATCCTTAAGTTGCAAAAAGATAACTTTTCTTTGCACGAGTCCTGGATTACTAACCCAAGATACCACTCCAAGGTCATTTTCGTTGTCATTTCTGCCATGTCTTACTATTTCTTACTGTCATTGCTCTCACCACCCTAATTTTTGCATATATTTAGTCTACAAATCATAATAGTTTCATAAATATTATAATGGCATTTCATGTACATTGGTATGTATGCTATATAGTACTACTAGATTTTTTGTTGAAGGTGTTGCCATACTTGAGAATAGTTATAGTCTTTCATTGACTAGATGTTTGTGTTCTAGATTGAGGCAACATGCTCAAATCTTTGCTTGTCTACCTAATTAAGGGATTCATTGATATCTACTCCATAATGAACTACTAAGGATAAGCATACTGAAGGATTCATTGGCACACTTTTCCAGAGAACTTGGTTATACAAAATTTGATCTTTCATGACTAAGTTCAGATATTACGATTCTTACTAAATGGAATAACTCAACGTTAGTTGTCCTTTCTCCCTAACCCCATGCATCCCTTCCATTAGAACATAGATAAAGATGGAAGAACTACTATCTTGTCCTTGATATATTACCTAGGATCTTACCTTGTAAGGAAACAATTTCCCTATGAGTTTAGTTTCATTAGTCTTGAAATACAACAAGTAAGCATTTTTTGGGATAAATTTGGAACCTATTAGGTAGGGTTACTATTAGAAGCACCCTGATAGGCCAACCCAGAGGAGCTCCAATACCCACTATTGGCCATGGACAGTCTTTGAGGATGGTAAACAAATGTTTCTTTGGCAGTAATGATTCTAGTTTTGAGTAGGTACTAGTTGTAGTTAGATGGTTCCTTGACTACTATAATAGTAGTTTGGGTTGGAGTCCACAACCTAGAAAGTCTAAAACTGATTGAAACTTGTTCTTTAACAACATATGTATTGATAGAAAATTGTTCATTTAACTTATATAATTGTTTGAAGAGAGAGCCCCCCCTCAAGCTCCCAATCGTCATCACTTAAGAAGTTGTCCATATAGAAGGCATGAAAAATGACCCACTAATAATTTTATTTAATTGTGAGAATGTACCTCATAACTTATGTTCCATTCATTATGATTATATATTCTTATATGAACGTGAAGCCCACTAAATTTGGCTGTTGGAGATTTTAGTTGGTACAAGACCTGCCAGAACATGCAACATTTTCCAATGCAGTGAGCTTATGAATTCCTATATTACAACTGAATTATGCAGATAAGACTGCCAATATTCTATTCCATGTGACAGAGAAGAAGTATGAGAGTGTATGGAATATAGGCATGCATGCCAAACAAATCAAAGTAAAGGCTTAAATAAACAAAATCCAGTGTCTCGTATGAATTAAATGAAACGATTCAGCCATACATTCAGTTGTCTGGGTTAGTTTAAGAGACTACTTCAATGTCTACCAATTATTTGATGCACATGACTGAACAGAGACACTACATGTAAGGAGGAGTGACATGCGTGGAAGACTTGTCTTAAGTAATAAAGACTTTGCTAAACACTATCTGAGGTCCCTCATCTAGCATAAGTAATGTGTAAAGATATATTACTTGTCATCTTGCATTCATTTATAAGATGAGGTATTTTAATGTCCTCAATGTATCCAATCATACTTAATCTTTTGTAGGTTGCTCCTAAAGAATATAGCTGACATAATGATAACACCAAATTTTGTGATGTTTCAGACTGTTTTTCTGTTATCAAAACTACCCTCTTAAACTGTTTTCCTCTCTTTTATATGTACTTTCGCAATAATTGGCCAAACGACGCTCTTAATCCAATATTTCCATCTTTTGTAGAGTTTTTCCTCATTTTGGTACATTTTGTCATCAATGAGGTCGTCCCGACCAACAATTAAGCTCCACCTGCATCGGCCTTCCAAATGCCCGATACGATCGCTGCCCGACAGGGTAGCGCGACACAACGATGCGTGACATGGGGATGTCGCGCAAGAAGAAACTGACGGGCGACACGTCTTTTACCCGACAGGGAGCCGAGCTCGCCATGACAACTCAAGCTTGTCGTGCGACACATGACACCCACTGGCAGGCGTCGCTCGTCACGTGACCGACAATCGACACCCTTGTGCCGGGCGATACTGATATCGGCCGTCCACTGACCGTAAAGATAAGGGGGACACGTGGCTCCCTAAGCACCATAACTTCCCCCAACCACTTCCTATCAATAGCAGCTACAGGAAGTCGAAAAGACAGGTCGAGACATGTCGGAAACCTGAGAAGATCTTCGGAGGAAGCTGCGAGAGCAGAAGTATCGCTTCTGAGTGTTCGTGTCGGGCAACTCTAGGTGAGCTCTTCCCCGTCCCGAGAGGGAGGGGATGGTTCACTTAGGACCGTCTCGGGCGACACTGCAGGCCGATATCAGCCAATGTGGATGAGCGACACAAGTGCCCGACAGTAGATGCGTCACTACTAGCCCGACATGATATCGAACCCGATACGCTTTGCCCATCACGGCGTGCCACCCGAGAGGGTGCCACCCGACTTGAGCGTATCGGCCAGGGTCCTTGAACGATACAATCGGCCGTCACAGTGTGCCGCCCAAGAGGGTGTGCCGCCTGACACTGTTGTATCGGGCTAGGCTCCTGACCAGTATCGGGCTGGAGAGCCGCTGTAGTCAGTCATCCTTCTACATCAAGAAGGCGACCTCTATCTTTGTTTCTGTTATTTAATTCTTTACTTATGCACTGTAACTAAGAACTTTATTGTTTATGGAAATGGAAAAGCTTAATTACTTGTTGCTTTATGTTTTGTGCAATTTTTGGATGACTACAATGTTTAATATCTGAACTCTAGCTTGCATGTTTGGATCGCGTTTCACTTAGCTACCGAATCATGTTTTCCCGTCGCAACAACTTCAAGAGATGTGTTGTGGATCTAGGGTTTGGGATGATTCTGGAGTACGAGAGTGCCCGAAATCGGAGTGCTTCAGTAACATTTCACTCTAACTTAAAGTCCAACAACCTCGAGAGGGGTGTTGATGCTTGGTTAGAGGTATCCGCTCTGAGAGGAGGGGTACATGATGTTCCTGCTACTGCTTGTTTTACCAAAGTTTATCCTTCGCACCTCGCTTTAGCTCTAGATTTATCTTTCTGTTTCTGTGGCATGAAAACCCCTAAAAACTGCTAAATGACTAAAATATTAAATCCTTCTTGTAACTCCAGTTGGAGATAGTTTTCTTTGTTTTGTTTGTGACATCTTGTTGTTCCCCCTTGGGGAATCTACTATCTCTTTATACTTGCTGGAGTGTACCGTGTCGATTCTGAGTTCTCAACACTACCACCCTCGTCCCTGTGTTTGACCCCGTATATCTACTTCGACCCCTTATACTTGCTGGAGGCAAAATGGCACTGTTGACGAATCCGAATCCACTAAATACACTCCCGTGCCTCAAGCTTAGAAATGAGTTTGACAACACTCTTTGCTTTTGTTATTTTATTGTCATTTTCCTTTGCACAAAATAAATAATTCTATTTTCTAAAATCGATTTCTCGTGCCATTTCAGGAACT
Source organism: Alisma plantago-aquatica (assembly GCA_963693085.1). Taxonomy (NCBI): domain Eukaryota; kingdom Viridiplantae; phylum Streptophyta; class Magnoliopsida; order Alismatales; family Alismataceae; genus Alisma; species Alisma plantago-aquatica. The sequence goes on along the minus strand of OY856412.1, from coordinate 204,481,945 downwards.
CTGAAGAACGGTGATATGTTCCATCAAGCTCTGACACCATGTCTCGATGTGAGAAATCTCTATCTGAGGGTGAACGTCAAGGCAGAGATGGGATTTCGCACCAACCAAGTTTGGTTGGTCAGTTGTTTGCTTACATAAAGAGACAAGACACTATCATCAACCAACTGGCACAGGGAGCGCTCGCCAGTCCTAGAGTTCTAAATTACATGCAACACCAGATGGAAGGTATGTAGATGCGCCAGCACGAGGTCGATCAACGATTGGCCCAGATGGCCGCTCTGAGAAAGGACCCTGTAGGAAAGACACTCTCCTACCCTGAAACTGCCAGAACGACAGTACTAAGGTCTGGGAAGATGGTGGAGCGCACTGATGAAGCCAGACCAGAGCTTGAGCCAAGGCCTGAGAGTGCGATTCCGGCAAAGGATGAAGGTAGACAAGAAGAAGCTTGAGAGCCTGCACAGAAGCCATCTGATGAGCTATCTGGTGGGAGGAATCCTTATGCTCCCAGGATGATGTTTCCTTATAAACTAATCAAGACAAATCTGAAAAAGCATCACGAAAGGTTCATGGACTCGATCAGGAAACTGCATCTTGAAGTCCCCTTCCTTGACGCCTTGGAGGAGATGCCGACCTACACCAAGTTCCTCAAGGATCTTATCATGAAGAAAGGAAGAGGAGGAAGTGTTGAGTCCGTGCACCTAGCATCTGCTTCCTCAGCCTTCATGAAGCCTGACCTGCCAAACAAAAGAAGGGACCATAGAGCTTTTATGATCCCATTAGCCATTGGGGACAACGTTGAGTGAAAAGGTCTTGTCGACTTAGGGGCAAGCATAAGCCTCATGCCCCTGAGTTTCGCGCAAAGGTTGGGTTTAACAGACATGATTCATACCAATATGAGGATTGAACTGGTGGACCATACCTTCAAGAGACCATTCGGTGTTGTTTAAGATGTTCCGATCAGGGTCGGTAATTTCTTCATTCCTTGTGACATAGTAGTCATTGACACAGCAGAAGACCCCCACTGCCTGATCATCTTTGGACGTCCTTTCCTGGCAACAGGAAGGGTATTGATTGATGTCTTTGAGGGGATGATCACATTGAGGGTCGGAGATGACCACCTAGACTTCAAGTTGAAGGAGGTCATGAAAAGTCCTTCCCTGTCAGAATCTGTGTGTTTCGCGGACAGCTACGATAAATTCTATGAGGAGATAGAGGAGGACATCCGGATAGTGGACCCCTTGCGAGGGCTATAAGCTGTCAGGATTCCGACTTCGAAGATCCTAAAGTTGCAAAGTATCTTGACCTTTTTGACCTGCCTGACGAAGATCTACACGAAGAGGATGAGGTGGTGGAGTCTGTGAAGTATGCCTCTCTCGAGGAGGAGCCTCAAGAGAAGGCATCCAGAGCAAAGCCTGAGTTGTAACTGTTGCCCGAGGGTCTGAAATATGAGTTCTTAGACAAAGAAGAGAGAAACCCTATCATCGTAAATGCCAATCTTTCGAGAAACCTGCTGGACCGACTTCTTGAGGAGTTAAGACTCCAGAGGGGGGCTATAGGATTTTCTGTAGAGGACATCAAAGGCCTTAGCCCCACCTTGCATGCATCGTATCAACTTGGAAGAATCCACCAAGCCTCTGGCTCAACCCCAGAGGGAGCTAAACCAGATGCTCAAGGAAGTCGTCAAGAAAGAGGTAATCAAGCTAAGGGATGTGGGGATCATTTACCCAATCAGCGATACCAATTGGGTGAGTCTGATTCATGTAGTACCCAAAGAGGGCAGGATGACAGTTGTAAAGGGTGAAAAGGGCGACGAGGTGGCGGTTAGGACCATCACCGGATGGCGGATGTGCATATATTATCGAAAGCTAAATCAGGATACAAAAAAATATCATTTTCCTCTACCTTTTATTGACCAAGTTCTTGAAAGATTAGCGCATCACGATTTCTTTTGTTTCCTTGATGGCTTTTCAGGATTTTACCAGGTACCCATCCTGCCCGACGACCAGGAGAAAACAACATTCACATGCCTCTACGACACTTATGCTTTCAGAAGGATGCCCTTCGGTCTCTGCAACGCTCCCACCACCTTTCAAAGATGCATGATATCAATGTTTTCCAACTACCACCCTATGCGCTTTGAGCGCATGGCCAGACCTTGTATGGAAGGGGGTTTAGGTCTCAAAGGGGTCAGTGTTGTAAACCGGTGGGCGTCCCTCAAAAGGCTCATTAGGTTCCACACCTGCCCCCACTCCCCCTGGACCCTTTGGATGCATAGGCGCTGTGGGCTTACCCCTCCTGACCCAGCGCTGCTACGACATGGTGCTTCTAATTCGTGGAAGAACATGGCTCGTGCGTGGACTAAGCACCAGCACATATTCGAGTGCTCCCCCACCGGCATCGTGATGCTCGCCAACCCCAACGCCAACATGTGGAAGATCATTCAGTCGCATCAGGCTCCGTGTGACGTCGGCAGGACCATATGGGCGGGGCCCCTCATCCATAGATGGAGCTTCACGATCTATAGGGCTTTCCACGGTGCTCTTGCCACTGCTGATAAAGTGCACGAGTGGAACAGTGAGGCGAGTGACAGATGTTCCTTCTGCAGGCAGAGGGAGGACATGCAACACCTGTTCTTCCGTTGCAGATTTTCTAGGCTCGTGCTACAGCCTGTCATGGACCTCTGCGACATCAGGGTCCCGATGGCGGCCACCATCGCCGACACTATAAGCCTTATAGTGGACAAAACCAGGGGATGGAAGGGGTGGAAGTGGCTGACTGTCACTGCTTGGACATGCACATCTTACTTAATATGGAAGCAACGCAATGAGAGACGACATGGAGTGCAATCCCTAAGCTCTTCGGAGTGTAGGGACCTGGTGATCAAGACTACGAGACACGTTGCAGAGGTGCGGGGTTGGAGCTCCACTACAACGATCCACATCAGCAGGGCCTGGCAGATCCATGTTAGCCTTTAGCCTGCTTGTATAGCGCCCACGGGCATAGAGGGGGTTTTTGTAGAGTTACCCCCGTATACACTCCCTTTTTGTTGGTTCACAGGGAGGCGGGACGCACCCCACACCGTCCATAGGTGTGCGGTGTGTCCTGTTTAGTTTGGGCTTTTCTGTAGAGGCTCTTTCTCTCGAGCCTGTCTGACCCGATGCTTCTCGCACCCTGGGGTCCTTGTAGAGGTGGTTCTTCCTGAACCTCCTTCATCGTTTTTACCCGTCTATTAATATATAGACCATTCCGATGATATCAATATTTTCAGATTTTCTGGAAGATATTGTAGAAATTTTCATGGATGGTTTTTCAGTCTATGGAAATGACTTTGATACCTGTTTGAAAAATCTGTCGTTGGTTCTTCAAAGGTGTGAGGAGAACAACCTGGTTTTAAACTGGGAGAAGTGTCATTTCATGGTACAAGAGGGCATCGTTCTGGGGCATAAGATCTCAAGGTGTGGGATCGAGGTGGACACCAGCAAGGTCGAAGCCATATCCAAGCTTCCTCCCCCGAAGTCAGTGGCGGGAATGAGGAGCTTCCTCGGGCACACCGGATACTACCGCAGATTCATAAAAGACTTCTCGAAGATTTCAAAACATTTGTCCAATCTACTAGTAAGAGATGTTGAATTTGTTTTCTCTACTGAATGTCTAACGGCTTTTTAGGCTTTGAAGAACGCACTCATATCACCACCCATCCTCCAAGTGCCAGATTGGGATTTACCCTTTGAGCTTATGTGCGACGCTAGCGACTATGCGGTAGGAGCAGGCCTGGGGCAGAAGAAAGATAAAAGGCACCATGTGATCTGCTATGCTAGTCGCACGTTGGATGAAACTTAGGTAAATTACACAACCACAGAAAAAGAGATGTTGTCAATTGTCTTTGCCTTCGATAAGTTCAGGTCGTATCTAGTTGGAGAAAAGGTCAAGGTATATATAGATCATGGGGCTATAAAATATCTAATGCAAAAGAAAGACACAAAGCCCAGGCTGTTGAGGTGGGCCTTATTGCTACAAGAGTTCGACCATGAAATTATCGACAAAAAGGGCGCAGAAAATGTGGTTGCCGACCACCTATTGAGGATCGTAGCTGAAAAGCAAGGGGGACCACCGATCAATGACGACTATGACGATGAAGCTCTTATGCTGGCAGAAGCTAAAGAAGAAGGCTTGTCATGGTTTGCAGATATCTGCAACTATCTTGCTTGTGGACAGCTGCCTTCTGACATTACTTACTATCAGAAAAAGAAGTTGTTCGTGGATGCTAAAAATTACTATTGGGATGATCCTCTCCTCTTCAGAAGATGCGCTGACAATCTATACAGGAGATGCATCCCCGAGGAAGAAACCGTGAACATTCTGAAGAAGTGCCACACCTTTTCCTACTGTGGACACCTGGGTAGCAAAAGAACGACTGTGAAAGTGCTATAGTCAGGTTTCTATTGGCCCTCTCTATTCAAAGATGATGCACAATTTGTGAAAGTCTGCAAAGAGTGCCAGTCTACAGGGAATATAGGGAGGAGAAATGAAATGTCGATGGCAAGCTGGATCGAAGTAGAGATTTTTGACATCTGGGGGATTGATTACATGGGACCGTTTCCCCCATCCAGGGGGTATCAATACATACTAATGGTAGTGGACTATGTATCGAAGTGGGTAGAAGTCGTAGCAACCCAAGCATGCGATTCCAAGTCAGTAATCAAGCTATTCGAGAAGACAATCTTCCCTAGGTTCGGAGTACCACACACAGTAATAAGAGATGGCGGGTCGCCCTTCGGAGAGAGATAGTTCGAAGCACTCCTACGTAAGTATGGAGTGAAGCATAAGATTGCTACACCCTACCACCCACAAACCTCATGGCAGGTGGAGGTTTCAAATAGACAAATTAAGTAGATCCTGGAGAAAACTGTCAGCCGAACGAGGAAAGATTAGTCTTTGAAGCTTGACGACACACTATGGGCCTATAGGACCGCCTACAAAACTTCCATTGGAACCACCCCCTACAGGCTGATCTACGGAAAATCCTACCATCTCCCTTTAGAACTCGAACACAAGGCCCTTTGGGCAATCAAATTCTTAAACATGGACCTCGAAAAAGCTGGGGAAAAGAGATTTTTGCAGCTTCAAGAGCTTGAAGAGTTGAGGATGAACGCCTATGAAAATGCAAAAATCTACAAACAGAGGACCAAAGTGTGGCATGATGCACACCTCAGGATAAAAGACGTAAGAGAAGGGGATAAGGTTCTATTATTTAAATCCTCCATTCGTCTTTTCCCTAGGAAGCTACAGACAAGATGGTCGGGACCATTTATTGTGTCGAAGATATACCCATCAGGAATGATGGAACTCCACAACTAAGACGATCCGACCAAGGTCTTCAAGGTGAATGGGCACAGAGTAAAGAGGTATTATGAAGATGAATCTTTTGTCAGGAGAGTAGAGATCGACTTGCAGGATATGGGTAATGTCGAAGAGTGAATGTGAAGAGCTTACACCGGTCGAGCTGGCGACGCAAACTTCAACGCTCCTCGGGATGCAGCCCGAGTTTTTCTCTCTCTTCTTAGAATAGGATGCCTTTTTTATTTTCCTGTAAAACAAACACTACAAACATTATGGACTGTAATTAGGCCCGAGTCAGTGCGTGCGCCTCATGCGGTGACTCTTCTATTTTTATGGGCCACTGTTGTATTTTACGAGCTTTGAGGAGTAATACCTTCTGAGGTCGGGGGCCTAACCCTGAACCGAGGATGTCTTTCCCGTCAATCATTTTTCCGCTTTGTTCTAGTTTTGGCCACTTGTATCCCCTTCTTGTTTGTCGTGTCGGGCAGCGGCTCGGTTGGCATGCAAAACCACTTGTATCGAGCTTTAGTTTCTCGGGCACCGCATGGGCCGTGACGGATGGTTTTCATGGGCGGCGTGCACCCGTCTCGTGCATGTGAGTAGTTGCCCTTAATCAGACTGACGGGACCGTCATCTCGGGAACGGCATGTCTGAACGGCCGATGTGCACCCCAGAACTGCCCGATTTACCCCCAGCTGAGTTTGCTATATTAAGTAAGTTGGATCTACCGTATCGGGCTACCACATTTACTCTTTTCGCTACCTGTACCACATGCAGTAACCCACTTTTTGCTCGCATGTCGGCCAGCTTGCCTTTACCCTTGTATCGGGCGATGGCTCCAAAGAGGAAAGGTATAGCCCGACAGCCTGTTTGCCTGACACGGGTTTCATATCGCGCGCTGTTTATCAGGTTGCCGAGCTTAGTGGATTTATCTTATATCACCTGACACAATGAAAGCACGACGTGTTGACCGAAAGTATTTGCCTGGTACGCCATATCGGGCGACACGTTTTTCTGTCATGAAATCCTATCGGGCAGTTGTTTTCATGCGACCTTATCGCCCGACATACCTGTGCCGAGCGGCGTGTTGTGCCGCGCAAATCCCCCTTATCGCTCGATCTCGTATCGCCTCAGATTTTTCTTTTGATGAATGATACAACGGGCTTTACCTCACGACAAGTTTTATCATGATCCCAGTTTTTCCCGACCTAACATATAAGTGACCAATGGGCTCGATAACAGGTATGGCTCACATGAAGCAAACCTCCGACCGAGCTGAAAACTAAAGCACAAGAATCAGAATTGCGGCCGCTGCTGAAGCAACAACTGTCGGACTGAAATGTCAGAATCCTGAGGCATCTAGCCATCAACAGTCAAAGAGAGAGAGAGAGAGGATGGATTTTTCTTGATTTGGTAGCTCCGAAGGAGGATCACTTTCTTATCATAGTATGTCTTCTGCGATGGTTTAGGACCTTCTCCAAAAGAAAATATCAATGGAAGTCCTCCTCCAGCGGCCCCGTGATCGAATGTGGATATTTTGGGTCCATCAGCCATAGTATCCATAAGTGTTTTCAAGATCTCTCTATCATAATATGCTCGAGCCTCGAGCTTCCTTCTTGAGAGCTTTGCACTTGTTCCGGCAGCATCCAGTTGGGGAAATAAAATGGAGGCAGCAAAGAAGCATATTGCAACTTCTCAAAGGCACAAACGCAACCACCATCTAACCTTCACTGGACTAGCATGACCTCACCCTGTCTTCTTCACTACTCTGGGACAGAGTGTGGAGTAAGTTTGGGGGGGGATACCCATGTACCAGTGAAGGAGGTATAAAAATTTTCTTCTTCACCTCCACCCTTTGTGCCATTTTGTTCTTCTCCTATATCATGTGTATGTACCCATGCTCGTATAAAATGCCATGCTCATATAAAAATTTAGAAAAATTTTGCTTTTGTTCCCCTACATAAGTACAAAGTTGCTATATTAGTAAAAACCTGATGCAACTTGTTGCCAAGGTGGTTTTCTACATGCTTAACGAGATGCAAGTTCTGTTATATCTTTCTGATCATGCTGCTTCAAACGAACAAAATATTACGTTCTTCCGTGCCAAAAATTTCGAAAAATAATAATAATCTCGCAAATAGCTAAGAGACGAGTATGGAGAAGGAAAAAGCTGCCCAAACAGCAGAAATCCTCTTGTTTCCCCTTACCCAAAAAAAATACCAAAAAGAGAAATTAGCCTTATGAGAGTGAATAAAAGCATGAGAGTTGTGCCCAATAGAAGAAAAAGAAAAAAATATATATACACACTTGTTTTCCAGAAGTACCCATCTTTAGGCATGGTAGATCCGAGGCAGTGGTACGTAGGATGTGAAATCACTGCTCTAAAGCCAACTGGCTTGGACTGTAGGGACCACTTGCCCGTTAACGAACTCTTACCTGGATGGACTGATGGGAGACAAGAAAAACCCCAAAAAGCCTTAGCCTACCCTATACACAACTTTCTGACCCAAAAATAAAGTTGTTTGGTGTGTAAGCTAACTTCAGAAGCATGCACCAAAGTCTCGTTGAAGCTGTAGAGAAAAATTCTACTGAAATAATAAGGCAGGAAACGCAAGGTCTTTTATTCGTAGTGAGGCAGTATTATCTCTAAAGGCATTACGATACTTGCTTTACCTCTTGGCCTGAAAGCTACACCGAGCAAGAAGTAACATCACTAAATAAAGTTTAAATATTGATTGAGGACAATCAAAATGCTAAGTTTGCGGGAGTTGATAATACCAAATTTTGTGATGTTTCAGACTGTTTTTCTATTATCAAAACTACCCTTTTAAACTGTTTTCCTCTCTTTTATATGTACTTTTGCAATAATTGGCCAAACGACGCTCTTAATCCAATATTTCCATCTTTTGCAGAGTTTTTCCTTATTTTGGTACATTTTTTCATCAATGAGGCCGTCCCGGCCCACAATTAAGCTCCACCTACATCGACCTTCCAGATGCCCTATATGATCGTTGCCTGACAGGGTAGCGTGACACAACGACGTGTGACATGGGGATGCCACGTGAGAAGAAACTGATGGGCGACACGTCTTTTACCTGACAGGGAGCTGAGCTCACCATGACAACTCAAGCTTGTCGCACGACACAGGACACCCACCAGAAGGCACCGCTCGTCACGTGACCGACAGCTGACACCCTTGTGACAGGCGAGACCAATATCAGCCGTCCACCACTACAAAAAACTGGGTCATTATTCACGGGAGAGTCCTGTCACAAACCCCTCTCTACAGGCCCTCAGAAATAGGGACGGTTGAGGGTCTGGTCCTCACAAATGGTCCGTGAAGAGAACTCGCGTGACAAATACCAGTGGCCCTCACGAATACCCTCACGAATACAATTGTGAGGGACTATTGAGGGACTATTTAGCCTTCATAAATACATTTTTGAGAGACTATTTAGCCTTCATAAATACATTTTTGAGGGACTATTTAGCCTTCTTAAATACATTTTTGAGGGACTATTTAGCCTTCATGAAACATTTTTGAGGGACTTGATGGTCCTGGAGAATATATTTTTGAGGGGCTATGTGGTAGCCATGAATGCAATTTTGATGGTCAATCTGGACCTTCATCAATATATTTATGATTTGGTTATTGATTTGGTTATTGATTATTGAATGATTTATTAAATGTTAATTAATTGTTACTATAGTGAATATTAAATTTTAAATGAAAACTTTGTATACATAACCTCAAGAAATATTTTTATACTAATTCACATGACATCATAAGAAGATTCAACACCAAAATGACACATAAAAATGTTAAATCACCTCCACCAATTTTTGATATTGAAACAAAGTATTATCCATACATTGCGTGCTCAACGTTGATATAAATAAAGAGTACATATGTAATTTGCATCTGCAAATGTAATGTTTTGAAATCAATCTTTCATGCGGTTACATCGGGTATTCAAATTTGCATCTGCAATTTGGTTAGAGCAAGATAACAATCAGCATATAGCCCGGCTGTAGACAACCCTCAGATTTTGGATAACAATCAGCATCGGGTATTCACCCACTACCCTGAGCTTCGCTGAAATCCACTCAGCAGATTGCAGAATAGTAGACCAGCATTCGTTCATTTCTTTGGGATCCGGCAGAAAGCATTGCATCAGATTCCCAGCTGCAGCACGGGGAATCACCAACATTATGCCATATCTATCGTTGCTTACCATTCCAAAGCACAGGTTGACAACCAAGCTAGTTTCAAACCAACTTCCCTGCGAGCAAAACATAGCTCTCAATGTGGACAAAGAATTGTTTCTGACTCTGAGATTTTCTGTAACACAAACGAAACTATCAGCAAGGAGGTTAATCATGCTCAAAACTTTAACCACTTGAAGCAACAAAAAGCAAAATACTTGGGTTTCAGAATCCTATTCCAAATGAATCCCAAAAATTTGAAATGTAATTGCAGCAGATCAGAGACAACCATCAACCAACCAAATGATGTATACGGCTTTGTAGAGATTAGCTCTAGGTCATAGAAAGCTTGAGTAATTGTGCACATTAAAATAAAACATTACCTCTCTCCAAGTCATATCTACACTGTTCAGTGAATGATTGTCTCAGAGCAATTTATGTAACAGAGACACTGCAATATACCTGTTTCCTAAGCATATCCAAGGCCATCCTTCAAGATTTGTAACACACTATACAAATCCATATCTTCGACAGAAGATAGTGAAGGCAAAAGTTGCTTCAAAAGTCTTGAAAATGTCTGAAGATTCTGACAGCTCTCCTTAACAGTATCTACTTGATAATCCTCCATGTCAGTATCCCAAAAGTTGGAACGTGGTTTCACTGGTTTTGTTCATAATTTAGCCTGGTTGGAATGGTGTAAAGTTAGATTCAACTTCCTAAATGATGTTACTGCTCATAATAGCTGGAATATTGTTACCTAAAGAAACAATCAGCTGCCTATTAATGTGTTTCTGAAGCTGGACAAACCGGAAGGAGATAGGATAATGCATTGAACTGTAGTAAAGAAAAAGAAACTAAGTTGAGAGATGCTTTGCCATGCAAACTAGAGATATTTCTGACTAACCGAGCTGAGTAGATTGGCTATGGGCTTTCAAAGTCCTGGCAACATTACATCAGTCATTAGATAGTTTTCCAAAGAGAACTTGTCGATCGCCACTAATGAAGTGTATTCTCTACCGTAATTCTAAAGATTAAGTTATTCATCACATGTGCGGCTGATGCTATGCTGAAACATATGTCTGTCGGCAGTTAGATAGAAGGTTTTAAATAAATCCCACTACTTGATCGTGTAGTCAAATTTAAAACAAAGAACGTCCCTCCACATAGACCTATGAATCTATTACAGCTTTAGTTATAGATTAGCATGCCCAACTTTAAGCATAAGTTCTTCCTGCAGGTAATGAATTTATTCTTCAATTTAAATTCCTGGTACGGTTGTGTGGCTTTAGTAGTTCTTATATTTATTTTCTGCTCCTCTGTAACTAGAGCCAGAGTCGTTTCAACAGTTTCTTTTTTCTTGCACAGCTTATTAGACAACAGATCTATACTCCAATATTTATGGAGGACGTAAAATAAAAAGAGTTGGTGACATAGATATTAGTAAGAGAAATCCAAGGTAAACACTATTCTAACAATAACTTAAGTTAGAACCCGATTATTCATTGATGTTGAAAGGACTAAAGATAAAAGCAAACTAATTAACAATGTGTGTGTGTAAATGATCTCTTAAATATAGTCATCCTTTTAGCCAATGTGACTAAAAGTTTATGAAAAAGACAACAATAACAGACTTTAACTGCTTTGTGGCACAATTATTTATATAAACCTACTAAGCGAGAGCAACTTGATAAATAGTTAGTTGACTTCCTTCAATCTTTAAGTTATATATGACCCACTCAAAGAGAAAGAACTGCTCAGTTAATATCGAGCAGGTCCCTTCCACCTATAAATGCACAAAAAGACTGGATAGATTTGCACACATATAGGCTGCAAAAACACAAAGAGAGCACATAAATAAGTTTTTGAAACACAATACATGTGTTCAATTAACTGGTATTCAAAGAAATGCACAAAAAGACTGGACAGATTTGCACACATATAGGCTGCAAAAACACAAAGAGAGCACATAAATAAGTTTTTGAACACAATACATGTGTTCAATTAACTGCAAACAGAATATCTAGAAACCAGTACATTGGTATTCAAAGAAAGCACCTGGAAATAATATAAAAAAAGTTGATAAACAGAGATGTTGATAGCATACAAATGAATCTGTAGATGAATCATTTATACCAGTAGAACAGTATTATGGGAGTACTCTTGGGCATAAAATAACCAAGTGCTGCAACAGTAAATAAAGGGAAGTAGAAGAATGATAAATGTAGTATTCACTAGCAAAGTATAGCAGCATCAGTGAAGAGTTCCATAGGGAACTTCTGAACGGATTGAAGCTGCAAGAGATAGTATGTCTAAGTATATATGGAGAGTGCCATCCAATACTTGTAAGAAATTGCATGTGATGTAATCCATGTAGCATAACATATGTAAGAGTTAAAAGAAGTAAGAGGCTCTGGATAGATGACAGACTAAACGGCCAGTGTTAGCTAGCAGAAGCAATTTAGAGAAAAAGAACACAACATGCTTTTGAAGAACTAGCATCTTTTCTTCTGTGGATTGTGAAAAAAAATCCTCCAGCATAAGCATTCAATGGACAACCTGGAGCAGTCATACTTATAACATGATCATCGGCTAAAAGGAGGCAGGGCTTGGTAATTGTGGCAAAAGGGGCATCAATCAATGCAGGAAGTGAACTTGGCAGCCTTAACGTCAGGCTCAAGTGCCTTCCAACTTATTGTTTCTGCAAAATCAATCTTGGATTTGGCAGAAGTAGCTCTATGAACAGAAAATCGAAGCCGCACCAACCGAAGTACTAGGAGTTGTCCGCTATGCAAACAAAGAAGTATCTCATGAAGCCCCACCAACTAGTAACAAGGATTTGGCACGAGAAGGCTTAACATATGAAGGCAAAAATTTCAACAACTTATAAAAAAGCCAAAAGTAGGATGGGATATTCGAAAACAATCCTTTCTAAGACAAAAAGAAACCCTTAAATTCGAAGCTAAACTAGTGTCAAAGATCCTGAATCTACTGAAATAATGCCATATGTATTCTCACCAAATTATATCTGCTCTTCAATATATCATACAAAAGAAATGGGAAAGGGCATTGCCAGTTTTGACAATAACAAGTTTCAATGCACATGTTTTTATTGAAATTGAAACAAAAATGTAGTACATTCTTTTGGTTATCAAAAATGCAGTACAGATGTTTCTCAAGATCTGCATATGAAAAATAAATGGACTAAAGATTATATTTTCTACCTTCTCTTCTATGTGAACTCCAAGCCTTTGATATACTTGAGTGAATTCCTTCCTGCTGATTTCACATATTTCTTTCCATGCAGTGCGGTACTCAGTCTCTCCATTCTGTGGTAATGCCAAAAGAAAACGAAACGAGGTGAAGAAGAAAGCAAAACAAGCTACAACAAGAATATGATCAGGCATCATTAATAACTAATTAGATATCTTATTTCGATGTATTATTGTTTCTTACCATCACTTTAATATCATTAATATGTTAGTAAGAGAAAATCCTGAAACACATTTTGGACATCTTAATCACACCCATGAAACAACTTACACGTGACAAAGGACCTTGATGGAGAACCTAATGAATAAAAATCTATCACTATTATCAAGATCTAAACTAATCTAAAATAACTAATCAAAAGAAATAATATTCATCAAAAGATCCCATTCATCAAGTCTCCTTTTCTGAGAGCATTACAAAGACTATATATAGGGTTTAAACCATAGTTGTCAAGGGGGCTAGGCGCTCAGCATGTCCCAAGGGGCGCCTAGGCTATATTCAGGGCGTTTTGTTTTTGTGTTTTTTCAGTATATTAATCTGCCTCTTATTATACATATATACTACATATAATACCATATAGGAAACATAAAAATAGAGGGCAGAATGAGGCTATGATAGCAGTAGCAGCAGACTGGAGTAGGAAGAATGCAAAAGGGAACTAATATCAACAAGCATGCAATAACAAATTGGAGCAAGAAATGTGCAAAGAAATAAAAGAAAACAGGAAAAGAAAGGTGGGAAGAGGTTGTAACTCAGTACAGAGGAAATGGAGAATGGGAAAGAAAATAAAATGAAAAGATATAATAACAGCAGCAACATCACGAAGAACAAGTGATATAAAATAGGAAAATAGAAAGTACAGCATCAGCAACATTATGAATCATAGGTGATGTAAAAGAGGATTACAAGAAAACAATTTTTTTAAATGCAGCAGCAGTAGGATTTAGTAGTAGGAAGGATGTAGGAGGAATAACTCACAAAAAATACAGCAGCAGTAGGATTTAGGAATAAAATATAGGAGAAAGGATATAAAAGAAAAGAAAAAGAAGAAAGAACAACATGCATACGAGAAAGTAGAAATTTTTAACAAACAAGGTATGATGACTTACCAATTTGGCCCAAGTCAGACCTAATTTCCCCAAATCAGACCTGTTTTCCCCTAATTTTCCAAAATTGACCTGATTTGGCCTAAATCAGACCTATTTCAGCCATGAATTGAGTCAAGGTGATCTATTTTGACCAAATCCATACTTGATTCATGCTCATTTATCCTATAAATGGCTTAATTTGGGCCTAAAAGGCCATAGATGCCCACGTAATGCATGTAATAAGTTGGGCACCTATTTTGAGGCACCTTGCCTAGCGCCTAGGCGTGCTTAGGCAGGCGCCTTGATAACTAAGGTTTAGTGTCTTTTATTATAAATACCAGCCCTGGGGGCTTGTCCCAAACAATTGAATATGATATGAGGGACAAGATATTTTGTTTCCTCATATCTCGGTTCCGCATCAAGTTAATTAGAGCCAAACCTTATATCACTCGGTTCTATATGGTTCCTCTTTCTTGTCCCCACTCTACCTAGGTACAACTTACCCAGTTAAATGCACTTATTTGCAAAATTCACTAGGTTTATTTTGACTTCATATATTTCACTACTTTTTATTTTGATTTCATATTTTATCTAGCAATTTATGCAATTCTCCTAAGTCTAGGGTTTAGTGTCTTTTATTATAAATACCAGCCCTGGGGGCTTGTCCCAAACAATTGAATATGATATGAGAGACAAGATATTATGTTTCATCATATCTCGATTCTGCATCAAGTTAATTAGAGACAAACCTTATATCACTCGATTCTATATGGTTCACTCCCTATACTCCATGTATACCGCTGCTTGGTTACTGTAGTCCACTCCCTATACCGCTGCTTGGTTACTGCAGTCTGCAGTGCAGGGCTTCATTAAGACATCCAGGACAGAAGACGTATTCAAAGGTAATCATTGCATGTGTAATAAAGGGCTATTATTGTTAAACCACATGTATAAGGTTACAACTATGTTTTAATGGATAGCAGGGGCAACACTGACATCTTTTAGGTTTTCCCTTGGCTAAGCTACTGAGTAGTCTAAGTATTAAGACATTGTTTCTGTGTAATGTGAATATATACAAGGGACTACTCAACAGTTTAAGAATTATCTGTGTTAAGGATAATTATCATAAGTTAAAGGATATCATGTGAAAGCTACTGGAAAGGAAACTGGCTTAAACAATTATCCTAGAATTGTCCTTATACAAGTCTATTATGATAAAACCAACATGTCATATAGTAATGTATACACCTTATATAGGTCAAACAACAATGTGTAGCATATTAAACGAGGGGATAAGATACAGTAATGTGGAAAGTCCAGCATATTATATTCTAGGAATGAAACCTAGAATGTATATAGGTCCAGTAATGTGGGTGTTTCATGTGAAACACATTCTAGGTCATTTCTATTTAGGTCCAGAAGTTTAAGAATTATCTGTGTTAAGGATAATTTATTATATATGCTAATATGACCTATAATAACACATTATATATACAGTTTATACCCAGTAGGATCCATGCTTTACTCCTGCTGAAAGCTATTGAACACATTGTATAAACACATTGTTGTTTGATCCACATTGTATAAACAAATTGTTGTTTGATCCACATTGTATAACACTGGTGGTTTCTGAAACCTATTGAACACATTGTATAACACTGTGTTTATATTAAACCGTTTATAAAAGTCTCAATATGACCTATATGAACACCTCTAAACCTAAGGTATATATTCTCACAGAAATGTGTTTACACCTGCTAAACCTATAGACTTAATATAAGATACAGAATTTATTTGTGTCACAATTTCATTCTAGAAATGTGTTTCACTTGAAACACCCACATTACTGGACCTATATACATTCTAGGTTTCATTCCTAGAATTTCAGAGCCCTGTTAGAAACCTATAAAGGTTTCTTAAACTGTGAGATTATATGTAATTAACCAGTAGGGCAGAGTAATGTGGGCCTCCTGAAATTTGCCTTCACGGCGGCGGGGGACATGCTGGGGTGAGGAGGATAGTAACCAGTCACCTTTTGGGGGACGATTTCTAATGCACAAAAAGTTTTAGAGAGGGGAGGAGCCATTAATCACAAATAGCATCAATCGAGAAATAGTCGGGGTGGCAGTGGAAACGAATAGAGAAAGGGGGCGGACGGGGCGGGTCATCTAGAATCAATGATAGAAAGAGAGAGTAGTTCTTACGCCGAAGACGGAGAAGGTAGAGCTGGCGTTCCATGGAATCCTCTGGCAGTCCGTCTTCATGAGGTAGTGGTCCTCTCCTTTCTTCTTCTGCACGGCGCACCCGTACCTGACGCGCGACCTCTCGGCCCTCTCGGCTTTCACCTCCTTCTGGAGCAGCGCCTCCAGGGACACCGGATCCCGGCGGTCCCTCCGCCGTACTTCGACAACCATCAATATACGATCAAAATCTCCCTTTCCCCCCTTGCCGCTGCTAATCGCCGCTGCTTGAAACCCTCTCCTGTCCTCTCCCTTTCTTGAAGTCGGAGGAGTCTGTGTCCCGCCGGCCAGAATCGTGCCTCCACAGTCCCAATTGCGCAATCCCCCTCGTGGCTGGTCTCTCTCTGGCCGATCGGAATCGGATTGCCGGTTGTAGCTAAATCGAGGAAAAGATGGCAGGAGGAGTTGTGGTGGTGCTGGTGGCTTGTAGAGGAGTGGAATTACAGACAGTGGAGGCGGGGGCGGGGTGTGGAAAGATGACAGTAGCAAGCAGTCGATGATGTATATGATTGAGGAGTAGGGTGGGGGGAAGGGCAACGAAATAGCGGCATGAAACGTGTTGCCGAGCTTATAACCTAATCAATTGGTTCTCGCGTGGAGGAACGAGGGGGTAGGGTTTTTTATTTTTTTATTTTAATTTACAAATATAGTGTTTTAGAATGGAGGGAAGGGTTATGAGATGGAGGGAAACATTTGACATGGTATTTTTCACAGAGTTGTTAGTGAGTAATGTATTTTTGAGGGATTAGTGCTCACATAAAAGGTCTAAGGATGTTAAAAACACGGTTGAGGGATTTAGTCCCATATTTGAAGGATGAGCCCTCACAAATAGACACCATTATTCACAATTTTTGGTTCCTCACAAATGTTCTTCAACAAAGGCCAATTTTTTTGTAGTGCACCGACCGCAAAGATAAGGGGGACACGTGGCGCCCTGAGCACCATAACTTCCCCCAACCGTTGCCTATAAATAGCAGCTACAGGAAACCAAAAAGACAGGTCGGGATAGGTCAGAACCCTGAGCAAATCTTCGGAGGAAGCTGCGAGAGCAGAAGTATCACGCCTGAGTGTTCGTGTCGGGAAACTCTAGGTGAGCTCTTCCCCGTCCCGAGAGGGAGGGGATGGTTCACTTAGGACCGTCCTGGGCGATACTGCAGGCCGATATCGGCCAACGTGGATGAGCGACACAAGTGCCCGACAGTATATGTGTCACTACTAGCCCGACACGATATCGAACCCGATACGCTTTGCTTGTCACGACGTGCCGCCCGAGAGGGTGCCGCCCGACTTGAGCGTATCGGACAGGGTCCTTGAATGATACAATCGGCCGTCACGGTGTGCCACCCGAGAGGGTGTGCCGCCTGACACTTTTGTATCGGGCTAGGCTCCTGACCGGTATCGGGCTGGAGAGCCGTTGTAGTCAGTCGTCCTTCTACATCAAGAAGGTGACCTCTATCTTTATTTCTGTTATTTAACTCTTTACTTATGCACTGTAACTAAGACCTTTATTGTTTATGGAAATGGAAAAGCTTAATTACTTGTTGCTTTATGGTGCAATTGTTGGATGACTTCTATGTTTAATATTTGAACTCTAGCTTGCATGTTTGGATCGCGTTTCGCTTAGATACCAAATCATGTTTTCCCGTCGCAACAACTTCGAGTGATGTGTTGTGGCTCTAGTGTTTTGGTTGATTCTGGAGTATGAGAGTGCCCGGAATCAGAGTGCTTCAGTAACATTTCACTCTAACATAAAGTCCAGCAACCACGAGAGGGTGTTGATGCTTGGTTAGAGGTATCCGCTGTGAGAGGAGGGGTACAGGATGTTCATGTTGCTGCTTGTTTTACCAAAGTTTATCCTTCGCACCTCACTTTAGCTCTAGTTTTATCTTTCTATTTCTGTTGCATGAAAACCCCTAAAAACTGCTAAATGACTAAAATCTTAAATCTTTCTTGTAACTCCAGTTGGAGATAGTTTTCTTTGTTTTGTTTGTGACATCTTGTTGTCCCCCCTTGGGGAATTTACTATCTCTTTATACTTGCCGGAGTGTAGCGTGTCGATTCTGAGTTCTCAACACTACCACCCTCGTCCCTGTGTTCGAGCCTGTATATCTACTTCGACCCCATAAACAAAGTTGCGGGGGCCTAGAAGGATTCGTGTTATAAATGTAAAAGCTCGACTACCTCATATCCGCCTCCAATTTTAGGATGCGCGATTTAGGTTGGTCACATAACACCTCAGATTAGTAGCTCTCAAATGAGTTTTCTCCAATTTTTGTGGGGAGGTTTGCTTTTTAGCACTTCTTTTTCTTTTCCATATCCTAGTTTCAAATTGTGAATGAAATAAAGTAAACATTAATGCAGTAGTAAAAAAAGTTTGTAAATTATGGACTTTGTTATGAGAAAGAATATATAGTAAGCATCTAAGGAGTCTTATTAACCTGCATTGTTAGTATGATCTATCCTGGTGAATGTTTCTAGAAACCCCTTTAGTGATTTTCACCTCTAGTCAGACCCAACATGAATGTAGCATAGCTCCAATTTCATGGATAGCTTCTAACACTATAAAGAACTTGCATTGTCTGATTCTTGACTTCCATAGTCATTCATATGTTGAAATTATAGTTTTCTATGTTTTCTCTCTTTTGGTGTTGTGATTAATCCTTCCTTTTGCTTCCTTGTTGGTTGGATAAAGATTGAGCTAACTTTTAGCTAGTCTTTGTCAGGTTTTCTAAGTCTATTTCATGCATGTTGACAAAGTTTCTATGTCTCTTTTTGCTGGCCTGATTAGAGTTAGGGTATCATTGCTTTTGCGCTCTGTCTTAAAGTTTTAACAACTCCAGCTTGATCCATAATCTATGTAAAGCGATGGGGTTTGATCTATGATGCTATGGTTTTTTCCCTTCTACGTGCTTATTATAAATTGTGGTTGGTTTCTTACTTATCAGTTTGCATGTTGGTTGTTTATGAAGCATGTCTAAACCCAAATCTCTTCTTTGTTTGGCTAGTGATTATTATCTTGGAGGCTAACCTGGTTCTGCTATGTGAGTTTGGCTAGAACTTGCTACCTTAATCTCTGTCTAACTACTCAAGAAAAAGAGAGCTGATTTAAAGTGGTAACCTTAAGTCTCCGCTACTTTAATCTTTATGTCATCTTGATGTAAAGGAATGACACTATGTTCAAAGGTAAAATTAGGGGATGCCACGTGTCATGGAACTAAATTCTCAGATCTAATAAAGACTATAGTTCATAATTATGTTCTTTGCACTTATGCTTGATTTATGATACCTTCTGAGATACTCTCTGAGATAATTGTCTAGTGAAGATTTTGGTTATTCTATGATGACATGTGATTTTTGTTAATGCTTAATAGTAGCAAACTAAACATGGATTAAAGTTGTTCTTGTCCTATGATTTTCTTGCAAATGGATGAGTCCTGCTTTTGAAGATTGGTCTTGTTTTAAGTTGAGTGTTGACCTAAAGTTTGTTGGAGCTATTTTAATTATTTTGTATCATATGCTACAAGTTTTTGAATCCATTTCCAGGTTAGATATATGAGATATATTTCATGTTCAAAGTTAACACCTCCTAGTTTACCTTCTGTGGATATTGTGAGTCCTCTCTTCTAAACAATACTTCACATGCTTATTTTCTCTAGAGTTAATATGAAACATAGGTCTTGAGCTATAAGATTTATAGTGTATTATATGTGTGCAGATGCCAGATGAGAGCTTGTATCCTCTAGTGGATCAAATTGAACATGACATGGTTTCTATCTACATAACTTTGGGTAAACTCAAAAATCATGCTAGTTGTCCATGCTTGTGTCATGTATATCGCCAAGACAGTAGTCTGATTAATAAAGTGACTATCAGTGAATTGCTAACTGAATTATTCTTCTACCTATGAATTAATAACTGCATTATTCTTCTATCAGTGAATTGCTAGACAGGAAAGAAGCAAAACCATGAGGATGATCAACAACTCTAATAAGAGATGACGGTTTCAAAACTAACCAAGGTATATGTAGATTTTAGCATCTCATCCTAATGTTGAGTTGAGGTTTATATATGTTTAGTCAAATATCATGTAAATATGATCTCTTTTATCAACTAGATTGGTCATAGCTGCACTCTAATTTGTTTTCGTATTTTATTACCAAATTTTATCAACCATAACACTGATGAATTTCTCTTACTTGGATTCAGTTAGCTGTTTGACATTTCATGTCTTTTGGTTCCTTCAGGCACGCAATCCAGGTTCAATCAAGAAGTTTTTATACTCCTTTTTTTCCTTCAAATTCTAGGCCACCAAGTTAACCAAATAGAGTGTGCACTTTCAATAGAAGTCTACAATAACATGCTTACTTTGTCGATAATTTAACCCAGTGATCGAGAATAAAGTGCTCAATCTGGATTTCACATACTCTAGAAAATAGTCAAATACCAGTAAATGAGAATATCAAAATATACATTTATAGAATGTAAAACTTCATCCATTTATGCACTGAGTATGTAATGAGATTATTTGATAGGACTTCAACTTTTATTTTTGTCTCCCATACAATACTTGGGCTACAAAAAAACATGGATGAGCTGCCTAGATACTTCTTGTCTCTTCAAGGTACTAATTTTGTCATCTTATTCTCATAGCAACCTTCATTTATGCCATTTATCAATGCTTATATATCTTTATTAAACTATGTGGATGATCTTTACCTTATTTTTAATGCCTCCCCATTTGTAAAACCTTATTTTCAGGATTAAGAGAAGTACAAGCTTCACCATTGTAGCAACTTCCATTACATGAATTAGAGATTGAGCTTAACAACATCAAGAATTCAGATATAGAGTATAAGAAGTATCTAAGACAGCCCCAGCGCAAGATGTGCTCTCCTGTGAAGCATGATGATGCATCTCCATTTGAAGCCCAGGCCCACCCAGTTACAGCTGCAGCAACATCCACAAAGGCAACAATGTATCATGATATGTTGCAATTTGATATGGCTCTTTGCTGTTATGAAAAGGCTGCATTTCATAGACCTATGTATATATTTGAACATCCACTATTAGCTAGCGACCAAATTCATAGGGACGATATTCCTTCTATCTCTGCTTAGAAGGTTCTTTTCAGATTCTTATCTCGAGTGCTTTTGGACGATGCTGGCCAAACAACAAGAGCTCGAACAAAAGAAGAAGACAATAATGATGTTAAAATTGGCTGAGAAAGACACAACTCTTTCACAAAGATGTTAGTAGCCCACTGAATCTTTGATATATGTATATATTTTTCTTTGTACACATTGTGTAATAGGGGCAAGGTATACATCCTCCTCATGTACATTCGACGTTTCATTATAAATGAAATTAATATTGTTGGCATAATGAGCATAACTTGCTCTAAATACTACAATTTTGTTACTAAAATAGCTTGTGTACTAAAAAATTACAATATATATATATATATATATATATATATATATATATATGAATATATAGTCGAGCTAAGCATATATGTATGTGTACTAAATGGCACTACATATGTAGCTAGATGCATAATCAACTACATGTATATATATATAGTAATTGTTGCCTTTCCCTACACACTAAATACATAAAAAATGTATTAACTTCATGTTTTTTCTGCATACTGACTATATATGCAATTGTAGTCATACATTTAGCTATAATTATACTTATATTTAAATATGTAAGGACAATATCTAGCTACGCTTCCGGATACATATGAATTTGTAGCGAATAGATTATCTAACTACATATTTGAAAATATAGCTAAAGGCTTTAGCTATACGAGCATATACTACAACTTGTATGTGTAAAGAAATATGTAGTTAAAGCCTTTAGCTACAAAATATTGGGTTTTCGCTATAATTTTTTTATAGTTAAAGACCCTTTTTTTTGTAGTGATTATTGTTGTTGAAACCCTAGTATGCTATAACCCAATGGTTACACCTTGATTTATGTGTGGGTTCATACTTGAGAATAGTATGGAATGTGATGGTGATGTTTCACCTTATGCATCCATGATCCAATGGAGATGTCTTGAGTTAGGGTTTGAGTATGAGTGCTGATTAGAAACATTGATATAGTTTATCATGTTGAACCTAACTCTAATGCAAATAGATAAATATGAGTATTCATGTTTAACATTCTTATATGATGGAATGATGGAATGATGGTACAATAACCTCCTTAACATGATCATAACCTTAATGTGTTCATTGGTGGTTATCATAGCCACATGGTTGATACTTTCTTATTGTAAACATGTGCATTATGAATATGATGAGTGTTAATCATATCTAGATTCCTTGCATGTTGATGTAATAAAGGAATGTTCTTAATGTTAATATAACCCTGCTATGATTGTTTATGAATATCTCCTAGCTCATTAATGCAATATTGTGCTGATCTGGTGTATTATATGTAAGTGATGTTGTTGAGACTTTTTATAAGGCATTGAAAGATAATGATGATCTTGCATGAAATAGTATGATGGTCTTAATGACCTTTGGGCATGGTTGAGCCCCGAATGAGGTGTAATCCTCTTGTGTTAATAAGGGTTGATACATTATGATATTGTGAAAAGGATTTATATCTTGTGATAGTATGATGACTAGTGTGGTCTCATGAATGGCAAGTGAATAGTACCATGTGATGATGAGATGAGAAATTATGTTTCACACATTTTATATCTTTTGAAGTTGTGATATTTATATGCTTGTTTGAAGTGAATTAGAGTTTGTATGTCCACTTGTTTGATGCAGCCTTATTTTACCCAATTGGCATAACTAATCAAGTAAAACCCTAATCATGTAGTGCCCTGTGCCATAGATCCATCTGAGTGTTAGAACTTGCCAGATGGTGAAATGAGTTTTCCTAAGGGAAACTCAGAGTGCATACTGATGAGCATGCGGGGATCTTGTCATTTTGAATTCAAGTGTTTAGGGAGGATGATTTTGGACATACCTACCCCTCAGTTTGAGAACGACTACGGTCATGTCTCGGTGATTATATATGTGATGATATTGGAGGACAATTATGGTTGTACCTCGGATGGTAGGGTATCTGTACCCACCTCATTTCATTAGTGTTGTGACATATACCAAGGACGGACTAGGCTATAGCAGCTTGACCTTATATGTCGCTGTGGAGGACCCGTACTGACCGGGGGCAGAGAAGATCTTAGGAGTCTGACTCTTCCTAGATCTTGTATGGCACAAAGTTTGACTTAGCAGTGGTCAGTTGGATTTTGAGTGGTATCCTTAATTTCCTTAGGGCATAATAAAAGATGTAATATAGCTGTATAGCATATCTGTTTAGGGTTATACACAACGCTTCACATTGGATGATAACCCTTGTTTGTTCTCTTTACATAAAGATGATGCTTAGCACAATTAAGAGATAGTAGATATACTTATGTTGTGGATATGCTTAAGATTGTAGATGTGTATATACAGTAGCCATGATTATGTTGATAACTATACTGCTATATCTGATTATAATTATGATTCTAGCTATCTCATGTTGTTAGTTATGTTTAGCATGCTAGGCATGCCTTTGTAACTAGAGATACATATAATGCTAATCATGATTATCCAAAATATTGTGCTTATGTTGTTAGCTCTTTTTATGATGTTGATATGTTCAACCTATTAGACATGCAAATGTTGTTAGCTATGCTTATGTGGCTAGACTTATTCATAATGATAGAGATTCTATGTTACTAGACTTGCTCATGATGCTAGATATGCATATGCTACTAAATTGCTTATATTGTCAACAAGATAAATGATGATAGTCTGGCTAATGATGATAGTTATTATCTGCTCCTTCATGTATTTTTTTAATCATCCGTGCTACTGAACTTTTTTGTTATATTTGATTAAACTGCTTAACTGTTTAATTACTTAAAAATGTTGTAATCAACAATCATTGTTGGAGGTTATATCTCTTGCTGGGACATGGATCTCACCCTTGTGGTTTGCCACATTTTTTTAGGTAATCGGAAGTGATGAAAACAAACGTGTGGCAGAAAAGATGAGCTATAGTAATGAATCTTTGATAAAGTTGATTATATGTCTAGTGTCTCCTAGAGTCATCCATGTACTCTCAGGTCTGGGCAGGAAAAGTTTGTATATGGTGTTTCAAATAAATCAGAATTTTATTAGCATATTAATGCTTGTTTGTGTGGTATGTACAATTATTTTTCTCCTGTATGTATATGTTGTGGCTAAGATGATAGAACAATTTGTATTAAATTCTTGGCATAGTATGGATACAAGAAAGATGTTGGGCTCTTATGAAAATGTTGTTGAGTGGGTGTTGATGTTGAAATTTGTTTAATTTACCCGTATTTTTGGGTATGTGATTAATTAGTGATGGATTGTGTTTTATATTTTGAGTAATCTCATTTAGTGTAACGGGTTATCACACCTACATCCATGGCCATCAAGGTCAATTTATCAAAAGCATATGATAAACTATACTGGGAATTCATAAAGAACACTCTGCAAAAGATTGATCTACCAAATAACATAGTTAATTACATTATGAACTCCCTCACAAAGGGGCAATGTTCAGTGTTATGGAATGGAAGCACCCGACCCTTCAAACCAAGTAGGGGATTAAGACAAGGATATCCCCTATGTCCTTATATCTTTGTGTTTTGTATTGAACAGATAAGCTTGATGATAAATGCCCTAGTACAAAAGGGTGCATGAAAGCCTATTAAAATGGGAAGGAGCAGTTTTGTAATATCTCACTTATGCTTTGTAGATGATTTGATCTTGTTTGGAGAAGCAACCTATTCTCAAATGTGTGTAATCATGAAGTGTTTTACTGAGTTTGAAGCAGTGTCTAGCCCAACTATGTCCATAGTGAAGACATAGGTCTATTTTGTAACTAGCATTCCCAATGCCACAAGGTCCAAGATCAAGAGCATCTGCAAATTCTAAGAAACTGAAGACCTCTACCGGTACTTGGGTGTTCCTATCATCCATTCTTAGGTGACGAAAAGAATAGATGTGAGCATACTGGATAGAATTGAGGCTAAAACAAATGGTTGGGAAGCTAGGACATTATCTCTAGATGGTCTTGCTTCCTTGCTGAGACGGTACTAGAGGCGATACCAACATATATCATGCAGACTGTGGTTCTCCCATTGGGCCTATGTGACAGGATATATGGTTGTATATTCCAATTCATATGGGGGGTGCCACAAGGTGAATCCACTATCCCTAGTCACATGGAACAAAGTCACCTGTAGCAAGGCAATGGGAGGACTTGGTATTAAAACAATATGGGAATGGAATACAATTATGATTCCCCAAAACACCTGGCATATCTCAAGAAACATAGATACTTTGTGGTGAAAATACATGAAGAAAGATTTAGAGGCGTACAAAGAAGGAAAGAGGACAAACAAATGTGTCCCACCTCGTACATTATGTGCTCCAATGTAAGCAACTAATTTTGGATATTTCGTACTTGATTCTTCATAGTGGCAGACAAGTAAACTTATGGAAAGACAACGGGTTGAACAAGGGACACAACTCATATTGAAAGCTTTACACAGAATCCCATAATACCTAATTGATCGATCTATAGCAAGTCTAGTGTTGGACAAAGGGTGTTGGGATGAGGAATTCTTGACGCTCTGGATACTCCTGAGAGTAGTGTAGCAAATACTGAAAATTTAGCCTCTAATAGAGGTGAATTTGTGGGATGTATGGGCATGGATGCATATAGAAAATGGAGCATTTTCCACAGAGTCATCATATTTGATTCTTGGAGTTGATCGGGACATTGCAGTTGCTGGAGAGTGGGATAATTTACGGAAAGTCAAAGTTCCGTCCAAGGTAAAGATATTTGCATGGACAGCTATGCACGATGTGCTCCTCACTAATAGTATAAGAGTACAACACAGTATGGCTACAAACAACATGAGTGAGCAATGCAAGGATGTGGAGGAAACACCCACTCATGCTCTAAGAGACTACCCATAGGCAAAAGAGGTGTGGACTGCAATGCTGGAGGCTAACCAAGTAAATGGTTTCTGTTAGGAGGATGAGAGAGAGTGGTTCAAGTAGAAAGTGAAGCACAATGGAGCAAATCTACAAAGATTTCTGATCACATGCTGGTTACTCTGGAGGGCATGGAACAATTAGGTTTTTGAAAATACTATTATTCCCATTACCTCTTTGATTCAATGCATAAAAAATAAAGTACAACTAAACACCCAGGCTTGGACGAAGGATAGTCCATTCCATATCATGTAGTTGTAGGTGTGTGCAGCATGCTACGACCTCTGAAGGGGCACATCAAGGTGACAACTGACGCAATAGGGACCAGAGATAAAGCTACTATAGTTGTAATTTCATAGGACCAGGTTGGGAAATGGGTTGGAGGACATGTAAGGGAGATGATAGTTGGTTCTTCTCTATACCCGAAAGCCATAGCAATAGACCTAGATATTGACGTTGCACATAGGAGCCAGTTGCATGCCAAGAATCATTGTGGAAACAAACTACAAAGCACTGGTGGACAAGCTAGACTACAACCTAGATAGTAACCCGAAGTATTCTACTATCCTTCCAATAATCCAAAAACGTTGAAAGGAAAATCATGGATGGGTGGTGCGATTTGAGAAGAGAAACTACAACAATGCTATTGATAACCTAGTAAAATTTCATCGTAAAAACAAATCTTGGTACTTTGATTACACAAGACCCCTGAATGTATCAAGTATGCGTTAGAAGAAGACAAATGTAATGGTACTAGTACTACCATATTTATGTTTCTATCCAATTTGGAACCTTGTATTTGTTATCCGTATTGACTTGTAAGAGGACGAGATGAATAAATGTCATCCTTACTTCCCCCCAAAAAAATTTATTATATATATGTATATATATACATATATATAGAGAGAGATTCATGCTAGAATACACTCGAGTGTATAAATCACACACTACACTCGAGTGGTGATTACATATGTAGACCATCTTTTTAGCAAATCCAAACCATTGATATTCATGCTTATAGCATGTATAACATGCAAAGTTGAGGTCATTTGGATTCTTTTAAGTCACTCTTTTATGGTCAATAAAAGTGAAGCACAAAACTAATTTGAATTGTATCATTTTTCTTGGCTTTAGATACACGTCCTATAAGTGTCCAAATGAGCTCAAATTTTGTATGTAGTATGTTCATAAAGGACATAACAAGATCAATGGCTTATATTTTCAAAATAAGTGTTGGATGACAGGAAACAACTTGAGAGTATTCGGTCTCAACTACACTCTAGTATATTACAGCTTGACTCTCTCTCTCTCTAAAATAGTTGTATACATGAGTACATGCATCTTATATGTACCCATATTTATATATTATGGTTTCAAAATTCTATTAAATATTCAAACTTTATGAATGTTTGTGTTTATGTACATAAATTATATATATATCTATATATCTATATATATATATAAAAATATATATATATATATGTGTGTGTGTGTGTGTGTGTGGAATTAAGAGAGGCATTATCTCCCTCTCCCGTGCCAGTTAAGGAGGTCGAAAATCTGGGAGGGACGGCTAAAAGAATGTTTACATGAATACATGAAATTATATATACCCACCTTTATTTGTTATGGTTTTAGAATTCACTTAAAAATCTAACATTACATATGTGAGATATACCCCCTACATAACATGTTTATTAAAACACATCTCCATTCAACATTCCAAGATCTTTTAGTGAGAGAAGATGTATACTTTCTTATCAAATGTAAGTTACAAAAATTATAAAAAAAATTGGATAGTATTTTAAATATCTCATGATACGTGTGAGATATGATGGTAATTTTTGAAGTGCATCTAATCTAAATAGTTTGGAATCAATCCATATGGTTTGACTAATTTACTAGATTCCACATATCCTACATTACTGGGCAGTACATATAACTTACATGTACTGACCGGTATATGCTTCCCAACCATATATATATATATATATATATATATATATATATATATATATATATATATATATATATATATATATATATATATATATATATATATATATATATATATATATATATATATATATATATGTATATATATATATTTATATATATATGTATATATATATGTATATATATATTTATATATATAGAGATATGTATATATATGTATATGTATATATATATAGATATATGTATATATGTATATATATATGTATATATATATTTATATATATATGTATATATATGTATATATATGTATATGTATATATATATGTATATGTATATATATATGTATATGTATATATGTATATATATATGTATATATATATATATATATATATATATATATATATATATCTATGTATGTATGTATATGTATATATATACATATATGTATATATATACATATATGTATATATATATATCTCTCTGTGTGTGTGTGTGTGTGTGTAGTGTTAGAGAATTGGTGGATTTTTAGAATGATTGGTGGAGTAAGAAGGGCTGATTTGCATTTGGATAACTGGAATGAATGGTGGTGTAGGAAGGGCTGATTTGCATTTAGATAATTGAGACAAATGATGGACTAAGAAGGGATAATTTGTATTTATAATTGAGATGAATGATGGTGTAAGTAAGGTTGTTTTGCGTTTAGATAGAAGTGAGTGACTAGAAGTAGTTTAGGGTTTGTTATTAAGGTTTAATGTGTGTATAATAATCTTAGGATAAAAGGAGAATGCTTACGTATGTTTAATCAAATAACAGTAGAGGACTTACAGTTGGCAATTTCGAGTAGTGAAGAAGAGTGCGTCATTGATCTCACTGGGAGAGCATTAGTACATCTGAAGTATACCAATATCCTTTCTTTAATCAAAGCAATGATCTTTGATTATGATTCACAAAGGGAAGATCATGCATACACAATTGATCTTAACCAAATAAAAATGAAATCATTTTATTGGACATTGGAAGTGTTGGGATGAGGAATATAATCCAGCCCATGTCTTAGTGGGATTTAGACTTGGGAGGGTTGGTTTGTGCTACCAATCCTAATAGGAGTCAAATCTTGAATATGTGAAACATGCAGTTGGACTAGGATTCGAACTAGGACTAGAATTCCTAGTTGCAATCACATGCATGGAGGCCTATAAATAGAGGCCCCTGGGGAGGCCTTTGGATTATCCACCGGTTGAGGTATGAGTTCTCCAGTTGCTTGTTGGTGCCTTCTGTGGTAGAGGGTTCCAGAGAACAAGAAAAACTGGTAGAGAAGCTCTCTTGGTTTATAAGAGAGGGCCAGCGACTTTGCCTTGAAGCAAAGTAGCGGTTGGCGGTTGCTACCCGGATTTAGGGGTAATTAAATCTGGGAGGTGTGAGTTGTAATTTTATTACATAGTGCTTATTAGTGGGATTGCCCCGTGGTTTTTCTCTCCTTCTTGAGGGGAGAGTTTTCCACGTTAAATCTGGTATTTTTCTTCTTTGGGTTTTATACGCTTGTTGGTAGCGCTTCCGTGACAACTTTTCGTCACATCCGGGACTATATCGGTACAACATCCCCAACAAGTGGCATCAGAGCGAGGTTGCAGATACAAGTCCAGATGGGGAAAGATGAAGATGCGACGATGATAAAGTTGACAAGCACAAATTGGCAGATTTGGAAACCCAAGATGGAGGATATTCTCTATTGCAAAGATCTATACGATCCGATAGAGGGACAAAAGCCAGAGACTACATCTGATGCAGATTGGAAGAAGCTAAACAGGAAAACCGTCGGAACAGTGCGGAAGTGGCTGGACATCTCCGTATTCCATCACGTCTCAGAAGAGACCAATGCCAAAGATCTGTGGGAAAATCTCAAGAAGTTATATGAGCGGAAGACTGCCACAAATAAAGCTTTCTTGATCCGAAAGTTGGTGAACCTCAAGTACCGGGATGGTACAAACATCGCCGAGCATATGAATGAATTTCAAAGCCTTGTAAATCAGTTGGGATCCATGAAGATGGTTCTTGATGATGAACTTCAGGCTCTACTTCTTCTAGGATCGCTACCGGACAGTTGGGAGACACTCGTAGTGACAGTCAGCAATTCTGCACAGGAGGGCAAGTTGACACTTGACCAGGTGAAGAGCAGTGTACTGAATGAAGAGACTCGACGACGAGCCTCAGGCGACAGTGGATCAGAGGTGCACTTCACAGAGGGCAGAGGCGTTGATAGAGTGAGAGACCGTGGTAGATCTAAGAGCCGCGGTGAATCCCAAGACCACGAGAAGTCTCGTGGTAGATCCAAGTCAAAGAATGGTAGAGGGTGCTTTCATTGCGGCAAGCCAGGTCACTTTAAAAGAGATTGCAAGATTTGGAAAAAGAAACATGGGTCTGAAGCCAAAGACAAGCAAGATGACGACAAGAATACTACAGTGACGATCTCAGATGATAGGTGCGATGATGACGATGTGGTCTTAACAGTCCAAGAACAGTGTTTGCATGCTGATGAGGATGATTCTGAGTGGGTGGTGGATACTGCAGCTTCTTATCATGCTTCACCAAGTAAGGAGTTCTTCACTTCATATAGGAGGGGAGACTTTGGGAGGGTGAACATGGGAAATTCCAGCTTCTCTAGAATTGTTGGGATTGGTGACATTTGTGTTCAGACAAGTGTTGGTTGCACGCTCACGCTGAAGGATGTTCGTCACGTTCCAGATTTGCAGCTGAGTTTGATCTCTGGTTCTTTCTTTGATAGAGAAGGTTGTCATCTTGATTTTGGTGGCGGCAAATGCAAGATCACCAAGGGGGCTTTGGTTATTGTACGTGTGAAACTGTCTCTCACATTATACAAGACCAAGCTCAAAGTACTTAGAGACGGAACTATACATGCAGTTGAGGATAACCAGACAGATCTATGGCACAAACGGTTAGGACACATGAGTGAGAAGGGCTTGAATCTTATATCCAAGAAGAGGTTGATTCCTTGTGGCAAGGATAGTGGTCTCAGTTCATGTGATGCATGTCAGACAGGAAAGAAACGATGAGTTTCTTTCAAGACAAGGTCTGCGGTAAAGTCAAAGCTTCTACAGTTGGTTCATTCGGATGTCTGTGGTCCGTTTGAGATGGATTCACTGGGAGGCAATAAGTATTTTGTCACATTCATTGATGATGCATCTAGGAAGGTGTAGTTCTACTTGCTGAAGACCAAGGATCAGGTTTTTCAATGTTTCCAAAAGTTCCATGCCATGGTAGAGCGGGAGACCGGTGAAAAATTAAAGTGTCTCCGAACGGACAATGGAGGAGAGTACACCTCCAGGGAGTTCCAGGCGTACTGCACGCAGCATGGCCTATGGCATGAGAGGACAGAGCCCAGCACACCACAACACAATGGTACAGCTGAAAGGATGAACCGTACTATTGTCGAGAAAGTCAGATGCATGTTGAAGACTGCAAAGTTGCCAAAGATATTTTGGGGTGAGGCAGTGAGAACTGCCTGCTATCTGATAAATCGATCTCCATCAGTTCCTTTGGGGTTTGATATACCTGAGCATGTATGGACAGGTAAGGATGCATCCTACTCACATCTCTGAGTATTTGGATGCAAGGCATATGCTCATGTTCCCAAGGAAAAGAGGCAAAAGCTGGATGATAAAGCGGTGCCATGTATCTTTCTTGGCTATGGAGATCAATAGTTTGGGTATAGGTTATGGGATCCAGTGAAAAAGACCATGACCAGACACAAAGATGTGACTTTCTGTGAGAGTCAGACAGTGACAGAGCCTGAGGTTGATGATGCAGAGGCTGCGGGATCAGGTGACAGTTCTTCAGACGATGAGTATGAGGATGATTCAGCTTCTTCACAGGTGCAGTCTTCTGATGATGAAGAAGAGCAACATAATCACCATGAGCAGCAGAGTGATAGAACATCAAGTGGTCCAGTTCCAGACGCACAGACGAGTGATTCAACTTCACAGGAAGAGACTTCTGGGCAGGGGGAGCAGGATCAGGACCAGGCAGAGTCCTCAGAGCAGCAGTTGAGGAGGTCTGACAGAGTATGTCATCTTCATCCAGATATCCGGCATCTCAGTATATCTTGCTTACTGATCAGGGGGAGCCAGAGACTTTTTAGGAGGCACAAACTCATAGGGACAGAGTACAGTGGCATCAGGCGATGCAGGAGGAGATGAATTCTTTGCAGAATAATGACACCTATGAGATTGTGGCACTTCCCAAGGGTCGGAGAGCACTAAAGAACAAGTGGGTCTATAGGATGAAGAATGACGACACTGGTAGTGATATTAGATACAAAGCCATACTTGTTGTCAAGGGCTTTGGTCAAAGACCAGGTGTGGATTTTGATGAGATATTTTCTCCGGTTGTAAAGATGAGTTCTATCAGATTGGTTCTAGGCTTGGTTGCTAGTCTAGATCTGGAGCTTGAGCAGAAGGATGTGAAGACATCTTTCCTTCACGGTGACCTTATAGAGGAGATCTACATGGAGCAGCCAGAAGGTTTTAAAGTCAAGGGGAAAGACCACTTAGTCTGCAAATTAAAGAAGAGTTTGTACGGGTTGAAATAGGCTCCTAGACAGTGGTACAAGAAGTTTGATTCTTTCATGCAGAGTCACGAGTACCAGAAGACAAGTGCAGATCCATGTGTCTACATCAGGAGGTTTCCCAATGACAGGTTCATTATTCTACTACTCTATGTGGATGACATGTTGATAGTGGGTCAGGATCTCAGTTTGATCAAAAATTTGAAGACAGAGCTTTCCAAAGCCTTTGAGATGAAGGATTTGGGACCATCACGACAGATTTTGGGGATGCAGATCACACGTGACAGGACACAACGCAAGTTGTGGTTGTCACAACAGAGTTATGTTGAACGAGTACTTGAGCGGTTTAACATGGGAAAAGCCAAAGTCGTGGGGACTCCACTTTCAGGTCACTTCAAGCTGAGTAAGAAGTCATGCCCATCTACTGATGAGGAAAAGGAGGAGATGGCAAGGATTCCCTATTCTTCTGCTGTAGGGAGTTTGATGTACACAATGGTGTGTACCCGTCCTGATATTGCTCATGCAGTTGGCGTTGTGAGCAGGTTTCTCTCAAATCCTGGAAAAGATCACTGGGAGGCGGTCAAGTGGATCTTCAGATACTTACGAGGCACGAGCAACACGTGTTTGATGTTTGGTGGTTCAGAACCAATTCTAAAGGGCTTCGTTGATGCTGACATGGCAGGTGATATAGATCACAGGAAATCTACTTCTGGGTATATCTTCACTTTTGCAGGGGGAGCCATATCTTGGCAGTCTAGGTTGTAGAAGTGTGTTGCACTTTCAACTACAGAGGCAGAATACATTACAGCAGCGGAAGCAGGAAAAGAAATTCTCTGGGTGGTGAGATTTCTAAGGGAGCTGGGGATGATTCAGATTGACCAGACTATTTTTTGTGATAGTCAGAGTGCCATTGACTTGAGCAAGAGCACAATGCATCATGCACGGACAAAGCACATTGATGTGAGATATCACTGGCTTCGTGATGTTATAGAGAAGAAGTTGTTGACTCTGAAAAAGATCCATACTGAGAAGAATGCTTCTGATATGATGACCAAGGTGGTGACACGAGACAAGCTAGAGCTTTGTAAGAAGCTCTGCGGTGTACATTCCCAATGATGATCGCTGAAGACCACATCTCCCTCATGGGATGGAGGGGGAGATTGTTGGGATTAGGAATATAATCCGGCCCATGTCTTAGTGGGATTTAGACTTGGGAGGGTTGGTTTGTGCTACCAATCCTAATAGGAGTCAAATCTTGAATATGTGCAACATGTAGTTGGACTAGGATTCGAACTAGGACTAGAATTCCTGGTTGCAAGCACATGCATGGAGGCCTATAAATAGAGGCCCCTGGGGAGGCCTATAAATAGAGGCCCCTGGGGAGGCCTTTGGATTATCCACCGGTTGAGGTGTGAGTTCTCCAGTTGCTTGTTGGTGCCTTCTGTGGTAGAGGGTGCTAGAGAACAAGAACAACTGGTAGAGAAGCTCTCTTGGTTTATAAGAGAGGGCCAGCGACTTTGCCTTGAAGCAAAGTAGCGGTTGGCGGTTGCTACCCGGATTTAGGGGTAATTAAATCTGGGAGGTGTGAGTTGTAATTTTATTACATAGTGCTTATTAGCGGGATTGCCCCGTGGTTTTTCTCTCCTTATTGAGGGGAGAGTTTTCCACGTTAAATCTGGTGTTTTTCTTCTTTGGGTTTTATACGCTTGTTGGTATCGCTTCCGTGACAACTTTTCGTCACATCTGGGACTGTATCGGTACAACATCCCCAATAGGAAGGTTACACTTGGGAATTTATGAGGAAACTAAGAACACATGATTATTTGTATGAAGTTACAATATATGAAAGGTGAAGGAAGGATTATAACACTTAAAAATTCTATAAGTAGAGAGAATTTCAAACTAGCACTACTCTTACTACAAGAACTTAACACAATAAGCAAAGAGAGCTCTTTGGTTGGAAGAGTGTTGTAGCTATTACAACTTTTTCTCTCTCCTTCAACTTCTTTGTCTTTTATAGGCACTTTGGAGGGAATGGTCAAACTTTCTTGGCTTGCCATGTTCTTTCTCCAAGTTATGCATTTGACAAGTGTTTCTTGTTGATGTAGTTGCCACTAGCTCTTTCAACTTTGTGTGTTTGACAAGTGTTTCATGCTTTGAGAAGTGTCTCTTGCATGCATGCATTGATAAAATATTCTTATCTTCTTCTCCATTATATACATGTATATGTCAAAGGTATTATGTGATTTTTTAAATAAAACAATGATTATAGAATTCATATACATCGTTTTACAAAGAATATTATAGTGTTAAACATTATAAGTATTATACACTACCAAATATTAAAAGCTAATGAAGATGAAATAATATATCATATTCATTATATTATCTATTAATGAAAAATGTGTATTAATACACACCACAATACAATATTAAAACATAAACAATGCATGTACATGAATAAAAGAATTAAGTATGAAAAAATTATAAAATCTCCTCTTTCTACTTAATTAAACATTTCACTATTTAAAAATTATATTTATATTTAGTTTATCATTATGTATCCATCCAATATGCCTTCTTTCTATCTATTATATTTTTCTTTATCCGTCATATCCTCTAAACATTCATTAATGTCTCTCTCCATCCACTATTCCCTCATTTTTTTTTAATTCATTACCTTGTTATCTCTGACTCTAAATATTAGTTAGTGTTCCTAAAAATATACAAGTATTATTTCATGTCTCCCCATATAGATATTTCAAATCAAATAAAAGAGATGCTCAATGAATATTCTTCCAAATTTAATATTGATAAATATGCAAATACTTACTGTATATGTTGAAATATTTATTTACTCAACTCCAGTGAGTTCCTATGATACATTGAAACTAATTGTCCCTGTCATTGTTTCTATAAAATTCTTTACAAATATGAAAATATTCTTAAAATGATCTCATTACCATTTCTACACCAGCATAATCACGATCATGAAGTCAACTACCATAGTATAAGAAAAATATATTATTGATTAGGGTCCACCTATAAAATGACAAAAGTGAATAAAAAGAGGGACATTGCATAAAGTAAAACTATAATAGTTGAAAAGAGAGAATTGTGGATGGAAAAATATGAAAATATTCTTTAAATGGTAACATTACCATTTCTTCACCCCCATAATCACGATCATGAAGTGAACTACCATAGTATAAGAAAAATATATTATTGGTTAGGGTCCACCTATAAAATGAAAAAAGTGAATAAAAAGAGGGACAATGCATAAAGTGAAACTATAATAGTCGAAAAGAGAGAATTGTGGATGGACATAAACCTTAAAAAAATAGAAAGTTAATATGGTGAGTAAAGTGAGATTATGTCAATAAAAGTAGGATATTGTAGATGAAGAGAGATTGTAAAAATTGATATGTTGACTTTTACAAGATTGTATGTAAATATGATATTTATGGATACATCAATGTTTAACAAGAAAATATATATTACAATAGTGATTTATAAAATTTATTTTAATTCATAATCTGAATTATAGTGATAGTGACAACAAAATTTATTTAATACTCAAATAAATATTCCATAGTTCTGAATATACAATACAAACATTATTTCCTAACAAAAGTTGCATTAGAGTACTATATACATGATACACATTGTCTTTCTAAAATACATAACACCAATGAATATATAAAGGATTACATATAAACAAGAACTATGTATATAAATATGTATATGAATCTAAATATTAAAAAAACGTATTAGAATGTAATATATGATACATGAAAAAAAAACTAAAAATGATTATTTAGTTTAAAATATATACTATATTAAAATTACTTGAATGGATACACAAATAATACATACAAATTTGTATTGATACAATATTAGCATATATCTGCATTTTATTTATTTATGAAATGTTCTTTCTCACACTTCATATTATATTTATTAAAACGGATCATTTCTTTCTTTTAATTTACAATAATAAAATTATGTAAAACCATAATTTTCTTTGATTCCCTCTCTTGAAAAAGATAATTATTATCAATAAAATCAATATCCTCTACATTTATCTTTCCTATCTCCTCCACCCTTATGTTATACTTGGCACATGGTGAATGAAGGGGAAGGGAGGGGGGAGGGAGGGGAGGGGACACTTATGTTAGTATGTTTAGTTAGCATGAGGAGAGGAAGAGAAGGAGAACATGAATAATAATGTAAATATAAATAATCGTCTGATCATGTGAGACGTTGGTGATATAAAAATGGGATGATTACTTTTTATATTCAATTTGGTTGTAGAAGTAGTTCTTTTCATATTTCTATATTTGAAATAATTTTTCTTTCATTCAAGTTGAAGCCTTTTCATTCCATCATATTTCCTCCAATTATCTGACTTTTTCTTACTTTTTTAAAATGTTTCATATTTCAATAAACTTCAACTTTTCAAAATTCTTAACAAAATGTGTGCTCTTTAAGTTTCCTTCTAATTTTTTAGTGAATGATAATTATGTTCCCTTAATTGTATTTTTATTTAATCCTCCAAATTTTCCTCAAGTATCTTCAAATAATACTCTAATATTCCATATATACATCTATGTGAGGTAGAATATATGTGACAAAGTACCTCTTCTTTATGAATTATGGGTTGCATTGATTTTTCTTTCCATATTATTTAAATTTATCTTCTGACATTTATTTTTCTTCAATCATTCTAATATATTTACCCCTAAGTCCTATCCCTTTCTCTTATCTCCACTCCAATTAAGTAGAGATAGAATGGGAGAGAATTGATTGAAAATACATTTGTTTATTTTCCCAATATTTCCCTCCATCCCTCTCCATTACCCTCCCTTCTCCAATCATTTTATCTAACCAAACAGTCTAGGCCTTCTCCAATCCCTTCCCCTCCTGTCCATTTACCACATACCAAAGAAGCCCTTAGGTTGCATTTTGGACATGGTCAAAAAATGATGGGGAAAATGAAAGGAGAAGGGAGGCGAAAGGAGAAGAGACAAGGACGGGAGAGGAGAAATTGTATAAAATATTTATTTGATAACACATGTTGGAAAAAGAAACAAAGATGGAAAATAATTAAAAAATCTTATTTATTAAGTGGCTATGTAGATTGCGAGAGGGAATTTTATTTTTAGAAAAGATCCATACAAGTAAAAATCCTATTCATTCTAAATTTGAGACAAACTCATCAGAATATTTTTGGCATATACAACAAAACTTTTTTCCTGTGAAAAAAGGACTGTAAAATATAACATAACCGAGTAAAAGAAATTTATAACAACTATTGACCATCAAATCTTCAATATTCCCATTAAATTATTAAGAAAATATAAAATATCACAATGTAGATGGTTCAATCTATAATCCTTTATATAAAAATGTCATTACTTATTTGGATATAAACTACTTTAAAGAGGAATATTTTCGTGGAGGAAAGAAAAGGTTTGAATGGTCTTAACCCGAAACAAACCTCACCGTTGGTATCTCTAGAAATTCTTGATCGAAGAAAGATAATGAAATATGATGGCTTCATTATAATTGTATATATCGAGTCACATCACTATTTTTTTAGATGTAAATCAATTTGGGGGGAAAGTTTTTATTAAAATAAAAAAGTTTTAGCAGGTATTCACTTCAAAGAAAAAAGTTCAGGAAGGAAATAAAAGTTTGGGTAGAAGAAATTCTTGGTCTAAAGTTGATATGATTACAATATTTATAATTTTGAAATTTTTTTTTTAAGAGAATGACATCCATGGAGGAAAATAAATTTTGCACAAAAAACTTTACCTGAAGTGATATATAATTTTTAAAGGAATTCTTTTCTATAAAAAATTAGCTTAATAAAAATAAATTGTTTGGGGAAAATTTTTCTTGAAGGAAAGTACGATAAAAAATAGTGTTAAGAAGGAAAGAATTTTTAGCGGAAAAGTAATTTTATGGGCAAAAAATATTAGCCGGAAACATATTTACTTAGTGAAGGAAAATATTGGGAAAAGGCTTTTAAATGTGTCTAAAAAATTAGTACAATCATCAAATAAACGTTTTCTTCTATGATTCACGATATTTTTATAGGGACAAAAACAAATTCAATTTTCCCATATGAATTTGGCGTTTCACATTAGTACCTCTCTTTGATTTTCTCGCACTTCTAGAAAGATGCCATTTCACGATTATGGATACAGAAAGGGATGCAATTTGGGGTGTATATATAGATTTACCATGGAAAGGTTGAGTGAACCTTCGACAATCTGCGGAGGCAGCATTGATCCAAATGGTTAAGCTTTTGCCAAAAGAATGGACTTGTGAAACCCTTCCATGGGACGTGGTGGCGACAGGGATCCTGCCACGTTTGTCAGTGAAACTGCTTTGTCGACTAAAGTGCGTCTCTAAATCGTGGTATGCTTTTATCTCAAGCCCTAGCTTCGTTCATCAGCGTCATCTCCAGTTGAGACATGAAGCGTGGTCCGACGTCCACGTCCTTTTCATTTACATGCTAAAGAATGCTGTAATCAAAGCAACCCTAATCCGCGTTGATGTAAAAGGCAATACTGAAACTGTTAGCTTGGGTGACGTCGTCCCTGATGTTACATTCAGGCCTTTTTCGAACATCGGCACGTGCTACCAGCTCGGTGAAGGTGTCATCGGCATAATGAATTTTGATCACTTGTCCATGGTCCTGTTAAATCCGTCCAACAGGGAATGGAAGCGCCTTTATTTCCCCAAGCTGCTATTCCGTGGAGCACGTAACGAAAAGGATTGCGCCTTCGCATTTGGACAGATCAACGGATGCAACACGTATATGTTCGTGCGCATAACCTCAATATTCCGCACACCACGAGTCCCCGTCGACCACCCGAAAAGATTGCAGTTTGATG
The DNA here is from genome assembly GCA_963693085.1 of Alisma plantago-aquatica. Taxonomy (NCBI): domain Eukaryota; kingdom Viridiplantae; phylum Streptophyta; class Magnoliopsida; order Alismatales; family Alismataceae; genus Alisma; species Alisma plantago-aquatica. Next base: position 204,442,318 of record OY856412.1, on the reverse strand, counting down.
TGTACAACGTGAACTGTGGCTCATGGGCTACCTATTATAAGGACACTAGGCGCTGTGTCGAATTGAGGTATACTGAAGGATCATGCATTGGAGGCATCTGCTACTGGCTAGGTAGAAAAAGAGAATGGCCGACGTACTGTCGTTCAGCTATGATCTCATTCGACCTCCAAACCAAGCAACTAGCTGTAACGCGACTGCCCTTTGAATTCTCTAACGATAGGATTCTTGAGATTGGAGGTACCCTAGCCGTGGTCAAGAATAATAGTACGAGTTTCCATGTGTGGGTACTGGACGACTGCGACACTAAAGGTAGACCTAAATTCTCCAAGAAGTTCGATTGCAAGATGAATCCTACCAGGTATAAGTTTAATGGGTTATGGCCCGGAAGTAACATTGCAATCTTTAACGAAGAATTGGGCATCCATTTCTTCGGTATTGCTGGGGGGAGTTCACATAAGAAGTTCAAAAAAAGATTTAGTCAATTGATAAGTGTTGTTCGTGACCCAAATAAATTGGAAGTTTTGCAATTATATGCCAAGGACTCCTTGGTCTCCTTCCGTCCGTCAGTAGGTGGACAATCACTATGATTTTGATAGCGTCAACTTGTTGTTCTCCGGAGTTTACACGAAATCATTTTTATATCTTGTTTGGAAGAGGATATTCACTTTGATGTGTCTTTCTTAGTTATGTAAGGTTTTTCAACGAACTAGTCTCAAGTTTCTTATTTTTTACTAAGCGTGTTATAAATGCATCACCAGGGACCGAGTTATGTTTAGGATTAACTTTTTTGAAATTGTTCAGATTTCTTTTCATATCTTGTACTCTGAAATTGCAGTGCAAAACCATCATTTTAGTTTAATGACTTTGAGATATATGTTATTTCTATCTAATTTGCTTGGAGTTTCAATTGTTACATTCATACATACAAAAATAGGATTAATTAATAATGGACTTCTTGGTCTCGTTCCGTTCGCCATGAAGTGGATAATCATTTTTTTTTTGAAGACACAACTTTCATTACATTAAAGCCATACGACATCTACATGTAAAGGGAGATACACAAACCGAACACAAAAAAGTAAAGAGCAGATACAATAACCAGAAACTCATATCGGAACGTGATAAGAACAATGATGTAGTGATCTCTCTTCTATATCGCTGACCAAAACAGCTTTTTATGAGAGATTCCTTCAACCTTAGATTACATCTGATATAAAGTATATGCTCCAAACCAGTGGCCGAAGAAGTGATCACCTTCGCACATGCTACCATATAACAAAGAAATAAAATAAGACCTAACATGAAAGGAGGCCACAAACCACACGACAACATAGAACCTATAACTCACTAAAACAACACCTACCTAACAACACAACGTCCCACAAAAAGGACGAGAAACACAACTACCAACAACGAGCACTAAGGTTGCACCAATCAGGAGACCCAGGAAGGAGGCCAAAACCCAGGGATGCAGATACAGAGGAAGGACGGCTCATGCGAGTATAAAGGCGGGGAGTAGAGGGTGCCGGGAACTCCACCACCACTCCCGACCACCACTGCGAACAGGGGAGGGAAGACCCACACGAAGCCCAAAACCCAACTTTCTCCTCCTCTTCCTAGAGCACCATGGGGCGCCCGAGCCCACCGTCCGCCCAAGAAGGAACCCAAGGCACGACGCGACCAACAAACGACCACAGAAAACGCCTACAGAGACTAGAAAAGACCAAAGACACAAGCCATTAACAAAACAACCTAAACTAAATAAGCCCCAAACTAAGAACGACCAAGATAACACGGAAAAAAAGATAGGCAAAAGGAGGTAGAAGGAAACCCGCCTCTGTTAGAACTGCCAGCAGAACATCTCCAGGAGCCTCACAACTTGTCCAAAAGGCGGATCCGAGCACACATGCCCAACACCGTCCAGAGAAGAGCCAGTGGCTTTCGGTCCTAATCACGATCTAGACCCGTTGTGGCCGCCACCTTGAGAAGCAGAAGTGGAGAAGCTTGGAGAAAAACCTGCCACCAGAACCAGCGCTCCAAGGCGAGTCGAGGACAAGGCCCGGGGGAGAAGGTGGCAAACGCAACCCGCCGAAACCCCCTCCCCCAAGACGGAGCGTCGCTCGGAAGAAGGAGCCCTAAATCGTGATCGCGATCGCCAGAACGGAAACGATCATTCATATATATATAAGTGGATAATCATTATAATTTAATGGCATCAACTTGTAGGTGTCCGGGTGTTTAGCAAAAATCATTTTGAGAACTCTTGAGTTTGAAAGTAGATCTTCATTTTAATTTATGTGTCATTTTTAGGCTCCGATTGGTTTGATGTAAGTCATAAATTTTGTGAAACTCATTTTCCGAAAACTTTAGTTCAGAACATGAAACTTAAATTCCATTCAATTCCACGTGATTGGTTTGTTGAATGTAAATATGGGAAATGTTAAAATATGTTGTCCATTTTTACTAATCAAATATATTATAATAAAAATGACAAAAATATAAATATGAAATTATATCGGCAGATAATCATTATATTTTTCAACCATAATAATTTCATCAAATATATGTTTATGGTACGGATGTGGCTCCATTAAAAAATATTTTAATATAGTAGAATTACAGTTTCAAATAATGTGATTTAATCACATGACAATATGTTCATTTTACTGTGTATGTACAAAGTATTATAAAAATGTCTACATCTTATGTGTTTGTAGAAATAAATGTTGATTTATCATTTTTAACACGTACGGTGTACAATATTAATATTTAGTATATTTTTCACGCACAATTGTAGTGAATTGTTATTTTTTTCACCATATTGTTTAACCAGTAAGATTAAAAATATGTTAGATAAATCATATTTTTTGTCACGTGGTGCTGTGTAATTATCTTCATAGTGGTTATGTATTTTTTATTTTATAAATTGCATTCATAATTGTAGTTATAGTGTATAATCTTTTGTCGAATTATGTTATTATTTTGACAACAAATCATCTCCGCACCGTAGATATTTGTAGTCATTAATATTTTAGATGTATCATTTATGAAGCAATAAGGATATAATTATACAAGAAATGTTGCTACTTACTTCGGAACTCGTTTTCTGCTCTTTTTATGAGTGAACTTAGGAAGTGTGTTTTGTATAGAATTTTATAACTCACCGGAAGTCACGAACCTCCAGTTCCAATACTTACTTCAAACCAATCATGAAAAACTTCTGAAGGAACTCCAGTTCATAAGTTTTCTGGACCAGCTACAACCAACCAATCGAAGCCTTCCTTATGCTCGGTACATCAACAAACTAGTCTCACATTTCCTTTACTTGAAAGCATGTTACATTAGCATCGTCGACAACTAAATTATGTTTTCCAAACAATGATCAAAAACCAATCTGCATCAATTTGCATGTCTATTTAGTTTAATCTAACATTCCAGTCGTCTAGAAACTGAAATTCAATAAAAACGAGGATTTCAACATTGATGATTTATGTTCCCTATTTTCCCATCTTAATTCCTCCAAGTTTAGACACTAGTACAGAAATGGGTTATAACGTCACTACATGTTGGGTCGATTTTACCAAATAACCGACTTTATATGTCTAAAAAAAACACGGGCACCACTTAAGACCTCTTAGGTCAGTTTTTTTAAATAAACCGACCTTGTAGTGTAACTCTATAGGGTCGGTTTTCCAAATAACCGACCTTATATGTTTATAAAAAACGCGGGCACCACTTAAGACCTCTTGGGTCGCTTTTCTTAAAATAACCGACCTTGTAGTGTATCTCTATAGGGTCAGTTTTCCAAATAACAGACCTTATATGTCTATAAAAATCGCGGGCACCACTTATGACCTTTTGAGTCACTTTTTTTAAAATAACCGACCTTGTAGTACATTTCTATAGGGTCGGTTTTTCTAAAATAAGCGACCTTATAGACAATTTTTCCCACGGAAAAAATTTGGTTTCGCGCCTCGATCTCTAGCGTCGGTTTTACCTTATAACCGACCCTAAAGGGCACCTCGGTCGACAAATTTGTCGACCAAAAACGAGCTGAATTTTACGTATACAAGCACCTATAGGGTCCGTTTTTTCTTTATAACCGACCTTAAATTCCTCCTCGGTTAAGCACCTCTAAGGTCGGTTATTTCTACAAAACCGACCTTAAATGCGTCCTCGATCGACAAATTTGTCGACCGATATTTATTCTGGATCAAAGTCCACGCATGTATAAGCACATCTAGCGTCAGATTTGTACTTAAAACCGACCTTAGAGCTTCCTCGGTCGACCAATATTTCGACCGATATACCTGGTCGACAAATTCGTCGACCGATATCTATTCTGGATCCAGATAACTCATGCATGTATAAGCACCTCTAGCGTCGGATTTGCACTTATAACCGACCTTAGAGCATTTCTCGGTCGACAAGTTTGTCGACCGATATCTATTCTGGATCCAGATAATTCATGCATGTATAAGCATCTCTAGCGTCGGATTTGCACTTATAACCGACCTTAGAGCATTTCTAGGTCGACAAATTTGTCGACCGATATCTATTCTGGATCCAGATAATTCACGCATGTACAAGCACCTCTAGCGTCAGATTTGCTCTTATAACCGACCTTAGAGCATTTCTCGGTCGACAAATTTGTCGACCGATAAGGGTCAGTTTTCAAGTGTATAAGCAACTTTTAGGGTCGGTATTTTCTTTATAAACGACCTTAGAAGCACATTCGGTCAACAATATTGTCGACCGAGATAAACTAGGATCCAGTTTAGTATTTCACACATGAATAAGTACCTGTAGGGTCGGTTTTAACCTAAAAACTGACCCTATAGGTACTTAAGAGAATGAATTCTGGCTCAATCTAGGTCGACGAATCGTCGACCGAATCATATCGGTCGATTAATTTTGACCGAATAACGTCTAAAAAAACCAACTGTCACAACGGCCAAAAAATCAACCGTCGTAACGGCTAAAAAAATCAACCGTCATAACGGCTAGAATTTCAACCGTCGTAACGGCCATAAATACGACCGTTGGGCGACCAGCAGAACGGTCCAGAAAACGACCGTTGGGGGCATCGGTCGACGAATTGTCGACCGAAATGGGGTCTGTTTTGCTATAAATAGCACCCAAAACGATCCATTTCTTCACACCTTCACATTCTCACTTCTCTAGCTCCTCTCTAGTGTATTCTTGTGAAAATCTTCAGTTTCTCTACATCCAATTCTTGCTTGCTATTTCTCCATTTCAAAGCAACGAAATGGCTTCATCATCTACGCGTGGAAAGAAGCAAGTTGCAGGTAGGAAAGGAAGGACGGGCCTTGCACCGCTGCCGTTATCAACGACGTCCCTTTCATCGACCAAGCTGCAGGCGACCGCTACCTCAGGCTCTCCTCAAAAACTCCTCTTCCACGACGGCCAGTCGATGTCATGGACTTCCAAAGCATTGTCGATTTGGAGGAACTTTTTGAGGTGCAACATTTGACTGGTTTTCTAAATCCCTCCTTCCAATCCTACTCCTCCAAACTAGTTAATGAATTCTATGCCAATTTAGTCGAACATCCTGACCATGATTCCTTCTCCTCTATGGTTGGTGGGTATGGATTCCATTTTACTGAGGAGGGTATTCTTGAAATGCTTGACATAGATATATAAGAATCTAAAAAATTTATTGATCTCACTAGAGGAACTCCACTCAACAGACTCTCCCAAGATAACACTGCAATTAGCCTTAGTGATGTCAAAACAGCCATCTTTCAATCCAATACGACTTGTCATGAAGATAGGGGTACCTATTATGCCATAAATTTAAAACCTGAAGCTAGGATCATAAATCTCATTGTTGCCACCAATATCCATCCTAGAGCAAACAAATATGAGGTACCCACCTTTCGTATGTACCTTATCTATGCCATTTTCAAAAGTATTCCAATAAACTTTATTCGTATCATCATTAAGAATATGTTTGAGTTTTCTGGAAATCCACCATATGCCGACTTTGTATGCCAAATCACTCAAAATTTTCTTAAGAAGAATATTGAGGACGACTTAGGTTACACATGGGATAGAAAACCCCAAAAAATAAGTAAAAATACGGTGGAAAAGATGTGAATTGACTTTGGCCACAAAAGGGCTAGGACTGAAGGGGAGACATCCACCCAAGACATACCTCCACCACCTCCTCCTACCAACCTACCCCATGATCCTATTACAAACACCTTGACATACATTGTTGGATCCCAATATCACCTAAGTAGGCAATTGGATTATAATCACCATGGCATGACTTATTTAAACCAAAGGATGCAAGCTCTCTCTCCTAACCAGCCTGATGAATATCCCTATTCCCTTAATCCTGGCATGATAAATCCATACAATCCTTCCTAAAACTACTATCAAATTCCACCTCCACCATCTCCTGATCTCACACATACTCAGTTTTCCCCAATTCAACTTCAAGACATTGCTGCCCACTTTCGCTTTGATCGTGTTCCCACCTTCTTGGAGGCTTATGCCTTAACCAAGACAGGTTCCTTAGAGTGGCAGACACTGGTCAATTATTATGGAGCTGAGCCCTTTCTTGGAAAAGATCTAGACATTGATGTAATTCTTCGGTCTTTTCAGTGAGATTATGAGATATCTTTGTAATGATGTAATGTTTATCTTTTTATAAAGAAAGTATGTCATGTTTCATCGTATAAAGTGTATGGGCATTAAATTGTTATGAATAAAAGTGTTTTCCATGGCTTCATTTGGACATATACATGTTATATAAGAATATTGTTATTTCAAATGATTGAAAAATAAATTATCGCTAAATTTGACAAAGCATCACTTGGTTAAACTCATACACACACACTTGATACTTAATTTAAAACATTGAAACAGGGTTAATTTCAGTCGACAATATTGTCGACCGAGGATGACTTTAGAGCTCTTTCGTTCGACAAATAGTCAACCGAGGATGACTTTAGAGCTTTTTCGTTCGACAAATAGTCGACCGACAGAATTTTTGAATAGAGTTTAGTATTTTTCAAAACGTTATAAAGCATTGGGATCTCAATCTTTTGTCTCATTGTTGGGAATTCCCATCCCTCAATACCACCATCATCACATTTTCTGATTCTGGGTATTTAAACCCTTAGTTCATCACTAAACATGGTTATCACTTATTAGGTAACTATTACCTTCAGGTCATCTGACCAAGGTATTCAGGATATTTGTTACACAATCATCTCAATTTCATATCAACCATATCAATTTCATATCAACATCATGCAATACAAAAATAACATCTCTATTCCCTCATTAGGGTTAGAGTTTCCATCTTTATCAATTAAGGTTTCACATATCAGCATCCCATATTGAAAATTTCAAATAACATTATCCCATATTAGGGTTTTTACACAACACCACCCTATATTAAGGTTTCACATAACATTTCCATGTTAGGGTTTCACATAACATCATTCCATATAAGGGTTTCACATAACATTATCCCATATTAGGGTTTCATACGACATCACCATATATTAAAGTTTCACATAACATCATTGTTAGGGTTGTGGAAGCACTTTAGAGCTCCTCGGTCGACGAATTTGTCGACCGAGTTAGAGTCAGATTTCACGTGTATAAGCACCTATAGGGTCGGTTTTTCCTTTATAACCGACTCTAGAACAATACCCAGTCAACAATTTGTCGACCAAAATGAATTTTCGATCCAGTTTTCACACATCTTCGGTCGACGAATCTGTCGACCGAATGAAGCCAGATTTCTGTCTTAGAAGCACCTCTAGGATCGGTTTTTATAATAGCTGACCCTATAAGGTTCTCGGTCGATAATATTGCCGACCGACAATATCCATTTTAGTTTTTCACACATGTATAATCACCTCTAGGGTCGGTTATACGAAAAAACTGACCCTAGAGGTGCTTGTACGAAGGAAGTCTTGCTCCTTTTCGGTCGACACTCGACCGAAACCAACCAGATTTCTTCGTATTAGCACTTGTAGCGTCGGTTTTACATATTAACCGACCCTATAGATCGTTTCGGTCGACAAATTCGTCGACCGAGTTTGCGATTGATTGTTATTAAACAACCCGACACGGGCACCGTTTATATGTAGAGTCAGTTTTTGGTTGTTAACCGACGCTAGAGTTTTTTGCTCCGTGCAAAAATCTAAAATTTTAGTCTTTCTTCCTCCCGCGAAACCCTTTTCTCTTTTCTAATCTCTCTCCCGCGGCGCCGCGAAACCTTTTTTTCCGTCGTTGCCACCTCTCCACGCCGCCAAGAGGATCGTGAAGCTCGTCGGCGCCGTGAAGAAGATCGTGAAGCTCGTCTTCGCCGCCTTCCACTCTTACTCCATGAAGCCCGTCGTTGCCGTGAAGCTCTCTTCATTGCCGTGAAGCTCTCTTCCTTGTCGTGAAGCTTTTCGTTGTCGTAAAGCTCGTCGTCGCCGCCTTCCACTCTTCCACGAAGGTCGCCGCCTCTCCGTGAAGTTCGTCTCTTCCTCCACGAAGCTCGCTGCCATTTCCAAGTAAGTTCAAGCTTCCTTCTCCTTGTTCCCTTCATTCCGCCCGCTGCCATTGCTGCTTCCAGGTCCATCTCGGTCGACAATTAGTCGACCAGGAGCCCACCTGCGCGCAGCGTCCAGGTCCACTCGGTCGACAATTTGTCGACTAAGAGAGGACCTGGACGCTGCGTGCAGGTGGGCTCTCGGTCGACTAATTGTCGACCGAGATGGACCTGGAACTTATTTATGTTGAAGCTATAAATGTTTTAATCATATTTGCTGTAATGTTCACAAATAGTTATGAATATTATAATGATTTCAATCTTTGGACTGTTGGAAACGACCTTACTTTGCTAATTTTTACAAGTAATCAAAACATGCATGTCTTTTTTCATATGTAATCATTATATAAATTTTAGAAATTAATACTAGATTAGACATGTGTACTCCTAGATTGACACTTTAGGGTTGATGCATGATGTTTAACTTAATATATAAATATGAAAATAATGCATTTATATATTAACTTAGAAACCCGTTCAAAATTTACTCATTAGGAGTAAACTTTGGATAGTCCCCGGTTTGGGACTGTTTTTGGATATTTTAATCTCACTTAGGATGTACCTGTATAATGTATGTTTAGTTTTGTAGATTATTTCAGTAGGATTTCTCCATTTGTTCTCTGGGTACATATGTGAGTGGTTATTTGCCATTTACATCGGTGTACTTGGAGAACTTAGGGGAAATGCTGCTGAAATTTTCTTCAAAACTAAACATACATTATAAAGTTACTAGTGAGATTAAATATTAAAAAATGGGATAGGTGGTACACTTTCTATCAATAAAAACTTATATATTATTATAGTATCAATATTAAAATGTTAGTTTTATAATTAATTTTAATGTGATATAGAAAATGGATCGAAGTTGGATATCTATCAAGAACCATTGCAGTCCAGAGTTTGCCAAAGGTCTTGATGAATTTATCAGATTTGCTGAGGAACATAGGAAACTACCTACAGATAGGCTATATTGTCCATGTAGAAATTGTTGTAACAATTTGAAAGTTGATATTGGTGAGGAAATTAAGAATCATGTCATATGCAATGGGATCATACAAGGTTATAATGAATGGTATTGGCATGGAGAGAAATTGAATTATGGAGCAGAAAATGTCGATACTAATAGTTGTGGCATAGAAGATATAGATAATGATGATAATGTTAATGATGAACCGATTGAAGATGACCAGATTCAGGATGATATGATTGATGAGATGCTACGTAGTTGTCAGGACAATGTCATTGATCCACCTTCTTTATTTGCAAACATTGTCCATGATGCTGAAAAACCATTATATAAGGGTTGTACTAAGTTCACGAGGTTGAGTGTTGTGATGCGATTATACACTCTTAAAGCTCAAAACCGGTGTAGCGATAAGAGTTTCACTTCGCTGTTGTCTTTGTTAAAGGAAATTCTTCCTGAAGGCAACGAGCTTCCAATTTCAACATATTAAGCAAAGAAAATAATGTGCCCAATGGGAATGGAGGCTAAGAAGATTCATGCATGTCCAAATGATTGTGTGTTATTTTAGAAGGACTATAGTAATTTGATAAATTGTCCAAAATGTGGTGCGTCAAGGTATAAGACTACAAATTCAGCTAAGGCTACAAATGGCTCTCCTGCCAAGGTGATGTGGTATCTACCAATAATACCACGATTTCAACGCTTATTTGCTAATACAGAAGATGCGCAAAATTTGTCTTGGCATGGGGAGTTAAAGGTCAATGATGATGGCATCCTACGACATGCATCTGATTCACCACAATGGAAGAAAATTGATTTATTATACCCTCAATTTGGTAAAGAACCAAGAAACCTAAGACTTGGACTCTATACAGATGGAATGAATCCCTATGGTACATTAAGCAGCCAACATATCACGTGGCCTGTTATGATTGTTATATACAATCTTCCTCCTTGGTTGTGTATGAAAAATAAGTATGTGATGTTGTCAACATTGATATCAGGGCCCAAGCAACCTGGAAATGATATTGATGTTTACCTTCAACCTCTAATTGATGACCTAATGAAACTATGGGAAGAAGGTATTATGACATATGATGCTTCACGTAAAGAGATCTTCAGTTTGCGTGCTATGTTATTTTGCACGATTAATGACTTTCCAGCTTATGGAAATTTGTCTGGATATAGCATAAAAGGATACAAAGCATGTCCTGTTTGTGAGGAAAATACTGATTCAATCAGACTGAAACATGGTGGTAAAATCGTATATCTTGGTCATCGGAGATTTCTCCCACCAGTGCATCCTTCTCGAAGACAACGCAAAACCTTTAATGGGTCAACTGAGGAATAAAGCGCTCCTAAACCTATACCAGGACATGTTGTATATGATAGGGTGAAACATATTGTTAATGAATTTGGAAAGAGTTCAAGTAGTCATACACTCACATGTGACAAATCTCTATACAAGAAGAGGGTGTATATGATAGGGTGAAACATATTGTTAATTCCTTTTCAAAACAACATTATTAATTGCTTCTTTTGTATGTATAGGGTGTTTTTCATCTAAATGAAAAAGATCACAAGAAAAGAGTGCTACAACGTTGTGGTGTACGATGGAGGGGTTTTAAGACATATCTTGTAAGGGAATTTATAAATAATCCTAAACAAAAGAAGAAAGCTACAGATGTATATATTTTTATTGATCCTGAGGTGTGGGAAAGATTTGTTGCAACTAGGAGATCGGAAGAGTTTCAGGTAATAAAGATTGTGATGTATTGTATGAATATTTTATACAATTAAGGAGGTGAATCTTTTTATACATGTTTGCCAAGTCTAAATTGCAATACCTCATTTTAAATGATCAGGCTATTCACCAGGCTCAAAAGGAAAGACGGGCTAAAAATGTGCATGACCATCGCTTGGGGCCCGGTGGTTATGCCTTCTGCCGCCAACTACAAGAGAAGCAATCATCTTCTGGAGAAGAATCTAGTACAACTCAAGTTGAGAGACCACCCCGACACATGACATGGATTGATGCTAGGAAGAATCGAGCTGGTGAAATTGTCAACCCTGCAACTAAGGAGGTGGCACAAAAGATGGTAGGTTTATCCCAACTAAGTAAAGAGTAACTTCCACAAACTTAGATTTATTTATATCTAATTGATATTGTGATTTAATATTTTTATTAACTATGAATAGATTGATCTCCACGAGCAAAGGAAGGAAGGAAAGTTCATCCCAACTGGCTACATGGATGAACTAGCAGTTGTTCTTGGTACGAAGGAGCATCCTGGCCGTATTAGGGGATTAGGAGCTGGCATATGATTCAAATCTTATTTTGGCCCTTCGCAATCTAAAAGAGGTCGTGTAGGAGGTCTTACACAAGAGGATCTTGAAGCATTAGTAGCGCAGAAAGTAAAAGAAATAATGTCTACATATCAGCCTACTCAACCTTCTCAACCTATTCATATTGCACATCTCTCAAGTGATGAGGTACAAGCCCATGCTACAGTTGTAGAAGGTCATGGGAGCACTCCCAATGAACCACCACAACAATCTGCAGTAAGTTTTTGTTCTATTATGTTGTGTTATTAATATGATAAATATATTGATAATATATATAGTTGTAACATGTATCTGTTCTACTGTTTCTTATATAACTTATATTATTTCAATCTAGGTTGGTATGAACTGTAAACTTGCAGTGGAGGTTCCAGAATATAATTTTGTGGCAGCGGGCAAAGTGTACAACCTTAGTGGTACATTGCATTGCCAACAAATTACTGATGCCATCTGCCGTGTGTCCATCCATCTTGTGTATGACGGAATGGGGGACAAACCACTACCCATACCTAATGCTGAATATAGTACAGTTGAAGAAGCTGAGGGTGCTATGGTGGGTTGGCCTAGACAGTTGGTTATCAATGACAAGGTATACCTTATTTCTATCATATTTTTCATATTTGACTGCATATATGAACTCATGTAATATAAGTATGTAATTTAATCAACAGGTTTGTAAACTGAAAAGTAAAACTTCTGCTAGTCGTCCTCCTATGCCCAAGCCATCTTTCATTCCCGAAACTACATTCGACGAATTGGGAAGCAAATCTAAAGGTTTGTGTCGATACTTAGCCAACCAAAAATCGGGATCAAATATGATGGTCAAGTTAACAGAAGATGCAGTTCGGAGGGACTTTGAGAATTTTATTTTTCTTGATGATATTATAGAGTTGTTCCGGTATGATTGGCTGAACACTTCGATAATAGAAGTATGGATAAGGTAAGGATATATCAATAATATATAGAAAATTCCAATACACATTTTAGCTTATTTCTACATATGAAAATAATTACGAATGTTTAACATCCATTTATATACCGTGGTCACCAACTTTGATATAAAGAATATTGCATTCTTAGTTCCTTCGGTCACTAGTCAGGTGGAGACAAATATTGAGGATGTGAACGAGTACTTCTCTGATGCATTCAAATATTTTGCTAGTGAGGGGAAGGAAATTATCCTAATTCCTTTTAACGTCCAGTAAGTATTATTATTCAATATAATTTTAATAATGAACGAAACTATTTATTTTAATGTTTGTTTTACTCTTACTCAGAGCTAGACATTGGGAATTATTGGTGATTGTCCCAAAATTGATGACTCTTTATTATCTTGACCCAATGGGTAAAACAACAAGGAGTCACAAACTGAAATTGTCAGCTATGGAGTAAGCATAAATTTAATCAATTGCTTCAACATGATATTTTTATTTAGAATTTCTATTTTACCAACTATCATTTAATTGATAGAGGTATAAAGGCTTTTCGTGAAGCTGGAGGACAAATAACCACAAAATTAAAGACATTGACTTTGAAAAATGTCAAGGTGGCTACTTTGACAACTGCTTACTCTTTATGTATTAATTTTCAACTGTAATATGTCAACTCTTATACTCTTATCTCAATTGTTGTTTATAGTAGTTTACTAACATTAAGTATAATTTATTATTTGTAGTGTCCTATGCAAAATAATGACTGGGCTTGTGGCTACTATGTAATGAAATACATGCAAGCTATTGTCAAATAAGCATCACATGACATTCAGACTATAAGTCAGGTAATAAAGAATAACATCATAAATTTACAAGTGATTGTAGTCATTTTTATAAAATATTAACATGTGCATTTTCTATTACAGATCTTTACAACTCAGCCTTACACACATGTGGAGTTGAATGAATTCCGAGAAGAGTGGTCAGAGTGTTTTATAAGTGAAGTCGAAATAGTATTGGATTAAATATGTCGGCTCCATTTATGTATGTGGTTTGAGTACATACTCTTTCATATTTTTACTTTTGTAATATGTCATCTCAGACTTGCACTCTATCATTTTGTAAATTATGATATTGATTATCATTTTTGTTATGAATGTGTGGTTTTGAATGGTGACGGTTGAGCATCAATGCTCCCCTCTCCCAGAATATATGAATCTTCTTGTTCTTCTGTTCTATATCAATTTCTGTAGAATTTTTTTTAAAAAAAATCGTAACTTCTAGCGTTGGTTTTTTAAATAACCGACCCTAGAGATTGTACACTCTTCGGTCGAACAATTTTCGACCGAAATAGAACTTCTAGCGTCGGGTTTTGTAAAAAACTGAGTCTATAATGTCCTCTATAAGGTCGGTTTTTTTAAATAACTGACCCTATAGATTGATTAAAACATTTCAGTGTAGGACTCGGTCGACAACATTCTCGACCGAATATGTATCGGTCGACAAACTTGTCGACCGAATGTTACACTGAAATGTTTTATTCAATCTTTAGGGTCAGTTATTTTCAAAAAACCGACCTTATAGAGGGTTCTCGGTCGAGACCGAAATACTTTCGGTCGAGAATTTTCTCGACCGAGAGTTACCACTGAAATGTTATTCAATCTTTAGGGTCGGTTATTTCATAAAAACCGACCCTGTAAACGTTCTCGGTCGAGAATTTTCTCGACCGAGAGTTACCACTAAAATGTTATTCAATCTTTAGGGTCGGTTATTTCATAAAAACCGACCATGTAAACGTTCTCGGTCGACAATTTTCTCGACCGAGAACGTTTACAGGGTTGGTTTTATGAAATAACCGACCTTACAGGCTCCTTTTTTCTCGCCTAGGTCAGCATTTTTACAACCTTTTCCGTCGTTTTTTACTCTGTAAGGTCGGTTTTATTTGGTTAAATAATCTGACGCTATAGACCAAATTTTGTAGCGACGGCCACCTAGGCGTCGGTCGAAAAGTGACGCTGCAGGCTTTAAAAAACCGACGCTACAGACCCTTTCTGTACTAGTGAGAATTGCAGTTACCATTTTTCACTGGGAAATAGGATATCTACTTGAGTCTGGACAAGTAAAATTGAAGCTTCAAGTTGTTTTCATATCTAGATTAACTCTGTCGAACACATTAATCCTTTAGATGAAGATAGTACAGAAATAGTAATCGAATAAAAGTAAAGGATTTAAATTATATAAAACCCATGGTAAATGACGTGGAATTCTTTGGTTAGAAATTATCATAGAATATGTGAAATTTCAATTAATATTAAGACCTGGTTAGAGACAACTTTTTAGTGTTCACGTGTATCCACGACAACGGTAGCTTCACAATTGCTTGGTTAAAAGTAGTATTTCACTCTTCATATTCACTAAGACAGTGTTTGACGCATGGTCAAAAAGAACATATAGAGAATGGAATTGGAAAAAGAGAGGGCATTGGGAAAGGAAAGTAGGAGAACAATTCAAAATCATTGCTTGACAACATTTGCATAAGCAAAAAGACAAGCATTAATAATTTCTAGAAAAATTGTTTGTTACATTTGTTATGGGGAGGACGACAGGGATTATTTTTTACTAGAACACTCCATATATAAGCGTGATTCTATTTGTGAAAAAATCATTGTTTGACCATGGCACGAACTCACATAAGAAAACAAGATGCAACGACTTCTATATAAACTAACTTGGCAGGAAACATTTCCTAAAAGAAAACATTTGGCATAGAATTATTTTTTGAAAGGAATCAATTCATTGGTATCTCGATACCATTGTCTATTACAAATGAATTACGATACATATTTATTTCATACACAATTCAATTGGATATGATTGTTTTGTGAAAAGATTTTGGTGGATATTTGTTTAGTGAGAATGAACTAGGTCCTTGGTTATAAAAAATTACTTGTCAAGGAAATTGACATCTATAAAAATTTATTGATAGGAGAATTGTTTGATTGGATGAAACGAAATTCTTATAGGGAAGGTAAAATTTAGTGGATTTGCCGTTTTGGCATAATTTCTTAACTTAAAAGGAGAGAAATTTTAGGAGTAAAGCTAGTAATTTGATGGAAACAAGTTTAGGTAGAAACCGTTGGCAGGAAGATTTTAGTTAGAAAATCTTATCAAATAATTTAGTTAGAGTGAAGTCCTTTACTCGAAGAGATACATATTCATTGAGGACAAATAAATTCTTGACTAGAATGTAGTTGATGTCATAAACATATTCACAGGAAAGTTTTAAACATAAACAAGTGTACTTCCAAAGGTTATATAAACAATTCAATAAAATTGCTATTGGGTAAAATAAATTGACGTAGATGGATGTAAGAAAGTGAAATAGTTGTTGGAAGGAAAACAAATTATTAGTGAGAAAGTCGTTAAAGTCTTAGATAGAAATATGTTTATGTACAAGAAGATAAACATAGGAAATTTTCATTGTTGATGTTCCCATATAATTAGTTAAAATAAACACTCTCGAAAAAAAGTTCATCATTCACCATTTGTTTACATGGGGAAACAAGTAGACCAAATTATCCCATGAAATCCCTATGCAAAATTTCCCTTCCCACATCATCTAACAAAAAAACACCTTTTATTACCCTATCATTTAAATACTTGCTAATCTAGATCAACATCAATCAAACTAAAAAAAATAACTTAATATTGACAATTGGTTCATTTCTTATTTAGATTGTTTTGGTAAACAAAACAAATATTATGTTGAGTAGTTGATTTTATTTGTAATTGAAGATGTACATTGCTCTAACCCCATCAATTATAAAAGCATGTAAATGATTAGATATTTTCATTTTAAAATATAAGAGAACACAAAACATGTATCTTATTTGTTGCCTAGTTTCTAAAACCATCTTTGTGCATGTGTCCACTGATAAGAAGAGAAATATATGTATATTGAAGAGGTAGCCATGAATATTGTGATGTTTAATAAAGAGTTGGGAATCCAATTTTTCATTATTACTGGCATGAGTTCTCATAAGATGTTCCAAAAAAGATTTAGCCAATTGATAAGTACACTCCTTGACCCAAATAAATTGGAAGTTGTGTGATTATATGCCAAAGACTTCTTGGTCTCCTTTCGTCCGTCAGTAAGTGGATAATAACTATAATTTTGATAGCGTAAACGTGCTTCTCTCTAGAGATTAGACGAAATCATTATGATCTCTTGAGTTTGGAAGAAGATCTTCATCTTGATGTGACTTTCTCAGTTATATTGGGTTTTTCAACGAACCAGCCCCACATTTCTCATTTTTTATTATTAAGCGTGTTACATATGCATCACCAACAACTGAGTTATGTTTAGGATTACCTTATTTGAATTTTTAAGATTTTTTTCATATCTCATACTCTTAACTTGCAGTGCAAAACTATAATTTTAGTTTAAAATAGGACTTTGGCATTGAGATATATGTTATTTCTATATAATTTTCCTCCTGGCATAGAGTTTCAAGTGTTGCATTCATACATACAAAAATATGATTTATACTAGACTTCTTGGTCTCGTTTTGTTCGCCATGAAGTGGATATCATGCATTATAATTTCATGGCATCAACTGGTAGGTTTTTGGGTGTTCAGCAGAAATCATTTTGAGAACTCTTGAGTTTAGAAGATCTTCATTTTGATGTATGTGTCATTCTTTGTTTTGTTTGATACATCAACAAGATAGTATCATGTTTCCTTTATTTATAAGCATGTTATATTAGTATCATCAGGGACTCAATTACGTTTGAGAACAATGATCAGAAATCAATTTACATCTATTTTCATATCTATTTAGTTTAATCTAACATTCCAGTCATCTAGAAACTGAAGTTCAATACAAATGAGAATTTCAACATTGATGATTTATGTTCCCTGTTTTCCTCTCTTTATTTCCTCCAGGTTTAGAGTTCCAGTTACCACTTTTCACTTGGAAATAGGATATCTACTAGATTATGGACAAGTAAAATTGAAGCTTCAAGTTGTTTCTTTATCCAGATTAACTCAGAAGTTCAATCGAATAAATTAGTCCTCTATTTGAAGATAATGCAGAAATAGTAACCGAATAGAAGTAATGGATTGAAATTATATAGAACCCACTGAAAATGACATAGGAATTCTTCGATTAGAAATTGTTGTCGCATATGAAACATTTCAATTAAATTTTTGAAAATAGTCACAAGACACGCAACAAGCTGGGACACGCGCCTGACTGATTCAGCCATATTTTAGGGCTTCATCTTGTGTCATTTTACATTTCAATCACATCTATACCTATTAGATTACATGTTATTTCCCTCAATATGAATATTTGTGTAAAATACACTTATGGACATTATTTGTATGTTTTTTAGGCATTTGGACCACTCTTGATGGAAGAGAGAGAGGAGTGGTCCTAGGGTTTCTCTACCCTTGGAGAGACCTAAAGTGTAGCCTGATGCTCCCTCAACCTACCCCTAGTGCCCAAAGATCCATTGAAGCAAAGTAGTCCAAGAAAATCCAAAGAATCAAGTCAAAGTGTTGATCCAGGGCCCAACACGGTTGTGGTACCACAGAATAGCCATGCTATGTCACATACCAATCAACACTGTCATCCTCAATTGAAGCTAGAATCACCACAATTATGCCACACAGAACGGTTGTGGTGAACTGACCCAGACCTGTCATTCAACACAACACAATCTTGCTACAACAGAGGCAAAGTGACCATGGAGTAGAGAACGACCTGAGCATTTTTAGCCACCATGACCGTGGTGACCACCACGACCGTGCTACCCTTACTCCACAACGGTCATGGTGACCACCACGGTCGTTCCAGTTATAGTACAAAATTGACCATAAACCTATGATTTTTATAATTTAATGTTGGATCAAGGGCTCTAGACGGGGGGTGAATAGAGCTTCACAAATCTCACAAGACGAATTCGACCACCAAATTATATTAAGTGCAGAAACTTAAACATACAGGAAATTTGAAGTCCTAACTAGCATGCATAGCAAGGGTGAGAGATAAGGAAGATCATACACTTGGACAAAGCGGTTTAGAGTGGTTCAACACTTCAAACTTGAAGTGAGTTAGTCCACTACCTAGAGGTGGTTAGCCTCTAGGACTTTGCAATCTTGGTACTCTTTTATTCCATCATAAAATTACAAGACAAACCCACATTCATCCAAGGGCTTAGTACCTCAAGCAATGATCTTCAACCTATAGAAGGACCTTACCCACTTGAACCATGGAGTCTTCATCCTTCAACAAGGACTTACCCACTTCTTCTTCAAGTCTTTGGCCTTCAAGGAATTACCTATCCTTCTTGAATATCTTCCTTGCCTATCTCCTTCACTTGGAGATCTGGAACACCATGCTTTCTTCAACCTTGAAGAACAACAACTCCTTATCCTTCACTCAGAGAAGATCTTCAAACTTTTCTTCAATAGGAAAGGGGGTAGGAAGATGGAGGTGGAGCTCTTTACATGGATACAAGGGCCAGTTGTCTTACAAAAGATCCTATCTCACTCACACTCACAGATTTGACTTGAAGGTAGAGAGAGAAAGGGGCTCAAAGGTGTGAAACACTCTCAACTAAGAAAGAACCAAGAATATGCGCAATGAGAAACCTTGGAATGTACTCCAAGAGGTCCTATTTATAGATGAGGGTTCCCCTTTGAGTTGGGGTACACTTAGGGTAAAAAAATAGCCATTTTTTCCCAAGGAAACAGATCTATTTTTTCCTAAATAACTAACCAACAGTCACAATCACTTTTTTTGCAATTTCCGTATAGTGCAATCGATCGAGTTTCAATAAAGGTAACTCGACCGATAGGGTAAAAGACAACCCCAAATTTCAAACCATCAGTCGAGTTTGTCCTGAGGAAACTCGACCGACCAATGAAAGTTGTGTTTGGTTAATAACCCCATCAGTCGAGTTCTGTGAAAACACAACTCGACCGATGCACTCTTCAAAGAATTGATCCTAGTGGATCGGTCGGGATTGTAACTCGACCGATTGACTTCCTATTATCAATTTTCTAAAGTGCATCAAAAGTGATTAGAACTTGGTTCAAAGTGTCACAATCAATTTTCTCATCTTAGTTACAAGTCAATACATCAATACAAGTGATTACAAAAATCTTCTAAGTTGTTTACATGGATTTCCTAAATTACACACTTCTATAGATTTTGACTTGAACTTGAGCAAATATAGTGCTTTTGAATTTTGATCCTTTTCATGTACCTAACACCTGAAATCAATCTTGAATACACTTATTAGATACATATGAATGGAATGGTTAAGTCTTTATCAAAATATGGACAATGTATAACCTCTAGGTCAAAATTTAATTCAAATGATTGTTTTACCACACCACAACCGTGCTCACCCCTACCCACCACAGTCATGGTGATCTACTATGACAGTGCTACTCACAAAATCTAGCTACTTTTTTCCACTGCATTTCCCACTTTACCCCTACTTGACCTATTGCTTCCTCCCCACCTATATATGTGTGGGTGGCAGCTGTAGCACGAGGTTAGCTACATCCTGCCACCTCCTCTCTCCCAATTTTCACCCCTTATCCATTCCACTCCATTTCCACCTCCATTCCACTCCATTTCACCATTTCCACTACCAAAACACTAGTTTATCCTAGTTCCTAACCACAATCCCCTTCATTCCACACCCTTTCACCTTGGAGGAGAGAGAAGGATGTCTTGCAACAGTTGGAGAGGAGGTTTGCACCATCTACACCGAGCTCCATGGCTTCTTCTACCTCTTTCTCCTTTCATTTTGTATTTTCTATTTCCATGAGTAGCTATGCACCCTTGGGTGGGCTGTTTGGGGTGTAAAATGTTACTTTGATACCATGTTGGGGGGAAATAATATGAAAACTTTGTAATTCTATTTGATAATGATTATGTTATATTTCTATCTCATTCTCCATGAATTTCTTGTTGGTTTGTGTGTGAAATCACTTAGGAATTTAGTCAAATTACATATATGAGTGAATTTTGGGATTTGCCCATAGGTCCAATTCTTGAATTCCTAGGCTGCCTCCCATCTTCATACATCCTGATCAATCTCCCTAAGCTTAAGTGAAAGATCTAAGTATCTAGATTAGGTGACTCTAGTGAAATTAGCATGGAGCCTTCTAAAGGCTAGAATGTGGGGGAATTGGGGTCCAAAACCCTAATTTCACCTCCCCATTACTACCTTCAGCCCCTAATTGCCCTAGAAATGTCTAATCTAGAAACCTAGACTTGATTAGACTCTAATTGAATTGAACCTAATCCCTAACCAATTGAGCCTAGCAAGGTTAGTAGGGAGTGTTAGGGACTAGTTACCCTATACACAACCTAGCATATCCATGGCCAACTAGTAGGTTAGGTTAATTCATTAGACTCTAACTTGTTGTTTGTTTTGGATAATCTAACTGGAATCATAATGTTCATATGTCACTCCCCAACATAAGTCATAACTACACCGCCTAAATAGCCCACATCTCCTTTAATTGCTTTAAAACCCTAGTTTTCATCTGGCCTAGCTAGTGTTAGCTTAGTTAGCTATTTTCTTGCTTAGTTAGCTTCTTGCACTATTTTTTCCTTGTTCTTGCTAGTTTAGCTCTTTACTTACTCTTGTGCTTTTCTCTTGCTTGTCTTAGTGTAAATTGCCTTTTCATATCTAGCTTAATATTTTCCTTCTTAATTAGTACTAATCTAGTCTAGGGTTAATGTAGATTTCATTCTTGCCTTTAATTGCTTTCTTGTTCACCTTAGTTGACAATAAAAAAAACCTTCAAACCCTTAACCCTAGTCTCCACAGTAGGAACCCAGCCAAACTAACCTAGCTCTAGTGCCCCCTTTTCTCCCTATAGATCAACCCTATACTTACCACCCTGCTATACTACGATACGACTCCGTGCACTTGCGGGTGTAGTGTTTTAGTTTATGTGAGTGTATCGAGATTAGGTCTTTATAAATTTGAAAGTTTAATCCACTGTGTGCTTCCGTCTGTGGGGTTGAATCTATTCAAATCTCAATTGAGTAGTGTGTAACACCATTGGCGGGAGCGCGCCAAGCTTTCTGGCACCGTTGCCGGGGAGAAAGGTGCTCGGCCTAGCTAGTTAGTTTTTCTTTGACTTTTACTATTGCCCTCATAATTGATATTCTTTATTCATTATTATTTGCATTCTTTGTGTATATTGGTTTGCTAACTTGTTCTCTTTTGTTTGGTTGTTCTTTGTGCATGTGACAAGCCACTCAGGAGAAGACAAGATGGAAGGCCAAAATGCACCCCACAAGCCACTTCAATACTACATGCCTAGCAACTACAAATCACCAATTGCTAGAAGGATTGATCAAATGCTAGTCGAGAAATTCTCTATTCCTCCAGGTCTTCTTGGGCTCCTTCCCATCTTCTACGACTCAGAGAGTGAGAACCCCTACAAGTACTTGGACTCTTTTCTTGAAGTATGATCCGCCTTCAGGACGCCGACGGCTAGTGATGATACAATCCGGTTGACCTTGTTCTCTTTCTCCCACAAATATAGAGCCAAATATTGGTATGACTCAAGAAGGGACATCATGAGTTTGGAAACAATGAAGAATGCCTTCTTGAGACAATTCTACTCTATAGCAAGGTTAACACAAATGTGGCGTGTTGTGACAAGTTTTCGTCAAATGGGAAATCAGCAGTTCCACAATGCATGGGAGAGATTTAAGAAGCTTTTGAGAGAATGCCCACACCATGAGATCCATTTGTGGAAGCTAGTTTAATCATTCTACTCTAGTTTATCTCTAAAGGACAAATACACAATGGATTCCTCTTGTGGCGTAGCTTTCATGGCTAGTCCACCTGAGGAGATATCGCCTTTGTTTGAGCAGTTCGTTGAAGGATCAAGGATTTGAGATTCTAGCATGATGAATGATAGGGGCTATGCCTTTGGTGTGACACCTCCTTCTGATAATGACTCAAGCCCGCAAGTGATGAAGATCCTTGGTGACATGGTGAGCTTCATGAAGAACTAGGTGAAAAATGTTCCTTGCCGTGCAGTAAATTATATTGAGTTCTATGGTGAGGAAAAGAAGACGCCTCACACATATCAAGAGTCACAAAGTCCAAAATATAGCTCAAAGTTTGAGGAAGAGGTTCTCTCTAGATTGAAAATATTTTATGATGTTCAAATAGATGTTGCAAGGTTAGGAGAGAAAGTAGAGAAGATATCTTCCATAATTGCTCCATAAGAAGAAAACTTATCTTCAAAGCCCATCATGAGCTACCATGAAGCAAGTGGACCCACACCCTCTTCTTAAGTTTTATATAGTCCACCTCCCATGCAAATGTAGCCCATCTACCATTTTCAAGGTGATTCCAAGCCTTATACTCCACCTCCCCATCTATTACCACATTTTCCCAAAAATTCACCTTCCAACCTCAATTCTTCCCTCCACCTCAATTTCAACCCCAAGTGTCACGTCTACCTCCTCCACAACAACAAATAGCTTCCCCTCTTCATCATTAGCAAGGAAGTGTTGTGATAGTTCTATGGAGTAGGAAATCTCTTAAGCAGCCCACAAGTCAAAGAAAGGTTGATAAAGCAAAGCAAAGGAAGCCAAGTGGTGATATTGTGATTGAAATTATCGAAGATGATTCAGTGATGCATCCTATTAATTTTGGGATACCATGTACTCCAATTAATACTTCAGTTGCAAGCCCTACCATCCCTAGTGTTCTACCTCACATTGATGCAAGCAAGGAAAAAGGCAATGATCCTCCATTCATTGAAGCACTAGATGAGCCACCAAAAATGAAAAGGAGACAAAAGAACAATGTGGATATTCTTGAGGTGCTTTGCCAAGTGAAGGTGAACTTTCCACTCTTGGATGCTATCAAGAAAATTCCATCATATGCCAAGTTCCTCAAGAACCTATGCACTGTGAAGAGAATATCAACGGGGAGGATTCCGAAGAAAGTGAAGTTGATTGAACAAGTGAGCTCCATTATACAACATTCACTTCCTGTGAAGAGATAAGACCCAGGAGCCCCACTCATACCTAGATATATAGGGGGACATCTCATAGACAAGTCCTTACTTGATTTGTGATCTAGTGTGAATTTGATGCCATACAATGCCTATGTTGATTTGGTCTTAGGCAAGTTGAAGTCGGCACATTGCACTCTCCAATTGGAAGATAGATCCATAAAAGTGCCTAGGGGTAGAGTGGATGATATCTTGGTAATGATAGATAAAGAGAAAGGCACAGTGTTCCTAGTGGATTTCATTGTACTTGATATGGAGTCGGATGATAGGAAGATTCCCATCATCTTGGGAAGGTTGTTCTTATCTATAGTTGATGTCGAGATTCATGTACACAGCAGCACCATGACGGTTTCATTCATGGACATGAAGATCAAGATCAACATGTACAAAACCCTAGCCCAGCGGGTCTGGGATAGGGATATTGGACATGATCACTTCACAAGTCCGAATGATCATTTGAGAAAAGGAGATCAAGATGGAACAAATGATGATGATTATTGTGATAAAATAGATGAGGGAAATAGGTTGAGTGCAAATGAGGGATGCATGTTTTGCACGAATGGACACATGAGAATGACAAACAAATGAATGACTGAAGAATCTCCAAGAATCCAAGATGAAGGCAAGAAACTCAGCTCTTGTGGGAGGCAACCCACCTAGGTTTGGGGAATTTATCACCCAAACATCTCATTTTTGATACTTTTGCTTTATTTTTACACAAACCAAAAAACACACACATGCACACTTATGTTTGATAGTTTTTATTTTAGTTTTGATCAAATGACCAGTGAAACAGGTGCAAGTTGAGAAATGAGGCACATTCAGTGAAAAATGGTTGATACAATATCAAAGTGATCATTCAAGATGATTGGGTTATGAATGATGAAATGATTTGATGATTTATGAAGATTTTTGAACTGATAAAACCCAGCATGGCCGTGCTGGTGTAGAACGGTCGTGCTGGAAAAGGTGGATTTCAATAGGGAAAATACAAGTTTTGGCCTCTGGAAACACAGTTGTGTTGGCCAGAACAGTCGTGCTGGAATCTAGCCAAAATGGTTGTGGTGGATTGGAATGGTCGTGCAAATTAAGTTGGATTTCAATAGGGAAAACTCGAGTTTGGACGTGGGAAGCACAACCATGCTGGCCAGAACGGATGTGTTGGCATCCTACAAGAACGGACATGCTAGCTAGAACAGTCGTGTTGGCCCAAATCTAGTACATAAGTTTCCCGACTCCACCCAAGCCAACACAACCCAAAACTCAGTTACGCGACCCAGAACGGCCGTTCCACGTGACCAGGCAATTAGGGCGACCTTCCTTACCCCCAAATTGACTCCTCTTACTCCCAAACTCCAGATTTGAGTTCCCCTTGGTCTCCAATAATCTTCCCTAACCTCAAGCTTTGATTTCCACCCCCCATCACCACTGATTTCTCCACTTCCAAGCAAACTCAGCCCCTACATCCGGAGAGTTCATCTCTTGCTGTTTGAGATTTTTTCCCACCAAAAACCCTACAAATATGAAGAGCACGAGCAAGGAAATCAGGAAGGGAGTAGAGAAGATGATGGACCTCCTCACTAAAAGCAAGAGCCGATCCAAACGGGTTGCCCATTCATAGTAGTCTGAAAGTGCATCATCTCCGTCCTATTCCATTTCCCGATCCTTTGGACAGTCGGCATCGATGAGCGCCTCTCGAAACCATTCCACCTACAGTGGCCACACCATAGATCCAAGCTACAACAACCCTGAAGAGGAGGAGGAGGATGAGGAGGAGGAGGAAGAAGAAGAACTGGAGAATATAGTAGATTCTATAAATGCTGATGCACCGACTTGAGAAAGGAAGGCCAAGAAATCAAATGATGCATCTTCATCACGCTTACCGCCATGACCAACTCCAGCAAGGCACTCTGCTTCCTCGTCTCGACCTAGTGTAAGCTATGAGAGGGTGCGCTTGAACTTAGACACAAGTTCAAGGTCACACACTTATGTAGAAGAGTAGGACGATGATACTGAAAGAGAGGAGATGGAAGATGAACCGATGGACGTTGTGTCCAAACTAGAAGAGGACGGATTGAAATGGGTGGAAAAGCAACCTGAAGGAGCCACCTACGGAAGGGGAATGGCAAGAAAAGATATAATGAGACCTCTCCACCCCGAGTGCTTGACAAGGATGGTGATCCCCACTAGATATGCATGTATGACTATCGTGCAAGATCTAAGGGTCAACTAAACATTCAAGGGACAAATGTAATGTTATGGGTTGTACAAGATTTTGACTGAGGTTGAAGAAACATACTTGGAGCTGACTCATGAGTTCTTTGCAACCTTAGAGAAGGTACAGTACCAGGGAGAGGATACCATCAGGTTCAAGTTGCACAACACTACTCATGTGCTTAAAGCTTCCCAAGTCAATGCTATCTTTGCGCCCAATTTAGAAATGGCAGAGAAATTCAATAAAGGAAGACTTAACAAGAGTGGTAGAGCAGATTACTTAAAGATGTGGAAGACAATCACTGGTCAATCTTATTTTTCTGTAGGAAAGTCAAAGACCAAAAAGATCTACAACCCCTTCATGAGATACATGTATGGTCTTAGAAAACACCTTGTTTGGTCGTTATGACAATCACGGGTGTTGCTCACAAAAGGATTTGTTCGTTATGGCCACAATTGCAAGTAGTGGGTTTGTAAACATAGGTGCCATGGTGATTGACCATTTGAAGACAATTCCCTCCAAGAGTAAAAATCCATTCGTCATGGGAGGACTTATCAACACAATGGAAAAGGTAGAGGGTTGCAGTTTAGATGGACTTACCAAGGTAGAGGGGAGAAAATATATTGATCTAAACTATCTTGCTAGGTCCCAAATGATCTCCCTCAAAGATAGAAAAATCTTCTAAGTTCTAAACCTCAGGTACCCTAGAATCACCTTGGAGCTTCCATACCACGCCACCTGTTGGGTTTTAGGGGAGGCAAAGAAGGCAGCGGAACCAAAAATTTCTTCTCCCCACACCCAAAATAAAGGAATCACGTCAACGTCTATACAATAGGAAGGATGGTTTGTAGAGGCATACCATGTCCTGAGGCTTACTCGGCGATGTTACCTTACGGCTTACGCGGTTTTCACCTCCGGTCTTGGATGGTGTATGTGCAGCTCCTGGTCTCACCGGGACTGTCGAGATTGACAGTTGTCCTCCAAGCAGCAGAAGTCTCCCGCCTTTGTAGTAGTCCACACAGACTACCTTGAACTCCAATCGCCTTGTCGCACAAGGAACCAGAAGGAGTCACACCCTCCTGTCGGCATACTAGTCACTGACACACTCTCCTGCCACCAGTCACTTTTATGCAGTTGTCTTTCCCTTATTGTGCCTCCCTTATCGGGTAGGACTTGCTCAGGCTCTCCTGGTTACCACAACCAGAGAGAACGACAACCTTGCATAGCAACTGGTGTTCTGAGTTGTACTGTCTGAGAAGACCCCAATACCCATATATATATAGAAGGGTCATAGGATAGGGTTCTCTACCCCAGGCAATGCGGGATTAAAGTAGGAGTAGAATGGTTCAAGATTTTCCACAAAATCTGATAAACTGCGCCAGTTGAACCGATCGTTTCAAGCATGAAACGGTCAGTTGGTGACCTCAGCTGATCGTTTCACACCTGAATCGATCATTTGGGGCATCTGAGCCGATCGGTTCATGCTTGATCCGATCGATTCATGCTCCTTGTCCAACTTGAATTGACTTTTCATGTTTGTTTCCAACTAATCATATATTAGTCCTTATCTAAATCAAATTTTACAAGTGAAACGAACTCGGTTGGTCACCCGACCAGTTCAATTATGTGAATCGATCGGTTCATTGACCGGAGTCGCTCGGCTCACCAGCCTAAGCCGATCGGTTCATCTACATGAGCTGATCGGTTGGGGCAACAAATCAGTCAATCGTAGTTTCAATCAATCTGATACTCCAATCATTTGATCCAACACCTTGAATACCATGATTTTGAGCTATCAATCAATTGGGTGTTTAATTGAACTACTAAACTCCTTTAGTAATCAATCCAAACAAGATTTATGGAGAAAATCCTCTTCCAGGAACATGTCCTAGTGTGTGTGACCCTACAGGTCCATTTCACATTGGCAGTGAAAGTCCATAACACTTATGTCTTCACAAGTAAAGAGTGGTGCCTAGTCACACAATAATGCTACCCAAGTGAAATAGAAAGTTGGAGAACAAATTTCAATCCTACAATCCGTGAATGGTGTTATAGTGAATGTATAATTCCTTTGTCACTAATGTCCTGAATGAACTCAAGGCATGGTACAATCATCCTTTCAACATTCATCGATTTCCTTGATTTCAGAGCAGACTGGGTGAGATGTGTGTGACATCAATATCACATATTGATTCACACATGCATGTGCATGCCTTTCTCAATCCTACTCATCAAGTGGCCATGGACATCAAACTCCCTTAGGAGGGAAAAATACCATATCTTTCACTCACCCCTCAAAAGCCCCATGTGTCAAAGTCACCCAATCATCACCTTTATAACAACCCATGTTTCAGGACTGCGTTTGATGATGTCAAAGTGTACCCAATGACATGTGTTGAGTGTAGTGATTTCAGGTCGAAGAATCACACTCACCACCATCACTATGAGAGTTCACTGTGACTACCAAATCATGGTTCCCTGTGTCACTCTCACGGTGGATCTATCCTGTACACTTGTTCTCTAACAAGTACCTATGTTCTTGGTTTGATATCACTATATCACGACTAATGAGATTATGTCATCAATCAACACACAATCTAGTCTTTAGTGTTATTTATGTCTATGCTTATTTCCACAATAACAACCGACTAGGGACTAAACCAGAATGTATACTCTTAACATATGTATGATCTCATCGTTTAGGTCCTTAACCTAAAAGCATACGTCATTGAGAATAAACAATTCTCTAAACATCTATCATGTTACATTATCATCTCAGAAATAGTTAAAACATATAGATTGGAAATTGCCTTTATTATTCAAATCATTTATAGAGTATCCCATTACAATCATCACATGACTTGCTCTATGGGAATACATACCAACAGACTCCCACTTGCACTTAGAACCAGTCACCTAGGAACCTCAGTCCTTGTGACCTAGCATGACCATCATGCTTCTGCTGGGAAAGGGCCTTCGTCAGTGGATCAACTATGTTGTCTTCAGTTGGTACTTTGCAAATTTTCACATCTCCTCATTGTACGATCTCTCGTATGATATGGAAGCACCACAGTATGTGCTTCGACCGCTGATGTGATCTGGGTTCCTTAGCTTGAGCAATAGCTCCATTATTGTCACAATAAAGCTCAATTGCATCACAACTACTAGGAATTACACCAAGTTCAGTGATGAACTTCCTGATCCATACAACCTCCTTTGTTGCATGTGAAGAAGCAATATACTCAGCCTCTGTAGTAGAATCGACAACTGTTTATTTCTTGGAACTCTTCCAACTCACATCTCCATTTATAGACAAAATACAAATCCTAATTGCGATCTATAAGCATCTTTGTCAGTTTGGAAGCTTGCATCAGTGTAACATCTTACAACCAGTTCTTCCTCACCGCCGTATATAAGGAACTGATCCTCAGTCCTTCGCAAGTACTTGAGGATATTCTTTACGGCTGTCTAGTGAGCATCCCAGGGATCTGACTGGTACCTTCTCATCACGCTGAGGGCATACGAGACATCTGGGCATGTGCACAACATAGCGTACATGATGGATCTGATGGATGATGCATATGGGATCCCATTCATACACTCCCTCTCTTTGCAAGATTGGGGACATTGAGCTCTAGAGATGGTGACTCCATGTAGCATGGGGATGTTGCCTCTCTTTGAGTTCTCCATGCTGAACTGCTTTAGCACTTTGTCAATGTGCGTGCTTTGACTTAGTCTGAGAAGCCTTTTAGATCTATCTCTATAGATCTTAATACCTATAATTTAGGATGCTTCTCCTAAGTCCTTCATTAAGAAAGTATTCCCAAGCCAAGTCTTTACCTTCTCTAAGGCTGTGACATCATTCCCCATCAATAGTATGTCATCCACATATAATATGAGGAATGTGGTCATGCTCCCACTAACCTTCTTGTACACACAAGTTTCATATTCATTTTGAATAAATCCAAACACTTTGACTTCCTCATCAAATTGAAGATTCCAACTCCGAGATGCTTTCTTCAATCCATAGATTGACCTTTATAGCTTACAGACTTTATTGGCATTCGTTGGATCTACAAAACCTTCAGGTTGTATCATGTACACATCCTCATTTATATTCCCATTAAGGAATGCAATTTTAACATCCATTTGCTAAATCTCATAGTCATAGTAAGCCGCAATAGCAAGCATGATCCTGATGGACTTAATCATGGCAATTGGAGAAAAAGTTTTGTCATATTCAACACCTTGAACTTGTCAGAAACCCTTTGCAACCAATCTATCTTTATTAGTTTGCACATTTCCATCCATGTCAGTTTTCTTCTTGAAGATCTACTTGCACCCTATGGGTTTTACCCCTTCGGGTGGTTCCACCAATGTCCATACTTTGTTGGAATACATGGATTCAATCTCAGATTTCATGACCTCAAGCCATTTCTCAGAATCTGGTCCCTCCATAGCCTCTAGATAGGTGGTTGGATCATCATCTATGATCAACTCACCGCCTTCCTGAGTCACAAGGTATCCAAACCTCTCAGGTTCAAGGGGTTTCCTACTAGATCTACGAGGTCCTTGTATTACTTGAGGAGAGTGAGATTCCAAAACACCTTGTGAATCTCTATGTTCCTCTTATACATCTACTGGTTCAATGTTTTCTTGTTGGGCTTGAACCTCTTCAAGCTCTATTTTCCTCCCACTACTTCCTTTGGAAATAAATTCCTTTTCTAGGAACACAACATCCCTGGCAACAAACACTTTGTTGTCAGTTTGGTGGTATAAGTAATATCCCTTGGTCTCCTTAGGATATCCAACAAAATAACATTTATCAGATCTAGGGCCTAGCTTGTCAGGAAACATTTTCTTGACATATGCCTCACACCCCCAAATCCTCATAAAAGACATATTGGGTCGCTTCCCAGTCCATATCACATATGGTGTCTTTTGAACCGATTTAGATGGTACTCGGTTAAGTGTAAACGCGGCGGTTTCAAGAGCATGACCCCAGAAGGAAATCAGAAGATCAGAAAAACTCATCATTGATCACACCATATCAAGTAAGGTGTAATTCCTTCTTTCAGACACACCATTATGTTGTGGTGTTCTAGGCGGAGTCCATTGTGATACAATACCACAGGCTCACAGAAGGTCCTCAAACTCCTGGCTTAAGTATTATCCACCCCGATCGGATCGAAGTGCTTTAATACTTTTACCAAGTTGGTTATGTACTTCATTCATGAAATCCTTGAACCTTTCAAGGGTTTCTGACTTATGTTTCATCAGGTACACATAGCCATATCTACTGAAGTCATCAGTAAAGGTAATGAAGTATTGATACCCATTTCTGGCATTAGTTCTAAAAGGCCCACATACATCAGTATGTATGAGTCCTAATAGATCAGTAGCTCTCTCACTTTTAACTAAAAAGGGAGTCTTGGTCATCTTTCCCAACAAACAAGATTCACATGTCTCTATTGATTCATAATCAAAAGAGTCTAGATAACCATCTTTATGGAATCTAGAAATGAGCTTCTCATTTATGTGCCATATACGACAATGCCAACGATACATTTTATTTGAGTTGTTGAGTTTTTTCCTTTTGGTGTTTACATTGTATACACTTGTCTCTATATCTATCAAGTATAGACCATAAGACATTTGGGCACTACCATAAAAGATCCCATCTTTTGAAATGGAACACTTTCCATTCTTAATAAGAAATTCAAAACCATCCTTATCCAAACAAGAGACAGAAATGATATTCCTATTTATGGCAATTACATAATAGAAGTTCTTCAATCTCTATTATTAGCCCACTAGGTCGAGTTAACTCATAGGTTCCTACAGCACTGGCGGCAACTCTTTCCTGATTGGCAACATGTAGTTCAACCTTGCCTTTACCCAAAGGCCTACTTCTCTTAAGATCCTTCACATTTGAACAAATGTGAGATCCACATCCGGTATCAAGTACTCATGACAAAGAAGTAGTAAAGTTAATCTTTATCATGTATACACCACAAGTAGATATCTCTATCTCTTGCTTCTTCTTCCATCATTCCTTCCATCCTTTCCATGTTTTGAGTGTAGAAGAATTTGGTTTGGCAAGAGAACCCTTCTCTCCCTTACCTATGTCCTTAAACTTTGTTCCATTGATCTCTATCAATGAACTATCCTTCTTGTCACTTGTGTCAAACAACGCCTTAAGCGTACATAGAGTGGACTCAAAGGTCACCGATATATTTGGATGGTGCAGAACATTTCTCATCATCCCCAACCAGATATGGAATTTATTCTCTATTAATTTTCCCATTTTAAAAGATGATTCTTTTGTCGTTCTATAAGAGAAAATAGCATTTGTCAAAACTCCTTTTGATTTTATTTGATTTGAATAAAATTTGACGATAGTTAATTATTCCTTTAATTAATTACCATTCCCACTATTTTGATTCAAATTGACAACCCTTACCATCAATTCGGAAGATTGTAGCACACAATCTTCTAGTGGGCAAGATCCGTATTTCATCAAGTCATGAGTCAGCTTTGGCTGATCGCCCACAAATTGACTATTTAGGTAGGCCATCATGCCAATTTCATCATATGCAACTCTTAATGAATGAACATGCTCAACACCTTGCCATGAACATTCCATGCCTCTGGGCTTAGACGCTCTAAGAATCACTAGTTAAGTCCATCCCAAAAGTCGACAAGGTAAACATGCACCCTGCTTTGGCAGAACCTACATATCTACCCTTCACACTTCCGTGAGATAGATGGCGCACCACGCTTTGGCGTAACCTACGCTTGGTCGATCAGGTTTTTCATGTGTGTTTCTAATGGAAGGCGTGAAAAACTTAATATTTAGATGAGGGATTTGGTTTTTATAGGTACATATACATATCCAATCACCACAATATAGTAAGTATCATATACATGCTATATCTCACAGAAAACATGTGAAACGATAAAAGCAATGATTATGGCCATCCTAATGTGATTCCTCGAGCCAAGAGGAATCACAGTCATCTAGGTCCACATCACATGCAACCTGTACAAGATGAACTCTGTGCTTTGCCTTTCTGGGTTTGATCAACTCATCTCCATGATTGATCGGCTCACCATCAGACCGGTCGGTTGGGTGCCACCAGCCGATCGACTAGTGCCTCTAGTTGATTGGTTTACTGGTCATCGTGCATCTCCTTAGGTCATCATCTTCTCATCTCGCTCCTCGAACCGGTCATCAAGAATGCTAATCGATCAGTTCACACCTTGAATTGATCGTCTCAATTGTCGTCAGGTTGTCCTCCCTTCTTTGTCGTAACACGAAATAAAATATCTATCTTATTTTACATTTGAAAAGGGAAACCTCGAGTTGCATTCGGGGGGGGAGCAAAGGTAGGAAAGAAATCTTGAGTTATCTCGAGTTACATCAGGAATAGGAGATAGGGAATTGGTACGCAGACCGAGATGTAAGCAACCACATACAACCAAGCATCCATAGGGTTTATTGGCCATAACCATGCTATACATCCACCCCAAAACTCGTTTAAGGGAGACGCGTATCGAGTGCTTTCATATTACATATCATATATGTATATTAGGATTTGTGGATTTAGGATTGGACATGCATAAAGCCAATTTTATTCGCATTGTATACAATAAATAAAGGTGAAAAACCAAAATCAATCACATCAATAATCCTAAAGTATAGAGAAGTTGATTTGTGGCTCTGATACCACTATTGGGTTTTAGGAGAGGAAGAGAAGGCAGTGGAAACAAAAATTTCTTCTCCCCAAACCCAGAATAAAGGAATCGCGTCAACGTCTATACAATAGGAATGATGGTTTGTAAACACATACCTTGTCCCGAGGCTTGTTTGGTGATGTTGCCTCACGGATTGCGTAGTCTTCACCTCTAGTCTTGGATAGTGTCTGTGCATCTCCTAGTCTCACCGGGACTGTCGGGATTGACAACTGTCCTCCGAGCGGAAGAAGTCTCCCACCTCTGTAGTAGTCCACATAGACCATCTGGAACTTTGATCACCTTGTTGCACAAGGCATCGGAAGGAGTCGCACCCTCCTATCGGCGTACTATTCACTGACACATTCTCCTTCCACCAGTCACTTTTCTACAGTTGTCTTTCCCTTGTTGTGCCTCCCTTATCAGGTAGCACTTGCTCATGCTCTCCTGGTTACCACAACCAGAGTGAACGACAACTTTGCAGAGCAACTGGTGTTCTGAGTTGTACTGTCTGAGAAGCCCCCAATACCACTATATATATAGGAGGGTCATGGGACAGGGTTCTCTACCCGGGCAATGCGGGATTAAAGAAAGAGTAAAAGGGTTCAAGATTTTCCACAAAATCTGACAAACTGTGCTAGTTGAACCGATCGTTTCAAGCATGAAATGGTCAGTTGGTGACCTCAGCCGATCGGTTCACACCTGAACTGATCGTTTGGGGCATCTGAGTCGATCGGTTCATGCTTGAGCTGATCGGTTCATGCTCTTGGTCCAACTTGAATTGACTTTTCATGTCTGTTTCCAACTAATCATATATTAGTCCTTATCCAAATCAAATTTGACAAGTGAAATGAACTCGATTGGTCACCCGACCAGTTCAATTATGTGAACCGATCGATTCATTGACCTAAGACACTCGGCTCACCAGCTTGAGTCGATCGGTTCATCTACATGAGCCGATCGGTTGGGGCAGTTGATCAGTCAATCGTAGTTTCAATCAATCTGATACTGTAATAATTTGATCCAACACCTTGAATACCATGATTTTGAGCTATCAATCGATTGGGTGTTTAATTGAACTACTAAACTCTTTTAGTAATCAATCCAAACAAGATTTATGGAGAAACTCCTCTTCCAGGAACATGTCCTAGTGTGTGTGACCATGCAGGTCCATTTCACATTGGCAGTGGAAGTCCATAACACTTATGACTTCACAAGCAAAGAGCACTGCCTAGTCACACATCAGTGCTACCCAAGTGAAATATAAAGTTAGAGAACAACTTTCAATCCTACAATCCGTGAACGGTGTTACAGTGAATGTATAATTCCTTTGTCGCTAATGTCCTGAATGAACTCAAGGCATGGTACAATCATCATTTCAACATTCATCCATTTCCTTGATCTCAGAGCATACTGGTGACATGTGTGTGACATCAATATTACATATTGACTCACACATGCATGCACATGCCTTTCTCAATCCTACTCATCAAGTGGCCATGGACATAAAACTCCCTTAGGAGGGAAAAATCCCATATCTATCACTAACCCCTCAAAAGTCCGATGTGTCAAAGTCACCCAATCATCACCTTTATAACAACCCATGTTTTAGGACTGCATTTGATGATGTCAAAGTGTACCCAATGACATGTGTTGAGTGTAGTGATTTTAGTTTGAAGAATCACACTCACCACCATCACTATGAAAGCTAATTGTGACTACCAAATCATGGTTCCCTGTGTCACTCTCACGGTGGGTCTTTCTAGTACACTTGTTCTCTAACAAGTACCTATGTGCTTGGTTTGATATTACTATATCATGTCTAATGAGATTCTGTCATCAACCAACACACCATCTAGTCTTTAGTGTTATTGATGTCTATGGTTATTTCCACAATAACAACTAACTAGGGACTAAACAAGAATGTATACTCTTAACATCCGTATGAGGTTATCGTTTAGGTCCTTAACCTAAAAGCATATGTCATTGAGTAAAAACAATTCTCTAGACATCTATCATGTTACACTATCATCTCATAAATAGTTAAAACATATAGATTGGAAATTGCCTTTATTATTCAAATCATTTATAGAGTATCTCATTACAATCATCACATGACTTGCTCTATGGGCATACATACCAACACCACCCCCTACTCATGAATGTGGGGCCACCGGAGAATTTTTCTGAGGTGATAGCACAATATGAGGAGGAGCACCCAAAAGAGGGGTTCACTATATAAAATGTGGAATTATAAGAAGAAGGGGGAGAGACAAATGTGTCAGAGCAATAGCATATTTTTGAGCAGCCACGACATACAGGGGAGGATTTTGATGCACAGCCACCGCCAACAAATGCATACGACATATCAACCATTCATGCATAGTTGGAGGCAAATCAACAGATACAACAGTCCATGTGATTAGATCAGCAACATATGCATCATAATATGAACCACATGTACACTACCAACATGCACATGAGTAGAGGAACCCCCAATGCGGGGAGGATTTCTGGGGGTCACTTTTTGGTTACCAGGAGACATACCTACCTCCACAGGCGGACTACTGGGGCCATTACTACCAGCATCCCCCACCACAGGGAGGACCATTGCCACCACAGCCATGACTTCTACCCTATCATTCCTAAGCTTTAGTTTCAGGCTAAGGACAACATGATTCAAAAGTTTGGGTTGGAAGGGCGGTAAGACCTCACTTCTCATCTTATTTTGTTGATTCCCTATCTCATATGATTACTTTTTTTTTTTGCTATCTAATTTATGGTTTACCTTCTTTGAATACCTGCATGTCATGTAGTTTGCTTTCTTGTCATTTTTTGCATAATTTTAAAAAAAAATGCTCTTTTTCCATGCATTGAATATTATGTAGATTTTTGGTAATTTTTGCATGTTTTAGCTAGGATTTGCTTATTTTCTGCTTTAAGTTCAATAATATATGGTTAGATGTGATTGAAGGCAACTTGGCACTGTTTTGGCAAATTTTGCCCAAATTTGGGATTTCTTACCTAAAAGTGTGTTTCAACCCAATCTCTACTTTTTGGATTAAAAATGTTGTCCTTTGACAAATGCAAGTGAATTATCATTATTTGTTGCTAAATGATATCAATTTTTGACTTTTTACATGTGCATCACCTCTCTTGTGTTTGTGAATGATTTGGTTGAATTGTGACTTGAGAAAGCTATGAGCGCTTAGTGCCTATATAATCACTTGATTGAAGTATCAATTTCAAGTTGTTCATTCATGTGGTGTGACATTGTTGGATGAAGTGTTGGATTAATTTTTAGGCAGGATACCTTATGTTAAGAATCACACCAATGACCCCTCTTTGACCCGACTATTCACTCACCATCTTCATACCACGCCACCTCATGAAAGGATGCCAAAGTGCACATATCAGCTGTGGCCACCTCCAAAAGTTTGGGGTGGCCACATCTACATCTCACTGCTTCACTCTCATCACCATATGCCCTATCTACTCCAAGGGCAAAGAAAAAGAAAAGAAAAAAATGCAAAAAGAAAATAAAAGGTGCTCCTTTTTAATAGCATCTAATTAAATAAAAAATGAGTTCTCTATGTAATAGCACTCCAAAATCTTACCGCAATCCTTTCTTCCATTTTCATACCCATTGAGCTAGGAAACATCAAACCTACCTCATTTTTCCCTTTTCCACAGCCACGTGGGTCATTTGGTGTGACTTGAAACATACGGTTGAAAGCATGAATGTGAAACAACACTCCTAGTCATCCTTGATTAATGCCATCATGAAACGGTCTACCCAGAACTACATGAAAGAAATATGGATAGCTTGTGTGTTTTATGCACTATATTTGAAGTTCAGATGCATTGTGATCTTTTCATGATTGGTTTGTGAAAGCAGGAGACGAGAGGGGTGGAATGCATGTACTTATTCACTATTGATCCCATTCAGTAATAATCATCCTTTACATTGCATTTGTCATTTCTTGATTGTGGAAAAATTGTAGAGAGATTGAGTTGGAGCATCTTGAGGACATGTATGTTTCAAGTTTGGGGTGGTGATTAAGCCCTATTTCAGGGCTTCATCTTGTGTCATTTTGCATTTCAATCACATCTATACATATTAGATTACATGTTATTTCCCTCAATATGCATATTTGTGTAAAATGCACTTATGGACATTATTTACATGTTTTTCAGGTATTTGGACCACACTTGATGGAAGAGAGAGAGAGAAGGAGTGATCTTAGGGTTTCTTTACTCTTGGAGAGAACCAAAGTGAAGCATGATGCTCCCTCAACCTACCCCTAGTAGACAAATATCCATTGAAGTAAAGATGTCCAAGAAAATACAAAGAATCAAGCCAAAGTGCTCATCCATAACCCAACACGGCTGTATTACCACAAAATAGTCGTGCTAGGTCACTT
This sequence comes from Alisma plantago-aquatica, assembly GCA_963693085.1. Classification (NCBI taxonomy): domain Eukaryota; kingdom Viridiplantae; phylum Streptophyta; class Magnoliopsida; order Alismatales; family Alismataceae; genus Alisma; species Alisma plantago-aquatica. The sequence goes on along the minus strand of OY856412.1, from coordinate 204,404,045 downwards.
GTAAAACAAAAGAGTCATCCTCAATTGAAGCTAGAATCACTACGGTCGTGCCACATATAACGGCCGTGGTGAACTGACCCAGAACGGTCGTGCCACCTAGCGCGACCGTGCTACAACAGAGGCAAAATGACCGTGGAGCAGAGAATGACCTGAGAATTTTGAGCCACCATGGCCGTTCTACCCTTACTCCACCACGGCTGTGGTGACCACTACGGCCATGCCAACTTCAGTACAAAATTGACCATCAACCTATGATTTTCACAATTTAATCCAAATGACCATTTTACCACACCACGACCATGCTCACCCCTACCCACCACCTACTGTGCTACTCACAAAACCTAGCTACTTTTTCCACTACATTTCCCACTTTACCCCTACTTGACCTATTTCTTCCTCCCCACCTATATATATATGGGAAGCGGCTCTAGAACAAGGTTAGCTACCTCTTACCACCTCCTAGCTCCCCATTTTCTCCCCTTAGGCATTCCACTCCATTTCCACTTCCATTCCACTCCATTTCACTATTTCCACCACCAAAACACTACTTTATCCTAGTTCCTACCCATAATCCCCTTTATTCCACAACCTTACACCTTAGAGGAGAGAGGAGCACATCTTACAGTAGCTGGAGAGGAGGATTTCTCCATCTACACCGAGCTCCATGCCTTCTTCTACCTCTTTCTTCTTTCTTTTTATATTTTCTGTTTCCATGAGAAGCGAGGCCCCCTTGGGTGGGATCTTTGGGGTGTAAAATGTTACTTTGATACCATGATGGGGGGAAATAATATGTAAACTTTGTAATTCCATTTTCTAATGATTATGTTCTATTTCTATCTCATTATCCATGAATTGCTTGTTGGTTTGTGTGTGAAATCACCTAGGAATATAGGCAAATTGCTTATATGTGTGAATTTTAGGATTTGCCCCTAGGTCCAATTCTTGGATCCCAAGGTTGCCTCCCATCTTCATACATCCTAATCAATCTCCCTAAGCCTAAGTGAGAGATTTAAGTAGCTATATTAGGTGACTCTAGTGCAATTAACATGGATCCTTCTCAAGGCTGGAATGTGGGGGAATTGGGGTCCAAAACCCTAATTTCACCTCCCCATCACAACCCTCGGCCCCTAACTGCCCAAGAAATTTCTAATCTAGAAACCTAGACTCGATTAGATTCTAATTGAATTGAACCTAATCCCTAACCCAATTGAGCCTACCAAGGGTAGTAGGGAGTGTTAGGGACTAGTTCCCCTTTACACAACCTAGCATATCCAATGGCCAGTTAGTAGCTTAGGTTAATTCATTAGACTCTAACTTGTTGTTTGGTTTGGATAATCTAAACGGAATCATAATGTTCATATGTCTCCCCCCAATTTAAGTGATAAGTGCATCCCCTAAACAACCCACATCTCCCTTAATTGCTTTAAAACCCTAGTTTCCATTTGGCCTAGCTAGTGTTAGCTTAGTTTGCTCTTTTCTTGGTTAGTTAGCTACTTACACTATTTTTGCCTTGTTCTTGCTAGTTTAGCTCATTACTTGTTCATGTGCTTTTCTCTTGCTTGCCTTAGTGTAAATTGCATTTTCATATTTGGCTTAGTCTTTTCCTGCTTCATTAGTCCTAATCTAGTATAGGGTTAACTTAGATTTCATTTTTGCCTTTAATTGCTTTCTTGTTCACCTTAGTTAACAATAAAAACAACCTTCAAACCCTTAACCGTAGTCTCCGCAGTAGGAACCCAGCCAACCTAACCTAGCTCTAGTGCCCCCTTTTCTACCTGTAGATCGACCCTATACTTATGACCCTCCTATACTACGGCACGACCCCGTGTGCTTGCAGGTGTAGTGTTTTAGTTTATGTGAGTGTGTCGAGTTTAGTAATTTATAAATTTGAAAGTTTGATCCACCTTGTGCTTCCGTCTGTGGGGTTGCATCTATTCAAATATCATTTGAGTAGTGTGTAACACCATTGGTGGGAGCGCACGCCTACGGCTGGTTTTAGTCGCACGGAACTCAGGCAGGGGTGATTTTAAGTGAGGCTGGTGGTTTTGAGGGTGAGGTGATATGGGGTAGATAAGAGGGACAAGTAGACTGATTTGAAAGGTCTGTAGAGAGAGATTAAAAGAGAAATACAAAGACAAATTTGTTTTGCGCATAACTTTTGATCCGTAATGAATTTTTCGATGAAACAAAAATGGTTGGACTTTTTATTAAAATTTCTTTTTGAAAAAAAAATAACGATATATTTTGATAAAAAACATATTTTTGATAAAATAATACACACATATATTAAGAGAAAATAGAAAGGAAATTTGGTTTATGTATAACTTTTGATCCGTGATGAATTTCTTGACGAAATAAAAAACTATTAGATTTGTATAAAAATTCATTGCCACAAGATTAATATTAATATATTTTTTGAGAGCATGTGAAATAAAAAGTGGAGGAAAGTGAGAAGTAAAAAGAGGAGAGAAAAAATGAAGGAAGTAAAATGGCCACAATAAGAGTAGAAATGGGCACATTCAAGTAAAAATGAGCACAATAAGAGTAGAAGTGGGCACATTCTAGTAAAAATGAGCACAATGAAGGTTGTAGTGGGTGCATTCAACAAAAGTGAGTGTATTGAAGACAATAGTGGGCGCACTGAATCAAAGTGGGTGAATTGAGGGCAATAATGGGCGCATTACACATTCAATCAAAAGTTGATGCATTGGGAAGAATGGTAGGAACATTCAATCAAAAGTGGGCGCATTGAGGACAATAGTGGGGGCATTCAATTGAATGTGGGCACATTGGGAATAATAGTGGGCACATACAATCAAAAGTGTGTGCATCAAGGGCAATAGTAGGAGTGTTACACATTCAATCAGAAGTGGGCACATTGGGGACAATGATGGACACATTTGATCAAAAGTAGGTGCATTGAGGACAGTAGTGGGCACATTCAGTTAAAAGTGGGTGCATTCAATGAAAAGTAGGCACTTTGAGGACAACAATGGGTGTATTCAATCAAGAGTGGGAGCATTGAGGGTAATAGTGTGTTGCACATTCAATAAAAAGTGGGTGCATTAAGGACAATAATAGGCGCATTTAATCACAAGTGTGTGTATTGACGACAATGATGGGCGCAATTCAATCAAAAGTGGGGCACATTGAGGACAATAGTGGGCGCATTCAATTAAAAGTGGGCGTATTGAGGTAATAGTCGCCTCATTTTCAATCAAAAGTGGGTGCATTGAGGACAATAGTGAGTGCATTCAATCAAAAGTTTGTTCTTTAAGGATAATAGTTGGCACATTCATTCCAAAATAGGCGTATTGATAATAGTAGTGGTCGCACTCAATCAAAAGTCGGTGCATTAAGGACAACAATGATCATATTTAATCAAAAGTGGACGCATTGAGGACAATAGTGGCACATTCAATCAAAAGTGGGTGCATTAAAAGCACAATGGGAGCAATAATATGCCGACGTAACATAGGTGCATAATTAGTAGGAGTTGGTGCATTACTTCCCTCCTCTCACATTACTTCCCTCGACTCTTTCTATTACTTCCCTCCTCTTATGTAATTACTTTCTTTCATACTTCCCCCCTATCATTCCTTACTTTCTGATCATTTTACTATTTTTTTACTTCCCTCCTCTCACTTTTTATTTTCTCCTTATTTCCTTCTTTTTTTTCTTTAAAATTATGTCAATATTAGTCTTTTTAAAATGTGTTTTGATAAGGATCCTAACAAATTTTATCAAAAAAATTCATGTGATTTAAAAGTTATAAGAAAAAAGGAAAAAGAATAAAAATTGACACATGCTGGGAGGTGGCAGAGGCTGGCAGGCTGGGGTGGTATTTTTGCACGTCAGATGTGAGTCAGGCACGTCGCGCGTCAGCAAAGTTAAGTTCATCAGGTTATAGCGCAGGCTATTACCATCGAATTTGTGGAATACCCTCACTTCAAAATAGTCACTATTTTCATTAATCAAATCAATCACGTCTTTAACAACAACAACATTATCTTTGAGCTCATGTACAACACATACTCGGCCCATCGTCTGGAAAGGTAGTTGTATTATCTTTAACGCCTGATTTTGAAGATTCAACGAGATTACACTTGGCGAATTATAATCACTCATAATCAAGCCAAATACTTGAATGCACTATCAACAAGTATTAACATTGCTGCAACTACCTTTCTTGACATAGATTGATGGATATACAAGACTTGGACATCCAGGGACAAGGGCTGCACTTCACCTTACTGCAGAAGCAGGTGTTTGTAGTAGACGATGTGGCTTGAAATTGCGGTGCGCGAAGATTTGCAGGCGCACAGAAACCGAAGACGGGACCAGACAGATAGACGTGATAGGATTATTTCTCTACAACATCCCATGGAATCACGGGTACCTTGTGAGACAAAGTGACATCTGCCATCATAACTCGCAAGTGATTCAGCTATGGACGGCTTCTGGAGTAGCCTGCTACGGTCTTCCTCAACTAGCAGTTGATATGTTTGTAGCGTTCTGCTTTTGTCTTGCCGATCTTTAAAGAGTTTGAATTTGGATGTTGGATAGAAGTGTAGAACGATTAAGCTATGTTTTTGGTATGTGGTGAATGAAGGGGAGGGGAAGGAATGAGAATGGAAGGGAATGGAGAGGAAGGAAGGGGACACTTGTTTTATCTGATTGGTCAGGACGGGGAGAGAAAGGGGAGAGAATATAAAAATATGAAAAAACATGTCATTTTTTAACAAGTCATATTATTCCAAAAGGTAACATACATCACACACATATTACTGCATAAATAATCAAGATAACTTCAACTCACATGCCCTATGATTAAAATAAAATTATTCATACAATTATTTTGTTAACAAAGGAGATACATTTCTTATGTTTAACATGATTTTAAACATTATTGATGTAAATAGGGACTACTACTTCTCTTTCTATAGTCATTGTGGTTATACGTGTACTTCTCTCTATATTTATAATGCTCCCTCCGTTTATTTAAGTTCTCTCCACTTTCCTTAACAATTTCATCTCTTTTTCTATTTTTTATGTTATTATATTAAAAAATATTTATCTCAAATTTTTGTATTCCCTACCAATATTTTTCTTGGCATTTTAAGATTTTTTTAAATATACAAAATATTTATTCTAGTTTTCTTTTATTTTAATTTTTCCCTCTAATTTTCTCTCCGACTTTATGTCAACATTTTGTATTTCCTCCAAGAGAGGAGAGAGACTACATGTTCTTTTTTCTCATTGGTTGTGAGTTATACATGTATTTTAACCTCTATTATATATATTTTTCCTCCATGTTTCATATTTCGTTCCAAACTTTACAAAAAAAATTCATGTCAAGTATTTGTCCTTCCCCTTGTCTCCACTTCAATTTGGTGAGAAGAAAAATAGTTGGAAATATACTTGATTCTATCCCCTCCATTCCCTTCCCTTCCCTTCCCCTTCACCATGCGCAACCAAACAACTTAAGCCCTTAGCCTTCCCTTCCCCTATCCTCTACCATGTACCGTAGATCATGAGTTTCCCCATGTCCTAATATATACAATCCCAACACAGGAATTTGTGCTCCATCCCAAAACCGACGTGGAAGGCCCATTGTTTGAGTTGAGAGAACTGGAGGGGTAGATAAAATCCTAGGAAAGCGGAGAGAGAGAAGCTTGGGAGGAGTAAAGAGAGAATTGATGCTCTCAAATTAATTATGATGTGGAAATTAAAGAGAGATATAAAAGAGTCTGCCATGAGAAAATACATGTAGGTAAAACATCTCGCCAACGATCATATAAAATGTTTTCAATATATTTTATAAATCTGAATAAAAATAGTTTCGTAAGAGGAGAGAATGAAAAAAAAGAAGGAGAGATGTGAGATTCCATTATTCATATATATATATATATATATATATATATATATATATTACTATTAAAATATTGAGCTTGTTTTAGTATTCACTAGCTTGTCATTTAAAAAAAAACACCCAGTGAACTGGATCGTAATATTTTTGAATTCTCCTTATTTCCTGTCTTCTTGGCGTTTCCGATTGAGTCGCATGCACCCATATCTAGTCATTCGGATTTGATGACGTCTCGATTGGATAAGACAATACATGTTAGTAAAATATTAAAAGCGACAGGGAAAAAAAAGAAATGGAAATGGTCGAGAAAATAGATAATTAATAGTTCTATATTATAATTTTAAGAGAAAGACAGGAAAGAGAGTGGGATGATAAATCACATGCCTTGAGAAATACATTTATACTATTATAATTTTGTGAAGTGTCTTTAATTTTCTCTTCTCATAAATGTTAAGTCGTTTTTCATTTTTAGTTATTCACACCTCTCTTTGATTTAATCCCGCTAAGATCAAAGTTTCAAATTATGTGTTTTCCCATACAAATGTCATCATCCTATTTAAATCGGCTCCTCAAAACTCCCTCATTACCACATTCGTCACCATTTAAATACTAAGTTTCTATTTAAAACAACACCTTAAACATCACCCCACCCCACTATCCTTTTCTCCTACATGTCTCGGTTTTGATTTCTATCTTTTCTATTATAACTTCTCAAATTCCAATGACTTTTTAACTCCTTCATTTTCTTTTTCCTTGCTTGCACTCTAACATAACTGTAAATTGATAATCATCATTAATATTTTTATTTTGTTTTGGAAGAAAAATATGCAACTAAGGCCGCCAATCAAAAAACCTATTTATGGTGGAACATGTAAGGAAAACCATCATTCTTTCTTTTGCTTGTGATATATTTGGAGTATAGGATGATGACCTTATTTCTCACTGAGTTTGTCATCATCAACCTCTTTTGACTTTACTTTTAGATCATTGGAGTTTACCATATATATATATATATATATATATATATATATATATATATATATATATATATATATATATATATATATATATATATATATATATATATATATATATGTGTGTGTGTGTGTGTGTGTGTGTGTGTGTATGTATGTATAGAGAGAGAGGAAGAGAGTCAGGCTAGTGTACACTTGAGTGTACTAGAGACACTGTACACCTTAGTTGTTTTTAAAGATGTAGTGACTTTTTAAAAATTTAAACCTTTGATCTTCTTAAATATCTTAAGAACATATTATATACTAAATTTCATCTTATTTGGATTCTTATAGGTTGTGCATCTAAAACAGACAAAATTCATGCATTTTAAATTAGTTTTGTGCATTGATTTTTTTGTCCTTGGATGAGTGACTTACACTCAAGATCTCAAATTTTGTACGTGGCCAATTATTATTGTAAAATAAAGATGAATGGTTTAGATTTTAGAAAAACATGGTCTAGATAGGCAAACATCATTGGGGTGTACAACATGATCTATACACTCGAGTGTATTCTAACCTGGCTCTCTCTCTCTATCTATCTATCTATCTATATATATATATATATATATATATATATATATATATATATATATATATATATATATATATATATATATATATATATATATATATATATATATATATATATATATATATATATATATATATATATAGAGAGAGAGAGAGAGAGAGAGAGAGAGAGAGAGAGAAAAAGAGAGAGAGAGCGAAGTGTGTACCAATCGGTACTTGCAATTTATGTGTACCGGCCAGAAAAATGACATGTGTTGAATACATTTATTTATCCCAACCTTATGGATTGAATCAAAATTCAATAGATTTGATGTGTTCAAAAAATCACAACCATACATCATGTGTATCATGAGATATAACAATATATGCTTCAACAGTTTCAGCAATTTTTGTAACTTACCGGTGATTAGAAAATATGTATATTCATTCATTTGTTGATCTAGAAGCGTCATTCTAAAATTTTTTGATACACATTTTATCTAAGGGGTATGCATCACATATATAAGGTTAGATTACTTTTTATGCATTCGTAGTCATCACAAATAAAGATGGATACATGAAAGCTACATGTACTTAGGTACATAATTCTTTTAGCCATATATATATATATAATATTGTGATATATATATATATAATATTATGATATATATATATAAATATAAAGATAATATATATATATACATAAATATATATATATATATATATATATATAGAGTCAGGCTGGAATACACTCGACTGTACGGATCGTACGAATACACTCAAGTGTGTTTGCATACAAAGACTATTTTTTATAAAATGTAAACTGTTGATCTTCACCGTCATACTATAACTAGGTTACATATAAATTTTGAGCCCATTTGGATGTGCGTAAGTCACTCATCCAAGGGCAACAAAATCGACGCGTGAAACTAATTTGAAGTACATAATTTTTGCGGTCTTCATAACATGAGCTATACATATCCAAATTTGCTCAATTTTTTCGTATGAGTTGTTCACATTATGTTTAAGAAGATCAACAGATTAGATTTTCAAAAAAAATATTACATCATGAAAAACTACTTGAGTGTATTCTGCTCCGGATACACTCGAGTGTATTCTAGCCTGACTATATATATATATATATATATATGTATGTATATATGAGGTTAGGAAGTGTGTACTGGCGGGTACATGTAACTTACGTGTACCGGTCATCAAAATGGGTCATGTGGAGTATCTTAATAAAATATAACCATATGGATTGATTCAATGTTATATAGACTATTTGTTTTTAAAAAATCATATCCATATCTTATATAGATCATTAAATATAGCAATATATAATTCGACAATTTTTGCGAATTTTGCAACTTACCGTTGATTAGATATTACACAAATTCTTTCATTGGATCATCTATCAATATCAGATTTCGGTGATTTTTGATACTCGTCTTATCTAAGTGGTATACATCACATCCATAAGGTTGGATATTGATTTTACAATCATCATAAATGAAGGTGGGTACACACAAGCTATATGTACTCTGGTACAAAATTCTTTTAGCCTATATATATATTTGTGTGTGTATCTATGTGTGTACATATATATAGTCATTTATCTTCTCCTTGAGAGATTGCTTCAGAAAAATGTCTTTTCAAAGGAAATCATCACAATTTTCTAGTTGGAATGCTCATCTTAATCTAAAATGGTAGTAACCCCATATAATTGTCGGTGGTGATTATGCAAAAACATTCAATAAACTTGCCTTCGGGAACACCCTAATTCAGTTCGAGTTACATGGCGACTATCTATTTAAATTTCCTACAAGATATAAATATAAGATATAATGCTTGTTCATTTTCAACTGAGTCTCAACTAAGATCCCTTTTTCTTTTTAAAATTTATTTTTTGAGTTATGAAAATGACATAAATATTATAATATATACACAAATCATGACATTTTGGTTGAATTCGTTCCTTTGTGTAGAATTCAATTATAAATGTCCCAAATTAGAAGGCTAAGGTTCTCTACCATATAGTATACATATGAGGGTCAATTTTTTATGTTATATTGGTGTCCATTATCGATCAAACGCATAGATATATCCATAAAATATATTTATCAACATTAGCTCCAAGAAATCCATGAATAAAGGAAATTTGAACATAAGAATTCTTAGATAAATCTCATTTTGAAGAAATTTTGAAATACAATTAAGAAGTCCAATATCCACTTGATGTTTATGAATAAGGTGAAGATGTCAAATAAACACTATAACTCCATAAATATAGTAGAGAAACCCATATATACTATAATCCATTTATATATTCATAGAAATCTATGATTTCTTACTAATATTAAAGTCTACAAAGAAATCCAATACCTTGCGTGCAAAGTCTAAAAGTATGATGCAATGAGCTACTGGAGTACATATTCAATTTGAGGTTTATACATTTGTGTTGAAATTTAATATATTGTGAACTGACCTACTAAAGAACACATGACATGAGGTTTGTAGATTGCCAAATTTTTTATGATGACTTCACCATTTTATTCATCTGCATTTAAAATTTATTTTAAGATCATTTTAGATCATTAGGTATAGTCAAAGCATTGCAATCAGCAAACCCTACTTTGGAAAAACACACATCAAAATAATGCAAAATTAAGAATTGAAGAATAGATTGGTTTTCACCAAGACTTTTGTTGTAAATCATATGTGATGATTGTAAAACTATTATTTTAAATTCAAACAATAACTTTAATCTATTAGATTGATGAAGTATGCATTTTTAATGTATTGACTGGATGTAAAATAGGGACTATTATCGTGCAACATTTTCTTGAGCCTACCTCAATCGATGAGCCTTTTCACATCTTTAGTAATGCCAACAGTCAAGTAGTTGTATGTCATCATAATTTGGTTGATGAGTCTTAAAAGCCTTATCTTCTAGTCCCATCGACTAAGTTATGGCACCTCAATATCAGAAGATACTATTATTTTTTTACGAGAAAACTAGTTGTGAAATGGAGAGAGAAAAATTGATTCATATACATTATAAAAGCAACCAAACTCTTTAAAATAGCTAGAATTTGACCCAATGCTTTCTGGGTGCTAAGGGGAACCCTTAACCATAAATATGAACTTTTGGACTTCATTTCAAGGTTGTTTTACATTATTTTATATACCACACTCTTTTGATTAGTATAAATACCAACCATTAGAGATAATCCCAAAACCTAAACACAGATTATGAAATAAAACAATGAATTCTCTATAGAGGCGATTAAACAATATACAAAAAACACAAATAAATTTTTCCTTTTTCTTTCTTCACAAATTCATAAATCAATGTCACATAATGGACATCACATTCAGATATTACAAATCATATTTAACTCCATTAAAACTAGAATCAGATCTTGTTCTTATATGTGGTTCAGTTTACATCAAATACATGTACATTAATCAACAAACTTAGTCTACAACCCATCCCAGGAAAGAGAGAGTACATGTACATTCTAATCTATCTAGATTATTCTATTTATATCTTCTTTATCATGACCTCTCCACTGGATAGCATTATACCTAAAAACATTTGAAATAACCTCATGAGACTCATATAGAGCCCTAGTGAGTGGATACCTCCCACTCAAGATAGGTCCATGCATCATAATTAGATTCAGTATAATAAATTTAATAGATACATGCAGATATTAAAAAGTCTAGCAAATAGTTCAATCATAGTCATATCTAACTTACAAAGGAAATCTAATCTAATGAATAAGGTAATCACTTAAACCAATTATAACATTGAAACATCTTTTAGACCATGTCTATGAACAAATCAGCAGATACTTCTTCATTCAAATTAAGAATCCTACTTCATGAGTAATAAGTCAAGTTCTAAGCATTTTAAATCAATACATAACAATAAAATTATATTTGTGACACTCCACACGTTGGACCAGGAACACATCATGTAGTCCTGAAGCTGAAATACACATAATACATATCTGCCAAACAATACTATCACATAGCAAGAAATCCAACTCATATTCAAAATGGATATAAATCCCATCATTTATAACTTCTCAACATGACATATCATAATTTGAAATAGAAAATGTCCATAGCAACATGATTACTTTCAACAACAAGAAGTATAATCAACAATGAAAAATCATCAAGTAGGAGTACAAGGAATGTAACAACCATTCAAATCATGTTATACACAGCTTATCATCTTTTATCTATTTTCCTTGAAGCTACCTGGCTTGTACCTCACCAACTAGAAGTCGTCACGCCTGATTCTTGTGTCAATAACTCACCATCACTATCTTAGGGTTTAGCCAGACACCCTAAGATATCAACAATAGACCCTGGCTACATCAGGGTTGCCTAAAGAGGCTCCCATCCTCATCTCGGGTACACCGGATAGGAACCAACAAAATAGTATATCACATATCACAACATTTCACATATTTTCACATTTCACATATTTCATTTCATCAAAGTCTATTCCATCTGGACATAGACTTTCACAGCAAGGATTTTGGACCAGACCACTCTATATGACTCACTCCTAAATCCTAGTGGTCTAACCTTTATGGTCTCAATGCACACTCCAAAAATCCTTCTCATAATTCATCGATTACTACAAGGAGATCCATTTTATTTCCTCGGTGTGGTCCTTGGGGGAAACTCATGGTGTTCAGGGCACCTAACTAGGTGTTCCATCATTTCACTTATTATTAATTGCTTTTACTCATCTTAAAATAATTCAAAACATCCTATATCTTATATGTGTATTCTCGCATAACTAGAATAACATGAAAAAGATTAAGTTTATGAATAAGGACAAGGATCAAAGCAAGAAGCACAATAAATCTATAGATTGCAACACATATGATTATTTCTATCTTCTACATCATCTCATAGAAATCATCAACAGTGGACTTTCAGCCTAAGACATAATCTTATTGTCCAACATTTACCCCATCGGAGTTTTATCATCATCAGTGGGCTTTCAGCCCTGGACATAATCTCATTATGCAACATTTACCCTTATTAGGGTTTCTAAAATATAAAAGTTCATATTAAATTCAATTTCAACATATTTATTATCAGTTCATTATATATCACAGTCCTTGACAAATATTAACAGAGGCATTGAAACTAGCAATAGTAAAAACATATATATATATATATATCATGTATCATTCATCATAATCAGAATTGATTTATCAAACAGCATATGCTTGTTCTATCTAATCTCAATAGATGCAAATAAATTTCATGCATATACATGCATAAAAGACTTAGTTCTCTTCTTCTTTTATTTCACATTCTTTAGATGGGGTTACTAATAAACACATGCTCAATATCATTTGAAGTTTTTACTATTAGTCCATTCTCAGAGTACAAGTCACAATTCAAGAACACATTCTTGTAAATCAATTCAAATACTTGAATGTCATTGTTTAGTTGAATTCAACTACAGTTATGTGTAACCCTTAATCCCTCATTTGAGATTTCTATTTACTAGCATCATCAAACTCATCATTTTAGGGTGAGAGTTACATTTTTAGAATCATCTACTAATTCCCATCTTTTTCCTTCATTTTATAGTAAGTAGTCTCAACTTGTCTCATCTCATGTTTATTACATTATTTAGACCAATCTTTATTGATTCACTTTACATACAATGCTTCTCATCTACTTAATATTTACCAAAGTTCAGTTCTTATTATATTTCATTTAATTTGGGTTAAGACACATGTAATTAAAATAAAAGATAAAATACTTCATCATACTAACTTCATAAGTTTCGTCTTTAACTTGCAATCACCATTAAGTACATCTTGATCATATTGTCTCTTATATTTAGATAAGTGTACCATGTCATTGACTACTAATGTCATTTCCATAATCAACAATGATCATTCTTTATTATAATAATCACTTTATCTTAAAAGAATGCTTTAGGTTACATATTATTACATCATAATCTCTGATCATCCTTCAAAAATCACTATTATGTAACTTGTATAAAAGGACCCACATTCATATGAGGGCTACTCATTATTCCACAAATTATACTAAAACATATGCATTAGGTTTAGATCATATTAGTAAGACTCATCATTTTTAATTGAAGTATTAATTATTACATTCTGCATTTCATCACATTTACAACATCATATACAAGTTCTAGCTTAATCACTCATACTCGTCTTAATACTAAACATCTAGTGTTTTCAAGAAGTCATCCTTCATTCAACACATCATAAGAGACATATCAATAAGTAATTTCATAATGATGCATAGGGGTTCGTTAGGGCTAAGTGTTTTCAAGAAGTCACCCTTCATTCAACACATCATAAGAGACATATCAATAAGTAATTTCATAATGATGCATAGGGGTTCATTAGGGCTATTCACACAAATGGAAACCCTAGTTTCCATTTTCACATATTCCATTCCTCAATTATAACTATACACTGATTAATTGACTCATTTGATTCACTTCTACAACACAAACACTAATCAAGAAAAGTGGTGACCTCATATTGATCCTTATATTTATATCATATTCAATTACATCAACATTCAGCAATACACTTGTATAATACAATCTAGTAAATTCAAATATGATTCTATACATGTCAATTCAATTCCAAGCATATCGGTCATTGGGCTGATTTTTAGGCAAAAATTCACATGAAATAGCATAGTCATCTACCCATAAGATTACTCATGGATCCTCAATCAATATATCAGGAACTAATCAAGTTCCAATCAATGATAAATAATCAAAATTAGTAGAATTGGATCCCCCAATATCTTTTCCAAATCAATATTCAATCACATACATATACAAGCAAGGTTTTTGATTACTTTAGCCGGATTCAATTAGGCTTTCAACATGAATACAGAGCTTAGGAGGGAGAAACACACTCACCTCAGGTGCCAAGAACCTTGAAAATGTAGGTCAACCTCTGAAGTTTTGGAAACCCAATCAAACTCTAGTAAATGAATCCAATTCTTTCTCCTCTCAACTCGAAAACCCTAGAAATGGGGATTAGAAGAGAAAGAGTGAGAAAAGTGGGATATTTGATGTGATTTCAAATCAAATTAGAGGAGGGATGGAATCTTGACATGTGAGAGAAGATTCACCATGAAAAGCTATGCAAAGAAGCTAAACTTACTTGATTTCATCATGTCTTGGATAGAGAAACCCTAGGTCAACATCTCCACCACTTTCTCTTCTCAAAACCCTAGCTCTCCTATCTCTCCAGAATTTTATTTCTTTGACAGGAATGATGAGTTATGAGAGCTCCTTGTGGGTTAGGTTAATCATATAGATGAATTTAGGTGCTTAGAACAATTGCAAATGAGCCCTTTATTGTGTTTTTATTTTTCTAAGACTGGTTGGTCGGCTGAGTTATAAACTCGACCGACACCACACTTTTCAAAACTCAAGCATCGTGAAAAAATTATGAAACTTTAAATCAACGTATTAAATTGAGTTTATAATCAACATTACAAAATTATATCATTTGTAGTTACAAATAAATAAATAAAAATCAAATACTACATTGTTATATTGCAGTTTGCTGCATGGTCGGTCAGGTTTGTCCTGCATAGAACTTGACCAATACCCCTCTACTTAGATATCAAACATCATCCAAAAATTACTACAATTTAATAGTATATCTATAATATAGTTTCCCAACTACAGTTAAAATTTGAGATCAATTTTATATACTAATAAAAAGATAAAATTCAATTACCACACTGTGATATCATTCTAAAAATATGGCCGGTCCAGTTTTAAACTCAACCAACAAACACGTCTCACATTCTTCAAAATTGCTAACATTTTTCAGTAGTGCTCAAATTTGATATATCCAAATCATATACAAATTTTAAATAAATCATAGCTACACATAAAATACTAAAAATCAGTTAGTGAGACACTAAACTTATCAAATTTTGTATTCACATGTCATCAAAACCCTAATTTGGGCCGATTAGGGTTTCCAAATCTTAACCCTAATTATGTGAATCAAAATATGATCAAACCTTCTCATTATATTTACACATCAAAACTTAACTACCATCATTAATCAAGCTTTAAACAATGATCAACTTAGTTAAGCATGCAATCATCCAAGTAAATCCTAATTAGATAACTAATTTGAAAATGGGTCATTACAAATTATCCCCTCCTTTTAGGATTTCATCCCAAAATTCAAGAAAAGATATGGAAGAATATCATATCATCTAATCATTCACCTTTCAGGGCATTAAATTAGAAAGTCTTCCATTTTATCTTTCTTTCATATGACATGTTTTTTTGCATTAAATGGATATTTTAACCATTGTAGTCATTATATCTCTCCTTGGGTATTACAAACACTTACTTAAAAAATATTAGTAATACAAAATTTATCAAGATATGGTTCACATAACCTTTCACATTCTTTTAAAAATTTGATTGTGTATCTCATGGATCAAGATTATGACTCATTAGCATATTATCATTTGCATCTTATTATAACACCAAACTGCTACATCTGTATACTTGGTCAGGGCATCCAAAAGAAGTACAGTCAGTAGTTCCATACTAGCTTACTTCAGTTGCCAAATACTTGACCACAATATCTTGATACTGAGTTCAGTTAGTATGCAGACCATTCATGTTATATTCAACATTCACATTATCATTTAGTCCTAGAACCTATTATCCATGTAGACTCATCTAACCTAGGCTTTGATACCACATTGTCCGGACCCACTCTTTTGATCAGAATAAATACCAACCATTAGAGATAATCCCAAAACATAAACCCAAATTATGAAATAAAATAATGAATTCTCGACATAGGCGATTAAACAATATACAAAAGGTATGGATATTTTTTTCCTTTTTCTTTCTTCACAAATTCAAAAATCAATGTCACATCATGGATATCACATTCAGATATCACAAATCATATTCAACTCCATTAAAACTAGAATCAGATCTTGTTCTCATATGCAATTCAATTTACATCAGATACATGTACATTAATGAACAAACTTAGTCTACAACCCATCTCGGGAAAGAGAGAGTACATGGACATTCTAATCTATCGAGATTATGCTATTTATATCTTCTTTGTCATGACCTCTCCGTTGGATAGCATTATACCTAAAAACATTTGAAATAACCTCATGAGAATTATATAGTGCGTAGTGAGTGGATACCTCATAACACCAGGTTTTGTGATGTTTTTGGCCCTTATTTTTTTTTATCAAAACTTCCCTTTTATATTGTTTTCCTCTCTTTTTATATATGTTTTTGAATAAATAGGCCTTGCTATGCTCTTAACTCAATTTTACCATCTTTTGTAGAGTTTTCCTCTATTTTTGACTCATTTATCATCGAAAAGGCCCGTCCCGACCCATAAACTGTCCTACCTACATCGGCCTTTTTCCCAAGATGTCGACCGATACGCTCACTGCCCGATAGGGGAGCGAGATACACAGACACGCGACACAAGGGTGCCGCGTAAGAGGAAGCAGACGAGCGATATGCCGTTTACCAGACTGGGAGCCGAAACCGTCATGACTGCCAAAGCGTGTCGGGCGATATGGGCCACCCACCGGCAGGCGCCACTCGTCACGATGATCGACAACCCGACATCTTTGTACCGGGTGACATGCATATTGGGCATCCCTGGGGCCGCAATAATGGAGCTGAAGGAAGAACACGTGGCGGCCGAAGCACCATAACTTCCACAACTGCTACCTATAAATAGCAGCTACAGGACTCCGATGGGACAGGTCGGAACCCTGCACAAGCCAACTCAGGAAAGCTTCAAGAGCTAGCGTGTCGTGCCTCAGAGGTTGTGCCGGGTGATTCTAGGTGAGCACTTCCCCATCCCGAGAGGGAGGGAATGGTTCACTTAGGGACATACCGGGCACCATTGTAGGCCGATATCGGCCAACAAGGAAACCCGATACAAGTGACCGATACTAGTAGCACCATTCTAGCCCGGCACGATACCGAACACTGATACGCATCGTCAGTCACGGCATGTCGCCCGAGAGGGTGCCGCCCAACATGATCGTATCGGGCAAGGGCAACCCGCACGATACGTCTGCCCGGTACAAGCGTGACGCCCGAGAGGGTGCCGCCCGACACGGGGGTATCGGGTAAGGCCCCTGCCCAATATCGGGCTGGAGAGTCGGCTGCTGTCTGTCGCCCTTCTAGAGCAAAGAGGCGACATTTATCTTTATTATTTCTGTCATTTACTTCTTTTACTTATGCAATGTAATCAGGCCTTTACATGTTAATGGAAATAGAAGAGTTTAATTATCTGCTGCTTTATGTTTGGTACCTTTGTTGGATGATTGCTATGTTTAACATCTGAACTCTAGCTTGTGCGCTTGGATCGCGTTTCGATTAGCTACCAAATCTTGTTTTCCCGTTGCAACAACCTCGAGAGAGGTCTTGTGGCTCTAGTTTTTGGTCCGATTCTGGAGTACGAGAGTGACTGGAATCGGAGTTGCTTTAATAACCTTTCCACTCTAACTTAAGCCCAGCAACCTCGAGAGGGGTGTTGATGCTTGGTTAGAGGTACCCGCTTCGAGAGGAGGGGTACATGATGTTTCTGCTGCCGCTTGTTTTACTAGAGTTTTCTCCTTCATACCTTACTGTGGCATTAGTGTTATCTCTCTGTTTCCGTTGCATGAAAACCCCTAAAAATTGATAATTGCTTAAAACCTTAATCTTCCTCGTAGCTCCAGTTGGAGATAGATCTCTTTTGTTTTATCGACCTTAGCCAGATGTTCCCTTGTGGGGGTTTATCATCTCTTTTCCCTTACCAGAGTGTATCGTGTCAATTCAGCGTTCTCAACACTACCACCCTTGTCCCTGTGTTCGATCCCGTATATCTACTTCGACCCCGTAAACAAAGTTGCGGGGGCCTAGAAGGTTTCAGGTTATAAATTTAAAAGTCCGACTACTTCAAATCCGCCTCCAATTTTTAGATGCGCGATTTAGGCCGGTCAAATTTTTTAGCACCGTTGTCAGGGACAAGGCAAAATGGTACTTTTGATGAAACCGAATCCACTAACTACACTCCCGTGCCTCAAGCTTAGAAATAAGCTTGACAACACTCTCTTTTTCCTTTCTTTAATATTATTATTATTCTTTTCGTGAAATGAATAATTCATATTATTGATAACAGATTTTCTGACTTGATTGTTGCACGATGCTCAGGTACTCAAAAGAAATCCATTCTGTTCAACTGAGCATTGACCCCATCCAACATGCCACCTCGCGTCGAACCACCCCATTCGGAGGGGGAACGCCAAGGAAGGTCTAGGCCTCATTCGCCTCCACCAGAGGGCAACGACCGCTACGACGGAAACGATCAACTCGAAGATCCAGAAATGGAGCAGTTCGAGGAAGATCCTCGCCGTGATAGACGTCGCCACCACCAAAGGCCCAGAAGAAATAACAATAATCAAGAACGACGTCAGGAAGGCAGTGACAGAGATGATTCATAAGAAGAAGAGAAAACGCTGAGGGAGTTATCTTCCACAAAGGCTAACAATTCCCGATGCCCTGTCATAATCCCACGATTCAACACCACCAATTTTGAGCTCAAGCCATCTGTAATCTCCATGATCCAAAATAAAAGCTTCCGGGGGAGCTCCAAGAATGACAATCCCTATCATGACTTGGATGCTTTCAAGAATATCTACAACACCATTAAGATGTGGGGTGTTCCCCAGGAGGTCATCTGCTGCAAGGGCTTCATTTTCTCTTTGGAAGATAAGGCTCTGTTGTGGTATCTGGGACTTCCCCACCAAGCTCTAAATGGATGGAGAGCACTGGCAGACACTTTCGTGAACAAGTTCTATCTAACTGAGAAGACAGTAAGGAACAGACAAAGGATAACTTCCTTCATGCAAAGGCCCAATGAGAACCTCCACGATGCCTGGGAGCGATACCAGGAATATCAGAGGGACTGCCCTCACCACAACTACAAGAAAGGTTTCTTAATCACTACCTTCTATAACGGTCTAACTCCCGACGAAAGGGTTTCACTAAACGCTGCAGCAGGAAGTGACTTTCTAGGGAAGAGGCCGAGCAGGTCTGAGAAGATCATCAAAAACATGGCCGAGATGCAAGCCGACACTGATTATGATAGATCTGATAGAGGGAAGGCTAAGAAGGTTAGTGAAGGGCCTTCTTCTGAATCCAAGGCTCTGGAGGCTATTACTTCTCAGATCCAGAGAATAGCTATGGATGTCAAGCAGCTAAGGGAATCTGGCGGAAAAGGGAAGAAGCAGGTTGAAAAAGTAATGAAGTGTGTAACATGTGGAGAAGGGGGGCATGGGGTAGATAATTGCATCTACACCTGACCAGATGTGTAAAGAGATACTGAATCTAAGGCCGAAGAGACTGAAAATGTCTCTTTTGTGAATTTTGAAAGGCCATACCACCCTGGTTTCAGTTACGGCAACAAGGATGCAGTTGAGAACTCACATCAGCTACACTGCTCCTCTAAGCCACCCCAAGCATTCGAAAAGAGGGGAGGACCAAGTCAGTACGCCAAAAACACCTCCTTCCAGTCGAACAAAGGAAACTTCCAGGGGCAAGTTAAATATCAAGGATCAGCCAAAGAATAGGGACAAGATAAGGTTTCTAGCCAATCAAATGTGGTTGGACAACTGTTTGATTTTGTAAAAAGACAGGACACAATTAACAACCAGTTAGCACAGAGTGCGCTATCAGATTCGGGTGTTTTGAACTCATTGCAGGTCCAGATGGTGGATATGCAGACACATCAATGCCAAATTGATCAGCAATTAGCTCAAATGGCTGAATTAATAAAGAATCCTTCTGGAAAAATATCGTCCAATACCGAAACGACAAAGAAGGTAGGGCAGTGATCGAGAGAATCGGGGATCAAGTTGCACGAGATGGATGATGCTAGAAGATAAG
This sequence comes from Alisma plantago-aquatica, assembly GCA_963693085.1. NCBI lineage: Eukaryota > Viridiplantae > Streptophyta > Magnoliopsida > Alismatales > Alismataceae > Alisma > Alisma plantago-aquatica. The sequence goes on along the minus strand of OY856412.1, from coordinate 204,383,638 downwards.
GATAGAAAAAGCTAGAAGACGTCAAGCTGAAGACGAAAACTAAAACGCTCCTTGGGAGGCAGCCCGAGCTTTCTTTTCTTTCCTAGAATAGGATGCAATTTACTTTCCTGCAAAACAAACCTTACAAACATTTGGACTGTAATAAGGTCCGGGTCAGTACATGCGCCACATGCGCTGACTCTTTCATTTTATGGGCCACCGCTCTGTTTTATAGACCTGGATGAGTAACATTATCTAAGGTCAGGGACTTGGCCTTAGGCCAATGATGTTTTACCCATCAATCACCTTTTTCCTTCGCTTTGCCTTTTGGTTTTTATCTAGTGTTTCTTTTCCTTAGGGCCTCGTGTCGGACGACCGTGCATCGGGAAGGTAACTCTTTTTCCTAGCCGGATCAGGCGGTAGCTCAAACGGCGCACTAAACACGCTCATATCAGGCGATGGTATTTCTGGCATCGCAACGACCGTGACGGGTGACATGCCTGGGCGGCGTGCACCAGTATCGTGCAAGATGGGTAATTACCCTTATGACGATAGATGGACTACCCGTCTTGAGAATGACTTATCCCAACGGCCGACGCGCGTCCCAGAATTACCCGTTTTACCCCCGTTTGGGATCGCTATATATAGTGCAAAGCTTTTACCGTGTTGGGCTACTGCATTTTACTATTCTACCTACCTGTATCATGCGGTGATTTCCTTCGTTCGCTCCCGTGTTGCGCATCCTTTTTCTGCTCGCGTGTCTCGTAGAAAACCTAAGAAAACAACAAAGGTATAGCTTGACATTTGTATCGTCCTGGGTAATCCGACACGACCTTCCTATCACACATAACTTATCAGACTTATGACTTTAGCTGAGCTCCCTTGTATCGCTCGACACACGTGTCACGCGACATGCCTTTAGGACACGCTCACCCGACACGCCCATGTCGGGCAGCGAACCTGACACGCAATTTTCTCCGTATCGTCTTGTTCTATATCACCTATGATGTTTTTTGACGGACGATACCCTGATCGTATTGAGCACGAGCCTACATCTTTGAAAGCTTTGTATCGCCCGATACAGTGGTGTCGGGTGATTTTTGTATCAGACAGATTTTATAGAGTAGTTGGTTTTCCTTTTAAATGCTGGTATCAAATTTTATCTCTGCCTACCTTAATATCAGTACATTTAATTGATCAATGAATTTGTTTAATGCTAACAGAAATGGCCCATACAAAGCAGACCGTCGTTCGAGTTGACGAACACAGCAGAAGAATCGATACAGAAACTGGAGCTGAAGCGACAACGGTCGGTCGGAAACGCCCGAATCCCGAGGCTGCTGGGCCATCAATAGCAGAAAAGAGAACAAGGATGGGAGAAGTGGCGGCTCCAACCACAACTCCAACAGCAGCGGCAGAACCCCTGGATCACACACTAGGAAGGTTCGTGCCGAGAGATGATGAGCATGGACGCCGTTATACAAAACTGGCGACCAAGCTCAACAGGCCAAGCAGATTTTGCCACCAGTCTTCTATCTTTCAGATGGGTATCTTTGAAAGACTAGAGAGCGTCCTCGCCGTGGCAGGACTGAGGAAGATCTGCCTCATCCGTTCTGCCTCCAACACCGAACTCACGAGAGTGTTCATGTCGTCTCTCCACCGAGTGAAGAATACTACTGGGGAAAAAGAAGAATATGGCGGAGCAGACAGACTGCAAGCGTAGTTGTACAACTCGGAGCACGTCATCTCTGAAAAGATGCTCAACAAAATTTTCTCTTCCAGCGAGGAGGAGGAGAGGCTACTAAATAATGATGAAAGGATCACCGAAGGAGACAGGTTCAACCCCATTGGTCTATGGAAAAGGCTGACCGGCGAAACATCGTTCAAGCCGGGAAGCAAGGTGGCGGCGGTGCACTCCTGTTTCTGGAGGATAGTGCACAAGCTGGTGGTGTGCCTACTATTCAGCAAGAATGAATCCAACAACATTTACACCGAATAACTCCACGTCATGTGGCGCATGATGGAGGGAAGAGTGATCAACCTTGGGCAGTTTTTGCTGAACAGGCTGCACCCCATAAAGGATGCCACCAAGGAATACTACATGGGTGGCATCGTCAACCTGATCACAGTTGGGCTTGGGTACCCACGGGAACCACACAGTCTGTCGAGGATGAGGGGCGATGAGCTGATCCACCTCAAGTACCTCATGAGGGCCAGCATTATAAAGAAGGAGGGGAGATGCTATTTCTACAAGTTTGCAAGGATAAATACCCTCCTCCCACTGCCTCGCTGCGCCACCTATGACACAGAAAAGCTGGTCTTCACCGCAGTAGAAATAGAAGATGTGACGGTAGATGCAGCATACGTCGCCACCACCACAATACAAGAAAGGGAAGCTACAAGAGGAGAACCAATCCCTCTTGGCGCTCGGTCGGAAAAATCTTCTATAGCCCCTACCGAGCAGCCCACTGCCCCAGAGCATACTATACCAGCCACAATAATGACTACACCTGTCATGGCTGAAGAAGGACTGGCGATCATTGAGGTTGCCAAGACAATGACGGGAGCTGTCACAAGAGAGACAACCACAGCCCCCGAAGCTCCTGTGGTGCCGTTAGAGGAAGAAGAAGAAGCACAGCCAGACGCTGATAATAGGGTGTTCGCCGAGCTCCTCAAAATGGATCTCGGAGCTGCACTGCTAACGCCGACACCGACGTCAGTATCTCCTATAGCAGCTGCTGATGAGATCACCAACGATGATGAGGTGGAGCAGCATCCGCCCACACCACAACCTTCTCTGCCACGACAAGAAGGCAAGGCAAAGGCGGCCACAAAAATGCCGACGCCTCGCCCACCAACATCTGCCTCACGGACGACCAAGATAGGTTCTACCTCGTCAGGTAGACCCTCGCGCGAGGGAGGTATCGAGGGGATGAGAGGGAGATCTGCAGGAGCCCCTCCGTTGCTCGGAAAAATGTTGGGGAACAAATTCGACTACTTGCGGGAGGTAACAGAAAGCCACTCAGCTACTTTTACTTCTCTAACCCGCAAGTTTTCTTTTTTTCCAACAGAGGCTGAATGACCAAGAACAGGTGCTGCTGACTCTAGTTGGACTTCCTGACCAGCTAGAGGTATTCAATGCAACACTTCAGCAGGCCCTCCAGTGCCTTGACGTGATTGAGGAGAGGCTAAACAGGGGGGACGACCATCCGTGCCCATGGCAGTCGAGTAGGTCTCCGTCACCTTCTAGATCAGCCTCTCCAGCCCCCTCGTCGGCAGCCTCATTAGGATCATTGTCATCTTCCTCCTCCAGCGGGCCTTCTACAGTGCCCAAAAAAGAAATGACACATAAGTCTGCCACAGGGTCTCGAGCAGGGGAGGAGAGCTTCTGAGACATTGAAGACTTTGCTCCCTCCGCCTCCCTAAATGAAGTCGAAGACAACGATGAATCTGTCAGCATCGGGGAGGATTGTTCTGATGAATTGGAGGGAGAATGGGGGGACATCTGCGCTGCCAACCAAAGGCACCCCCCCAGAGGAAGAAGCTCGACGGCGGATGTATTCTCTTCACTGTCGGAGATACCTTCCTTCGAAATGGCAGACTTCGACAGGAGAGCCATCGGATACCTGACGATCAGGGACCAGAAGCTGCTGAATAAGGTCTTGAGGTCACAGGCTGACGAAGAAGAAGTCATCTGGAGTGACGGCTATTTCTCAGTGCAACATGGACCGCTAAGAAGCATATTCTGCTCCCCATTCGTCGTTGGAAAGAATCTGTTTAGGGTCCTACAAGGCGCCATAATAGGGAACGCAGGCGTTAGGATAGGCCGACAGACGATCTACAATGCCTCCTTGTCCTTGGTGAGAAAACTGATGAGGGGTTTGTATGAATCTACACAGGTGGTCAGTATGTTGAAGCACATTGAAGAGCACAACCCAAACCTAGTGTTGGCCCCCTAAAAACATCGAAAGAATTGGTTCCTGTGCATTACTGACCTCCGCAGTTATGACGTTCAACAACTCAACTGCTGCAACAAAGAGGTCCCGCGTACAGGCAACACTTTCGTACACCCTGAAGACAAACTTCTGAGGCTACTCCCGCTGTGCCTCCACCGTGTTATCAAGAGTGGAATCCAATGCCACAACAGCGTCTGGAATTTCGTCACACTGAGGGACTTCCCTATCCAAGAAGAAGAGGGAAGTGGAAACAATGCGTGTATAGTCCAGCGAGCCATGGAGATGATACATGTCTTCGGATACTTAAGACAACTCCAGAGTCAAAACTTCTACCAGCTCAGAAGCATATATGCACTGTTGCTGATCAAGGACAAACACTATTTCCTAGATGCAGGAATACCAGAGAGGCTGCTGGATAGTGACCTAGAAGAAGCATCTTAGCAACCCAGCAACACTCCTGAGAAGGTAGCTGAGATGGAGACTGACACCTATGGGGCAGGCAAGCAGTTGGAGATCCTGCGGAAAGTGCACGGATTTGAAGACCCTACTTCTCCTGAAGTTGTAGAAGGACTGATCTGCAATTTTGACCGCTTCTCATGCGCCACACTCACGCAAGAGAAAGTAAAAAAAAATCTTCTGAAATTAGCTGATTCTACCCCGGTGGATGTCATCTATGAGGCAGGCAATGTGATAGTCCCGGTTGATGACTTAAGGGACATGGTAAAAGATGGAGGATGCTTGTCAGTATTTGTGGCGACTGCCTACATCCAAACACTACAACCAAAGTTCGAACACGCATACATAGCCCATCCAATGTTGTTCAACGACATCTGCCTCACCGATGAAACATGTAAGGACCCTGACCTGCGTTTAGGGCTTACCTTGTTTGCTTTGCCTAACCTTGATGGTTTGATGTTTGCTAATCACCTTTAGTGGTGATTAGGGTTTGGTTGTGCTTTGTTGAGAGTTGGAGGTGCTACTTGCAAATAAACCAAGTTTAGGGTTTTGTGTGCAAGTTTGCCACCTTGAGAGGTGTTCTTCTCTCTCTTTTCTTCCTCTAGTGTTGAGAGGAAGGCTTGGACTTGTTGCTTGAGTTCTTTGGGCTTTTGTTGAGCTCGTTTGGGCCTTGAGGTGCCTTGTTTGGGCTTGTTTTGGACCTTGTGTCGGCCAAGTAGAGCTTGTGTTGGCCTAGAGAGGTGTGTGTCGACCTAGGGTGTGTTTGTGTCGGCCAACAAGGAGGTGTTCCGCCCTAGAGCAAGCTTGGTGTGTCGCCCATGATGCTTGGGCCAACCTTGGTCACGTTTGGAGGACACATGGTGCACCTCTTGGACAAGTGTCTTTTGGCTTGCAAGAGTGGTGGCTTGAGTTGGTGGACAAGTGTCCCTTGGGTGGACGACACATAGCAAGAGTTTACCTTGGTTTCTCCTCCCCTCCTTTCTATATAGGTGGTCCCTTCCTTAGCTTGAGGTCCCTTTAGTTCCTCTCCCCCTTGTGCACGACACACCCTTGTGTGAGCAGCTTGGAGGCCGACACACCCTTGGAGAAGAAGGTGGTGGTTGATACACACCCTCTTGGAGGAGCTTTGGTGGCCGATAACCTTGGAGCTCAAAGTGCATCTTCTTCCTTGGATCTTAAGGCGGGTTGCATGACTCTAACCCTAAACTACTCCATCCTCTTCTTTCATATGTTGTTTCAATCTTGCCTTTATATGTTAGTAGTTGGTTCTTGTTTAGCTTGCATGTTGGCCGATCCATGTGTATTAAGGTTTAGGAGATCAACACTCCTTTCTCCCCTTGGTCTAGATGAGTGAGCTTGAGCTCTAATGCCATGAGAAACACCCCTCTTTCCTACCCGATTGAGGTGAGCACATGACTTAGTGGCTTGAGCAAGACTCTCCTGTCACCTTGGGCAAGATGGTGAGCTCGTGTAGATGGCTTTGATAGATGTGCCTTGGTCGAGATGTGTTTGGGAAGGTGCTGCCCGACAGCCCTTGCCCTAGTTTAGCTTTGCACGGCTTGAGTGAGCACGGTTCTTCCTATTTGATCCTTGGGCGGGTGAGCAATCCGACCCTTGCACGCCCTGAGCCAGCTCTGCCCGGCAGGCTGCTCGCCTGATGGGGCTGCTCACCCGACATGATCTACTCACTCCATGCATTCTGCTCGCTCAGTGGGTATACTCGCTCTATAGCCCTAAACGTGTGTCGCCCAACACACCTGGTTCTGCTCGCCTGACACTCCTTTGCTCACCTCACAAACTTGCTCGCCCGACATTAGCCATCTCGCACGATATATGCTCGCCCGACTTTCCTTGGCTTGCCCAGCTATGTCTCCCGACACTATGTTGCTCACCCGCTACCTGCCCGTGTCGCATGACAGGCTTTGCTCTCGCGGTTCTACCCTGCTCACCCAGTTCTGCCTTGCACGCTTGCTAACTCTGCTCGCTTTGTAGCCTTGCTCACCCAGCATCTGTGTCGCCCGACACACACACCTGCACGCCTGGATGTCTCGCCCGATGTACGCTGTGCACCTTGGAGCTGCACGCCCGATAGGGCTGCACGCTTGCCCTCGTTTCATGGTGGTGCTTTGCACGCCTGCTAGAGTTGCACGCCCGCTAGGGTTTAGTTGGGATGGGTCCTGCCTGGGATGACTTTTAGTGAGGGTTGTTGATATCTCTTGTGAGGGCACGGTCTGTCATGATGCTCTTATGATAACTCATTGCTTAATAATGAGAATTATGTTCTTATGGCTATACACATGCGTGTGTATGTAACTACTCTATGTCTTGGCCAAAATAGGATCTTGAGCATTACATTAGGGTTTCTTGATAATGTGCTTACATGTGTATCCTTAAGATGAGGCATGGATATAATTATTAGTGTTATTGTGTGCTAGCAATGTACTTAAACTTAATTGTCACCTTCTGTAGATAATATAAGGTCTTTTGATTATTCCCATGGATGTTGAATGATGCAGGTAATGCTTAGCCAAATGAAAGGCCATGAGAAATGATTATATGAGAATACTAATGACAGGTGTATGATGTTACATGATGATGATGAAAGCCTTGAGAGGCTATGGTACTATGTGATGAGGGATTGAGATCCTATGATGTGTGATGATCCTTGAGGTGGATCTAGATGGTTGGCAAGACGCCAAGTGATAACATCTGACTTGAGGTCCTTGTGATGGATCAGTGTGATGTAAATTGCAGCAAATACATAATGTTGAGTTTATGCTATTTACTTCCTGTTATATCTTGCATGTTATACAACTTGGTTGAATCTTGCAATCCATCTAAAAGATACTAAGTAATCACAATGTAATTTATAATGTAGCTTGCCCTGGCCATAGATTCATCACCAGTCAGGATAGGGTGATGATGAAACGGGTTCTCCTGTAGGTTAACCTGGAGCGCATATTTTTGAATATGCGAGGTTTCTCCTAGCCTAAAATAGAGAGGTGAAATGAGTGCAGCTGCGGTTGCAGACTCGGATGTGTGACGAGCATGGTGAACATGGCCCATGGCTCCAAATATGTGATATGTTGAGCATGAATGCATTCATGGCTCTGAGCACGGTGTTTAGACACGTGGCTCAGTTTCCAGTGCCGTGACCTGTACCGAGGCGGACTAGGCAGAGGGTAGTCTGTGGAACTGATCCTGTGGCTTATGACCACTTCAAGCACGAGACTGCGGTCCTGCTTTGTGTTCTCATGTACTAACCATGAGGCGGAGAAGGTATTGGATTCCGGCTCTTCCATTGACCTTATATGGCACCGGCTATGGGCTTCGCAGCCGAAGGTTGGAATTGAACGGTACGGTTCAATTCCTCAGGGCATAATAAAATGTAATCCAGCTGTTTAGTATGTACTATTTAAGACAAACACGAAACATTGGTTGAAGCCTTGTTTGTGTAGTTAACTTTAATTATCTTGCAGTTGCTTGTGCATTACTCCTATGTGGTAAGTTTTATATATATATATTTCATCTCATCAATCATGTCCCATTGAGAGGTATGCAGGTTATATGCCTTTTTGGTACAGCTGGTAAATTGTATGGTACATATGTCCTTGCTTTTCATAAACTGTTTCTGTTATATTCCTTATCAATATTTCTATTCATATAAATGCTTATATGAGGTTTTGTAGTTTTGGCGTGGAGTTATGCCTCCCACTGGGACAATGTTCAATTGTCTCACTCCGCTAGTTTTTACTCCCCCTTTTTAGGTGGACGAGCTTGTCGTGGTGGTGGTCTCGGGGTTGCGCACGAGCAGCGATAAGATCAGTAGAAGGCAAGCTTTGGAGATGCTACTGTTTTGGATGTTTTTTTGTAGAGTCTAGAGTCATCCCTGTACTCTCAGGTCCTTGGTGGTGTTTTGACATTGTTTTACGATGTACGACCGAGATCATTTGTATATCCTACTGCTGGCCGGATGTGGGCCTTTATGTATATAACAGGTGAGGAACTCAGGTTACGACAGGACAGCTGTTGCTCTAAGCTGTGGACATGTATCCAGGCTTGTGTGAAATATATGTAACATGTTTTCTTGTAGGATATGGACTGGAATGTAAAATGTTTCTCAGTTCATCAGTTTTCCACAATCGGTTTTAATTAATCCGTGTTTTTGATAAGCTGTGGATATGGTGATTTCCGCACATTTTCACGTAACACCTCATTATCTGTGTGATAATGGGATGTGTTGCCACAAGTTTGGTATCAGAGCTTTAGGTTCGCTGAGTCTACAGGGATCTAGGACTAGGTTGTGTTTGTTCTTATGTGTTTTCCAGATTTTCTCATAATAATCTTCTGCCCTCAACGGAAGAAAAGCCAAGATGTATGGAAACCATGAAGAACACGCTGCTGAGCACAGCGATGCTGCATCTGTTGATGGAGCAGTAGGCCAGGCACATGAAGATCGGGTGCCTGAGGTCCCCCAACCTGACGCAGCCATACTTGAACACCCTGCCTACCAACAACTTATGGGGCAGTTAATGGCTACGATGAATCTCATGGTTGAGCGATTACCAGAGCCTCCTCCACGAGCACAGGTTCCCCATGGAGAAGCATCCGGTATTGGGAAGACCTTTGAGCGGCTTCGCAAAGTCGGAGCTTCGGAATATGCTGGTACGGCTGAGCCAGCGGATGCAGATATGTGGCTGACAAGTCTTGAGAAGGCTTTCCGGATCCTCGACATCCCCGAAGCAGACAAAGTAAAGCATGTTGTCGACCTTCTGAAAGGTAGTGCTGGTCACTGGTGGACCATCGAAGAAGAGAAGCGGCCTGGTGAGGTGATCTGTTGGGAAGTGTTTCGACATGAGTTCATCACCAGATACTTTTCCAAGACGTATCTGGATGAGAAGATCCGTCCGTTCGAGAGTTTCCGACAAGGAACGATGAACATCACCGAGTATGGAGCTAAGTTTATGGATCTGTTGAGGTTTTTTCCTCACATGGCGACGACAGACGAGGAACGGATCAGACGTTTTGAGAAGGGTCTGAGTGCTGAGATGACGACACCGGTTTCTGTGTTGGAAAACCGAGAACGGTTTGCGACGTTTGTGGAATCTATTCAGAGAATCGAACGTTCTGTAAGAGAAAAGAGAGAGTCTATGGCTAAGAAGAGACCTGCTCAGTTCCAAGGTCAGAGGTTTGGTGCTTCAAGAAGCCCAGGTTTTCAGCACCGGTAGCGATGAGAGGTTCTAGTAGGCCGTCTGAGTGGCCTATGAGTAGAGGAAGAGGCTATGTTTCTTCACCATCTAAGGCACCGAGTTCGGCTTCCGTGGCAGTAACAGGACCGTCTAGGCCTCGAGATGATGTTAGGACATGTTATGCCTGTGGTCAGACATGGCATATCAGGTCAAGTTGCCCGTACAATGATGTTGAAGTGACGTAGCAGCCGAGACAGAACCTTCAGGGGTCAGAGAGACCACAACCCAGTGGTGGCAGAGGACGGGGATGCGGTCAAGCATCTCAGGCTGGATCATCTGCTCAGGGAAGCAGAGGTCATGGACAGCAAGAAACGACTCGATTCTATGCTATGAATCAGCCGGAGGCGGTAGTCAACCCGTGAGTAGTGACAGGTCAGATGAAGTTATTTCATTCTGATATGTCTTCTTCTTGCTTTATATCTGTTCTGGTTGACCCGGGTGCTACGCACTCTTTTATCGCCTATAGTATGCTTGAGAACTGTCGTTTACCAATTAGCTGTAAGGAGGATAGTTTGTTGTTAGAAACCCCTCTTGATGGTTCCTCTTTGCTTCGAGAAGAGTGTCCATCTTGTGTCTTGTCTTTCTCGAGACATCGCATTCAAGTGGACCTCATACCACTTGCTATGCATGGGTTCAATGTTATCCTTGGGATGGATACCTTAGAGAGGTATAAGGTTGTCTTGCACTGTGGTTCGAAGCAGGCAGTGTTTGATGTTGCTGGAGAGAAGTGGATCTTCCAGGGAGATAGGAAGATTCTTCCGACATGTCTGGTATCAGCTATGGTGGCAGATAAGTTGTTACGACAGGGATGTGAGGCGTTCCTAGCCCACGTGGTAGATACCGAAGTGGATGTCAAGGCAAAAGGTCTTAGCCTTGAGGAGGTGTCAGTTGTTCATGAGTTTGCAGACGTGTTCCCTGAGGAGTTTCTTGGTGTTCCCCTACCCCAAGAGATTGATTTCGAGATCAATATGGTTCCAGGAACGCAGCCAATTGCGCAGACACCGTACATAATGGCTCCAGCAAAGATGGCAGAGTTGAAGAAGCAGTTACAGGAGTTGTTAGATAATGGTTTTATCCGGCCGCGTACATCGCCTTGGGGGTGCTCCAGTACTGTTTGTCAAGAAGAAGGATGGTTCGATGCGGCTGTGTATAGACTACCGACAGTTGAACAAGGTCACAATCAAGAACAAATTTACCCGTTGCCGAGGATAGATGATCTGTTCGATCAGTTGCGTGGTGCTACAGTGTTTTCAAAGATCGATCTACAGTCTGGATATCATCAGTTGAGGATAAAGGCAGATGACATACCGAAGTCAGCCTTCAGGATAAGGTATGGTCATTATGAGTTTGTGGTTATGTCGTTTGGGTTAACCAATGCACCTGCTGCTTTCATGGATCTGATGAACAGAGTGTTCCGTCCATTCTTAGATCAGTTTGTTGTAGTCTTCATAGATGACATCTTGATCTATAGTCGGGATAGGCTTGAGCATGAGCAACATCTTCGTCGAGCGTTGACTCTTCTTCGTCAACATCAATTGTATGCCAAGTTCAGTAAGTGTGAGTTCTGGCTCGATGAAGTGACCTTCTTGGGCCATGTGATATCCGCTGAAGGAGTCAAGGTAGATCCGAAGAAGGTGGAATCTGTTGCAGATTGGGAACAGCCGAAGATGCCGACAGAACTTTGTAGTTTCCTTGGTCTAGCAGGATACTACCGGAGGTTTATCAAGGACTTCAGTGTGATCGTGTTACCGATGATGAAGTTAACCAGGAAGGATGCACCTTTTGCGTGGGATGATCGATGTCAGCAAGCTTTCCAGAGTCTGAAGGAGAAGCTGACTAGTGCTCCAGTGTTGATATTGCCAGAGCCTGGGAAAGGCTATGTTGTTTTCTGTGATGCTTCCAAGAAATGTTTAGGTTGCGTGTTGATGCAAGAAGATCATGTGGTTTCTTTTGCCTCGCGACAGCTCATTAAGCATGAGGAGAACTATCCGACTCATGATTTGGAGTTGGCAGCAGTAGTTCATGCGTTAAAGATTTGGAGACACTATCTGTATGGGGAAGTGTGTCAGATCTTTACGGATCATAAGAACCTGAAGTATATCTTTACGCAACACGAGTTGAATATGCGACAACAGCGATGGATGGAGTTGATCAACGACTACGACTGCACTATCGAGTATCATCCTGGTAAGGCGAATGTGGTAGCAGATGCGCTTAGTCGAAAGTCTTCTCTTTCTTCAAAGAAGGCACAGTTGAGTTCCCTGGTTTGCCATAGGTGAGATATGTTTGTCTCTCTGCGGCAGATGAACGTGCAGATGGAAGTCTCCTTGTTATCTGGTCTTTTCGCACAGATGCAAGTCAAGCCTACATTGAGGCAGCAGATCAAGGATGCACAGCAGACAGATGAGGCGGTACAGTTGATCAGATCAGAGTTCGGCAGCGACAAGCGTGATGGGTTTCATGAGTCCGAAGATGGATAGTTTGCTATTGTGATAGGATGGTGGTTCCAGATGCTGATGATCTGAGGAAGTTGGTGCTTGAGGAAGCACACATGTTGATGTATGCCATGCATCCAGGTGTCACCAAGATGTATCATAGTATGAAGGACTTGTATTGGTGGCCCGATATGAAGAGAGATGTGGCTGAGTTCGGGACAAGATGTGCGGTTTGTCAGCAAGTGGAGGCTGAGCATCAGAAGCCGGCAGGTACGTTACAACCTTTGCCGATACCGCAGTGGAAATGGGATCATATAACCATGGATTTCGTAGTTGGTCTGCCCAAGACAACTAGGAATCATGATTCCATTTGGGTGATAGTGGACAGATTAACGAAGTCTGCCCATTTCCTACCTGTGAAGACGACGTACACAGCGGAGAAGCTCGTTAGAGTGTATGTGGATGAGATAGTTCGTTTGCATGGTGTGCCAGCAACAATAGTTTCTGACAGAGGTCCTCAGTTTACCAGTTGTTTTTGGGAGCATTTGCACAGAGCGTTGGGAATGCAGTTGAGGTTCAGTACAGCCTTTCATCCATAGACAGATGGACAGTCTGAAAGGACTATTCAGATTGTGGAGGATCTCTTTCGAGCTTATGTTTTGCAGTTCTTTGGCAGCGTCGTGGCATCGAGGAAGCCACGTGGGAGCTTGAGGAAGAGATGAGGAGAAAGTATCCCTCACTTTTCTCTTCGGATTTCAGGGACAAAATCCCTTAAAGGGGGTTAGATTGTAAGGACCCTGACCTGCGTTTAGGGCTTACCTTGTTTGCTTTGCCTAACCTTGATGGTTTGATGTTTGCTAATCACCTTTAGTGGTGATTAGGGTTTGGTTGTGCTTTGTTGAGAGTTGGAGGTGCTACTTGCAAATAAACCAAGTTTAGGGTTTTGTGTGCAAGTTTGCCACATTGAGAGGTGTTCTTCTCTCTTTGCTTCCTCTAGGGTTGAGAGGAAGGCTTGGGCTTGTTGCTTGAGTTCTTTGGGATTTTGTTGAGCTCGTCTGGGCCTTGAGGTGCCTTGTTTGGGCTTGTTTTGGACCTTGTGTCAGCCAAGTAGAGCTTGTGTCGGCCTAGAGAGGTGTGTGTCAGCCTAAGGTGTGTTTGTATCGGCCAACAAGGAGGTGTGTCGCCCTAGAGCAAGCTTGGTGTGTCGCCCATGATGCTTGGGCCAACCTTGGTCACGTTTGGAGGACACATGGTGCACCTCTTGGACAAGTGTCTTTTGGCTTGCAAGAGTGGTGGCTTGAGTTGGTGGACAAGTGTCCCTTGGGTGGACGACAAATAGCAAGAGTTTACCTTGCTTTCTCCTCCCCTCCTTTCTATATAGGTGGTCCCTATCTTAGCTTGAGGTCCCTTTAATTCCTCTCCCCCTTGTGCACGACACACCCTTGTGTGAGCAGCTTGGAGGCCCACACACCCTTGGAGAAGGAGGTGGTGGCTGATACACACCCTCTTGGAGGAGCTTTAGTGGCCGACAACCTTGGAGCTCAAAGTGCATCTTCTTCCTTGGAGCTTAAGGCGGGTTGCATGACTCTAACCCTAAACTACTCCATCCTCTTCTTTCATATGTTGTTTCAATCTTGCCTTTATATGTTAGTAGTTGGTTCTTGTTTAGCTTGCATGTTGGCCGATCCATGTGTGTTAAGGTTTAGGAGAGAAACACTCCTTTCTCCCCTTGGTCTAGATGAGTGAGCTTGAGCTCTAATGCCATGAGAAACACCCCTCTTTCCTACCCGATTGAGGTGAGCACATGACTTAGTGGCTTGAGCAAGACTCTCATCTCACCTTGGGCAAGATGGTGAGCTCGTGTAGATGGATTCGATAGATGTGCCTTGGTCGAGATGTGTTTGGGAAGGTGCTACCCGACAGCCCTTGCCCTAGTTTAGCTTTGCACGGCTTGAGTGAGCACAGTTCTTCCTGTTTGATCCTTGGGCGGGTGAGCAATCCGACCCTTGCACGCCCTGAGCCAGCTCTGCCCGGCAGGCTGCCCGCCCGATGATGAAAGCCTTGAGAGGCTATGGTACTATGTGATGAGGGATTGAGATCCTATGATGTGTGATGATCCTTGAGGTGGATCTTGATGGTTGGCAAGAGGCCAAGTGATAACATGTGACTTGAGGTCCTTGTGATGGATCAATGTGATGTAAATTGCAGCAAATACATAATGTTGAGTTTATGCTATTTACTTCCTGTTATATCTTGCATGTTATACAACTTGGTTGAATCTTGCAATCCATCTAAAAGATACTAAGTAATCACAGTGTAATTTATAATGTAGCTTTCCCTGGCCATAGATTCATCACCAGTCAGGATAGGGTGATGATGAAACGGGTTCTCCTGCAGGTTAACCCAGAGCGCATATTTTTGAATATGCGAGGTTTCTCCTAGCCTAAAATAGAGAGGTGAAACGAGTGCAGCTGCGGTTGCAGACTCAGATGTGTGACGAGCATGGTGAACATGGCCCATGGCTCCATATATGTGATATGTTGAGCATGAATGCGTTCATGGCTCCGAGCACGGTATTTAGATACGTGGCTCCGTTTCTAGTGCCGTGACCTGTACCGAGGCGGACTAGGCAGAGGGTAGCATGTGGAACTGATCCTGTGGCTTATGACCACTTCAAGCATGAGACTGCGGTCCTGCTTTGTGTTCTCATGTACTGACCATGAGGTAGAGAAGGTATTGGATTCCGGCTCTTCCATTGACCTTATATGGCACCGGCTATGGGCTTCGCAGCCGAAGGTTGGAATTGAACGGTACGGTTCAATTCCTCAGGGCATAATAAAACGTAATCCAGCCGTTTAGTATGTACTGTTTAAGACAAACACGAAACATTGGTTGAGGCCTTGTTTGTGTAGTTAACTTTAATTATCTTGCAGTTGCTTGTGCATTACTCCTATGTGGTAAGTTATATATATATATATATATTTCATCTCGTCAATCATGTCCCATTGAGAGGTATGCAGGTTATATGCCTTTTTGGTACAGGTGGTAAATTGTATGGTACATATGGCCTTTCTTCTCATAAACTGTTTCCGTTATATTCCTTATCAATATATCTATTCATATTAATGCTTATATGAGGTTTTGTAGTTTTGGCGCGGAGTTATGCCTCCCGCTGGGACAATGTTCAATTGTCTCACTCCACTGGTTTTTACCCCCCCTTTTTAGGTGGACGAGCTTGTCGTGGTGGTGGTCGCGGGGTTGCGGCCGAGCAGCGAGAAGATCAGTAGAAGGCAAGCTTTGGAGATGCTGCTGTTTTGGATGTTTTGTTGTAGAGTCTAGAGTCATCCCTGTACTCTCAGGTCCTTGGTGGTGTTTTGACGTTGTTTTACGATGTACGACCAAGATCGTTTGTATATCCTGCTGCTGGCCGGATGTGGGCCTTTATGTATATAACAGGTGATGAACTCAGGTTACGATAGGAAAACTGTTGCTCTAAGCTGTGGACATGTATCCAGGCTTGTGTGAAATATATGTAACATGTTTTCTTGCATGATATGGACTAGAATGTAAAATGTTTCTCAGTTCATCAGTTTTCCGCAATCGGTTTTAATTAACCCGTGTCTTTGATAAGTTGTGGATATGGTGATTTCTGCACGTTTTCACGTAACACCTCATTATCTGTATGATAATGGGATGTGTTGCCACAAAACAGGAGCAAAGCAATCATTTCTGGCAGAATTGGAGCACAGGGTACCACGCACCATCTTCCTATCCATCCTACATTACAATCATTGGACGCTCCTAATGATGTACATTCGCCAATGAGCAGGAATCTTCTACAACAGCTCAGACAGCAAAAAAGATCACCCAGTGCAATGTACATTGGCAGCGTTGACCTCCCTCGAGCACTTAGTAAGAAAATGCTATGACAAGGTGGCAGCATTGATACAACCATGGCACGAGCTTCAGTTCTGCCACCGCATTCCACAATAGATTCCGTTATCAAATAACTACAGAATCTTCGTGCTGGAATGGATATCGAATGAAGCGACGCCTCTCCAGATCCACCACATCAACTACCACAACAAACGAGGAGAATACGTGTGGCAGCTTCTATCTAGCGCAGGCGCGCTCACCGGCTAACCTTCACTGGGGTAACATTACCCTACCTTATCTACTTCACAACTCTGAGACAGAGTGTGGAGTAAGTTTGGGGGGGGGGTACCATGTACCAGTGAGAGAGGTATAAAAATTTTGAAAAATTTCAAGCCTCGCCCTTCTTTTTATATGTTCTTCTTCTATAGCATATGTACATATATACACAAATTTTGAAAATTTTTGCTTATATTGTCTCCATGCGTATGTACAAAGACACTATATAGTAAAAATCAGATTCGACTTCTTGCCAGTTTATTTTACATGTGCCTGAGGAGATGCAAGTTTTGTTATGTATTTCTAATAATGTAGCCCCAAATGACAAAAGACTACGACCTTCCATGCCAAAAATTTCGAAAAATAATCTTACAACAGCTAAGAGACGTGTATGCAGAAGGAAAAAGCTGCCCAAACAGCAAAAAAAATTTCTCTTGTTTTCCCTTACCCAAAAAACTCCCAAAAAGAGAGAATAGCCTTATGAGAGTGAATAAAAGCATGAGAGTTGTGCCAAATGAAAAGAAATAAAAAAAATACATACACACTTGTTTTCCAAAAGTATCCATCTTTAGGCATGGTAGATCCGGAGCGGTGGTACGTAGGATGTGAAATCACTGCTCTAAAGCCAACTGGCTTGAACTGCAGGGACCACTTGCCCGCTAACGGACCCTTACCTGGTTCGACTGATGGGAAATAAGAAAAACCCAAAAAAGCCTTAAGCCTACCCAAGCACACAACTTTCTGCCCCAAAAGTTGTTTGGTGTGAAAGCTAACTATGAAATCATGCACCAAAGTCTCGCTGAAGCTGTAGAGAATTTTTTTGCTTAAATAAGGCAGGAGAAATAAAGTTTGTTGTTCATGGTTGGGGCGCATTCTCTGTGAGATATCTCAATGCTCTCTAAAACTCATGGACTGAAAATACCAGTCAAGAAGAAGCATCATAAAATAAAGTTTAAAGATTGATTGAGGACAATCAAAATGCTAAGTTTGGGGGAGTTGATAACACCAGCTTTTGTGATGTTTTTGGCCCTTATTTTGTTATCAAAACTACCCTTTTAAACTATTTTACTCTCTTTTTATATATGTTTTTGAATAAACAGGCATCGCTATGCTCTTAACTCAATTTTACCATCTTTTGCAGAGTTTTCCTCTATTTTTAGCTCATTTATCATCGAAAAGGCACGTCCCGGCCCATAAACGTGTCCGACCTACATCGACCTTTTTCCTAGGAAGTCGACCGATACACTCACTACCCGATAGGGGAGCGTGATACATGGACACGCGACACAAGGGTGCTACGCAAGAGGAAGCGGATGAGCGATACGCCGTTTACCTGACTGGGAGCCGAACCCGTCATGACTGCCAAAGCGTGTCGGGCGATACGGGCCACCCACCGGCAGGCGCCACTCATCACGATGACTGACAGCCAGACATCTTTGTACCGGGCAACATGCATATCGGGCATCCCTGGGACCGCAATAATGGAGCTAAAGAAAGAACATGTGGCACCATAACTTCCACAACCGCTGCCTATAAATAGCAGCTACAAGACTCCAATGGGACGAGTCGGAACACTGCGCAAGCCAACTCAGGAAAGCTTCAAGAGCTAGTGTGTCATGCCTCTGAGGTTGTGCTGGGTGATTCTAGGTGAGCACTTCCCCATCCCGAGAGGGAGGGAATGGTTCACTTAGGGACGTACCAGACACCATTGCAGGCCAATATCGGCTAACAAGGATACCCGATACAAGTGACCGATATTAGTAGCACCATTCTAGCCCATCACGATACCGAACCCCAATACGCATCGTCAGTCACGGCGTGTCGCCCGACATGATCGTATAGGGCAAGGGAAACCCACACGATACGTCTGCCCAGTACGAGCATGCCGCCCGAGAGGGTGCGGCCCGACACGGGGGTATCGGGCAAGGCCCCTGCCCGATATCGGGCTGGAGAGTCTACTGCTGTTTGTCGCCCTTCTAGATCAAGGAGGCGACATTTATCTTTATTATTTCAGTGATTTACTTCTTTTACTTATGCAATGTAATCAGACCTTTACATGTTAATGGAAATAGAAGAGTTTAATTCTCTACTTCTTTATGTTTGCTACCTTTGTTGGATGATTGCTATGTTTAACATCTAAACTCTAGCATGTACGCTTGGATCACATTTCGATTAGCTACCGAATCGTGTTTTCCCGTTGCAACAGCCTCGACAGAGGTGTTGTGGCTCTAGTGTTTGGTCCGATTCTAGAGTATGAGAGTGCCTAGAATCGGAGTTGCTTTAGTAACCTTTCCACTCTAACTTAAGCCCCGCAACCTCAAGAGGGGTGTTGATGCTTGGTTAGAGGTACCCGCTTCAAGAGGAGAGGTACATGATGTTTCTACTGCCGCTTGTTTTACCAGAGTTTTCTCCTTCGTACCTTACTATAGCATTAGTGTTATCTCTCTGTTTTCGTTGCACGAAAACCCCTAAAAACTGATAATTGCTTAAAACCTTAATCTTCCTCGTAGCTCTAGTTGGACATAGATCTCTTTTGTTTTATCGACCTTATCCAGCTGTTCCCTTGCGGGTGTTTATCATCTCTTTTCCTTTACCGGAGTGTATCGTGTCAATTTAGCATTCTCAACACTACCACCCTTGTCCCTGTATTCGACCCCGTATATCTGCTTTGACCCCGTAAACAAAGTTGCGGGGGCCTATAAGGTTTTAGGTTATAAATTTAAAAGTCCGACTACTTCAAATTCGCCTCCACTTTTCGGATGCACAATTTAGGCCGGTCAATACCTGCGACTCAAGCTAGGTACATGCATTAGTTTTAGATTAAGTATAATAAACTTAACACAAACATGCAGATATTGAAAAGTCTAGCAAATAGTTCTATCATAGTCATATCTAACTTACAATGGTATCCAACAGATAAGGTAATCACTTAAACCAATTATAACTTTGAAACATATTTTAGAACATCTCTATGAACAAATCAACAGATACTTCTTAGTTAAAATTAAGAATCCTACTGCATGAATAATAATTCAAGTTCTAACCATTTTGAATCAATACATAACAATAACATTATGTGACACTGCACCAGCCGGACCATGAACACATCCTACAGTCATGAAGCTGAAGTACAAATAATATATATCTACCAAACAATACTATCACATAGCAAGAAATCCAACTCATGTTCAGAATGGATATAAATGTAAGGACCCTGACCTCCGTTTAGGGCTTATCCTGTCTGTTTTGCTTAACCTTGATGCTTAGTTGGTTGCTAATCACCTTTAGTGTAGATTAGGGTTTGTTGATGCTTTGTTGAGAGATGGAGGTGCTACATGCAATTAACCCAAGTCTAGGGTTTGTGGGAAAGTTTGCCACCTTGTGAGGTGTTCCTCCCTCTCCTTGCTTCATCTGGTGTTGAGAGAAAGGGTTGGGCTCGTTGCTTGAGTTCCTTTGGGCTTGGATGAGCTTGTTGGGCCTTGTTTGTGCATTGTGCTTGCCTATTTGGACCTTGTGTCGGGCAGGAGTGCCTTGTGTCGGCCTAAGTGTTCCATCCATGGTTGTGTAAGCCTATTTGTGTCGCCCATGGGAGTGTGTCGGGCATGGTATGGAGGTGTTTCGCCCATGGACCCTTTGACCCTCTTTGACCTCATTTGTGTCACCACTAGTGGACACTTGGTGCTTGATTCTTGCATGTGGCAATGGCCTTGGACATGTGTTTAGGACATGTTAGAGTGGTTGCTTTGCACATGGACAAGTTTCCCTCGGTGGGCGACACCTTGCCTTGTCTTTCCTTGGTTTCTTCTCCATCCTCTCCTATATATGTGTTCCCTTTCTCTTGCTAAGGATCCCTTTAGTTCCTTAGTTTCCTCTCTCCCTTGGTGCATGACACCCTCTTCCTTTGCAAGCTTGGTGGTCGATCCTTCTTGGAGTCTCCTTCTTCCTCTAGTGGTGGCCAAACCCTTGAGTGCCTTGCTTTTCTTCCTTGGTGGTGCTTGGAGCTTGGAGCTAGGAGCTTGGAGCTTGCTTAAGGCGGGTTACATAACTCCTAACCCTAACTATACTATCATCTTTTATGTTCTTGTATGTTTCTTATGATTATATCGGCTATGTATGTTGTTAGTTGAGTTTCTTGCTTAAGTTGTACCTTGTTGGCTGAACCTATGTTCTAGGGTTTCTTGGTGAGAAACACCCCTTTCTCTCCTAGGTCTAGAGGAGTGAGCTTGAGTTCTAGTAATATGGGCAATACTCCTCTCTAGTTTAAGTTGAGAGGTGAGCTTGTGTTCTAGTGGCTTGGGCAGCACCCTCCTCTCACCATGGACTTGAAAGGTGAGCTATGCGGTGGTTGTGGACCTTGGTTGTGGTTGTTCCTTATGTTGCCTGATTGGTGATAAGAAGTTGTGCAAGACCCCTCTCTCTTGGTTGTTGAGATGTGAGCCATCTTCTTGATCCACTAGGGTTTTGGTGCCCTTGTGCTTGAGGTTAGTGACGACCTTGTTGTTGGGTTGTATCTTGCCCGATATGGGGTTGGTAGTGATGCTCCCAATATCCCTCTTTGGCCTAGAGCTTTAGATGTTATGTTGTGGTGTTGTGTCGAGCGTCACACACCTAGTTCCTACCTTATTGTGTCAGGTGTCACACCATGATAAGTACCCTGCCCGACACCCTTAACCTTGTGTGTTGGTCGATAGATGAGGTTAGCTAGCTGGACGACATGTTTTCCTGGTTGTCGTTTGAGGTTGTGCCTTGGTCGTTATACCTAGATGTGTAGAATGTTGGTCGTTACCCTTGTGTGTCGGGTGCCACACATGGTTGTGTCCTCTGCCCGACACACATGGTTCAGGTGGTAGCCTTGTGTCCGTACCTTAGACATTATGGAGTATGTGGCTAGCTGGTGCCATGCATCATGGTGTTATGGTCATGCCCGACAGAATGTCACCTAGTATCCATAAGCCATTGCATATAGATGCCTGTTGCACCTGATGAGCGACACGCCCATAGGCTCAGTTTCCCGATAGGCTTTGTGGCCATTGTACCCTTGATACCCGACGCATCGTTGCCTGACTTGAGGAGCATGACACACATTGCACGATACACATGAGTATACGAGATGGCTTGGTTCCTTGTTTCGTGATATATGTGGTAGCCTGACACCTTGCTATGTGCTTGGCTGTTATGTGGCTAACTTGTTTGGCCGATATGTGGGAGAAGTGTTTGGATGATATGAGGAAGTACCCTGTCGATTTCTCTTCTGGTTAGGGTAGTGGATGCTTCTAGTGAGGGTCTTGTCCTTCTAGAAAACCTATGTGCTAGATCTTGTTCTATGATGTCACGTTGGGTTGATGTTGATGACCCTTGTTAAGCTTGACGATAGTAAGATAATTAATATGGTTGATCACACCTTGACATGACATCCCATGTGTTTATGACCATCTTGAATTACATGTATAACGTTGAGTTAATAATAAGCATGTAAGAAGCTTTGCATGATGATATGACATATGTCTATGATCACAGGTTGAGGCATGAATGATGAAGTATATAATCATCAGTACTGCCCTATGTTGATAATATAAATCTTCTGATAATCCATGATGATTGTGCATACTAACCATGCAGGTACAAATGCATAGCCAGGTAAAGGGCTATGAGGTATATATGTTTGAGTAACACTTTTCTGATGGTTACTCATGATGATGAAATAACATGCATGATGTGTTTTGTTCGGAGGACCTGAGTTTGGCTAAAAAGTGCCTTGATGAGGTGCTATCCTATGATGATGATCTAGGATTGCTATTCCATGGTGATGATGTAAGCCTTGAGAGGCAGTGGCACTATGTGATGAGGGATTGAGATCCCATGGCAATGTGATGATCCTTGAGATGGATCTAGATGGTTGGCAAGTGACCAAGTGGTAACATGTAATGTTGGATCCTTGTGATGGATCGGGGTGATGTTGATGACAGTTAAAGCATGATATTGAGTTTCATGTTGTTTATTCTTGTTATACTCTGCATGCTATACAACTTGATTCCCTCAATAATCCTCTTAAAATATACTAACTAATCACAGTGGAACATATAATGTAGTTTGCCCTGGCCATAGATCCATCATCGTCAGGAGCTGGTGATGGTGAAACGGGTTCTCATGCGGGTTAACCCGGAGCGCATATTGTTGAATATGCGAGGATTCTCCTACCCTAAAATAGTGAGGATTCGAGTGCAGCTGCGGTTGCAGACTCGAGATATGTATAGAGCATGGTGAACAAGCCCATGGCTTAGGATATGTGATATGGGAGCATGAATGTGTTCATGGCTCAGAGCACGGTGAATAGGCATGTGACTCAGTTTCACAAGCGCTGAGACCTGTACCGAGGCGGGCTAGGCAGAGGGTAGCCTGCGTGAGCTTACCCTGTGGCTGAGGCCACTTAAGCATGAGACTGCAGTCTTGCTTGTGTTGTACTTGTGCACTAACTACGAGGTGGGAGGTCGTAGAGTCTGACTCTTCCACTGACCCTGTATGGCACTGGCTCCGGGTTTCGCAGCCGTCGGTTTGATCTGAGTGGTATAACTCACTTCCTCAGGGCATAATAATATGTAATCTAGCTGAATAGTATTTATTGCTTATGGCAAAACACAGAACATTGATTGAGGCCTTGCTTGTGTAGTTGATCTTGTTATCCTTACAATTGCTTATACATTCCTTACGTTATGTGGTAAGATCTTATAAATCTTATCATGTTAATCATGTTCCATAAAGAGATATGTGGTTATATGCCTTCCATACATCCGGTAAGCCAGATGGTATGAATAGCTTTTCTATATAGACTGCTCTTGTTATACCTTTTATCAGTTATCTGCTGCTTTTTCTTTAATCCTCCTTTGGTTTTATGGTTTCGGCGAGGAGTTATGTTTCTCACTGGGACTGTGTGCCTCACCCCGCTTGTTTGTAACCTTTTAGGTGGTCGAGCTAGATGTGGTAGTGGATGCGGAGTTGCTGCTGAGCAGCAAGAAGAGTAGTAGAAGGCAAGAGATGGACATGTTGTTGTTTTGGTCGTATAGTAGTAGAGTCTTAGAGTCATCCTTGTACTCTCGGATCCTTGGGAGCGTTTTCACGTGGTTTCACGATGTATAGTTATTGATGGTTTGTATATCCTGCTGCTAGCTGGATGTGGACCGTTATGTATATATAGCAGGTGATGAACTCATGTGATAGCTTGACAACTAATCTCCTAAGCTGTGGACACGTGTCAAGATTTTGTAAATGTTTATATAACCGTTTCCTTGTAGGATATGGATCAGAATATAATAGTTTCTTAGTTTATCTGCTTTTCAAAATCAGTTTTAATTAACCCATGTTTTTGGTAATTTGTGGTTTATGGTGTTTTCCGTATGTTTTCGCGTAACACATCATTATCTGTGTGACAGCGGGATGTGTTGCCACAAGTTTTGGTATCAGAGCTCTAGGTTCGCTGAGTCTGTAGGGATTTAGGACTAGGTTGTGTCTATTCTTGTGAGTCTTCCAGGTTTTCTTACAATCATCTTCTGCCCTCAGCGGAAGAAAGAGCCAAGATGTCTAGAAACCATGAAAAACACGCTGCCGAGAATAGCGATGATGCATCAGTTGATGGAGCTATAGGGCAGGCACATGAAGATCGGGTGCCTGAGGTCCCCCAACCTGACCCAACCATTCTTGAACACCGTGCCTATCAACAACTTATGGGGATGATGATGGCTACGATGAATCTATTGGTAGAGAGATTGCCAGTGCCTCCACCAAGAGCATAGGCTCCCCATGGTGAAACATCGGGTATTGGGAAAACCTTTGAGCGGCTTCGCCGAGTCGGAGCTTCGGATTATGCTGGAACAGCTGATCCAGCAGATGCAGATCTGTGGCTGACAAGTCTTGAGAAGGCTTTTTGGATCCTCGACATCCCCGAAGTAGACAAAGTCAAGCACGTCGTCTACCTTCTGAAGGGTAGTGCTGGTCACTAGTGGACCATCGAGGAGGAGAAGCGACCTGGTGAGGTGATCGGTTGGGAGGTTTTCCGGCGTGAGATCGTCAGCAAATACTTTCCGAAGACGTTTTTGGATGAGAAGATCATTCAGTTTGAGAGTCTGTTCCAAGGAACGATGAACATCACCGAGTATGAAGTCAAGTTCATGGACCTGTTGAGGTTTTATCCTCACATGGCAGCAACAGATGACGAGCAAATCAGACGTTTTGAGAAATGTCTGAGTGCTGAGCTGACAACACCTGCTTCTGCGTTGGAAAATCAAGAGCGGTTTGCTACGTTTGTGGAATTTGTATGGGGGATCGAACGGTCAATTAGGGAGAAAAGAGAACCCATGTCTAAGAAGAGGCCTTCTCAGTTCTAGGGATAGAGGTTTGGTGGCTTCAAGAAGCCAAGGTTTTCATCGCCTTCCGTGATGAGAGGTTCCAGTGTACCATCATAGTGGTCTCCAAGTAAGGGAAGAGGACATGTTTCTTCACCATCGAAGGAACATAGTACAACTTCTGTGGCAGTAACAGGGCAATCTAGGCCACGAGTTAATGATAGGGCATGCCATCGGTGCGGGCAGATCGGGCATTTTAGGTTCAACTGCCAGAATAGAGATGTTGCAGTGACACAACAGCCAAGACAGAATCAACAAGGGTCAGATAGACAATAGCCTAGTAGTAGAGGTTCCATTGTATCATCGTAGTGGTCTCCAAGTAAGGGAAGAGGACATGTTGCTTCACCATTGAAGGCACATAGTGCAACTTCTGTGGCAGTAACAGGGCCATCTAGGCCGCGGGTTGATGATAGGGCATGCCATCGGTGCGGGCAGATCGGGCATTTTAGGTTCAACTGCCCGAATAGAGATGTTGAAGTGACACAACAGCCAAGACAAAATCAACAAGGGTCAGATAGACAGTAGCCCAGTAGTAGCAGAGGGCGAGGACGCGGTAAAGTGTCGCAAGCGGGATCGTCTGCTAAAGGAAGCATAGGATGTGGACAGCAAGCAACGGCTTGATTCTATGCTATGAGTCAGCCGGAGGCGATAGTCAACCCGTGAGTGGTGGCAGGTCAGATGAAGTTATTTCATTCTGATATGTCTTCTTCTTGCTTTATATCTGTTCTGGTTGACCCAGGTGCTACACACTCTTTTATCGCCTATAGTCTGCTTGAAAACTGTCGTTTACCTGTTAGTTGTAAGAAAGATAGCTTGTTGTTAGAAACCCCTCTTGATGGTTCCTCAATGCTTCGAGAGGAGTGTCCATATTGTGTCCTATCTTTTTCGGGACACAGTATTCAAGTGTATCTTATACCACTTGATATGCATGGTTTCGATGTGATCCTTGGGATGGATACCTTAGAGAAGTATAAGGTTGTTTTGGACTGTGGTTCCAAGCAGGCAGTGTTTGATAATGATGGAGAGAAGTGGATCTTCCAGGAAGATAGGAAGATTCTTCCGACGTGCTTAGTATCAGTCATGGTGGCAGAAAAGTTGCTACGACAAGGATGTAAGGTGTTCTTAGCTCACGTTGCGGATACCAAGGTGAAAGGTCCTAGCCTTGAGGAGATGACGGTTGTCTGAGAGTTTGCAGATGTGTTTCCTGATGAGTTTCCAGGTGTTCCTCCACCCTGAGAGATTGATTTCGAGATCAATCTGGTACCAGGAACGCAAATGGTTGCAAAGACATCGTATAGGATGGCTTCAGTAGAGATGGCAGAGCTTAAGAAGCAATTACAAGAGTTGTTGGAGAAAGGTTTCATCCGATCGAGTATGTCGCCTTGGGGTGCTCCAGTGTTGTTCGTTAAGAAGAAGGATGGGTCCATGCAGTTATGTATAGATTACTGGCAATTGAACAAAGTCACGATCAAGAACAAGTACCCGTTGCCGAGGATAGATGATATGTTTGATCAGTTGTGTGGTGCTACATTATTTTCAAAAATCGATCTACAGTCTGGATATCATCAATTGAGGATTAAGGTGGATGACATACCAAAGTCAGCTTTTAGGACGAGGTATTGTCACTTTGAGTTTGTGGTTATGCTGTTTGGGCTAACCAATGCACCTGTTGCTTTCATGGATTTGATGAATCGAGTGTTCCGTCCGTTCTAGATCAGTTTTTGGTAGTCTTTATAGATGACATTTTGATCTATAGTCGGGACTGGCAAGAGCATGAGTGACATCTTCGACTAGCGTTGACTCTTTTTCACCAACATCAGTTGTATGCCAAGTTCAGTATGTGTGAGTTATGGTTGGAGGAAGTGACTTTCTTGAGTCATGTGATATCTGCAGAAGGAGTCAAAGTGGACCCAAAGAAGGTGGAGTTCGTTGCAGATTGGGAACAGCCAAAGACGCCGATAGAAGTTTGTAGTTTCCTGGGATTAGCAGGATACTACCAAAGGTTTATCAAGGACTTCAGTGCGATTGTGTTGCCGATGAAGAAGTTGACTAGAAAGGATGTACCTTTTATCTGGGATGATTTTTGTCAGCAAGCTTTCCAAAGTTTGAAGGAGAAGCTGACTAGTCTCCAGTACTAGTGCTGCCAGAACCTGGAAAGCACTATGTTGTTTTCTGTGATGCTTCCAAGAAAGGTTTAGGTTGTGTACTAATGCAGGAAGATCATGTGGTTTCTTTTGCCTCGCGATAGCTTAAGAAACACGAGGAGAACTACCCAACTCATGACTTGGAGTTGGCAGCGGTGGTTCATGCATGAAGGATTTGGAGACACTATCTTTACAGGGAGGTATGCCAGATCTTTACAGATCATAAGAATCTGAAGTACATCTTTTCGCAGAATGAGCTAAACATACGACAACGCCGATGGATGGAGCTAATCAATTATTATGACTACACCATCGAGTATCATCCTAGTAAGGCAAATGTGGTAGCTGATGCGTTTAGCCGAAAGTCTTCTTCTCTTTCTTCAAAGAAGACACAGATGAGTTCCTTGGTATGCCATAGACGAGATATGTTTGTCTCCTTGCGACAGATGAATGTTTCCTTATTAGCAGGACTTTTAGCACATATGCAAGTCAAGCCTACGCTGAGACAGCAAATCAAGGATGCACAACAAACAGATGATGCAGTGCAATTGATCATATCATAGTTTGGTAGTGAAAAGCGTGATGGGTTCCATGAGTCTGAGGATGGATTAGTTTGCTATCAAGATAGGATGGTGGTCCCCGATGTTGATGATTTGAGGAAGCACACATGTCGATGTATGCTATGCATCCAGGAGTCACCAATATGTATCATAATCTGAAGGACTTGTATTGGCGACCCAGTTTGAAGAAAGATGTAGTTGAGTTTGTGGCTAGGTGTGTGGTATGTCAGCAAGTCAAGGCTGAACATCAGAAGCCAGCAGGTATGTTACAACCCCTGCTGATACCGCAGTGGAAATGGGATCATATCACCATGGATTTCATAGTTGGTCTGCCCAGGACAACTAGGAATCATGATTCCATTTGGGTGATAGTGGACAGATTGGTGAAGTCTGCCCATTTCATACCTGTAAAGACAACGTATACAACTGAGAAGCTCACTCGGGTATATGTAGATGAGATAGTACGTTTGCATGGTGTGCCAGCAACGATAGTTTCCGACAGAGGTCCTCAGTTCACGAGTCATTTCTGGGAACAGTTGCAGAAAGCATTGGGAACGCAGTTGAGATTCAACATTGCCTTCCACCCGCAGACAGATGGACAGTCTGAGAGGACTATTCAGACTTTGGAGGATCTCCTTCAATCTTGTGTTTTGCGGTTCCTAGGCTGTCGGGACATGCATCTCAGTCTAATAGAGTCTGCCTACAACAATAGTTATTAGTGGAGCATTGACATGGCTCCTTATGAGGCCTTATATGGCAGGAAGTGCAGATCTCCATTGTGTTGGTACGAGTCTGGTGAATATCAACTTTTGGGTCCTGAGTTAGTACAACAGACAACAGAAAAGATCAAAGCGATACATCAACAATTGAAAGCGGTACAAGACAGGCAGACGTCTTATGCAGACAATCGTCGACGACATTCGGGGTTCCAGGTAGGAGACAAAGTATATCTTAAAGTCTCGATGTGGAAGGTGTGCTACAGTTTGGCCGGAAGGGTAAACTAGCACCCAGATATATGGGGCCATACCCAGTAATAGCACATATGGGCATGGTAGCTTACAAATTAGAGCTGCCGCCAGAGTTGCACATGTTACACCTAGTGTTCCATGTCAGTATGCTGAAGAAAAGTCATCTAGATATAGGAACAGTGATACAGCCAGTCGAAGTTGAGCTTGATGAGGATGTGACCTATGAGGAAGGTCTTGTGATGATCCTTGACAGAAGAGTTAAGAATCTGAAGAGGAAGGACCTAGCTCTTGTGAAGGTTCTTTGGCATTGTCGTGGCATTGAAGAAGCCACGTGGGAGCTTGAGGAAGAGATGAGAAGGAAGTATCCCTCGCTTTTTCCTTCGGATTTCGAGGACAAAATGCCTTTGTATAGGGTTAGTTTGTAAGGATCTTGACCTCCATTTTTGGCTTATCCTATTTGTTTTGCTTAACCCTGATACTTAGTTGGTTGCTAATCACCCTTAGTGGTGATTAGGATTTGTTGATGCTTTGTTGAGAGCTGGAGGTGCTACTTGCAATTAACCCAAGTCTAGGGTTTGTGGGCAAGTTTGTCACCTTGTGAGGTGTTCCTCCGTATCCTTGCTTCCTCTGGTGTTGAGAGGAAGGGTTGGGCTCATTGCTTGAGTTCCTTTGGGCTTGGATGAGCTTGTTGGGCCTTGTTTGTGCATTGCCCTTGCCTCTTTGGACCTTGTGTCGGGCAGGAGTGCATTGTGTCGGCCTAAGTGTGTCGGGCATGGTTGTGTCAGCCTAGTTGTGTCGCCCATGGGAGTGTGTCGGACATGGTATGGAGGTGTGTCTCCCATGGACCCCTTGACCCTCTTTGACCTCATTTGTGTCACAACTAGTGGACACTTGGTGCTTGATGCTTGCATGTGGCAATGGCCTTGGACATGTGTTTAGGACATGTTAGAGTGGTGGCTTTGCACATGGACACGTGTCCCTAGGTGGGCGACACCTTTCCTTGTCTTTCCTTGGTTTCTTCTACATCATCTCCTATATATGTGTTCCCTTTCTCTTGCTAAGGATCCCTTTAGTTCCTTAGTTTCCTCTCTCCCTTGGTGCATGATACCCTCTTCCTTTGGAAGCTTAGTGGTCGATCCATCTTAGAGTCTCCTTCTTCCTCTAGTGGTGGCCGAACCCTAGAGTTCTTTGCTCTTCTTCCTTGGTGGTGCTTGGAGCTTGGAGCTTGCTTAAGGCAGGTTACATAACTCCTAACCCTAACTATACTACCATCTTTTATGTTCTTGTATGTTTCTTATGATTATATCGGCTATGTATGTTGTTAGTTGAGTTTCTTGCTTAAGTTGTACCTTGTTGGCCGAACCTATGTTGTAGGGTTTCTTGTTGAGCAACACCCCTTTATCTCCTAGGTCTAGAGGAGTGAGCTTGAGTTCTAGTAATATGGGCAATACTCCTCTCACGTTTATGTTGAGAGGTGAGCTTGTGTTCTACTGGCTTGAGAAACACCCTCCTCTCACCATGGACTTGAAAGGTGAGCTATGTGGTGGTTGTGGACCTTGGTTGTGGTTGTTCCTTGTATTGCTCGATTGGTGATAAGAAGTTGTGCAAGACCCCTCTCTCTTGGTTGTTGAGAGGTGAGCCATCTTCTTGATCCACTAGAGTTTTGGTGCCCTTTTGCTTGAGGTTGGTGATGACCTTGTTGTTGGGTTGTATCTTGCCTGATATGGGGTTGGTAGTGATGCTCCCGATATCCCTCTTTGGCCTAGAGCTTTGGACGTTATGTTGTGGTGTTGTATCAGGTGTCACACACCTGGTTCCTGCCTTGTTGTGTCAGGCGTCACACCATGATAAGTAACCTGCCCGACACCCTTAACCTCGTTATACCTTGATGTTGTGAAGCTTTGCTAGCTAGTTTTGTGGTGGGCGTTTTCCCTGGCCTTGGCCTTATGTGTTGGTCGATAGATGCGGTTAGCTAGCTGGACGACATGTTTTCTTGGATTTCATTTGAGGTTGTGCCCTGGTCGTTATACCTAGATGTGTAGAATGTTGGTCGTTACCCTAGTGTGTCGGGTGTCACACATGGTTGTGTCCTCTACCCGACACACCTGGTTTAGGTGGTAGCCTTGTGTCCGTACCTTAGACGTTATGGAGTATGTGGCTAGCCGGTGTCAGGCATCATGGCGTTGTGGTGTTGCCCGACATAATGTCACCTAGTATCCCTAAGTCGTTGCATATAGATGCCTGTTGCACCTGATGAGCGACACGCCCATAGGCTCAGTTGCCCGATAAGCTTTGTGGTCTTTGTACCCTTGATACCCGACGCAGCGTTGCCTGACTTGAGGTGCATGACACGCTTTGCACGATACACATGAGTACACAAGATGGATTGGTTCCTTGTTGCTCAATATATGTGGTAGCCTGATTCCTTGCTATGTGCTTGGCCATTATGTGGCTAACTTGTTTGGCTGATATGTGGGAGAAGTGTTTGGATGATGTGAGGAAGTACGCTGTCGATATCTCTTCTGGTTAGGGTAGTGGATGCTTCTAGTTTGGGTATCGTCCTTCTGGAAAACCTATGTGCTAGATCTTGTTCTATGATGTCACGTTGGGTTGATGTTGATGACCCTTGTTAAGCTTGACGATAGTAAGATAATTAATATGGTTGATCACACCTTGACATGACATCCCATGCGTTTATGACCATATTGAATTACATGTATAACGCTGAGTTAATAATAAGCATGTAAGAAGCTTTGCAAGATGATATGACATATGTCTATGATCACAGGTTGAGGCATGAATGATGAAGTATATAATCATCAGTACTGCCCTATGTTGATAATATAACTCTTCTGATAATCCATGATGATTGTGCATACTAACCATGTAGGTACAGATGCATAGCCAGGTAAAGGTCTATGAGGTATATATGTTTGAGTAACACTATTCTGATGGTTACTCTTGATGATGAAATAACATCCATGATGTGTTTTGGTCGGAGGACCTGAGTTTGGCTAAAAAGTGCCTTGATGAGGTTCTATCCTTTGATGATGATCTAGGATTGCTATCCCATGGTGATGATGTAAGACTTGAGAGGCAGTGGCACTATGTGATGAGGGATTGAGATCCCATGGCAATGTGATGATCCTTGATATGGATCTAGATGGTTGGCAAGAGGCCAAGTGGTAACATGTAATGTTGGATCCTTGTGATGGATCTGGGTGATGTTGATGACAGTTAAAGCATGATATTGAGTTTCATGTTGTTTATTCTCATTATAGTCTGCATGCTATACAACTTGATTGCCTCAATAATCCACTTAAAATATACTAACTAATCACAGTGGAACATATCATGTAGTTTGCCCTGACCATAAATCCATCATCGTCAGGAGCTGGTGATGGTGAAATGAGTTCTCCTGCGGGCTAACTCAGAGCGCATATTGTTGAATATGCAAGGTTTCTCCTAGCCTAAAATAGTGAGGATTCGAGTGCAGCTACGGTTGCAGACTCAGGATATGTATAGAGCATGGTGAATAGGCCCATGGCTCAGGATATGTGATATGGGAGCATGAATGCGTTCATGGCTCAGAGCATGGTGAACAGGCCCGTGGCTCAATTTCACTAATGCCGAGACCTATACTGAGGTGGGCTAGGTAGAGGGTATCCTGCGGGAGCTAACCCTGTGGCTGAGGCCACTTAAGCATGAGACTGCGGTCCTACTTGTGTTGTACTCGTGCACTGACCACGAGGTGGGAGGTCGTGGAATCCGGCTCTTCCATTGACCTTGTATGGCACCGACTCTGGGTTTTGCAGCCGTTGGTTGGATCTGAGCGGTACGTCTCACTTCCTCAGGGCATAATAATACGTAATCCAGCCGAATAGTATTTATTGCTTAAGGCAAAACACGGAACATTGATTGAGGCCTTGCTTGTGTAGTTGATCTTGTTATACTTGCAATTTCTTATACGTTCCTTACGTTATGTGGTAAGATCTTATAAATCTTATCATGTTAATCATGTTCCATAAAGATATATGTGGTTATATGCCTTCCGTACATCTGGTAAGCCTGATGGTATGAATAGCTTTGCTATATAGACTGCTCTTGTTATACCTTTTATCAGTTATCTGCTGCTTTTGCTTTAATCTTCCTTTGGTTTTATGGTTTCGGAGGGGAGTTATGTTTCTCGTTGGGACTGTGTGTCTCACCCTGCTGGTTTGTAACCTTTTAGGTGGTCGAGCTAGATGTGGTGGTGGTCACGAAGTTGTGGCCGAGCAGCAAGAAGAGCACTATAAGGCAAGAGATGGACATGCTGCTATTTTGGTCATTTTGTAGTAGAGTCTTAGAGTCATCCATGTACTCCCAGTTCCTTGGGAGCGTTTTGACGTGGTTTCATGATGTATAGTTGTTGATGGTTTGTATATCCTGCTGCTGGCCGGATGTGGGCCGTTATGTATATATAAAAGGTGATGAACTCATGTCATAGCTTGACAGCTGATCTCTTAAGCTGTAGACACGTGTTAGGATTTTGTAAATGTTTATATAACTGTTTCCTTGCAGGATATGGATCAGAATATAATAGTTTCTTAGTTTATCCACTTTTCGAAATCGGTTTTAATTAATCCATGTTTTTGGTAATTTGTGGTTTATGGTGTTTTCCGCACATTTTCGCGTAACACCTCATTGTCTGTGTGATAGTGGGATGTGTTGCCACAATAAATCTCATCATTTATAACTTGTCAACATGACACATCATAATATGAAATAGAAAATGTCCATAGCAACATGATTACTTTCAACAACAAGAAGCATATTCAACAATGACAAATCATCAAGTAGTAGTACAAGGAAAGTAACAACCATTCAAATAATGTTCTACATAGCTCATCATCTTTTTCATTTGCCCTGAAACTACTTGGCTTGTACCTCACCAAGTATAATTCACCACGCCTGATGCTCGTGTCAACAACTCAATGTCACTATCTTAGGGTTTAGCTGGCCACTCTAAGATATCAACACTAGACCCTGGCCACCTCAGGGTTGCCTAAAGAGGCTCACATCCTCATCTCGGTACATGAAATGGGAACCAGCAAAATAGTATATCACATATCACAATATTTCACATATTTCATTTCATCAGAGTCTATTCCATCTGGATATATACTTTCACAACAAGGATTTAGGGCCAGATCCACTCCAGATGAATCACCCCTAAATCTTGGTGGTCTAACCTTTAAGGTCTTGATCCACACTCCTAAAATCCTTCTCATAATTCATTTATTACTACAAGGAGATCTATTTTGTTTCCCCAGTGTAGTCATCAGGGGAAACTCATGGTGTTTAGGGAACCTAACTATGTATTCCCACGTAACTAGAGTAACATGAAACATATTAAGTTTATCAATAAGGACAATGATCAAAGCAAGAAGCACAATAAATTTGTAGATTGCAACACATATGATTATTTTTATCTTCTACATCATCTCATAGAAATCATCAGTAGTGGGCTTTCATCCTGAGAAATAATCTTATTGTCCAACATTTACCCCATTAGGGTTTCATCATCATTAGTGGGCTTTCGTCCCTAGACATAATCTCATTATGCAACATTTACCCTTTTCATGGTTTCTCAAATGTAAGGAGTGCATATTAAATTCAATTTCAACATATTTATTATCAGTTCATTGTATATCATAGTCCTTATCAAATATTAACATAGTCATTAGAACTAGCAATAGTAAAATCATATAGATATCATGTATCATTCATCATACTCATAATAGATTTATCATACAACATATGCTTGTTCCATCCAATCTCAATAGATGCAAATAAATTTCATGCATATACATGCATAATAGAGTTAGTTCTCTTCTTCTTTTATTTCACATTCTTTAGATGGGGTTACTAATCAACAAATGTTGACTATCATTTGAAGTTTGTACTATTAGTGCATTCTCATAGTACAAGTCACAATTCAAGAAAAAATTCTTGTAAATCAATTCAAATACTTGAATTTCATCTTTTAGTTGAATTCAACTACTATTATGTGCATCCCTTAATCCCTGATTTGAGATTTTCATTCACTAAAATCATCAAACTCATCATTTTAGGGTAAGAATTACATTCTTAGAATCATCTACTAATTCCCATATTTTTGCTACATTTTATATTTAGTAGTCTCAACTTCTTTCATCTCATGTTCATTATGTTATTCAGACCAATTTTTCCTGATTCACTTTACATACAATGCTTCTCATCTACTTAAAATTTATCAAAGTCCAGTTCTTAATATATGTCATTTAATTTGGGTTAATCCCCATGTAATTAAAATAAAAGATAAAATACTTCATCATACTAAGTTCCTTAGTTTCATGTTTAACTTGTAATCACAATTAAGTACATCTTGTTCATATTGTCTCTAATATTAAGATAAGTGTACCATTTCATTGACTACTAATGGCATTTCCATAATCAACAATGATCATTCTTTATTATACTAATCACTTTATCTTAAAAGAATGCTTTAGGTTACATATTCTTACATCATAATCTTTGATCATCCTTCACAAATCACAATTGTATAACTTGTATAAAACGACCCCCATTCATATGAGGGCTAATCATTCATCAAAAAATTGTACTAAACCATATTCATTAGTCTTAGATCATATTAGTAAGACTCGTCATCTTTAATTGAAGTATTAATCCTTACATTCAACATTTCATCACATTTACAACATCATATACAAGTTCTAGCTTCATCACTCATACTCATCTTAATACTAAACATATACGGTTTTCAAGAAGTCATACTTAGTTCAACACATCATAAGAGCCATATCACTAAGTAATTTCAAAATGATTCCTAGGGTTCATTAGGGCTATTCACTCAAATGGAAACCCTAGTTTCCATTTTCACATATTCAATTCCTCAATCATAAGTATACATTGATTAATTGAATCATTTGATTCACTTCCATAGCTCGAACCCTAATCAGGAAAAGTGGTCATGTCATATTGATCCTTATATGTATGTCATATTCAATTCCATTAACATTTAACAATACACCTGTATATTACAATCTAGTACAATTCAAATATAATTTTATAAATGTCAATTCAATTCCAAGCGTAGTGGCCATTGGGCTGATTTTTAGGCAAAAATTCACATGAAATATCATTGTCATCTACCCATAAGATTACCCATGGATCCTCAATCAATATATCAGGAACTAATCAAGTTCCAATCAATGAAAAATAATCAAAATCAGTAGAATTGGATCCCCAATATCTTTTCCAAATCAATATTCAATCACATACTTATACAAGCAAGATTTTTGATTACTTTAGTCGGATATAATTAGGCTTTCAACATGAATATAGAGCTGAGGAGGGAGAAAAAACACTCACCTCAGGTACCAAGCACCTTAAAAACGAAGTTCAACCTTTGAAGTTTTGGAAACCCAATCAAACTCTAGCAAATGAATCCAATTCTTTCTCTTCTCAACTCAGAAACACTAGAAATGGGGATTAGAAGAGAAAGAGTGAGAAAAAATGGGGATTTGATGTGATTTAAAGTCAAATCAGAGGAGGGATGTAATCTTGACATGTGAGAGTAGATTCACCATGAAATTCTATGCAAAGAAGCTAAACTTACTTGATTTCATCATATCTTGGATGTAGAGACCCTAGGTCAACATCTCCACCACTTTCTCTTCTTAAAACCCTAGCTCTCCTTTCTCTCTAGAATTTCATTTCTTTGAAAGGAATGACAAGTTATGAGATCTCCTGGTGTGTTAGTTTAATCATATAGATGAATTGAGGTGCTTAGAACAATTGCAAATGAGCCCTTCATTGTATTTTTACTTTTCTTAGACAGGTTCGTTGGCTGAGTTATAAACTCGACCGATACCACACTTTTCAGAACTCAAAAATCATCCAAAAATTATGAAACTTTAACTCAGTGTCTAAAATTGAGTTTATCATCAATAGTAAAAATCAGATCATTTGTAGTTACCAATAAATAACTAAAAATAAAATACAACACTACTATATTACAATTTGCAAAATGGTCGGTCGAGTTTGTCCTCCATAGGACTCGACCGACACCCCACTTTGTAGAGATCAAACATCATCCAAAAATTACTCAAATTTAAAAATATGTCAATAATAGAGTTTTCCAACTACAGTTAATATTAAGATCAATTGTATATACCAATAAAAAGATAAAATTCAATTACCACACTACTATATCAATCTAAAAATATGGTCGGTCGAGTTTGAAACTCAACCGAATAACATGTCAGAATTTACTTCAAAAATTCTGATATTTTTGAATGGTGCTCCAATTTGAGATATCCAATTCTTATCCAAATTTTATTTAAATAAGAGATACAAATAAAATACTAAAAATCATTTAGTGAGACATTATACTTATCAAATTTTGTATTCATATGTCATCAAAACCCTAATTTGGGTTGATTCCAGTTTCCAAATCTTAACCCAATTATGTGAATCAAACCATGATTAAACCTTCTTGTTATATTTAAAACATCAAAACATAACTACCATCATTAATGAAGCTTTAAACAATGATCAAATTAGTTACGCATATAATCATTCAAGTAAACCCTAATTAGATGACTATTTGAAAATGGGTCATTACAATAATTGAGTAAAAATCATATAGAGCCTCCTAATCAATATTAAGCGTGACTATTCTCTAGTTTCATTAATACTGAATTAGAAATTTTATAAGAGATATATTATCATTATCATCTTTGTGAAGTTATCATTCTCCTTTTTCCGTCTCCTCTGTCTAAACTTGTTGATTAAAGTGTTGGTATGTGTGAGAACCCATTACACTAAACGAGATTACTCAAAACATAAAACACAATCAATCACTCATTAATCACATACCCAAAAATATGGGTAAATTAAAAATGATTTCAACATCAGCACTCGCTCAGAAACATTTGCATATGATCCCAATATCTTTCTTATATCCATACTATGCAAAGAATTTGATACAAATTGTTCTATTGCCTTAGCCAAAACATATATACATAGGAGAACAATATTCGTATATGCCACACAAACAAGCATTAATATGCTAACAAAATTCTGATTTGATTGGAACACCGTATACAATTTTTTCTCGCCCGGACCTGAGAGTACCGGGATGACTCTAGGACACACTAGACATCTAATCAACTTTCTCAAAGATTCATTATTGTAGCTCCTATTTGCTGCCACATGTTTGTTTTTGTCACTTCTAATTACCTAACAAAATGTGTCGAACCACAAGGGTGAGACCCATGTCCTAATAAGAGATATAACCTCCAACAACACTTATTGATTAAAACCTTTTAAATAGTAGATAACTAAGAAGTTGGAGTATTTAATAATCAATGGAATAGATTGAACAGTTCAAGTATGCTAAACAGGTTAAGCAATTAATCTTAACAACAAGTATGATCATCAATGCATATATAGATAACAAATAAACCCATTTCTTTGGATAGACATATACTCAAATATCATCAAATTGCATCTAATAACAACCATTATCATTAATATGACTATCATCATATTCCTTGCTAACAACATAAGAAATCTAGTAGCATAAGCATCCCTGACATCATGAATATGTCTAGTAACATAACATGGCTATCAATATCGACATCTCAAATAAAGGGAAGAAATCTATATCATAAGTAGAACTAACATCATAACACAATGAAATACATAGTCATGGTTAGCAGTTTAAGCATTTCTAATTACATAGGCATGGATAGCAATATTAAATATAGCTAGCAGCAACATCTTAAGCATCAGTGTTAGTATATTTGACAACATAATCATGTTTACAACATGAGCATAACTACAACATAAGCATATCTATTATCCCTTATTGTATTATACATGATCTCAGTGAAAATAAAGCGAACAAGGGTTATCATTCAATATTAAGCATTGTGCATAACCCTAAACAGATATGCTACATGTTTATCTTACATCTTTTATTATGCCCTGAGGAATTTGAGGATACCACTCAAAATCCAACTTACAACTGCTAAGTTAAAATCAGTTCCATACAAGATGTAGGAAGAGTCAAACTCCTAAGATCTTCTCCGCCCTTGGTCAGTATGGGTTTGCCACAGTGACACATAAGGTCAAGCTACTAACATCCTAGTCTGTCCTCAGTATAGGTCACGACACTAGTGAAAGGAGTTGGGTACGCATACCCTACCATCTG
This sequence comes from Alisma plantago-aquatica, assembly GCA_963693085.1. Classification (NCBI taxonomy): domain Eukaryota; kingdom Viridiplantae; phylum Streptophyta; class Magnoliopsida; order Alismatales; family Alismataceae; genus Alisma; species Alisma plantago-aquatica. Next base: position 204,345,082 of record OY856412.1, on the reverse strand, counting down.
ATGTACAATCGCAGTTGTCCTCCAATCTTATCACATATATAATCACCAAGACATGACCACAGTCGTTCTCAAACGGAAGGCTAGGTATGACTGCAGTCATCCTCCTTAAACTTGGATTCAGGATAACAAACACCCCACATACTCAATAGTATGTGCTCTGAATATCCCTTAGGAATACTTTTTTTGCCATCTAGCAAGTTCTGACACTCAGATGGATCTATGGCATAGGGAACTACATGATTGGAATTTCACTTGATTAATTATTTCCAATTCACTGAATTAAGGTTGCATCAAACGAATGGACATACAAACCCTAATTCATCTCTAGCAAACATTGCTATATAAAAATTTCAGAAGATATAAAATGTATGATACATATTGTTCATCATATCATCATCACATCATTATATTCACTTTATATTCATGAGACTACACTAGTCATCATACTATCACAAGATATAAATCCTTTTCACAATATCATGGGGTATCAACCCTTATCATCACAAGAGTATTACACCTCATTCAGGGCTCAAACATGCCCAAAGGTATTTAAGGCCATCATACTATTCCCTTCAAGATCATCATTATCTTAGCATGCCTTATAACAAGACTCAACAACATCACTTACATATAATACATCAGATCAACATAATATTGCATTAATGACATAGAAGGTATTCATAAACAATCATAGTAGGGTTATATTAACATTAACAACATTCCTTTATTACATCAACATGCAAGGAATCTAGATATGATTAATACTCATCATATTCATAATGCACATGTTTAGCATAAGAAAGTAGCAACCATGTGGCGATGATAACCACCAATTAACATATTAAGGTTATGATCATATTAAGGAGGTTATTCCACCATCATTCCATCATATAAGAATGTTAAACATGAACTCATCATTATCTATTTGCATTATAGTTAGATTCAACATGATAAATTATATTAATATTACTAATCAACACTTATACCCAAACCATAACTGACGGCATCCCCATTGGATCATGGATGCATAAGGTGAAGCATCACCATCACATTACATACTATTCTCAAGTATGAACCCACACATAAATTAAGGTGTAACCATCGGGTTATAGCATACTAGGGTTTCAACAATAGTAACATAGTACTCCATGATTTTATTAGTCATTCAAGGACTATTCATGCCCAATTACCATCATTTAGTTATATAAAAGCCAGATATAACAAGCTATACCTCATTAGGGTTACCCATTAATTCATTATGGTGATTATAAATTATAATCATACAAGGGAAAGGGTAACACTACAAGTTTAAGGCATTGAACCATCAAATTTTCATCATTAGAATCATAACATTACTCTACATGCTTCACCCAAAACAATGGGAATATTGAGGCATCAACTTCTAACCATTAAATGTTAAAAAGGTAAAGTGTTGATGAGTTTTGAAAAGGGAAATATTTCAACTCACCAATTACCCGCAATTATATGGAAATCAATGTAGTCGAGTGTCGAACATGAGGAGCTAGGCTAGTTATGCGTAAACATGTTAACTTTCACTAATCTAAATTAGATTGCAAAGGACTAAATGTTTATAGACCTAAGAAAAGGAAAACAAGGCAAAGGTTTTAAACAACAAATTTGGTTTAAGGATTGGGAACTTGAGCATAAGGTTTCACTACCATAACCATTATATCACATGAACATAAGAAATAAGATCGATGTAACGCCTGTGCCCACTGCCGAAGGCTCTAGTAGAGTTTCAGGAATGACGACTGTCCCCACAGACCACTACTAGCCTTAATTGTGTGCTTTGTCCTCACCCACGTGCATGCCAGAATCAACTTCCCGACAGGTCACCCATCCCAATACTACTCCAAGCTGAGCACACTTAACTATGGAGTTCTTAGTGATGGGCACCCGGAAAAGGAGGTGCACCTTGGTGATATGGGTAGTCTAATCATTCCTTTTAAGATCATGTTATTTGAGGCCTCATATCCAGGGACGTTACAATCTCCCCCACTTAGGCTCTTGACGTCCTCATCAAGGCTCAACTATAAGGCCTCATAATCTCTTCCCCATTTCATTGCAGACCCAAAATGGCCCATGGACACCCAGCTCTCGATCACATAATACCAGCGTAAGGGTGGCTACGTCAACCATGGACAACCCTTTCCTACATGCCTAAACCACATGACTCAAGACTGGCATGCCACATGCCCATGTGGGACCCACCTATTGGAGGGGTTATGGCTCTGATACCATTTGTAATTACCAGGCCCACTTCCCAAGGCGCTAGTAGAGTTTCAGGAATGACAACTGTCTCCACAGACCACCACTAGCCTTAACTGCGTTCTTTGTCCTCACCCACGTGCATGACAGGATCAACTTCTCGATAGCTCACCATCCCAGTACTGCTCCAAACTGAGAATGCTTAACTATGGAGTTATTAGTGATGGGCACCTGGAAAAGGAGGTGCACATTGGTTATATGGGTAGTCCAATCATTCCTTTTAAGATCATGTTATATGAGGCCTCATATCCTGGGACGTTACAATCAATGTTTAATAACCAAGGAGGTTGTCATCGTCATGCATTTCCCAATGGAATGAGATGGTTCTCAACTTCAAATAATGCTCCCGCATCTATGATAAGTATCAAACACAACCAAAACCCTCAATAAACCGTAGCCACTCCCGTGGTCAAGAGAATATTGTCATAGATCCTACTCCATACTTCCTAATGCATTCTCCCGAAGCACAAGGAAAGCATAAAACATGTATAAAAGGTGACCAACCTAGCATACAAGCAAGAAAACACCATAGGCATCCATGGGAGAAAGAAAATTAAACATAAATAAGTACAAAATTCAAGTTCACATGATCAATGGCATGGGAGTTACTCTCCCATGCTCCAGAAAAGAGATATAGTCATCCATAGTGAAGATATGCATATCCATGACAATAATTTTAGAGTTTTGCATGCTTAAGAGAAGGAAAAGCTAGAAAAATCATAGACGCAAGCTAAGGGGAGAGAACTCCAGCTAGAGGACAAAGTTCCACCACTAGACAACTCCAACTCGGACCAACTTCCCTCTCGAAAAGATAGAATGAAGAGAGTAGCTATGTTGCACCTTGGAGAAGAAATACGGAGAAGAAATGTAGTAGAATGAGGGTTCTTCCCCAAGAAACCACCTTCTTCTACCCCAAAATCACCCTCCTCTGCTCTAGAACTTCTCTTGGGAGTAAAACACTTCAAAATGACCGAGCATAACCGCCTCATGGGCTCCCATTTGCTTTTAAAATGAGAGGCAATCATTTTTTATTTTTGCAATAACTGACAACGAGATAGTGTGTCTTTTGTTGAACACACTGTGTCAGGTTATTTGTGTTTGCTCAGTGTTTTCGCTGCATTGAGGTACACGACATGGTTGAATAAGACATGCCGTGTTTTTGTCTTCAGGGTGTGACTCAAAGGAAGGGCACACGACGTGTCTGAACAAACACACATTGTGTTCTTTGGCAGAAAGGTGTAGACGGTTTTCATGTACCAGGAACATGTCGTGTCTGATGAAGGACATGTCGTGTTACCTCTTTTCTTTGATCTAGACTAGACGTTGCTGGAGAATCACACATCGTGTGTTTAATAACACACGACGTGTTCTTTGTCCTGAAAGACTGCCTATAAGTGAACACACTGTGTCTTCTTCTGTTTCTTCAGAAATTTACTTTGGATCAACAAAAAATCTTGGAGTAGTCCCATTGAGGTTGGATTTGAGTTAGGTTATCTCCAATATGACCTTTTTAATACATATCTACAATCAACATCGTGTGATAAGAAAAGAGACTAAAAAGTGTGGCAAAATGGGTTTAAATAGAGGCTAATTTGGGATAGAATGAGCTGAAACTATGTGTGAAGAAATGTAAAAAATTGATATAAAACACACACAATAAATATCCCTAAGCTTGAACCATTGCTTGTTCTCAAGCAAAAAGAACATAGAAATGAACACAAAAGAATTTTGAAGCTCATGTATAGATTAGTTGAAAGAAAGATATGCAATGTTAAGCCAAAAATGATCAATATTTTATACTCATGGCCATCAACTCAACTTAAACATCAATGAAAAAGATTCTTAAGTTTAGGAAGGGTGGTTTTGATTTAATGAATCAATCAACTCAACAACATTAAACAAAATTTGGATAACCAAGACAAATAATTACTGGATGCACAACACTATTTCCCAGCTATGAAGGATACAAATGATGAAGTCTTAGTTAACATTAACATAATTAGTTGCACTCTCCTTTTTTTTTTAATGATATGGAAAATGGATAATGGATTCTGACACTCAGCTGCTAATGTAGGCTTATGCTCAGGTGGAGTGCCAGTTGGGATATATTACCCTCTTTTTAAGACATGCCACCTAACCATCGTGGCCAGATCGGACTTACACAAGGGCATAATATGTGGGAAGTTTAGCCATCTTTTATGGGGTATGAGGGTGAAATGAGATAAAAGAGATTTTAATTATTTTCCACAACATGGGAGAGTCAACTAAATAGCAACATTAGCTAGATTTCATTTCATCCATTTGTTTTGAAAACAAAATTCACTGAAAGAAAGGTTGAAAAATGCACAAAGAGTTTGGCAAGGGTATCCCATATTCCAAATGATGTTGTGATGTTAATTTACTCACCAAAAAGAAACCATTACATGTTTTAGGCAATCAATGATGAAAAAGTTGAGTGTTCAAGCTACAAGTATAAAGTAGAAATAAACATGTGTTGAAGGCCAAAAGATTTCAACTAATCTATGCATGCTCTTTGGAATTCTTTCAATGATAGATTAAGGTGCAGACGGACAAGATGGTTCAAAATTGGCAGAAAAATTAGTTCATTACATCAAGATAGCCTCACATGATACACGATTTTTCCATAAAAGGAAAGAAAAACAAAGAACAACATGAAAGCAAAAAAGACATGACACATGACAACATGAAAAACATGAAAAACAATAGAATAAAACTACATTACCAGCCGGTTGTATCCCCCTAAGCTTGAAATCTATAGTTTCCTCATTGCATTAATCAAACCTATGAAGGAAACAATCGAGTACTTGTTAGGGGGTGGGGCATCAGTGGGATGGGCCAGGGCCCATGTGATCAGAGGGGAAGAACTGGCTGACGAGATCATCGACATCTGGAATATCAATCCTCATGGGGTGTGGGACAAACTCAGGCTGTGGCAGTAGAGTAGGCTAGTTATGTTATGGCATGGAGTAGTGGCCTTGAGAAAGGTGCCAACCACCCATGTGATGAGTCATATCTTTCATAGTAGAAAATTGTTGACCCATCAGGTCCATGTAGTTTTTCATGTGGTCAAATAGTTGTTGCACATAGCCATATAGATGTCTGACATCAGGCATGGCCCAGGAGTACTCCGTATGTGTGCTTGTGGAGGGAAATGGTGGAGTAGTAGGGGGTACCTTAGTATCATTAGTAGCTCTAGATGCATCAACTTCTTCTTCAGTGTTTAGAATGACTTTTCATTTATCTTTGTTCTCCAATGTGATATGCTCAAGATCAGGATTGTCAATGTATTGATCATCATCAATGAATTGCAGAAATTTGGTATTACTATTGGCAACCCTTGAGATCAATCCTGCACAAAGTTGATACTGAATGTCTACCAGGTTTCTACCTAGTGCAGCCTCGAGACCTGTCAGATCAACATATAATTTATGTTCTATCAAATTGATCAAGCCACCACACATTATGTCTCCAGATTCCCTATTCTTTAGTTTCTTAATGTCTAGGAAACACTTAAGGATATAATAAGTTGCATTAATCTTATAGTCATACATCATTCCCCACAAAAAGAAAAGATCTAGTATTCCGACAAACCCTTGAGTTTCTTTCTTAGCAAAGACTCATGTACTAAGAAGGTGATGCATGTATCATAAAATGGGGTTATGAATAGCAGACACCCTAGCTTGCTTGGCTTCATGGCATTCCTCATCTGATATCTCAAACCAAAATCATCACTGTCAAAAGCTGGCGGATAACTAATTGCCATGTCATAGTGACAACCCAAAACCTCACAGAAACGTCTGAAGGTAAGCTTAAAACCATGACCCAAAAGGTAGAAATAGATAATACCATAACGGTCCATCTTCTTTTGTGGGTCTTTCTCTGTAGTGAGTGTCGTTATAAACTGATAAACTAAACGGGGGTAAGTGTTTGATGATGTGCATCATATGTGGCTTAGCCCCAAATCTTGCAGGCGCATGAAGGCTTCATCCTTGAAGCCGAGGGTGGTGAGAGTCTGCTCACAAGATCACGTAGGAAGCAAACTCCTTGCTATAAGAAATTGGTACGTCAGGTCATCCTCAGGAGTGACCCAAAATTGGGTCATGGAGATGTATGATGATGTAGAGGAGGAGCTAGCACCATGCTTGTGATTGGGGGTTTTCTTAACAGGTGCCATAGCTACTGACAGGCTTAGACATGATGTGTCAGAGGAAGGATACAATGTGTTATGTTGTAGAAGCTCTGGCCGAACAATGAAGTACACATTCTGTCATTTGCTAGACACGCCGTGTACCTAGGGGAAAATCACAAACTGAATTTGAGGACGACGGTGATTGGAGAGGCAACAGAGAAGGAGGTTGAGCGAGGTCACAGTGGCATGGCTCAGTGTAGATGACAAAGATGTGGCTGCAACTCAAAAGAGACAACTTGGTGGCATGGAGAATGGTGGAGAATGGCAGTGCGGCTCTTGGATGTAGGATCTCACTTGGGTAGGAGATGCGGGCAGAGCTACTTGTGGCAACACATCCCGCTATCACACAGACAGCGAGGTGTTACATGAAAACATGCGGAAAACACCATAACCACAGATTATCGAAAACACGGGTTAATTAAAATCGTTTGTGGAAAGCTGATAAACTGAGAAACTATTACATTCCAATCCTCATCCTGCAAGGAAACATGTCAAATATATACATATGCAAGATCTGTTACGTATCCACAGCTTACAGAAACAATTGTCTATCCATCACATGAGTTCACCACCTGTTCATATACATAAAGGCCCATATCCGACCAACAACAGGACATACAAAACATTATCGATCGTTCATCGTGAAACAACGTCAAAATACTACCAAGGACCTGAGAGTACAGGGATGACTCTAGACTCTACTACAAAACATCCAAAATAGCAGCATATCCATCGCATGCCTTCTACTACTCGTCTAGTGCTCGGCCGCAACACCACGACCACCACCACGTCTAGCTCGACCACCTAAAAAAAGGGGGGGTAAACCAAAGGAGTGAGACAATTGAACATTGTCACAGCGGGAAACATAACTCCCCACCGCAACTACAAAACCTCAAAAGGATAAAGCTTATAACAACAGATTATTGATAATAGGTATAACAAGAGCAGTCTATATAAAGCAGAGCTATTCTTACCGACAAGCTTCCCAGCTGTAGAAAAGGCATATAACCAAATATCATTCAATGGAACATGAGTGATAAGATAAGATATCTTGCTACATAACATGATTATCAACATAAGATATATTGCCACATAACATGATTATCAAGATAAGATATATTGCCACATAACATGATTATCAAGCTAAGATATATTGCCACATAACCCGAGAAATATAGTAGTAATTGCAAGATATAACAGAGATATCTACATAAACAAGGCCTCAACCAATGTTTCGTGTTTGTCTTAAGCAGTAAATACTATTCGGCTGAATTACATAATATTATGCCCTGAGGAAGTGAACCGTACCGTTCAAATCCAACCTTCGGCTACGAAGCCCATAACCAGTGCCATACAAGGTCAATGGAAGAGTCGGAATCCACGACCTCACCCCTCATGGTCAGTACATGAGAAACAAAGCAGGACAGCAGCCTCATGCTCAAGTGGCCTTTAGCCACAGGGTCAGCTCCTCAAGCTACCCTCTGCCTAGCCCGCCTCAGTACAGGTCACGACGCTAGTAAAACTGTGTCACGGGCCTAATCACCATGCTCTAAGCCATGAACGCATTCATTCTCATCATATCACATATCTAGAGCCATGGGCTTGTTCACCATGCTCTTCATCACAATTGGGCTATGGGCCTGAATCCACACCCTTGAGTCTACAACCGAAGTTGCACTCTTACCTCCTCAATTTAGGCTAGGAGCAACCTCGCATATTCAACAATATGCGCTCCGGGTAATCCCGTAGGAGAACCCATTTCACCATCACCAAATTCCTGACGATGATGGATCTATGGCCAGGACAACTACATGATATATTTCACTGTGATTATTAGTATCTTTTAGATGGATTGCAAGATTCAACCAAGTTGTGTAACATGCAAGATATTATAGAAAGTAAATAACATAAACTCAACATTATATTATTACTGTAATCACATTAACCTGATCCATCTCAAGGATTCAACATCACATGTAATCACTTGGCCTCTTGCCAACCATCCAGATCCATCTCAAGGATCATCACATACCATGGGATCTCAATCCCTCATCATGTATTGCCACTACCTCTCAAAGGCTTAAATCATCATCATGGGACAAACACATCATACATGTAACCTCTTCATCAAGAGTAATTATCAAAGTGATGTTACTCATCACATATTTCTCATAGCCTTTTCATGGCTAATCATCGCCTGCATGGTTAGTATACTCAATAATCATAGTTTCAACATAAGGACTATGCTTACTATCATGAGACGACATTCGAGATGCTATACTTATCAATCTTACATTATCTGGTGATCAAGTGTATAAAGTACATCATTAAGAAGACCCTATCTATGCTTATCCTCATCTCAGTATTATACAAATAATCAAGATGATTACTTCATGCATGTAGTCATGTGGGATGTACAGCGTAAACGTTATCATTACCACTACCATTATCATCATCATTACTACTACCATCATCATTATCATTACTACTGCCATCATCATTATCATTACTACTATCATCATCATTATCATTACTATTAGCATCATCATTATCATTACTTCTATCATCATCATTATCATTACTATTAGCAAGGAGTCACCATTGTTTGGAAGCATGGACATATATACAACTAGTTGTTTTCATGATACGAGGATCCGTCACAAAAGATAACAAGAGCCCTCACTATAGATCACCACAACCCTCACTAAAAGGGAGGATATAACGACCACCTGCCCTCACCCATACTCAACTCATAACGATAGGTATATAAGCAGCAATGCTGCGTTGCGCGACACCACGTCTCAAGGAGAGGGAGCAATGCACGTCAGGAGTGGGGTGTCAGGCATCCCTCACATATCGGGCAATGCCCGTTACCATCAGCTTGTCGGCCGAAACAAGGGGTGTGATGCCCGTCACACACCACATAGCGATGCCTGCTACAAAACCTATCTCGTCCAGGTCACCACCAAACACTAACAACCAGGAGAGAAAAAGAGAGAGCATATCCACAAAACGTGCCACAACATGGTCAAGGCCTTAACGGATGACACCAAGAAAAGCAAGGGGTTGTGACGCCTGTCACAAGAGCTAGGGGTGTCGCCTGACACCTCAACCTATCGCCCAACAAGGCCTGTCGGCCAACACACACCTCATCTAGGTCTATCGCTCAACATAAGAGCAAACATGTTGCCCAACACACTAAGACAAGAGATATCGTCCAACAAGGTCATGTTCTTCCTCAAACACAAGGTGCTCAAAACCCTAGATCACAATGATCGACCAACATGAAAGCTAAGCAAGAAACTAAGCTACTAACATGTAAACAAGATCATAGCAAGAGATAATGGAGTTAGGGTTAGAAGTTATGCAACCTGCCTTAAGCTCCAAGCTCTAAGGAAGAAGAAGATCTCCAAGCTTCAAGGGATGTCGACCACCTCTGCTCCTTCAAGGGGGTATTTTGCCACCACTGCTCCTTCAAGGGGGTGTCGGCCGACACAAGCAAGGAAAGGAGGGAGTGTGGTGCACTCAAGGTGGAGAAGGAAACTAAAGGATCAAAGGAACTCAAAGCAAGGAAAAGAACCACCTATATAGAAGGAAAGGGAGGAGAAAACAAGGTAGATCCAAGCTAGGTGTCATCCACCCAAAGGACACTTATCCTAGAGCTCAAGCCACCACTCTAGCAAGCCTTATACACTTGTCCAAGGTATGCTCCAAGTGTCCACCAAACAAGGTCAAGGTTGGATCAAGCACCATGGGCGACACAAAGCACATGCACCATGAGCGACACAACATGTTGCTCCTTGGGAGACACACTCCATTGCCATGGGTGACACACACTCAACATGGCCGACACAGACACTCCTAGGCCAATACACTCACCTCTTGGGCGACACAAGGCTCAACCAAGCCAAAAAAAGGCACCTCAAGGCCCAAACAAGCTCAACCAAGGCTCAAAGAACTCAAGCAATGAGCCCAAGCCTTCCTCTCAACCCTAGAGGAAGCAAAGAGAGGGAGGAACACCTCACAATGTGGCAAACTTGCTCACAAAACCCTAGACTTGGGTTATTTGCAAGTAGCCCCTCTAACTCTCAACAAAGCACAACCAAACCCTAATCACCACTAAAGGTGATTAGCAAGCATCAAACCACCAAGGTTAAGCAAAGCAAACAGGGAAACCCTAAACGAAGGTCAAGGTCCTTACAAGCTAACCCCCTTTAAGAGATTTTGTCCTCGAAATCCGAAGAGAAAAGTGAGGGATACTTCCTCCTCATCTCTTCCTCAAGCTCCCACGTGGCTTCCTCAATGCCACAATGATGCCAAAAAACTTTCACAAGAACCATGTCCTTCCTCCTCAGCTTCTTAACCCTTCTGTCAAGGATCGCCACAGGACCTTCCTCGTAGGTCACATCTTCACCAAGCTCAACCTCAACTAGCTGTATCACTGTTCCCGAATCCGGATGACTTTTATTCAGCATACTGACATGAAACACTGGATGTAGCATGTGCAACTCTGGAGGTAATTCTATCTCGTAAGCTACCTTACCAACACGTGATATAACTGGGTAAGGCCCCATATACCTGGGTGCCAACTTACCCTTCCGACGAAACCTCAGCACACCTTTCCACGACGAGACTTTAAGATAGACCTTGTCTCCTACCTGGAACTCTAAAGGTCGTCGACGATTGTCTGCATAAGACTTCTGCCTGTCCTGTGCCACTTTCAACTGTTGATGTATCACTTTGATCTGTTCTGTTGTCTGCTGTACTAACTCAAGACCCAACAACTGATGCCCACCAGACTCATACCAACACAAAGGGGATATGCACTTCCTCCCATACAAATCCTCATAAGGAGCCATGTCAATACTCTGCTGATAACTGTTGTTGTAGGCAACTCTATCAAACTAAGATGTACATCCCAGTTGCCTAGAAACTGCAAAGCACAAACTCGAAGGAGATCTTTCAAAGTCTGAATAGTCCTCTCAGACTGTCCATCTGTCTGTTAGTGGAAAGCGGTACTGAACGTCAACTGCGTTCCCAACGCTCTGTGCAACTGTTCCCAGAAACGACTCGGAAACTGAGGGCCTCTGTCCGAAACTATCGTCGCTGGCACACCATTCAAACGTACTATCTCATCCACATATACTCGAGCAAGTTTCTCAGCTATATACGTCATCTTCACTGGTAGGAAATGGGCAGACTTAGTCAATCTATCCACTATCACCCAAATGGAATCATGATTCCTAGTTGTCCGGGGTAGACCAACTACAAAATCCATGGTTATATGATCCCATTTCCACTGCGGTATCAGCAAAGGTTGCAATGTACCTGCCGGCTTCTGATGTTCATCCTTTACTTGCTGACAAACCGCACATCTCGCCACGAACTCAGCTACATCTTTCTTCAAACCGGGCCACTAATACAAGTCCTTCAGACTATGATACATTTTGGTGACACCTGGATGCATAGCATACATTGACGTATGTGCTTCCTCAAGCACTAACTTCCTCAGATAATCAGCATCTGGAACCACCATCCTATCACGATAGCAAACTAGTCCATCCTCGGACTCATGAAACCCATCACGCTTGTCACTACCGGACTCTGATCTGATCAACTGTACCGCATCATTTGTCTGTTGTGCATCCTTCATCTGCTGTCTCAACGTAGGCTTGACTTGCATCTGTGCTAAAAGACCAGACAACAAAGAAACTTCCATCTGTACATTCATCTCTCGCAGAGAAACAAACATATCTCGCCTATGGCATACTAGAGAACTCAATTGTGCCTTCTTTGAAGAAAGAGAAGAAGACTTTCTACTAAGTGCATCAGCTACCATGTTTGCCTTACCCGGATGATACTCGATAGTGTAGTCGTAGTCATTGATCAACTCCATCCATCGACGTTGTCGCATGTTCAACTCACGCTGTGAAAAGATATACTTTAGATTCTTATGATCCGTAGAGACTTGACATACTTCTCCATACAGATAGTGTCTCCAAATCTTTAACGCATGAACCACTGCTGCCAACTCCAAGTCATGAGTCAGATAGTTCTCCTCGTGTTTCTTAAGTTGTCGCGAAGCAAAAGAAACCACATGATCCTCCTGCATCAACACACATCCTAAACATTTCTTGGAAGCATCACAGAAAACAACATAGCCATTCCCATGCTCTGGTAGGATCAACACTGGAGCAGTGGTCAACTTCTCCTTCAAACTCTGGAAAGCTTGCTGACATCGATCATCCCAGACAAAAGGTACATCCTTTCTTGTCAACTTGGTCATCGGCAAAGCAATCACACTGAAGTCCTTGATAAACCTCTGGTAGTATCATGCTAAACCCAGAAAAATACGAACTTCTGTCGGCGTCTTCGGCTGTTCCCATTCTATAATGGATTCCACCTTCTTCGGATCTACCTTGACTCCTTCAGCAGATATCACGTGACCCAAGAAAGTCACCTCTTCCAACCAGAACTCACACTTACTGAACTTGGCATACAACTGATGTTGGCAAAGTAGAGTCAACGCTTGTCGAAGATGTTAATCATGCCCTTGCATGTCCCAACAATAGATCAAGATGTCATCTATAAATACTACAACAAACTGATCTATGAACGGACGGAACACTTTGCTCATTTGGTCCATGAAAGCAGCAGGTGCATTGGTTAACCCAAATGGCATAACCACGAACTCAGAGTGACCATACCTCGTCCTGAAAGCTGACTTTGGTATGTCATCTGCCTTGATCCTCAACTGATGATATCCGGACCGTAGATCGATCTTTGAGAACACTGTAGCACCACACAACTGATCAAACAGATCATCTATCCTTGGCAACGGGTACTTATTCTTGATCGTGACCTTATTCAAATGCCGGTAATCTATACACAACCGCATAGAACCATACTTCTTCTTAACAAACAACACGGGAGCACCCCAAGGCGACGTACTCGGTCAGATGAAGCCCTTATCCAACAATTCTTGTAACTGCTTCTTCAACAATGCCATCTCCACTGGAGCCATCCTATATAGTGTTTGCGCAACTGGTTGCATTCCAGGTACTAGATTGATCTCGAAATCAATCTCTCGGGGTGGGGGAACACTAGGAAACTCCTCAGGAGACACATCTACAAACTCTCAGACAACAGGTACCTCCTTGAGACTAGGACCTTTCGCTTTGGCAGCTACAACGGTATCAACCACATGAGCTAAGAACGCCTCACATCCCTATCGCAACAACTTATCTGCCACCATAGCTGATACTAGACATGTCGGAAGAATCTTTCTATCACCCTGGAAGATCCACTTCTCTCCAGCATCATCAAACACCGCCTGCTTGGTACCACAGTCTAAAACAACCTTATACTTCTCTAGGGTATCCATCCCAAGGATAACATCAAACCCATGCATATCAAGTGGTATAAGATCCACTTGAATGCGGTGTCTCGAGAAAGACAAGACACAAGATGGACACTCTTCTCGAAGCAACAAGGAATTATCAAGAGGGGTTTCTAATAACAAACTATCCTTCTTACAACTAACAGGTAAATGAAAGTTTTCAAGCATACTATAGGCGATAAAAGAGTGCATAGCACCTGAGTCAACCAGAACAAATATAAGGTGAGATGAAGACATATCAGAATGAAATCACTCCATCTGACCTGTCAATACTCACGGGTTGACTATCGCCTCCGACTGACTCATGGCATAGAATTGAGCCGTTGCTTGCTGTCCATGACCCCTGCTTCCTTGAGCAGACGATCTAGCCTGAGACGCTTGACCACTTCCTCATCCTTTGCTACCACTAGGCTGCTGACGGTCCGATTCCCAAAGATTCTGTCTCAGCTACTACGTCACCTCATCATCTATGTAGGGACAACTCGACTTAACACGCCTTATCTGACCGCAGGCATAGCATGTCCTAACATCAACTCGTGGCCTGGATGGCCCTGTCACTGCCACGGAAGCCGAACTTTGCACCTTAGATGGTGAAGATACATGACCTCTTCCTTTACTCGGAGACCACTGAGACGGTCCACCAGAACCTCTCATCGCTGAAGGTGCTGAAAACCTAGGCATCTTGAAGCCGCCAAACCTCTGACCCTAGAACTGAGTAGGTCTCTTCTTAGACATAGATTCTCTCTTCTCCCTAATTGATCGTTCGATCCTCCGGACATACTCCACAAACGTCACAAACCGTTCTCAGTTCTCCAACACAGATACAGGTGTCGTCAGCTTAGCACTCAGACCCTTCTCAAAACGTCTGATCCGTTCCTCATCTGTCGCCGCCATGTTAGGGCAAAACCTTAATAGATCCATAAACTTGGCTTCGTACTCGGTGATGTTCAACGTTCCTTGTCGCAAACTCTCAATCTGACTGATCTTCTCATCCAGATACGTCTTGGGAAAGTATCTACTGACAAACTCGTGCCGAAAAACTTCCCAACAGATCACCTCACCAGGCCACTTCTCCTCCTCGATGGTCCACCAGTGACCAGCACTACCTTTCAGAAGGTAGACAACGTGCTTTACTTTGTCTGCTTCGGGGATGTCGAGGATCCGGAAAGCCTTCTCAAGACTTGTCAGCCACAAATCTGCATTTGCTAGATCAACCGTTCTAGCATAGTCTGAAGCTCTGACTCGGCGAAGCTGCTCGAAGGTCTTCAAAATACACGATACTTCTCCATGGGGAACCTGTGCTCGTGCAGGAGGCACTGGTAATCGCTCAACCATGAGATTCATCGGAGCCATTATCTGCCACATAAGTTGTTGGTAGGCAGGATGTTCAAGTATGGCTGGGTTAGGTTGGGGGACCTCAGGCACCCGATCTCCATGTGCCTGCTCAAAAGCGCCATCAACTGATGTAGCATCACTGTGCTCATCAGCATGTTCTTCATGGTTTCCAGACATCTTGGCTTTTCTTCCGCTGAGGCAGAAGATTATTGTGAGAAAATCTGGAAAACACATAAGAATAGACTCAACCTAGTCCTAGATCCCTGTAGACTCAGTGAACCTAAGGATCTGATACCAAAACTTGTGGCAACACATCCCGCTATCACACAGACAGCGAGGTGTTACGCAAAAACGTACGAAAAACACCATAACCACAGATTATTGAAAACACGGGTTAATTAAAACCGTTTGCGGAAAGCTGATAAACTGAGAAACTATTACATTCCAGTCCTCATCCTGCAAGGAAACATGTCAAATATATACATATGCAAGATTTGTTACGTGTCCACAGCTTACAAAAATAGCTGTCTATCCATCACATGAGTTCACCACCTGTTCATATACATAAATGCCCATATCCGGCCAACAACAGGACATACAAAACATTATCGATCGTTCATCGTGAAACAATGTCAAAATATTGCCAAGGACCTGAGAGTATAGGGATGACTCTAGACTCTACTACAAAACATCCAAAACAGCAGCATATCCATCACTTTCCTTCTACTGCTTGTCTAGTTGCTCGGCCGCAACACCACGACCACCACCACGTCTATCTCGACCACCTAAAAAAAAGGGGGTAAACCAGTAGAGTGAGACAATTGAACATTGTCCCAGCGGGGAACATAACTCCCTACCGCAACTACAGAACCTCAGAACGATAAATCTTATAACAATAGATAATTGATAACAGGTATAACAAGAGAAGTCTATATAAACCAAAGCTATTCTTCCCGACAAGCTTACCAGTTGTACAAAAGGCATATAACCAAATATCTTTCAATGGAACGTGAGTGACAAGATAAGATATCTTGCTACATAACATGATTATCAAGATAAGATATATTGCCACATAACATGATTATCAAGATAAGATATATTGCCACATAACATGATTATCAAGCTAAGATATATTGCCACATAACCTGTGAAATATAGTAGTAACTGCAAGATATAACAGAGATATCTACATAAACAAGGCCTCAACCAATGTTTCCTATTTGTCTTAAGCAGTAAATACTATTCGCCTGAATTACGTATTATTATGCCATGAGGAAGTGAACCGTACCGTTCAAATCCAACCTTCGGCTGCGAAGCCCATAACCGGTGCCATACAAGGTCAATGGAAGAGCCAGAATCCACAACCTCACCCCTCGTGGTTAGTACACGAGAAACAAAGCAGGACCGCAATCTCATTCTCAAGTGGCCTTTAGCCACAGGGTCAACTCCTCAGGCTACCGTCTGCCTAGCCTGCCTCGGTATAGGTCACGACGCTAGTAAAACTGAGGCACAGGCCTAATCACCGTTCTCTGAGCCATGAACGTATTCATGCTCATCATATCACATATCCGGAGCCATGGTCTTGTTCACCATGCTCTTCATCACAATTGGGCTACGGGCCTGAATCTGCACCCTTGAGTCTACAACCGAAGTTGCACTCTTACCTCCTCAATTTAGGCTAGGAGCAACCTCACATATTCAACAATATGCGCTCCGGGTAATCCTGTAGGAGAACCCGTTTCACCATCACCAAATTCCTGACAATGATGGATCTATGGCCAGGGCAACTACATGATATATTTCACTGTGATTATTAGTATCATTTAGATGGATTTCCAGATTCAACCAAGTTGTGTAACATGCAAGATATAACAAAAAGTAAATAACATAAACTCAACATTATATTATTACTGTAATCACAACAACCTGATCCATCTCAAGGATTCAACATCACATGTTATCACTTGGCCTCTTACCAACCATCCAGATCCATCTCAAGGATCATCACACACCATGGGATCTCAATCCCTCATCATGTATTGCCACTGCCTCTCAAAGGCTTACATCATCATCATGGGACAAACACATCATACATGTAACCTCTTCAACAAGAGTAATTATCAAAGTGATGTAACTCATCCCGTATTTCTCATAGCCTTTTCATGGCTAATCATCGCATGCATGGTTAGTATACTCAATAATCATAGTTTTAACATAAGGACTATGCTTACTATCATGAGACGACATTCGAGATGCTATACTTATCAATCTTACATTATCTGGTGATCAAGTGTATAAAGAACATCATTAAGCAGACCTTATCTATGCTTATTCTCATCTCATTATTATACAAATAATCAAGATGATTACTTCATGCATGTAGTCATGTGGGATATACAGAGTAAACGTTATCATTACCCCTACCATTATCATCATCATTACTACTACCATCATCATTATCATTACTATTGCCATCATCATTATCATTACTACTAACATCATCATTATCATTACTATTAGCATCATCATTATCATTACTGCTATCATCATCATTATCATTACTATTAGCAAGGAGTCACCATTGTTTGGAAGCATGGACATATATACAACTAGTTGTTTTCATGATACGAGGATCCATCACAAAAGATAACAAGAGCCCTCACTATAGATCACCACAACCCTCACTAAAAGGGAGGATATAACGACCACCTGCCCTCACCCATACTCAACTCATAATGATAGGTATATAAGCAGCAACGTTGCGTTGCGCGACACCGCGTCTCAAGGAGAGGGAACAACGTGCGTCAGGAGTGGGGTGTCGGGCATCCCTCACATATCGGGAAATGCCCGTTACCATCAACCCGTCGGTCGACACAAGGGGTGCAACGCCTGCTACAAAACCTATCTCGTCCAGGTCACCACCAAACACTAACAACCAGGAGAGAGAAAGAGAGAGCATATCCACAAAATGTGCCACAACATGGTCAAGGCCATAACGGCCGACACCAAGCAAAGAAAGGGGTTGTGACGCCCGTCACAAGAGCCAGGGGTGTCGCCCGACACCTCAACCTATCGCCCAACAAGGCATGTCGGCCAACACACACCTCATCTAGGTCTATCGCTCAACACAAGAGCAAACATGTCACCCAACACACTAAGACAAGAGATATCGTCCAACAAGGTCATGCTCTTCCTCAAACACAACGTGCTCAAAACCCTAGATCACAAGGATCGACAAACATGAAAGCTAAGCAAGAAACTAAGCTACTAACATGTAAACAAGATCATAGAAAGAGATAATGGAGTTAGGGTTAGAAGTTATGCAACCCACCTTAAGCTCCAATCTCCAAGGAAGAAGAAGAGCTCCAAGCTTCAAGGGATGTCGACCACCTCTGCTCCTTCAAGGGGGTATCGGCCACCACTGCTCCTTAAAGGGGGTGTCCGCAGACACAAGCAAGGAAAGGAGGGAGTGTGGTGCACTCAAGGTGGAGAAGGAAACTAAAGGATCAAAGGAACTCAAAGCAAGGAAAAGAACCACCTATATAGAAGGAAAGGGAGGAGAAAACAAGGTAGATACAAGCTAGGTGTGTGTGTGTGGTTTTTTTTTTGTTAAGCCAGGGGTCGCTTTTATTCATCCCACACCCCTCTTGTGGGCTAAATCATCATTAAATTACAGCTCCTGCTTATATTAAACTGTCGGAGTGAAACATAAACCAGTGTACATAATCATTAGATATTACACTCATCACCGCACTGACTTCGAAACAACATCAAACCGCAGTAACCATCCCCCTATGTGTTTGATTTCATTAACACGACATATGGAACCCTTCTCTTCTCCAGCACAGCCATACCCCTTATCATGTTCGGAATATTCATAGAATCGGATGAAACAAACAACTCATCCATACTACTGCCCCATCTCCCCAACTCACAAGGTATCAAGTTGATGACCTTGTGAACCAAGGATCCAGATATCATAGCTGAGACAATCTCCTCCCGCAGCTCCCTGACAAAGTGGGTCACCCTCCATGGTTCTTTCTTATCGCGCCAAATAATGTCATGGATGTATGAATTATCAACCTCTATACATGATATGATCAGCCCGTGATCACGTGCAATCTTCATTCCTATGGCGCATGCTTGCAAATAAGCGAGAGTATATTCCATACTCCTGAGCCAAGCTCTGAAAACAAGGCACACGTTGGCTCGATAATTCTGGACAATCCCCGCCGCCCATCTTCTCAGCCTGCCATGACAATCTCCACTCCTCCCAATCGTGATGTTGATCTTCAGGTTGTGCAAGTCTGGCGTCTGCCACCACATAAGCTTTATTTGTCTTAGCATTACTCTAGACTCCTCCAACCCTATCTCCCTCAAACGTGTATACAATTCACTGTCTCTATCTATCGAAAAAGATCTCTTCATCATGTTAAAGTTCATACTCTAACTAACATAATCCCACTCATAGGAAAAAGGCCTATGTTTACCCTCATACCTTGCTTCACATCTCAGGCGCCATATACTGTAAGGAATAACAATCGCAAGGTTCCCTGCCAACCAGTCTACTAATCTCTTTCTCTTCTCCATCATGCAATAATCAATCAATGTTCTAATGTTACTAGGTGGTGGCAATTCTGTTAACTCCACGAATTTTCCCCAAAAGAAACCGACAATCTGACCTTGGAACAAAAGATGATCAAGGTTTTCCTCCTTATGTTCCATGCAGCAGTTACGCTGAGACGCAATTGATATACAACATCTAACTCTAACATTTTCATCAGTAGTAATAGCTCCTCTCGCCGACTTCCAGATAAAGGCCACAGACTTATGGAATGTAGACTTCCAAACCACGTCAAGCCCCTGTGGACCTTCCACCCTGTCACGAGCTAGAATCATCTTTTCCGATCTCATGGAGAAGCACCCTTTCCTCTCCGGACTCCAAATCAGCTTATCATCCTCTTCCGCAAGCCATATATTCTAATCACGGATCATCTGTATCCCATCATCGTCAAGTATCACCCTCAGCGAGGCCCAATCCCAACCCAGCCCGTCTATCCTGAAATCTTTCACCTGGAATGGATGCCTTCTATCGCTGGAGTAAATAGCATGTTCATCCAGCCGTTGATCACACCACCTCGCATCCCAAAAGGAGATTTCACCCCTCCCTACAATCCATCTTCATAATGGGAAGACACGTGGGAATAATTCCCATATCCTCCTCCATAATGGTGATGGCGACGATCCCAACTTCAAGCACCCAGGGTAAACATTATCGTGCCCACCATTCATGTTGGCGTATTTATCTCTATAGAAAGTAGCCCAAATAGAATCTGTAGTCAACACCTCCCAACATGCCTTAGCTATGAAAGCTTCATTAATTAGATGTAGCGATGGAATCCCCAGACCACCTTGGTGAAAAGGAGTTGCAGTTCTCTGCCAGCTAATCCACGCCTTTCTTTGATGATCATTCTTGTCTGTCCACAAGAAGTTAGAGAATTTCCTTTCAATCCGATCTGCGATCCCCGAGGGAATACCTATGGCTGCCGCCGTGTACACCGGAATGGAATTAAGAACATGAGCAACCAACAACCTTCTCCCTGCAAAAGATAGAATTTTAGATCTCCAAGCCGTGACCTTCATATTTATTTTCTTCATCAGGAAGTCATAATCATTGAGTCTCATCCTTCCTTTAATGATTGGTATTCCCAAATAGGTAAACGACTCCATAGCTGCTCCTGCATTGAGTTCTTCAGCCACTCTATCAATCACTTCTGTATTTTTCCCTCCAACCACACATGTGGATTTAGCCTTATTGATCTGTTGCCCAGTAGCCATCTCATACGCCTCAAAGGTAGACTTAACTATCTCCCTTGACCGCTGGTCTGCATTTAAGAAAATAGCAATATCATCCACATATAATAGTATGGTCGGAGGAGTTGCATCCCCCCAGATCTGAAATCTCGATATGATCCCATCCGTCTCTAATTTAAGGAACTTTCTGCACAGAATCTCTTCAAACAGAATGAATAAGAATGGAGATAGCGCACATCCATGCTTAAGGCCTCTACTAACCGGAAAGAAACCTGCAATTTCCTCCCCCCACTGTAACCATGGCCCATGTGTTTTGATTGAAACTCAAGCATAGATTCACCACTTCTGTTGTGAAGCCAAATCTTCCCAACACTTTCCGCAGCACATTCCAATCCGTTCTATCATATGCTCGCGACATGTCATACTTCAAAATGACATTAGGTGCATCCTTGCCTTTATTTATATCATGCATTAGCTCCTTGGCAAGCCAGACGTGATGAGTGATGTCTCCTCCTTTAACAAAGGCCCCTTGTATCTTCGATATCATCCTCGACATCATAGGCACCATGTGATCACTAAGAATCCTCGCCAATATATGAAGGGTGACATTCTCAATCGAGATAGGTCTGAAGTCTTCCGGAAACCTTTTAGGACTATCAATCTTTGGGATAAGAAGAATCCGACAGTAGAACAACCCCCTAAAAGAAGGTTGTCCTTTGTAGAACACATCCACCAACTTCATAAAATCGCCTCCTATTATCGACCATGCAGCCCAGAAAAAAGATAAGGTGAACCCATCCGGATCTGGCGCCGTCGTCACATCCATCTTCATCATGGTCTTCATAACCTCCTCTTCCTGGGGACCAGTAGAAAGTAAGCAGTTGTCATCCATGGGCATCGTATCCGGAATACCATGCAAGAATTCCTCTAATTCACCATCACCCGTATCTACCACTTCATTAAAGAAATGTTGAAAATAGTCAACTGCTACCTCCGCCATATCCTTTGTATCTGAGATACATGTGCCATCCTACAAGACCACCTTATTCAGCCTTCTATGTTTCCTTCTAGCTTTGACGGTGGCGTGATAAAACCTGGTATTCTGCTCCCCATCTTGGAGCTAACTAATACTTGCCTTCTCCGTCCACCTCGCCTCCTCCTCATCCATTAGACCCTGCAATTCCCTCTCCACCGATCTCAGATTATTTTCATTAGTATCAGTCGGGTTCCCATCAAAGGTAGCCTGTGTGGTAAAGATCACATCTTCCAAGTCCTTTATATGTTGTTTATTATCACCAAAGGTATCCTTACTCCACCTTCGTAGTGCCACCCTCACCCTCTTGAGCTTCTGGCAAAAAACGAAGGAGGGGTGCCCTATTACAGGATCATCCCAGGCCTATTCTATCACCTTTAGACACTCATCATGATCAAGCCATGCCTTCATAAAAGCAAAGTGTCCCTTCTTTCTGGCAATCGACTATGCACCTGGAATTGTAACAATAGGGCAATGATCAGAAACCCTATCTCTGGTGAAATGAATTGAACAGGTTATATGATGCTCTGATAGCCAAGCTCCATTCACTAATACTCTATCGATTATTTGCCACATCGTAGGAGTTAAAATTTGTTTGTTCACCCAAGTGTATTGGCTACCATCAAATGGAATCTCATCCAAAGATGCATCCGCTATAAAGGAATTGAAGTCAAGCGAATCCTGGAATGCTGGAGGGTTTCCACCTCTTCTCTCCCTCGGATGACACACTACGTTGAAATCCCCCGCAATAATCCACTTCTCTTCTCCAATGATCTCCGTCATTATCATTATTTCTTTCCACAACTCCCTCCTTCCAACGTTATCGCAACTTGCATATACTGCTGTAACAAAGAAGCTTGCGCCGATGCTGGACTCAAACCCCATTGTTATATGTTGCATGTGCCTTCTAAAAATATTAGGTTTCATATCCTTATCATCATAAAACCATATCTTCCCATTCATCTCCTGGTTATCAGCTGCCCAATCCAACCTCACGATGTCCAAAAGCTCAGCTGCCTGCTCTGCATGAAGAAAGGGCTTGAACAAGCAAATGATCCCTGGTTTAAATCGCCCACAAATCCTGCTCAAAACTCTCCTCCTAGGGTTATTAGAGGCACCTCTAATATTCTAGAAAATGGAGGTTCAATCCATTATATAGATATAACCGCACCCACCAGCATGCGCAGGTTCGATCAGGGGCTATAACCCCCATCTATATCCGACCAGCATCCATCAAAATAACTTCCCTCGCCATCCAAATGTCGTCTTCTTGATTGATATCTTCTAAATAATCTGTTGTCAGCACCACTCCTTCTGTCTCTATTCTGGCACCTCCCAGTCCTTCTCCTATGATCGATCCACTCTTCCTCCTCAAGAAACATGAAATCTTCTAGCCTTTTGTTCTCTAGAGCTCTTTTTGTGCCTTCTCTATCCACCACCATATGCCTTGGTGGCTGCCTATGCTGCCTTGCTGGGGATATATTCCTCTCTTGTGGTATTTCCCTCGATTCCGGAGGTATAACTGTTGCCGTCACCAAAGCGTTCGATTCTGTAATCTTCTCTTGCACCACTAGAGCCTCTCTTGGAATTTATGTATCCTTCCCGACTTCAGTCAACTGTGTGTTGCTCGAGCCCACAGGCCCCCTCACCACCATAAAAAATTGCATTGACGTCCGCCTTTTCCCATACGTGAGAGAGATAAATTGAGGAATATCTTCACTGAATGCTTCCACCAGCACGAGCAAGCCAAAGGTCATCCTTCTCCCTTTGCCAATCTGAGACATAAATCAATTTACCGAAAGGCCAGATAATCTTTGCTAGTGTATCATCATCTCTACAGGTGATTGGAATATCTGCAACCCAGAACCAGAAAGCTTCCTTTCTTTGATGTCTTTCACCCCCTCGCATGTGCATGAGCTGTATCTTCTGACCATAAAAATCTCGAATCCCTTTCTCCACCACATCCTTGGCCTCCTATTCACAGGAGAAGAAGGCCACCGCCTTTCTATCTGCACATCTGTATAAGTCTGTTGCACTCGGCCAACACCATCAGAAGAATTGACAAAGCTCCATCCACTGGAAGTCACAAGGCCAGAAGATCTCCACCGCCCGTTCTAGCGCCATCATCTTACTGTTCCGCATCTCATCATCTGGGCCTACGTCCACTGCAATCCGCTTGGGGACGTGTTGAGGTGCACCCCTAGCTGGGATACCCCTAGGCAAGGGCGAGAAGACCAATCTGGATTGGATGTCCGGTGGACACTGACTAGGGTTAACCTGCGAACATCTAGCATCCAGATGACCCGGTCGTTGACACTTGTAGTAGACTTTGATCCTCCTACATTGGGATTGCCAATGCCCTCTCCCCATACACCTGAAGCACGTATCGTGAGGAATCCCATATAACGACATTTTTCTCACCGGTTGCGTCGTTATCATCGGGCGCTGCATGGGCGACGGGCCCCCTTGACCTGTGGATTTGAATGGGAATTCGCATGATCATTGTTTTCCAGACTGGCGATCCGATCAGCCTGCCTCGGCGGCAAGGTTCCCTACAGAGGGGCCGATTTTGTATCTTCCGGCGGAATCATCCTCGGTGTGTTATCAGGTGCGGGGTCTTCCGCCCGCGCTGGCCCAGGAATTTCGGGCCTCTCTACACTCTGATCAGCAGCCGCATCCACCCTAGGCGGTGAAGGATTGTTCTGTCTCGCATCCTCGGTGGCCATCACAACCCTAATATCCGGTAACACCTCCTCCGTTGGAACAGCCGTCGCCAGCAAATGGTTTCTCCTCTCCGCAACAACCTACTGTGCAGCAGAGGCAAAAACTTCTCATCGCTCAGTGACAACCCCTTGCGCCTGTCTCACACTCTATCATGTAACCCTGCGGAGCAGCGATGAGGGTAGCATCAAGACTTATCATAGTAGGCTTTTCGTATTCGAGGTTTGTATCGGTCTAACCCAACATCGGATTGTCACGGAAGAAATTTGTATCAGTCTCTAGTTAACACGATACGATTGCCCCACACGATACGAGTGGGCAATAGGCCTACCCCGTATCGGTTTGTTACCTTGTCAGGACAGACGCTGTATCGGTCTCCAGCTAACACGATACGAGAGCCTCACAACCATAATGATGTTACACTTCTCCTCGGCTCACCTCGTCAGGAAGGAAGCTAACACCTGTGTCGGACGCCAACTAGCACGGTGTCATCCACCCAAAGGACACTTGTCCTAGAGCTCAAGCCACCACTCTTGCAAGCCTTATACACTTGTCCAAGGTATGCTCCAAGTGTCCACCAAACAAGGTCAAGGTTGGATCAAGCACCATGGGCGACACAAAGCACATGCACCATGGGCGACACAAAGCACATGCACCATGGGAGACACAACATGTTGCTCCTTGGGCGACACACTCCATTTCCATGGGCGACACACACTCAACTTGGCCGACACAAACACTCCTATGCCGATACACTCACCTCTTGGGCGACACAAGGCTCAACCAAGCCAAAACAAGGCACCTCAAGGCCCAAACAAGCTCAACCAAGGCCCAAAGAACTCAAGCAACGAGCCCAAGCCTTCCTCTCAACCCTAGAGGAAGCAAAGAGAGGGAGGAACACCTCACAAGGTGGCAAACTTGCTCACAAAACCCTTGACTTGGGTTATTTGCAAGTAGCCCCTCCAACTCTCAACAAAGCACATCCAAACCCTAATCACCACTAAAGGTGATTAGCAAGCATCAAACCACCAAGGTTAAGAAAAGCAAATAGGGAAACCCTAAACGAAGGTCAGGGTCCTTACAAGCTAACCCCCTTTAAGGGATTTCGGCCCCGAAATCTGAAGAGAAAAGTGAGGGATACTTCCTCCTCATCTCTTCCTCAAGCTCCCACGTGGCTTCCTCAACGCCACAATGATGCCAAAGAACTTTCACAAGAACCAGGTCCTTCATCTTCAGCTTCTTAACCCTTCTGTCAAGGATCGCCACAGAACCTTCCTCGTATGTCACATCTTCACCAAGCTCAACCTCAACTGGCTATATCACAGAACCTGAATCCGGATGACTTTTCTTCAGCATACTGACATGAAACACTGGATGTAGCCTGTGTAACTCTGGAGGTAATTCTATCTCGTAAGCTACCTTACCAACATGTGCTATAACTGGGTAAGGCCCCATATACCTGGGTGCCAACTTACCCTTCTGACCAAACCTCAACACACCTTTCCACGACGAGACTTTAAGATAGACCTTGTCTCCTACCTGGATCTCTAAAGGTCATCGACGATTGTCTGCATAAGACTTCTGCCTGTCCTGTGCCACTTTCAACTGTTCATGTATCACCTTGATCTTTTCTATTATCTACTGTACTAACTCAGGACCCAACAACTGATGCCAACCAAACTCATACCAACACAAAGGGGATCTGCACTTCCTCCCATACAAAGCCTTATAAGGAGCCATGTCAATACTCCGTTGATAACTGTTGTTGTAGGAAAACTCTATCAAACAAAGATGTACATCCCAGTTGCCTAGAAACTGCAAAGCACAAGCTCGAAGGAGATCTTCCAAAGTCTGAATAGTCCTCTCAGACTGTCCATCTGTCTGTGGGTGGAAAGTGGTACTGAACCTCAACTGCGTTCCCAACGCTTTGTGCAACTGTTCCCAGAAATGACTCGTAAACTGAGGGCCTCTATCAGAAACTATCGTCGCTGGCACACCATGCAAACGTACTATCTCATCCACATATACTCGAGCGAGTTTCTCAGCTATATACGTCATCTTCACTAGTAGGAAATGGACAGACTTAGTCAATCTGTCCACTATCACCCAAATGGAATCATGATTCCTAGTTGTCTGGGGTAGACCAACTACAAAATCCATGGTTATATGATCCCATTTCCACTGCGGTATCAGCAAAGGTTGCAACGTACCTACCAACTTCTGATGTTCAGCCTTTACTTGCTGACAAACCGCACATCTTGCCATGAACTCAGCTACATCTTTCTTCAAACTGGGCCACCAATACAAGTCCTTCAGACTATGATACATTTTGGTGACACCTGGATGCATAGCATACATTGACGTATGTGCTTCCTCAAGCACCAACTTCCTCAGATCATCCGCATCTGTAACCACCATCCTATCATGATAGCAAACTAGTCCATCCTCGGACTCATGAAACCCATCACTCTTGTCGCTGCCAGACTCTAATCTGATCAACTGTACCGCATCATCTATCTATTGTGCATCCTTGATCTGCTGTCTCAATGTAGGCTTGACTTGCATCTGTGCTAAAAGACTAGACAACAAAGAAACTTCGATTTGCACATTTATCTATCGCAGAGAAACAAACATATCTCGCCTATGGCATACCAGAGAACTCAACTGTGCCTTCTTTGAAGAAACAGAAGATGACTTTCTGCTAAGCACATCAGTTACCACGTTCACCTTACCCGGATGATACTCGATAGTGCATTCGTAGTCATTGATCAACTCCATCCATCGACGTTGTCGCATGTTCAACTCATCCTGCGAAAAGATATACTTCAAATTCTTATGATCCGTAAAGACTTGACATAATTCTCCATACAGATAGTGTCTCCAAATCTTTAACACATGAACCAATGCTGCCAACTTCAAGTCATGAGACAGATAGTTCTCCTTGTGTTTCTTAAGTTGTCGTGAAGCAAAAGAAACCACATGATCCTCCTGCATCAACACACATCCTAAACCTTTCTTGGAAGCATCACAGAAAACAACATAGCCCTTCCCAGGCTCTGGCAGGATCAACACTGGAGCACTGGTCAACTTCTACTTCAAACTCTGGAAAGCTTGCTGACATCGATCATCCCAGACAAAAGGTATGTCCTTTCTTGTCAACTTGGTCATAGGCAAAGCAATCGCACTGAAGTCCTTGATAAACCTCCAGTAGTATCCTGCTAAACCCAGAAAACTACGAACTTCTGTCGACGTCTTCGGCTGTTCCCATTCTACAATAGATTCCACCTTCTTCGGATCTACCTTGACTCCTTCAGCAGATATCACGTGACCCAAGAAAGTCACCTCTTCCAACCAGAACTCACACTTACTGAACTTGGCATACAACTGATGTTGGCAAAGTAGAGTCAATGCTCGTCGAAGATGTTGCTCATGCTCTTGCATGTCCCGACTATAGATCAAGATGTCATCTATAAAGACTACAACAAACTGATCTAAGAACGGACGGAACACTCTGTTCATCAGGTCCATGAAGGCAGTAGGTGCATTGGTTAACCCAAACGACATAACCACAAACTCAGAGTGACCATACCTCGTCCTAAAAGTTGACTTTGGTATGTCATCTGCCTTGATCCTCAACTGATGATATCCGGACCGTAGATCGATCTTCGAGAACACTGTAGTACCATGCAACTGATCAAATAGATCATCTATCCTCGGCAACGGGTACTTATTCTTGATTGTGACCTTATTCAACTGCCGGTAATCTATAAACAATCGCATCGAACCATCCTTCTTCTTGACAAACAACACGGGAGCACCCCAAGGCGACGTGCTCAGTCGGATGAAACCTTTATCCAAAAACTCTTGTAACTACTTCTTCAACTCTACCATCTCCACTGGAGCCATCCTATATGATGTTTGCGCAACTGGTTGCGTTCCTGGTACCAGATTGATCTCGAAATCAATCTCTCGGGGTGGGGGAACACCAGGAAACTCTTCAGGAGACACATCTGCAAACTCTCAGACAACAGGTACCTCCTCGAGACTAGGACCTTTCGCCTTGGCAGCTACAACGGTATCGACCATGTGAGCTAAGAACGCCTCACATCCCTATCGCAACAACTTATCTGCCACCATAGCTGATACCAGACATGTCGGAAGAATCTTTCTATCACCCTAGAAGATCCACTTCTCTCCAGCATCATCAAACACTGCCTGCTTGGTACCGCAGTCTAAAACAACCTTATACTTCTCTAGGGTATCCATCCCAAGGATAACATCAAACCCATGCATATCAAGTGGTATAAGATCCACTTGAATGCGGTGTCCTGAGAAAGACAAGACACAAGATGGACACTCTTCTCGAAGCAATGAGGAACCATCAAGAGGGGTTTCTAACAACAAACTATCCTTCTTACAGCTAATAGGTAAACGACAAATTTCAAGCATACTATAGGCGATAAAAGAGTGTGTAGCACCCGGGTCAACCAGAACAGATATAAGGCAAGATGAAGACATATCAGAATGAAATAACTCCATCTGACCTGTCACTACTCGCGGGTTGACTATCGCCTCCGGTTGACTCATGACATAGAATCGAGCCATTGCTTGCTGTCCACGACCCCTGCTTCCTTGAGCAGACGATCCAACCTGAGATGCTTGATCGCGTCCTCAGCCTTTGCTACCACTAAGCTACTGACGGTCCGATCCTTGAAGATTCTGTCTCGGCTGCTACGTCACCTCATCATCTCTGTAGGGACAACTCGACTTAACATGCCCTATCTGACTGTAGGCATAGCATGCCTAACATCAACTCGTGGCATGGATGGCCCTGTCACTGCCACGGAAGCCGAACTTTATGCCTTAGATGGTGAAGATACATGAACTCTTCCTTTACTCGGAGACCACTGAGACGGTCCACCAGAACCTCTCATCGCTGACGGTGCTGAAAACCTGGGCTTCTTGAAGCCGCCAAACCTCTGACCCTAGAACTGAGCAGGTATCTTCTTAGCCATAGACTCCCTCTTCTCCCTAACTGATCGTTCGATCCTCTGGACGGACTCCACAAATGTCGCAAACCATTCTCGGTTCTCTAACACAGACATAGGTGTCGTCAGCTCAGCACTCAGATCCTTCTTGAAACGTCTGATTCGTTCCTCATCTGTCGCCGCCATGTGAGGGAAAACCTTAACAAATCCATAAACTTGGCTTCGTACTCGGTGATGTTCATCGTTCCTTGTCGCAAACTCTCGAACTGACTGATCTTCTCGTCCAGATACGTCTTGGGAAAGTATCTACTAACGAACTTGTGCTGGAAAACTTCCCAACAGATCACCTCATCGGGCCACTTCTCCTTCTCGATGGTCCACCAGTGACCAGCACTACCTTTCAGAAGGTAGACAATGTGCTTTACTTTGTCTGCTTTGGGGATGTCGAGGATCTAGAAAGCCTTCTCAAGACTTGTCAGCCATAGATCTGCATCCGCTGGATCAGCCGTTCCAGCATAGTCCGAAGCTCTGACTCGGCGAAACCGCTCGAAGGTCTTCCCAATACCCGATACTTCTCCATGGGGAACATGTGCTCGTGCAGGAGGCACTAGTAATCGCTCAACCATGAGATTCATCGGAGCCATTATCTGCCCCATAAGCTATTGGTAGGCCGGATGTTCAAGTATGACTGGGTTAGGTTGGGGGACCTCAGGCACCCGATCTCCATGTGCCTGCTCAAAAGCTCCATCAACTGATGTACCATCACTTTGCTCATCAGCATGTTCTTCATGGTTTCCAGACATCTTGGCTTTTCTTCCACTGAGGCAGAAGATTATTGTGAGAAAATCTGGAAAACACATAAGAACAGACTCAACCTAGTCCTAGATCCCTGTAGACTCAGCGAACCTAAGGCTCTGATACCAAAACTTGTGGCAACACATCCCGCTATCACACATACAACGAGGTGTTACGTGAAAACGTGCGGAAAACACCATAACCACAGATTATCAAAAACACGGGTTAATTAAAACCGTTTGTAGAAAGCTGATAAACTGAGAAACTATTACATTCCAGACCTCATCTTACAAGGAAACAGGTCAAATATATACATATGGAAGATCTGTTACGTGTCCACAGCTTATAGAAATAGTTGTCTATCCATCACATGAGTTCACCACCTGTTCATATACATAAAGGCCCATATCCGGCCAACAACAACACATACAAAACATTATCGATCGTTCATCGTGAAACAACGTCAAAATATTGTCAAGGACCTAAGAGTACAGGGATGACTCTAGACTCTACTACAAAACATCCAAAACAACAGCATATCCATCGCTTGCCTTCTACTGCTCGTCTAGCTGCTCGGTCGCAACACCACGACCACCACCACGTCTAGCTCGACCACCTAAAAAAAAGGGGGTAAACCAGCTGAGTGAGATAATTGAACATTGTCCCAGCGAGGAACATAACTCCCCACCGCAACTATAGAACCTCAGAAGGATAAAACTTATAACAACAGATAACTAATAATAGGTATAACAAGAGTAGTCTATATAAAGCAAAGCTATTCTTACTGCAAGCTTACCAGCTGTACAAAAGGCATATAACCAAATATCTTTCAATGGAACACGAGTGACAAGATCGGATATCTTGCTACATAACATGATTATCAAGATAAGATATATTGCCACATAACATGATTATCAAGATAAGATATATTGCCACATAACATGATTATCAAGCTAAGATATATTGCCACATAACGTGAGAAATATAGTAGTAACTTCAAGATATAACAGAGATATCTACATAAACAAGGCCTCAACCAATGTTTCCTGTTTGTCTTAAGCAGTAAATATTATTCGGCTGAATTATGTATTATTATGCCCTGAGGAAGTGAACCGTACCGTTCAAATCCAACCTTCGCTGCGAAGCCCATAACCGGTCCATACAAGGTCAATGGAAGAGCCAGAATCCACAACCTCACCCCTCGTGGTCAGTACACGAGAAACAAAGTAGGACCGCAGTCTCATGCTCAAGTGGCCTTTACCCATAGGGTCATCTCCTCAGGCTACCCTCTACCTAGCCCGCCTCAGTACAGGTCACGATGCTAGTAAAACTGAGTCACAGGCCTAATCACCGTGCTCTGAGCCATGTACACATTAATGCTCATCATATCAGATATCCGGAGCCATGGGCTTGTTCACCATGCTCTTCATCACAATTGGGCTACGAGCCTGAATCCGCACCCTTGAGTCTACAACCGAAGTTGCACTCTTACCTCCTCAGTTTAGGCTAGGAGCAACCTCGCATATTCAACAATATGAACTCCGGGTAATCCCGTAGGAGAACCCGTTTCACCATCACCAAATTCCTGACGATGATGGATCTATGGCCAGGGCAACTACATGATATATTTCACTGTGATTATTAGTATGTTTTAGATGGATTGCAAGATTCAACCAAGTTGTGTAACATGCAAGATATAACAAAAAGTAAATAACATAAACTCAACATTATATTATTACTGTAATCACATCAAACTGATCCATATCAAGGATTCAACATCACATGTTATCACTTGGCCTCTTGCCAACCATCCAGATCCATCTCAAGGATCATCACATACCATGGGATCTCAATCCCTCATCATGTATTGCCACTGCCTCTCAAAGGCTTACATCATCATCATGGGACAAGCACATCATACATGTAACCTCTTCAACAAGAGTAATTATCAAAGTGATGTTACTCATCACGTATTTCTCATAGCCTTTTCATGGCTAATCATCGCATGCATGGTTAGTATACTCAATAATCATAGTTTCAACATAAGGACTATGCTTACTATCATGAGACGACATTCGAGATGCTATACTTATCAATCTTACATTATCTGGTGATCAAGTGAATAAAGCACATCATTAAGCAGACCCTATCTATGCTTATCCTCATCTCAGTATTATACAAATAATCAAGATGATTACTTCATGCATGTAGTCATGTGGGATATACAGAGTAAACGTTATCATTACCACTACCATTATCATCATCATTACTACTACCATCATCATTATCATTACTACTGCCATCATCATTATCATTACTACTATCATCATCATTATCATTACTATAAGCATCATCATTTTCATTACTGCTATCATCATTATCATTACTATTAGCAAGGAGTCACCATTGTTTGTAAGCATGGACATATATACAACTAGGTGTTTTCATGATACGAGGATCCGTCACAAAAGATAACAAGAGCCCTCACTATAGATCACCACAACCCTCACTAAAAGGGAGGATATAACGGCCACCTGCCCTCACCCATACTCAACTCATAATGATAGGTATATAAGCAGCAACGCTGCGTTGGGCGACACTACATCTCAAGGAGAGGGAGCAACACACGTCAGGAGTGGGGTGTCGGGCATCCCTCACATATCGGGCAACGCCCGTTACCATCAGCCTCTCGGTCGACACAAGGGGTGTGACGCCCGTCACACACCACACAACAACGCCTGCTACAAAACCTATCTCGGCCAGGTCACCACCAAACACTAACAACCAGGAGAGAGAAAAAGAGAGCATATCCACAAAATGTGCCACAACATGGTCAAGGCCTTAACGACCAACACCAAGCAAAGTAAGGGGTTGTGACGCCCGTCACAAGAGCCAGGGGTGTCGCCCGACACCTCAACCTATCGCCCAACAAGTCCTGTCAGCCAACACACACCTCATCTAGGTCTATCGCTCAACATAAGAGTAAACATGTCGCCCATCACACTAAGACAAGAGATATCGTCCAACAAGGTCATGTTCTTCCTCAAACACAAGGTGCTCAAAACCCTAGATCACAAGGATCGGCCAACATGAAAGCTAAGCAAGAAACTAAGCTACTAACATGTAAACAAGATCATAGCAAGAGATAATGGAGTTAGGGTTAGAAGTTATGCAACCCGCCTTAAGCTCCAAGTTCTAAGGAAGAAGAAGAGCTCCAAGCTTAAAGGGATGTCGACCACCTCTGCTCCTTCAAGGGGGTATCGGCCACCATTGCTCCTTCAAGGGGGTGTCAGCTGACACAAGCAAGGAAAGGAGGGAGTGTGGTGCACTCAAGGTGGAGAAGGAAACTAAAGGATCAAAGGAACTCAAAGCAAGGAAAAGAACCACCTATATAGAAGGAAAGGGAGGAGAAAACAAGGTAGATCCAAGCTAGGTGTTGTCCACCCAAAGGACACTTGTCCTAGAGCTCAAGCCACCACTCTAGAAAGCCTTATACACTTGTCCAAGGTATGCTCCAAGTGTCCACCAAACAAGGTCAAGGTTGGATCAAGCACCATGGGCGACACAAAGCACATGCACCATGGGCGACACAACATGTTGCTCCTTGGGTGACACACTCCATTGCCATGGGCGACACACACTCAACTTGGCCGACACAAACACTCCTAGGCCAATACGCTCACCTCTTGGGCGACACAAGGATCAACCAAGCCAAAACAAGGCACCTCAAGGCCCAAACAAGCTCAACCAAGGCCCAAAGAACTCAAGCAATGAGCCCAAGCCTTCCTCTCAACCCTAGAGGAAGCAAAGAGAGGGAGGAACACCTCACAAGGTGGAAAACTTGCTAACAAAACCCTAGACGTTGGTTATTTGCAAGTATCCCCTCCAACTCTCAACAAAGCACAAACAAACCCTAATCACCACTAAAGGTGATTATCAAGCATCAAACCACCAAGGTTAAGCAAAGCAAACAGGGTAAACCCTAAACGAAAGTCAGGGTCCTTACACTACTTCTCCGTTGTCGGCAGGTGGCATCTTGGAAAGGATGGTGAGGAGTCAGGCGGCTCAGAGAACCACCTTATGTGGCGGAGGTGTGGGAAGGGCATCCACTGTGGCTGGCTCGGAGAGGAGCACGGTGATGGCATGAGCAAGGAGGATGACGACTAGGGTGCTGCTTGAAGATGAAACGGCAGGTGACACGACGACGACACTATAAGGTGTGCTAAGGAACACAGCAGTAGCGAGAGCAAGGGGGCAAGAGCACACAACTACTAGGGAATCTCACATGACTCGAAAGAGAGGCGTGAGTAAGAGAGGCGGATCAGTTAGGGTTAAAAACCCATATTCTCATCAAAAGACATGGCGTGTCTTTTGGCAGAACTTCCTTTGTGCGTTACATGACACATCCTGTTCTACTATGTACACACCATGTCCGAATCAATAAATTAAAATGGTGTCCCTTTCACTAATAACTACATGACATGTTCAAATAAGACACATCATGTTATTTTCTAGATAAGTTATGCTCCCCATTGTTGTTGAAGTACACGTCGTGTATGAATGAGGACATGTCGAATTATGTTCCAGATCGAGTATTACTTTGGTCTACTATAAGAAAGGACACATCGTGTATTATGGCAGACACACTGTTTCATTATCTGAATAAAATCCTCTCTATCTTATATTCAAAATTGAACCATTACAAACAACGTGTGTGAATTACGATACATTGTGTGATATTCCAAAAAATAATGTTGATTCTACAAGCTGATAACGACACGTTGTGTTCCAACTATGACACATTGTGTTTGACTCCAGAAAGACTTACTTCAATATTGAGTGTGAACGCACATGGAGTGTCCAGAATTAATACACGTCGTGTGAGGCTCCAGAAGAATGTTACGTAGAAAAGACACGACATGTCAAGTGATGACACGTCGTGTACTTGGATATTCAGTTTGGTTGATGTGTTTATGTGACTAGCGACACGCCGTGTCAAATAAAGACACACCCTTTCTTCTGTAGTTTCTGCAGAAAATAGTTCTCATCAACATAGCAATAGTTATAGATATGCTAATAGAATTGTCTAAGTTATTACATTCATCCATGGCAAGCTTATTTAAGAAATTAGAGAATGTTCTTTATTCAAATAACAGAAAGGAAATCTATCCTAATGTGGGTTCAACTCCTACGAGGTCCTCCATTTAGAGTCTGGAGTGAGACTCTTGAGTCTTTCCATCAAGTATCTTAAAGGGGGCAAAAGGCTCCCTTTTCAACTTTGTCTCCAGATGTGTACAGCTTGCAACGTTGTCCATTGACCTTGAAAGTTGATTGTTTTCCTTACAGCTCCACAGTGCCATAAGGATAAACATGTAAGACTAAGAATGGTCCAAACCACTTGGATTTGAGCTTTCCTAGAAATAGCTTGAGCTTAGAATTGAATAGAAGCACTTTATCTCCGTCCTTGAAGTCTTTGACTTTTATTCTTTTATTATGCCATTTCTTTGTCTTCTCTTTATAGATTTTAGCATTTTCATAAGCATCCATATGCAGTTGTTACAACACTTGGATCTATAGAAATCTCTTATCTCCAGCCTACTTAAGATCATAATTAAGAAACTTGATTGCCCATAATTCTTTGTGCTCCAATTCTACGGGTAAATGGCATGATTTCCCGTAGACTGGCTTGAAAGGAGTTGTTCTAATTGGTGTTTTGAAAGTTGTCATGTATGCCCATAATGCATCTTCTAACTTAAGTGCCGAATCCTTTTTGAGTTGGAGACAGTCTTTTCCAGAATAGCCTTTAGTTGCCTATTGGAGATCTCCATTTTGCCAGATGTTTGAGGGTGATAGAGTGTGGATATCTTATTCTTTACCCCATATTTGCTAAGCAATTTGTTGAAGTTTCTCTCCTTAAAATGGCTGCAAGCATCTGAAATGATTTCTCTTGGAACTCCAAATCTTGCGATGATGATCTTTTGAAAATTTTTGATGATTGACTTTGCATTTGGAGCTTGAGTGGGAATTGCTTCCACCCATTTGGACACATAATAATAGGCCACCAATATGAACTTGTAGCTGCATGAGGACGAGAAGGGTCCCATATAGTCTACACCTCACACATCAAAAAATTCTATCTCTAGGATTGAGTTTAACGACATTTCATCTCTCCTTCAAATTCCCCCACCTCTTTGGCAGCTGTCACAAACCTTAACAAATGTGTGCACGTCACATAATAGACTTTGGCCAATAATGGCTGGATTGTAGGATCTTTGTTTCTATTTTGTGGGCTCCAAAATGTCCTCCATAGGGAGAAGAATGACAATCTGAAATCACATTACCAACTTCCTCGTTTGAGATGCACCTCCTTATGAGTCCATCAGCGCATTGTTTAAACAATAGTAGATCGTCCTAGCTTCTTTTTCTATTGCTATGTCAAGTCTGGAGGTAGTTGTCATGTAGCAAGAAAATTTGCAAAATTCGTGCATGGTGCTTGTGTGGAACACAAGGCATAGAGTTTCTCAATTAGCAATCAGTCCTCAATAGGAGATGAACTTTCAACACTTGTAGTCAACCTAGATAGGTGATCTACAACATTGTTCTCTGTCCCTTTTCTATCTCGGATTTCAAGATCAAATTCTTAAAGGAGTAATATCTAACAGATGAGATGGGGTTTAACATCTTTCTTGTTAAGAAAGTACTTAATTGCAACATGGTTTGTATGCACAATGAATTTGGATCCTACCAAATATTGTCTAAACTTGTCAAAAATGTATACTATGGCAAGCATCTCCTTCTCAGTGGTTGTATAGTTGATTTCTGCCTTGTCTAAGGTTTTGCTTGCATAGTGTATAGCATGAAGCTTTTTATCTTTCCGCTGTCTAAGAACTGCTCCTACTGTGTAGTCACTTACATCACACATTAATTCAAAAGGAGCACTCCAGTCCAGTGGTTTTATGATTGGGTCTTAGTCAAGAGCTTCTTTGAGCTTGTTGAAGGCTACATGGCAAGCATCATCGAATATGAACTCAACATCTTTTGCAAGGAGGGAACACAATGGTTTTACAATCTTAGAGAAACCTTTGATGAATCTCTTGTAAAATCCTACATGTCTAAGGAAACTACGAATGTCTTTGACTGAAGAAGGAGTAGACATCTTCTCTATAGCTTCCACTTTAGCCCTTTCAATTTCAATACCCTTATTAGAAACAATATGGCCTAGTATTGCACCAGATTGTACCGTGAAATGCACTTTTCCCAGTTTAGTGCTAGGTTAACCTTTTTGCAACAGGATAACACTTTAGTTAAATTGCACAAGTAGTAATCAAAAGAATCCCCATAAACACTAAAATCATCCATGAATATTTCCATTATATTTTCAATAAAATTGGAGAAAATAGCCATCATGCAACATTGAAACGTGGCTGGGGCGTTACAAACAACAAAGGGCATGCGACGGTAAGCATAGGTCCCATAGGTACATGTAGATGTGGTTTTCTATTAATCAGGAGGGTAGATTGGAATTTGGAAAAACCCAAAATACCAATCCAAATAGAAAAAGTAAGAATAGTTTGCAAGTCGCTCAAGCATCAAGTCAATAAAAGGCAAGGGAAAATGATCTTTGTGTGTTGCTTTATTCAAACGTCGGTAATCCATACACATACATCAACCTGTGACTATACATGTTTGTATTAACTCATCATTATCTCTGATAGTTGCACCCCCCTTTTTAGGTACCACATGAATGGCACTAACCCAAGGGATATCACGTATAGGATAAATGATGCCAACATCTTTCAACTTAAAATTTTTCTTTTTAGCCACTTCTAGTATGTTTTGATTTAAACATATAGGTGGTTCAATAGTGGGTTTAGCATCATCTTCCATGTTTATTCTTTGCATGCAAATGGAATGGTGGATGCCCTTTAAATCATCAATAAAGTAACCAATGACATCTTTATACAGACGTAATTCAACAAGCAATTTATTTTCTTGTTCATTAGTTAACTCACCATTGATTATGACTTGAGAATTGGAATGAGGGTCAAGAAATGCATACCTCAACCCGGGTGGAAGGGCTTTGAGTTCTACCTTTCTCACAGCTGCATTTTGTTCAGTTGTATCATCAAGAAATGAAGTACCTTCATTAATAGAATTTGGTTGAGCAACAAAATATACTCCATAATTTTTAGAGTTATCATTTGTAGCTTCATCATCATCACAATAGTTAAATATCAATTTAGTATCATTTTGATCTTCCTCCACAATAGAGTCAATAAATTCGATAATACATATTTCATCCACTTGTGAAGGTGCCTTCATTGCATTAAACATAGAAAACTCCATAGCTTCTTCACCAACCCTTAGTGTAAGCTTTCCTTCCCAGACATCAACAAGGCATCCGGCTGTCCTCAAAAAGGTCTCCCAAAGAGAATGGGATTGGAAGGTATTTCAAGCATGTCTAACACAACAAAATCATAGGGAATGTAGAATTTACCAATTTGTACTTGTACATCCTCCATAATACCTTTGGGATATTTGATTGAGTGATCAGCTAACTGCATAGCCATCTTTATAGTTTTCAAATCCTAAAGGTCCATCTCCTGCCACATAGTAGATGGGATGAGACTAATACTAGCCCCAAGGTCAACAAGACCTTTATCAAATGTGGTGTTGCTAATCTTACAAGGTAGAGTGAAAGCTCCCAGATTGTCTAGCTTCTCGGGAAGTCTGTTTTAACCCAATCTATGTTCCTCCTCTTGGTGAGGATGTCTTTCAGAATCTTGGCATACGACGACATCTCAGCTATAACTTCAGCCAGTGGAAGGTTGATATGGAGTTTTTTTAGGATATCTATGAATTTCCTAAACTTTGAATCCTCCTTCTTATTTGCAATCTTTATGGGAATGGTGCATTTTCTTTATAAGAAGGTGGTACCTCAGTTGTACCTTTTCCTTTGTCACAAATAGGGGTGTCAAACTTATCTTCATCAGTGACCTCAACACTCTTCTCCTTGGGTGGAAAAGGTCTTTGGATTTCAGCTCCACTCCTCATGGTGATAGCATTTGCCTACTATCTTGGACTCTGGTTGGATTGGAAGAGATCCAGATTGAGTGTTCTTTTTATGCTCCAAGGCCTGCTTGGAAATTTGATTCTTCAACATCCTTGTATGAGTGGAAATGTCATCCACTTTAGCAGAGAGTTGAGAAATTACATCTTTTAGCAGTTCATCATTGCCCTGGAACTGTTCGTTCTACTGTGCTTGAGTAGAGATGAATTGCTCCATCATAGTCTCCAAAAAAGATTTCTAGGGTTTTTGTTGTTGTTGGTAATCCCTATTGTTATTGAAACCCAACAGATTCCCATTTGATTGTCGGTTAAAGAGTTATTGTTGTTGCTACTGTTGTGGTCCTTGTTGAAAGTTTTCTGCATTGCTATTGTTTTGGTAAGAGAAATTAGGATGATCTCTCCATAATTCCATAGGGATGGATGGGATGTACGCAGGGAGCATGGTCAGAATCAAGAATTGCAGACTGTCAATTGTTTGGTAGAAAAAATACTGAACAATCTTTAACAATCTTAATGTTAAATGCTAGTCTAATTTACAATATAAGTACTAAAATCTTGGAAAAAAGTCAACAACATTATAATAGAATTTAAAAATCCACATTATATGAAGTACAAAAACCCAACTGACCCGTTTATTATTTTAATGGTTCTTATGTAAATCTTGGTCTACAAGGATACAATTTCCTATTTTTAATATGACAAGCAGGGACAAAAATTCCTTTTTTTTACTTCATATAATTACCATAATATAAAATAATGACCTATTATCTAATAATCCATGTGAATAAGACCAATAATGATAGGGATTCGATATTATATGGCTTTTAATGATAAGAAGTATAAATTGAGAGATGCATGGAAGGCATGAAGGGGCCATGGTGAAAAAAGGGCATGGAAAATTGGTGATTGATGCTCTTTGGAAGGAAACAATCACAATAGTATTTGCTAATGTTTATATGTAAAATGCTAGTCTCATTTACAATAAATACTAAAATTATGGAAATAAGTCAATAGCTTTATAGTCATGTATAAAATTCCACATAATATGAAAGTCTAAAAATCTAGATGACCCATTTATGATGGTAATGGTTGTTATATTAATCTGGGTCTAGATGGATATAGTTTCCTATGAAATTTTGGACTTTTTCTATATAATGCATCATAATATTTCAAGATGATATCTTGGTTGTTGTTTTGTTACATGTTATGTATCATAACATTTTCTTTAAGACCTTATCAGACATCAATTATCCCATAATGGAATTATGTTCTTCTATATTTGTCCCTAATTCTAATATGACAAAGGGGGATGAAAAATTCCAAAGTTTTTTTACTTCATTTAATTGTCTTATATATACATTGATGATCTATTATATAATAATCCATGTGAATAAGACCAGTAATGGTAGGTATATGGTTTTTAATGACAAGAAGAAGTAGAAGTTGTCATGGAATGCATATAAGGAGGATAGTGAGAATCAGGCAAGGAATATTTGTCTATTGATGCTCTTTGGCGGGAAACAAAAGGAACGGTTGTTGCTAATGTTCATGTATAATATGGTATTCTCATTTACAATAAATACTAAAAATATGGAAACAAGTATTTAGCTTTATAACTATGTATAAAATTTCACACAATATGGAAATTTGAAAATTGAGTTGACCCATTTATGATGCTAATGGATTTTATATTAATTTTGGTCTAGATAGATATTTTTTCTTGTAATAGTTTGGAATTTTTCTCTTTAGGGAATCATCATATTTCAAGATGTTGTATTGGTTTTAATTTTCATGCACGTCATGTATCATCATATTTTCCAAGACAAGTAGTCGTTTACACATGAATGACAGGAAACATACAAAACATCCATAACATATATGCACAATAAACACTTCTTGTTCCAATGATAAGTAACTTGTTTATACATGTCATATGACTTGATCAACATTAATGATCACCATCCCATCTTTAGGGAAGTTGTTGAGGAAGAAGAATATGAGGAAAATGAATGGGAAGAAGGTGATCTTGATGATGTTGAATTG
Organism: Alisma plantago-aquatica; assembly: GCA_963693085.1. Taxonomy (NCBI): domain Eukaryota; kingdom Viridiplantae; phylum Streptophyta; class Magnoliopsida; order Alismatales; family Alismataceae; genus Alisma; species Alisma plantago-aquatica. The sequence continues at coordinate 204,303,386 of OY856412.1, read as the reverse complement.
TAGAAGAAATTGATGCTAATACTTATTTAATTGATGACAGTAAGTTGATCGATGAGACTACTTCATTGTCACCCATTTATGATGGATATTATTCCATGTATTATTTTGGATTTACTATTAGAAGGGAATCATAGTTTGAGATGATGTCTGGGTTTTTTTTATCAATGGTTTATATGATTAAATAGTTTGGATTTTCTCTAGATTTATGGTTTTATTCACCATATTTTCATATTAGTATTTTAAAATATTTCAATAAACATAAAACAATATTTTCTTTGTGACCTTATTGGACATCAACTGTCTCATAATGGAATAATGTTCTTCTATATTTGTCCCTATTTTTGATATGACAAAGGGGGACACAAAATCCAATTTTGATATACTGATATATGGTTATACATTGATACAAAAAATCCAACTGTGATAATAAATGGTTGTAAGGCATACACTGGAAACACTCAATCAACCACAATAGAAAAATATCTATGACAAAAGTATAAGAATAAAGATAAAATAAATTAAAGGCCATTCGAAAGTTCTAAAATGTACCATTGGTGATTATGTAACTACCTTCCAATCCGTGTATAACAAATACCCACAACATTTTTGCTTGTCCAATAATGAAATACACAATGGTAATTTTAACCATATAAATATGTAATAATAAATTGTGAAGCAGGAAAATGCAAGATTAGGAAGCAGTTGGAGAAGGAATGGTCAAGGATTGTAAATACCTAAACATTAGAGAAGGAACCACCACCAAATATTAGAGAAGAAACCACCACATAATCTCGAGGGCATGATTCCACATGGATGGTTCCAGTTGATAAGGAAGCAAACAAACATAAAAGAGGGATCATGTTAGTATCTAAGGGGGATGAAACAAATGTAGCAATGAAAAATAGATTGTTGCTTACCTGTTAACAAATGTGGATAGATAAGAAAACACAAGATTCACAACAACAACTATTATGAACAGGCAGTGGAGGATGCACAACTGAAGCGGAGAAACTCAATCAACAAGGGTACCAATATAAAGGTCGTTGTGCATCCCTTACTCTGCCTAGGATTTCTCCTTCCTCTATTTGTTGATAAGATAACACAATGGCACAGAAGACACGACATTGGAGAAGAAGATGGGGTCAAGATGGTGGCTCAGAGCATGTGTGAGAAATGTGACAAGGAAAGGACACAAAGGAACTTTATTTTAGACATGTACATGCCGCTAGTAGCCCTGTGATTGTAGAGAGAATTGATTCCATTGTGGGTGAACTAGTTCTCAAGCTGCATCTAGACCCTAGTTCTGAAGCATCATTACTAGAAGTGATACACAATTTCCCCATTATAGCAGCCTTTGGTACTTCAAAGATGTGTTGGAGACTTTATTCCACACAAACACAATGTTGGGAGCTTTTATAGGAGGATACAACAATAGAGGGAGATGGGCAAGGGGTGAGGGAGAGGGAGAGGGGAAAGAACCTGATGCAAGGGAAAGGGGTGACATTTTGTCACGTCATTGTTAGTCAACAATGGACAACCCGACTAGTATATGTAATCCTACCTTTACCAGGATAGACTTGGTGTGGATTTGAGGATAACGAGATCCCAAAACGGTCCATTCCAAGATCACAAATCAAACAACATCACTTGCCAACCCAAACCGGATTAGGCTGACCTAGCACAAAATGACACATGCTAGTCCTGATTGGGTCACAAACCAAATAGGGGCTAACAAACTAGGAATCCATAGTCTTGGGATGAGTGAGGAAGGAAAAGACAACTTCAAATATCTATGAGGTTCAATGATTTGAGGAGTAGAGGGGGACATGTATGTGGATTGTAGAGTCCCATGGGGTAGAGACTTGGGTCAAGAAGATAGAGTCCCAGCTTGTAGATGAATCTACGACCTGTAGTCCAATCCAGATAGGGTTCACTCTAGTGTGTAACACATGAAATCACTAGAACCATTATGGAATCGATCAATTAATATCAAATATATCTAAACTAGGACTAAAATCATATTAATTCCTTTCCTACATTAGCTGGGACAGTTAAGCTTCTTCAAATTTGATGAAAATTGGTATATTAACCAATTTTACCACAGGGAATCCAAAAATTTAGTTAGTTCTAGGTTTGACAAACACAAACATATCTATTTTTCTTTTTCAGTTGAAACTTTATTTAATTACCTAAGATTATCTAAAAGTAATTAGTGTTTGGAATTGTGAGGAAATAATCTATATTCATGATAAACTCAGATAAATATTATTATACCATGAACAATAATTAGGTGAATACACTTTAGACCCTAATGGGTGAATTGTTCATCAAGTTAGGGATAAGTTGGATGTAATTGATTTCCAAACTAGTAAAAATATATTCTAAACATTGATTGATATAGTGGGATATGATGCAACATTATATTAGGTTGTACTCATCATATTAGGGTTTAACTGCATTGAATTCCAAGATTAGACTTTAAATAGTCGAGAAATTTGTATTAGAACCCTAACCTTTTTGACATGAAATATGGGATGTTACAATTCTATGCACCTTAAGTGAATTTCTTCCCCAAAATTTCTATTATGATCATACCCACCTTAGGGTTTCACGTATTCTCAATTTATGATATGCATACATTGAACACTTCCATCTGATTCAATCCAGGATTTGAACTAGGTCATATCTTCTTCATTAATTTCACTTAACCATCAATGTGTTAGACTTCAATTATTGACATGGGTCTCTACTATCATGTTTCATTACGTTTAGGTGGTTACGTAATTTGGGTCCTTTCTATCAGCTCTTTTGGTGTAACATCTAGACCTGTGTTGGCCATACACAAATCTAAAAGTGTAAGATCTCAGCATGCTAATGTTCAAGGACTTAATAGCATACAACTCCCATACCACATATTCTAGTAAGAATAAGAATATATGCATAATAAGTCTTTATTCTCTTGACATTCCTCTAAAATTCTCAATTAGTTGGCCATAACTATTGAAAAAAAGAGAAGACATACCACTAGTTATAATAGAGTCGAGTTAACTTAAATGATCAAAATTATATTATCTCCTATCTTTAACACATATGTCCATGGATTCCTATCTAAACTTGTATATATTTTAGGGTTCCTACCTCTTAAGAAATAGGGATATACATCCTAACCCCGTTACTTCCTATCCCCTAAACATATGTATTCTAACATCATGTGAGGGATGTTAGAGATATCTAAGAAATCATGAGAAAATCCTAGTGTCAGCTATATTTTTAGCTATGATACAATTATTGTAGAAGCTCACTTTTTCAAGTCTATCAATTCTGAGTGGAAGCATAATTCTCAAGGGGTTGTGACAAACATGATAATTATTGCATAAAAATATAATTTATTGAACCAGCTGTAGATGCAATTTCAATTTCTTACATATTATTGTCATAACAAGATAGTTAGAAAGAAAAAATGCTACACATTACTTGAAATAAAAACTAAATGGTCTTGTATTATAGTTAGAACCCCACCAGGTCCTTCCTTCTTGAAGATCCTTGAGCCAGTCCTTGCACATCAAATGGATTTATTTTATATTCTTTCTCCTTACCTACGATCATTGCACCCTAGCCATGCATCAAATCAATTGGTAAGTGTAATTGAATATATTATACCTTAAAGAGAACATTTAAATTGAAATAAACTTTAAGCATTAAACACTAAAAATGGACACCATTTCTTTTAGATCACATATTTTATCTTGGCCTATATAAGAATCCTCAATTTTGCACATAACTCCCTCTTCTATTATGCACAAAAATGTCTCTTGGGTTGCACTGAAATGCCTCTCCTCTTATGCACCAAAGTTCCTCATGGGTTGCACCAAAGTGCCTCTTCTCTTATGAACCAAAGTTCCTCTTTGTTTTGTGCTTAGGAACCTCTTTCTGAGGATCTTATATAAGTTATTGTGATACCCTAAATTTTGGTGAAATTGAACTATATAAATATACGTCATGAATTAATTAGTAAATTCTCCAACAGTATTACTAATAGAATAATAATGTCATCCACTTTTTAGTATGGGAACAACTCATGGCCCAAGTGAGGCCCATGAGACTATTTCCTTTGCAAATAGTTCCTTAGGAAAAAAAAAGAAATAAGAGACTTTGTTCATAAATAAAAAGTAGAGACATTATGAGTTGTTGAATAATAGATATATGATATAATAAGAAAGTTTCCAAAAGAAAATAGGATATATGGTATTTTAGATAATTAATGGAGTAATTATCTAACCCAGCATGGCAGCATAGATTTTGAGGCATCAAGTAGTATTTTTTCCAAACTGAGTTTTGGTATGCTTAAAGATAACAATAATAAGCAAGAGAATTTAGAAATTGGGAGGAAAAGGACGTTCCATGAGATAATGGTAATTGTTAATGAAATGTTTAAAAGGGAAAGATTTGGTATATGAAAGACATACCAATAAATCCTACAATATTCAATATAAATTGGGAAAGATATTGATGGATTTCCCTTTTATATAAAATGCTACCAAATCTAAGTTCTAATAAGGAATATTGGAAGAATGTATTATTTCCTATATTCATGTCTTTCCATTCCCATAACATTAGTGTTGAATAAAAGAGATACTTTTTGGGAAGGTGTTAATGGTGTTTTTATAGAATGCCATAATGTAAAAAGGTTCCTTGCCTTTTTCAGACCCCTCTTGTATGATGAGGAAAAGGAGAAGAGGGAAACAAGAAAGGAATATATGAGAAGGTGTATGTACATATAAGATTACTTCACACACGTCCACCATACCCATCTTTCCCCTCTCCCTACAAAACCTCTCACTAGGTCATTTTCTTGTCTCTCCCTCGCCTTATTTTCTTCCCATTTGCATGTAACCTAGAGCATGTGACTAGGGGTCATGTAACACCCCTCTACGAGGAAGATAATTGTCATCCACATAGCCCTTTACAACCACCTTCTTCTAAGTTCAGGGATCCCTAGCAGTGACCCTACACCAAGCCTATGAATCTGGAAGTTGACAAGGTTAGGAGGAAGAAGGTAGTCGAGGGAGTAGACCAGAGATGGTGCTTGCTGATGCAAGAAAGTAGCAAGGGAAGTAGAGTTGAGGAAAACATTTTCAGTATAATTGTCCCTAGGCCTCGTTGGATGATTCCATGGGTGACATGTGTAGAAGGAAGGAAGCAGAGTCAAGCACTACAATTCTGGGATGAGACTAGAGAGAGAGAGAGAGAGAGATGGGATAGGCACAACATCAACCTTGGTCACTTCATGCATGGTAGGGAACATGGTGGCGATGGCACAGTCATGTCAGGCTCGGGCGTTGCATGGAAAATGTGCATCTCGGAGGTAGCATGAGTTGAGGAAGACCAAGCTATGAACATGTCGAGTGTTGGCCTGGGTTAGACCTAAAGTTGCAGCTCAATCGATACATTATCAAGTGAACCGATTGGATAAGGACCTAAATTGCACCTCAACATGGCACTAAGTCATGATAGTGCTGACCAACGGGAATGTGCCACATGGCCCATGTTTAAGTTCAGAGTTGTTATTTTGTTTAATTCATGAAAAATGCTAGGATTGTTTAAAAATAGTAAAATTATATATCAACTCGATCTAGAGAATGAGAAGAACGTGAATAAAATGTAATTGAGATAGAAGTCTGATCCTAGCTCTAAAAGTAGTGTTGATATGTGTTAAAGTGGTGAATAAAACATATAAATTCTAGTTTTGAAGAATAGTTTGTTAATCATGTTAAATATGATTTTTTGAGATGTCAATAGATAATGTGGAATATAATGGAATTTTAAATGATCATGATCATAATAGTGATAATGATGACTTTTTAAAGTGAATAACCATATACATGACTAATAAGGTTTTGAAACTAAAGAATCATAATGAAATTAACCTAATCTAGGTGTTCATAATTAAAGGGTATTATGGGTGTAATAATTAGGGTTTCACCTAATGTTTAATATGCGATGGAAATAGGTACCCATACATCTTATCCAAACTCAAGAGTACCCTAAAACCTACATTAGGACCTTACTATGGTTAAATATGAATAATGTTATGGTGACACTTTAGGATCTACACACATGCAAATTAAATGATTTGATTCCTCTTTGCTTTCTTGATTGGATTGATATGCTTAAAGTATGACTACATGATTTGCATGGATCTACATTAAGGTATGTGGTTATGATTGTGACTACCTGCACTATAGTTTATTGGTGTTTGCTTAGGATTTCTTGAAGATTGATCAAATAACTTAGTAGATATTTAGTTACATCCCACTCAGTTATAATGCCACTATGAGTATCTCATAAAATGAGATTACGTGAAGAAAATTCCAGCTCTTATTTGCAAGTAATTGAATGACTACATGTTGTTTTGTACTTTCACATTTTTCATGCACTCCACGTATACAATATAGCAATATGTTGATTTGTGCTTTTCTTTCATGCTCTTTTAGGCGAACACAAGATAAGAAGATATCAAGACATGATAAACAAGGTAAAACTACCTAAAGGCATTAAAGCTAAGTGAACGAGGATTAGTTTGTACTACTTCTCATATGTAATAGTTCTCATGTTAGACATTCATATACTTACTTAGAGGAATATCATTCTATAGTTTGTAAAAAATATTTTGAACTAACAGAGATTATTTTATTATTTGTTATTTGGGTAAATATGGATCTTGGGAATCTTAGGTAATGGTTGTCAACTTTAAGGTCCTTCCTAAACTGGGGGATGCTGAAAAGTGAGGTCATTACATTTGGTATCAAAGCCCCAGATTTTTCCAATAATATTTAATAGTCTATAATTTCAATTAATCTATAGAAAAGAATGAAAATGATTAAGCCATGACCTGATGGTAATGGTGTATAGAATGGATCATGGTTTTGGGGGATGGCAATATTTTTGCACCACACCATTATATTGGTATAGGAGGACTCCCTTAGCCAAAGTAATATCGTCCTAGAAAGAACTGAGGGTTTTCCTAAAGTAATGTTTCCTCTAAGTCTTCTCATCTCTAATATCATCCACTTCTAATCCGCTTGCTTAATAAACTTTGAATGATACTTTATCCTCATTTCAAATTAGGGTTTTTGAGAAAAAGTAGGATTAAGGCATCCTTTGCCAATTAATGTACCTACTATTTGGAAATAATGATAAAGTAAAGAAAAATGTTTTATGGGTTTTTCCTTTAAGGGTAAACCCTATATGGAGTGAGGTTTGGTTTAGGAAAACCCTTAGTTGGTCAAGGGAATCACAAGACCCTAACATCAAGGGTGTAGATTGTATAGTTCCTAACCCTACCCAAAACCCTAATCCTAGGGAATATGAGTAGTGTGGGTAAGATACAAACCCTACCCATATGAACTCTAATTAGGGTAAGAGAAAAGAGGAAATATAAATGAGTTTAGATGACCCAATCTTTCATTCATGAATGTGGAGAAATTCATGTATGATGTATGTAAAAGGATTTGAATATACATGAGAAACATAATTAATCAATGGTTATACATGAAAATGAAAATATGAATATCACTTGCTCATAACCCTGATGGTATCTCTGGATGAATGAATGAATGAATGGATGAATAAATAATAACCCCAGTGAGTGGGTATGCTACACCCAACAAGTGGGTATGCTATCAAAAATACCCCTAGTGAGTTGGTATGCTATTGAAAGTACCCCCAATGAGTGGGTATGTTATTGAAAGTACCCCCAATGAGTGGGCATGCAATTGAGACTATCCTCCCCCCATGAGTGGGTATGTTATTGAAATTACCCCAAATGAGTGGGTATGATACCCCAATGAGTGGGTATGCTATTGAAACTATTCCTAACGAGTGGTTATGATATTAAAATACTGCCAATGAGTGAGTATGATATTATGAATACCCCCAGTGACTGGGTACAACATTGAAATACTCCTTGCAAGTGAGTATGATATTATGAATACTCCTAGTGATTGGGTATACTATAGATATTGAGAAAATATTGGTTGAGAAGTTATAGCCAAAAATGTATATTCATAAATTTGAAACCTTTAATTCAACTTTTTGGGATGGCATCCTGACTTGGGGGGTTGGTCAACCTAGGAATGGGAAAAGGACCTATGGGGAGATAAAACCCTAGACTAATGGGTTCAGGTTGTGGATAGAGATCCAACCTCCTCTTGTGCGTCAAGGAGACACCCTAGGTTAGCACCTTCTCTAGAAGGGTGAGTTGACCAATCAGTTTTAGAATTGAGGTAACCTTGGATGTCAACTAAAACTGGAAAACTTAAGTGTACATAACATTAAGAAACATACATTCTTTGAAACCAAATATATCATTTCTAAGGGACTATGATGACCCAAAATTTTAGGGTTTTGATACCTAATTTAGTACTTCAAGACAAACCTAGAATAAAATAGATATTCATGGATCATGATGTGTTATACAGCCAAATGAAATAAGTGGGACCTATGTAGATACTTGGAGCATAATTTACATGTACCTAAACCCCAATATATTTATATATGTACCACTTTGAAGTATTTATGACTTCGTGTATCAATTAGAGTATGTAGGAATCTAGATGGTTCAATTATGAATATTGGAATGCATACTGATCAAGATAATGGGATTGAGATTATTTCTTCAATGTTTGGCAATTAACTGATTTATATTTAATGTTTACATACTTTTTATGAGATTAATTGAGGAATTAAATTTGGGGACCAGTTATTGCAATTTATATCTCAAACTTGGTAATATAAGGCCTTGGTCTATGAGGGACCTCTTGTCCAAACTTTATGTGAATAAGAGTTTCTACCAGAAGATATAAGAGTTTGAAGTTATTTATTTTGATTTAAATGTGCCGTCAAACATTAGTCATCTGGTTATTTAAGAAATATCAAGGGATGTGACATTGGTGTGTCACACATCCTTTTAGACTTTTGACACATATGCAGTTTCCCTTATATGTCATGTTTGCTGGAGAAACCATTAGATTCTATTTGAAGATGATGACATTGGCTCCTAGCTCTGATATATGAGGAGTAGAAGAGGAGACTGAGTCCAACATCAAGCTAGATGATAGTCGCCAGCTAAGAGCATTCCCTTCATATTCTGTTATGAGGATTTAGATCACACCGCAGCTGTGATTTAAGAGACCCCAAAATGGAGTGGTTTCATGGACAGACATAGTAGTTTTGTCCCTCTATTGTTCTTACTTCTCCACCACTACTTGTAGGTGGCTAGGTGATGAGGCAGGAGTGGAGATTGGAGCACGGGAGATAGGGGAATGGTGGAAAACCTCTACCATGACTCCGTAATCTTGAGAGAAGATCTAGTTCCTGGTTTACGTGTGTCCTCACCAAGAACCATACCACACCCAATTTAAGGTGAATGTTGAGATCGAGGAGCACACCTAAGGCTCTTGTGATTCTTCTAGATGAAGGTGGTGAGTTCGCCATTCTCTTTTGAAGCTTTAGGGATCTTTCTTTGTTGTTTGATAAAAAGGGACCATTTCCCCCTTTTCTCCTATACTGTAGAGGAGATGGGGGCTAGTGAGCAAAACTTCCTACAGATCCAGGGTTGTAACCACCTTAAAGGGTGACCAAAGACCTCTTCACAACCCTCATGGAGGTGATGCATTGTCTTATGCACATATCTATAGATTGAATCTAGATTGAATTTCTCATCGGTGTTCCCCTCTACGGTAGTGGCTTCATGCAGGCCGAACATTGCGGAGATGAGTGGGACGAAATAGGGGACCTTTCAACACAAATGATGAACTCTTATAGGTGTCCAGGAACCATTCACTGTGGCAATGAGCTTAGACCTGAGGCAGAGCCTAGCGAGAACCTCCTTCCACTTTCCTTTTCTAGACGGCAATGGGTTGCGACAGAGCATCTCCCAGCTCGAGCTCCTACAATGCATGAGGCTCACCTAGGAGGAAAACCCTAGTGGAACGATCCAAGGAAGGTGGGGTTGTCATCCATATGCAACAAAGATCATTGTCCCTTGACCAGATCCTTGTCATACCTTGTGCTTACCGTGGAACACTCACTAAGAATAGATCTCATGAAACAGAGACCCACCTAGGGGATCAGGTTCCAAAGAACCGAGTACCAAGGAAGAACGAACGATCCAGACAATTGACCTAGACTAGACCCACACTGAATTGGTCCGTCTGACCACATACTACTCAGAGTGTGACCAGAGGAGATAGGACAACTGACACCCACCAATCGGATATTGCCACCTGAAATAGTGAGACCCACTGCACATGGTAAATATCTACAATAATATACAAATATTAGAAAATTCTTAGAAAAAATATCCAATGGGCAATAATTACCCCAAAGATACCCCTGGACTCATAATATTGTGTACCTTGTTATGAAACTCTTAGATTAGACTTTTGAAGTAGTAATATTGGTAGTTTTTAGTTTACAAGATAATAATGCTATTTAGGGTACATTGAATGAAATAAATAGTTTCTAGGTGATATTAATTCTCAGAAAATTGTAGTAGAACCCTAATAACAATGGAAACCTATTTTTGAACTTTGATCTGGGTTTTATTGATCTATGTTAGGAATTTTCTCATTAATTCCTAAATTACATGTTTTAACCCAATTTTAATTCTAGAAAATAGATAAAGGATCAGAAAATTATGAAAATTTAACCAAACCCTACTTATGACCCCTTGATCAGTAAAAACATTTAATAGTAAGTTTAGGATAGTTTCAACCTAGATTTGGCTAAATCCTAGTTTGGACCTAAAATAAATATAATATGATGAACAATTGTTGATGATGATTAATGTTTATTCATCAGGTGTTGATCAGAGATGTATGTGGTCCAAAATATAAATATGAATCTCTAAACTTAGGTATGTGGGTTTTATTAAGTGTAGGACTAGTTTTCATGGATGCATAATGATATGATGTTGTTTGGATGCTTTTATTTGCATATAAATTTTTGGGTGTGTATTAGTAGTATATGCTTTGCCAAACATAAAAGAACATAAAATATTAAGGTGGGTTGTATCTACTCAAGTGAGATAGTATTCCCTTTATCTTCTAGAATACTAATGGGGAAGCACATCCCAATAGCCCTACAGCAGGGAGGGTGCAACATGTATGTAAGATAAGGTCCTGACACACTTCTTAGTACAACTGCATCTGAGATGTGTATAAAAGAAATATTTACATGATTATCTACCCTAATATAATGTTTTCTTTTTATTTCTTTCTCGAATCATTCATTATGCAAGTGACTATATAATTATTTCACCAACGTACACAACTTTTTTTGATTCATATGTTTCATATATTTTCTAGGTTCAGAGCCAGCATGGGAGAAAATACAGGAAGTGATCGGTGTTCAGGTTGTACCTATTGTCTAGGATCTTGGTTAGCATACATGTTCAGACTTGTAAAATTCTTCTTTCAATATGTAATTGTAATTTGTACTAATTCATCTTGTAATGAATGTACATGTTGAATGTTGAGAAATGTTATGTTGTATGCTTGTGGTTAAATGTTCATGTATGTGTATTATGCTTCTGCATCACTATATGAAACAATTGGCTAATCTTTTCAAATTTGTCCTTTTTGGCCTTCTAAGTCCCAAGATGGAAAAATCTGGGGAAGTTACTAGGACACTAGAAAAAGTCATTGTGGGAAGTTTCTGGAAGTATGGGGCCAATCCTGGAAGGGAAGGCCGTAATGAGCCCAATGAAGGGACTTAAAGTAAATAATGTGTACCCTAAGAGATCAAGGAAGTATGGGTTAACGAATTACATATGAAAGTAATCTACTTTCAAAAAACCCTAGGCAAAGTAGAGCCTCAAGTCAATCCTAAAGTAAATGTGTTTAAAGGTACATGAGACATATGAAGTTAGGAAGTGATAATACTCTAAATGCATAAGACCATGGGGTCAGGGGATAGACATCCATGTTACTCGAGGCCCATGGGTCAAGAGATTGGCCACCTTCATGAGTTCATGAGGCCCAATGGGTAAATGTGAGAAGCACTTCATAAGTGCATAAGGTCCATGAGTCCAAGAGGGAATCACTCCAAAAGTACACATACCCGTAGAGACCTCAAGGAAGTGACTAAGGATAAAGAATACAAGGAGTTGTATAATGATGATGAGAAAATCACTTCCCATATGAGGACATGGAAGTTAACAAAAAATATGGGATTAAAGGTAATTATGGTTAGCAACCTAAAATTCGAAATTTGAAGATAATGTGTAGATACACCATCTTTACACTTGGAATGGGATGAACTTTGTATCATAGCCAAGTGCTTACTTCATCTTATTATGAGGGAGAGAGATTGGGGTAGACACATGTTATGCTTAAAATTAAAATATGAGAATGAATACCTTAAGTTGAGTTTTAATGACATAAGCATTTCTTCAGGTGTTTCCTCACCTTATGTAAGGATAAATGAACAATAGATTTGACATGTGACGTCCCCGGATTTTGGGCTTCTCCAAACCCTATTGGAAATGAGATGTCAGAATCCAAAAACATCATCCAATCATACCAGAGAGCGATGCGGAAGCATAATACGCATACATGAACATACAACTATAACATACTCAACATTCAACATGTATTTTTATACAAAATGAAATATTACAAAATGCTTTACATTTACATATTGAATGAAAATATACAAGTCTGAACATGTATGGTAATAGGATCTTAGACAATAGGTAGAACATGAACAACTACTCACTTCCCGTCTTTTTTCCCAAGCTAGCTCTGAACCTAAAACATATGTAAAACAACGAATCAACACACAAGGTGTTGTGCACGTGGTTAGAAAGATGCATACTAATATGCTTGCATAATTGAAACAATCTTGAGAAAGAAAGAGTAAAAGAAAACATTATTTAAAGCGATAATCAGGTAAACACATTTTTCGATGCATTTTGATGCGTTTGTACTACTAAGTGGTGTCACACTTCATTTTTCCCCACCCCTTGGGCTATGGGGACCGAGTGTCGACCTTATATTCAGAGGGGAGAGAGAGATGTCACACTTCATTTTTCCCCGCCCCTTGGGCTATGGGGACCGAGTGCCAACCTTATATTTAGAGGAAGCGAGAGAGAGAGAGAGGGTTGAGGGAGAGAGAGAGCATATATCCACTCAGTAGCTACAAACCATCTATATTCTTTTATGTTCTGTAATGTTTTGCGGAGCATATACTACTAATACACATCCAAGAATTTATATGCAAACACAAGCATCCAAAGTACATCATATCATTATGCATTCATGAAAACTAGTCTTATACTTAATAAAACCCACGTACCTGAGTTCAGAGATTTCTAATCATATCCATGATCATCTAGATAAACTGGTCAACACCTGATTAATAACAAAATCATATACTAGCATTAGTTTCTCATCATCTTAACCCTAGTTGTGTTCATTAGGGTTTGCTTATCTCATTATGTTATATACATTATTACTTGTCTTCTTATCTTAGATTTGTCGTGCTGATGTCATTTTGCAGATTACATCTCATTATCAAAGTTCATCGTCTCAACATTAGGTTCCAAATCCTTTTTGTGCACATATTAACCCTAGGTTACATCATTAACCTAGATTAGGGTTTTATAACATGCATTAAGATTCATCTTCATAAAACATAGATTTTGTTCATCATGATGATCTCATAATTAAATCTGAGTTTCAATATACTGATATGAGCTTTCTCTGTAAATTTCATCATTTATAGAGCATGTATGTATTTATTGTATTTTATTAGGGTTATTAGCCTTAATTAGCCATATTAATCAAATTACAGAATTTTGTGCATCAACATGATGATATCTGACATCATATGCATTATATACTTAATTGTGGACTTACTGATATTTTTCCATGATTTTATATCATCCTTTGATATTTATTTTCCATTAAACAAGCATTTCACAACTTATATGATATAACTGAGATTCGTACATAAAATAACATATATTATGCTTCCACTAGATTCTACGCATTTTTCTGAGAATTTAGGTACCTTATTTGCATTTTTCTGATCATCGTGCTATTTTCTACAAATTATATGAGAAAAGGATATTTACTGAATTTTTTACCTGATCGGGCCAATCAAAATTGGCCACGTGTCTAGGTGGCGCGGCTCCTTTGCTTTACTGGGGTCCGGCCGGTTTAAGGGTATTGAACCCAGTTCAATTTGGGTTGATGTGTTTGGTTGGTCCCGGTTCCGGCTCTTCTTTCTTCTTCTTCCTTCGCGATCTCATCCTCACGCGATCCATCCGTGTGAACCCGCAATTGAGTCACCGTCGTCGATGGCTTCATCTCCGGTGGGCAAAGAGTCAGGGTCAGGTCCTCTTCCTCTCCTGTTTCTCCTCCTTTGTTTTCTCCTTTTCCCGCCAAACCTCTGCTCGCAGCCTCCTCTGCGAGATTGGCTTCCTACACGACGAACTGACGAAGATGGACCTCACACAGGGTATCCTCTCTATCTCGCAGCACTTGCAGAGGGATCACACGACTGCCATGACTCGGAGGTATTAGGGATTCTTACTAATCTTTCCCTGGGGTTGGAAATTCTAGTCGGTGGTGGTGAGCTCCGTCGGTGGTGGCCTCGACAACCTGCACGCTACGAAGGATGAAGGTGGAGTCGTCGGTCGGGCTGGGTGGATGAGGATGTGGCTCCTACTCTTCCTTGCCCACTCGAGATGCACAACATGGTTGAGGGTCCAGGGTTGTTGAACTCGCTGTCTATGGCTGCCGGAGAAGGAAGAAAGTCCGGATAGGGTTCCTCGTGACGGCGCAAAACCCTTGTGGTTTGATCACGGAGGATTCCACTGCTGTCTCCGTCCGTCGACATGGGGTGTTCACCGCCTCCAGACGAGCCGTGAGGTCTCCTCGAGCTTCATGTCCATTGAAAAGCTCACACCGCTGCATGGATGATGGACATGTGAGGTACGATGGAGAAGAAGGAACACAGCCTCTCATTAGCTGCGTCAAGTGAACTACCGATGAGTTTTGGATTGTTGCGTAGGATCTGGGCTTATCAAGACGATTTCCTCAACCTGCTGCCACCTTTGTCGGATCAGATGGACACCTCAACGTGTTCGGTTCCTCCCTTTACAGAGGTTGGGGATGATCTGGATGCTATCCAGCCCCCTTATATCAACGATTGGACAAGTACCACATCAGTTGTTGTATCTTCTAATAGGGACCCCCAATCATGATGAAATTTTCAGATATAGGTTCATGATATTCAAATCAACTTCTCTCCAAGTTTGGGAAATAAAAAAAAACTATTCGAACATTCAATTTGTACCTCCACACAACATCTTATTTAAGTGTACACACTTCAAAAATAAATCAACGAACTATCAACACTGGATCAATTAAGCCTGTCTCACATCATTTGACCACATCAAACCTCGAGGTCCGTCATTAAAATATTTCTATGTATGTATACTTTAATTGGACACTTCACTTCATTATTAATCAACATCATCTAATAATACATGCTAAGCATCTACATGTCCATAGAATTCTCTAACAACGACATGTATTCTATAATGGAATCGTGGCCAATATGTGGGTCAACGGTGCCCATCTATGCATAAATGTCACCTCCACTTGGAATTTACCAATTAAGAAAAGTCATGAGCTTCAATTACTATATTGGATACAAAACCCTAAAATCAAGGTCATCACATTCACCCCACCTTATATGGAATTTCATCCTCGAAATTCAACTAATCTCATCCTTAAGAGGTTATTTAGGAGTTCAGCTTCATATTCATTATCGTTGCTTAGGTTCTAAGACCACCATGGTTGCATGCACTCTAATTTCTTAGCTTAGGGTCTAGAGATTCTTGGGTGTGTCCACCCCAGCTTATATATGTGAAAGCATCACTTAATGTCTTAGCCATAACATGACATTATGATATCTTAGGATTACATCACCCATAAGGATACGGGTTTTGTTCATACTTTTAAAGTTCAGGAGGAGATTCGTTTATTAGCCATGATGTTCAGATCATTCAAATCCAACATCATTATTATGTCTTATGATCAACATCTTACAATGATTTCAGCACTAGAGGAGATTTATCTTCATCCTTGATATTAGGATGTTTTTTTTTTTACATAAGAAGGGCTTACGTAACATGCTTGACCATTAGGGTCTCACCCTATGGTGTGATATGCATACTCAACATAGAAGCATATATTGAGAAGAATCAAAGTTACAAACTATATTTCAGATCATATATCATATGATCCAAAAATATCTTTATATCAAGTTCATGAGTTAACTTTTTATGTCTTGCATGTATTATGTGAAGGAAAAAAAAGAGAATATACTAAGTTTCTCCCATGATCTCAGCAACATATCTTTCATGTTTCATATGAAGGGGAAGAGAATATTTTAAAGTCAAACTTATCATGATTTCAATCTTGGGTACTACATGTATGATATAGGGGAAAATATAGAATAGGTCAAGCATATACGAGTGACTCCTCATATATAAATCATCTATATAGCTCAAGTGAGATTTCTATCATCATAAAGAGAAGAAGAAGGGAGAACATGTATTTTGAGTATCTTTTGCACAAAGCATCATACTCTCGTAACTAGAGATCATATATTACCTCACTTGCAACTAATGATGAGATCCACAAAATATGTCACTCAAGCTAGGACCTAACTCAGCCAAAGGATTGACTTTATCATATGGGTCATCTACCCATTCTTTTCTTTTACCCAATTCTCACATATAGATTTGAATCATGCATAAGGACTCAACTCAACACTCGAGAGTAATCTAGTGTAGGACATTTTTTTTCTACATATCTCATATATTGGAGGCTAGGTCC
Organism: Alisma plantago-aquatica; assembly: GCA_963693085.1. Taxonomy (NCBI): domain Eukaryota; kingdom Viridiplantae; phylum Streptophyta; class Magnoliopsida; order Alismatales; family Alismataceae; genus Alisma; species Alisma plantago-aquatica. The sequence goes on along the minus strand of OY856412.1, from coordinate 204,286,470 downwards.
TATGACCTTCTCCCTTTGGGTCTTACTCTCTCTAGAGTTCACCACATATCTCATCCTACCACTAGACGTCCTCCTTGTATATGAGCTTGAGACTCATGAACACTCGTCTCTATCTTAACTTAGCTTATCTTAAGTAGGAAAAGGGAATGTACTTTCCTCATCAAGATTTTGCATAAATTCTATGAAATTAGATTCAACAAGTATACAACTTAAACCTTTTTAAGGAAACTTATAACATCAGAGATCAAACTTAGATAAGATTTCACATGCTTATTTCAACTATCATTCTATCATCTAATCTATGTATCACATATCTTGATAAGGCTCTAGACATCTAATCTAGACTACTCTCTCTTCTAGACTGATGTCACTCCCTTTCACTTAGGTTACATGAACACTAACTACTCTCCAGTGTGAGGGACACATTTTTATATTTACATATAGGTAATAAAATATTATATAGTTTTTCTCCGAGAAAGAAGACGTCAGAGAAAACACTCGAGGCTCGAGCTGATTGGAAAAAAAAACCAAATCAGCAAAATTGAGTGTCCCACACACAGTAGATAGTCTAGTGTCATGTCACCTAGTGAAATGGTGAGAACATGGTGTAGACTAGTATAGCTACCCCATACATATGAGCTCTATATGGAGAGGGTTTCAGACACTTGTCTAAACCTAGTTCTCGAACATCTAGGTTCTAACCTAGAGGCTAAGTCAAACCTTATTCCTATATAACAACTTACTAAGTTTCTAAGGTTTCAAGTTAAAGGTGAAGTTTAGTTTTATGTATCATGGTGAGAAATTGTTAGGTGTAGCTATTGTTAATGCTCTGATACCAACTGTGACGTCCCCGGATTTTGGGCTTCTCCAAACCCTATTGGGAATGAGATGTCAGAATCTGAAAACATCATCCAATCATACCAGAGAGCGATGTGGAAGCATAATACACATACATGAACATACAACCATAACATACTCAACATTCAACATGTATTTTTGTACAAAATGAATTATTACAAAATGCTTTACATTTACATATTGAATGAAAATATACAAGTCTGAACATGTATGCTAATAGGATCTTAGACCATAGGTACAACCTGAACAACTGCTCACTTCCCGTCTTTTTTCCCAAGCTAGCTCTGAACCTAAAACATACGTGAAACAATGAATCAACACACAAGGTGTTGTGCATGTGGGTAGAAAGATACATACTAATATGCTTGCATAATTGAAATAATCTTGAGAAAGAAAGAGTAAAAGAAAACATAATTTAAAGCGATAATCAGGTAAACACATTTTTAGATGCCTTTTGATGCGTTTGTACTACTAAGTGGTGTCACACTTCATTTTTCCCCGCCCCTTGGGCTATGGGGACCGAGTGTCAACCTTATATTCAGAGGGGAGAGAGAGAGATGTCGCACTTCATTTTTCCCCGCCCCTTGGGCTATGGGGACCGAGTGCCGACCTTATATTTAGAGGAAGTGAGAGAGAGAGAGAGAGTTGAGGGAGAGAGAGAGAGCATATATCCACTCAGTAGCTACAAACCATCTATATTCTTTTATGTTCTGTAATGTTTTGCGGAGCATATACTACTAATACACATCCAAGAATTTATATGCAAACACAAGAATCCAAAGTACATCATATCATTATGCATTCATGAAAACTAGTCTTATACTTAATAAAACCCATGTACCTGAGTTCAGAGATTTCTAATCATATCCATGATCATCTAGATAAACTGGTCAGCACCTGATTAATAATAAAATCATATACTAGCATTAGATTCTCATCATCTTAACCCTAGTTGTGTTCATTAGGGTTTGCTTATCTCATTATGTTATATACATTATTACTTGTCTTCTTATCTTATATTTGTCATGATGATGTCATTTTCCAGATTACATCTCATTATCAAAGTTCATCATCTCAATATTAGGTTCCAAATCCTTTTTGTGCACATATTAACCCTAGGTTACATCATTAACCTAGATTAGGGTTTTATAACATGCATTAAGATTCATCTTCATATAACATAGATTTTGTTCATCATGATGATCTCATAATTAAATCTGAGGTTCAATATACTGATATGAGCTTTCTCTGTAAATTTCATCATTTATAGAGCATGTATGTATTTATTGTATTTTATTAAGGTTATTAGCCCTAATTAGCCATATTAATCAAATTATAGAATTTTGTGCATCAACATGATGAAATCTGACATCATATGCATTCTATACTTAATTTTGGACTTACTGATATTTTTCCATGATTTTATATCATCCTTTGATATTTATTTTCCATTAAACAAGCATTTCACAACTTATATGATATAACTACGATTCATGCATAAAATAACAAATATTATGCTTCCACTACATTCTACGCATTTTTTTGAGAATTTAGGTACCTTATTTGCATTTTTATGATCATCGTGCTATTTTCTACAAATTATATGAGAAAAGGATATTTACTGAATTTTTTACCTAATCGGGCCAATCAAAATTGGCCACGTGTCTAGGTGGCGCGGCTCCTTTGCTTTACTGGGGTCTGGCCGGTTTAAGGGTATTGAACCCGATTCAATTTGGGTTGATGTTTTTGGTTGGTCCCGGTTTCGGCTCTTCTTTCTTCTTCTTCCTTCGCGATCTCGTCCTCACGCGATCCATCCGCGTGAACCTGCAATTGAGTCACCTTCGTCGATGGCTTCATCTCCGGTGGGCAAAGAGTCTGGGTCAGGTCCTCTTCCTCTCCTCTTTCTCCTCCTTTGCTTTCTCATTTTCCCGCCAAGCCTCTGCTCGCAGCCTCCTCTGCGAGATTGGCTTCCTACACGACGAACTGACGAAGACGGACCTCACACAAGGTATCCTCTCTATCTCGCAGCACTTGCAGAGGGATCACACGACTGCCATGACTCAGAGGTAGTAGGGATTCTTACTGATCTTTCCCTGGGTTTGGCAATTCTGGTCGGTGGTGGTGAGCTCCGTCGGTGGTGGCCTCGACAACCTGCATGCTACGAAGGACGAAGGTGGAGTCGTCGGTCGGGCTGGGTGGATGAGGATCTGGCTCCCGCTCTTCCATGCCCACTCGAGATGCACAACATGGTTGAGGGTCCAGGGTTGTTGACCTCAGTGTCTATGGCCGCCGGAGAAGGAAGAAAGTCCGGCTAGGGTTCCTCGTGACGGCGCAAAACCTCTGTGGTTTGATCACGGAGGATTCCACTGTTGTCTTCGTCCGTCGACATGGGGTGTTCGCCGCCTCCAGACGAGCCGTGAGGTCTCCTCGAGCTTCAGGTCCATTGAAAAGCTCACACCGCCGCTTGGATGATGGACATGTGAGGTACGATGGAGAAGAAGGAACACAACCTCTCATTAGCTGCGTCAAGTGAACTGCCGATGAGTTTTGGATTGTTGCGTAGGATCTGGGCTTATCAAGACGATTTCCTCAACCTGCTGCCACCTTTATCGGATCAGATGGACACCTCAACGTGTTCGGTTCCTCCCTTTACGGAGGTTGGGGATGATCTAGATGCTATCCGGCCCCCTTATATCAACGATTGGACAAGTACCACATCAGTTGTTGTATCTTCTAATAGGGACCCCCAATCATGATGAAATTTTCAGACATAGGTTCATGATATTCAAATCAACTTCTCTCCAAGTTTGGGAAATAAAAATAAACTATTCGAACATTCAATTTGTACCTCCACACAACATCCTATTTAAGTGTACACACTTCAAAAATAAATCAACGAACTATCAACACCGGATCAATTAAGCCTGTCTCACATCATTTGACCACATCAAACCTTGAGGTCCATCATTAAAATATTTCTATGTATGTATACTTTAATTGGACACTTCACTTCATGATTAATCAACATCGGATAATAATACATGCTAAGCATCTACATGTCCATAGAATTCCCTAACAACGGCATGTATTCTATAATGGAATTGTGGCCAATATGTGGGTCAAAGGTACCCGTCTATGCATAAATGTCACCTCCACTTGGAATTTACCAATTAAGAAAAGTCATGAGCTTCAATTACTATATTGGATACAAAACCCTAAAATCAAGGTCATCACAGGACACCTAGGTGAAAAGGTAGTTACCAAGTGGAATTGAAATCACATATGAAAAAGTGATCACCAAGAGATGATATCATGTAAATACTTAGGATGTGATACCTTGGATGGAATTCAGGTACCAATCTCAGTAATGGTGTTGGAAATTTGCATATCAATAAAAGTCATTTAAGATAATTCAAGAAGGGTTGTGAAACCTAATGTTTGAAACTAAGATGAGATATCTTTCATCTTTACCTTACTAGGCTTGAATTTTTGGGACAAAATTCCTTTTCAGGAGGGGTGAATGTACTATACTCAATTTTTGTGAAATGAAATTATATAAATACAAGTCATGAATTATTAAGTAAATTGTCCAATGATATTATTGATGGAATAATAATGTTATCCACTTTGTGGAATGGGTGCAATGCTTGGCCCAAGTGTGTCCCATGAGACTTTTTGCTTTGCAAATAGGCCCTTGGCACATCAGACAAAGAAATGAGAGATTTTTTGCATAAATAAATAGTAATGGCAATTTGAGTTGTTGGATAATAGAAATATGAGATAATAGGAAAGTTTCTAAAAGAAACTAAGAGATATGGTATTATAGATGATTAATGGACTAATTATATAACCCAGTTTAGCAACATAGGTTTTGAGGCATCAAGTAGTATTTTTTTCGAACTTACTTTTGGTATAATTAAAGATAATATCAAAAGGAAGAGAACTCTAGAAATTGAGCGGAAAAGGATGTTGCATGAGATAATGATAATTTCTAATGAAATGTTTAAAATAGAAAGTTTCGGTTTATGAAAGACATCTAAATAAATCCTACAAAATGCAATATAAATCGGGAAAGATATCGATGGATTTCCCTTTTATATAAAATATTGCCAAATCTAAGATCTAATCAGGAATATTGGAGGAATATATTCTTTCCTATATTCATTCCTTTCCTTCTCCATAATATTAGTGTTGAATAAAAGAGATACTTTTGGGAAGGTGATACTAGTGTTTTTATTGAATGTCATAACGTCAAAAAGTGTCTTGACACTTTTTGGATCTCCCTTGTATGCTAAGGAAAATGAGAAGAGGGAAACAAGAAAGGAATATATAAGAAGGTGTTTATATATATGGGATGGTTTCACACACATCCCTCCTAACCTTCTTTCTCCTTTCCCTACAACACCTCTCACCATGTCATCATCTCCTCTCCCCCCACCTTCTTTTCTTCCTATAAGCATGTAACCTAGAGCATGCGACTGGGGTGGTGCAACACCCCTCTACAAATAAGATGACTGGCATCCGCACAGCCCTTTCCTAGCCACCTTCTTTCGATCCTAGGGATCCCTTGTAGCAGTGACATTGTACCAAGCTAGGGATCTGGAAGTCGACAATGTTAGGAGGAAGAAGGTAGTCCAGGGTGTAGACCAGATATGGTCATTGCAGTAATGAGAAGGTGGCTTGGGAGGTAGAGTTGTGTAAGAGGATGACAACAAAATCATTCCTATGCCTCATTGGATGATGCCATGGGCAACACCTGTAGATGCAGGGGAAGCAGAGTCGGGCTCTACAAGTGTGCGGTGGGATTGAAGAGAGATAGATGGGCCATGTGTAACATCGTCCTTGGTCTCTTGATGCATAGTGGGTAACATGGTGGTGACGACATATGCATGTTGATCTCAAGTGTTGAACGGCAACCCTATGTGATGGAGGTAGTAGGAGTCAGGGAGGACCATGTTGTGAACTGGTCGAACGTTAACCTAGGTTATACCTTGAGTCACAGCCCAACCAATATATTAGGAAGTGAGCTAGTTGTATAAGGACCTAAACTATACCCCAATGTGGAACTGGTCCATGAAAACATTGACCAATGTGAAGGCGTCTTCAACCCCATGTTTAAGGTATGAGTGGTTATTTTGTTTAATTCATAAAAAATGTTAGGATTGTCCAAAAAATATCAAAATTATATATCAAATCGATCAGGAAAATGAGAGGAACGTGAATAAGATGAAAATGAGACCTAATTAGGATCCCAGTTCCAAAAGTAGTGATAACATGTGTAAAAGTGGTGAATAGAACATATGAACATTGTTTTGATGAGTAGGTTGTTAATCTTGTTAAATATGGTTTATTGAGATATAAATGGATAATGCAAACTATAATGGTAATTAACATGATCATGATCATAACAATCATAATTATGAGTTTATAAAGTGAATAATAATATACATGATTAATAATGTTTTGAAACCAAAGAGCATAACTTGTGATAATCTTAATGATCTTCACCTAATCTAGGTGTTCATAATCCAAGGTATTCTTAGTTATAATAATTATGGTTTCACCTAATGTTTAATATGCGATGGAACTAGGATTTGTATCCATATTTCTTATCCGAATTTGAGATAACCTTAAAACCTAGATTAGGACTCAAGTAGCGTTTAATTTGAATAATGTGATGGTGACACTTTAGGATTTCCATACATGCATATTAAATGATTGGATTCCTCTTTTCTTGATTGATTGGATGATATGCTTAAAGTATGGCTACCTGGTTCTACATTTAGGTATTAGGTCACGATTATGACTACCTGTAATATAGTTTGTCAGTTTTTTCAAGAAATATAACCTTTTGGATGTTTATTTACATTCCATTCAATTATAATGCCACTATGAATATCACAGAAAGTAAGATTATATGAAGAAAATGCTAGTTCTTATTTGCAAGTAAATGAATGACTATATGTTTCTATGTACTTGCTCACTTTTGCATGCACCCCACGTACATAGTGTAGCAATACACTAATTTTTACTTTGTTACATGTCATTTTAGGTAAATGCTAGATAAAAAGATATCAAGACATGATAAACTAGATGAAACAACCTTAAGGATTAAAGCTAAATAAAGAAGAATTAGTTAATACTTCAACTCATATGTCATAATTCTCATGTTAGAAATTCATGTAATTTTTGACAGTAATATCATTCTACAAATTGTAAACAATATTTTAAACTAATGGAAATTATTTCCTACATTTGTTATTTGTGAAAATCCAGATCTTGGGGATTTTAGGTAATGTCTCTCAACTATAAGGTCCTTCCTTAATTGGAGGGTGTTGAAAAGTGTCATTATCTTTCTTTTGAATATTCTCAATTTTCTCTTATATAGTAATCTTGTCTTTACTCTTAATTTGCATGAAATATGACACAAGAACTTATTGACTATAGAACATGACATTCAGTTCATTATATATTCACTGGCTTTTTGTAATTGAAATAGTAAATAATACATTCATAGAATTCTATGTACATTGTAGATACATACACAAAAACAAACAATACTTATGTTCAAAGTGCATGGACCACTTACCTCTCTTTTTGAGAAGATCCTAGTTTCTCTTCTTAGTTGAAAAAACCCTAGTCACACTCTTGGGGTTATGAAACCCTAATTTCCTTGTAAAATAAATTAAAATCCATTGATGAATAACCCTTAACTTGATTCCCAGGGTTTCATGGTTCTTTAATGAGTTATGGGAAATCAAAGTTAAGTCACACTTCAAAATCACCATATACTTGTTAAATTTTTCATTATCTTTCAATGGACTATTTATTGCATTTTTCTAACATCGAATGAATTAGTTATGTGATGAATGCATATTCATCCCAGTTCTAGTGGCATCTTAAGTTCTATTTTTGCACATATGATCCTTGAATTACCTCTAGTGTTTCCTCTTTATAGTTTTTCTTAGTTTCAAGACGATAATTAAAGTTTTGATTAAACCCATGGGTATTTATGACTAATCTAGCTTTACAATAGGTGCATAGGATGCTCAAGCTGAAGAATATGCAGAATAACCATCATTTTTAGTGTTCTTAAAAAGATCCATCGACTTCCATATCTCCAACATAATAAGGCAATGGAGTCTAATCCACAATGTGCCAAACCATCTAGTCTTTCCCCTATATTGTGGAACCAACAATTCTTCTTGAAATCAATGGTCTATCTAACCTTCCCTTATGGTGGACACTAGATGCTAAACGATCAAAGTTATGGCCTCGACATTATCTCCCGATGTTCGTCCAAGCCTTTCCTTCTGATGGTCTCACTATATGCCATCTACCGATGGCCAAATTGAAGCATTGCAAGTTGACCATCAAAAGTTCACCATTTGATGGTGCAATTAGCCCTCCCTTACAATCAAGAAATAAAGATGGACGGTCAAAAACTATCTTCTGATGGTTCTATTGACCAACCTTCTGATGGTTTCCATAGTCTCAACAAATAATGGTTTTTCAGACATCTACCTTCCAGTAGAACGCATGCCTTCTACCTTCTAGTGGTTCAGAAATGATCAACAATCAAAACTGATTGACCGACCTAATCTACTAATTGATCGACATACCCCCTCTTCTGAAGGCACTCATGCCCCTCTTCCAATGGATCACTAAGACCCAAGAAACAATGGATCTTCAGCCTCTCCTTCTAATGGATGGTCTACCGACCTCATCCACTAAAATCTCGATAGGCCACCATCTTCCGAAGGCCCACTGGGAAGAACTCTACTGAAGGGACCATAGAAAACAACTGCCATAGCTTCGAGCACACGTCGTGGGATACATTTCCTAGATCCCTTTCAGCTCAAGAAAGATCACCCACAAACACCCCACTGATGACTATAAATACATAATTGATTCATGCATTGATGGGTGTGGCCTCCATTCCATCCTCGCCACTAGTCTGCCACTCTGTGCCCAACCAAGGAGGTCGATCGACGTTCATGTTTAGTCCATCAGTTTTTGGTTACCTAGGATGATAGTTTAGGAGCCCCTCACCTCTTTTATCCTCACTTCCACCTCACAACTCTGAGAGTTGTTGCTCTATCAAAGGAGAAAGCCTCCATTGGTTTCCATCTATCATTCACCTATTGTTCAATGCCTAGGATCATAGCAAAGGTCAAAAAAAGTCCTCCACCATGGGTGGCTAGAGGTGGTTCTTAGGAAGCAAGGTACATGCAGAAATAGGTAGAGTTGAATGCCACAATTGCTTCAAGACTACAAAAGAAGATGTTCCACCTCACCAACTTGGCCTTCGAAGACAACTAGAGCAAGGATGATGTTGAGGTTCTTGAGCAGGCATATCGAGTTGGGGGAAGGGTCTTTAGGGCAATAGGGGCCTCACAGGGTTGATTATTGACTCCTCGATGTTCCACGATGCTTTAGGAATGAATCATATATATAGGTGATGGATGATGGGGGCACATTGTAACTAAATGTCTGAGTTCTATGGGAATAGGGATTCAGACGTGGTCCACATTTTGTTTTAGGTGAATTCCTAACAAATTGGGGATCCGCAGTCTTAGAGTGAGACAAGGAACATAAAGACGTCTTCAAATCTTAGTGAGATGTAGTGATTTGAGGAGTAGAGAGGAAGGATGTGTACTGTAGAGTCCCAAGAAATAGGGACTTGGGTTAAGAAAATAGAGTCCCATCTCATGGATGAGTCTACGACCTAGAGTCCAAAATGGACAGGGTTCACTCCAGCATGTGACACATGAAATCACTGGAAACTTTATGAAATTGATCTACTAATATAAATATATTGTTGAATTGGGATTATAACCATATTAATTCCTTTCCTAAATTAGTTAGCACAGTTAAGGTTCATCAAATTTGATGAAAGTTTGTATGTTACCCAATTTTACCACAAGGAACCCAAAAATTTAGTTAGGTTCTAGGTTTGACAAGCACGACCATCTTTATTTTCCTTTTTAAGTTACACTTTTATTTAATCACCTAAGATTTTCTAAAACCAATTTGAGATTGATAATGTGAGGAATGCCATTTATATTCATGTTAAACTCCTATAATCTTTAGTAGATCATGTACAATAATTTGGTAAATTCACTCTAAACCCTGATGTGTGACTTGTTCACCAAATTAGGGCTAAGTTGTATGTAATTGATTTACAAACTAGTTAAAATATATCAAATACATTGATTGATATAGTCTAGCATACCCAAGGGACTCATGATCATATTATGGTTTAATTTCATTAAAGTCCAAGATTTGAATATAAGTAGGAAAGGAATTTCTATTATAAGCTTTACTAAAATTTGGATGTTACACTTGTATTGTAATGGTACTCATGGTATTAACTATACCAAATCATTCATAGCAATAAATAAAATTTCTCCAGATTCATTATACTCCATTTTGCGTACTTTATCAATTAATACTAGACAAGATAATGCTTATAATCTGGGAACATTAGAGAAATAGATAGGAACAACCACTCATAAGTGTGTCTTATTAGGTAATGAACTAGAAAATGATACAAGGTCGTACATATAAAACGTGACTCATCCAGACACTCCCATAAAAAAATTTAAATAAACCTAAATAATGACTATATAACAATCAATATATAGTATTATTTCAAATGACATGTATAATTTGTGTACTAGGCATGTACATTTCTTATACTACTCCTTATATGTATGTTGTAAGATGAAAAACATATACATTATCAAACATATATCACATAAAATTATATTAGAGTCGCTAACAGTCTAATATTTCTTTTATTTTGGGTGTGTTCACATTTTGTATTGGGTGCATACATTTCTTGTACTTTGGTTGATACTAATGTGTACCATAGAAAATATTTTTGTTCTAGTACAACAAATTAGTGACAGTCTCCAGTGGTCAATTTTTTTGTACTAGTGTGTGTCATTTTTGCCTACACGTGTAAAACATGTACCGACTATATATCATGTTTGTATTGCATAGTTTGTATGTGTTTTTTTAGTGTAAAGTGGAAGTAGAATGATTGTGTTGTATCTTTTCTTATAAAAATGAACAACACTACAATTCTAAAATGCAAAGTATTATAATAGTATGATTCTATGGAATTTTTAATTCATTAATAATAAACTTAATTATAATATTTTCAAATGAATTGTCAAGTTAATTGCTACTGAAACTTGTTAAATACATACTAAGTGACAATTACTTACTATTTTATATCCAAAAGCTCTAGAAAACCAAACAACTTCAAGTATATACGAGCCCTGATTAAATGTATTCAATGACAATTTTTGACCCTATAAATATTATTAAATGTATATTCAATTTATATTATCCATAATTCCTTGCATAAAATATGTTTACACCAAAAAAATGAAGCCCTTAAATAAATAAAAAACAATTACTAGTAATATGTAATAAAATTTTGTCACATATGAGAGTATCCCATGAATAAAAGATGACTAATTGAATGAGAAAGAAAGGTAAATCATGAACAATTATAAACACATATAAATTTGAGATTATTTCAAGTGTAAAATTGATTGAAACCTATGATTGGGAAACAAAGGTGGCGAGAGGACTAAAATAGGGACAAAAAAGTCCTAGTATTTTCAAATTTGTCAATGAGGATTTAGAATAGGAACATAGAAGAGACTTGTAAAGTAGATCTAAACCCTAAAATAGATATAATTATCAAGGGAAGAATCCTGTAGGTGAATTTTTCTGCTACTATGTTGATGCATAGTTTAGTAAATTAATGTACTCTGATGATATAATATAAAATGCAAACCTAATTATATTTTTTGTTTCATTCTATTGATTTATGACCTAACCAAAAGATTCTTAGACAAGAAAATCGCCAGTATACTAGCAATATGTGGAGGGTTGTTGCAATACAGGTTGTTAAAGGTGAAACATGTTAGAAAAATATGAGTTTTACAATATCCTCTTTTAGAGGTCAATTTTTTTTTGACCTTTTAATAGGAAATATATGAACATCAAGGTAAATTAACATATCATAAGAAATTGTATATTGAACATAGTTATGATGCAAACCCTACATGTATTTCATATATATATTACAATGAAATCCTATGATAAAGAGATCAGTGCACTGTGTCATGATAAGAATAAAAGAGATATCTTCCTTCATGTTGTGGGGAAATTGATACATACCATATCATCTACAATACATGTAGTAATCACTTCTATAAACTTTTATTATAAGATAAAGAAACATCACTGTAAGGAACCTAACCTAGCTTTTGGGATAACCATGTTTGTTTTGCATAAGTAAGTTGTTTATAAGTTCAATATAAACCTTTTAGGTGTTTTACTAACATTTGACACGCCTATGTTTCAAGTTTGGTCCCATTTGAATGATGTTTGAGCAATGTTTTCTTATTTTGGTCCAAAGTGCAATTTGCCCAAGATGATGGGTTATCTTGCAATATGTCATATTTTGAGCATGCCCTTATTTCTTTAGCATCACAAGGGGATAATGATGCTAAGGGGTGCCTCATGTAGAGCTTAAGTTTTAAGCTTGAGTTGGTTTGGAAGTTGCTTGTGTCTTATGTACTAGTCTTGGTGCAAATTGCAATTTACCCAAAGTAGAGGATTGACATGCAATTTACCATCTCTAGAGTGCTCCTTCTCTTGTTTGACATCCTCTAGAATATATATAAATATTTGGGAGCCTAGTTTAGATATCGGGCAAGAAGTGGCATCCTGAGAATGATAATGATCTATGGACAATGTGTGTTTTGACCTTAGTTTGTAGTGTATCAGTTTGGTGAATAATAGTATATCAGTTTGGAAAAGTGGTGTCATTGGTGGGAGGCCAACAGCCCTAGACTCTACCTAGAGTATATCAACATATCTTGCATGTTAATCTAAAGTGGTTGCATGTGTCCTTCTAGACTCTTAAGGTGATGACACATCTTTATTGATCTCTCTTTATTCCCTCAAGTATATAACCCCTCCCCTTCACACAAGTGAACCCTTTCATCCATTCTTGTTCTTATCTTCTTGATAGACGATCTTGGGAGGTTAAGGAGCTAGAATAAGTCCCCATGTATCTTGGGAGGTCTAGTTCCTTGCTCATGGTGATTCCTTGTTTAACTTCCATTTTGGTGACTTGTGTTTCTTTGATAATGATTTCTTTGAGCTCTCTTCTCCAACTTCTTTCCCTTCTCTCAGCCATGAATCATACCTTAGATGAAGGTGTTCTAGAGGAAGAACTATCATCTCTAAGGTCATAGATCATGTCAGATGAAGCATCTCTCTTTCCTTCCTTCTTGAGTTATCATAACCTTGGCAAATTCTTCTTCTTTCTTGGAGATAATGTTGAGGCTGAGTTTGGGACTCTTCATGGACCATCTTCAAACTTTCCAAAAACGTGTGCTTTGAATCTTTGATCATGGACCCTGAACCCTTGGTGGAGGTCTTCTTGAGGTGGGTTATATAATGCTTATCCTTGCAATCTTTTTCTTCTCTAAATTGTTTTCTTTACATGATAGTTGATGACAATGATTTGGAGGATTATTTTGAAGAAGGTATATTATGTAATTTGTTGTTTCAGATCTTGTTCTTTCTTGCTTGGATTATGTTGATGTTCCTTGGCAATAGTAATGGTTGGTTTCCAATATCTAAGCTTGAAGATGACAAGTCGATGTAACACTAAGGGGGTTAAACTGAGATGCCTTGTTGTGCATAAACCGACACACCTTGGGGAGGTTAACGCTTCATACCTTTCTTGTGTGTAGTCGAGTACATCATGTAATAATTCAACACATATGGAAGTATCAAATCGATATGCTTTAATGTTGCTAACCGACATGATGATATGAAGTTCTTAAACCGTTACCCTATATTGTGAAATAACATGCCATCTTACGTTTAGTACCAAGTCAACATGCTAAGAGATGACAAACTTATATACCTTGTTGATTCCTAGCCCAAAACACCTTGGGAATTCTAATCCTTCATACTATGTTTATGGGTAGTCGACACACTTTGATAAGATCAAGCCGACACACCATGTAGGTACTAAATTGAGGTACCCGACTATAGGAGATAGGTTGACACATTTTGTGAAGTATGTGGTTGACACATCAGGGTGAGGCTAAGACAAGATACTATCTTGTTGAGTGAGAGGCTGACACACTTGAAGTGGTAAATTGGTACCTCATGTTAGGAGGTGAAATCGATATCTCATGATGAAGGTGAAACCAATATCTTGGGTTGAAGGTGAAACTAATATCTTAGACTAAGTGATAGAAAAAGATACAATATAATTGATTAGTTAGCACATGTGTGATAAAGGGCTGTCACACCTATACTCTTGAATGTTGATATAACCAATACATAGTGTAATGATAAATCTAAGATGATATAACTATGAATGGTCAATCCTTAACTATGATGCTTAATCCTAAGACTCTCCAAACATGTGGGAAGTAATGGGAGTAGGGTTTAGTGGTGAAGTAATCATATAACAACCCTAATCTTGAGATAATACAACCTATGTGCTCACCCTATTGAAAGATTGTAATTCATGACATGTATCTTTTATAATTGCTTTCCATATGATTCATAACTAGATGACGAAAATTAATGTTGCAACCATTTGAGTACCCATGTGAACTATATAAAGTTCATATGCTGATTATAAGCTTTATTGAAATAAAAGGGTGTTAGAAATTATGTAGGAATCATATGAATAAGTCAAATAAGATAATAAGTGCCTTGTGTATAGCTTGAAGTAAAATCCTCTAGATATGTAATCTAAGGATTTACATCCCTCAGTAATGTGATATGGTTATATACTTGTGAGATGACATAACATATGGATCACTTAATGATGAGACATTATGTGGGTTTATGGTCAATATGGTTATATAATGCATGGTTGTAACACATGCATAACCTAATAAGATAATACACATATACATGTATGGAATGGTGATACCTAGTAATGTTGTTCAATCCTAGATCAATTCCAACAAAGTGGGAAATGGTGTATTTAGGGTTTGGTGATAATAATTATGAGTTAAAACTCTAATCAAGTTATTTGTAAAGAACACTAACCCTAATCTCAGGGCATGTTATGTTTGTTGAGTATGCATGATTAAAAGCATGAGGTTGTTATCTCTCTCTCTCTCTCTCTCTTTTATTCACATAATGTTAATCTTAAAGATTAATGGAATATTATAGCTTGTGAGTGCTATGAAGATGATTAACTAATACCAAGTGATGACTATAAGCCTTGATAAGGGAACACGGGAAGTATGAATATGTGAATGTGTAAATTTGGTTATTATAAATAATGCACAACCTTATACATTCCAAACTTGTGGGAGGTGTGAAATTAGAAGATTGGAAAATAAATGATGTTTGGGAACCCTGTATGGTTAAGCATGAAGCTTAACCTTAATTAAGGGGACATATGATGCATGGCATGCTTTACCTAAAAGTATTTACTGTATTGAGACATATTCCCTCTCTATTTGTTTGATGTTAACCTTGCAGGTGAGATGGATGCCATAGATAATGATTGCTTTTGTGTATATATGTGATGTGGCACAAGTGATGATTGGCATGAGTAATGCCTATATTATCAATAAGGCATTTTGAGATAACAACAAATCACAAGAATGATGTGATGGGTCTTATGACTAGGCAGAGGCTTAGTGCCTAGTTGAGGTGATATCCTCTAGTACTGAAATGAGGGTTTGATATCCCATGATATTGTGCTGATGCTGATAAAATTTTGAATGGCAATGCATAGTACCATGTGATGATGATGATGTTATGACAAGTATACTATTTTGATTGATAGGTGAATAGTGCCCTATGATATTGAGATGAGAAATTATATCCCATACATTTTATATCTTCTAAAGCTATTATAAAACAATGTTTGTTAGAGATGAATTAGGGTTTTGTTTATCCACTTGTTTGATGTTGTGTTAATTCACCCAATTGGAGATAACTAATCAAGTGAAACCTAATCATGTAGTGCCTTGTGCCATAGAACCATCTTCAGTGTTAGAATTTGCTAGACGGTGAAATGAGTATTCCTAAGGGAAACTCAGAGTGCAATCTATTAAATATGCAGGGTGATTGTCATCCAGATACCAAGTGTTTCGGGAGGATGGTTGTAACACCCAGGCCCACTGCCCAAGGCTCTTTCAAAGTTTCAGGAATGACGACTGGCCCCACAGACCACCACTAGACTTAATCATGTGCTTTCTCCTCACTCACGCACAAGCCAGGATGAACTTCCCGACTGGTCACCCATCCTAGTACTACTCCAAGCTGAGCACACTTAACTATGGAGTTCTTTAGAGATGGGCTCCCAGAAAAGGAGGTGCACCTTGGTGATATGGGTAGTCCAATCATTCCTTTTAAGATCATCTTATCCAAGGCCTCAAATCCTGGGATGTTACAATCTCCCCCACTTAGACTCTTGAGGTCCTCATCAAGGCTCAACTATATGGCATCATAATCTGACCCCATTTCAGTGCAGACCCACAATGGCCCATGGACATCCAGCTCCCGATCACATAATACTAGCACAAGGGTGGCTACGTCAACCATGGACAACCCTTCCCTACATGCCTGGACCACACGACTCAAGACTGGCATGCTACATGCCCATGCGGGCCCCACCTACTGGAGGGGTTATGGATCTTATACCATTTGTAACACCCAGGCCCACTGCCCAAGGCTCTATCAGAGTTTCAAGAATGACAATTGGCCCCACAAACTACCACTATCCTTTACTGTGTGCTTTCTCCTCACTCGCGTGCAAGCTAGGATAAACTTCCCGACTGGTCACCCATCCTAGTACTACTCCAAGTTGAGCATGGTTAACTATGGAGTTCTTTAGATATAGGCTCTCAGAAAAGGAGGTGCACCTTGGTGATATGGGTAGTCCAATCATTCCTTTTAATATCATGTTATCCGAGGCCCCAAATCGTGGGATGTTACAATGGTTGTGGTCATACCTAGCCTGCTTGTTGAGAAAGATTGTGTTCTAGTCTCAATGATTATAACATGATGGGATTAGAGGACAACTATGGTTGTATATCAATGATTGGGTTTGAAAACTCTAGATGCTAGCGTCATGACCTGTACCAAGGTGGGCTAGTTACAGAACTATATGTCGTTGTTTTGTAGTTTGGCTATATGTCACTGCGGTGTAGACTCATATTGACTGAGTAGGGAAAAGAACTTGGAGTCATGCTATTCCTAGATCTTGTATGGCACTGATTTCAACTTAGAAGTGGTCAGTTGGATTTGGGTGGTATGATTCAAATTCTCAGGGCATAATAAACTCATAAATAAACATGTAGCATATTCATTTAGAATCAAATACAAGAACATTGGTTGAAGCCTTGACTTGCTTTCATACTATTTAGTTTATAAAAGTTAAACATGTTCTTTGTATTCGTTTTCAAACATAAAGATAATCTATTGTGTAGTGTGGATGCCTAAACTTCTTAAACAAGTAATAGTTGTCGTACATAAAAGAATTTGTTGAACCTGCTCATCTATTATTAATATTCCTTTCTACATAGTTATCTGTGATAATAATAGAGTTTGTGGAGAGTTATATCTCTCGCTGGGACTTTTGTCTCACACTGTTGGTTAAATATCTTTTAGGTGGACATGCATTCCAAACTAAAGATCGGATAGCTGAGGATATAATATGAAGATGAACTACACCTGGTGGATCATGGTATTTGGATAATATCTAATAATAGATTCCTATGTGTCATCCTTATACACTCAGGTCCTTGGGAGTGTTCTCAATGTGTTTTAATGACATGATGATCGATACATGGTTTTTGGCTTGTGTGCCTTTGGTGGTACATACATACATGTGGAACGGTTATCTTATGTAACATGTTGATTGGACAACAATGATGTAGATCCTTAAATATATGTTATGAAATGCAAGTGTTTACTCATGTGTAATAAATCCTAACTCATGGTGCTTGTTGCAAATCAATTTTAATTGCCTTTGATTTTCGGTAATCCACTGGTTAGTGGTTGATCATGATTAAGTTTTGAGAAATATCACTTTGTGTGGAAAAGGGTGTCACAATCAACGTAAACTTTGGAAAATTATCCAAAATATTATTGGAATATCATATGAATTAACATACGATGAATACTTGATTATTATTATTGTAAGAGATATGACTTTCTTCATATATTTTAAAAATCATTGATACACCACTATCGAATAGATCTAACAATAAAAATGGATAGCTATATCGTATTATATTGTTCAAGTAGTTTGACTTCAAAATTAAGAATACATTACTCAATCTCCATCTTAAATTTAGCATTATCTAATAATCTAAAACATATCTATTTTACCATTCATAAATAGTAGTAATATCACGTAGCTACTTCAGTTATTATTATTAAGCCATATAGTACATATCTTCATACAAATTTGCCAAGATTTATTCAAATATATATATTTCTAAACATAAATGATATAGGTGGAATTCACATTCACCCTTTCTCAAAAACCTTAATGTGTCATTGAAACACTTAGTGTCATTTGATTCACAAAATAAACAATAGAAAATAATATTGATTATGATCGTGTTGTTGAGTGTCACAAAACATGTTATGACCTCATCTGTTATTAGTGGTAAACTAGAGTTTAAATAAATGATTACATGATTACTTATATCAATCATTTCTTCAATTTGATTAAGGTTGGTAGCTCAAATATGATGTGTTAAACCTAATGAGGACTCTAAGCTTGCCTTGTTTTTGAATAATTAGGGCTTGAGAAGTATAAGCCCTAATTAGTTGAAATTAGGGTTTTTTCCCAACATGCTCATGCTTGGGTGGAACAGGAAAGGTGATCAAAGGAACCATGAAAATGGGAGTTGGAGTCTTGGATAGCATGGCTATGTAAGGTTTTTGGTGGAATAAGCATTCTAGGCTACACATCCATTTTAGAGATATAGAAGTGTTGGTTGTCTTTATACTCAAACGGATGGATTCAAGGTACCACGATTGTGGTAGGCATGACGGACGTTTTGGCACTACGAAAAATATGGTCTTTAACTACAAAAAAAAATTGTAGCGAAAACCCCAAAATTTGTAGCCAAAAGCTTTGGCTACAATTATCCTTACATTTATAATATATAGCTAATACCCGTGTAGCTAATTGTTTAGGCTACATTTTTCAAACTTGTAGTTAGTTATGCCTCTGGCTACAAATTCATATGTAACCCTAATTGTAGGTAAAAATGTCCTTACACATAAAAATGTAGTTTCCATTGTAGCCAAATGTATGACTACAATTCAATTTGTACCTATAATATGTAGGGAGAGATGGTATTGGTTACAATTGTATTTGTAGTTCATGTGTAGAAAAAATTAGCACTTGCTACACATGTAATTATAGCTAGTGTGTAGTGAAAGACACCATGTACTATACATACATATGTAGTGAGAGACATTATGTAGTCAGTCAGTCACTTGCCAATATAGAGGGGTTTTCAATACAAATTTGTCAACAATGATACTTTTATTTATATTTGAACAATGAGTACACATGGGGAGGACATTAACCTGGCCCCTGTTTTACAATATGCATGGAAAAAAGACACAAGTATACAATATCTTCTTCTGATTACATCTATGCACTGCAGACTACAAAGCACAATATAAAGAGGGCTCATCTTCCTTAGTTCCTCCACCTAATTCACAGTGAGTTCAACAACCCTATGAATCTCATCTTTAGTGGTGAATCTTCCAATCCCAAACATGGTAGAGGTATGTGCCATGTCCTCATCAACTCCCAGAGCTCTCAACACATAGGACTGAGCATAAGAGTTACAGTTTTCCTGTTGGCAACTCATGTAGAGGTTCATGTATGGTTAGTTTTGGTTGGTGAATCCCATGGATCAGAACATATTGCCATTTCTTCTCATAATCTATACGTTTTATACTTTTGTATGTTGTGGATCTCAAATGCCATCAAGTTGATGGGAGCATCCACTTTGCGTGAACCACCATGGATACCTACACAGAAACATACAAGTTTTGAGATATAGCTCACGAAAGAAACAAGCAAACATAGTTTCTCCTACTCATAACTTACCTATTCAATAAACTTTCTTCTCCCAGTGCATTTAAGAAAAACTCCTACCTATACATGATGACCTCTATAGCACATAAAAATGTAGTTAAGGATTAACATTGCTGGAAAAGAAGTGAAAGAAGCATTAAGAGGACTCAAAATACCTCGATGCGAATTTGAGAGATTCAATTTATCCCAAGTAACCGTGATAGAATCTATACAAAAAGAAGCCTAGTACCCAAATCATGCAGAACCAAATAGAATGTAACTCATAGTAGACAAAAGATAATTGTAACAACAACCAAAATCTTGACATCATGCCTCTTTATGTTAGCAACAGTTTTCATCATTGCATTAAATATAGGTAAAACACTAGTACTAGGAGGGAAGGGAGTTGGTGTTTTACCATAAGCGTGCCATGTTGATGTATGTTCCTTAATCCAGTGATGATAGACAGCCACAAGCATACCACAATCAAGTTGATTTTGGGGACACGTACTTGCCAATATACTTGCTTTGAGGTGCGGGTTATGTTGGCACAAAATGAGAGCACGTCATTGGCTGAATAACCTAAAGAATATGTTAAATAAGTAGGTTAGAAGAGTGAGTTAGAAAATTTCCTTAAAAATTGGAAAAAGCTAACAAATTGGAAATGACTAGATGCATGATATCATGATCTGTAGCCAGTATAAATAAAAAGAAGAGGGCTACAAACTAAAAACATGGGATTTTAGGCTGTTGTTGATTAAGCATAGCCATCAAATGGCTCCCCTTTTTTTCATAGTATAGGCTGATGAGATGGATACAAGCTCACTTTCTTCCTTCTCACATTCAGACATTTTTGAGTAAGTTCTGCATGCAAGATGAAGGTTGTTGATAAAGGGAGGTAGCTTGAGATCACAATAAGGTCATGTTGATTCAATGCAAGGTATGCATTCAAGGATACATGTAAACAAATATTAGAATATTAAAAGGGATTCAATAGAATATCTTAGAGTATGATAGATATATTTATCCCAGAGCACTGGATTCGAAAACCTCAATCAGATTATCAGTCAGAAGATAATATATCAAACCTAGAAGAAAAAACACCCATACTTGTATAATAATTTATAATAATCATCCACACAATATTAACTGCAATCTGTTTTCCTTGGGACACTTTAATTTCGCTCTATCCAGATCTATGGAAGATACCTAAAGCATCTACATTGATATCAATAGGTTTCCTATTATTAATAAAATTAGAAGCTTCTTGACGAAAATAAAAAGTATTTATATTATTTTATATAATGAAAATGATGCTTATAGTTAATGTTGTAATTAAACAACTTTTATTATATCGAGTAGGACAGTAGATGGGGTATATTGTTACTCAATAAAACTCATAGTAATTATATAGTATATTATACGCAAACATAACCTGTGTCAAAATCATCATAGTTAAACAAGCTAGTATGTTTAACCCATTTTATGATTGATAAAGTAAAGTAGAGAAAGGGAAGATGTTGGATAGAAACTTTATGTTAGTTGGTTTTCTACTAGATTGACAGAGTCGGCTGAGCGCCCAAGGAAGGGTATGATGGTCCACCAGGCATCCGAATGGGGATCCCTTGGGTAGGAATTCCGAACATTTGGAGGCCAGGGGATCCAGGAATACTATGCAGACCCGGGGTTCCTGTCATCATGGAGCAAGGAAATTGAGGCCCTTGCATTGCAGAAGGCATCAAAGGAGAACCATTCATATCAACCATCCCTATCCCGAATCCCATGCTCATACCCATGCCCATCCCCATGCCCAGGACCAAGTGTAGCATATGTGCCAGGTGAGGCTGGCGCAACTGTTGCATTGCAGCAGGAAACATCATGTGAGGCATACACATGCTATTGCCCATGGACATAATCTGTTAGATGACGAGAAGTATACCAGTGAGTAATGAAGTTGCTAAGTAGTCGTCACCATGAACAACTAAGACCCATGTTAAACTGGAAGAGATAGTACCTGAATCTGGAGCTGAAGAGTTTTCAGGTACTCGATTGCTTCATCAAGCATCGACGCCTTGTCACCTTGAAAAACTATAGCGTCTCAGTTGCAGAAACATTATTTACTAACCAATTGACTGGAAAACTAGAGGCAAACTAGACAGAAAGAGTGAAGGTTTACCTTGTTGCAATTGGGTATGAGCTCTTGCAGTGCTCGCATCTTCTCATTGATCATGTCCCTTCGGCGCTGGTGTGAAAAAAGAATTGCACATGTTATTGCTGAACTATTAAAACAATGGTTTCAGACATACATTGCAGAGTTTTACTGCCTGCAATCGCTTACCCTTTCGGATAGATTATGCACTTTAGCAGCTCGACTTCGCTTGACTCGAGCTGTGGACTGTTTCTTCACACCACCCACGGATTCATCTTCAAGATCCTGCAGCAAATGAGATGAGAAAAAGTTTGACCACAAATTATATTAAACTTGGCAGTGTGGTAGCTTGGTTTCCCTTCAATTGATGACATGACTTACCTCACTGTGATAGCCAGATTCCTCCCCTAAAAAATTAAAGGCATAAAATTAAAGGCATATGCTATTCCTAAAACAGAATGCCCTAAAAAATAGAGTTGTGCCTGTTGCTTTATGCAGCCTGTTTTTTATGTTGTGTGACCAGGCTTTTACATGGAACATTACTAAGAGAAAAGACCAGGAGAAAATTTGATAGGCCTCATTTTTCAGGGTCGCACACTGGCATGCATCAGGAAGAAAAATACCTATATAATAAATATCAATGATTTCCAGTATTACCTTATCAAGAAAAATTTCGTGGAGGGGTGTATCATGCACCTCTGTACTGCAGTCCCAAAGAACTCACTCAATTGATAGCAGTTACAGTTGAATTAATATGAGAAAAAATCCAAACTTTATGGATCCTCATTTACTGATGGATCAGATCATTCACTTGAGTTTCATTGCAACAGCAAACTGATATGTAGTGGCTCCCTATTCGTGACTTAATGTGTTAATTACTATGGTACAAAGGAGCAACGAGCCAATGAAGAATCAGGTCAGTTTACCGTTCTGATTATCAACATGTGGAAATAGAACACTTCACCTAATGGTATAGATACCAGCAAGGATAAAGCAATGCATATCACCTGCAAATAGGGATATCATAAATTAGTTGGGAAGATCGAGATAGATTACATTGGCATAACTGAAGTGAAATTTCAAATTAAAATATTTGTTCTCATTACATGGTAGTTCAGACTCTACCATACAAGATCACCAAAAACATAGACTATTGTAACTTAACGGAAGTTGAAAATTAAACTGTATCATGAGGATAACTTCTAGTATAGTGTTTCAAGCTCTATAGGTTAATACATGCTTATGGTCGTATAGCATGACAAACAACATTGGTAATGTTGAAATTTAATCATTTATGCAGTAGTAATATAGTTATAAAGTGAACAAAAGTGCAAGCCATCATCCAATATTATAAATCAACTATTCAAAAACTGTTTCCATCAATTAATTGCCTTGGTTCTATATCAACGAGCTACTAGCATACAATCAAGAATCTCATTTGTAGCTGTAGAGTTGGAAAACCAAGGTTTGTCTTGGAGAAAGGTAGGAATCTAAGTGACCTACAGATGATGACTATTTCATGATCATATTTGACATTACTTATATAAGCATATTACAACTTTTTAGATAGTTGTACTTATAAAAACGTATTACAACTTTTTAGTCACCAGAAATGATTCTTTTGTCAAATGTGGCATCGAATTCGTGCACAGTTCCTCATAAATAATTTAGTAGAAATATGGTGGAAATACATGTTGGTGATAAAGGAGCTTATTGGATATGGATCTAGATAGGTTTTCATTACCTGGAAATGCTGATGCATTCATGCTCTAACATTGCTTATTGTCATTTCTTGGCTGTTTAAGGATCTTTAAGAGATGGTTGATTTTGTTACCTGCCTCATTGGTGATGGTGTAACCCTTCCTCTGAGAAGTCTTCTACTGCCCAACAACCTAAAAAAGAAGAAATGAATGTTTTAGATGCTCACAAACTAAAATTGGAGAATGTGGAACTCGAAGTTTTAGATGCCCCTATTGAGTACGGATAATTAAGATTATATTTCTGAGATGAGTAGAAATTATTCCCCATTCAATAGGGGCCCAATCAATGGTAAACCGTCACAAACCTTTGATGTTTGTGTTAGTCACTTTATTAGGGGCCTAATCAGTGGTAAATCGTCACAAACCTTTGATGTTTATGTTAGTCACTTAATAAGAGAAATCAGAATGTGAGACAAGCACAGACATCGGGGCCTTCTTCACCTACTGCAAATCATTGAAATCCAGTTGAATCTGAATGAGAAAGACAATGGTGCAGGTGCTGCCTTTACTGAAGTTGTAGTATCTTATATTTTTGCTATGCATGAGACACTGAATCATGTAAGCTGGCATAATGACATAATGTTAAATTCTTAGTCACAAATAGTATCATCAAAGATCAAAATGTGTGGTGTTGCAGTTAAATTATCATTTTGGATTCAGTTGATATCTAGAAGGATGTAGTCAACATACATTAAGAACAATTACCTATCAAAGCAAACACATTGAAGTTTTTATATATGTAAGAGTTTTTTTATTCAGAAGTCCATCCTAATATGGGCCTGTTCAAGTCAAAATATGAATTGGCTTTTTGCAAAATAGCAGACCATAATTACTGAAATGTAATACAGAAATGCAATATAGAAATGCAGTATGAGAGTTCACCCAAAAAACGAAACTACATGGATAGATCCTATCCAGAATACACCCAGATCTCACATAGCAAGAGTGGAACATTGATCACTATAGGGACTGCTCCATATAATGATTTATACATGTCAAACAGTAACCACTAATCTTTCTAGTCACTAACAGTAGCATCAGCTGGATGTGGCTGGTCATGGTGACACCATGACACAATTAAGCATTGTGCCCTCTAATTCAGAGGGCACTACAAGTGCATCAATACCAACGAAAAAGAAGGGCACTACAAGTACATCAACATTAGTGACAAAGGAGGGCACTAAAAGTGCATTAACATTAATGATAAAGGAAGTTTGACAATGGGATCAACTTCTACTGCTACTGAATTTGTAGTTGAGCTTGACTTCAGAGAGATTTTTTTGTATTACGATATAGATGGAAATTGGGAAGAATTTTGTGTCCTTTTACTATGAAACCTGATTAGGAAAATGGTTCAGATGTTCAATGCTATGACTAGTTTAATATCGTACCTTTTAGTGATTCTAAACAATAGGATGTCAAAGAATCAATAAATGACCACAAGCTTCGGATGGAAATGTGGCAAAGACTATCTGAGATGGGATTCAATATACTTGTGGAGTGGACATGTTCACTACGTGTATTTACTCCATTGGGTCTCGAGCAACCTAAATAATGATAAACACTGCAAGTAGTTGCCTATTTGTTTTGCAATTGGATCTTGGTAGCTGTGGTAGATGTTGAAAATGAGGAACAATGATATATTCAGGAATATACAATACATGACATGTCAAGCTACACTCGTGGTGAGAAAATTGGTCCAAAGAAATGAATTGCCTTCAAGGTGACTGAGGAAGATGACCAAAGGAATATAGACACCCTGAGCATGAATGGAGGAAGCCCCTTGATAGTTTCTTAAAATTGAATATCAATGTGTCTATAGTCAAGAGAATCAACAAATATGTGATTAGTCTTATTTTAAAAATCACCAAGGAGAATGGATCACAGGGGCTACAAGGTTAGTACTGGAGCATACATACTAAGGTGGAGCTTTTAGTGGACATAGTTGGCCTGATAGCAGTTTATGGTATCAGTGGACCACTAATCCTGCAAGCAAATAGTATGACACAATTTTCTAAAAGTTGAAGACAATGTGCCTCCTAAATATAAAGCTCAATGCTTATGGATCAGGAAGCTGATAACCCACATGAATACATGGACATTCGATTCATTAGAAAAAGCTCCAAGAAGTTGGGGAACCTCATTGGGAAGTAGAAGAGGAACTTGGATAGTAACATAATAAGAGAGGATATTTATCTGGCTAGACCTGTGTTTGGAGGAAAAGATGAATATATAGCCTAAAAGTAGTTTCCAAAAAATTATCACAAGTTCAAAGTTATATATTATACAGTTCTCATCCAACTAATCAAATACCTCATCCAATTTTGTTTATTTCCATGATACAAAAAAGAAGAAGTCAAGGAGTCATTGACTTTATATGCAACATTACAGGAAAAAAATTAAATAATAGGTTTCTATGATCTATATAATATAGTGGAAAAGAAAAAGAAAAATGTAAAACAGTTGAACCTTGGATGAAATGTATTGATCGCAATCTCAATAGAAACAAAATAGAACCAAAAAGTTCAGGCTAGAATTTCATAAGAACCTCTAGTCACGTCATCAGAAATGTAAACCACAGATCATTTCGCCCTTCAGCAAGACATAGTTTTAAAGTCCACACTCTGACTTGAGAAGCTCGAGTTATTCAGGGAAATCTGCAGTTCAAGCCTCATATTCAGCTTCTATAAAGATGCATGATAGGATCAAGAAAATGTAGAATGAATGCAGCTTATAGCATCAAGAAGTGTCACTTTCATGAGTCATAAACAAACCCCTCATTGTTAGAAAACCAGCAGATAGGAGCATTACAACCTGCATCATATTGTAAAGAAAAACCAAAGAAGTAGCAGCTCCATAGCATGTAGCAACCTTCTAGCATTAGCCTCCTCACAATAACAAAGGGGTAAAGAAAACTCCATCAAGCAGTTCAAGTATATACAAAGATAATCCTTTCACAAGAGAACTATTGTGCAAGTCTAAATAGGTTCAAGAATCAAACCTTGTTCATTTAACACATAAGCTTTCCTTATGAAATTTTCTGTAATAGCTGCAAAAGACTCCAAAACACTTGAATCTTTCTCAGAGGGAAAACCAAATAGTAGGAAGAAAATAAGAAGCATATCCAAGAATCAAGCCTTTAAGAACCTCTTCTTTCAATTTGCAATCAACCTCTTGCACTAAGAAAAACGAGCCTTAGACAAAAAAAAGTATTGTTACTGATTGAAGAACAAAAACAAAGCATCAAAGTTTAGACAAAAAAGAAGTGATAAAGAAACCTTATCCAAGAGACTTGTGACAGTCCTGATACTAAGCCATAAAGAATTAGCATATCTTTCTTTAAACAAGTTCAACTTGACCTTGTTCATTTTACACTAACTCGAAAGGAGTACATGTAAACCCAATTCAACATTGAAAGAGATAATTAGGAGGACAATGACAATGATGTCAAGACCATCAATTTTGTCCTAGGGTGCTCAATCTCTAATCTCCACGACCACTTTAGATGTGGCTCAAACATCCTGAAATGATAATAGAGTTACACCTAAATTTTTATACCCCTTACTTCTAAATTTTTCTATTTCTTTTGGTATTGACCACATTCAGTGTGCTGCAGTCCAAATCCATTGCTCTTCTTCCACCAAGGAAGCAATAACAATAGCCCAGGATAAAATAAAGAATCTTGTTGTTTGTTTTTAGAACCAATCAGTGAAAAATATGAGGCCACCATCCAGCCCATGACAACTATATGTATAGACTATACAAATTTAACAAGAAAACACCCTTCAAGTTAGAGCAGAATATGAAACTTTGACGGCTTTATCTAGAATTAACTTATCACACTGATTTTTTTTTTTGGTGAACTATCACACTGAACGTTAGAATTGCCAAATAAACAGATCAGCCACCGTCCAACCTCAAATGAGAATAACATAAGAAAATATGATTCAAAGGTGATCTCCGAGACTGATGGTAACTAATACAAATATTGGTTTCAACTAAAAAACCAAAAGAGCTTCTGAAATGCACAAATATTGCAACAACTTTAAGAAACCAAGTTATAGTTGGATAGAGATAGTGTACTCAAGACAATTTTGAGATGGTTATCATGAGTAAGCATAAAATATCATAAAATTTTCTATGACCATGCGTGGTTAGAATCATGTGCTACCCTACTGCTATGATACATACCAAAAAGAGGCACAACTAACCGTAGGTACAATTTAGAGCCTTCCAGATTTCACATACATCTACCAAGGAGCTTGTATACAATATTGAGAATATGAGAAAATATACCGGTGGAGGTCATAGAGCTTTTACCTTTTCACTGAACTTTAGAACCACCTAACAAAGAACTCATGAATAAATATAGATTGACCTAGAGCTATAAAGAAGGAAGAATGATAGGAATTCCTGAAACATATCCGAAGCACTTTGGTGAGTCACATAGGAAATCGGTACCATATCCAAAGATAAAAATAGATAAAAAGAATTTGTTGAAATCTATCAAAGTGGCAAGTTCTACTTCTCTTTCTAGGAGATCCAGATGCCACTCATCTTGGTCATCCATGCGTCTACTCCATGTTTAAGGATGGCCTCCCCACGTATATATTAGATTAGATGTAGTAGAGATGCCATTGGGGAAAAACATTAGACATGAGCAGAATTATAAACAAATCCCTCACAAGTTTGATCAGAAATGAATAATGATTCAGAGGTTGACATTAGTAAAAGAATCCTTACTTAAAACCATGTTGGATATATATAAAAATGGATATATATCATGAACCTTTTGTGAAAACTGGTGCTCTGATCAAAGCATACTGGTCAGCGAGATGTTTCAAATTATTTTTCAACCTGGAATTTATAAGCAAACATAGAAATACTCAATTCCTTGGCAAAACTAGATTTTTATCAATAGGGGCAGAATAACAATCATTTTCCTAAAAGCATGCTCAAACCGGCAAAAGAAAATTTCTTTATAGCCTCGTACAACCAGTGCAGTATTGTTGACCTATGACATCACAAGTAGATGCTTACAAAGTCAAAATCGCATGATACTTTACCAATGCTTGGATCCCCATCTTAGCTGATGAATAGGCTGTCTAAGTCTCCTCAAGTCAACTTACAAAGCCTGCAGAAGAATGGGATGAATAAAAGAACTCCTCTTGATAAAAGTAAAGATTGAGAGAGAGGGGAAGCATTATCAATGTTCATAGAAGAGATCATTTTTCATACATCAGTAGTAACTCTATTATACAAATAGTGTACATGAACCACTTCTTGCTGGAAGAGCAGAAAAAATATAGGGAAAAAAAGAAAGACTCGAGTAGAGATAGGTATAGATGTCAATTTTTCACACAGTTGAGATGAGGAACCAATGCCTCTAAAGAAAAAGGAGTAATGGAACAGGGTGACCCGTACTTCACCTTATACCACTTAAACCTTAGGAAGAATGATAGAGAGGTAAATCATTAATGGTTTCAAAGATTGAGCATGGGTTTCTTTATTTAGTAGCCCTTGGGCTGATTCACTGGGCCACCTCTTCCAGATGGAAACTGATACCTTTAGCTAATGTAATACGTATATGTGGAAATAGATGCCCCCTGCAGCCCAATAGACTGTTGTTTGAGCAATAGACTGCTGCCTTTTAAGTAGAATATGTAGATGTAGATGATTTGGCAGGAGTATACCTCAGTAGTTATGCTTCAGCATTGCTCCTCACATGTTCGATGCTCCGCGAGGTTGGGTTCGAACAAAGAAAGATGTATGGGAGAGTCCGGAGGAGATAAGGATGAGAAGGAGAAAGGGCGATCTGATAGGGGGTTTTGAGGGGAGAAGAGAGTGAGACATAGAACACGATGGGTAGGGATCAGGAAAAGGAAAGACTGTGTAGAAAATGTAGCTAATTTTGCCAAAGCATACCTCAGAATTTGTGCTTCAACTTTGTTCCTCACCTTCACCTTTATGTTTCCTCACAGGATTTAGTCCTTCCAGCGCCTCGAGTCTGATGATCTGCAAGATTGGGTGTGAACACAGTAGGAAAGATGGGGGTGTGGGATGAGAAGAGGATGAGAGGGGAAAATGGCGAATAGATATGGGATTGTGGGGGAGATGAGAGTTGACAGGGAGCACAATGGGTAAGCAGGGAATGGGGTGCTATCGGGATGGATGGGGGTGTTGCGCGTGAAATAAATCGTGCCAATACAGATGGCTGGCGAGCAGTGCGCGTAAATATACAAAATTCAAATTTTCAGGCGTTTTAGTAATTTGGCAGTGAGGGGAGATGAGTTGGGAAGAGTTTTAATTTGTAGTTGATTCATATATGTAATGAATTTTTGTAGCTTTTATAATTAACTATAATTGTTTTACTTACATTTTTATAGATTGTAAAGATAAGTAATTTTAGCTACAAATAAAATATATATAGTTAGAATAATTGTAGCTAAAGACCATTTTTTTTGCAGTGTGGGTCCATCTTAGAATTGTTTTTGTACCTTGCACAACCATTTTGGGTGTTTCTAAGTCATTATGTTCTTCAACCAACTATTCTACAGACTGCAGCACAACACTACACTATTTGATTTTTATATATTAATAGATTGGAATGATCTGAAATTTTTATTGGAGGTTTGAAACTTATTGGGAAACAAAATGCTAATGATTCATAATTTTTGGATGATTTTTGACTATTTAGTTAAAAATATTCAGTATATAGTTTTATGACAAAATTCTACTGGAATAGAAGAAAGTGCAAGTAGGGTCCATTTGCAATTGACTCAAGCACTTCAATTACTCAATATGATCAACCTAACACACCAGGAGCTCTAATAGTGATTCATTCTAGAGAAATTAAATCCTAGAGAGAGAGAGTGAGAGTTAAGGTTTTGATGGAGAAAGTGGTGAAGATGGTGATCTTGAGTTTTCTCTTCCTAGAGTTGATGAAATCAAGTAAGTTGTCATCTCTATATAGTATTTCTTGGTGATATATCTTTCACATGTAAAAATCCCCCTCCTCTGGTTTGATTTGAAGTGATATCAAATTTCTCCCTTTTCTCACTGTTTATCCATAATCGTCCAATCCTAGGGTTCTGAGTTGAAAAGGAAAAGAAAGTAGTGATTTGCTAGGGTATTGATATGAATTCGAGAATTTCAGATTTTGGGTTACGTTTTTAAGCTGTTTTCACAACTTAGTTGAGTGGGTACTTCCATTTAATAGGAGATTGCACAAAATTTGATTAAATTGACAATAATCTTCAATTCCTTTGCATGCAACTACAAACCCTAAATCTACCAATCAGCTTAAGCTTCTAAAAGATGATTTAAAATGTTTTTTTATGGTGATGATTTACTTTTTCTTTGGATACGTTAATATATTGCTCATGTCCCAAAAAAGCATATAGGGTCAAGGACCCGTATACTATACAACAACTAAGGACTCAAAACCCTCAAAATTATCAATTGTGGTTTGAGTCCTCTAATGCTCTCAGGCTTAGATTTAATCACCCAGTCTAATCTATTTAGAATGAGATATAAAAAGGGTGTTAGTATCCCTTTTTACCATGCAACTTGGCATTTCTCTCAGACCAAATATGGAAGATGATATTGGCTAGGAGAATATCACATAGCCACCTATCTACAATCATATTAGAATTGGATACAATTCATATAAAATGAAACTCCTAAAGTTATTGCAGAAGTTATAAGAATATACCATAATCTAGGATTTTTGGCTAAGTCTTAAATTTTTGTGTAACTGAATGAAGATCTTTCCTATTTGAGTGTCCTTTTTAGAGTTGATAGTTTTATCTTAATGTTTAGTACATATGTGCTGGATATTATCTTGGAATTCATTTGATATTATCTGTGCTTTCTTGATTTCTCAGTTAACAGGATGAAACCCTATATAAGTGGAAAGTTGTAAGTTTGTGAATAGACATCATGAAACCCAACACAAGTGATTCATTTTAATGCTATAGATTTTATTATCATGATATTTTTATGAATGGAATGGAAACCCTAGTTCAGTTTACTCTAGAGTTTCATATATATGTTTAGTTTTATGTGAACTATGCGTGACCTCTTTTGGATCTACTCATGGCAAAGCTCTATTGGGCGATGCTTTCTGTATATTCTTTCTGACTCATTTCTCCTCATATGATCTTTCAATCTTTCATTAGTGAAATATTATGACACATTAAATCCTTGCACGAGTCATGTGTTATGTGAATGAGGCAAATGAAACCATGAGGATAGGGAATTGAGTGAGTCAAGTGTTTTCGTATCAATGTTTCTTAGTATAAAATGTGGTGTTTCTCAGTAGTTTAGTTTTTGGTACATATCGCCGATAAACTATGAAAATAAATGCTTACAAGTTTAAACTAATAAATTTTGATTTGTTGATTGAACTATGAATTTAAAGAGTTGAAATCGACATTTAGATGTAACACTAGAGAATTCTCAACTGGAAGGCATGTGTTGTGACGAGGAAATGACTTCCTGACTTGGGGTAGTCTAGATCAAGGTAAGCCAGATCATACCATTAGGGTGTGGGGGTCTTGATTTGTAGGGAGACTCCTTATTATTGTGTGGTATCCAACACCAACTGGGAATTTTGATGGTACTTGTGTTACTTTTACTGGTTAGTGAACATCTTTGGTGGGTCCACTGATATACAGTTGTGTTGATTAGTGGACATATTTGGTAGGTCCATTAAGGCACAGTACGATAGAGTTCTTTGACACTCTGCCTAAATATTCTGGTTTAGAGGAGGAGTCTAGATGTCCATCCGCTCCCATTAGACCATAGAGCCAGACGTCATGAGGCCCCCAATAGACAAGGTCTTACTCGAGAGATATGCTTAGAAACCCTGACATGCTTCTAAGCCTTGTACATTGAGATCGTAGCTTGTTTTGATTCTTTCACATGTTCTGGTACACTTCATGTGGTTTCAGGGCATAATAAGATGAATGAGAGATTAATCAAGTGTGTACAATTATTAATTTATTCCTTAGAGGTTTGTAGAGTAACTTGCTATTTGTATGAAATCAAGTTACTAGGTTCCATTATGATTATTTAAGAATGTTCAATGATTGATCTACTCTTTATAGTCATCTAGGTATATATTTTTGTAAATGATTAGTTCCTTATAGATTGTATTGTTCTACTTAAAACTCAACTACTCAATAATATAACTATTGACTATTAAAGTTCTCTAAATTGTTTTTTTGAAGTACTCATTCATTGAGAGAGTAGGATCACTCGTTTACTCACAATTTTTCAGGGTAACCATGTGGATTTGAAGAGTGTCAATGCCAGAGTATATCTTCTACAAGATCTATGTGTCAAATTAGTCAATTTATGTTGGTCCCCGTCACTCTAGGTCCTTGTATAGCAGTGAGAGAGTCGTAAATGATAATGTGCAACTTTGTTTCCTTAACAATAGAGATGGTATTTGATTATCATGTCATATGTAATGGAAGTGAGAATCAGAATTAATGTTTAGATTTGTGTCTTTACTATTGAAATCAAGCTAGAGTAATCAAATTTAAATCCCCTTATATATCTAGTTTATGTGATGAAGTGTGAGGAAATAAAGAGCCCAGAAAAAAAAGGTTTAGGGTGTTCTTTGCATTATAAGTAATCCACAACTTATGTCGTAATATCCTGATTAGTGGTAATTGTGGGATGTCGGTGTAATAAAACATGTTGTAGATGTAAATATGAATCTTTATCATATTGATAACTATTAATATAGAATATGTGACAACATTGAGCCCAAATTCCACTAGGATTATTTGTTCCATAGATGAATCAATCATGTACTAGGGTATATTATGTTACCTAAAAGAAACTAGATGACTAATAAACACACACATATATATGGAATATTTATATATTAGTAATTGAACTCATAAAAGGATATCATTAGAAATGTTTATTGTGATCATTGTATACGTCCTTGAAATTGGTTGTAGAGGATAAACATATTTTTATATATTAATTTTAGAATCCCATTGAGTTATTCATATAGTACACAACATGATTTCTCTTTCCAATGCCATTTACATTTTTGTATCAATTATATAGGAGCATATGGTAACGTTTACTATAGAAGTAGCCTTTTCATTAAGACATTTTAGAGCCCACCTATTATATTTCAAGTGTAGTGTGTATAGTTACAAATTTATTTATTACATTTGATTCACATAATAGAACAATGTGATACCTTGATTTAGAAGAGTTTGTTTAATCAGAAAATTAAGCACCTTTCATACTTTATAATATGGAATTTGCATATGCTTCTAAACCATTCCACATAGTACTTAATTTTCATTTGGAATAGGTACATTGAATAATCAAAGCAAAACATGATACTCCTGCAATAACATTAAGTGAAATACACATGCATAATTTTTTTCTTCTTTCAAATCTTCAAATAAAAACAACTAACCAAGTTTTTAAATAATATTTTTTGAATTGTGTTAAATTTCCAATTATCTAGTTTTCCAAGAATTTCTACTGATCCACAATAAAAAAATACCCCTCGTTTCATTATATTCGTAATTTAATAAAGTGGAAAGAACATGTATGATGCCTCTATTACAATTTTTAGGATCAAGAGTATACATGGCTTAGGAAAATTACTCCAATCATTGATATACAAGTTAAAACATTATGTTTCTCTCATAATTGTCTAATTTAAACATTTTAATTTTATTATTGTTTAGGATTATCTAAATCTTAATTAGGTTATTACTCCAACAAAATTAGACGAAGGAGTATCCAAAAAAATTATTAGGTTATTATTTTGGATCAATTTTAATGTAGGGTTTTATTAGACATTTTATTCCTTTAAAAGAGTGTAACTATCTTCCAAATCTCTAATAGGATACTAAAAGTCAACATTTAAGGTGTATTACTCATGTTAGGAAGGCATTCTATTTTAATTTAGCAGCTAAAAAAATGAAATGCCATGATTTATTAAAAGTGTATAAATGATCCATTTTTACATTATTACTTATCCATAAATGTTTTGACTAAAAAAGAAAGGAGAGAGAATATCATACACTAAATCATTGAAATCAGTTGTATGTTAGGATCTTGTGATAGGTAAGACACTTTATTACACTAGGATTGCAAAAATCATTTTAAACATATTTTAAAAAAAGGGAAATATGTTAATCACGTACCCATCAGAACCAGAGACCACGCTAACATAAAGCAACTCACTGAACCACTCAGATGCTACTTCATTGGCATTCTAAATGTAAATTAAAGGCATAATGAGTCTTATCTCAAAGTATATGTTATACATTAATTTATTATCTATATTTAATTTGATTGCTTATTTTTTTATCATATATAAGAAAATATTTTTTAATATAAAGTATCCTTAGTAATGGGGGTGTAATAATAATGAACTATTACTTAGATTTCAATGTAGTAGGAGAATGGTTTTAAATTTCATATCTCGAATGGTTGATGTTTTCTATTTATAAATATCAGAAGTGGAAGTGTCGCTTGGTCTTACGGTCTTTATTTGTTACATCCCGAGACAAATATGTTTAACATTAAATACTAAGAAGCTTGAAATCAATGAATCAAAAAAACTTAAAAGTGGCATTTTTGTCTAGGTCATATAAATAATAAGCACATTTTTAGATTTTATAATGATAGATACCTAAACTCATTTGATTTTGAAGCAAGTGATATACACAAATCTTGTTTTTTAGGCAAGAGGAAAAACTCTCATCTTAGTGGTAATAGCAAAAGGGCTATGACTTATTAGGACTCATACATACTAATATATGTGGACCTTTTAGCAGAAATGGTCATCACATTGACTGATGACCTAAGTAGATATGGGTATGTATCTCTGATGAACAATTTTATATACATTAAAAGGTTCAAGGAATTGATAAGTAAAGTAAAAAATCTACTTGGTAGGAATACAATAGCACTTCAATCATAACAAGGTGATGAGTACTTAAGCCATGTGTTTGAGGCCCTTTTGCAAGATTGTGGCATTGTATCTCAATGGACTCAACCTGGAACACCACTGCATAATGTTCTATTAAAAACAAGGAATCCCACCTTGTTTGACATCATACAATAAATAATGAGTTTCAAAGTACTTCCTACTTCCTTGGGGGATATGCTTTAGAACCCACAATGTTTACACATGAATGCATACTTTTTAAACTGGTTCAAAAGGCACCATATGAGATGCGGACTGGGAAACATCTCAATATGTATGTATAAAGACTTGAGGATTTGAAACTTATTTTAAGAAACACTTTTATGAAAAGCTTGGAGCCAAATATGACAAATGCCATTTTCTTGGATATCCTAAAGAAAGTGAGGGATATAATTTCTATACTCCATCTGATAACAAAGTGTTTTGTGCCAACACAGTTGCATTCTGAAAAAGAATTTTATTTCTAGAGGAACCAATGGGATAAAAATAGAAATTGAAGAAGTTTGAGACAATCAAGATAACACTAAATTTGTGATGTTTGACAAGGAAACTTAGGAATCACAACCTATTATGGAATCTCAAGTTCCTCATAAAACATAAGAACCTTAAAAGTCTAATGGGCCACATACTGATTCAAAGAGATTTGGATATCCCATGAATTGACAAGTTGTTATGTTAGTCATTGATGATGATGAACCAACAACGTACACTGAGGCTATTGAGGTACTAAATTCTAAGAAATATCTTGAAATGATTAGATCATATTTATATTCCATGTATAGAAACTAGGTATGGACCATGGAGGAAGAACCTGAAGGGGTCAAACCGAAAGGGTGCAAATGGGTCTTGAAAAAGAAGAATGACATGGATAGTAGTACGAAAACATACAATGGACAATTGGTTATGGAAGGAGATAAACAAGTTCAAGGTGTTGAATACGATGAAACTTATTCACCAATTTGTGTGGTTCGATCCATCAGAATACAATGTTTTCTTGTATCTTATCATGATTATGAAATCTAGAAATGAATGTTAAAATTGTGTACCTTAATAAGAATATCCTTGAGGATGTTTACCTAACACAATGAAATGTTTTTATTGATCCAAATGAATCTAGACCAGTTTGTAAGATGAAAATGTCAATAAATAGGTTGAATCAAGTATGTTGGAGCTAGAATCTTTGTTTTTAAAGATAGTAAAACAATTTTCCTATATCATAAATAAAGTCAAATCTTGTGTTTGCAAGAAGGTTAGTGCGATGACATACTGTTGATGGGGAATACTGTATGTACTATGTAATTGGTTAAAGCTGGTTGGAGACATCTTTCTCATGAAAGACTTAGGAGAAACATTCTATATACAAGGAATCAAGATCTATATAGAATAATCAAGAAGGATTCTTGTTCTAAGTAAAAATGCATACATTAGCAATGTGTTGAAAAGGTTCAACATGCTTAACTCTAAGAGAGAAAACTTACCCATGCCTAATAGGATAAGTCTCTCTAGAGCTCAATGTCCCATCCTTATTAAAGAGAGGGCATGAATGAGTAAGATTCCATATGCATCAGCAAATGGATCTATCATGTATGCAATGTTGTGTACATGACCCAATGACTCATATGGGAAGGGGTAGAAGCAAAATAACAAAAATAATCTCTCCTTTATATCCTAGTTATTGGATCCATCATAACAATAAAATATAAGAGAAGAAAATATATGGAAAAGATAAAGGTTATACCTTTGGACATGCTAGTATCCAACAACTAGAAATGTCCTTGTTTGTGAATAACTCTATCTTTTGGATTTTGATTGGAATCAGTAACCAAGAAATTAGAATATCAACAAGAGATTTGGATTAGACACTAAGGTACTATGTGGTTATCTTCTCACAACACCTTTTTGTCATCATATGGAATGGATTCTCCAAGCCTCCACATGTGTGTCTTAGACTCTACTTCGTCCACACAAATTTGGGAGAATGTGGTACACCACCTTGGCCACCAAGTTAAAGAGGAATTGGAGTTGTCAATGTGTTAGTCCTCGAAACTCCCGTTCTTCTCCTATCTTGTGAAGCAGTCCTTTGGGTTTCTTCCTCTCTCTATCTCTAAGAGAGATATGACGGACAACATGTATCATAAGTTGTATCAAAAGAGGTTTCAAACCCTTTGGGATGTGCCCCTTTATATAGGAGAGTCTTGGGCATAAAAATCCTAATACCAATCCCTTTCCTAACTACAATCTTAAAACAACCTTAGTGATGAAACTCAGATTGGTAGTCTTATCAGATGATCAGGGTCCTCATAGACTCAAAAAACACTCCAATTTGTGGACCATGTTTCTTGATTGGATTATCATATCTAGGTCTGGTTCTGATTGGCCTACCGAGTTATAATCAGCTCACTCGGTCAACACCGTACAAAACTCAATTGACCAATTGATGATCGATTGGTACATTGACCTGACCAATCTGATCGGTTGACCAGGCATTCTAGTTTCCTGGTTAGCTAGGAAATCAACTTATTTATGAGTCAAAACCATTCACGTCATTTGTTTGATTGTGAACATCAATTCCCTTATGCATCCTTATGTGTGTGGCCCTATAGGCTACTAATTATGTTGGTAGTGAATTTCAAAACAACATAAGAAAATATTGGTGTCAAGCCACACATTATTTTCATGTAAGCAATATGAATGAGTTGGAGAACAACTACAACTTGTAAAGAGACCAATGTTTCCATGACCATATAATCCTTTTGTCACATATATCCGAATAAAAAATGAGGAATGAAATGTCATGCTCCTAACATTCAATGTAAGTTCCTTTAACCAAAGTAGACTACTTGACATATCATGAGCTCAATATCATATATTGAATCACATGATCAAGGACATGCATTTCATAGTTTCACTTATAAAGTGTTTTTATATCACTCTAAAGGAGGGAAAAATTCCATCTGTGTAAACTTACATATTCTCATTAAGTCACAGTACACCAAATCACTATCTTTTTCACAACCCTTATCTCAGAGAACAATGGGTTACTGGTCAAATAACATAAAACAACATGTGATTATTATAGTGACTTTAGGTCTAAGGATCACCGTCACCACTATCACATTGAGATATGATGTTGATATATCATTGCATGAATTTTATGTGTCAATCTCAAGGTGGGACTGTCTAGTACAACTTGTTCTCTAACAAGTTTCCATGTATTTGAGTTGATATTCAATATCATGACCAAAGAGACACAGTCACCACAAATTACACATGCTAATCTTACAATTTATTATTTTCTTATATTATCCACAATAATAACCAACTAGGGGCACTACTAGAATCAGTACTTTTATTATACATATACTCTCATGTTCAAGTCCTCAAGCCATGAAATGTCATTGAGTCAAAATATTCTTAGGGCATTATTAAGTTTATTCAATATCTCATTACTAAAACAAATTTAATAAGTGGAGCTTCCTTTTATGAATAATAAAAATAAAATTAGAAAATATCCCTTTTATAATCATCTTATGGTGCCACTCAGGGCATATAACCAACAAGCAGGTACTAGTAAGATGCTAGATAAGGTATGTATAATATTGTAAAGAACACGCATAATTAATTTATAGGAACTAAGGATGAATTCCTTATTTGCAATGGTGAGTAAGAGTTGGACATAAGGGATTACATTGGATCAAGCTTCCAAACTTTCAAGTACTATTATCAATTGCATTCATATTTTTGTGGTTTGCCTCAACTTTGGAGTTATGAGCTAGAAAAATTCCAAGTTAGTGATATTGGCTTGTTATACAACATAAACTGAGTACATTTATGTTTGTAGTGCAAAAAAGTAATCTATATGGTCCATGAATTTCATTGATGAACTAGGGATGTTTCCATCCGTTTACGATGTAGTAAGTCTATATTGAGACAACAATGGATCCATTGCAAAAGTTAAGGAACCTAAACCACATCAACATTCTAAGCATATATTACGGTCTTATCATCACCTATGAGAGATAGAAGATGAGAATATATAAATATTTGTAGAGTACTAACAAAAATCATTCTCGATGATCCCCTTAAGAAAATACCGTCACAATAAAAGAATGATTGGCATGATAAAGCAATTGGACTTTGATTCATAAGTGACTGGCTCTAGTTCAAGTAGGAGATTATTGGTAGCATGCCCTAAGAGCTATTCATATGATGATTGTAATGGCACACTGTGTAATTGATTTGATTTTTAATATAGGTCATTCCATTTGTTATGTCTACTTAAATATGATATAATGAATGAATATAGTAATTTCCTAATAATGTATGAATCAAAGACATGTGATTTTAGGTTGATGATCCGAACTTGATATCATGTATATGGTAATGGTATTCTTTATTTTCTAGGTCCCTAGTTAGATACTATTGTGTGAATTTGGGAAAAAGTAATACATTAAGACTACTATGTATACTTATTTATTGGTATGTCTCATTAGTCATTTTATTTGATATCAAGTCAAACACATATGTTCTTTTTAAGAACAAGTATATTGTACGAACTGAACTTGTGTATGATACATGGAAGCCATAAATGGTAGTCTGAATCATATCTCAATGTGACAATGATGATTGCAGTTCATAGACCTAAACTCAATACAATGATCACATGTTGTTTAGTGTACTTCAACACTACTAACCTTTAACACGGATATGGATTGTCGTATATGTACTTCTTTGGAGATCTGTGACACATGTGAATTAATATGAGAGATATAGATGGAATTTATCCTACCTATTTAAGTAATATCTTGACCAATTGATGAGTTAGACTATGAAATTCATGAAAATATGTGTGTGAGACAATATTTGATATTAATCTTACATGTATCTCAAATGTACTCGAGATCAAGGAACAAAGATTGTAGATTAATTGGTTGTTTCCCTGTCTGATATTTAGTCAACATATTAGA
The DNA here is from genome assembly GCA_963693085.1 of Alisma plantago-aquatica. NCBI lineage: Eukaryota > Viridiplantae > Streptophyta > Magnoliopsida > Alismatales > Alismataceae > Alisma > Alisma plantago-aquatica. The sequence continues at coordinate 204,245,621 of OY856412.1, read as the reverse complement.
GACAATGGGATTATATGATCATTGTGATACTAGTCATATCACTATGTCAAATTTGTTCTCCAATTTCTTCAATTACTACGGTGGAAATGAAGTCTTGATAGATACCAACCATTTATGAAATCACAATATGATAATAGACATAAATACCAAAATAATTTGGAGTCTATAGGATCACATGCATATTCTACACAAGAAAGATAAGCATAATCATATAAATAAGACTAGTTGGTTAAAACAAGCGTTAGGTAATCAATTAGATCATTGATAGGCTATTTGCTATCCCAATCTAATTATTGGAAAGTCTGATTGACCGACTAGACATATATGTTGATCAACTAGAATTCCAGTTGGTTTTCTTAGCTAAAATCATCCCAATCGGTCGACTGGCTAGCCCAATCAGCTAACTAGATAGACATATTTATCAATTGGAAACTCCAGTTGGTCTACTAATTCGTTATCATTCCAATCAATCAATTGTTTAGACAAGTCATCTGACTAGATAAGATCAACTAATTGGTCAATTGTCCACTCCAGTAGAGTGACTAGACAAGATTAGTAAATCATCTAATTAGTTCAAAAATGTTCAAACACAATCTAGAAGGCTAATTGGATTGGCCTATCCACCAAACATATCCACTGCTTATTTGTTTCCCATGATTTTTAGAAATCAAGCTTCCTTGCCTCTCCTATTCAAAGAGACATGATGGCTAGTGTTTTTATTACATATTTTGACATGTGAATCATAGTTATCATTGCCCATAAGAGAGAGAAGGAGTAAAGTGCAACTCTAACACATTTCCAATAGAAAGGTTACTCCTTCCCCACTGGATCTTCTATTGTGATGAGGAGTTCATGTGATCCGCATGGACGACTTAGAAAATTGGACGTCTTAAGATTGTGTGAGAGAGACATCCCTAAGCTCTAGCTTTACACTATCACTTGCCATATCTCTCCAAATAAAGAATGTTTCCAGATCTACTCTAATAAAAGGTATACCTCATATCGCTCCTTCTCAATATATGTTTGTTGACTACAACTGTTCATGGGAAATATTGATAAATTTTATTAGTTAAACACTTCTTGTAGCCTCCACAATTCCCAAAATTTTCAACAATTGACAAGTTTTACTTTCCCAAACTGCATTTTGACCAAGATCAATTTTTCCTTGTCAAACCTGATTACGTAATAAACAGTGTAGAGGAAAATCATTTTGCAATTTTCATTTATTTAATTTGATACTGGTTAAAACTTGTAATAACATTAATTATTTTTTTTAGCATTAGTAGAGTATAGAATTATATGTTTTCAAAATCAGAAAAATCCACTTATTTTAATGTGAGGTTTCCAGAATTCAAGTCCAAATTTTCAAGGGAGGACATTCTAGTATTTTATAAATTCAATTAGAATAACTAATAACATTGTACATTCATATATTAAAATTAGGCTTTAGGGTCTGACCCTGAACCCTGGGATTCATTTTGGATTATTAGATCTATTGTAAGGTATGAACAACTTCTATTTGAATATGGAATTCATATAGTTATAAACAATTTAGTATAACCGAGCACTATCCTTTTTGTAATTCATCTTATACTTCCCCTACAAATTCTAGATTTTCATAATATAATTCTTAAAATTTCTTTGAATGTGTTTGACATACTCAACAAGAAATACTACAAGGTACTCTCTATTCCAAAAAATCTCTTATTAGATGTCTAGGGAAATGCCTTGATGCCCTAGAAACATCTCCTCCATGACCAGCTGGTGGATGTACCTTGGAATCAAGGTAAAGAAGAATCTCACTACTAACTAGTGATATGAAGCAGTTCACACGTCATAGATAATATTTATAAATAAATCAAGTGAAAAGGAGATCAAAACTTATAGAGTGGTCTCATGGATCAACTAACAAGTGAAAAGGAGGAAATTAAATTACCTAGAAAGATGGTGAATTAAAGGGTTGGAGAATCTTTGGATACTCCTTCTAGTGATTTCTATATTGTCTCCTTGAGCTTTGATGAGCTAGAGCTCTTTCAAAAACACCTGATGGTTACACATGGTAACAAAGGTTGGGGGTCATATCAAAGGGAGTTGTAAGATGTTAGAGGAGTTGGGAAACATTTGATTTGGTCTCTTGAAGGTTTAGAAAGGGGTATATGTATAGAAGAGATATCATGGAGTTGTTCTTTATTAGTGGAGTTTAATAAATGTTGGTGTAATGGTAGGACTTTGGTCATGAATGTATGGTAGTCCAAAACCCTATGTGTCTTTGATCACAATGATTAAAAGCATGATAAAGATATATATAAGATGTTAGCTTGTGGTTCACTTTAGTGTGGATGTAGGTAGAGGTGTGGAATGGATCACTTCACTATTGAGTCATCAATGAACATATATGTGTGAAGAAGATGGGTTGTTGGTTTCCCATTTGGACCACAAATAATTTGAAACTTTCTCCACTATGTGGTCAATTGAATTGGTTCACATCTAGTGATTTTTAGTATTTGTTTCAATTTTTTTATATATTTTTGGTTTTTTTCATTCAGTGATTACTTGGATATCTAGAAATATCCATATTCAATGAAAAATTGTAGGTTCCTAATTTTGATATGAGAATTCAAATATCAAGCATATATTTAGGTTTGATGGTCACAACTATCTATGTTATCATTTTTAGGATAATGATTTTTAGCAAAGCAAGTTATTATCTTTTAAACTTGTGAATTTGTTATTGAGCAATACTATGTATGGTGAGAAGGTAAATTTCACTTTGAACCATAATGTGTCACATATAATTCAATTATGACCATGTTTTTTAAAGAAATTACATGCGACTTGATAAATATTCAAACAATAATGATTGGGGTAGACTAAGGTTACCAATCTAATTGAGTTAACTAACACTTTGTTATAAACAATTATAGTCACAAAATAACCGAATACTATATTTGGAGTTTACTTATGAAACATTGTACATCAATATTTTAAGTTAAACTATTACTTTTTTTAATTATATTTTAATATTCTTTTATCTTTAAAATTAGGGATGTGACATAAATATATTGACCAATTTATAATTAGTATCATAATCATTTTGATGAATCAATCTTGATTATTTAAATATGATATTTCTAGAATCATAAATGAAGTTTTAATACGGATCCATGTCGTAAAATAGTGACAAAACTTTATGGCTCGTTGTCAAACCTACCATTAACCCTCCTCCTTTACCCGGGCTTGGGACCGGTTATGTTTACATAGCATAGAATATACAAAAACATAGGAGGAGTATCCAATGCATAAAAAGGGTGTGCCATTCCAATACATTCACCTAATTAAAGACATGTATGATGGCTCAATAGCAAGTGTTAGGACTCCAAGAGGAGAGACATAATTTTCTTTCATTGATGGGGTGCATCAACAATCCACACTCAACCCGTATCTAATTGTTCTTACTATGGATGAACTGGCAAAGCATGTTCAAGATAATATCCCTTAGTGCATGTTATTTGCTGATGATATTGTGTTGATTGATGAAAGAAAACATATATTGAATAATAAATTTGAACCATGGAGAAATACATTCAAATTCAATGTATTTATTATCAATAGAAGCAAAACCAAATATAGTGCATTGCAATTTTAGCCAATCTAGAATTGTTAATGGTGGGGTGAAGTTGAATGAAATGGATGTACTAATATGTGATAAGTTTCATTACTTGGCCTCTATTATTGAAAAGGATTGTGATGTTCAATATGATGTTTGTCAAAAGATCACAGTAGGATGGTTGAAATGGAAGAGTGAAACAGGAGTAGTATGTGACCAGAAGATCCCTCTCAGATAAAAAAGCAAGTTCTATAGAACAGCTATATGACCAACTATGCTATATATGAGTGAATGTTGGGAAGTGAAGAGACAAGGTCTCAACAAGATGAATGTGGCCAAAATGCATATGATGAGATGGATGCACAGGAACATGAGAAAAGATCATTTGAGGAATGACTATATTTGCAACAAATTGGGGGTGGTGGCATCTAAGACAAGTTGCGTGAAGGCCGCCTAAGATGGTATGGAAATGTACAAAGTCAAATGACAAGTGCACCTATTCAAAGCAATGTTATTGAGTCAAGAACAACTAAAATAAGCAGAGGTAGGCCTAAATTAACTTGGGAAGAGCTTATAAGAGTGATTTTGAATCTTTACATATTGATCAGACTTTGGCCCATAATAGAGCTTATTGGAAAAGAAGGATCCATGTATCCGACCCCAACATGGTTGGGACTGAGGCTTAGTTGATGATTCTGATTTCTAGAATCATAAAGTGCATCAAGTTATGGGAAAAAGTATAGAAAAATTGAATGTCTTTGGAAAGACCAAAATTCATTAATGCAATCCTTCCACCCTTATATACATAAGAATTTTTAATCATATTTAGTTCCACTTCATGAAATTGTATATTCTAAAATAAATTATGAAAATGTCATTTTACTTTCTCTCTCTATTTGACTCAATATAAATTGAGTCTGACTACCCACATGACACCATGTACATAACAATCTAGTAACCAATCTCAAGAATCACGATAGGATTTGTGGCTTTCATTAAATATGAAGCTTCTCTAGCTAGTTAAAGAAAAAATGTAGGAAAAAAAAACTTTTTGTATTACTCATGACATTCATATTCATTTCCTCGTCTATACAATTCTTTGGAGTTTGTATTTAACAAGTATCATGTTCTATAGATAATTAAGTTCTGTTATGTACTTTGGGGTACTTTTTATAAATATAAGGTGTTTTGTCACAACTTGAGGTTTAGAGTGGCACTTCATAAAAAGTACATATGTTTAAGACTGCTGCATTTATTTCAATATGTTTTATATTAAGGAGAGGCACTCTTTCTATATCATTTTGATATTTTTATTATTATTTGGATGTTATGTTGTGGGACGATTATCTTTGTGGAAACTAAATATTTGGTTAAATAAATTTGTCTCAAGTATTGTATATAAATGAATTAATTTTTTAAGTTACTAAAATATTATATAAATTTTGAAATATTACTTTCTTTTTATAACCCATAACTTCTTTCATATGATAGACTAATGATATATTTTCAAACCCATCATTTTTTTCCATGAAATGTCTCACCCACTTACCCTTATCAGTTGGTTCAACAGATAAGTTTGTTCTAGTTTTTAGTTGTAGATTGTAAATTTCACACCTACATAGAGCATCCAGAAGAAAGGTTTATAGAAACAACTAAAGGCTCTATATCACAATTTTGATAGGGTTGAAACTCTTCTCATCACAACAAAAGTAATAGAGAAAAAACTCTCTTAGCCACATAACTTACTTTGATCCTCCTTTGTTGTTTTCTCTCTCTCTTTCTCTCTCATTCATTATTCAATTATCTTCTATACCTCTGGGTGGTCCACACTTCATGTCTAACATTTCAAATAATTTTTAGAATCCATAACTAAGACATACTCTTTCAATCCTTCATCCGGAAGGAGAAGATTCCACTTTCCAATAATCAGTGTAGAGAGTCATAAAAGAGGTATATTGCATATATTTATCTAGATATCTGCAGTATGATATGAAGTACTTTGTAAAGTCTAGTTACAACAACCAAGGATTAATAGAGTTTTAGGAATGATGGATGGCCCCACAGACAACCACTAGCCTCAACAATGTACTTTATCCTCACTCAAGCAAAACACAAAACCAACTTCACAACTGGTCACACAATATGAACTACTGCAAGTTGAGCACACTTAATTTTGGAGTTCTTAATGATGGGATCCCTAAAAAGTAGGTTCACATTGGTGATATGAGTAGCCTAATAAATCCTTCTATGATTATTTTATCCTTATCCTCAAATCTTGATATGTTACAATCTCCCCAACTTATACTCTTGACGTCCTCATAAAAGCTCAATGATATGGCTTCATAATCTTTCCCCATTTCAATGCAGACCCAAATGACCCATATACACCCAACTCACAATCATTGTTCCCAATGCAAGGGTGGCTCCATCATAAAAAATATCCCTTTCCAACATGTCTTGACCGCACGACTCAAAGACTGACATGTCACATATCCATGTGGAACCCACCTACTAGTGGGGAATTGGCTCTGATACGATTTGTAGACAACCTTTATGGAACAACAATTATACCATTTCTTTTATATATATACATACATAGAAATGAGTACAATTAGCAATGACGTATTTGACTAGATATTTAAGATTATGAACACATTTTATATTTCCTATAATTTAATTAATAACTAGTTTTGTGTTAGAAAAATGATTCTGTTAAATATAAGGCTAATTATTTTACATATACCTAAGTATAATATGGTGTATGTATGTATATACTACGTAAACCATCAAGCATAACATCCTATCTAATATGCATGTATTAATAAAACTTTCAAATTAAAAATCAAAATGGTCGATCACAGTAGTGATACATTAGATAATACATGCATATACTTGTATGTTGCAAGAACATACTTGAAGATCAACTAGGCTAGTAAGTGTAGATAGAGATATCTATTTAGTATCATATAAAATGTTTCTATGTTACTATATTTGCACAAACTAGAAGTCGGATATTGTAACTGGAAACATCTACTTGTATCAATGTTAGTAACGCTATGATAAGTGCACACTACAATGTATACAATTATAGTTATAATTACCGTAAAATTGAATTTTTTGTATTTATCAGTCCCAGGATCATTTAATATAGCATCTAACGACATACATACTTCCACATATTTTAAGATGACTAGTACTCACATACATATATATTGCAATGTCCATGTAAATATACATTAAGTTCTATTCATAGAGTCTATTGAGTACTTTTTTCTGATGAAAGGTTCATATATATAGATATTAATTAGTATATACAACCACATGCTAATGTAGAGTGCATCTGAGTCTATCATAGTAAAATTAGAGCCAGGGGTGCCACATGTACTATTCCCCAAGAAAACCTAAGTAGCATCAATTTTGATAGTTGGGGAGGCAACCCATAATAGTAGGCCTCTAAGATAAAACCAAAGCCTTACAATGCATAAAATCTAGAAGTCACAAGTGTCAGAATGGATTTCATCTATGGTGAAAGTCTTGTGTGTGTTGATGACTCATCCAAAAGTGGATGTTGGTTCTTCATTCTCCTTGTTTATCTCCATGTGTATTTGAGACACAACAATGAAAGAATATGTGAGACCCCTAACCTTGCTTAAAGTGTTGCACATGCTTAATTACTATAATTGAGTGCTTTTATTCTTAATCTAACCTTGTGATATGTTTTTTTATCATGTGAAAAGCTTAAGTTTCAAATTTGATCCAATTTGGACATTGTTTGTGTAAGTTACGCAATTTTATGCACATTTTGGACTTTATGCAATTTACCCAAATTAAAGGTTTTAGTTGCAATTTGCACATGCATTATGATCCCTATATGTTTCCTTATCATTCTTGAGCTTTTTGGTCCATGGGGCGTCTAGTTGAACCTTGGTCTGGAGGTGTTCCCCTCAAGGGTATTTTAGGGTTTACCCCTTTATGGATGAGCTATCTTTAGGAGCTATCAACCAATGGTTTATTTGATTGGATTAGAAATCCAATAAAAGGTGGATAATTAGGTCTCCATGAATGTTAGGGTAGATTCTTGTGTGTCTTATTATATATCCATAATAGTTTAAGGTCATGGACAGATGGAGAACTACTGAGACCTCAAGCTTTTCTCTTTCCTTATCCATAAGCCTTATATACTTATCCTTTAGCCCAAAAATGAAACCTTTAGACTCTTATTTCTTCCTTGTTCTCCATAACTTCGTCTTTTACCTACATGGGGGTGAATAGAGTGCCCAAGGTAAAAGAAGAGAGTCAACCTTCTTGTTGGAGCATCTAGGGTTCGGATCAACCCTTATCTAGGGTTTGCAAAGCTTCCTTTTGGTGATCTTAACCTAAAATAGTAATTATCTTCTTCTCTCATTCATTTATTTTTCTTTTATCTTCTTCCTACCTTCTTCCTAGGTGGAACCTTATTGTTCAATGGTAAAGATTGCTCTAAAGCTCAAGGAACTTATCTTTCTTGATCCCTTCACCTAGGGTTTACTCCCTTTCTTGGAAGAGAAGCTTACTTGGTCAAATTCAGACCAAAATATAAGGTTCTTAACCTTCTTTTCTCGAGTTTTCATTCTTCTAGGACTCTCATCTTCTTCCTATAGGCGATTTTTATAACCCTCTTCACTTTTATTGCTTACTACAAGCTTGATTACTCATGTTCCTGCTCTATGCATATAAAAGCTATTTTTGCTTAGGATTTCAATTTTTGTGGTGTTCCTTGATTATTTTCCAGTTCTATATGAACCTCAAATCATGCGAACGACCTTATTGAGGTAGAGAAAGATATATATCAGGTTCACATGGCAACATATGGTGCTAATTACCTATCAAACGATGGCTTATACTGTGTTTTTTAGGCTGATTTTCAACATTACACATGAACCGATGGATGACTTTATATTAGAACCAATGGAGATTTCTTTGTGGCAACTGATGGTGATGACAAATGGTGTTAAACAAATGGTCACACCTTAGGTCAGTTATAGACTCTTTTGGAATTTTGATGATCAATGGTTTAGTGCCATAAAGATGGTATGAACAATGGCAATATTTAGTTCAACATCTAATGGTGTTCAATGATGGTAGTTTGAATACATCAGTTGATGGTGACATAATGTGTCACAACCAATGGTGGTTCAGGTTACCACACGATGGTGTAACTAGGTATCATGTTTTTCTTCAAATAACCCCTAAACCAATGGTTTCTTTGGTTATATAATCCAAGGGTTAAACCTACATATCAACTGATAGTTTTGAAATGTTAAACCTGATCCAATGGTTGTGAATGGATGCTTCAACATCCAATGGTTGTGAATGGATGCTTCAACATCCAATGGTTGTGAATAGATGCTTCAACATCCAATGTTTTAGAATGAAGTCTATACTATACATCTTTGGTCTAATGATGACAATTTGATGGTCAATACCCTTAAATTTGTAGTCTTACCTTTGCCCTCGGGTGGATATAATTGATAGTCACCATGAGTTAATGGGTAAACCTAATAAAGTATAGATTGTTACACCTAATCCTAATATATCTAATTTATGGTGATTGATTACGAATAGCTCCCTTGAATGGTTAATAAAATAATGGAGTAATCTCTTATGGTGGTTGAAACCCTAGTATACTATAATTTGATCATTTTATCTTGAATTATTCTTGGATCCATACTTAAGGATATTATGAAATTTTATGTTAATGCTTTACCTTGTATATCCATGATCCTATGGGGATTCCATGAGTTAGGTTTTGGGTATGAATGTTGATTTGTAGCATCAATACGACTTATCTTGTTAATCCAAACCCTAATACCATTAGGTGATGATGATTAAACATGATTGGCCTCCCATGAATGATTAATAGAACAATGGAGCTTTCTCTTATTATTATTGAAACCCTGGTATTCTATAAATCTGATGGTTACAGCTTGAGTTATTCATGGATACATACTTGAGGGATGTATGGAAGGTGATGGTGATGTTTTATCTTAAGCATCCACAATTTTATGGGGATGCCATGAGTTAGGGTCTGTGTATGAGTGTTGAACTATAACTTCAATGTAATATAAACCTAACCCTAATGCAAATGGATGATAGTGGCCAGTTATGTTATTCATTCTTTAACGATCAATCTAATGATGGAATATCCTTCCTAATGATTGATTTTGACTCTAATGTGTTAATGGGTGGTCATCATCGCTTTATGATTTATTCTTTCATATAATGAACTTGTATAGTATACAGTGTGATGACTTCTAATCATATCTAGCTAATATAACCTTGCAATGTTATCTTGTGAACATCATTTAGTTCATTAATGCAATATAATGTTGAGCCCAAGTATTAATGTGTGGTGATGCTTAATGAAGCCTTGTTATAAGGCATGGAAAGATAATGATGAACTTGTAGGGAATGATGTGATGGTCTGAATGACCTTAGGGCATTGTTGAGCTCTAAGTGAGATGTAATCCTCTTGTGTTAACAAGGGTAGATACCATGTGATATGGTGATAAGGATTTATATCTTGTGGTAGTATGATGACAAGTGTAGTCTCATGAATGGCAATGAATAATACCATGTGATGATGAGTTGAGAAACAATGTCTCATACATTTTATATCTTTCGAAGTTGTTACACTTATATGTTTGCTAGAAGTGAATTAGGTTTTGTATGTCCACTTGTTTGATGCAGCCTTAATTCACCCAATTGTTTTGATTAATCAAATGGAAACCCTAATCATGTAGTTGACCTATGCCATAGATCCATTCCAATGTCAGAACTTGTTGAATGACAAAATGAGAAATTCCTAAGGGAAACTCAGAGCGCGTACTTTTGAGTATGCGGGGGTGCAAGTCGAGAGTATCTCCTTGTGCCCACAATTGTAGGTTATGGAGTATGTCGACAGTTATGCCTCAGATATTGTGAATTGAAAAAGGAAGTAGTATAACTATAGGATGCCTCTTATAGAACATCCATGCATGATCCTATTCTCTAGCGTTGTGACCTATACCAAGGTGTGCTAGTTGTTTTCATCTTGACTATATGTCACTATTGGCAGTTCGTTGTTATGTCTTTGCGTTGTCTCTTATACTGACTGAGTATTTTTGGTGAGATCATGGAGTTCGGCTCCACCATAGATGTTTTATGTCACTGATTTTGACATAGCAGTGATCAGTTGGATTTGGGTGGTATGACTCAAATCCTTAGGGCATTAATAAAAGATGTAACAAAGTCATGTAGCATATCTATTTAGGGATATATACATCATTTCACATTGCATAATAAACCTTGCTAGTTCATTTTACATAGAGATGATTATTAGTGCATTAAAAGATAGTAGATATTCTTATGTTGTGGATATGCTCATGTTATAGATAAGTACATACAATAGCCATGTTTCAGTTGATAGATATACTACTACTATTGGATATGATTATGAAATTATTTATCATAAGTTGTTAGCTATGATTATATTGCTATCGATGGTTCTATAATTAGAGATGATTATATTTTTGATCATTCTTACACTGCTAGACTTATTCATATTGATATAGATGTTATGCTACTAAACTTTCTTATGCTGGTTATGCATATGCTACTAAATTTCTTATATTGTTAACAAGGTAAATGATGATAGTAAAGCTAATGATGATGATGCTTATGTACTCCTTTATGTATGTTGTTAATCATCATTGCTTCTAAGCCTATCCGTTATACATCTTAGATTACTTAACTTGTTGTAATCAGTAAGTAGTGTTGAAAGTCATATCTCTCGTTGGGACATTGGTCTCACCCTGTGGGTCACCACATCTCTTTTGGTGATTGGTACCAGTAGCAGTAGACATGTGGTAGTGAGGAGGAACTGTGGTGATGGACCTTAGAGATGATTTCTTAGTTGTTTAGTGTGTCCTAGAATCGTCTTTGTACTCTTAGGTCTGGGGGGGGAGTTTTCATAAGATGTTTCAATCGAATCAGGCTTTTATTAACATGTTTATAATTGTTTAAGTGGCATATATGGATAATGTTATCCTATGTATATATGTTTTTGCTAAGCCATGAAAGTAACTTGTACCAGATTCTTGGCATAGCATGAGTACAAACAAGATGTTTAGCTTCATTATATATGTTTTTGAGTTTATGGTGATATTGAAATCAATTTTAATTTTTGCTCATTTTTGGGTATGTGTTTTAAATAGTGATTGATTATGTTTAGTGTTTTACGTAATCTCGTTTAGTATGACGGGTTCTCACATAATAGGTTATGTGTGTCCTTGACATTATCAATGTGTGTGTGTACATTGTTTGGGTGACTGTTGTACTTTCTATAATTTCTTTCTTTCCAGGTCGTTCATATAATGGCTACATTTAGTTTTTTTTTGGGAGAGAATTGTGATTTTTTCAAATTCAGGTAACGTATAACATTAGTGATATCCATGGTTGGTGTGTTCCTATGGTGTAAGTAAATTTGTTTTAATGTCTTTGGTAGTGGAGCAACTCATGATGAGGTGGATGTTGTTTCTTCTTGATTTTAGCACATATGAGACCTAGATAGTCCAAAAAATTCTCTCTTTTTTGAATTGTTTCTATCTCTATATTTTCATGCCCTATGCTCCATAAAATGAGTTTGATTTTAAGTGATGTTCCATATCTCTATGGTTGGACAGGTGTAGTCATCATATATGAAGAATAGATATGCTTTGTGGGTGTCAATTGGAATCCCATTTCCATGAAATATAGATTTTTGTGTTAGTATTTAGGTGATGGAGGATATCGGTAATTGTTTTGTATGGTAAAAAAGATGTGAGAGTTGTCTATGTTGTTTATGTGGATGCAATTGGGGCATAGTTGTGATTGTATAGTAATCTAGTAGTACAATGGTCTTCTCTAGAATTGTATATGCTTAACAACATATGGTGGAGTGTGTATATTTATTCGGATATTAGGTATTAATTTTTTTATGTGTTTTCAAAGCGATGATTTTATACCAGTGAGATGTTCCACCATGGGTTTTTTCTTCAGTTGATTTTTCTCAATAATGTATTCCTTTCATATGCAATTATCAGTTGATCCTAATGTAGCTATAATTTTGGATATCATACAAAAAGCATGTATCTTGATGTTCATGATATCCTATCCCCCATAGATCTTAGGCGCACAAATAGTATCCAAATTTACTAGCTGAATGTTGTCTCCAGAGTGGTTCTAGACAAACTTCCTTTTGATTTTGTTGATGGAGTTTAAGACATTGGCCAGAAGTGGGATAAATCTAAGGTAATAAGAGTTTAGCATGGAGAGTTTTACATGTTCATAAGGGTGAGACTACCCTTGAGGTTGAGGAAGTTATTTTTCATGAGGTGAGTCATAAATTAAGTTTTTTTATGATGGGGTTTCATATAGTTTTCAATGGGGGTGTGGTGAGACATGAAGACCAAGAAATATGAATGGATGTGTTTCCACCTTGAAGTTTAGAAACGTTTGTACCTATTTGTCAAGTGTACACTCATATGTGTTCATATGCTGGCATATTTATGGAGGTTGATTTTTAGTCCAGTAAGATATGAGAACATGCCTAGAACATGGATGATGTTAATGACATTGTAGTTATTTGTCTTGATGCAACATATTGTGTAATTCTCTTTTCATTCTTTAGGCGAATTTATTAGACAATGTTGCATGCCCATTTTAATCATATTTTTAAGTATGGAGGAAACAATGATGAATAAGTATGGTGATAGAGGGTCCCCTTGTCTAAGGCCATTGGATTTTTTGAAATATCCAAATGGAGATCCATTTATGATGGTTTCAAGTTTGCATGTAGAGATAAATGCATATATGCATTTAATCCATCTATGTCAAAATCCATAACGATACATACATTAAATGAGGCAATTCCAGTTGATGTTATCAAAAGCTTTTTTGAAGTCGTGCTTTTGTGCTAGAAGTGGTGTGTGGTTCCTATGAAAAGAGTGGATGGTTTTACTAGCCACATTGTATGCGTTCAGAATTTTCTTGTTAGCCAGAAATTCACTTTGTTGGTGTCTGATGATTCTCTCTAGTTTCAATTTCATCGAGGTGTTGAGTGTTTTAGCTATAATATCATCGAATGAATTTATAAGGTTGGTGGGTCTCAATTGGTTGACAATGTCTGGTCAGTTTTGTGTGTGTGGTTGAGGACCCTAACTTGTATACTTATGTTATCATTTGAATGAATCTATTGAAGGAGATACATAAAATATATTTTTCTATGTTCCCACATTTATTGGTATAATTTAGTATTGATGCCATCCGATCCTGGAGATTTGTCCTTTCCTAAGTTTAAAACTTCCAATTTTAATTCTTTTTTAGAGGTACAATAAGGTTGGATGGAGAAATGATGCACATCGCCTGCACAACAAATTCACTAGAAAGTTATCCATAGAGTTTAACCTTATAATGGCTATCAATGATTTATAAACAAGAAATGTAATGTTAGTATAGATAGGTACTGGTCTCGTAGAACAACATTTATAAGAGTATAGTTTCAAACCAAATGTTATACATAGTATCTAGATCTAGAGTGAGACTAAACTAAAGTAGGAAACAAAAGTGGGAGAACGAGAGGCATTATCTCCCCCTCTCCCACACACGTAATGGAGGTCAAACGTCCGGGAGGGTGGTAAACCAAGGCGACAATTGGGATTTGAACCTGGGTCCCTTTGTGAGGTGACACCATGCTTGACCACTTGAGACACTCCTTGTCAGCAAGTAGGAAACAAAAGTGTAGAAATAAAACTAGTTAAATTGGATTTTAGTTCAAATATTAAGAAATATTTGTGGTTCGGGAGCTCACCACCGTAGACTGCATATTTTCTTTAACTGGTTTAGCTCCAATAATTTTTATCAATTAGATTAGGACCATGTTGATTTGTGTCCTTGCATATCACAAATCTAATAAGGGTCGAACCTCTCTTGAACCTGGTATCTCAGCATTTGAGGTTTCTTGTTCAACTATCTGACAATGTTCTAAGAGGGATCTTGTCAAGAGCTTGTGGATTCCAACCAGTGTTCAAACCCATGGATCAGGAGATTTCATCACAATGGTTATAACTAACAAGCTAAAAAGAATAGATCAATCATAGATTTCCATCATTTCATCTCAATAGGAAATTTATGGGTTCATTTAATGTTAATCACCCACAATCATGACAACATATAATTGATCTAATTACAGAGCGAGCACACAAAATGGAAGGAAAACACTTCATCAATAACATCTTGGATTCAAATACAACTAAGTTAAGCCATGGGATATTGGGCTATTCCCCATGCCCAAATATGGAGTTTTTACTTAGACATAAAAGAAATTGATAAAAAGTAAGGATAGGGATATAAAGAGTCATGTTGTTAAGATGCAAAAATGAAGCAATCTCCATTAGGACAACATCGACTCCTTTTATCCCCCCACCCCCGAGCACCTGAAGGGGTCTCTAAAATGATAAAGTATGAGGAAATATGAAGTGTGAAAGACGATCCTGAGAATGGAGGTTGCCTTGTATTTATAGTTAAAAGAAGTCCAACATTTAGTTTGGCCCTGGAATATGAAGAGTCATTACAAGTCAAGTCTTTTATTCTCAAATACCAAGCATTATTATTCTCAATCAAAGTGATGTAATTATATTCTTTATCCCAAGAAGATTAAATGTCTTGCTTTGATAGATTTTCAAGTGATGCATTGATATCTTTGGGCTCGGTCAAAGCTATCTAATTATATTCCTTATTTTTATTGCAACAAGATTAAAAAAAAATTAATTGCTTTTCCCTAATAGGTAATAGAAAAAATTATTTCTTTGCTTTTCTTTGATTACTTTGACCACTCATTAACTTCTTTGACTCTCTTTGATACATATTTCTATTACAGAAATTTCTAGTGAATTTCAATCTGGTAACAAGTTAGGAAAGGATCAAAAATATATTTTCCTAAGGCATGGTTAAATATCATATTCTAAGTTTGTATGTAAAAGATATGGTTGTTTTAGAATGGGATATATGTACCAATTACCGCAAGAAGATCTACAGACAATTTGACCGATTATAAAATCTAGTCAACTAATTGGAAAATAAATAATATGTTTTTCCTATAGTTAATAAAATTCCCTTTCTAATGCATGGTTAAGCATTAAATTCTAAATTCGTTTGCCAAAGACTTGGCCATTTTTGTGCAGGATAAATGTATCATACACTGTGAGGAGTTGGGCAAACATCTTTCCAATTTTTTTTTGAGTTCCTAATCTTTCAAATGGAAGATCCATTTTCCTGTAAAATCAAGAAAAAATTATAAAAACTCTAATTAATGAGAGAAAAGGTAAATTAAGACAATTAATTTTACAACTAGAAAACAATAAAAATATACTCCTAAGTAATGATCTAAAAGATGCAACAAAAAACTAATAAATATGCATTTATTAAATACCCCGAACATGAATGTTGCTAGTCATCGAGAAACACTGAATCATAAACAATACCAAATAAAATACTATCATAGAGTCCTCCCCACTTGCATAGAACTACTTGAATCTTTATAACCTTTCATGGCCAAGTGACTCTGATTTTTTGGAATCATGGAACACAATTTTCTATTTCCCTACTTGAAATTACTCATGACATGTTTCCATTTCAATGCAACAAAGATAGATATTTCCTATCCATTTTGCATGTGATATTCCCACGAATTCTCACAAGTTATGCATAAGAATAGAGTTCACTATTTTTTTGGGATTCCCCTAGGTTGAAAAGCAGAGTGAATGGAGATATGGACGAACACGATGTTTCCTTAATTCAAATTGATATCTTCTTACTACTTTGTTGCAATTATATTGATTGCATTTTTAATGTACATTTTGACATCTTTTCTTGGTGGTACGCCCCTATTAAATTTGTGAGGGGTATGACAGGTGTGCCACCCCAAACTTGGGGTTTGGCACATTTTTTAGCTATTGAGCATTTCTTTTTTTGTTAAATGGAGGGTTATGAATGTGAAGGAATAATTGTATAAGATGCTAGATTTGTGTAGATAGTGTTTGAAATTCAGCACATTGGGCATAACATGGAATCTATTTAATTCTTTTTGTAACATACAATAATAAGAAAAATTTACAAGCTATTTACAAATTTTAAATTTGGACCCATTGTGTTTGATTCCTATCTATCCGTTATGACTTACCAACTTGTTGAAGGAGCGGTGTTATTTAAAGGTCATAGGGGACCACATGATTTCTAACAATGGCATTTTATGCAAACATTGCAAGAAGATTTACTTATTTAGGGGGTTTATTGATTGGCATGTATGACTGGTTGACTAGATAAAGGCCAAAACGTAAAAGGAAAAGGAATTTTCAAAATTTTATAATCTAAACTACATAGCATATTGAAAAATGCTAAGAAAAGAAGATAGTGTGGGTGGAATGAGTACGTACCATCTACCTCCACCCCAAATATCAACTTTTCTTCATCTGGAGCAAAACTAATACTTAGAGTGAAGGAAAAACCCATGTTATGTTGCCTCCCAACAAGTGTCATGTTTAACGTCAAGGTTCTGACACATGTGTGGTCCACCATAGAGGAACGATAATTGGAGGTTATATGAGATTATTGTATTGTCTCGGCAGCTTTCCTTGCAGCCACTCTCCTATCCTTACTTGGATTCTTTCTTCCTATAGCCTACCACAAATGGTGTGATACATGTTAGAATACCAAGGAAAACAATTGAAGTCATACCTGGTTGGTTTCAATTACTTACTCTATGAAGAATGAGGGATCTGAGATGAAATAATAGGATAATGTTGAGGTGACACAAGAGAAAGGTTTGTTGGATGCATGGTCATCCCTTCATATTGGTGGTTGGCATCTATGGGGGTTGGATCTGGTGATTGGTACTTGGGAAATGGACAACCCATTCCCCCATTTGATTCATCATGACAGACATAAGGTATTTCCAATTCATAACCTGCATGGTAGTCCTCATAGATTGGGTTTTGGTGAGGGAAGGGGGAAGTGAGTGGGGATCACTTAGGGTACAAATGGGGTCAGTAGCTAGATCTGTGTCTGTAGAAAGAATGACACTTGGATACTTAGGGTGTTCTATGTAGGAGAAACCTCGAAGAGGAGAGTGTCTCTTCTAGAGTTGAGTACCTTCCTTCCGGCATGGAGTATATAGGTTCACTCTCAATTGTATCCACATTGTGATCGACTTCTAAGGATATCCTACACGTAAGAATGGTTAGGGATTTTAAAGGGAAGAGTTGTTGTTGCAGTAGGCTAAGTTGGGTGATACAGTCAAGGAAGTATGATTCTTCTTCTCTTATATACTTTATGAAGCCTCCAAGTGCTCAGAATTTGCAAAATTGGTTCTTTACTTGTAGGTTTAGAAGTCTTACTTCGACATCAATTAAGGATCTAGATGTGGTGAGGAATGGCCTGCCAAAAATGAGAGGTTATCACTGTTATTCCTTGATACACAATACTACAAAACCACAAGGTATGTAAAATTCTGTATACTAGTACATACTTAATGATACCAAATGGATTGGATATGGAGGAATCAACAAGTTGGATAGTTATCCTCATGGGTCTTGCATCAGTGAGGCCAATCTTCCTACATCGACTAAGCGATATGATATAAATGCTGGATATAAGGTCATGTAGCATTGTTTGGCAGGTAGAATAGCTTATAAGCAATAAATTAAACAAGATTCGGGGTCTTGGCGCTTATGAGGTATCTATATTTGAATAATGATTGATGATATCTTTTCCAATTTAAATGTTTCATATTCTTCGGTTATGTATGTGTTTGAGCAATTTATTGAAGAATTTAGTCCACTGAGGCATTTTGGACATGGAATTTAGAAACATAATATTTACGTACAACTTGTTCAGGTATTTTTAAATTTATTGAACATGGTATCTATTTTAGTTTGGTTCAACTGATATTGATATGAGACACAAGATTGTAGATGGGGATGTTTGAAGCAAGTGTGGAGGTTTTTGGCTTATATGTTGCCTACTTTCGGGCAATGACCCCCTCATCTTTATCATCATGTCTTTTTGTTGATAGATTCATATTCTCTAGAGGGTAAGTCTAGAAAGAGTCATCATAGCCTTAAGTTGCCTTAAATGCTTTAGGTTTTCTTCTAGCTACCCAGTAAAAGAGCATATAGGGGGCATTGGGATGCAATGAGTTGGGCTAACTGGGAATCAACTAACTTTTGATGGGACATTTGTGACTTGATTAATTATTATTTCTCAACAATCTTTTCATCTGTGGAAAACTTGAGGGTGGATTGTTGCATTTCTGGTTCTTGATTCAAGTTTTGAAATTGTTGCCCACGGTTTTGGAAATTACCTAGATAATTGCATTGATTCCTGTAATTTTGTTTATTTTTGTATTGGAACCCTTGAGGTGGATGACCTTTCTAGCTCAATTGAGGAGATCATAGTTGGTTCGCATTCTCTGCATTGATTGGGTTGTCATACTAGAATCTGGGATGATTTTTGGTTTCATTCAGATTGTAATAGTCTTGATTGAGAATGATATGGATGGAGTTGAGATCCTCCATTTGTTTTCCATTTATGGGAATGTTGTGGAGAAGTTGGTACTACTGCATGGAATGATCATAGCCATGGCATTTTCGATAAAGATATTTTGTAGATTTTATCTGTTGTTGCAGATATTGAGGTTATTGCGGTTTTCCCTTTCTTTCATAGGAATTGAAAATAGACTCCAGATGATCTTTCTTTAGGCAGAAAATCTTGAGGCATTTGGTAATAGATTTGAGTTCAGATCTATCTTCGGCCTTCGATACCTTGAGAACTCCTATTTTTCCTCGATTCGATTGTTCTTGGGTGTCATCGCTTTTTTTGACAATTTACAAAGATTTGTCATAGCTTTGGAACATAAAATTACCTCCACATGAGGTATCAAGAAAGGTCTTGGTGTTGTTGTCAACACCCAATAGAATATTTAGATCATATGTACTTGGGAGATGTCATGATGTGGACACTAATGAAGGAGTTCTTCAAATATCTCCCAAGATTCACCCAAGGTTTCTCCTAGAATCATGGTAAACTATGTAAGTTGTCCCCGAGTTTGATAGGTGAGGGATGAGGGAAAGAATTTTTTAAGGAATTTTAATTGGAGGGCCTCCAATGTGGTGATGTGGTATCCCTACATAGCATTATACCAACTATTGGCTAGACCAGTTTGAGAATATTTGAATACAAGCTGTTTGAGGACATCATCTGAGACACCTATCATTTTTACAAAACACAAAAACTGGTGAAGCTTTCAAGATGGCCTTCACCACTTTCACCTATCCTCCCAAAAAATGCAGCACCTTGAAGAATGGTGATCCATTGTGTGTGGATCTCGAATTGTGGAGTGATGTTAGCAATGAGTACAACGAGATGTTGTGCATCGGTAGATTTTGGGATTGAGAGGTCTTTAAGATACTTTTGCAACTCTACTTCTTGTCATGTGGTGGTTTGGGCTTCAAATTTAGCAATCATGGCTACCTTTGATTCGGCCAAGATGGTCACTCTTTATGTGGAAAGGGCCCATTCTATCTACCAATTGACTTCCTCTTGATTCATCCTATACCGATGGGTCCAGTTTAGGTCATAGAAGGTTATATCGATCTCTAGATTGAATAAGTGTAGAATCAACACTTGAGAAAGTCACATAAACTGTTAGTACCTAAATAACATATCAACAAATGTTAATTTTAAGGAAGGAAAGATTCAAGCAAATATGAGTGATTATCAATTGAAAAGAAAAATTCCTAATTATGTAAAGTAATAGGGGTTCAAAAGAAACTATGTTGTTCCTAGAGATGGTGCCAAATATTGATATGCATCTCTTGCACAATGAATTCACTAGAAAAGTATTCATAGAGTTTAACCTTTTAATGTCTATCAACTCACTTGTAAACAATCAAGTTAACTTCAGTATAAAAAGGTATTGATACCATGAACAATATTTTTAAGGAGTTCATATTCAAAAAAATTTTTATGAATAATCTCTAGATCTAGAGTGTAGTTAAAGTAAAGTAGGAAATAAAAGTTTACCAATTTATCTAGTTGAACTAGGTATTAATTCAAATGTTAAGAGATGTTAGGGGTCTGTAGACTCACCAACATAGACCACATAGTTACTTAAATTGGTTTAACTCCTTAATTTTTATTAAATAGATAAGGACCATGCTGATGTGTGTCCTTGCAAATAATAAATCTAGCAAGGATCAGACTTTTCTCAATCACAAGATCTCGGCAATTTAAGGATACTTGTTCAACCATGCAAACAATTTCTCTTAGGGATCTCATGAAAAACTTGTGGGTCTCAACTGGTGTTCCAACCCATGGATCAGGTGATCTCATCACCATGGGTTATAACATACAACATAAAAAGATTGATCAATCATAAAGCTACATTAGTTAATTGTGTTAGGAGATCTACGGGTTTGTTTAATATTAATCACCCATAATCATGACAACATGTATATAATTTATCTAAGCATCGAGTGAGTACACAAAATGGAAGGGAGACATCTAATTAGTAACATCCTAGAGTCAAATACAATTAGGTAAGACACATGCTATGGGGTTACTTTCCATTCTAAACATAATAGAAATAGACAGAAAAGTAAGGATAGGGATAGAAAGCGTCCTATTTCTAAGATGCAACAATTAATCAATCTCCGTGAGAACGGTGATGACTCCTTTTCTCCCTTCCTTTTCCTTTGCACCTGGAGGGTCTCTACAATGATCGAGTATGAGAAAATATGATGTGTAAAAGACTATTTTGATAATGAAGTCTTCTTGTATGTATAGTAAAAGATGCCCAACATTTGACTTGGCCCTAGAATATGATGTTTCATGACAAGTCAAGTCTTGTATTTTAAAAACCAAGCATTTTTTCATGGTTCCTTTAGAAGATTAAATGCTTTGTCTTGATAGATTTCTAATTGATGCCTTGATAGCTCTATGCTCAGTCAAAGGGATTTAATTATATTCTTTTTTCTGTCAAGGGAGTAATCTTTGACAAATTTAACTATTTTCCCCAATAGGAAATAGTGAAAATAATTTCTTTGGTTCCCTTTAAATATTTTGACTGCTCATTGACTTCTTTAATACTCTTTGTTGTAGATTTCTACTACATGAATTTTAAGTGATTCCATCTTGTCACAAGTTCTAAAATGACCCAAAGAGATATTTTTCATGTGGATAATAGAATTCCATTTCTAATTCATGGTGAAATATTAAATTTCAAGTCTGTATGTGAATTATATGAACATTTTGGTGTTGGTTATATTTGTTAATTACTTATGGAAGATTTACAAACAAGTTGACTGATGGAAGATAGGTCAGTGTTATTTTCTTTCTTTCAATGATGATGAGATTTACCTCCTTTATATATGAGTCTCTGACACATAATAAGTGTAGGTCGGAAAGATTCTCTCATGGGAATGTTGGATAACATCCCTTATGTATGCATGTTGACTAGAAAAAGTTGTTTATAGATGCAAGGTTTATAGAGTTTTAGCCTCTATTATGTGACTCTGTGGAAATAGTGGTTGTATCCAAGAAGCTTTACAAGTGATTCCTTGTAATGTTTTGTGAGTATTCTAAATTAATTGTGGTTATATTCATTATTGTGAATCCCAGGGTGTACTAATGTAACCTAAGTGTTCAATGCAATGTGAGAAGTTAGTGTAGTTGTGTACATCAACAGATGCAGTTGATGTCGAGGTGAAGTGGTGTTGGGGAAAGTTGTATGGGAATGGATGTAGCGATTCAACATTTTAGATGTTGATGATAGTGTTTGGTGCGTAGTAAATGATAAGATGTTCTCACATGATGGGGCACTTTTGTTCTAGAGAGAAGTCAGAACTCTCTCCACAACTGGAAGCTTCTTCTTTTGGAATTGATCATGCCTATTTACATCTTGTCCTTGCTATAACGGGGTGCTAAAATTCCTTAAGTGGTACTTATCTAGTTAGTACATCTTGTCCTTGATTAATAATCATTATCTAATATATATCTTTCTAATAGATCTCAAAAAGTCAAAACTTACACAGATCTTGAATATTGATTCCACATACTGATCTCGACTACATCTTTATAGATCAATGTCTTTCCGTTTACAGATCAATCATTGATCTTCTTGCCTCTTGGAATCTAATTGAGGTTGAAACCATGGAATGGGCACATGCTCCACTCATTAGCTATCGACACCGAAAGAGCATTGACATTGGTGAAGGACTAAGAATCTGTGGAGGAAATTGGTAGGTGGAACCACATAGAAGACTAAAGAAAACTTGTCACAGTGAATACAAACTCTAGGTGTCACAGAGATTGGATGTCAGAGTAATGATTGAAATCATCAATGAAGGACTGAGAAGAGTAGGAGTTGTGTTTCTATTCATTGAGTATTTAAGACACCATAGAGATTTTTTATTGTCTAAACCCATTGATATATAGGGCGACGAATAAAACTTCAAATCTATCCAAGGGATCAAAATTTCAGCGTATGGAGAAGAAGCTCAAGAATCAAAACAGAGCATCATATTGTTTTCCGCTCACTCAAAGTCTCCATCATCTATTAATGAGAATGCATGATTAATAAGTTGTCCTCACTTCGACTATTGGATGTGCGTCGCCAAGTAAGAAGATGAGAGGATATTAGATTTGTGTCTCTCTTGTCATTTTATCATGGGGAATACCTAAAGGAAAGAAGATCGTAGTCATTACACTATTCAATTCTATAGAAACATCAAAATGCATATTTTAATGCATACCATTTAGTGACAAAGCTTCAACAAAACATTATTCAATACCTATAGTATATGCTGAAAGTGTCATTATATTGATTATGTTATGTACATTTATTTAATTATGGTGACAAACAACTTCTTGGTTGTGTTATTTATTAATTTCATATATATAAATATAATTATATATTGATTTCTCAATTAATAGTTCCCACTAAAATGAAGTTGATGTATCCATTCCCCCTAAGCCACTTATGGAATCTAGCATAACTTATACAAATCAAACTTGATCATCAATTTTGTATGTCAACATGTCACCGACAAAGTAAAAAATCATGTAGAATTATAACTCAAGGAATTTCACAAGAAATTTTGACACACTAACTCCATGTTGTTGGAATTTATAGTTATTATTGATACTCCAAAGTATGAATAGATGGACACTTGTAAAGCAAAAATACAAATTGTTTGAGTTCATATTTATTAAAGCATCAAAATTTCAATACATCTCAACCATGCCACTCTAAAATGGATTTCGGCTTCGAAATCCACTTGCTCCTAAAAAAATGATTATTGACTAAGTCAAGTTTATATTTTTTTGAAACAACCTCTACTTTCTCACAGCCATAAAATATCACTTTTTTTTCATCCTAACCCCTCCTAGGTTAAAGAGAATAGCCTAGGTCTCCATTTAGATCACCATGCATTTCAGGGTTGTATTTATAGAGAATCTAATTGGGTCAGGTTCTTGGATGTACCTTAAAATATTCACTTCTTAGTATAAAAATACACTATGGATTCGGTGGATTAATGATATTGAACAATTAAAATAAATAGTGGATATGATGGATTAATGATATTGAACTTCTATAATTACATTTTTCTATCATAAAGTCAAAATATCAAATTAAGAATCCAATCATCTTTGTACAAAGCCTTCAAACATAGATTCAACTTACTTTTATCAATAAAGATTTCAGTTACTAAAATTTACTCCCATAGGGATAAGACCAAAACATTAACCTAAATTCTCACATTTACTAAGAAAATTCAACTCTAGGGTTTCCCATAAATTACCAGAAAATATATTTCAGTTATAATATATATTTAAAATAATAAGTTATTTGAAAGATCAAATTAGGCACACACGAGTGAAACTTATACTTTATTTTTTTAATACTTTAAATTTACTGTTAACATACAGGAATAATTATGAGACTGACTTTTTCTCAATAAACATATTATATCATGTGGTCTAATTTTAGACAGGTAGGATTATTAAGTATATATGATGTCCACATTAAACCAATCAATCTCATCATAGGGAATCATGTATATTTAGTCATCTTAATAAATAATGAAGCATGATCCTTCATGACACATCTCAAAAGCTCATGGTTTTTTTTTAGATCTACAATGTGCATAAGTACCATGAAATAAATTATTTGACCAAAGAAACTAGCATATATTTAACAAATATGGCCAGTCAAGTTTCTGTTGGATCAATTGGCTCTAGAGGGGGTGAATAGAGATAAAACACTTAAAGTGAATTCATTAGACCTTCAAGTTACTTCCAATAAATAGGATTACAAATATGGAATTTAAGTGCAACTAAACATACATAGAAAGGATGAGAGAGATTGAATCAGATCAAGAACAAACTATGTCGAATGGTTCCAATCTCCAAACTAGGAGAAAGTAAATATACTACTTAGAGAGGTCAAGCCCTAGGATTTTGCAACCATTGCATACTTATATTCCATAATAAGACATAGAATAAGACCTTCCTTTTCTAGGACAAAGATACCTAGACTTCCTTTTTAAGGATCAAAGGGAGACAATAAACCTTACAAGGTCTTACCTATCCTTCGAGCAAGAGTCTTCAACCTCTCCAAGGGCTAACCCACTTTCGCAATGAGTTGGACACCTTCACCAAGGAGCTCCCCTTCTTGCAACAAGTATTCTGCCTTGGAAGGAATTACCCACTCTTCTCAAGGATCTTCATCCTTCACCTTCTCCTTCACCATGGAGAATCTTTCACCATTTTCCATCAAGAAAGGGATTGTAAAAGGGAATATTGAGAGCTTCACAATGACTATAATGAAGTAGCTCTTTCAAAAATAGCCTATCTTACTCATATGGAAGTTTAGATTTGTAAGAAAGAGAGAGAAAGTGACTCTATGTGGAAAAACACACTCCATCTAGTAGCAAGATATTCAAACATGGAATGAAATCCAAGGACCCCTATTTATAGTTGGGGTGTCCACTAGCTAGTAGAAACACTTAGGAACAAATTTTAGTCATTTGGTGTGCTGCAATAGATCCTTTTTCAAGTTTTACAACATTCTAATAACTAGAAATACTTTTTCTATACATTATGTACAGTTCACACTATCGAGTTTCCATAAAGGTAACTCATTCGATTGCACTATGCCACAAGATAATTTTGAGTTTTTGTCGAGTTTATATGGATGAAACTTGATTAGTTTGCATGTGCAACATGTCAGTTGATTTTATCCTTAGGTAAACTCCACCGAACCTGGACATTTGCCAAGATCCATCCTAGGATTTGGTCGTGTTTCTGAGAGGGAAACTCGACACACAAAACAACCTATGATGCATTTTGGAAAATGTCAATAAAGTGCTTAAACATTTGAATTAAGTTCTCACGATTTTTCTCATCTTAACTACAAGTCATAACATCAATACAAATGATTACAAAAATTATCCTAACTCATTTAGGGATATTTTCAAAAAATTGCATTTCATTGACTTAGTGATAACACCAATTTTTGTGATATTTTAGACTATTTTTCTGTTATCAAAACTGCCATTTTTAGCTATTTTCCTCTCTTTTTGTATGCACTTTTGCGATAATTGGCCGAGCAATGCTCTTAATCCTATATTTCCATCTTTTGTAGAGTTTATCCTCATTTTGGTGCAATAAGGCCGTCCTGGCCCACTAAATAAGTCCAAGTCTGCACTGGCCTTCCCGACGCCCAATACACGCCCTGCCCGGTAGGGGAGAACGACACGCGCAAAAGGGGTGTCACGCAAGGAGGAACTGACAGATGACACACCTCTTACACGACAGGGAGCCATAGTCGCCACGACAACCCAAGTATGTCGGGCGACACAGCCACCCACCGGCAGGCGTCGTTGCCCGTCACGTGACCAACGGATGACAACCCTGCGGCGAGCGATACGAGTATCGGCCGTCCACCGACCCACAATTAAGGAGGACACGTGGCGCTTCGAGCACCATCAGTTCCCCCACTCGCAAACTATAAATAAGAGCTACAGGAAGCCGAAAAGACGTCGGACAGGTCGGACAGTTCGGACAGTTGGGAACTTGAGCTATCTTCAAGGAGAATCACGAGAGCAGACATATCGTGCCCCAGTGCTCGTATCGGGCGACACTAGGTGAGCTCTTCCTCATCCCGAGAGGGAGGGGACTGGTTCACCTAGGACTGTATCAGGCAACACCGAGGGCCGATATCGGCCGATGTAGATGCGCGACACGAGTGCCCAACACCCATGCCCGACAGTAGAATGCGTAGCTCCATGTCTGACACGATATCGAACCTGATACGCTTCGCCCGTCATGCGAGCCGCCCGAGAGGGTCCATCGCCAGACATGAGCGTATCGGCCAGGATCCTTGAGCGATGCAGTTTCCTGTCAGGTGTACCGCTCGAGAGGGTGTGCCTCCCAACACGGATGTATCGGGCTAGGCCCCTGACCGATATCGGGCCAGAGAGCCGTAGTAGTCTTTCGTCCTTCTACATCAAGAAGGTGACACCTATCTTTATTTTCTGTCATTTAATTCTTTACTTATGCTTTTAAATTGAGACCCTTTATTTGTCTATGGAAATAGAAGAGCTTACTTACTTACTGAGCTTGGTTCAATATGTTGGATGACTGCTATGTTTGATATCTAAACTCTAGCTTGAATGTTTGGATTGCGTTTCTCTTAGATACCGAATCGTGTTTTCCCGTCGCAACAACTTTGAGAGTTGTGTTGTGGCTCTAGTGTTTGGTCCAATTCTGGAGTATGAGAGTGCCTGGAACGGAGTCGTTTCAGTAACATTTCACTCTGACTTTGAGCCCAGCAACCTCGAGAGGGGTGTCGAGGCTTGGTTAGAGGTATCCGCTCTGAGAGGAGGGGTGCAGGATGTTACCGGTACCGCTTGTTATGTTGTAGTCTTATCCTTCGTACCTTGCTCTAGCCCTAGTTTTATCTTCCTATTTCTGAGGCATGAAAACCACTAAAAACTGCTAAATGGCTAAAACCTTAAATCTTTCTAGTAACTCCACTTGGAGATAGTTTTCTTGTTTTGTTCATGACACCTTACCGCTTCCCTTGTGGGGAATTTATCATCTGTTTATACCTTCCGGAGTGTAGCGTGTCAATTCTGGGTTCTCAACACTACCACCCTTGTCCCTGTGTTCGACCCCGTATATCTACTTCGACCCCGTAAACAAAGTTGTGGGGACCTAGAAGGATTCAGTTTTATAAATGTAAAAGCTCGACTACCTCAACTCCGCCTCCAATTTTAGGACGCGCGATTTAGGCCGATCAACTTTTTGACGCCGTTTCCGGGGACAAGGCAAAAATGGTACTGTTGACGAATCTGAATCCACTAACTACACTCTTGTTCCTCAAGCTTAGCAATGAGTTTGACAACACTCTTTTTCTTTTTCCTTACTATTATTATCTGCTTGAAATTGATAAATCTTTCCTCTAAACATGATTCCTCGTGCCACTAATAGGTACTCAAAAGAATGGTGATCTGTTCCACTGAGCACCAACTCCAACCGTCATGACGCCTCGCATTGAGCCACCCCATTCTGAAGGCGAATGCCAAGGGAGGAGGCCTAATTCGCCCCCGCCTGAAGGCAATGAAAGGTACGACGGTGACCATCAACAAGAAGATCCAGACTCAGGAGAGTACGAGGAGGACCATCACCGACACAGATGTTGTCACCGTCAGAGGCAAAGAAGAAATCAAAATGACCAGGAACAACGCCGGGGAGAAAGCGACCGCAACGGCTCCGAAGAGGAGGAGAAGACATTGAGAGAGTTGGCGTCTACAAAAGCCAACAACCCCAGATGTCCCGTCATCACCCCGCGATTCAACGCGGCAAATTTTGAGCTTAAGTCGTCCGTGATCTCTATGATTCAAAACAAAAGCTTCAGGGGGAGTTCCAAAAGCGACAATCCCTACCACCATCTCGATGCATTCAAAAACATATGTGATACGATAAAGATGCGGGGGGTCCCTCAAGAGGTTATCTACTGTAAGGGCTTCATCTTCTCCCTAGAAGACAAGGCCCTCTCCTGGTATCTTGGGTTACCCCACCAGTCTCTTAACGGATGGGGAGATTTGGCCGATGCGTTCTTAAACAAGTTCTACCCCACCGAAAGAACGGTCAGAAACACACAGAAAATAACATCCTTCATGCAAAAGTCGAGTGAAAGCCTCCATGAGGCCTGGGAGCGGTTCCAAGAGTATCATAGGGATTGCCCCCATCATAATTACAAGAAGGGCTTCCTCATCACCACCTTCTATAATGTCCTGACTCTCGATGAAAGAGTGTCACTAAATGCAGCAGCAGGCAGTGACTTCCTCGGGAAGAAACAAAGCAAGTTTGAAAAGATCATCAAGAATATGGCCGAGCTGATGGCTGGTGCTAACTTTGATCGATCTGACTGAGGACAGGTCAAGAAGGGCGGTGAAGGGTCTACCCTTGAGTCTAAGGCGTTGGAGTCCATCACATCGCAGATACAGAGAATCGCCACTGATGTTAAACAACTGCGAGAAGCTGGTGGGAAAGGTAAGAAGCCAGTTGAGAAGGTGATGAAATGTGTCACATGCGGCAAAGGAGGACATGGGGTAGACAATTGTGTTTACACCCGACCGAACGCAGACAGTGATTCTGACTCAGAAGACGAACAGACTGAAAATGTCTCCTTTGTGAACTTCAAAAGGCCAGATCATCCCAGGTTTAACTACGACAACAAAGATGCAACTGAGAATTCTCACCAGCTGCATGTTATATCTAAGCCAATACAAGCTTTTGAGAAGAGAGGGGGGTCTGGTCAATATACCAAGAACAGTCAGTTCCAGTCAGCGAAAGGAAACTTTCAGGCACAAGGTAAATATCAAGGGCCGAACAAAGATCACGACAAGGGCTCGAGCCAATCAGACGTAATTGGCCAGCTTTTCGACTTCGCAAAGAAGCAGGACACGATTAATAACCAGCTAGCACAGAGTGCACTATCAAATTCGGGTGTTTTGAACTCATTGCAGGTCCAGCTGGAGGATATGCAGATGCATCAATGCCAAATCGATCTGTAATTAGCTCAAATGGTCAAATTAATGAAGAACCCTTCTGGAAGAATACCGTCCAACACCGAGGTTGCCAAGAAGGCAGGGATGTGATCAAGAGAAGAAGGGATTGAGTTGCAAAATATGGACGATACTAAAGGCTAGAGGATGCAAAAGCTGGACCCGTCAAGCTGGAGACGAAAAACTACAACGCTTCTCGGGAGGCAACCCGAGTTGTTTTTAAATTCCTAGTATAGGGCGCATTTACTTTCAAGCAAAATGAATATTATGAAATTTATGGCATTTAATAAGGCCAGAGTCAGCGCATGCGCCACATGTGCTGACCCTTATGGGTCACCGCCTTAGTTTTAATAGACCGGGATGGGTAATACCATCTGAGGCCAGGATCTCAGTCTTTGGCCAATGATGTTTTACTCATCAGCCAAAGTTTAAACCACTTTGTTTCCATGATGTAACGGAAGCAACACAACCGAAGCTATGAGTGCGCCCATATCGGGCAGTGGAATTTCGGGCATCGTGAGGGCCGTGACGGATTACAAGTCTAGACAGCATGCACCTGTGACCATCGCGCTAAAGGACTGATCACCCTTAGGCCAACGGATGGACTTGCCCGTCTTACGAGTTGCCCTAATGGCCGACAACCGCCCCGGTTTTACCGGTTTAACCCCGGTTGAGTTTGCTATATAAGGGGGAGTTTTTACCATGTCGAGCTCCTTGCCTTACTGTTCTCACGCTCCCGTACCGTGCTAAGACCTTGTGTTTTTGCTCCCACATCGCGCAAGTTTGCCCAGCTCTCGTGTGGTGCGAAAGTTCAGGAAGGTAACGCCCGACAGACCCTATCGCCCGACACGTCACTTTCTTTAAACATGAAGCTTATCGGTCTTACGGGTCATTTGCTTAGCATGCCTTGTATCGCCCTATATGGATGTCGCACAACGTACCTTTAGTTCATATTTGCCAGATACGCTATATCGGGCGACACGTTTGTCTTTCCTGACGTCCTGACGGACAGTCGGTCTTTGTCGACCGTATTGCTCGATACATCTGTGATGGGCAATGTGTTGTGCCACGTTGTTCTCCTCGTATCGCCCGATCTCGTATTGCCTGATCTCGCATGAGTTTGAGTTTTCTCTTGGTGGGTGGTACCCACCTCTAGTATCGGGCACAAGGCTTCACCCATGAAACAATTGTGTCACCCGATACGGGGTGTGGATCATTTCTATATCAGGACATACCTTTTTGAGCATTCAAGTTTAACTTCTTCAAAACATCGAGTTATCAAAATTTACTAAGAGTTTTGTTTGTTAATTAACAGAATGGCACGCATCAAGCAAACTGTTGTCCATGTCGACGAGCAAGGCAGGAGGGTCTACCCCGAGACATCAGCTGGAGTACCCACTGTCGGGCAGAAACGCCTGAATCCGGATCAGCTAGACTGTCAATGGCGGAAAAGAGAATGAGGACAGGTGAGGTGGCGGCACCACCCTCAGCAACGACAAGGAATGCACCCCAGGAACCCTTGGAATACACTCCAAGAAGGTTCCTGCCAAGGGACGATGAGCATGCACGCTGTTACGTTGAGCTGTCAACCAAGCTCTACAGGCCGAGCAAGTTCTTCCATCGGTCTTCTTTCGTGGTGCTAGGCATATTTGAAAGATTGAAGGGCATCCTCGCCGTGGCTGGATTGAAGAAGATCTGCCTCGGCCGGTCTTCCTCCTACACTGAGCTCACAAAAGAGTTCATGTCGTCTCTCCACCGAGTAAAGAATTATGTAGCTGAAAAGAAAGAATATGACAGAGCTGATAGACTCCAAGCCAGGCTATACAACTCAGAGTACGCAATCTCCGAGAAGCTGCTGAACAAGATCTTCTCTTCCAGCGAGGAGGAGGAAGACTTGATGAATAACGGTGAGACAATCACCGAAGGAGACGGGTTCAACCCCGTGGAGCTCTGGAATAAGCTGACCGGCGAGTCATCCTTTAAGCCGGGAGTCAAGGTGGCAGCAATGCACTCATGTTTCTGGAGAATCGTACACAAGTTGGTGGCATGCCTGTTGTTCAGCAAAAACTAGTCCAGCAACATTTACACATAAGAACTCCATGTCATATGGCACCTGATGGAGGGAAGAGTGATAAACCTCGAACGGTTCCTGCTGAACAGGCTACACCCAATAAGGGATGCCACCAAAGAATATTGCATGGGGGCATCGTTAACCTAATTGCAGCAGGGCTCGGGTACCCTAAGGAGCCGTGAAGTCTGTCAAGGACACAAGCTGATGAGGTGATTGACCTCAAATACCTAATGAGGACCAGCATCATAAGAAAGGAGGGGGGAGGCTACTTCTACAAGTTCGCAAGGACGAACACACTCCTCCCGCTCCCTCGCTGTGCCACTTACGACACGGACAAGCTGGTCTTCACTACCGCGGAAATCGAAGTTGTGGCAGCAAATACAGCCCACACCACTGCCGCAAGTGTCTGGGAAAGAACAAATCCAGAGCTTCGGACGACGGCTACTAATAGAGTTGTCGTCACTTCTGTAATACCATCCACAACAACGACGATGACTGATATGGCCGAAGAAGAACCGGTGATCATTGAGGTCACCGAGGCAATAACGACGGGAGCTGCCACGGAGATGACAACCGCAGCTCCCGACATCCCTGTAATGCCAGTAGAGGCAGAGGAAGAACCACAGTCGGACGCCAGTAATGAGGTGTTCGCCGCGGTCCTCCAGATGAGACTTGAAGGCGTGCAGCTGACACCGACACCACCACCAGTGTCTCCAGTCAGAGCTGCTGAAAGGATCGCTGAAAATGTAGAGGTGGAGCAACATCCGCCCACACCACAACCATCTTCATCGGGACATGAAGGAGGGGAGGAGACGGCCGCAAGAAGGCCGACACCTCACCCAGAGACATCTGCCTCGCGAACAATAGAGATAAACTCTGCCTCGTCTGGTAGACCAGAGCATGAACAGGGGGTCTCAAGGATGGAAGGGAGGACAGCAGGAACCCCTCTGTCACTCGGGATGATGCTAGGCCATGAGCTCGACTACTTGTGGGAGGTAACAAATAACAACTCAGCTACCTGTATTTCCCTAACCCGCAAGTTTGCATCTTTCCAAGACAAGCTGACCAGCCAAGAGCAAGAGCTGCTGACTCTAGTTGGCCTTCCCGGCGGGCTAGAGACTCTGAATGAGACACTGCAGCAAGTTCTCCAATGCCTCGACAAGATCGAGAAGAGGTTGGATAGAGGGGACGATCATTCATGTCAAAGGCAGCCGAGAAGGTCGCCATCGCCCCCTAGCCGTAGCTCTCCTTCTTCTTCGTCAACATCTGCCTCCACAGCAGGGTCCGCCTCCGCCTCCAGCGAGCGATCCACAACGCCCGAGGAGGGGATGTAGCCAAAGTCAACCGACGGAGCTCCAGCAGGAGAGGAGAGCTCCTTAGGTCTAGAGGAAGAAAATCCCTCAGTCTCCCTGGATGAAGTTGAAGATGATAACGCATATATCAGCATCGGGGGAGACTCTTCTGACGAATCAGAGGGAGAAAAGGGGGATGTGTATGCAGCTAATGAAAGACACCTTCCCCGAGGAAGACGCTCGATGGAGGACAGGTTCCGTGAGCCATCTAAGATACTTTCCTTCGAGATGGCCGACTTCGACAGAAGAGCCATCGGCTACCTGACAATCAGAGACCAGAAGCTGTTGGACAAGGTCCTAAGATCGTGGGCAGATGAAGACGACGTCATCTGGAACTACAGCTACTTCTCCGTATGATGGGGAACACTCCGCGACATGTTCCACATGCCGACCGTCATCGTAAAAAGACTGTTAGGGTCCTCGAAAATGCGATAATAGAAAATATCGATAGCAGGACAGGTCGGAAGAAAATATATGCCGCCACCCAGACCTTGGCAAGAAGGATAATGAAGGGGGAACAAGACCACTGCGGTGACCAACATGCTGTGACACATTGACGAGCATAGCCCTAACCTCGTGTTGGCACCATACAAGAACCGCGACTTTTGGTTCCTCTGCATAGCAGACTTAAAGAACCACAACGTCCGGCTACGGAACTGCAATTACAATGAGGTGCCGCACTCCGGAACTGCTTTCAGCCGCCCGGAGGACCAAAAGTTGAGGCTTCTACCACTGCGTCTTCTACGAGCTATCAAGCAAGGAGCCAAACATCATGGCGGTGTTTAGAACTTCTATTCTATTAACAATTTCCCCGTCCAGGCTGAAGAGGGAAGCGGAAACAACACCTTAGTCGTCTTAAGTGCCATTGAGGTGCTCAGTACTTTTGGCAACTTGAGGGCCCTTAGGGGCAAATGTTTCTATCAACGCAGGGGCACATACGCCATACTACTAATCAAAGACAGGCACTATTTTCGAGACACAAGGGTACATGATAAGCTGCTAAACGATGACCAAGAGGACGAATCTTCACAATCCAGCAGCTCCACAGAGAAAGAAGCGGAACTAGAAACTGATACCCACGGGGTAGGCAAGCAGTTAGAGACCCTGCGAAAAGTGCACGGGATGGAAGACAATGCTTCACCTATAGGTACAGAAGGGATGATAAAAAACTTCGACCGCTTCTCATGCGCTACGCTCACACAGGAGCAGGTAGATGAAATCCTTCTAAAGTTAGCAGATGCTACCCCAGGAGATGTCATTTACAAGGCAGGCAATGTGGTAGTCCCAGTAGATGATCTGAGGGACATGGTTAAAGAAGGAGGATGCCTGACAATATCTGTGTTTACCGCTTGCATCCAAATATTACAGTCAAAGTTCAAACACGCATACATAGCCCATCTGATGTTGTTCAACGACGTCTGCCTAGCCGATGAAACAGGAGCAAAGAAGTTTTTTCTGGAAGAATTGGAAAGCGGGGTCCCTAACCAAATTTTTCTGCCAATATTGCATTATAACCATTGGACGCTCCTAACGGTGTACACTCAGCAATGAGCAGGAATCTTTTCAATAGCTCGGACAGCAACAAGAACCATCCAATGCTGTGTACATCAGAACCGCTGTCATCCGTCGAACGCTTAACTCGAAAATACTACGACAAGGTGGAAAAGATGATACAACCATTCCTGGACACGCAAGCAAGCAAATGGCACAAACTCCAGTTCTGCCACCGCAGCCCGCAACAGTTTACCCTATCTAACGACTGCAGCATCTATGTCCTAGAATGGATAGCAAACAAAGCAGCGCCTGACCAGCTCCAACACATCGATTATCACAGCAAGAGAGGAGAGTACGTGTGGGAGCTTCTATCGGACGCAGGCGCGCTCATTGGCTAACCCTCACTGGATCAACATTACCCTACCTTATCTACTTCACAACTCTGGGACAGAGTGTAGACCAAGTTTGTGGGGGGGTATCATGTACCAGTGAGGGAGGTACAAAATTTTGTCTCTAATTCTTTATTCTTTTTCTCTTTCCTGTATCATGTGTACATATATATGCTCATATAATTCCCCTACATATGTACAAAGTTTATATTAGTAAAAACCTGATGCAACTGCTTGCAAAGTTAGTTTTCTTTGTGCTTAACGAGATACAAGTTCCGTTATATCTTTCTGATAATGTTTCTTCAAACGAACAGAAGATTACCTTTTTCCATGCCAAAAATTTCGAAAAATATAATAATCTAGAACACAGCTAAGAGACGAGTATGGAGAAGGAAAAAGCTGCCCAAACAGCAGAAATCTCTTTGTTTCCCCTTTACCCAATGAAAATCCCAAAAAGAGAGAGAAGCCTTATGAGTGTGAATAAAAGCATGAGAGTTGTGCCCAATAAAAGAAAAAAAATGTATATATATATACCCGCTTGTTTTCCAAAAGTACCCATCTTTAGGCATGGTAGATCCGGGGCAGTGGTACGTAGGATGTGAAATCACTGCTCTAAAGCCAACTGGCTTGGACTGTAGGGACCACTTGCCCGCTAACGGACCCTTACCTGGATGGACTGATGGATAACAAAGATGAAAAACCCAAAAAGCCTTAGCCTACCCTTTACACAACTTTCTTCCCCGAAAATAAAGTTGTTTGGTGTGTAAGCTAACTTCGGAATCATACACTAAAGTCTCATTGAAGCTGTAAGAAAAAAAAATTCTTCTGACATAATAAGGCAGGAAACACAAGGTCTTTTGTTCGTAATGAGACAGCTTTATCTGTAAATGCATTACTATACTTGCTTTACCTCTTGGCCTGAAAGTTGTACCAAACAAGAAGAAGCATCACAAAATAAAGTTTAAATATTGATTGAGGACAATCAAAAGACTAAGTTTGGGGGAGTTGATAACATCAAATTTTGTGATATTTTAGACTGTTTGTTTGTTATTAAAACTGCCATTTTTAGCTATTTTCCTCTCTTTTTGTATGCACTTTCACAATAATTGTCCGAGCAATGCTCTTAATCCTATATTTCCATCTTTTGCAGAGTTTCTCCTCATTTTGGTGCATTAAGGCCGTCCTGGCCCACTAAATAAGTCCAAGTTTGCACCAGCCTTCCCGACGCCCGATACACACCCTACCCGATAGGGGAGAACGACACCACGACGCGTGCAAAAGGGGTGCCGCGCAAGGAGGAACTGACGGACGATACGCCTCTTACCCGACAGGGAGCCATAGTCGCCACGACAAAGAAAGTATGTCGGGCGACACAGCCACCCACCGGCGGGCCCCGTTGCCCGTCACGGGACCAAAGACCCTACGGCGAGCGATACGAGTATCGGCCATCCACCGACCCACAATTAAGGAGGACACGTGGCGCTTCGAGCACCATAAGTTCCCCCACTCGCTACAGGAAGCCGAAAAGATGTCGGACAGGTCGGACAGTTCGGACAGTTGGGAACTTGAGCTATCTTCGAGGAGAATCGCGAGAGCAGACGTATCGTGCCCCAGTGCTCGTACCGGGCGACACTAGGTGATCTCTTCCTCATCCCGAGAAGGAGGGGACTGGTTCACCTAGGACTGTACCGGGCGACACCGAGGGCCGATATCGGCCGATGTAGATGTGCGACATGAGTGCCCGACACCCATGCCCGACAGTAGAACGCGTAGCTCCATGTCTGACATGATATCAAACCTGATATGCTTTGCCCGTCATGCGAGCCGCCCGAGAGGGTCCATCGTCAGACATGAGCATATCGGCCAGGATCCTTGAGTGATAAAGTTGCCCATCAGGCGTGCCGCTCGAGAGGGTGTGCCGCCCGAAACGGCTGTATCGGGCTAGGCCCCTGACCGATATTGAGCCAGAGAGCCGTAGTAGTGTGTCGTCCTTCTACATCAAGAAGGCGACACCTATCTTTATTTTCTGTCATTTAATTCTTTACTTATGCTTTGTAATTGAGACCCTTTATTTGTCTATGGAAATAGAAGAGCTTACTTACTTACTGAGCTTGGTTCAATATGTTGGATGACTCCTATGTTTGATATCTGAACTCTAGCTTGCATGTTTGGATCGCGTGTCACTTAGCTACCGAATCGTGTTTTCCCGTCGCAACAACATCGAGAGTTGTGTTGTGGCTCTAGTGTTTGGTCCGATTCTGGAGTACGAGAGTGCCTGGAACGGAGTTGTTTCAGTAACATTTCACTCTGACTTTGAGCCCAGCAACCTCGAGAGGGGTGCTGAGGCTTGGTTAGAGGTATCCGCTCTGAGAGGAGGGGTGCAGGATGTTATCGTTACCGCTTGTTATGTTGTAGTCTTATCCTTCGTACCTTGCTCTAGCCCTAGTTTTATCTTCCTGTTTCTGAGGTATGAAAACCACTAAAAACTGCTAAATGGATAAAACCTTAAATCTTTCTAGTAACTCCACTTGGAGATAGTTTTCTTGTTTTGTTCGTGACACCTTACCGCTTCCCTTCTGGGGAATTTATCATCTGTTTATACCTGCCGGAGTGTAGCGTGTCGATTCTGGGTTCTCAACACTACCACCCTTGTCCATGTGTTTGACCCCGTATATCTACTTCGACCCCATAAACAAAGTTGCGGGGGCCTAGAAGGATTCAGGCTTATAAATGTAAAAGCTCGACTACCTCAAATCCGCCTCCAATTTTAGGACGCGCGATTTAGGCCGGTCACTTAGGCTTGTATTGGATCAAGATAGGGCTTGATTAAATTGATCCTTTTCATGTACCTAATACCTGAAATCAATATAAAATAGACATATTAGATACATATGAATGAAATGGTTAAGTCATCATCAAAATAAGGACATCGTATAACTATTAGGTCAACATTCTCCCCCCATTTTGAAGATGACAAACCATTCCTCAAAATATTGAAAAGAATTTATAATTTAAACTTTTACCTTGTGAATTATAAGGGGATACATGAATGAACAATGACAATTTATCCCCCTCAATTCATGTTTACCTTTTCCTGTAAGGTTAGTTTCTCTAGAAAGCAACCATAGCACATATATACTATTGATTCCTTTTACATAGTCACATGATGTATCAGAGAATTAACTAGAAAAGGATCACAATTCAATATGTACTTGATCTCATTTCTCCCTTGTAGTACCTATAGAACTTGAGCTCTCATTTCTATCCTCCTTTGTCATTTCAAAAAGGTAGGGGGTAGAAGAGCTAAAAACACGGATCTTATCCATAGGAACATGAGACACAAGAAAGCCACCTTGCAAGCACAAACATAAGCAAGAGAGAACAATATCTACTAGAGTCATATTCAAAATAGGGAAGAACATAACACAACTCATGAGATATAAACAAGCATCGAGTTAAGGTACATATAATCATATTAACACAACTCATGAGATATAAACAAGCATCGAGTTAAGGTACATATAATCAGATTACAAAAAAATATATGTCCTCTCTAGATGAAAACTACAAAATAGCAAAAACCAACAAGAAATGAAATAGTACACCTTAGATACAGTGTCCAAATTTTCAATACATGAAATTCTACAAAAGATATATATATCAGCACCCTATAGAATAAAAACTAAACATCTATGGCATCTATTCCAATGACCTCATCATCATCAGGCTAGTAGTCATCATCTTCATCTGAAGGTGCATCTGGGGTAGTAGGTGTGTCCTCACCACCATCTCCATCATCAAAGCTAGAGCCACCATCATCATCAACCTTACAATCATCTCCATCCATCATCATTCTCCTCGTCATCCATCTCAGTATCCTACTTAAGAACAAAAGAGTGAGGACCAATCCATCTATGGTTTTGATCTACCCAGGAGACACCACACTCGAGTAGAGCCTTTTCTTGCTCATAATTAGGTATGGAAACCCAATCATACTTACAAAGGAAGGTAGTAGCCGATCCAATTGGTAGAGAAAGAAGTTGATATGTAGTAGGCTAAGAGGAAGAAACATGTTCACCCTTAGAGGAAGGGAGTACAGCGGATGCGGTCGGCTGGTGGTCCAGGTAGAACTGATTGTATACATGGGAAACATCGTCAGCACCTAGGTAGGGCTGGTAGATATGGTAGGGATGGGTGTAGGATAAGCTCATGTTTGACATAATCTGAACTAGATCATCATGAAGGTGCTCCTGAACCTAGAGGTTGTATGCATGTTGGTGCATCATGTAGCCCATCAGGGTTTCATTAGACACTAAGAAAGAGGCACAGCCAGATCTAGGAGGGTGTGGAGGTGGAAGCACTAGGTGTGGTATAGGAGGTAGAATGAAAGGACTTCTTGATAGTGGTTTTTCTAATATAAACACCTTTCCTACTTGCTCTGTAACCAAGTTTTTGGAAAAGGGATTTCTCAATAAGGTGAGAAAACAAACCACATATCAAGTTGGGATGGGGTAGGTGGGTTCCACTGGTGATTTTCCCTGAGTAAAACAGGTCATGTGGTGAAGATTATAGCAGACCCATTTGACTTTCACATCATTAAGGAGACAATACATCATCACAACAATGTTCTCTACAATGTCTATTTTGTTTTTCTTTGGGTGGATGTTGTAGTTGACTACTAATGCAATGAGGCGTGTCTTGATGTCTAGGGAAGAAGATGGAAGGATGGGTTTTTTCCTATAGGGATCATTAGGTTTCTTCAAAAGCTTGTGGATGTCAGGTAGGGTAAGCTCAGGTTCAAAACTTTTGTACAGATTTTTAGGGTCAAGAATGTCAAGGTACTAGTGATAGGAGGTCAACCATGTAGATGTCATGTCAATACCATTAAAGTAAGAATTCAAGGAATCCTCAGGGATGGTAATGTTGGTATCCATAATCATGGAGGTTAGGAACACTTGTTGGTTAGTGGTGGCATAAGGTAGAGTAGTTCCATGTGAGATTGGCATAGAATTACTAGAACACTTTTGTTCTAAAAAGAGAACTGGTATAGTACAATCTCTCTATGTAAAGTGGACTAAGGAGACGAACCTTGAACGCAACAACAAACTTTTTCGTCAAACCACTATGGGATTCAAGAAAAGCACGAAAGGGAAAAAGATTTCTAGGAAGAAGCTCCTTATACATAGTTACAACTTGAGTGGAGATGAATAAGGTTCCATCAAGGGAAATATGCCTAGGAGGAGTGGAGGATGTGATTACTCCAACTAGTCCAGTGTGTTTCCATCAGTTTGAGGCCATGAAGACCGACAAAGATGAAAAGTACCTAAATCGTGAAAAATGGCAGCAGTTGTTGGTCGTCCAAGCTACTAGGTCAAAGGTGGGAGAGGGTAGAAAAGGTGATCCAAGGCTAGAGATGGTAAGGGATAGTTTGGTTAGGCCTAGGGTTTGAAGATGAACAAAAAAGAGTGGCTATCGGTCGACTTTGCTCTAGTTGAGAGGGAGAAAGCTGGCTAATGCCTTATATTTTTCCGCCCAATAGTGTTGTCAGTCCAGTTTTAGGTTTAGGAACTCGATCGATACGGTGTCTTTGTTCAATCCTTGGCATGTTGTTGGTGGAGTCTCTCCCAGGTCAAACTCAACTAACAGGCATGTCAGTCCAAAAGATAACAATTTAATTCTAGGTCATGACATTGCTATATACATTTATTCATATAATGTGAACATATAGAGGCACATTCAACTCATCATTTGTCTACTATTTTGTATTAAATCAAACATTTGTGAACAATATCCAAATATAAGAAAAAATTATTAAAACTAGGGATGTGGGTCACATTAAGCAAAAATGAGATGAGAAATATATGAGCAAGAACATATAGGTATGAATGCTAAAGTCTTGGAGCATATGCTTCATCTATAGGACTTAAGCACAACAACTTCTAGCTGCAATGTACTCAACCTCGGTAGTTGAAAGAGCCATTGTGCGTTGTTTCTTAGAGAACCAAGAAACTAAGCATGGTCCTAAGAGAAAGCAAGTTCCACTTGTGCACTTTGTATCAATTAAGCACCATGCATAATTTGCATCACTATAAGTAGTAAGAGTATAGTCCCTTGACTTGGGATACCATAGTCCAAACTTTGGGTTTTGGATAGGTACCTTAAAATCCTCTTGACTGCTATAAGATGGGATTTTCTAGGACTTGATTATAATCTTTTGGGTTTTGGATAGGACACTAAACATAATTTCATGTCTAGAGGTAGTTAGATATAGAAAGCTACCAATCATACCTCTATAGAGATTCTCATATACCTTCTCACCTTCCTCATCTCTATCAAGTTTGGTTGTGTTTGACATGGCATTATCCATCATCTTGGTGTTCCCCATCCCAAAGCGCTTCAATAATTCACTTGTATACTTGCCTTGGTTGATGAAGTTTCCTTCCTTTGTTTGCTTGATTTGGAATCGAAGGAAGAAAGTGAGATCCCCCATCATACTCATCTTGAACTCACTCTTGATAAGAGAACTAAACTCCTTGCAAAGATCAAGATCAGTTCTGCCAAATATGATATCATCAATATATATTTGAATAATAAAAAAGTTTCTAGAAGTGCGCTTAAGAAAGAGGGTAGAATCAACTTTTCCCATGACATAGTCATGTCTAACAACAAGTTCTTTAATTTCTCAGCCATGTCTAACAACAAGTTCTTTAGCTTCTCATACCAAGCGCGAGGGGCTTTCTTGAGTGCATTGAGACCTTTTTGCAAAAAGTAAACATGGTTAGGAAGGTTTTCATGTTCAAAGCCGGGAGGTTGTGCCACATAGACTTCCTCCCCTATTCTACCATTTAGAAACATACTTTTAACATATATAGTAGGAAATTATTATGAGTAGAAAAATCAAGTAGCATTCTAATAGATTCATGTCTCGCAACAAATGCATAAGTTTCATCAAAATCAATACATTCCTATTGATTGTAAACTTGAGTTACTAACCTTGTTGTGTTCCTTACAACTTTGTCACTTTCATCTAGCTTGTTGTGGTAGACCCTCTTGGTTCCAATGATCTCCTATCATTTGGTCTTGGCACTAAGGTCCACACTTCGCTCTTTTCAAACTACTGTTGCTCCTCTTTCATATCTAGGATCCATCTCTTCTTTTACATTCTTTGACTCAATTTGTGATATGAAGGTGTTGTCGGATTTTTCTTTGTTGAATGTATCCCGCATCTTCACCCTTTCAAAAGGATTTTCTATGATTAGCTCTTTAGGATGATATTTAACAAAATAGGGAGTTGGATCCATCTTTTATTCTTCATCTACTACCACATATTTTCCTTTATCTTTGATGTTAAGATCTTTTAATCTAGGAATCACC
Organism: Alisma plantago-aquatica; assembly: GCA_963693085.1. Lineage (NCBI taxonomy): Eukaryota > Viridiplantae > Streptophyta > Magnoliopsida > Alismatales > Alismataceae > Alisma > Alisma plantago-aquatica. Next base: position 204,203,145 of record OY856412.1, on the reverse strand, counting down.
TCATCTACAACATCATCATTTGAAACATTCTTAGAAATATAGGGGTTAGTTTCAACAAATTTAACATTGATAGACTCTTTAACTTTAGATAATTCAATGTTAAATACTCTATATGCTTTACTAGTAGTGCTATAGCCAAGAAAGAAAGCCTTATAAGATTTCACATCAAACTTGTTGGGAGAATCCTTGGTGTTAAAAACAAAACAAGGACAACCAAAAACATGAAAGTAAGAAATGGAAGGCTTTCTATCGCACCATAACTCATAGGGGGGTTTCTTTTAAGAAGGATGAGTGAAAACCCAGTTTTGCACAAAACATGAGGTGCTAACGGCTTCGGCCCAAAACATTTTAGGAGTATCATACTCTAGAAGCACGGTCCTAGCCATTTCCTTTAAAGGCCTATTCTTTCTCTCTACAACTCCATTTTGTTGAGGTCTGTGAGGGCAATAAAATTTCTATGCATAATCAGATCCCTCACAAAACTTTTCAAAAAAATCATTTTCAAATTCTCCCCATAGACACTACGGATAGAGATGATTGGGCAAGGAGCTTCAATTTCAACTGGTTTGCAAAAAGTAGAGAAAATATCAACAATATCACTTTTTGAAACTAAGAAGAAGGTTAAAGTAAAGTGAGAAAAATCAGCACAATCATGAGGCAATACTTGCTACCACAAAGTGATTGAGTTTTCATTTGTCCAAGTAGATCGATGTGAAGAAGTTCAAGAGCTCTGATGGTACTAAGGACTCCTTTGTATTTAAAGGATGATTTGGTTTGCTTTCCTTGTGTAAAAGGTTGGCATTCATCATCCTTCCCAAAGTCCACTTTAGGAAGTCCTTTGACCAATTCCTTTTTTCTCGACTTCTTTAGTTGAAGCATATTTACATGACCAAGCCTACGGTTCCACAAAGATAAACAAAATGACATTTACAAAGAATAGGCTTAAAAGAATCAAGAAAAATAGCATAGATATTACCATTTTTATTTCCCTTATATATAACATTATAGGAGAGGGAACCTAGAAGCAAGCATTCAAGTGACATAAAAAAAACAAGATAAACATTATCACATAATTGGATAACACTAGTTAAATTGTGATGTAGGTCATCCATAAGAAGAATATTCTTGATCCATAGTGAATCACCCACATCACCCTCACATATAACTTTACAGTTTTTGTTATCCCGAAAAGTCATCGATCCTCCTTTCTACTTTGTGAAGTTGTTGAAGTGGCTTATCTCACCTGTCATGTGCTTTAAGCATCCACTATCAACAATACATTTTCCTTTTACCTACAAGAAAGAAAGATTTTGGTGCCCAATTTCAATATAGGGATCCAGATTTAGCTTGGGAACCCATTTCATCTTTGAGTTGGTCCCCTTCTCTTTCTAAGGATAGTAAGTAGAATAATAATCATCACTCTTGCAATGTGCACAAACCATAGGGTTCTTAGAGATGGATGACTATCCATGGAATATAGGAGGTTCCTTGTTCTTTTTCTTACCCTTGCACTTGGTTTTGGGAGCTCCCACATATCCCAAACCACTTTTACCATTTTGTTTGGTAGAGTGATCTAAGATTTCATTGAGGCACATTTTCCCTTTTAGTAACTTTTGCAAAGAGACTCTAAGTGTTACAACCTAAATTTTACATATGTTTTCATAATTGAAATGTAATGATTTTATGAATATGTACTTAATTGAAAAGGTTGTATGCTTTGCTTCAAAGGATGGATTTATTTGCAAATATCCCTTTGGATAGGAATTTCGTGATTCCTATTATTATGTTAATCCAATAATGGGTATAAAAGAGAAGAAAATAAGAAAATTCCAAATAATAGAAAAAGATATAAGACAATGGATATTAAGAAATGTATTTATGAGAAATATATAGAAATCACTAGAAAGTGGCATTGATGGCCACAATTGAGTAAATTTGATTTACATGTGATTTCAAATAGAAAGAGTTGTCAAAATAAAATAAAACGAAAAAGGAATTTATTTGAATATAGAAATAAATAAGAAAAGGGATAAAAGATAAGTAAAAGGCTAAAGAAATATTCCCAAGATGGGATTTCGAGCCATTAAGGTTTCTTGAAGTCTAAGGAAATCAAAGATAATAATTTAATAGAAAAGGAAAGAGAAAATAGGTGAGAAATATACTTAATTGAGTAATAACTTGCAACTAAAGAAAGGGACCCAATTTCTTTAGATAATGAGCCCAAATTTGGCATGATGATAGACTAAGTCATTATTAAGTTTCCCTCAAATTTTGGAATTAATTGGACACTCGGTTTTTACTAATTTCCCTAAAGTATTGTGATTCTAATAAATGTCACATATTTTTCCAATTTAGATGAAAATAGTAGGGACGACGCCAGCCGTCGAATCGAGATCTGATGCCAGTTGTGTGTCTCCTTCCTCGAGTCCGAGAAGGAAAGCGCTGCGAGAATAGAGGGACCTTTCCCTCAATTTTCCTCGCAATCCTTCACATGTGCAAACATGGAAAGGGCATGGATGGATTCGGGATAGGTTTACGAACCATTTATATCCTAGTTTCTCGGGCATTGGAGGCGTCTAGAAGAAACACCCAAATCACTTAAAATGGCAGCCAGGGCCCAGGGTTGGGAACCCTAGAAATCGACCCCCTGATCCTATATATACCTACCCCTCTCGACTCCTCTCACCCTCACGAACCCGGATAGCACTCCCTCTCACTCTCTCGTGCCTTGAATCGAAGGAACTAAGTCGCTCCGATGAGCTCTCCATCGTGGCACCACCACAGAGCATGTTGTTGGATCGGGAAAAGGACGAGGAGCAGCAGCCCTCCGATCGAGGACTACTGTGGACTCAGGAGCGGATCAACGGCTGATAGCAGTTGTGCTCTTGGCAAGGGGTGAGTGGGTGCATGCAAGGAGGACTGTAGGATCGAGCTCGATCAGCAATGACTGAAAATCCGATGGCCGACTTTTTCCAAAAAGCAAAAAGTAAGTTGCCTCTCTGCCCGATATTTTAGAAAATGAAGGAATCTTGATTAATTCGTTAAAAATCATTCCTTTGGCTGAAAAATGCAAGTAAGTAGTGCTTTTTTATCATAAAAATGTGTAGAACATGATAAAAATGATATTAGAGCCAAATTGTAAATTCTATTAAAAAAGTATAGGGGTTTACATCTTTTAATGCATTAAATGATAGAAAAACCCTAGAAAGAGATAAAAGCAATCATGATGAATCTTGATTTTGTTTTTGATCAATGTTAACCTATTAAGAGTAAAGGAAATGGTAAAATCATAAAAGGATGATTAATATGTTGCTTTTAGGGTTTTTATGATCATGTACATGGTTTAATGGACTAAAAACCCTAATTTGGGAAAACATGAGTTTTAGTGGTTATAATCTGAAATTGCAAGTATACAACTGTAATATAATGATTCTTGAACATAGTTTGGATTAGAGAATCCTTAATGAAGATAATTGAGATGATTAGGGTTTTTTGAATAAGAAACCTAAGAAACCCTAATCGAGTATAAAGGATAAATCTTTGAGGTTTAATAGGTTAATTTGAGAAGTATTAACCTATTGAATATTAAAGTTGAGTTTCAATCTATTTTACATGAAAAGTTGACTAATTTAGGGTTTTAATCTATGTATCAAGGATAATACATTTAGAAACCCTAATTTAGGGTAAAAAGGAGAAAAAAAAATCATGTTTAATTCGAATTATGGAAATATGTTACTAAATAATGATCGTAAGCTTGTTAGGAGTGATAAGATGAGAAATTTAAGGTTTTTATGTAGTTTTGTTGAATTAGGGTTTATGATACTAAAAGTGGAGGCAAAACCCTAATTGCAAAAGAAACCCTAATTGCAAAAGAAAACCTAAAATTGGAATAGAAATCCTAAGAAGCAAGATGGGTTTGGATAAATCTTGATAAAAGGAAATTTGTATATTTATTTTAGGATTTTTGTGCATACTTTATTGCTTGGTTGGGTTTTCTCTACTTGATTGATTCTGTCTCAAAAATCTGCAATCACAGGTATGTGGTTACGCTTATGGTTAAATCTCTTTAGTTTCACAGTGATTCCTAAATGTTTTATCGGTTGCTTGGAAATAACTACTTGGATGACTTTTATTTCATGCAACTATAAAGTGACTATGGCTATCACCATAAGCATGTGTACATGACTAGCTCAGATCATGGTCCTCCTCTGTGGCTTTGCTAATGATGAAAAGGGTGACCTAGTACATGGTCTACCTATTAGGTAGGACCATAAGGTTATCATGAGTTAGTGATTGGGCTACTTATGGGTAGTGCCATGTGACTCTTCAGCACATCATGAGTTAGTGATTGGGCTACCTATGGGTAGTGGCATGAGACTCTTCAAATGAGTTAGTGATTGGGCTACCTATGGGTAGTGCCATGTGACTCATCAACCCTAGGTATTCATCTACATGTTAGGTAGGATCATGCAGGGTTTAATTGAGATCTACCATATGAGAGCTAGTATCCAAGTCCACTGCAGGGACAACGCAGAGGCTAGGGTATGTATCGATTGAGTAGTTATGTTTAAAATGTAAAGTTGGCTTGATAAACCATAATTTCTTGCCATATGTTGTTACAGTTAATTAGATGATTATTGTTTCCCCCACATACCAGCATATTCATTTATGCTGACTGACATTTTGTTTGTCAGAATTTAGGTACAAATTGAAAAGGACAAATAGTAAAGTGGCATATTCTGAAAGTAAGAAATAAAGTGCAAGGAGGATTAGTTAGAATAGAGTCCAGATGTTGTTGGATGTTAGATATCCAAGTTTTTTAAAAAGGTATGCAAAGTTTTATTTTATTCCAGCTTTCAGTATAGTCATGGTAGAATTTAATAATTATTATTGATTATTTGTCGAACCATTGATCCAGGAAATTGGGATAACGGATCTGACCTCTTGGTCTCCCTTAATTGGGGTTTACCGGGAGGCACGGTCGTTACACTAAGCTTGTGATCAGAATCACTAAGAGTAGTGACGATAGAAGATAAGCTAGAAAAACCATCTTGAGCATACAATAAGTCATCTTCTAGAAAGAGGGCTTTAGTAAGATAAGAATCTTTTCCTAAAGAAAGACTAGCAACTTCATTACTACGAAATAAAGGTCTAAAAGAAAGATAATTAACTTGATCAAGCAATCTAGCATTTTCAGTTCTAAGCATAGTAATGTCATCAAGATAAATTATATTTTCATCCTTAATAGCATCACAAGAATGTCTAATATCCTTGCATTTGGTAACAATCTTATCATTTTCCATTCTAATTAAAACAAGTTCATTGATGCAAGTTTGGTTCTCATCTCTGAGTCTTTCTATTTTCTTAAGTTAGACTCCATTATCTACCTCAGCTCCATTATATTGCAATTCAAGATCAAGAAGTTGACCATGCAAATAATCTATACTATGAAGATGAACTTTTTCATTTTCCTCAACAAATTCAATTTTAGCATACAAGTCATCAATAATTTTCTCTAATATCTTCTTATTAGATTTGCATTCAAAATTAGAAAGGGAATCATGAAGTATATCAATAATGGTTTCTTTAGATAATTCATTCAAGCTTATCTCACTTACCTCACTTTCCCTACTAATGTCATCACTAGTTTAAGCCATGAGAGAATGGTGGAATTCTCCCTCATTGGAGTTGTAATCACTAGAAGAATACTTTTTCCATGTGGCATGGGTTTCATTCTTGATTCTTCTTTCCTTCTTGTCCTTCCTGTTAAACATTCCATCTTTCTTGTAGTCCTCCTTCTTCATGGATCTGCTCTTGTCATAGGACTTATTTGTCTTGGCGCAATCATTTTTGTAGTGTTCCTTTCGTCCAAACTCATAGAATCGGAGGAGGAGGCTTTTCTTTGAAGTGCTTCCTCTTGGAGTAGTTAGCTTCATGGTCACTACGGGCTTCCTCTTCACTTGATGAACGAGGAGTATATCGGCATGCAAGTTTTTGTTGTAGAAAAATGGCTTCTACTTGAGCTTGAAAGACATTTTCCTTAATCTTCTTGGACTCTTTTCTACAAGATTTTCTTCTTCCTCTTGCTTGCCAAGTCTTGGCTCATAGGTTTGGAGATTCCCAATGATGTCTTTGGTTGCAATATCATTAAGAATTCTTGTTTCTTTAATGGAGGTCTCCTTGGATTGCAATCTCTTAGGAAGAGACCTAAGGATCTTGGAGTTGATGGTTCCTTGATCCATGGGTTGGCTCAAAGGAGCAAGAACATTGATTACGGTGTTGATCCTTGAGTTCATCTTGACCACTCTCTCCTTCTTGCCCATCTTGAAGTTCTCAAGGAGGTATTTGAGCATGTAGATCTTGGACTCCTTGACTTGCTTGGTTCCTTCATAGGTGATGCAAATCTTTTTCCATGTCTCATGGGCGGTGTCCCAAGAAGATATCTGGTTGAACTCTAAAGGAATGAGGGTTGAGTAGATGATACTTATAGTCTTTGCATTCCGCTGGGCTTTGGTTAATGTAGCTTCATCCCAAGTATCTGCATATCCTGTCAGCTCCTTGTAGGGAAGGATGACCACTTTACACATGTCATAGCTCATCTCTTGCAAGTATAATTACATCCTTCTCTTCCAACAATAGAAGTTTGTGCTGTCGAAGATTGCAGGTCTCATGGAAAATCTACCTTGGAAGTTGAGAGAACCTAGAAGGTTTTCTCCTATCTTCTTGTCTCATGGGAGATCTTGTCAGAGAAGATCGTAGCTCTGATACTACTTGTTGGACCAATGGGATCTACGGGGGGTGAATAGAGCTAAAAACAAACAAACCAAATTCATTAAACCTTCAAGTTACTTCAATAAATATGATTTCAAATACAGAATTTGAGCGCAACTAAACATTCGTATCAAGGATGAGAGAGATTGAATAAGATCTAGAACACACTATGTAGAGTGGTTTGAATATCTAAACTTGGAGAAAGTCAATCTACTACCTAGAGAGGTCAAGCCCTAGAATTTTGCAACCACTGCATACTTATATTCCATTATAAGACATACAATAAGATCTTCCTTTTCTAGGGAAGGGATACCTAGCCCTCCTTTTTAAGAATCAAAACAAGCCAATAAACCTTACAAGGTCTTACATATACATAATGCCTAAGCCCACTTCCCAAGGCTCTAGTAAAGATTTAAGAATGACAACTGGACCCACAGACTACCACTTGCCTTAATTGCACGCTTTGCCCTCACTCATGCGTGAGCCATGATAAACTTTCTGACCGGTCACCCATCCTAGTACTACTCTGGATTGAGCTCACTTAACTGAAAAGTTCTTTGGTGATGGGCTCCCTAAAAATGAGGTGGACCTTGGTAATATGGGTAGTCCAATCATTCCTTTTCAGATCATTTTATCTGAGGCCTTAAATCTTGGGACATTTCAATCTCCCCCACGCGCCTGACCATGGATACCAGTGCAAGAGTGGATTCATCAACTAGGATAGTCCTTTCCAACATGCCTGGACCGCACAACTCAAAGAATGGCATGCCAAAGACCCAAGTGGGCCCTACATACAAGAGGGGAATCAACTCTTATACCATTTATAATTCTTGGGCCCACTATCCAAGGCTCTAGTAGAGTTTTAGGAATGACGAATGGCCCCGCAGACAACCACTTGCCTTAACTGCACACTTTATCCTCACTCACACGCAAACCAAGATAAATTTATAGATTGGTCACCCATCCTAGTATTGTTCTGGGCTAAGCACGATTAACAGAAAAGTTATTTATTGATGGGCTCCATGAAAAGGAGGTGGACCTTGGTGATATGGGTAGTTTAGTCATTCCTTTTAAGATCATTTTATCCGAGGCATCAAATCCTGGGATGTTACATTATCCTTCAAGCAAGAGTCTTCAACCTATACAAGGGCTTCCCACTTTTACAAGGAGTTGGACACCTTCACCAAGGAGCTCCCCTTCTTACAACAAGAATTCCGCATTGAAGGAATTACTCACTCTTCTCAAGGATCTTATAACTTCACCATGGAGAATCTTTCACCAACTTTTCTTCAAGAAAGAGATCAGGGAAAGGGAAGATTGAGAGTTTCACAATTACTACAAGGAATTAGCTCTCTCACAAATAATCTATCTCACTCATAGACATTTGGATTTGTAAGTAAGAGAGAGGGGCTCTATGTGAAAAAATACACTCAACTATAGCTAGAAGCAAGGTAGGCAAACTTGGAATGAAGTCCAAGGACCCCTATTTACAGTTGGGGTGTCCACTAGCCAGTGGAAACACTTAGGAACAAATTCTAGTCATTTGGGGTGTTGTAATGGGTCTTTTTTCGAGTTTTGCAACACTTCAAGGGCTAGAAACACTTTTTTTGCATATTTCGCATAGTGCATTCAGTTGAATTTCCATAAAGGTAACTCGGCCGATTACAGTATACGACAAGCTAGTTATGAGTTGTCGATCGAGTTTATCCTGGATGAAACTCGACCGATGGCTTAAAATCAGTTTGTATGTGCAAGGTGTCAGTCAAGTTTATCCTTAGGTAAACTTGGCCAAACCTAGACATTTGTAAAGATCCATCCTAGGTGTTGGTTGAGTTTATGAGAGGGAAACTCAGTCAAAAACAACATGTGTTGCATTTTGAAAAAGGTCATCAAAGTTCTTAAACGTTCGAATAATGTGCTCTTGATTTTTTCTCATCTTAATTACAAGTGATAATATCAATACAAATTTTTACAAAAATTGTCCTAACTTGTTTAGGGCTATTTTCACAAAAGTACATTTGCATTGACTTAGGTTTGTATTGGGTCAAGCTAGGGCTTAATGAATTGATCCTTTTCATGTACCTAATACCTAAAATTAATCAATCTCAAATAGACATATTAGATACATATGAATGGAATGGTTAAGTCATTAAAATATGGATAATGAATTACTATTAGGTCAAAAGTTTCTACTAATAAGGATCTCGCTATCCTAGGGTTTGGGAGCCGCGGTGGCGGCCGCAGAGGCGGCCGAGGAGGACGCGGCCCGGGACTCCTTAATACACACCGTTCTGGAGATGAGAGGAGCAATGTAGTTCCGCCAACCCCTGTGGAAGTTCCTACTGTCGATACCAATCTCGGAGATGTCTCCATGAGCCAGGAACAACTCGAGGCCACTACTGTCAGGCGTAGTTACAGGGATGCACACGTCGGTAATGATCTTGGGTTGCTCTCATATACCAACCCTATATCACCGGATACCCTTACGGAGGCGGATATCCATGTTGATCTTTTCGGGGTCCTGCCTACCTTTTTTGTCAAGCCAGAATCGATCCAACCCCTTCTAACTCCTTGGCAGTTTTCCATGGTGGTGAAAGCCATCGGGACCACCATCGACTTCGAAGCCTTGGTGAATAAGATTAACGTCTTATGGAAACCCACAGCGCAGATTCGCATTATAGATCTTGAGAATGGATACTACATTGTCCAGTTGGGTAATAGGGAGGACTATGAGAAGGCGTTCTTGGGTGGTCCGTGGACTGTCTTTGGAAATTACCTGTCCATCCAATCTTGGTCGCCCGCTTTCAGGCCTTCTGAGAAAATCCCTCACAAGCTCTGTGTTTGGATTAGGGTTGCAGACCTCCCTGTTTTCCTCTTCCAGAATCAACTCCTAATCAACATCGGCAATGTTGTTGGTAAAACTATAAAGGTGGACACGAATACCCTAATGGGAAATCGCGGCAAATTTGCTAGGATTGATGTAGAGATCGACACCCAAAAACCCTTGCTTCCGGCAATCTTCATCAATGGCGAACAATTTCATCTAGAATACGAGAATCTACCCCAGTTTTGCATGTCGTGTGGTCGTCTAGGTCACATCACAAGCTAGTGCAAGCATGGCTCCCCTCCTCCGAGTGATTTGGGCAGCACATCTATTCTGATCCCACTTCTGACGGTCAGCTATACCGACGCGATCCATGCGAAGATGCCCGAGCGGCAGAAGGCTACTACTGTGGGGAAAATCCCCGTCACGAAGCCTCCTATCGCGACGACGTCAGTCCGGCAGGGCCAAGATGGTGGTTCACAAGAAAAACCCATACCCGTTGATGAGGGTGATGGGTTTCAACATGTTCTGAGCAAAAAAGCTAAGCAGCGGCTACGTCAGAAGGAGGTCACGGCTAAAGCTTCCCCGGTAGACGTTCTGGCGGTAGTCCCGCCTGTGGCGCCACCGCAGGCACCTCCGGCAGCCAATACAGCGGTGTCACTCACCGGTAATAACGTGTGTGTGGGATGAGAAGTAGCCCCGACGGAAGTCGGCGGCTTTTAATTCCAAGCTACTGAATGGGAGCCCGCTGGTAAGCATATTGCACGTCACAATAGGCACGACAGTGGATACGTAATGCTTTGTAACAGAAAGATCGTCTTCCAAGCAACCCATATCCCTGATCGCGTCCAAAAAAAAGGGAGATCAGAGTCAGCTCAAGGATCGTCAGATCTAACGCCCCACGCTAAGCGTCTGTTGGAATTCCAACAACACCTGGAAGGTGCTACTCAGGAACCTTCAGAGGAGACCAGTATGGATGAAGAACAGCAGCCTGATGGGCTGTGTGCAGCCATTCAATAGTTCTGTAATGAACGTTATCTGCTGGAATATCCAAGGCGCTCACCTGGACAAAAAAATTAGACTAATTCATGAGATGAAATCCATTCATAAGGTTAATATTACAACAATAGTGGAGCCTCGTTGCAGTGGTTCTACAGTTGAAGGTATTATCAAAAGATTTGGCTATAATTCTTCTCATCGGGTGGAAGCTAATGGCTTCTCCGGGGGTATCTGGAACTCTCTTAACTGTTCTATTGAGATTCTCCTTAACCATCGCCAACTAGTACACTGTCGTGTTAATGGCGACTGGTTCTTAACCTTTGTGTATGGAAGCCCTAATACTGCCACACGGAAATTTCTCTGGGAAAGGTTGGAGGAGATCTCGACGTCTGTGGCTCAGACTACTTGGGAAGTAATGGGCGATTTCAACACCTTACTTAACCTTAACGAGAAGCGTGGCAATACCTACTTTGACAGGCGCACCAGTCATCACTTCCACGATGTCCTCGCCTCTACTGGACTGGCAGAGCTGAAATCTCATGGTCCTCTCTTTACCTTCAAGCGCCAACATTTGTATGAGCGGCTCGATCGCATTGTTGCTAACTCTGAATGGATTCAAAGATTCAGGGAAGGCTCTGCTAATGTTCTTCCCCGCCTATACTCGGACCATCATCCCATTCTCCTGTCTTGTGGCACCAAGTCACGGAGGCGAGCTCATTTCTAGATCAAGGAAAGCTGGAACCTCAATCCCAAGTTCAAGGAGAGGGTTCTATCCTTATGGCCCCCCGATTGTACTTTCCAGGATGCGCTCAATAGTTTTACGCGCACAGCCTCCCGCTGGGATTCTGATTTCTCTAACCGTCACCACAAGGAGAAGCGTAGCCAACTAGACGCCATTGGCAGACATCAGGTGAATCTCCAAACCTTGTCTTATGTTCCTCTAACGGACCCTTCTATCCACCTTCAGGAACGGCTGCACAATATCCTTCTTCAAGAAGAGGTAGACTAGAAGCAAAAGGCACACATCGACTGGCTTTGGGCTGGATACCTCAATACTAAATTCTTTCAATCCTTCGTCCAAGCTCGAAGGCACTATAATAAAATCACCCGGCTTCAGAATGAAGATGGGTGCTGGACAACCTCGACTGATGAAACAAAAAGCCTTGTTCAAAACTTTTTCGAACAGCTTCTGACTCAACAGGCCCCTACGCAAGCTTCACGGATCTTGGCTTATCCGGGTACTTTCGCTGCTATTCCAGATTCCTCCTTCACTGGTTTGAATTCTATTCCGGACAATGTTGAGATAAGAAGAACGGTCTTCGCCATGGCGCCGCTGAAAGCTACGGGACCTGATGGTTTTCACTCGGGCTTCATTCAACATAATTGGGAGATCGTTGGGCCTAGTATTACCGCCACGGTACAAGAGGCCTTCTCCTATGAACGTATTGACCCTGCAATAGTAGGTTCCTTCATGGTTCTCATTCCTAAGGTCTTGGTGCCCCAATGTTGCAGCGATTTGAGACCGATTTCCCTCAACAATTGCAACTTTAAAATCATCTCCAAGGTGATTATGGAGAGGCTAAAGATGTTCATGAATGACTGGATTAACCCATCTCAATCGAGCTTCATACTGGGTCATCGCATTAGCGATAATATTCTCCTTGTCCAGGAGGTTAACCACACTATGAAATCCAACTCCACCAGGAAGCCCATGATGTGTATCAAGTTGGACCTTGCTAAGGCTTTCGATCGCATGAATTGGGATTTTATCCATAATACGCTGCAGCGTACTAGTCTGCCTACTAAACTCATTGCTGTCATCATGGAAATTATAACGAAGGGGGAGACTTCTATTCTCTGGGAGGGTGAGGCTCTTCCTCTTTTAAAGGCATCCCATGGTGTTTGTCAAGGAGATCCGATCAGTCTGTATGTGTTCGTCCGTTTTATGGAGAGATTGAGCCAAGCTATTTCTATTGATGTGGACGCCAGCAGATGGAAGTCGATCACTCTATCCAGGGGAGGGTTGCCTCTCTCGCATGTATTGTTTGCTGACGACATTCTTCTGATGGGTGAAGCCTCCATGGCCCAAGCCCGGACTATCTTCAGTATCCTCAAGGACTTCTCCTTGGCTTCGGGTCAAACCATCTCGAAGCCTAAGTCCTGATGCTACTTTAGCAAGTAGGTTTCCAATACCCTGAGGAACATAATATGCAGGAAGCTGGGTTTCAATTGGACAGATGATCTTGGCAAATATTTGGGGGTTCCCTTGCTACACCATCATGTTAACAAGGACACTCACAGTAACATCCTTATTTCCATCCAGAGGAAAATGATCAGCTGGTCATATAAACATCTTTCCCTTGCTGGTCGAGTGACCTTGGCTAAGTCCACCCTCCAGGCGATTCCTACTTATACTATGCAAACGGTTAAGCTCTCGCCAAGCATCTGCGATGAAATAAACATGCATATTAGACGGTTTGTGTGGTCTGGTGCTTCTTCCCAAAGAAAGTCCTCCCTGGTTGCATGGTCCAAGGTGTCCTCTAATAAAGATATCGGGGGTGTTGCCATCAGGGACGCAACTGATCATAATGAAGCCTTGATGTTGAAGAATGTATGGACCTACCTCACCGACCCCTCCAAGCTATGGGTCAGAGTGATGAAGGATAAGTATACCATTAGTGGAAGATTCAAAATTGTGCCAAGCTCCCCGACTTGGAGCTTCATCAAGAAGAATATCAAAAAGATTTCTGACATCAGTCACCATGTCGTTAATAATGGACACAATATGAATGTTTGGAAGGATAAATGGATTGCAGGCCATTCTATTTTGGAGTCTTATCCTAATTGGTATGTTCCTCATGAGCTCGGTGATCTCTCTGTTGCCTCCATGGTCTCCCCTACAGGAGGGTGGGACTGGGGTTTCATACATAGCCTCCTTCCTGAATCCACCTGGTTAGCTATCTCGACCATTCCGCCACCCTGCCCCGACTCAGGAGCTGATGGTTGGTCATGGCCCTTCGAGGAGAACGGACTCTTCTCTTCCAGATCGGTCTATCACTGGATTAGAAGAGAAAAGGAAGTCTCTACTCCTGGTAAATGGAGGTCTATCTGGCAAGCCAAGCTGCCGGAGCGTATTAAAATTCATCTTTTGCTCATGCTGCATGGTGCTCTCATGACGAACATGGAGAAGCGGCATCAACACATGGAGGTGTCTGAGGACTGCCCCATCTGTAATAACGGCCAAGATACTCTGACGCATGCCCTGCGTGACTGCCCTCCCAGCAGGGCAGTGTGGAATCTGTTGTTACCCGACGAAGATCATTGGGCTCTCACTCCCGCCGACTGGCTTCAGCAGTGCATCACGGTGCCAGTTCAATCTGCTATACTGCGCGCAGTATCCTGCTGGCACTTATGGTCTTGTCGGAATCTACAGCTTCACCAAAACAATACCATCCCTGCTATTCAAAAGGCGGAGTTCATTCGACTCAGAACGGAATCTATCCTCATGTTTCCTAGGGAGGTTCCTATTCGTTGTCCTATTGCGCATCTCAATCCCGGTGGGTTCATGGCCAAGTCAGTCTATGTCTTCCTGGATGCCTCCTACCAGCCTGGGTAGGACACCGCAGCTATCGGAATTCATGCAGTTCAGGCGTGCAGCTCCCACATTTTAGGCGTCTGTCAGATGATTCAATCCACCTCCATGCTCATGAGTGAGATCGCAGCTATCATGTTGGGAGCGCGGCTTTGCAAGGACAGATCATGGGAGTCCTTCTGTATCTTTTCCGACTCCTCGATGGCCATCAGGCATCTCACATCTAAAGAACCCCCTCCCAAGTTCCGGGCCTACTCTAGAGAAGCTAGGAACCTTCTTGGTAACTGACCGGCAGAGGTTATACACCATGTTCCTCGTGAGTTAAATGGTCCTACAGATAGCTTGGCTAAGTTTGCTAGGTCCTGTAAATCTTCGTTTAGTTTCACTTCTGATGTACCTAATTGGTTCCCTAACCGGGACCATGTAGAGATTCACTCTATTTTGTCCGGAATAGAGCGCGGAATGAATAACTAATAGCTCTATGTTCCCCCCAAAAAAAAGTTTCTACTAATAAAGTAGGCATGTTAAGAAATATTACAAATAAAGAAAACATATAATGTGCCACTAATTCCCTTCCCTCCTTAGAAGGTGATTTTATCACAAAAATCATTCTATATATAAATATTACTAGGCTCACCATAGTGTAAACTATCTTTTTTCTAAATGATAATATTTCAATCTTGATCAATGCATCAATACTAGCATATCCTACCAACCTCTAGATTCCGTGATACTTGTTTCTATGAGGTAACATTATGACATGCAATATTACTATACAATCTTAAGTATGATAAATTTTGATCATTATCATCAACCTCAAGAGTTGTTTAAAAATTCAAATAGGTTGTCTCTATAGTAACACATGAAAGTCCCAATACATAAATGAAACAAGTAAGGCGCAATGCTCAAATTTCATATTGCTAAGATTCTCTACCTTTCACATAACTAGTAGGACTCTAGGGTGATCTACCCCTTTCTTTGCCTACTATGATGGTTGCAGTATCATACACATTCCTATTTTTTATTGTATCTATGATTTGTGATTGCAATTCCACCTTTAAGGGATTCATGAATAGAAGTTCATGACAAGGGGTCTAGTGGTATGTGTATGAGATAAGCAATAGTGATTGACTATAGTGTGAGTTTGAGTTTCCTAAGTCAATAGTACCCTCTAAGGGTGTTCTAGGCATATATACTAATTTATACTAAGGTTCTAGGGTTTATTGACTATACTCTAACTTTATTGTATGTATATCCTATGTACCCAATAGAAGATGTACAAGAGTGTTGACAGTTTAGTTTCCTAATACCATTTGCAAATCTCGAGCCCATCTCTTAAGTCTCTTGTAGAGTTTTAGGAATGATGACTGGCCCCACATACCACCACCTAGCCTCAACATTGCATTTTATCGTCACTCACACACAACAAAAGATCAACTTCCCAACTTGACACCTAACTTAGTACTACTTCAAGTGGAGCATGCTTAACTTTGAAGTTCTTAGTGATGTGTTCCCTAAAAAAGAGGCACACTTTGGGTAGTCCAATCATTCCTTTTAAGATTATTTTATCTAAGTCCCAAGTTCTAGGATGTTATGTACTTCATCATATTGTTGTAGGTCGTTAGTGTATACTTACATGTTGTTTTCCCTCTATGTACAATTCATATCACTTTCTCTATTATACTAAAAATAGTAGAATATTTTAATTCATTATCTATCTTTTTCTATCCTTTCACTTTATTTTTCTGTGTTTGATAATATGTTTTTGAAGCACCATTTCTTTTTCTATATCGTCAACTCTCTCATCTACTTGCACTGTTCATATGGTTCAAATGGTAAGTCTGGTTGGTTCATTAGCTGTCGGATGGGGGTTCAATACCCAGTATGAACTTTTGAAGGAAATGTTTATAGAAACAACTGAGGTTGAAAACATGTCATATTTCTTAAGGAAACTCATTTCAACATGAACAACAAGAAATCCTCTCATCATGTCTTATAATGAGTATATAATATTAAATGTTATAATATGTAAATGATAATCTTTGATGTTCTATTTCTCAAAAAATATTTAAAAGGACAAACTTTGATGTTGTGTTTCTTAACGACTGTTTAAAAAAAACTGTCATAAAGAAAGGAAAAGATTGATAAACTAAAAACTCTTCATTTATTTGTTTGATAAGTGTTCTTAACTAAAAAAGAAATCAATATACATTCAATTTGACTGTTTTAAATAAAAAACATATCAAGATTTACATAAATATAAAATTATGTGATGGGAAACTTTTCTTGGAGGAAAAAGTATTGACACATATCAAATTAGGAGGAACAAATAATCAATATCTCTACATATTTTCGATAGAAGAAAATACCACATATATTTGGTTCATTCACCAAGTTTCTTTATGAATATGCCACTAATCACTCCAATAGATGTAATTTGGTGGGAAACTTTGTCTTGGAAGAAAAATGGTATGGTGAAAATTCTTCTATTAGGACTATGTGATTCTTTTTCATTAAATAATTTCTTGAGAACAAATTTGTGATTCTTATGGCCAAAATACTTAGTTCGACGAAGATAAAACTTAGTAGTCTAACTTTTGCCTGGAAAGTTTTTTTTGGATGGAGTTCTTTACTTGGACAAATAAAATCCACAAAGGCGAAACAAATTCTTGAAAAAGATTTTAACTAAATTAATATAATTTTAGAGAAATGCTTCAGTAGAAATGAAATATTTTTAATTGAGGAAAGTTAGTTTCTAAAAGAAGTAAATATTGGAGTGAAAAAAATTTACTTGAAAGGAACTAAAATAAAAAAATGTTATTTAGAGAGAATTTTTTTGATGGGAAAATAAAATTTATGGTAGAAACTTTCTAAAGGAAAGACGCTTGCCTAGAGAAGGAAAATATTAGGAAGCGTGTCTAAATAATTCTTGAAAAATTAACTTTTTTTAATGAAACTTTTTTTCCATGATTAATGTGCATTTCCATGCGACAAAACCATGTCATATTTCCGCACATATTCTGATGGAATTTTTTTTATCCCCTGTCACCTTTCTAACAAAACAACACTTTTTAATTTTTCACCGCTCCCCTCCACATGATTGACCATATAGTAAACACATCTTCAAGACTCTCTTTCGCAGTTGTGATAGGGGTATACCTCTCCCTGTGACAATGAAAAATTATATAAAAAAAAACCTCTTACCCGCTTCACTTTCTTTCCTCCGTTATCTTTTTGTCTCACTCTCATTCTCCTCTTAACTACCACGTATACTCGTACGCGGATCACGCTCTATGCCTAGCATTTTCCAAATAATTTTATAGCCAGAACCATAACATAATATCTCCATCTTTCCTTCCGAAGGAGAAGCGTCACCTTTCCCAGAAGTAGTGTAGAACTAGAATAGGGAGGCAAAAGAGATGCATGCTTTATATGCTACTACATTAGTATAGAATTAAAGAACAAGAACATAGAAAGATAATATACCCAGCGAACTTTAGCATAACAATGCTTTTCAAACGGATACTGCTCTAATGAACATCAGAAACTAATTCAGCAGAAGAGTTGCATACCCACAAACATTAACAATTTTCCTAAATCGGTCATAATAAGCCAGAGAAGTTCTTAGCATCCAGATTGAAAAATGATTATCAGCCTTGAGTCGGCGGGAATGAGACAAGGGTGTCCTCATAAAACTGGAGACCCCACAGTTCCTTCCAGTAATAGTCAGGGTCACCCATCAACAGTTGCTGCAACTGTGTCTGGAACATCGGAACAATACGGCCTCCAGCCATGTCATAGAATGTAATCTCTGGCTCATCGGATGGAAAAAAGGAAATGAAGACTGCAATGTTGCTTCTCGGCCAGAAGCCCTAAAATCTGTACTTGTCAAGATCCAAGTTGATGTGGTACAACTTAATCCAGTTGTAGCGCACCCTAGTACTGTCGCATTCGTGGAGTACCCACACTTCAAAATGGTCATGAGTATCACAATGTTCATCCATACACATATATATTACTAGTTGAAAGAGCGAATTTGTTATAATATTCACTAGAATGTCAGTTTTTTATTTTTAGAAAAATACTCAGCTGATCACACCCGTAGCATTTCGGAAGAGTTGCATTTTGCTTTATTCCTTTATTTATTATAATATTTACATGTTAATTAATTGGTGATGTCATTGCACAAAAGGTATAAAAGTATGGTTCTACTAGTATGATAAATTACCATCATTTTTTGTCTTTTCTTTTTGATTCCATTGGATTACATCCGGGTGATGCTTACCACTCTTCTAGGGCGTCTCTACACTTTACCAATAAGAATGTTATGCTACCATATTCTATGTCTTAAAATTCTATTTTTAGATATATAGGTTTCACCATCCTGACAAGATTGGCAGATCAATTTGTTGTCTGTGAAGGCATTTTCATAGTTTTGCACCATTTAATTTATCTTTATTGGGATTGTGCATACCTCTATTCTTGCAGTATTCAACCATCACAGTAAATCGGCGCCCAACCACGCTTGCAGTGGTCATCAATGTGTGTTTTTGTCAAAACCATAAAGTATTAGTACATGTTTTCAACACCCATTTGTGTCAGTACTCCACTATCTCTAGCAAATAGGAATGAGGTGCTATGTGATAGGATGGAAAAAGAAAAACAAAAAGGAAAAAAGAGCACAAAAAAGATGAGTATTGTATCTTGGGTTAGTAATCATTTCTAAATAACACACTAACTCAAAAATGAGTATTGCATGTCGTTCTTTTCTATATACTCATTTTTACATCATTATATTTTAAAATAAAGATTAAATTGAGTATTGCATTATATTTTAGAGAATTGTTCTCATTTTTATGTCATTATATTTTAAAATAAGAATTGTCACCATAAAATAAAGCAAAATACACATTTAAAAAATAATGACATAAAAATGAGTATTTTATTTGGAAACAAATTTAAGTTAGTGTGTTATTCAAAAATGAGTACTACCTCTTGATGCAATATTTATTTTAGAATTATTTTTTAATGATATTCTGTACATTTTTTTCTATTGTTAATCTAAAAATAAGTATTGTATATGTATTTTTCTAAATAATACTCAATTTTGCATATATATTACAATACTCAATTTCAACTTTTTTATATTTGATTTTTTAAAATATATGTCAACATTACTCTTGTTGGAAGGTATTTTTATAAGGAATTCAATTGTTTTTTATCAAAAAATTCATAGTGGTTTGAAATATAAGAGAAACAATTTTCTCTCTCTTTTTTTTCTCTTTTCTGTCTTTTTTCCACTCCTTTCTCACCTGTCTTTATTGCTTATTGCATTCCATTAAATACGATGCATTTTTATTTAGTCCAACTATTTGGGAGTGAAAATAGGATATGAATCCAGGTAAATATGGGTGATGGATAGTATTTTCCATTGATTAAATATGTTGTTCCTGCCACTTCGTAGCATTTGGATTTAAATACATTTTGACTGGATAAGAAAATGCATCGGAGTAGAAGAGAGAGGAAAAAGAAAAAGAGATGGAAAGGGTGAAGGAAAGAGATGGCTAGTATATTTATATTAACTTTCTTAGAGAAACAAGAGAACTAGGGAGGAACATGTCAAGGAACCGTTCTTAACCCAATCCCAATCCCACTGCCTAGACAGTAGAAAAAGGATTGAAGCGCCCATCCCTGAGTGGCCCAATAGGATCATTCACACTGGCATATACAATAAGAAATAAATACCTCAAAAACTGGATAATTAAAGAACAAACTAACCCAATATAGAGATATACCCGATTTATCTTTGTCATCAGAGTGTATGAGTGCGGAAGCGATCTTATTCAATATTCCATTTGTAATGCCTAAAATCAAGAAAATTGAGACACAATCATGCAATTGCACGGTACGCTATCAAAATCAAGTAAAACAGTTTAAAAGAAATTAAGTATACTTGGCAGGACTTATATTCAAAAGAGTAACAAACAATTTGCAAAACCAACATTTATTTGACAAGTTTTTCAAGCAATTCAACTTTTATTTCGAGTTCCCATTATGTTGTAATTCAAGAAGCATGCTTATATAATTTGTGTGACTCTATTACCCCAACGCGATGGGGAAGGTCACTAGGCTCCTTCTCACCATAGGAACATAGGAAGCCAATGTACAAGTCCCACCTCCAAATGAGGGGGTTGTTGTACTCAATATTCACATTATCTACATTATCAATATCATCATCATTATCAATATACGGGAAGTCATAATGGGAATGCAATTTATGTTTTCATGTTTTTCAAAATATAGTATAGAAAAACAGAAGACTAATTATAGGGAACAATAGCTCATCCAAGTAAATAGCCAAGTATACAGTCAAGAGATACATAAAAGTATCTTCATACAATCAAGAAGGAGTTATATAATAGCGTACCTTTCACCGAAGATTTTGAGTATAAATCAACAAGTAATGGGTAGACCCTTCGAGACAGATCCTAATTCACAAGATTGGACCAAGGGTCAAGATCATGATGTTCAGAATATCATGTGTCAATATTCGAGATTAGGGTTACACTTTCATATGTCAACCTTAGGGTGAGGTCATCCACTTATAATCAACCAATATTTCAATTCGTCCAACATTATTTCAAATATCAAGTATTTCGAGTGTGGATGACCTACCTAGGTTTTCTAGGTACATGTGTTAACCCTAATTATCCTGGTCAATATGCAAGTACAAAAATCAAGTCTTTAGATCTTTTATCAAGTTCTAACATCATTGGGGTTCAAGATTAGATCAAGTTCTGATAAGTAAATCAGAGATCTACTTTTAGGTCAATAGATCTAGATATGCCACAAGATTTAGATCAATTATATTATCAAGATGTCATCAAAATTACCTTCAAGGCATAAGATTAATATTCAAAGGTGGTTAAGACAATAAGATTAGATCTGGTCTAGTCAAGTATGATTTCATGTCTCAAGATAATCATAAGAATTAAGATATAAGGTTTTCAAAGTCTAATCACAACATTTGAGTCATTTAGACTAATTAACTAATCAAGAGATTTATATTTAAGTATATCAGTGAGCATAGTTTGTAATAAGGTTTCAAAAGTATTTTTAAACGATGCACTAGATTTTTCTGGTCAAGATGGACTACTTCTTTGTAATTTTTGGAGTTCAGATGCATTAGATATGATTTAAGCAAGATCATGCCGATTTATTGATTTTCGAGTAGAGAGGGAGGTAAAATACCTTATATTGAAAAAGGGATGGTCGTCAGATGCACCAGGAATGGCCAAGATGAAGCCACATAGGCGGGGTGGCACACTTTGTTTGGGATTTGGTTCAGGCCTTTGATTGGCTGATTCACACTTGATTTCTCATTTCAGGCATTGGTTCAACTAGCAATTGGACCGGGGCTCTCCTTCCTGGACCAGCCGGTTCGGGATCCTCTCTTCCTCACAGAGGTCCTCGCGAGCCCAGAATTGAGGCGGAGCAGGGTTGCCGGTGTGGAGCTGCTCCAGGAGCATGAGTGGGTGAGGGAGGCCGCGAGCATATTGTCCCAGTCCGCCAGCACCTCACGGACTCAAAGGAAGCCAAAGAAAGGGAGGAGGAGGTGAGGAGCACGGACGCCCAATCTGGGTTGTGCGGCGGTGCCTCTTGTAGTAGTAGGTGAGGCCAAGGAAGATAAGGGGTGCTCGGGGACAAAACATCGAGCAATGGAGACTTCTCGAGCAAGGTGAGGTGTCTGCGAGTCATTGGGATCTCTTTTATAGGGTTGGGGCTAGGATTTTTAGGACTGCCGGTTTTGGAGCAGCAACCATTGCCGCCGGAAAGAGAATGGGGGGCGAGGGGAGAGTTTTTCTGGAAAACTAGTGCCTTAATGGTGGTCAAAGTAGGATTGGATGAGTTTGAAATCGTGAGACAAGTCTTTTTGTCCGCTCAGATTTTCAAAAGGCGATCTTAATTGTTTGATTGACCGTTTCAGTCCTATTGTCTCCTCCCCACAATCAACGGGAGGTAGAAGACAATGAACTGGCCATCCGATTGGGCCCTGATCCACGGGAGGGTGGATCCAAGTGCTGGGACTCACCCCGATCCCTTGCCATGGATCAGTGTCATGGAAAAGACAAATAAGAGAGCAAATAAAGGGGGTTTTAAACCCGTTAATTTCAAGAAATCGTAGTAATTAGTAGGAAAATCCGATTGATCTCAAATTTGAAAAACAGATTGAAAAAAATGTAGAGAACATCTAGAAAAGGTTTGGGAACCAAAAGATAAAGTTTGATGGATAAATTTGATCTTTTAGACAAAGTGATCAATTAAACAAATCTAAGATGTTATAATGTATATAAAATCCACATTGATCACCATATTTTGGATTTGAGTCTAAAAAATGATGATGAAGCCAAGAAAAATTATTTGAGACCATGAGAGAATATAATGAGGTCAATAGAGTAATTATCTCATTATTTTACTAAAAACCACTTTGTCACATCCTTCCCTCCTTAAAAAGAAATTTTGTCCCCAAAATTCAAAACAACCTCAAAATCAGAACTATTCAAAAACCATATCATATCCTCAAATACTAGAGTATCCTCAATTATATAGTCACAAACATGTCCTCAAATTTCAATTAATCCAATAATCATAATTGGGATTCCATGTTCTTTATCATAATTAACTTGGTACTAACACCATTTCATCATCAAGCAAATGAGTATCAAGATCAGCACATATATTGTCCAAAGTCATCATATGAGTAAAAAAATATGGAAAGCATCTTATTGGTCACAAATTTGGAGAGATCTTATTTAGGTCAAACAAATAGAGTTCAAGTGTACAAGGTGACTTTCAGTCCCAATATCTCAGGGTCTTAAACTCTCCATTGGCCTAGGTGGGGTTATACAACCATGATTTGAGATTTTTCATATTTCAACATTTCAAGACCACATCATACTTTCAATATCATGATTTTCGGGCTTAAAATCACTGGGAGGTCCCACCCTAGTCCTAATGGGAGCTAAACCCTAACTCATAAATTGAGAAGTCAAAATAGTCATCTTTTTGAAAAATTCAACATTTGGGATTTTGAAGTCATTAGTCATATATCTAGTATGATTTGTAGATCCAAATAATGTGAACATAGGTTTTGTATCATTATTGAGATCTGATAATCATGAGTCACCATTCCATTAATAAATATCAAGAGTCGAGATTTTAAGCATCAAAAGTTATAGGTCCAAAATTTTGAAGCTAGTGTTTAGATTCCTATTTAGACCTTGGGGAAGATCACTCATCTATATTCAATTTTAAGCAACAATTTTCAAGCAATATTCGAGCAACATATCAAGATTTCATTATCAGGGTGTCCAACTTTGATGAATGATCTAGACCTAGGTCTATCTAGGAAAGCTATAGTCAATATTGCCATATGTCAAGGTCATTATCAGATCAATATTCAAGATTGAGTATCAACCATGAGTTTAACCTATTAGGCTTAGGTCAACCAATCCAAATAGAGTGAAAGGAAATACCTTTCCAAACTCTAAATAATCAACAATATGGAAATTTAGAGGTAGTCAAAATAGGGATGTGACCTAGGTTAGGGGAGTCATGAGTCAACTACTACCCTATTATAGCACATTACTTACATTGGTCATGATCCACTGATCTTATTCAAATAGGGAGAGTATCAAAAATTAAATCATATATGTTAAGGTCATAAGATCAAAATTCAAGATAATAGGGCAATAATGTCAAAATTTGCAATTCTTTCCTTTCATGATCAAGATAATAATATAATTTGGAAATCAAAGATTTGAATTTGGCATTCGAGGAATCAGAGCATAATAGTGCAAAATCTAAGTCCTTCATCAAAATTGATATTGCACAAGGCATCAATGGTCAATAGGAGACTGCTTTTTTCATCATAGTCTCACATCATGGTTTTGGGAGTCCTAGACTTAGTCAATTGATAGCCTAGTCATGATGAGCATCAAATAGGGCAAAAGTTTGCTTAACTATGTTTGAGTTTTAATCAATAATAGGGCAACATGGACATTAATCAAATAGGGGCCTTATCAAAAATAAGGTATAAGGTATAAGTCATCCTTATTTCACCATATCATAATTCGTATCATTTACCTCAAACATAGAAAGTATTTAGTCTAGTTTTGAGTAAATCAAGTTTTAGTGAAGGGTCAAGCATGAGTATTTGCTTGCAAAAATCGAGTTTTCAAATTAAGGTCAAATCATGTTATCAACTTTCAATATTTAGCGATATGTATTATTCCCATGCATAAGCTACCCATAATCGAGACATCATGTGGTAAAAAGTCATGGAAAGGATCACATGATGGGATGAGAAGACTACCTAATATTCATCTACAAGGGTGTCTTGGGTAGTCCTTAAAGAAGAGATGAGATGCTAGAAGACTCTTTAGGTTTCACAAGAGTACCTTTAGGTCCAGTTTTGGATCAATTAAGGCCAGGTAGAGTGGGGGATCTCAACCACCGTGAAGACAGATAGGAGAAATTATGCCAGAACCCTGAGCCTAAACACCTCAATTTTCACCATTATGGACTTTAGGGTTTCTTAGGTGTAAGAGACTTGAGAAATTATTTACTTAAAGTATATGGGAGTGTGAAAGCTCTGATACCAACTGTCACGGAACTGTTCTTACCCCAATCCCAATCCCACTGCCTAGACAGTAGAAAAAGGATTGAAGTGCCCGTCCCTGAGTGGCCCAATAGGATCATTCACACTGGCATATACAATAAGAAATAAATAACTCAAAAACTAGATAATTAAAGAACAAACTAACCCAATATGGAGATATACCCGATTTATCTTTGTCATCAGAGTGTATGAGTGTGGAAGCGATCTTATTCAATATTCCATTCATAATGGCTAAAATCAATAAAATCGAGACACAATCATACAATTGCACGGTACGCTATCAAAATCAAGTAAAACAATTTATAAGAAATTAAGTATACTTGGAAGGACTTATATTCAAAAGAGTAACAAACAATTTGCAAAACCAACATTTATTTGACAAGTTTTTCAAGCAATTCAACTTTTATTTCGAGTTCCCATTATGATGTAATTCGAGAAGCATGCTTATATAATTTGTGTGACTCTATTACCCCAACGCGATGGGGAAGGTCACTAGGCTCCTTCTCACCATAGGAACATAGGAAGCCAATGTACAAGTCCCACCTCCAAATGAGGGGGTTGTTGTACTCAATATTCACATTATCAACATTATCAATATCATCATCATTATCAATATACGGGTAGTCATAATGGGCATGCAATTTATGTTTTCATGTTTTTCAGAATATAGTATAGAAAAACAGAAGACGAATCATAGGGAACAATAGCTCATCCAAGTAAATATCCAAGTATATAGTCAAGAGATACATAAAAGTATCTTCATACAATCAAGAAGGAGTTATATAATAGCGTACCTTTCACCGAGGATTTTGAGTATAAATCAACAAGTAATGGATAGACCCTTCGAGATAGATCCTAATTCACAAGATTGGACCAAGGGTCAAGATCATGATGTTCATAATATCATGTGTCAATATTCGAGATTAGGGTTACACTTTCATATGTAAACCTTAGGGTGAGGTCATCCACTTATAATCAAACAATATTTCAATTTGTCCAACATTATTTCAAATATCAAGTATTTCGAGTGTGGATGACCTACCTAGGTTTTCTAGGTACATGTTTTAACCCTAATTATCCTCGTCAATATGCAAGTCCAAAAATCAAGTCTTTAGATCTTTTATCAAGTTCTAACATCATTGGGGTTTAAGATTAGATCAAGTTCTGATAAGTAAATCAGAGATCAACTTTTAGGTCAATAGATCTAGATATGCCACAAGATTTAGATCAATTATATTATCAAGATATCATCAAAATTACCTTCAAGGCATAAGATTAATATTCAAAGGTGGTTAAGACAACAAGATTAGATCTGGTCTAGTCAAGTATGATTTCATGTCTCAAGATAATAATAAGAATTAAGATATAAGGTTTTCAAAGTCTAATCACAACATTTGAGTCATTTAGACTAATTAACAAAGCAAGAGATTTATATTTAAGTATATCAGTGAGCATAGTTTGTAATAAGGTTTCAAAAGTATTTTTAAACGATGCACTAGATTTTTTTGGTCAAGATGGACTACTTATTTGTAATTTTTAGAGTTCAGATGCATTAGATATGATTTAAGCAAGATCAGGTTGATTTATTGATTTTCGAGTAGAGAGGGATGTAAAATACCTTATATTGAAAAAGGGATGGTCGTTAGATGCACCAGGAATGGCCAAGATGAAGCCACATAGGCGGGGTGGCACACTTTGTTTGGGATTTGGTTCAGGCCTTTGATTGGCCGATTCACACTTGATTTCTCGTTTCAGGCCTTGGTTCAACTAGCAATTGGACCGGGGCTCTCCTTCCTGGAGCAGCCGGTTCGGGATCCTGTCTTCCTCGCACAGGTCCTCGCGAGCCCAGAAATGAGGCGGAGCAGGGTTGCCGGTGTGGAGCTGCTCTAGGAGAAGGAGTGGGTGAGGGAGGCCGCGAGCATATTGTCCCAGTCCGCCAGCACCTCGCGGACTCAAAGGAAGCCAAAGAAAGGGAGGAGGAGGTGAGGAGCACGGACGCTCGATCTGGGTTGTGCGGCGGCGCCGCTTGCAGCAGTAGGTGAAGCCAGGGAAGATAATGGGTGCTCGGGGACAAAACATCGAGCAATGGAGACTTCTCGAGCAAGGTGAGGTGTCTGTGAGTCATTGGGATCTCTTTTATAGGGTTGGGGCTAGGATTTTAGGGCTGCCGATTTTGGAGCAGCAACCATTGCCACCGGAAAGAGAATGGGAGCTGAGGGGCGAGTTATTCTGGAAAACTAGTGCCTTAATGGTGGTCAAAGTAGGATTGGATGAGTTTGAAATCGTGAGACAAGTCTTTTTGTCTGCTCAGATTTTCAAAAGGCGATCTTAATTGTTTGATTGACCGTTTTAGTCCTATTGTCTCCTCCCCGCAATCAGCGGGAGGTAGAAGACAATGAACTGTCCATTCGATTGGGCCCTGATCCGCGGGAGGGTTGATCCAAGGGCTGGGACTCACCCCGATCCCTTGCCATGGATCGGTGACACGGAAAAGCCGAATAAGAGAGCAAATAAAGGGGGTTTTAAACCCGTTAATTTCAAGAAATTGTAGTAATTAGTAGGAAACTCCGATTGATCTTAAATTTGAAAAATAGATTGAAAAAATGTAGAGAACATCTAGAAAAAGTTTGGGAACCAAAAGATAAAGTTTGATGGATCAATTTGATATTTTGGACAAAGTGATCAATTAAACAAATCTAAGATGTTATAATGTATATAAAATCCACATTGATCACCATATTTTGGATTTGAGTCTCAAAAATGATGATGAAGCCAAGAAAATTTATTTGTGACCATGAGAGAATATAATGAGGTCAAAAGAGTAATTATCTCATTATTTTGCTAAAAACGACTTTGTCACAGAACAACAAATGTTAAATCACATTATTCATTAATGTCTTGTGAAATACATCTATACTTCTATAAAATTTTAAAATCTCCCTATTTTCTGTTCTCATGTGTTTGCATTCATTTTTCCTTTTACGATAATCACACCTATATTTGAACGCTCCCACAAACTGCAAATTTCTGAACTACATGTTTTTCTCACTCGGGTGACACAATTATCATAATTAATTAAAATTCCCAATGCTCCCCTATTTCCACATTCTTCCCCATTCAGATATCACCTTTTCATTTAAAACAACTCCTAAAATAATTTCACTACCCTTTTCTCCTTAGTTAATATTTTTATTATTACATTTCTCATTTAAATGAATTAATATTATTTTAAAGACCAACTCAAGTCTGTCTCCCATACCCCATTTTTTTCATTCTAGAACCTATTTATAGTGGTTCATCAACCATTCCTCCATAATCAGTTCAGTGGATGTATGTAAAGAAATCTAGTGGTTGCCCTTATTTCTTGAAAGTTGGGTAGAAATGTTGTTATAGGTATATGGTTATGATTGACATGTCATGTTGGACATAGAGGTCACTCATGTTGAGTGGTTCGATCTTTTCGAGATATTTATAGATACAAGTGCGATAGTTATGAAACCTCGATGTTGATGGTGTATATTGTCCCTCAAATGATACTTGATAAATAAATAAGTTTAAATTTGGCATATGTACGATAAGTCACTCTCATAAGCTAGACCCAATACAAAACATGTCTTTCATAAAAATATGTAGATTTGAAATCATGAACTTGATATGATCATGCTCTTGGGGTCTTAATTTGAATAAACATGAATAA
Organism: Alisma plantago-aquatica; assembly: GCA_963693085.1. Taxonomy (NCBI): domain Eukaryota; kingdom Viridiplantae; phylum Streptophyta; class Magnoliopsida; order Alismatales; family Alismataceae; genus Alisma; species Alisma plantago-aquatica. The sequence goes on along the minus strand of OY856412.1, from coordinate 204,174,581 downwards.
ATTGGTTAATTTCAGATCCAAATGAAAAGTAATGCACATATTTGGGGGATAAGTGCTAGACTTTTGGGGTAAGACTAAAAATTCATAAAACTTAATATACTTATGAAACACACATGCAAGTATAATCTCATTTGAAAGCCTTGTGATGAACATGTTCACTTTATAATTTGTTCACGTAGATTTTGATAGCTCACCTTGGGCCCATATGAGTACATGAACAAAAACCTTAATATACTAGGGATAAGGGTTATGAAAATGTTATAATATGATACACCACCTAGTTTTATGTATACAATCTGGATGGGAACACCCTTGATTCTTTTGAAACTTATGATAATAACCTAAGGCTGGCTGCTTAGGGATGGTCAATAAATTAAGATGAATACGAACTTTAAACTTTGACTATGAGATGAATTTCAAGGATGAAATTTCTTCTAAGGAGGGAAGGACGAGACAACCTGAATTTTCACTTTCCTATATTGTAATATTTCTCTCTCATCAAGTGGCCTTCTTACTAAATTTTATATCAATTTTAGAGATTGAGTGTGGTAAGACTCCAATTTTGTCACATTAATGATCAATTTCACAATTGTGACTTTAGTTTGCACTTTAATCTAAGTTCTAAGATTTAGTGACTCACCATATTGCAACTAAATTCATCGCATTAATATTATTTCTTATCCTATAATGTATCTCATGAGGTATGAGATTCAATAATGATCCCATTGGCACAAAAATTTCCATAATTGGACCTATTAATCTCTAGTTTTGGCTTTTTTTAATTATTAAGTTTTTAGCTCCTTCTACCCTATGGTTCCACATGAGAAACCAATACAAATATAACCTATGGTCAACCCTTCATGTGCCCAAATCCTTAGATCTCATCCCAACTGCTACCTAGAACCCCCCTGACACAAACACTTCCCCATGAGGACCATTGTATCACGTGGCATATGAAATTTAATTAATTGTCTGGGTTCATCTCTTACGTATAGAACTCCAGCAGCTTAGCAGCTTGAATAGGGGTGGCCACAATGCCCATCAAGGTTATCTTGACCCCATTTTTTCTTTATTTTACTTCCTTCTCTTTTCCTTTCTCTCCTCGTTTCCTTCCCATACCTTCTCCCCTCAGCTTTAACACTCCTTGGCACCTTCCAACCAGTCATCTTCTCCACATGTAGGTAATGTTGACACCTTTCAACTCATCAATGCAGCCACTCCCTACCACAATACTTGAGAGAGCTAAGGGGTTGGTTGTCTCCATGAGGTCTTGTCTAGCCTAAGAAACCCCACAACATGGACCCCTCGGGTGGTATAGGCCAACGATGGTGAGATTTGGCGAGGGCTTCTGCCATAGCTAGGCTCACTACTTTAGAGCATCTAGAGAAAGAATGTGATGGATGGATGTTGTCCGATCGAGGGAACCTCCTAGACAAACAATCCATATTGATGCCTCTGCTCCCTCCCATCCTCCTCTTCTAGTAAATGAGTCAGATGCAACATGCACTACTACAGAAATAGCATTCAGTGTCGCTTTTCTGGGCGTCGGTTATTAAGGAAAACCGACGCCTATAATATCAAACGTCGGTTATTTATGCAAACTGACGTCTATATTCGAAGACCAGCCAGACACGGGTACCACTTTGTATTCATCGTCGGATGGTTATAACAGACTGACGCCTAAAATCGCCCGCAAAATCCAATTTTTGAGCAAAAAAATTTTAGGTCACCTACAGCGTCATTTTTTTAACTATTCACCGATGCCTATTGAAAATAAAAATTTGCGTGAAAAGTCCCACTTTCAGTGTCATTTATCCTTTGATAACCGACACTGATAATGGTTCCTGCCAAATAATTTAGGGTAAAGGTTGTCTAGTTGGGCGTCGGTGTTTTACTAATAACTGACGCGTCAGTTAAAGCATAATAGGCGTCGGTTTTGTAGATAACCGACGCCGATGACCAACTTAATAGACCCGATCACACCCGACTCTTCCCCCTTTCTTCATGTTTCATCGCGACTTCTCTTTTGTGTTGCTGCTTGCCGTCGTTCTCCCAAAATCGCCTGTCGTCAGTTGTTGTTGCTCGCCTCCGCTGCTCTGGTGCTCTTCTGCTCGTCGGCGCCGCTGCCCGCCGCCCACCGCTGCTCTGGTGCTCTTCTGCTCGTCGGCGCCACTGCCCGCCACCCGCCGCTGCTGCTTCTTCTCCTGCTGCTTCTCCGACCGGCACCTGCTGCTTCTCCGGCCATCAGTTGCTTCTGCCCACCGCCTGCCCCTCTGCTTCTTCGCCTGCTCACCGCCACTGTTGCCGCCGCTCGCCGCCGTGCTTTCCACGCTAGCTCCAGGTAGCTCTACCTCTTTGCTTCCTTCTCCCTAGCTATTTACCAACATGCAAGTACGGCCATGGCTGTGTTGGCCTACTACGGTCGTTACCCTTACCAACAGCAAGCACGGTCGTGGCTGTGTTGTCCTACCACGGCCGTGCTGGACAACACAGCCACGGCCGTGCTTGAGGTTGGTAAGGATATGAACAAATTTTTATGTAATGATTTATGTAAATCCTAGGATATGAACAATTTTTTTTCTTGCATATATTTGTTCTTCTAATCCTAATGTTTGACTTAATTCAGTAAATTTTGATGCTTGTTGAAATAATATTTAAACTTGTCAATTCTAGCATCCTAATTTGATTTGATTAAACCTAACATTGATGAAACACTAACATCAATTGTGATGAAACCCTAACATTAATTGTGATGAAACTCTAACATGTACATATCTATTATTGTGTTTGTTGGCCTAGAAACCCGTCCAAGATTTACTCATTAGGAGTAAATCTTGGATAGTCCCCGGTTTGGGACTGTTCTTGAACACCTAATCTCACTTAGGATATAAGTGTATAATGTGTATTGGGTTTTCGAGAAAATTTCAGTAGCATTTCCCCGTTTGTTCTCTAAGTACATATGTACTTGGAGAACAGTGGGGAAATGCTACCAAAATTTTCTTGAAAACCCAATACACATTATACACTTACTAGTGAGATTAGGTGTTCAAGGATGGGGTTGGTGGTACACATTTATTATATATAAGAATGACATCACATGTGTTTGTTGGCCTAGAAACCCGTCCAAGATTTACTCATTAGGAGTAAATCTTGGATAGTCCCCGGTTTGGGACTGTTCTTGAACACCTAATCTCACTGAGGATGTAAGTGTATAATGTGTATTGGGTTTTCGAGAAAATTTCAATAGCATTTCCATGTTTGTTCTCTAAGTACATATGTACTTAGAGAACAGTGGGGAAATGCTGCCGAAATTTTCTTGAAAACCCAATACACATTATACACTTACAAGTGAGATTAAGTGTTCAAGGATAGGATAGGTGGTACACATTTATTATATATAAGAATGACATCACATGTGTTTGTTGGCCTAGAAAGTGAACAATCATTGTTCTTTATATTACTTGTACATTGGTATAAATTAGAATGGACAATCACTAAATTATATACTCTTTGTATGGAATCCGGCTTCATTGTAGATAATAGGAGTAAATCTTGGATAGGATGTAAGTGTATACCCTAATCTTGTCCTAATATATACTTGTTTTCTCTTTGATCATAGAATGGATAGATCATGGATGTCCATTCGCAATCGCTGCACCCCAGAGTTTATATCTGGTCTTGATCAGTTTATTAGATTTGCCGAGGAACATAGGAAAAAACCTACAGATATGTTCTACTGTCCATGTAGGCATTGCGGTAACAATTTGAAAGTCAACACTGGTGAGGAAATCAAAATTCATGTCATGTGCAATGGGATTGTACAAGGCTATACAGAATGGCACTGGCATGGACAGATTTCAAACTCGAAACCAGTATATGTCGATAGCAATGCTTGGGTGGAAGAAGAAATTGCCTCCGATGATGTAGGTGTGAACGAACCAGTTCCAGTAGACATCGTTGATGCGATGCTGGATAGTTGTAGGGTAGAGCACACCGATCCACCTCCTATCTTTATAAAGATTGTGCATGATGCTGAGATACCATTATACACAGGTTGTGCTAAGTTTACGAAGCTTAGTGCTGTGTTGAGATTGTATAAGTTGAAAGCTAACAATAGATGGAGCGACAAAAGCTTCACTGAATTGTTGACTTTGTTGAAAGAAATGCTTCCTGAAGGAAACGAGCTACCAATCTCAACATACCGGGTAAAGAAAATGTTGTGCCCAATGGGAATGGAGGCCAAGAAGATGCATGCATGCCCGAATGATTGTGTATTATTTCAAAAGGACTATGTAGATTTGAAAGATTGTCCAAAATGTGGTGTGTCACGGTATAAATTGACGACTTCGGGGGAGTCCAAAACTGGTTCTCCTGCCAAGGTGTTGTGGTATCTACCTATAATATCACGGTTTCAACGCTTGTTTGCAAATCCGAAAGATGCGAAGAATTTGAGGTGGCATGCAGATGTTAAGAAAAATAATCATGGGATCCTACGACATGCGTTTGATTCCCCACAGTGGAAGAAGATTGATCTATTGTACCCCAAATTTGGTGAAGAAGATAGGAATCTAAGACTTGGGCTTTGTACAAATGGGATGAATCCGTACGGGACATTGAGCAGCCAACATAGCACTTGGCCAGTCATGCTTGTTATATACAATCTTCCTCCCTGGCCGTGTATGAAAAATAAATACGTTATGCTGTCGTTGTTGATATCGGGCCCTAAAAAACCCGGAAATGATATCAATGTTTATCTTGAACCTCTAATTGATGACTTAAAGAAACTTTGGGCTGAAGGTGTGATGACCTATGATGCTTCAGGAAGAGAGACATTTCGTTTGCACGCTATGTTGTTTTGCACTATTAATGACTTTCCAGCATATGGGAATTTTTTTGGATATAGTGTCAAAGGAGCTAAAGCGTGTCCTATATGTGAAGAAAACACTGATTCAATAAGACTAAATCATGGCGGCAATACTGTATATCTTGGTCATCGAAGGTTTCTTTCAAAATTCCATCTGTATCGTAGGAAGCGCAAATCATTCAATGGATGGAATGATGAACGGAGTGCACCTAAACCTATACCAGGGGATGTTGTTTATGAAAGAGTAAAAGACATTGTCAATGAATTTGGTAAGAAATCACAATGTAGTATGGCCACACGGAGTGACAATTCTTCATTCAAGAAGAAGTCAATATTTTGGGATCTTCCTTATTGGAGTTCTTTGACAGTCAGACATTGTATCGATGTAATGCACGTTGAGAAAAATGTCTGTGATAGCATCATTGGTACTCTGTTAAATATACCAGGTAAGACTAAAGATGGGATAAAATCCAGACTGGACCTACGTGAAATGGGAATAAGGTCAGAATTAACATAATTACGTGAAATGGGTAATAAAAGAACATACTTACCCCCCTCTTGTTACACGTTGTCTAGAAAGGAGAAGAAAGCTTTTTGTGAATGCTTGGTAAATGTTAAGGTGCCACATGGTTACTCATCCAACATCCGTAGATTGGTATCAATGAAAGATCTGAAGTTGATAGCTCTTAAATCTCATGATTGTCACACTCTAATGCAACAAATATTGCCCGTGGCAATTCGATCTATATTGCCGAAGCATGTAAGGTTTGCAATCACCAGACTTTGTTTCTTTTTCAACAGTCTATGCAGCAAAGTCATTGACCATGATACTCTCGATAATTTGCAAAGAGAAGTGGTTGTTACCCTATGTCAGCTTGAGATGTATTTCCCTCCTTCGTTCTTTGATATCATGGTACATCTTGTTGTCCACTTGACTAGGGAAGTTAAAATGTTGGGACCAATATTCTTGCATTGGATGTATCCCTTTGAACGATACACGAGCATTTTTAAAGGTGATGTTTGAAACCGTTATCGGCCTGAAGGGAGTATTATTGAAGGTTATGTGGCGAGAGAGGTTATGGATTTTTGCAATGACTTCCTGAGTGGTAATAACACTCTTATTAATGACAAGAATATTGAGGAGGGCAAAGGAATTTTGGGATCACGGGTGAAAGTAATCAGCCGTGAGCAGTTGGAACAAGCTCACTTGTATATTTTACACAACATGGATGAAGTGAGTGTTTATATCGAGGAACATACCAATTTCATCAAGAGACAACATCCTCGAGCAAGTTCAATGTGGCTTGCTAGAGAGCATAATAAGACTTTTACTAAGTGGTTTGAAGATAAAGTCTTACATCAACTATCTCAAACACCAAATGATATTATAGAAACTATCAAATGCCTCGCCTTTAAACCAAAACTGAATGTTATGTCTTATGAAGGGTTTGACATTAATGGGTTCACATATTACACAAAGAGCCAAGATGATAAGAGTATCATCCAAAACAGTGGGGTTACTCTTCAAGTGTCGACAATGTATTTTGCAAGTGCAAAGGATAAGAGTCCACATGAAGCTAAAATGTCATATTACGGTTTCATTGAAGACATATGGGAGTTTGACTACATAGATTTCAGAATTCCACTCTTTAAATGTGATTGGGTTGATAACACCAAAGGAGTTATAGTGGATGAATTGGGTTTCACTTTGGTGAACTTTGAAAAGATTGGTGAGAAGGGTGAACCATTCATATTGGCATCACAGGCGAAACAAATATTCTATATCGATGATCCTTCAAATGATAAATGGTCGGTTGTTCTTCATGGTAAAAGACAGTTCATTGAAGATCCTATAGATGAAGAACAGTACTATGATAAGTATGATGACTCTAGTCCATTCTCAGTTGGGTTGCCAACTCCACAAAATATTGAAGCTAATGATGACTTATATGTGCGCGGCGATCACAATGAAGGATTTTTAATTGATAAAAGATCACAATTTTAGAGACATGTATGTTTATATTTTTTTACAAATGCTAGTTAATACAAATGCTAAATGTTTGCCTTTTTTGGTTAATACAAATGCTAAATGTTTGCCTTTTTCTATTTAATACAAATGCTAAATGTTTGCCTTTTTCTGGTTAATACAAATGCTAAATGTTTGCCTTTTTCTGGTTAATACAAATGCTAAATGTTTGCCTTTTTCTAGTTAATACAAATGCTAAATGTTTTCCTTTTTCTGGTTAATACAAATGCTAAATGTTTGCCTTTTTCTAGTTAATACAAATGCTAAATGTTTGCCTTTTTAATGACATTTTTAGATGGCTGACCATGATGAGCATGATGTCCATGATGAGCATGAAGTCCATGATGAGCATGTTGTCCATGATGAGCATGGCGAGGATACCAATGTAAGTTCTAAAAACATATCCTGTATTTCTATAAAATTCATTATCTTCTAGTTATGTCATATATCCCATATTTCTATATTGTGCTAATTCAGTGGGTTTATTTTTGTCAAATTTTAGGTTGATTATGCACATGTACCCACTGAAGCACTAAAGCAACTTGATGCGCAACACCAAACACATAACAAGAAAAGGGGCATCACTCTGTTGAAGAAGTTAATAGCACTGAGTGGTAGTGGATCCAAATTGGTTGTGGAGTTTGATAATGGAGGAAATGCAATTGGAGTGAACCGCAATAATTTTGTAAACTATCTTGGTTGTGTCACTCGAAGCCATTGTGGTGTTAAGTATGATAATTGGCATAAAGTTCCTCAGGGGAAGAAAGACTTGATATGGAAGGATTTATGTGTGAGTTATTATTATTTGCAATTCTATTTTGTAGATTAAAAATTATATTATTTGCAATTCTATTTTTGGATACTAGTTAATAAGAATTCTATTTTACAAAATCTGTTTGCATTGGATGAGAAGTTGCATCGTAAAAGCGTGATGCAACGCGTTGGAAAGATGCTTAGGAACTATAGGACAAATGTGAATAGAGAATACATAAAAGATGGTGATAAGAAGAAGAAGTCAGCCCTTGAGCAGTGGAACTTCTTGGACAAAGAAGATTGGGACAATTTTGTTCCTTCAAGAAAATCTGAAGAATTCAAGGTATTAGGTGTCACTCCCAATTTAATTAATATATGTTGTATTCACCTATTCAAGATTAACATTTAGTGCTACTAACCAAATCATTAATGTGCATACTAACTAGGCCCTCAGTGACGCGCAAAAAGCAAGGTGTGCACTGAATGTGCATGACCACACTATGGGTCCAAAGGGCTATGCAAGCGTTCGCCAAAGACTACAGGCGGAGTCTGCGGCTACTCAGGAGTCTGCCACACCCATGCCTCGCCATGATATCTGGATAGCTGGGAGGCAAAACAAGAAGGGTGAAATAAAGAAGCCCGTAACTGCTGAGGCGGCTGCGAAAATGGTAAAATACAACTCTTAGAGAAATCATTTGAATATTTATTATTTGTGGTGTTAACTTACCAATTTCTATTGATGGTGATTAGCGGGAGCTGCACGAGTAGAGGAAACAAGGCACGTTCATCCCTCAGGGAACAAGGGATGAATTGACAGTTGCTCTGGGTAACCCAGAGCATCCTGGACGTGTCAGGGGTGCAGGCACTGGCGTGGGCATCAAAGCATTCTTTGGGCCATCCCAGCGCAAACCCAGAGCGGGACTTTCACAAGAAGAGGTAACCTATTCTTTTTTTAGAATGTTACTGTAAAAGGGAATTCAATAATAAGAAGCTAATGTTTCTTTTATCCATGTATAGGAGAATAAGAGAGTCGAGGATATAGTTGCTAAGAAGGTCAATGATATAGTTGCTAAGAAGGTAAAGGAAGGAATAGTGCGGTGGCAGGCATCTCAGGCTTCCAATCATACTATGGCGACCCACTCTTCTCCTGATGCACAGACTGCGAGTAATCCTGGAGACCCATCACCTAGCACGGCTACTGTAAGTATTGTTTATGACATTGTAGCTAGTCTTTTCAAGATGATATGTTTGAAAGGTGATATATATATATATATATATGTATAACATTCTTTACATAAATTTGTAGGCATTGAAGCCATGCCGCTTAAGAATGCAAGACTATGTTGTTGCAGAGGCGAATGCTTACCAGTCCCTTCCTGGGGCAACGTTTCATGGGACTCCAACGCCGCAGGGCTACGTTCGTGTGAGCCCGATATGTGTATTACCCGATTGGAGGGAAGCTACATTGCCATATACCCACCCAGATATTGATACACTTGGTGAGGCAGAAGGCGGGGTGATATTGTGGCCCAAAGCAGATGTCGTCTACACTACTGAAATTGTAAGATAAATTTACATTACTTTAGATTGTTAATGTGTATATATGAAGCCAACTGATATGAAATTATATATACAGGTTAAAAAGAAGACACCCGGAGCACCTAGGCCTCCACCTCCACTTCCTACATTACCAAGTTGGGTTCCAACTGACCTAAAATACCCGTTAGGTCCTGCTAGTAGGGGAATGGCATGTTGGCTACGGGCACATAATATACATTGCCCTATAATTGTTTCTTTAGAAGCAGATTATGCAGGTCAATCATACGATAGCTCTTTATTTATACAAGATATTATTGAGATGTTTATGTATGATTGGCTGAATACATCAATGATAGAGACATGGATAAGGTGAGATCTTGTTTATACATCAATATACCTTGTGTAAGATCTGGTGATCTAGTTTCTTATATATTAATGCATACATAATACATGTTTTGTAGCTACTTAGTCGAAGATCAATGCAAACAATTTGCATTTGATCATGTGGGATTTTTTATTCCATCATTGATTAGTATGGTAGCTAAAGACCCTGATAGTGTTCAACAATACTGTATAGATGCTTTTATAGTTTTCGGTCAGCAAAAGAAGATGATAATAATAGCTCCATTCAATGTCAAGTAATTTTACTTTATTTATAATTTGGACTTAAGAAAATTCCATTTTTATTGTGCATTTTGAGTTATTAATTTTTAACTTTTTTATCTCTAGCGGTAGACATTGGGAGTTACTAGTTATTGTCCCCGGGACGTTCACTGTTTATTATCTAGATCCTGTGGGAAGTACATTGATCACTAAAATTGGAAACATATTGAGAATGCCATTATTCTGGTGAGAAATATTTCATTTTTATATCCGTTAATATCTGTTATTACATTACTATTTAATTATGCAATTTACTGTGTTACATTAACATGTAGGGGTTTAGATGCATTCAAAAATGCTGGAGGAAATGTCCCAAGGAGAAAGAACCAGCCAATAATTTGGGAGAACGTAAAAGTAAGTTCCCGACTCCAATGTATATATTATTTATGTGAACTGTGCTTAGTTGTATTTTTTAATATATTGTATGTTTAAATTTATAGTGCGCTACACAAGACAACGGTTGGGCATGCGCATACTATGTGATGTGATTTATGCAGATGATTATCTGACATGCCGCATTGGATATTAATACCATACATGAGGTATTATATATAGTCTCATTAGTTAGTATGAAATATATGAATCTTATTTTTATATTATTACTTATATATATACATCATTCTCTTTGTAGGTGTTTAAAACTGACCACACTATAGGTAAACGCTTAAAAAATGTACATGCTCCATATACGATGGAAGCATTAAATGAAATAAGAGAAGAATGGGTAAAAGCCATACAAGTAGTGGCGATTGTAAGATATAATTGGGATGCTGATAGCGATGCTGAATGATATTTTGTAAATGATTATTTCTGAATGTTTATACATGTCTGAATGTTTCTATGTGTATTTTAATGTTTCTACATGTGTGAATGTGAGAATTGAATTGATGTCTGAATGTATCTACTTGTGTGAAAAATATTGGTTGATTTTGCAGGTTTGTGGCCTGTTTGTAGGCTGATATCAATGGATGTCCTAAACCTGCAGTTCAGAAAACTGAACTGCAGGTTCTCATCCTGCTGACCAGCCACAGCAGGCCTGCAAACTGATAAGAAAAAAAAATTAAAGTATAGGCGTCGGTTATTTATAAAACATCAAAGGCCTACAACGTCGGTTATTAGATAAAAAACGATGCCTAATATGACAAACAACCCGACCGTGCAGGAGAGCACGGCCATGGTGGACAAGGCATTACTTATTCATATAAAACTGACACCTATAGTATTAAACACGGTCGTGCAGCGAAGCACGGTTGTGTCGTCTGGGAGTATGGCATTGGTTGTTCAGTTGTTAACCGACGCAGAAAGTGTCCTAGGTGGCTCCCTTCTTTGAGGCGTGAACCCTATAGACGTCGGTCAACTAAATATAACCGACGCCTATAGATCATATAGGCGTCGGTTAGAAAACCGACGCTGAAGAGTTCGACCTTTAGCGGCGCCCACATAGGCGTCGCTTGAAAACCGTCGCCAAAGGGGATTAAACAACCGACGCCAAAGGCTATTTCTGTAGTAGTGATGTGGCACATGACCACATCACATGTGTCGGTCCCCAGATTGAAGCGATAGTAGCCAGTGGAAACCAGCGTCGCACAAGTACTCAAATGCGGTGAAACCAATGGTCCAATGACCCAGCACTGTAGATGAGATGTGGCCACAGACATGCCCCTCCAACCCTCTAATCATAGATCAAGGGGCCATATCCCCCTCTGCATCAAGAGTAATGGTACAATTATTTGCCTAAGTTATCAATTGATATTCTAATAATTTTTGATGTAGCATTTCTATTAATATATATGCCTTATGTGTTATGCAGTGTTGTGTGGGTTGTTATGTGCTATGTTGTGTTGTGTGTTTTGTTAGGGTCTTTAGACTTGTCTTTAGCTTTTTTATCCCACATACCCTAGTTATATTTCTCTCTTACTCTCTTATCCTATAACTCTCTTATCCTATAAAAGAGAGTGCATTGTATTTGTTTTAAATATATCAATTATATCTTTTGTTATTCTATATGGTATCATACATGCTCAACCCTCCTTAATCCTAAGCCCCATCATGTTTCCACCCAACACCCATCGACCTTCAACACCAAAACCACCTTATCCACCTTCACCTCCCATCTACCTCCATTATCTTTCCACTCCATCACCTTCCCCAACCTCTACCACCCCATCAACCACTCATCCGCATCAACCTCCAACCCAATTGACCACGATCCGCATTGACCACCAACACCCCCATTGACCTCCATAAATCTTCATCATCTTCACCTCCTTCACCAACCTCCAACACTACATCGACCTCTAGCACCCCATCAACCTCCACCCGATATACCTCTCCTTAACACCCTCCATCCCCATTGACCTCCACCTCTCATAGACCCATATCCCATCAACCTCCACCCCATCTACCCCCACCTCATTGACCCACATCCCATCGGCCTCCACCCCATATACATCCACCTAATCAAACTCTCTGCATCACAATCCACACCATCAACATCTACCCCTCATCGACCCAATCCCATGAACATCACTTAATCTCTTCCATATAGTTTAAAAAAATAGCATGTTGAAGACCTAAAATACCATGTTTTTTGTTTTCCTACGCCGCATGGTGGAGTAAATCACATACAGTCACAATATCGGTCTTCCTTCTTCTATCTACTACACTATGTGGGGGTCTCAAATCTTCTAATCTAGATCTGCTACTTTCTATTGCCCCTATGAGGGCTTCTCATATCTATTGATCCAAATCTTTTTCTGCACTCTACTACCCTTATTAGGGTTTCTCAAATCTATTGATCCATATCTTCTACTATCACTGCTACTACTTTGTCCATGTGCACATCATCACTCTAAATTCTATGTCAACTACATATCTTCCTCGGTCTTTGTGTGAAATGGCCATGAAACTTGATGGATCAAACTATCAACTTTGGTCGTTGTCTTTTGAACTATATGCACTAGTACATAACTGACCTTTAGTGTCGGTTATTTAAGGCCTTTAGTATCAGTTTCTAAGCGACACCTATGTGGGCGACGCTAAAAGCCCAGTCGTTACGCATCGGTTCAAAAACCGACGCCAAAACCCTTTGCGTGCCGCTGAAAACACGCCAGCAGGGCACTATAGGCGTCAGTTATTAGATAAGAAACCGACACCATATACCTTCGCGCCACAGAAAGGGCGCCACCTTGGGCACTATTAGCGTAGGTTATTAGATAAGAAACTGACTCCATAGGCACTATAGGCATCAGTTCTTAGATACGAAACCGACGCCATATACCTTCACGCCACAGAAAGGGCGCCATCTTGGGCACTATCACGTCGATTATTAGATAAGAACAGACGTCATATAAATCCCAACACGGCCGTGCTAGCCAGCACGACCGTGGTGTCTAGTCCGCTGCCACGGCCGTACACTCCCAACACGGCCGTGCTGGCCAGCACGGCCGTGGTGTCTGGTCCGCTGGCACGGCTGTGGTGTCTGGTCCGCTGGCACGGCCGTGGTGTTAAGGAAATAGACGTTAGTTACTATTAGAAACTGACGTTGTAATGATGTGACGTTAGTTTTATACAAATAACCGATGCCTATTTTTTTTGTCAGTCTACAGACCTGTTCTATGGCTGGTCGCAAGATGAGAAACCTACAGTTCAGTTATGAACTGCAAGTTTTACGACATCCATTGATATCAGCCAACAACAGGCCACAAACCTGCAAAATTAACAAAAAAAATATTCACACATTTAGCAATGCAACCTGCAGTTCCATTTGATTTTCACAGATTTAGAAACATTCATGTAGCTAGCAATCTGTAGTTTCATTCATTTTCACATTCACACATGTAGAAACATTCATATAGCATCCAACAGTTTCATTCATTTTCACTCAGACACATGTAGAAACATCCAGACATGTAGAAACATTCACACATATATTATAATTCAGAAATTCATTTACAAAATATCATTCTTTAGTCATTATTCGCTATCAACATCCCAAATATATATTAAATCCCCCACTACTTGTATGGTTGTTGCCCATTCTTCTCTTACTTCATTTAATTCTCCCGTCGTATAGGGAGCATGTACATCTGGTAAGGCCGTTCCTGTAGTGTGGTCAGTTTTAAACACTTGTAAAGAGAATGATGTATATATATAATTAATGAGCTATAAATAAGATTGATATATTTCATATTATCTAATGAGACTATATAATACCTCAGCAATACAATTGATGTCCATTGTGGCATATTTGATAATCATGTGCATAAATTGCATCACATAGAATCCACATGCCCATCCGTTGTCTTGTGTAACACACTATAAATTCAAACATACAAAATATTAAACAATACAACTAATTAAGCATTGTTCACATAAATAATATATACATATATTGCAGTCGGAAACTTACTTTCACGTTCTTCCAAATTATTGGCTGGTTCTTTTTCGTGGGGACCTTTCCTCCAGCCTTTTTAAACTCATCAAAACCCCTACATGTTAATGTAACACAGTACATTGCATAATTAAATAGTAATGTAATACCATATGTTAACGGATATGAAAATGAAATATTTCTCACCGGAATAATGCCATTTTCATTATTTGTCCATATTTTGTATTCAATTTACTCCCCTTAGGATCTAGATAATAGACAGTGAACGTCTCGGGGACAATAACCAATAACTCCCAATGCATACCACTAGAGGTAAAAAAGTTAAAAATTAATAACTCAAAATCCACAATAAAAATGTAATTTTCTTAAGTCCAAATTATAATAAGCAAAGTAAACTTACTCTACATTGAATGGAGCCATTATCATCGTCTTCTTATTTTGAGCAAAAATTGTAAAAGCCTCACAGTAGTATTGTTCAACTGACGGAGGGTCTTTAGCTACTAGACTAATAAAAGATGGAATCAAAAATCCTACATGTTCGAATGCAAAATATGCACATATCTTGTCTAAGTAGCTGCAAAATATGTATTAATTACGCATGCATTAATAAATAAGAAACCAGATCACCAGATCCTACACAAGGTATATGGATGTATAAAGAAGATCTCACCTTATCCATAGCTCTATCACAGATGTATTTATCCAATCATATCGAAACAACTCCAAAATATCTTGTATAAATAGTTTGCTTTCGTATGATTGACGTGCAACATATGAATCTATAGAAACAGTTATAGGGCAATTTATATCATGTTCGCCTAACCATATTGCCATACCCCTACAGTTAGGACCTAACGGGACAGGTAGGTCCTGTGGAACCCAACTGGGTAATGTAGGAGGTGGAAGTGGTGGCCTAGATGCTGTGGGTGTCTTATTTTTAACCTGTATATATATATAATAATTTCAGATCAACTGACATCATATATACACACTAACAATTTAACGTAATGTAAATTTAGCATACAATTTCAGTAAAGATGACATCCGCTTTTAGCCACAATATCACTCCGCCCACTGCCTCACCAAGCGTTTCACAATCTGGGTGGGCATATGGCAATGGAAGATCCATCCACTGGGGGAATATATGTACCGGGCTCACACGAATCCAACCAGCTGGTAATGGAGACCCGTGAACCATTTCCCCTGGTAGGGATGGGTAAGACGACACCTCTGCAACGACATATTCATTAACTTTTACACGGAATGACTTCAACCCCTACAATTTTTTGTGTAAACAATGTTATATACATATATACATATCATCTTGAAAACATATCATCTTGAATTAAAAAACTAGTTACTATGTCATAAAAATACTTACAACGGATTTGCTAGGTGGTGGGTCTACATGATTACTCCCAACCTCCACAGTAGGAGTAGAGCCTGCAGTAGGAGACACCATAGGTACTGTCTGGTAAGTGGCAGTCTGAAATGCCTGCCACTTTTTCATTGCTTCTTCGAGTTTCCTATCAAATAGCGTATCTACCTATACATGGATAAAAGAAACGTCAAATTCTAATTATTGAATTCTCTTTTACAGTAACATCTACAAGGAAAAAATATGTTACCTCTTCTTTTGAAAGTCCCACTTTTGGGACATGTTTGCGTTGGGATGACCCAAAAAAAGCTTTGATGCCCACACCAGCGCCTGTAGCCCTAACATGTCCAGGATGCTCTGGGTTACCCAGAGCAACTGTCAATTCATCCCTTGTGCCCTCTGGGATGAACTTGCCTTGTTTTCTCAGCTCGTGTAGCTCCCGCTAATCTCCAAAACAAAAATTTGTAATTAAGTAAACACCACAAATAATCAATATTCGAACGATTGCTGTAAGGGTTGTATTTTACCATTTTTGCAGCCGCCTCAGCAGTTGCGGGCTTCCTTATTTCTCCCTTCTTATTTTGCCTCCCAGCTATCCAGACATCATGGCGAGGCAGATGTGTGCTACCTATAGTGGAGGACTCCTGAGTAGCAACAGACTGAGCAGTAGCCTCAGACTTTAGTCTTTGGCGAATGTCTGCATACCCCTTTGGACCCATTGTGTGGTCATGCACATTCAGTGCACGCCTTGATCTTTGTGCCTCACTGAGGGCCTAGTTAGTATGCACATTAATGATTTGGTTAGTAACAGTAAATGTTAATCTTGAATAGTAGAATACAACATATATTAATGAGATTGGGACTGACGCCTAATACCTTGAATTCATCAGTTTGTCTTGAAGCAACAAACGTGTCCCATTCTTCTTTGTCCAGGAAGTTCCACTGTCCAGTGGCTATCTTCTTCCTCTTGTCAGCTTCTTTTATGTATTCTCGGGTGAGATTTGTCCTATAGTTCCTTAGGACTCTCCCACAACGTTGCATCATGCATTTACGATGCAGCTTTTCATCCAATTCAAATATACTCTGCAAAATAGAATTGCTATTAACTAGTATCCAAAAAATTAGTAATCTACAAAATCAAATTGCAAATTAATAATAACTCATGCATAAATCCTTCCATATTATGTCTTTCTTCTCCTTAGAAACTTTATGCCAAGAATCTATCTTACAACCGCAATGGCTACCAGTAACATACCCAAGATATGAAACAAATGAATTGCGATTCACACTAGATGCATTTCCTGCATTATCAAAATCCACAACAAGTTTGGGTCCATTGCCCTTTTGCGCTATTAACTTCTTCATCATAGTGATGCCCCTTCTCTTGTAAACTTTTTGGTGTTGTTGATCAAGTGCCTCAAGTGCTTCAGATGGTACATGTGCATCATCAACCTAAAATTTGACAAAATAAACACATTTACAAGATAAAAATGGACATATAGATATAAATATATGATATATTTTTAAAACTTACATCGTGAGGCAGCACATTGATGTCATCACCCTCACGGTAATCATCAGTACGGTCATCAGGAGAATGCTCAGCCATCTAAAAATTCACATTCACATTGTAAAGTTCACATTGTAAAGTAATTCAAATTGTAAAGCTCACATTGTAAAGTTCACATTCACATTGTTAAGTAATTCACATTGTAAAGTTCACATTATAAAGTAATTCACATTGTAAAATTCACATTGTAAAGTTCACATTCACATTGTAAAGTTCACATTGTAAAGCTCACATTGTAAAGTTCACATTCACATTGTAAAGTTCACATTCAGAAAAATATAAACATGCCTCTAATATTGCGATTTTTTATCAATTAACAATCCTTCATTGTGATCTCCGCGCAAATACAAGTCATCATTAGCTTCAATATTTGCTGGTGTTAGCAACCCAACTGAGAATGGACTGGAGTCATCATACTTATCATAGTACTATTCTTCATCTATAGGATCTTCAATGAACTGTCTTTTACCATGAAGAACAACCGACCATTTATCATTTGCAGGATCATCGATATAAAATACTTGTTTCGCATGTGATGCCAATATGAATGGTTCACCCTTCTCGCCAATCTTTTCAAAGTTCACTAAAGTGAAACCCAATTCATCCACTATAACTCCAATGGTGTTATCAACCCAATTACATTTGAAGAGCGGAATTCTGAAATCTATGTAGTCAAACTCCCATATGTCTTCAATGACACCGTAATATGACATTTTAGCTTCACGTGGACTCTTATCCTTTGCACTTGCAAAAAACATAGTCGATGCTTGACGGGTGACCCCACTATTTTGGATGACACTCTTATCATCTTGGCGCTTTGTGTAATATGTGAATCCATTAATGTCATACCCTTCATAAGACATAACAGTCAATTTTGGTTTAAAGGCGAGGCATTTGATAGTTTCAGTAATATCATCTGGTGTTTGAGATAGTTGATGTAAGACTTTATTTTTAAACCACTTATTAAATGTCTTGTTATGCTCTCTAGCAAGCCACATTGTATTGGCTCGAGGATATTGTCTCTTGATGAAATTGGTATGTTCCTCTATCTATTGTTAACTTTCAGCTTATACAATCTCAACACAGCGCTAAGCTTCGTAAACTTAGTACAACCTGTGTATAACGATATCTCGACATCATGCACAATGTTTCTAAAAATGGGATGTGGATCGGTGTGCTCTACCCCACAACTATCCAGCATCGCATCAACGATGTCTACTAGAACTGGTTCATTCACATCTACGTCATGGTAGGCAATTTCTTCTTCCACACAAGCACTGCTATCGACATCCACTGGTTTCGGGTTTTAAATCTCTCCATGCCAGTGCCATTCTGTATAGCCTTGTACAATCCCGTTGCACATGACATGACTTTTGATTTCGTCACCAGTGCTGACTTTCAAGTTGTTACCACAATGCCTACATGGACAGTAGAACCTATCTCCAGGTTGTTTCCTATGTTCCTCAGAAAATCTAATAAACTGGTCAAGACCAAAAATAAAAATAAACTCTGGGGTGCAAGGATTGCGAATGGACATCCATGATCTATATATCCATTCTATGATCAAAGAGAAAACAAGTATATATTACAACAAGATTAGGGTCTAGGGTTAACAGATTAGAGTTTTTTCATGGTTAAAACTTTAGGCCAACAAATACATGTCTTGTCATTCTTATATATAATAAATGTGTATCACCTATCCCATTCTTGAACACCTAATCTCACTAGTAAGTGTATAATGTGTATTGGGTTTTCGAGAAAATTTCGGCAACATTTCCCTGCTGTTCTCTAAGTACATATGTACTTAGAGAACAAACGGGGAAATTCTATCAAAATTATCTCGAAAACCCAATACACATTATACACTTACATCCTAAGTGAGATTAGGTGTTCAAGAACAGTCCCAAACCGGGGACTATCCAAGATTTACTCCTAATGAGTAAATCTTGGATGGGTTTCTAGGCCAACAAATACATGTGTTGTCATTCTTATACCTACAATCCTAGTTTCATCATTCATATCCTAGTTCTTCAAGTTAGGTGATTAACATTGTCAATATACTCAAAAAGAAAACAAGTTACCAATTTCATAGTTAGGACGGTAGAGATACCCTAAGATCTAGATCTAATGGTTCATAATGAGTCTGTGATAAAGTTACATCACTAGATGATTATATAATTTCAAAAGTAGTACACAAATAAATTCAAATGATTAGATAACTAAATAAAAATAGTACACAAAAAATACAAATAAGTGGATGAATAAATACAAATCTATTGATAAACTAATATAAATCAGTAGATGATGATCAATTAATTGTTGAATCAGTGCATAAATAAATACAAACATTAGATGAATACATATAGATCAATTGAAAAATATAGTTAAATCAGTTGATAAATAAATTTCATTAAGTAGATGATTAAATCATAACAAAATCGGTACATAAATAAACACAAATAAGTAAATAACTTAAACAAAATAAAAAAACGGCCAACAGCAGCCTAGGCGTGCCTTGGCACCGCCCAAGCAGTCGTTGGAGCAGAGGAAGAAGGAAGAAGGCATGGCGGGCATACCTTGAGGGCAGAGGAGAGCAGCGTCCGGAGCAAGACCTAACAGTAGCTGGTAGCCGGCGTCGGCGGTGAGGAGTGGAGAGGAGCGGCGACGAGGGCGGCGAGGAGAGGACAACAGCCACCGGCGGGGGCGGCGACAAGGAGAGGAGAGGCACTGGCGAGGAGCAGTGGCGGAAGGGAGAGCAGCAACAGCGGCGGTGAGGGCGTCGACCAGGAGTGTTGGAGGTGCGGGGGAGCAACGGCGGCCGGGGCAACGACGACGGCGATGGCGGGGAGCAGAATCGCCAGACCTAGCAGAGTTGCAATCAAACAGAGACAATGGGGAAAAGAGATCTGTTTCGTGGGGCTATTAACTGTACCATAGGCGTCGGTTATTCAAAAAAACCGACACATAAACTTAACAGTGTCGGTTCTCCACAAAAACCGACACCTATTCTCAACTATAGTCGTCGGTTGTAACTACAAAACAACCGACGTCTAAATACATATACCGATTAAAAAAATTGTTCTCGATTAATGACCATAGTCGTCAGTGTCTTCTGACAACCGACACTTAAAGGGTGTGAAAAATTCCCCGCGGACAGTGCGGGAAAACTCATAAGCGTCGGTCATTGTGGTTAAACCGACGACCAAAATGTGCCCAATTTCTGTCTCGCGAATAACCTTTAGTTGTTGGTTTATTATTTATCAACCAACGCCATATGTTAAATTTTGGTGGTAATTTTTTCCGCTGGAAATTTTGGATTTGGCGGTTAATTTTAGGCGTCGGTTTTTTATTAAGTAACCGACACTGAATAGAAGTGGTACCCGTGTCTGGGCGCCCTTCATAGATTGGATGTCGGTTTATGTTATCAACCGACACTGTATAGTTTCGGTGTCACTTTATATATACAACTGACACCTGTAAAAGTGACTTTATAAGCCATTTCTGTAGTAGTGATGCCAAAGACCAAGGGTATTATTCCCATATTTCTATTGATGATTAAATCCCTCTTGATGCTATGTGTGTTGAAAAAGACAAGTAGGCCTAAGATCACTGGTGCAAAGATGATTCTGGAGTTATGCCACGGATGGTGAATAGTGTCAAACCAAAGATCAGTCAGTTTCTCCTTCAACTAAAGAATGCAAAGCTATCCCATGTGTACACTCACCAACAGTTGCCATATAAGGTCTTTGAGATCTTCAAAATTTTGACAAAAAAGGAGTAGTTAACTAATGGTTCTATTGAGGACTACTAAAACTGATGTTATACACTCTAGAATGAATTCAAAGTATATCATCCCCTTTCTTCTGACATCAAACAAGTTCAATGGAAGCACAATGGAATTCTATTCGATTAGTTTATGGTTGGACTTCCTCCTACGTTCTCTAGAATTGTTGACCAGATCTTATCTAGTGATCCCTTACCTACACTAAGGGATGTTCTCAAGCACGTGTAATGCATTCCTTCTATGTCATCTATAACTAACTGAAATCTAGGTATATTCTTAGTATGGACCTTTTTCCTAAGCATTTACTATCTTTTCTATCCTTTTTGTCCTTGATGTTGAAATTTTTGAATTATTAGTGGTTTGGGTTGAATTTGATGACCATTTATGCCAATGTATGACTTTATGCAAAAATACCTCAGTGAATGCTTTATTAAGGGTCCAAGGTGCAAATTTACCACTTATGTGACATATTGGTAAAATTTAGAACATTCCTTAACCTTTTGGAACAAGGAAGAGAAAAAGGAATGAATAATAATGATTCAAACATGTTAATGGCTTATTGAATTATTTAATATGAGGAAAAATGGTAATAATGGATAATATGCCAATCTCATAAAAGGAAGACTAATTGGTTAAAGATAACTTGAGATTCATTTTATTTGGGTTTGGTTTGGCTCAGATGCCAAGTTTTACAACTTTGGGATAATAATAACTATATTTATTTTATTTAGAAAAGAAAAGGTGATTTTCCTCCAAAATATGAGATAAAACATTTACTAAATCCAGAATTTGCAAATAATCTTGGGTTCTTAATCTACACATTAGAATTAGCCTTTGGGTAAATTTTCTTATTATTTGGATAATATTTACTGTACATGTGTAGATTAGGAGAGAGAAAGTGTGTAAAACCCAAAATGTTAAGTAATGTGATAAATTACCTCAATGGATAAAATTAATATCAAATTCGTATTCCACATGTTTTGGTTTTCTTTTTGGTGAAGTTTCACATTAGTTGGAGGAGTCTAGATGTATATCACATGATAAGAAAGAAAAATATGATTTACTTTAAAAGAATTAAATAAAATACTTAAAGTCCTTAAAAGAGAAAAATAATGCCAAATTTGGATTCTATTTCCTTAATAGGTTGGTGTCCAATTTTATATAATTTGGAGTTTGTTTGCACCCTCAAATGAAGACAGTGAAAAAAAAAAATTCTTAATGCATCACTTTATTTCAAATCAATTAGGAAATACATTTAATGTCACGTGTGACACATAGGATGTGCGCACCTCTTCCAACCTTTGGATGTTGCATCATATGTCTCACGAGTTATCTTCAACCTTGCGCCTGTATAGGAAACAAGCCTATACACACATGATTTTCAAGTCACAATATCTCCCGCGTTTCTTGCTCTTTTCCCATGATTTCTTTGCTACCAGTTTCTTAATTTAATGCCACTTCTTTCGAGCCATTACTCGTGTGATTTCATCTTGATTTCAAGAAATGCCCAAATCTCATCTCTAGCTTGTCAAACCTCCTATCTCCTTTGCTCATATACCAAATCACACCTATAAATATGGGCACCCTGACCTTTATCACCCTCCACTAGATTTCCCTCATCTCTCAATTTATCTGCACGTTGCTAGTTTGGTCATCAACAATTGAGATTTTGACTTTAACCTCGCGACTCTCTTCTCTGGACCTCGGCGACATCAGAAACTCAATTGACACATTTGGTGAGTTCGCGAGACCCTCTTCCTTCTTTCTTTGTATTCACTGCGGTGAGTTAATGTGACCCATGGATTCACCCAAATTGAAGCTCTTCTACTCGGGCTACTTTGCAGTTGTGGAGCAGGCAAGAGGTTGGGGATGAATCCCCTTTCCAATTTCCCATGTTTACCCTTCTGCTTTCCCTCTTCCTTTGTTTTTCCATGCAAGGGTATAATCGTCTTTGGCCCTATTATTCCTTTTCTTTTGACGTGGCCTGGTTGGAGTTGACCCATGACTTGGCTGCCAATGATTGGTCCAAGTCATTTGGTCTGAACCTCTCTCTTTTATTCTCAGACGTTTCTCTATGGTGACATGGTATTTTCAAATTTTCTGATTGGTCAATTTTATAAAAATCATATCTTTTGATCTGGTTGTCCAAAATTAACAAATAAATATGTTTTGGAATAAAAAAATGTGATATTTCTAATAATAAAAATTTTCAAAGCTTGATTTCTATATTTTTTGAAGGCTTATTTTTGAGAAATGAAATAAATGTATAAAATTCTTAAAAATTGTAACTTTATCATATAAACTCCAAATTTGATAAATAAATAGTTTTCTTGATTAGAAAAATAAATAAATTGTTTGGTCTAGGTTTTGAGTCCAAAATCAATGGTTTTCCAAATAGGTCCACAACTACAGTTTCTCTACATTAAGGTGCATTATGTGCTCTAATACATGTTAATAAAATTGAAATAGGCAAAGTTGAATTTAGGATCATCTAAAAGTGGTTAAAGTTGGTAATTGAAATCAATAAGAGAGGTATATGCATCCTTACACCCTAAGTTGGGATATTTGCAAACCAAACCCTATATTCCCTAATGAGGCACTATATCAACCCTATTCTCTCTATTGATATTGGTTTTTCTATATTTTCTTCAAAGTCACCATTGATATTCTATTTCTTGGGACTTATACTCTGCTTCCATGTTTTAAATATATGATGCTTCTACTTTCCATAGTTTCTCTTAAGCATGTCAATTTTATTAGACTATTGAGCTAATGTAGTGGTACTTTTATAAAACCACCCATACATAGGGCATGTGTTATTTATTCATGGGGAATGTGTTTACCCTCCCCCTTATAAAATTGTAGTAGGAGATTGGGAATGTTTTACTCTTCCCTCACCTATAGGTTGAGTTTCAGTATGTGCCTCAGCCCTACTTAGTTAACATAGTCAATATTAATCATGCATGCAATCTTTTACAATTTTCTTGATATGACAAGAATATCTTTGATTATGCCTCCTACTCTTGATCTCTTCATCTTATGATGAAATCTTCACCTTTATTTCCATGTTAGTTCTTTACATTTTGTACTTGATCGCTATTGACACATACCTTGTCTCTTTGTCTCTCTTGCTGGATGACTTCCCAACCATCCAGGTCTAGGATTAGAGTTGTGTAGACGGAGCATGGAGGACCAACCTAGGATTAGGATAAGGAGTACATGGCTTTCAACATGGATCTAACTCATGAATTTGATGTTTGGAGACAAACTTTATATGGTTTAGATTTCCCTCTATCAATATCCTTATGTTGTAATATCCATGTAAACCCTATATGGAAGATGATGATGCACCTTTGTAAAATTGAACATAGTCATTACTTTTATTCTAATGCTATGTTTGGTATTTTGTATACCATTATATAAGATTTGAAGATTCTACACCTGTTCCAACATACCTTTTGAGTGTGGTTGGAATAGATGGTTTATTCTTCAAATTTTAGTAGGGAGTGGATCCCCTCTGGGTCCCACTCCTTACAACATGATTCAGAGCCCATGGTAGTCAGAATCTAACTATTTTGATTTTATCTCCCTCATTAGAAACATTGCCTTACATACTTCCCCTTTAAGTGACATATTTGCTCTAGAATTGACCTATGCTTTTCATGTGATGATTAAAGATTGATATAGGATCCTATGAGTTTCACTTTGGAATCATGTTTATTTAATCTTATGTGATGAGCTTGTTAGGTAGATATTAAGGCATTAGTTGAAAGTAAAGGTGTCTAGAAAGGATTAGGGTTTAGGGACTGGAAAGATTTTCCTCTGGGTTTATGAGGACTCCCAGATCCACATGATACTTGTCTAGCCTTAGTTGATACTGAATGTTCAAAATAGCATACCTTTAGTCAATAGTATCATTAGACATCTATGATGTATAATCCAGGTAACCTTATATGTTGACCTTGTCTTTCATTTGCAATGAATTGTTTGAGGATGGATACCCAATATAATTCTTGTATGTCCCATAGGACCACAT
This sequence comes from Alisma plantago-aquatica, assembly GCA_963693085.1. Lineage (NCBI taxonomy): Eukaryota > Viridiplantae > Streptophyta > Magnoliopsida > Alismatales > Alismataceae > Alisma > Alisma plantago-aquatica. Next base: position 204,149,575 of record OY856412.1, on the reverse strand, counting down.
GTTTGGGTAGTCTATCCCTAGAACCTAGACTTTGAGGTTTGGTGATTAGTAAACAATCAAGTATTAAATCTTGTACTTGGTTTAGTTAGTTTAACCCTTCAGCTATAGCTTAGTTTGACTTAGTCAGTCAAAACTTGTAAGAAGTGGAGGGGTAGCAATAGTGCCTTCATAGGTCTTGGATATGTTGATTTTGTGGATGAAATACTTTTTAAGGGGATGGAGTCCTATGGCATATCAAAATCTAGCTACTCTGACTCTAGAAATGCTAACTCCATGATTAGGGGGATAGTGTGCTTGTAACCTTAGTTTTGAACAAAAAACTGTTATAGTTTACCTTGGCATGCTAATGAACAAATATAATGGTCATTGAATAAATAGTTCATATGTTTGAACCCTAATGATTACCTAATGCATACAATATGAGTAACTCACATAGTAATCCTAATTGTGGATACACATGATGTTGACCATGTTATGAACTAGTAAACCCTAATGATATGATGGGCAAGATTTTTGGAACTGAATTCTAGACTTAATGCATGCTAAGCAGGTATAAGTAAAATACAATGATCATGTTGATCTAAACCCCAAGTTGTAATTAGAGCTGGAAATCGGGCGGGTCGGGTCAGGTTTGGGTCGGGTCATTTCAGGTCGGGTCATTATGGGTCAGAGATAATTTGGATTATTTTTTTTATTTTAGGTCGGGTTGGGTTTGAGTCGGGTTAGTATCGAGTTGGGTCCCTTCGGGTCATTTTGTATTTTTGGGTCAACTCAGGTTCGGGTCGGGTCAATTTTACTATAGATTTTTTCAAGTTACATTATCAGGTCTGGTTGGGTTCAAATCAAATCTTTTTGAGTTGTCTTAATATCAGGTCAGGTCAATTTGCATTATTTCCTCGGGCTAATTCAGCTTTGGGTCGAGTCATTTTCGGGTTGGGTAGTAATCAAATTGGGTCTTCTTGGGTTGTGTATTTTGTTCGGGTCTAGTTGTTTTGGTTTGAGTCTTAGTCTGTTTAGGTTGGAGAGTTGGCAATCAAGAGGGTCAGTTCGGGTTTGGCCAAGGTCATTATGGGTCAAAGATTATTGTTGCTATTTTATCCTTTGATATCGAGTTGGTTAGTATCAGTTTGGTCCCTTCGATTCATTTTGCATTTTTGGGTCAACTCGTGTTCAGGTCGGGTCAATTTTGACACAAGTTTGTTCATATCCATTTATTGGGTTGGTTTGATTTTGTCAAATCACTTTAGGTCGTTTCAATTTACACTATTTGCTGGGGCTAACTCGAGTTTGAATCGAGTCATTTTGAATTTGGTAGTTATCAAGTTGTGGTTTCTTGGGTTGTATATCTGTATAATCAAGTTGTTTTGAGTTGGAACTCATTTAGTTCATGTCGTGACTTGTGATAATGAGTAATGACTAATAAATTGCATTTATTAAAAAATAAAAAAATATTTTTTTTACTTGTTCATTTCTTCTTTTAGTATCCATTATCTCATATATTTCCCCTTCCTTTTCCTTACTATCAAATTATTAAGAAAACTATTTTTTGTTAAAATAATATTCTGATAAAGCCATACCAAAATCTATTCTAAAACTAAAACTTGACTTCTCAGCTTCTCGCTAGTTGCTACTCGCTAGTACTTGGTCATGTTGACATTTGGTCGGCTCGGTGTTCAGTTGGATTGAGTTTGGGTTGGGTTGACATTGACTTGATCGGTGTAGGGTCAGTTTGACATCAAATCAGGTTGATATAGGGCCAGGTTAGTGTTCGATCGGGTTGACATTGGGTTGGGTTGATGTTGGGTGGGTTGATGTTGGGTTCGATCAATGTCAGGTCAGGTTGATTTTGAGTTGGGGTCAAGTCAGTTGTGATTATTTTAGGTTGATTCGGATTACACGATATCACCGGGTCAGATGTGGGGTCAGGTTTGGGTCTGACAATTCCAGGTCATATTTAGTTTCAGGTAAACATCGAGTCGGGTCGGGTTGGGTTCGGTTTTATATTTTTTCAGGTTTAACCGGGTCAGGTTGCGGATAGGACGGGTCAGGTTTCTAGGGTTGGGTCAGCTTTTTCCAGCTCTAGTTGTAATTAGTAACCTTAATATATGCATCCTTGATGACATTCAAGATACATTAATGTCATTAGGTGTCATAATCAGATAATATACATCGATACACGTTAATGGTATATAATCACCTAATCATAGATTAATGAAAGTTATCAATATGTACTGCATATCACTTTGTTATCTAAAACACACCTAATTAATCACCTAATCATAAATTGGTATGTGAAACAATTCATTAATATATAATATGTTCCACCTTGTTCACTAAAATCATATAATGACTCAAATGTGGAAAAGAAGTAATTGTATTCATATAAATTGGCATAACAATAATTGGAAGTCAATAAATATCACTAAATAACTTATGAGGACATTAATGTGTGAGTAAGAAAGGTAATGCAACAATGTATATATGTGTAATATAGATATAAGAATTTAATGTGACATTATTTGGATTAATTGTAGACTTAATAACAAATTGGATAAAATGTTTTATTTCATGCAAATTAATTTGTTATAATTCAATATGAGGATAATGGAGTCTAAATCCAAATTATTAAGTGTAATGGTCAAATATAGATATTGAAATAATTGAGTATAACTCTAATTATGCTAACATTCTTAGTGAGATAAATAAGAAATATACATGATTTTGTGCATAATAATGAAATATAAGATTTTTGGCAACAAAGTGAATATAACATGACACCATTAAAGGAATCATAATAAGGTAATATAATATCATATAAAATATATTTATATTAAGCCCAAAATGTTTATTGTGTTATATCACATAAAAAGAAATATTAATTGTGGAACCCTAGGTGATCCATGAGAACCTGACCTTTGGGGAGTTGCATGTGAAGATTCTGAACTCCCAAGTTACACAGTTGAAGAACAAGGAGTTTGAGCTAGTGAAAGTTTTGGTGGAAGTTTTATGATTTGGAGGAGACAACTTGGGATTTTAGGGATGAGATGGTACACACTCACCCTTCTTTCTTTGCTTGTGATTTTGGGGACGAAATCCTTTTTAAGGGGTCGAGTGTTGTAAGAAACTGAAATATGGGTATATTCTCAGTTTGGTCCTTTTTCCTAAGATTTTTCTATATTTTCAATCATTTTTGTCTTTGATGTTGAAATTTTGGAATTATTAGTGTTTAGGGTAAATTTGATCAACATTTATGGCAATGTATGGGTTTATGCACAAATACCTCAGTGAATACTTTATTAAGGGTCCAAAGTACAAATTTACCACTAATGTGACATATTGGTAAAATGAATTCATTCTAGAATAATCCTTAGCCTTTTGGAGGAAGGAAGAGAAAATGAATAATAATAATTCTTTAAACATGTTAATGTTATTTTGATTTATTTAATATGAGAAAAAATGGTAATAATGTATAATAGGCCAAAACTCATATAAGGAAGACTAATTGGTTAAAGATAACTTGAGATTTATTTTATTTGGGTTTGGTTTGGCTTGGAGGCCAAGTTTCACATTTTTGGGATAATAATAACTATATCTATTTTATTTGGAAAAGAAAAGGTGATTTTCCTCCAAAATATGAGATAAAGCATTTTAAAGATTCCAAAAGTGGCAAATAGTCTTAGATTTGTAATCTACAAATTATAATAGTCTTTCGGTAAATTTTCATGTAATTTGGATAATCTTTAGTCAACATGTGTAGATTAGGAGAGAGAAAGTCTGTAAAAGCCCAAAATATTAAATAATGTGATACATTGCTTCAAGGGATAAAATTAATGCCCAATTTGTGTTCTACATGTTTTTCTTTGCTTAATGGTGAAGTTTCACATTAATTAGAAAATTCTAGATGTATTTAATATAATAAGAAAGAGAAAATTTGATTTACTTTAAAAGAATTAGATAAAATACTTAATGTCCTCAAAAGTGAAAACTAATGCAAAATTTGTATTCTACATGTCCTCAAGAGGATGGGTGTCAAATTTCATTTTATTTGGAGTTCGTTTGCACCCTCAAATTCAGAGAGAGAAAAAGACAAATTATTAAGGCATCACTTTATTCCAAATAAATTAGGAAATACATTTAATGTCACGTGTGACTGATCGTCCTAAATCACACTTCCAAAATGAAGCAGATTTAGAGTATTCAGGCTCTTAAATTTTTGACCCCACACCCAGGCCCCTGCAACTATTATATGGGGTCCAATTTAGTAATTGAGGTCGATTGACAGAGACAAGGATGGTAAGTGCTAAGAACATAGAATCCAAGGGTAGGCTTAAAAGGTGTTCCTAACGGAGCAACATTACTCCAAACAAAAAAACAAGAAAATAAATATAAAGAAACAAAACAAGAGAACAAAGTAAATATGCACGTGTTAACGTGATATGGATGGGAACATAGATTGGGTTTCACCTACTAAGATCTCTCACCAATATGTAATACTCATACTCTTTTGTATAACATTAGCCAAATCATAAGCAATCATCATATGTGTCTAGTTCATCCTCTCTCGATCTTAGGATAGATCTAGATTATAAGGCCGTCTGTCTCTCGAGATGGGAAACAAACTATCACAAAGATAATTATATCATCAAAGGCTTTAACATTCCAACTTTCTAATGCATTCATGTAACTCCAAAATACTTGGATAACAATAGTGTTACTATTTTGAAGCACTAACAATCAAACATCACAAGATAGTAGCTAATCATACACATGATGTATTAAGACCAAGAGAATGGAGATAATATTTGCTAAGAGCATATATTTTCAAATGGATGTAAGTAGATACATGTTGGGAGAGCCTTAGTGGCTACTCGCAATCCAAGAAATGAGTTTAGCCACTCATGGTGGTGGCTAGCATTACAGTCACTGATGGATGAAGACATAGAGATGTTGTCAGAAGAAGGAGACATAGGAAGAAGGGGGATAGAGCTATGGAAGTAGGGGACTAGGGGATACACCAACTATAACAAGGTGGTGGTCACAACTGATTGCTCAGATCTCCTGCTCATGGACTGGTATGGTGGTGTTGGCTGTCTCATCTTCTTCTTCCTTCCATCGAAAGGGAAGCTCCAGCTCAGGTCGGGGTGTGCAGGCATAATCACTGGAACAGGTCTGGTGGACTCTCGTCCTCCTTCCTTGTCAACTGATGGTGGCAGCAATCAGTCGGTGGTGAGCTCCTCCTCTTACAGTGTCTCCATGTCCATTCTGTAGTATGACCAAGAAGAGGATGTTGACGTAATTCAACCCTTTTCACATATCTAGTGGTGTCATATATATAGGTGTTATCTTGGGGTCCTTTACTTGCACCCCAAGCATCCCAAGTATCGTCCACCGACCACGTGCTTAACGGCCCCAAGCGACAACTCTGTCTGAGCCACCATCAGATGCTATCCACCAGATGATAGATGTTGGCAGGTCACCAGATGATACACATAGGCGAGCCACCAAGTGGTAGGTGCAGGTGGACCACCAGGTGATGGACGTTGGTGGATCGCCAGCTGGTAGCTACAGGCAGACCACCGAGTGATGGATGCAGGCTGACGAACAGGTGGTGGTGTCTACTAAATCATTGGGCGGTGGGTGTATATTGTCACCAGATGGTGGTGTCTACTTGACCACCAGGTGTTGGAATGCCACAACCACCATCTAATGACTTATCAGGGTACTTTCAAGTAGCGTCTGGTGGCGGTGAATCGATAGTTATGGAGAGACAATCGGTTGTCATCCGGTGGTGGTTCTACCCTTGGTAGTGTGCTTCTAGTCTTTTGATTACATGCATGTGACACCCTTGTCATTCTCAATTTGGGCAGAGAGAGTATGTCACTGAACCAAAATCCCAGTCCCATGAACCAAATGAATACTAAAGACAACATGCATAAGTGTGAAATGCTTATCAGACATGAACAGTTAACAAGATAAAAGCATCAATCACAATCTCATCATTCAACAAGTATTATTAAGCAACATTGTTTATTACAACATTCAATTACATGCTCAAGAGTACAATTTTACCAGTCAGCTCATGGATACTAGGGATCCACAACAAGAACACTTGACATAGCTCACCAAGACCATCACTTATATTCATCTATGAACCTAAGAACAAGATACGAGAAATGGGTCAACACATGAGGTGTTTAGTACATGGATGAAAGATACATATACGTAAGCTTTGCATAATTTTAAAGGAGAGTGTAAGAGTAAACATGCAAGAATAAACATGTTAATTTCTTAGCAAAATGAGAATCTATATGTTATGTCATTTTACTCCGTTATACCAACAATCTAATGTATTCATAAGGCCTTTGACCAACCTCCCATTGTAAGGGTCTGTAAGGGTGCTCAAGATTAGCAAACCCTTTATACATGAGGGACCTCAAGGCCATTGTCAAGATCTAACCCTATTGCAACAATTGTATAATGGAGTTCCAATTTATGTTTGCAAGTTATAAAGCAACGATACGACAACCATCAAGTACAATACAAGTATACTACATGGAAATGGTTGAGAAAATAAACAAGCATGCATACATATTAGTTTGTAAGCAAGAGAACTGTAGTCATATAACTACTTAAATCTTGTACCTGATTTATAGATCTCATAACTTACTTGTCCTTGACCATCTAGCCACAAGCAACACCTGATTAAGCACAAAATTACATACTTGCATTAGATTCTCATCATTAACCCTAACTAGGTTCATTTTAGGGTTTATGGCCAAGTTAGGTTCCAAGTTTCATATTAGTGTATTTGATGATCTTTTGCTAACATAGATGTCATTATTAAGGTGTGTTTCAAGTTTAAAGTCATTCTGAGGTTCCATCTACTTTATATGATCATTCCAAGATTTGCGCCACTTGTGAAGACTCATAATAGAGAAAACAACATGAAGGATGATCAAGACATGTGATCCAAGCATAAAGGGTGATTTGGACCAGCAAGGTATCAATATAAAGAACATAATCAAATATAAGAGGATGTCCCCAAGGGTCAAGGCATCATATTCCCAACCTTGGGTATCAACAATCTCACATACAAGCAAGTATCAACATAGTTCACATATAGCATGAGGGGACAACATATGGATTAAATGGAGCATCCATATCAAGGAGATCGTAAGGTACATACTACCTCTGATTTGAGAGGGAAGATCATATAAATTACATTCTCATCAAGAGTGGGGCACAATGAAGACAAATAAGCATTAAGGTACAATAAGTACAATGCAAGTCACATAGGTCATAAAAGGCAAACTAGGGTTTTAAACACCATAATAGAGAAAGAGGGTGGATCATAGACATTAAAGTCACCACTCATCACAATATTACTATTATAAAAATATAATAGGATTTTATGCACAAAAGGGTGGTCATAGTCATCGCATAACCCAAGGTATAACATGCATCATCCCCAAGAGCCACATACATACATTTGGTACCATATAGGTCAAACATAGCAAATAGGGGATAATAGGGGATATGTGTACCATAGGTAGACAAAAACTACTTATTATCATGATAAATGAACATTTAGATATCATTTGGAACAAAGATTAGTCATTAATAGGATAAGATACAACATTATGGTCCAAACAAGGCACAAATGTACAATAAGAGTCATTCATGAGAAATAGGGGTGATTAGGACCCTAAATTAGTTCAAAGGTGCATAAAAGGTACATATATGATCAATAGATAGGTAGAGTGGAATCAAAGGTCCAACTTTATCATAATCATGCATCAGAAGTAGGTCAAACATATCAAAGTTCATAATTTAGCAAAATAGGGAAAGTACAAGAAGATTTAGGGTCTGTAAATATGCTCTTGTTGTAGATCTTTTCAAGAGGATCGATTTGATATATAATTTTTTTATGTTTGGTCTTAAGATGAGAGAAATATGATTTTTGGGAGATTTCACATAGAAATTATAAGAAATTAGGAGAGGCGATACATACATATTGGATTGACCTTCTGGTCTGTTGATCGACCATTCGGTGGCCCAAATCAATGCATGTGTGTTGGTCCTCTGACATACCATCCGCTCTATAGGGCCACTCGCCCTTGGGTCTATCCGCATCCGCATGACCCTTGATCTGTGGCAGTCGTTGATCACTGTCATCCACCTTGGCCTACCTGTGGCGATGTGGCAACCTCTCATAGGGTCACGCCAGGTCCACTCACATGGTTTCCCCCTCATGGCCGGTCAACTGAGTTGATGAGGGGAGCTCTCCACCACTGCACTTGGATTTAGTCCATGGTATAAGCTTCGATGGGATTTAAAGACTGTTGGCCATTGTCCCAAGCATGTGTTGTAGCACCTTGCTATAGCGGAGACCCACTGACACGAACAGGAGATGGCCCAAGGGAGGGTTAGGGGCCTCAACATGCTGCCACTTGAGGCCGTTGGGTCAGCTCCAAGACAACATGGGTCTCACCCTAGAGCTAGGGGGTGAGGGGCCTCTTCCAGAACATGGCGGCAGTGGTGTTTGAACAAGAAGCCCTAGGGTTTATGAGATAAAAAATAGAGTGGAAAAGGGGTTGAAGAGTGGGGGAAATAAGGAGGAAAAGAAAGGGGTGTTGAGATGAGGAGATCCATGGTTTTATTTGGTCGAAAAAGAGAGGGAACGTGTAACATCCCTGACCGGGGTTATGTGTTAACTCTAGATGTTTTTCTTAATCAGGTTGATTATATTCTTGCTCTTATCTCTTGAAAAGTAATTAAGGCTCAAGAGGAACTTATATTTCAATTTTAGTCCTTTTTTAATAATGTTGAAACAATGTTTTACTTGTTTTGGACTAAAATGCAAATTACCCAAGTTGAGGGGTTAAATTGCAAATGTTACATGGTAAAATGTTCCTCATATGATGAAGCATCATAGGAATGAGTATGATGCAGTGGTATGGCTTCCACAAGTTTGAGCACCAAGGAAGAGCTAGTTGAGCAATGTTTGTGCATTAAAACCTAGTTTTCGTGTAATGTGCAATTTACCCAAAACGTAGGGTTCAATATGAAAAATACCACTTCAAGAGGGTCCCTCGTGATCCTTGGAATCATGTAGATAAAATAATTTGAGACGGGCGCCTCATTTGAATCACTTTGGAGGAAAGAGAATATTGGTATTAAAATAATCAAGATTTAAGCATAATTGGAACTTTACTTCAAATTAATGCAAAAATAAATATGTTAATTGAAGTGCCCTTCAAAAAAAATGAGATGGTTGAAATTAAATAAGTGTGGACGTCCTTGTGCCTTGCAAAGACCACGAAAATATCGAAGTGAGTGGAGAACCCACTCACATTAGTTAACTAAAAAGTAATATCCACTAAATATGGGATATTAGTATTATATGAATTAAGGTGCTTAATTTGTTTTCCTTTAATTCATGGATAATGAAGAGGAATTAAAGGCAAGGAAAGGTGCCTTCGTATACAAGGGAGTGAGGGGAGTATGTGGCACAATTTGGGGAGTTGAAGGATTGCTTTTAAACTTTCTCTCTCCTTGAAATTCCTTAATAAACACTTCATTTCACACTCAACCAAAGACTCTTTTTCGGATTTTCTTTCTTCCTTGCTTTGGACGAGCACAAGGGAACTTAGGAGAATCAGGTGAACAAACTCCAACCTATAGGTAAGCTCCTTGATCATCTTCAACCTCAAATTCATGGTGGAAATCACAAATCAATGCTTGATTTCTTCTTTTCTCCAATCAATCTTCAATCCTAGCCAATCTTTTTCACTCAAAGAGTTGAGCACCATATTGGGATAGTTGAGAAAGCTTCTTCCACCATTAAAGACGTGGATTTGGAGCTTTGAATCATTCTTTGAAGGTGGGTTATATAACTTGAACCCAATTACATCATTATTCGATTCCAATTTTTACAAGTTATGTTGATTTCTCTTTCTTCTTGATTAATTGCTTGTTGCAATGGATGATTCTATGAAATCAGTAGTAATGTGAACCTTAGAAATGAAGGAATATGATGATGACATCATCTTGGACACTTTTGCCAAAATTGCAACTCCAATCGGTTTCCAATAAAATTGGTCAATCGGTTTCACCAAACGGTTTGGTGACCAAACGGTTTGCAAACCATTTGAGGAATTGGGTTCTAAACCGTTTGGGACAGTTGATTGTTTGGGAGAGTTGACCGTTTGGGATAGTTGACTGTTTGGGATAGTTGACCGTTTCGATTTGAGTTTACCGTTTGGAAAGAAACAGTTTCTAAACCGTTTGATGATTAACGATCTTCAAGATCGTTTGGTGTTTAGGGTTTCCGAAACCGATTGAATGGAAATGATTTTCAAAACCGTTTGAGGTTGAGACCAAGACCATTTGGAGGTCTAAATGGTCTCAAACCATTTGGACATGATTGTTCAAAACCGTTTGAGATTCAACTTAAGCAAAATCGTTTGAAAGTTTGATTTGGTCAAAACCCTTTGATGGTTCAATTTGATCAAGCCCAAATAATGGATTAAATGATTTCTAATCATTTGAAGGTTAAATTAACTCCAAAACTAATTCAATACTTATAAAGTACCTCAATTATGATTACAGTGGAAGCATATTTAATGTAAGATGATTTATACATTTTCTAACTAGGAAGGTAATAAACTCTTTACCCAATGATTACAAGAGGAAAGTACAAAGGTTAAATCCATAATGTACTTAATTGATTGGTAATTCTTAGTACGGCTAACCTTTGATATTTATGGAAACAAAAACTCATCACACAAAGCTAACCTTAAATGTATGTTTTTGAATACAGGATTAACTCAATCTAATCAAGATTGGAGTAATGAACGTACTAGAGAGGATGAGAAAGAGAAATTCATACATGTATAATAATCAAGTGGTAATCAAGCCTCAACACATTCAAAATGAATTAAATATGTAATTAGGGTATGATCCTTGATAAAGAGATCATGAAACCCTAATTGAGGTGATTGATGAACCCAAACCCTAATTTAGGGGGATAATATAAACCCTAATTGGGATGATGTAAGCCCTAATTATGGGTAATGGAATGTGAAACCCTAATTTTGGTTAAAGCTATATGAAAACCTAATTTGGGGAAATGAGGTGAGAAACCCTAATTCAGAGTAATGAAATGTAAAAATCCCTAATGTAGGGTAATGTAATGTGTTTTGAAACCCTAAAATAGGGTAAAGGTATGAGAAACTCTAATTTTGGGTTATAATGTACGAAACCCTAATTTTGGGCAATATGATGATAAATCATAACCCTTATGTGGGATAATAGGATGAGTATCTCTGATTGACATGAAATGGAAACCCTAAACCTAAAAAGGGAATAGTGGTATTACTTTGTGTTGCATGGTGCTGATATGTAAGCATTATAATTATTATCATGAAGTACTAACCATGTAGGTATCATGAGAAGATGAACATAGCCAGGTATGAGCTATGATGCTTCTTTTATTAAAGTTGTTAATGAGCCATAATATGCCTTTTTGACTACTAAAAGGTAACAAGAGGTGAAATGAGCTTTGTGAGTTATGTAGAATGCTTGTGTAGCAAGAATCATGATTACCCTGGTCGGATGACCTGAAGGTATTAAGTTACCTGATAAGTGGTAACAAGTATTCTATGATGAATTGAGGGTTTGAATACCCATATTCTATAATCATGATGATAAACTTGTTAAGAAATGGATATGTACCTGACGAGATGAAGGATTAAGATCCCAATACTTTATTAAGGAGTTGAACATTACTTGATGAAAGTATTACCCATTCTTTATAGAAATTATCATAATATTTAATGTTTGGAAACTTGTTTGATGCTAAAAGAATATGGTAATACACTTAATTAATCAAGTGATATCACATAATGTAGTTTCCCTGACCACAGATCCATCAGTGTCAGAATTTGTTGAATGGTAAAATGAGTTTAACTTGGAGAGCATATTTTTGAATATGTGGGAGTAAATGGGCAATTATATCCTTATGCCTCGTAGGGATGACTATGTGTTATCACCTATGTACATGATAGGCTGTGTGCCATAACCCTGAAAAGAGTATGGCTACAGGCCATGACTCCACAAAACAATACCAGACATTAGCTGTGTGATCTAAGCATGAAGAGAGTATATGTTGCAGCTATAACTCTATATCAAAGATGCCAATATACCCTGGCAAGCTAATTGCAGTTTGACACGTGATGTCTCTGCCATATAATCTTTTACTGACCGAGAAGGTTGAGGTCTTGGAGTCCGACTCTTCCATTGACCTTGTGTGGTACCGATGCTTAATGTAATTGTGGTCGGTTGGAGCATGAACGGTATACTTCATCTCTTCAGGGCATTAAGTATGATTGTAAAATGTAATCATCCGTGTAGCATAATTGCTTAAGGTTGAAATATGAGAATCACAGGCTGATGTTATCTTATTTAGTTTAGCGGATAAATGTTATACATGTTCTTCATATTCCTTAATGAATAAATGACATGCTACATTATCAAGTTATAATTGAAATGTTGTGAATAAGATTATTGCTCTAGCCTATTTAAACATTGATCTATCTGCTATTGAATATAAGATTCCTCTACTAAGTTTTATTTAAACTACAGTAATAATGATTTTGGCAGAGAGTTATATCTCTCACTGGGGCAATTTCAATTGTCTTACCCCCGTGGGATCCGACTTTTTAGGTAGACACGGACGAGGAAGCAGAAACCCTAGAGCAGGGGAAGAGCAGCAACAACAACAATAGGAACAACAGTGATTTTCTCAAGTGGAAACACTGGCTGTCAAGTCTTGTATATGTGTAAATAGAGTACTATGTGTCGTCTCTGTACTCTCAGGTCCTTGGGGTCAGAAGTTAGTTTAATAAATCGATATGAGATTTTGGCCTGATGCCTTGAGGTTCTTATGCTGCCTATGTATAGTTTTAATAGGGCAGTTGATGTATGTAATCCTCGAGAAGGTATGGTACAAGATATGTACTTGCGAACCAATATTTAATTGAATTACTTTGGTTCTTTTTGAAAGAGTTTTCCAATGTATGGGTCTCTTTGTAAAAAGGTTTTAAATTTTTAGTGAATTTTAGTAATCCGCTGCTAATGATCGCTTCTGCTAAAGTAAATCATGTTTTATAAGTTGGATGTCATAAGTTTAGTGGTATCAGAGCTCTAGGTTCGTTGAGTCTACAGAGACATAGGATTAAGGTTGTTGAGTCTGTTCTAGTGTCTTCTAATTTATCTGATAGTGTCTTCTGCTCATATAGGAGAAGAAGAACTTGAAGATGTCTGGATCACACGAGGAACATGCTGTTGAGAGCAGCGTTGCTACACTAGGAAAAGGTGCAAGCGAACAAGCTAGGGAGGAACCACTCCCTAAACATCCCCAGTTTGACCCAGCCATGATAGATAATCTAGCCTTCCATACCATGTTTGTCCAGTTTATGGCGACTATGACACACATGGCTTATAGGATGCCACCACCTGCACCTAGGGCACTAGCCCACCATGATGGACATGGAGCCGGCAAGACTTTTGAAAGACTTCGTCGGGTTAGATCCATAGATTATGTTGGTACAGCTGATCCAGAAGATGTTGATTTGTGGCTGACGGAGCTGGAGAAGGCTTTCAGGATCCTTGGTATTCCTGAAGCTGATAAGGTAAGACATGTGTATACCTTCTAAAGGGGAGTGCTTGCCATTGGTGGACGATTGAGGAGGGCAAGAGGCTAGGTGAAGAAGTTGGATGGGAGGTATTCCGACGAGAATTCATCATTAGATACTTCCCTAAGACTTACACATATGAGAAGATATCTCAATTTGAGAGGATCATGCAAGGACAAATGAACATTTGCGAGAATGAGGATAAGTTCATGGAGCTTTTGCGATTTTGCCTACATATGGCAGCTAAAGATGAGGAAAGAATCTAGTGTTTTGAGAAGGGGTTAAATGCTGAGTTGACCACTCATGTGTCTGCTTTAGAGAACAGGGAGAGGTTTGCAACTTTTGTGGAGTCTATAAGGAGGATAGAAAGGTCTGTGATTGAGAAGCGATAGACCAGTAACAAGAAGGTATTTACCCAATATCAGGGATAGAGGTCCGAGAGCTTTAAAAAGCCATGGTTTTCTACACCGACAACACCACTAAGATTCAATTCCCAGACGCCGTGGATGTCAGTAGGGGTAGGGGTCGTAGTTTTATTCCAAACAGACCCCCCTGTACAACATTAACATCGGTGACTAGACCTCACAAATCCTATTATGAGACCAGGGCCTGTTACCTATGTAGACAAATGGGACATCTAGCAAAGGATTGTCCAGTTGGGAATACAATGGTGACTAAACCTCTGAGGCAGAGTCAGCAAGGCTCACAAAGGAGGTAGTTTTCTAGTGGCACTAGAGGATGTGGACAAGCATCCCAAGTTGGTTCATCGACACCCAACAACTGAGCACAAGGTCAACAACAAGCAACTACGAGGTTCTATGCAATGAATCAACCTGATGTAGTAGTCAACCCTCGAGTTGTTACAGGTCAGATGGAATTACTTCATTCTGATATGTCTACATCCTGCTTCGTATCTGTTTTAATTGATCTGGGTGCTACACATTCTTTCATCACTAAAGAAGTGATTCTTGACTGCAATATGACAATTGGTCATAGGGCAAAGAGTTTGTTATCAGAAACCCCTTTGTTGGGATCTACAGTGCTATGGGAGGTATGTTCTCCCTACATTCTTTCCTTTTCTGAACATCGCATTCATGTGGATCTCATACCACTTCAGATGCATGGGTTTGATATAATTCTCGGGATGGACACCCTAGAAAAGTATAAGGCTGTCTTAGATTGTGGTTCCAAGCAGGTTGTGTTCACAGATGATAGTGACACATGGATCTTTCAAGGAGACAAAAAGATTCTTCCAACCTGTCTTATGTCGGCTATGGTAGCTGAGAAGCTGATGAGGCAAGCATGCTTTGCATTCTTGGCACATGTGGTAGATACCACAATGGAGGGCCCTAATCTTTTTGAATTTCTGATAGTTAGGGAGTTTGAAGATGTATTTCCTGAGGAACTTCCAGGTGTACCTCCACCCCGAGAGATTGATTTTGAAATTAATCTAGTCCCGAGCATGCAACCCATAGCACAAACACCGTATAGAATGGAACCTGCTAAGATGAAAGAACTCAAGAAACAGTTGCAGGAGTTACTTGATAAGGGTTTTATCTGACCGAGTACTTCACCATGGGGTGCTCCAGTTCTCTTTGTTAAGAAGAAGGACGGATCGATTTGGTTATGCATTGATTACATGCAATTGAATAAAGTAACTATAAAGAACATGTATCCTTTACCCAGGATCGATGTCCTATTTGATCAGTTGCATGGTGCAACTATCTTTTCTAAGATAGATCTGAGGTCAGGATACCATCAGTTGCGTATCAAGAAGAGTAACATACCTAAGTCTGCCTTTAGGACAAGGTATGGTCAATTTGAGTTCATAGTTATGTTGTTTGGACTAACTAATCCACCAAATGCATTCATGGAACTCATGAATAGAATCTTTCGACCTTTTCTTGATCAGTTCATAGTAGTCTTCATAGATGATATATTGGTATACAGTAGAGATGCTCAACAGCATGAGCAGCACCTCCGTCAAGCTTTGACTTTGCTAAGAGAGCATAAGATGTATGCTAAGTTTAGAAAATGTGAGTTCTGGTTACCAGAAGTTTCTTTCTTAGGACATGTAATATCTGCCTCAGGTATCCGTGTTGATCCCTAGAAGGTAGAATCTGTCCTGCAATGGGAACAACCAAAGACACCGACAGAGATTCGTAGTTTTCTTGGACTGGTAGGCTATTACAGGAGGTTCATTAAAAACTTCAGTTCTATAGCTTTACCCCTAACCAAGTTGACCAGGAAGGAGGTTCCTTTTGTCTGGAATGACAAGTGTCAACATTCCTTCCAGCTGTTGAAAGATAGGTTAACAAGTGCACCTATGCTGGTGTTACCTGAGCAAGGAAAGGGGTACATAGTTTTTTGTGATGCATCTAAGAATGGTCTAGGATGTGTGTTGATGCAGGATAATCAAGTGATTTCTTTTGCCTCTCCACAACTTAAGAAACACGAGGAGAATTATCCTACACATGATCTAGAGCTAGCTGTTGTGGTCCATGCCTTGAAGATCTGGAGGCATTATCTTTATGGAGAAACATTCCAGATTTTCACAGACCATAAGAATCTAAAATATATCTTCTCACAACATGAGTTGAACATGAGACAATGCCACTGGATAGAGTTAGTCAAGGACTACGATTGTACATTTGATTATCATCCATAGAAGGCCAATGTAGTAATTGATGCACTAAGTAGGAAATCATCATCACCAACCTTACATAAAGAACAGTTGAACTCCTTAGTGTGCTCTAAAAGAGACATGCTTATCTCTATGATGCGAAACAATGTACAGCTTAAAGTATCCTTGTTAGTCGGGTTGTTAGCTGAGATGCAAGTAAAACCTACTCTGAGACAACAGATTAAAGAAGCACAACAAACTGATACTGTTGTTCAGCAGATCAGGTCAGAGTATGGTAGAGAGAAACGGGATGGCTTTCATGAGTCAGAGGATCAGGTATTTTGTTACCATGGTAGGATGGTAGTACTTGATGACAATGACTTGAGGAAGTTAGTCTTGGAGGAAACTCATTCTTTGATGTATGCAATGCATCCAGGGAGCACCAAAATGTATCATAACTTGAAGGATATGTATTGGTGGCCAGGATTGAAGAAGGATGTAGTTGAGTTTGTTATGCGGTGTCCGGTGTGTCAGCAAGTTAAAGTTGAACATCCGAAGCCTACAGGAACAATGCAACCTTTTCCTATACCGCAGTGGAAATGGGATCATGTGACCATGGACTTTGTGGTTGGTTTGCCTAGAACAACCAAAGGTCATGATTCCATATGGGTGATAGTTGATAGGTTGACTAAGACAGCAGATTTCCTTCCTGTCAAAACAACCTACACTGATGAGAAGCTTGCACATATATATGTAGATGAGATAGTGCATTTGCACGGGGTACCAGTTACAATTGTTTCTAATAGAGGTCCCCAATTCATGAGTCATTTTTGGGAACGACTACATAAAGCTTTGGGTATGCAGTTAAGGTTTAGTACTGCCTTTCACCCACAGACAGATGGACAATCTGAGAGGACCATACAAACTTTGGAGGATTTGCTTAGGGTATGTGTCCTTCAATTTGTAGGAAGTTGGGATCTACACCTGAGCTTGATAGAATTTTCTTACAATAATAGCTATCAGCACAGTATTGATATGGCACCATATGAAGCATTATATGGTAGACGTTGTAGATCTCCTTTATGTTGGTATGAAATAGGAGAATATCAACTTTTGGGTCCTGACCTTGTGCAATAGACAATTCAGAAGATTAAAGTAATATAATAATAGTTAAATACTGCACAGGATAGACAAAAGTCATACGCCGACAAACGGCGTAGACCCTGAGAATTCCAAGTTGGAGACAGAGTATATCTCAAAGTCTCACCTTAGAAGGGTGTTCATAGATTTGGACGGAAGGGAAAGTTAGCTCCTAGATTTATGGGGCCTTATCCAATCATTGAACGGGTTGGGAAGGTAGCCTATAAGCTGGAGTTACCACCTGAACTGTATAAATTGCACCCAGTGTTCCATATCTCTATGTTGAGAAAGTATCATCCTGACACAGAATTAGTTCTGCAACCTATGGAGCACTACTACAGAAACAACATTTAATGTCACTTTTCTGGGTGTCGGTTATTTAAACAAACTGACGCCTATAACATTCCACGTATGTTATTTAGGAAATCTGATGTCTATATTCGAAGACCAGCCAGACACGGGTACTGCTTTGTATTCAGCGTCATCTAGGTAAAACAAACTAACTCCTAAAATTGCTCACGAAATCCAATTTTCGAGTGAAAAAAATTTGGCCCCAAAGTATCACATACAGAGTCGGTTTTTAACTACTAACCGACGCCTATATAAGATAAAAATTTGTGCAAAAAGTTCCAATTTCGGTGTTGGTTATCCTTTGATAACCGACGCTGATAATGGTTCCCGCCAAATAATTTAGGGCAAAGATTGTCCAATTGGACGTCGGTTTTTACTATCAACCGACACTTAAGAGGTTTAGGTGTCAGTTTTGTAGACAACCGACGCCTTTTACAAACTTAATAGATCCATGATCACTCGACTCTTCCCCTTTCTTTTATTTCATCACGAGAATTCTCCTGCTCTCGCTGCCGCTGTTGCTGGTCGCTCAGCTCAACCCCCACCCGCCTGCATTCAACCTTGTGCGCCGCCGCCGCTCCGCTACCTGAGCCACCAATGTCTCCGGTCCCTAGTCGCCGCAACGGTCTCCGGTCCCTAGTCTCCACTGCCCTGTTGCTGATGTGTCTGCCTGCCCTGCGGCTACTGGTTTTGGAGCTCGCCGGTCACTGCTGCACCTGCCTGCCCTGCCGCCACCAGTTCTGGAGCTCGCCGACCACCGCTACTGGACCGCCACGCCGGTTGTGGATCTCACCGGCTACCGCCACCGCTGCTGGAGGTCCATTGTTGTTGCTCGCCTACTTGTCCTCCGCCGCTACTGAAAGGTATGCTTCCTCCAGTACTGCTCTGCCACCATTGTCTAGTTGTGCATACCTGCGAGTTATGAGGAACACCTAAATGAATGTCTAACACCTAAATGAATATCTAGTTGTGTATCTAATTTGGATGTATATGCTGAACCTAGATTTACACAGGACATGTTGTTGTATTTTCCTAGTATGGTGAAAGATTCTCAATCGTGTGTATCACATGGGATTCTTATCCTCAACACAATGGACTACAATATATGCATCTAATGCCTTAAATGGAAGACTCGAATGTTATAAAATACCATCAAAGTAGGTAGAAGCAACTTATATATATTCAGATCTTAATAATTCCATGAAGTGCACATTATCTTACTCAGGAAAAGTATGTGTATAATGTGGGATTAGTTCCATATAATGGTTCTATTTTAGTAAGTCTATTCGCAAGGTCTGTGTGTAATAGAAAAGCTCTTTACTCTATGTCAAATTCAAATGTTTCTTTTTTTCTATATTGGGCATGCTACTTAATTTTCTATCACGGGTTTTGTTACAATATTAGGTTAAGGACATGTTTCTGTTGTGACATGTTGAGTTTTTTCCTATGTTATACCCACCACAATTTGTGTTATAAAATAATACATTGGTTAATTTAGGAAGCATTTATCTGTTGTTATGGCTATCCATGAGTGTTTTCATAAGAAAATTGTGTGTTGAATGGGGTTGTGGACAAGGGACTGGTGTTATATTTTGTTGGCCTAGAAACCTGACCAAGATATACTCATTAGGAGTAAATCTTGGATAGTCCCCAGTTTGGGACTGTTCTTGAACACCTAATCTCACTTAGGATGTAAGTGTATAATGTGTATTGGGTTTTTGAGAAAATTTTAGTAGCATTTCCCCATTTGTTCTCTAAGTACATATGTACTTAGAGAATAGTGGATGTCCATTCTCAATCGCTGCACCCCAGAGTTTATATCTGGTCTTGATCAGTTTATTAGATTTGCCGAGGAATATAGGAAAGAACCTAGAGATAGGTTCTACTGTCCATGTAGGCATTGCGATAACAAATTGAAAGTCAACACTGGTGATGAAATCAAAAGTCATGTCATGTGCAATGGGATTGTACAAGGCTATACATAATGGCACTGGCATGGAGAGATTTCAAACTCGAAACCAGTGGATGTCGATAGCAGTGCTTGGGTAGAAGAAGAAATTGCCTTCGATGACGTAGATGTGAACGAACCAGTTCCACTAGACATCGTTGATGCGATGATGGATAGTTGTAGGGTAGAGCACAATGATCCACCTCCTATCTTTAGAAACATTATGCATGATGCTGAGATACCGTTATACACAGGCTATGCTAAGTTTACGAAGCTTAGCATTGTGTTGAGATTGTATAAGTTGAAAGCTAACAATAGATGAAGCGATAAAAGCTTCACTTCATTGTTGACTTTGTTGAAAGAAATACTTCCTGAAGGAAACGAGCTGTCAATCTCAACATATCGGGTAAAGAAATTGTTGTGCCCAATGGGAATGGAGTCCAATAAGATACACGCATGCCCAAATGATTGTGTATTATTTCAAAAGGACTATGTGGATTTGAAAGATTGTCCAAAATGTGGTACGTCACTGTATAAATTGACAACTTCGGGGGAGTCCAAAACCGGTTCTCCTACCCAGGTGATGTGGTATCTACCTATAATATCATAGTTTCAACGCTTGTTTGCAAATCTGAAAGATGCAAAGAATTTGAGGTGGCATGCAGATGTTAAGAAAAATAATGATGGGATCCTACGACATGCGTCTGACTCCCCACAGTGGAAGAAGATTGATTTATTGTAACCCAAATTTGGTGAAGAAGATAGGAATCTTAGACTTGGGCTTTGTACAGATGGGATGAATCTGTATGGGACATTGAGCAGCCAACATAGCACTTGGCCAGTCATGCTTGTTATATACAATCTTCCTCCATGGATGTGTATGAAAAATAAGTATGTTATCATGTCGTTGTTGATATCAGGCCCTAAACAACCCGGAAATGATATCGATGTTTACCTTGAACCTCTGATTGATGACTTAAAGAAACTTTGGGATGAAGGTGTGATGACCTATGATGCTTCAGGATGAGAGACATTTCGTTTGCACGCTATGTTCTTTTGCACTATTAATGACTTTCCAGCATACAAGAATTTTTTTGGATATAGTGTCAAAGGAGATAAAGCGTGTCCTATATGTGAAGAAAACATTGATTCAATAAGACTAAAACATGGCGGCAAGACTGTATATCTTGGTCATCGAAGGTTTTTTTCTAAATTCCATCTGTATCGTAGGAAGCGCAAAGCATTCAATGGATGGAATGATGAATGGAGTGCACCTAAACCTATATCAGGGGATGTTGTTTATGAAAGAGTAAAAGACATTGTCAATGAATTTGGTAAGAAATCACAATGTAGTATGGCCACACGGAGTGACAATTCTTCATTCAAGAAAAAGTCAATATTTTGGAATCTTCCTTATTGGAGTTCTTTGACAGTTAGGCATTGTATCGATGTAATGCACATTGAGAAAAATGTCTGTGATAGCGTCATAGGTACTCTGTTAAATATGCCAGGTAAGACTAAAGATGGGATAAAATCCAGACTAGACCTACGTGAAATTTGAATAAGGTCAGAATTAATAGTATTATGTGAAATGGGTAATAAAAGAACATACTTACCTCCCGCTTGTTACATGTTGTCTAGAAAGGAGAAGAAAGCTTTTTGTGAATTCTTGGTAAATGTTACGGTCCCATAGGGTTACTCATCCAACATCTGTAGATTGGTATCAATGAAAGATCTGTAGTTGATAGGTCGTAAATCTCATGATTGTCACACTCTAATGCAACAAATATTGCCTGTGGCAATTCGATCAATATTGTCGAAGCATGTAAGGTTTGCAATCACCAAAATTTGTTTCTTTTTCAACAGTCTATGCAGCAAAGTTATTGACCATGATACTCTCGATAATTTGCAAAGAGAAGTGGTTGTTACCCTATGTCAGCTTCAGATGTATTTCCTTCCTTCATTCTTTGATATCATGGTACATCTTATTGTCCACTTGACTAGGGAAGTGAAAATATTGGGACTAGTTTTCTTGCATTGGATGTATCCCTTTGAACGATACATGAGCATTTTTAAAGGTGATGTTCGAAACCGTTATCGGCCTAAAGGGAGTATTATTGAAGGTTATGTGGCGAGAGAGGTTATGGATTTTTGCAATGACTTCCTGAGTGGTAATAACACTCCTGTTAATGACAAGAATATTGAGGAGGGCAAAGGAATTTTGGGATCACGGGTGAAATTAATTAGCCATGAGCACTTGGAACAAGGTCACTTGTATATTTTACACAACATGGACGAAGTGAGTGTTTATATCGAGGAACATACCAATTTCATCAAGAGACAACATCCTCGAGCAAGTTCAATGTGGCTTGCTAGAGAGCATAACAAGAATTTTACTAAGTGGTTTGAAGATAAAGTCTTACATCAACTATCTCAAACACCAAATGATATTACGTAAGCTATCAAATGCCTCTCCTTTAAACCAAAACTGAATGTTATGTCTTATGAAGGGTTTAACATTAATGGGTTCACATATTACACAAAGTGCCAAGATGATAAGAGTGTCATCCAAAATAGTGGGGTCACTCTTCAAGCGTCGACTATGTATTTTTCAAGTGCAAAGGATAAGAGTCCACGTGATGCTAAAATGTCATATTACGGTGTCATTGAAGACATATGGGAGTTTGAATACATAGATTTCAGAATTCTTCTCTTTAAATGTAATTGGGTTGATAACACCAAAGGCGTTGTAGTGGATGAATTGGGTTTCACATTAGTGAACTTTGAAAAGATTGGCGAGAAGTCAACCCTTGAACAATGGAACTTCTTGGACAAAGAATATTGGGACACATTTTTTGTTTCAAGAAAATCTGAAGAATTAAAGGTATTAAGTGAGGCACAAAAAGCAAGGTGTGCATTGAATGTGCATGACCACACTATGGGTCCAAAGGGCTATGCAAGCATTCACCAAAGACTATAGGCAGAGTCTACTGCTACTCAGGAGTCCTCTACTACATGTGCCACACCCATGCCTCGCCATAATGTCTGGATAGTTGGGAGGAAAAACAAGAAGGGTGAAATAAAAAAGCATGTAACTGCTGAGGCAGCTGCAAAAATGCTAAAATACAAATCTTAGAGCAATCATTTGAGTATTGATTATTTGTGGTGTTAACTTACCAATTTCTATTGATGGTGATTAGCGGGAGTTGCACGAGAAGAGGAAACAAGGCACGTTCATCCCTCAGGGCACAAGGGATGAATTGACAATTGCTCTGGGAAATCCAGAGCATCCTGGACGTGTTAGGGGTGCAGGCGCTGGTGTGGGCATCAAAGCATTCTTTGGGCCATCCCAGCGCAAACCCAGAGCGGGACTTTCACAAGAATATGTAACCTATTCTTTTTTTAAAATGTTACTGCAAAAGGGAATTTAATAATAAGAAGCTAATGTTTCTTTTATCCATGTATAGGAGAATAAAAGAGTCGAGGATATAGTTGCTAAGAAGGTCAAGTAAGAAATGTTGCAGTGGCAGGCATCTCAGGCTTCCAATTAGCCTATGGCGACCCACTCTTCTCCTGATGCACAGACTGAGAATAATCCTACAGACCCACCGCCTAACACGTCTGTTGTAAGTATTGTTTATGACATTGTAGCTAGACTTTTCAAGATGATATGTTTTCAAGATGATATGTATATATGTATAATATTATTTACGTAAATTTGTAGACGTTGAAGCCATGCCGCTTAAGAATGCAAGACTATGTTGTTGCAGAGGCGCAGGCTTACCCATCCCTTCCTGGGGCAACATTTCATGGGACTCCAATGCCACAGGGCTACGTTCATGTGAGCCCGATACATGTATTCCCCGATTGGAGGGAAGCTACATTGCCATATGCCCACCTGGATATTGATACACTTGGTGAGACAGAAGGTGGGGTGATATTGTGGCCCAAAGCAGATGTCGTCTACACTACTGCAATTGTAAGATAAATTTACATTACTTTATATTGTTAATGTGTATATATGAGGTCAATTGGTCTAAAATTATATATACAGGTTAAAAAGAAGACACTTGGAGCTTCTAGGCCTCCACCTCCACTTCTTGCATTACCAAGTTTGGTTCCAACTGACCTAAAATACCTGTTAGGTCCTACTTGTAGGGGAATGGCATATTGGCTACGGGCACATAATATACATTGCCCTATAATTGTTTCTTTAGAAGAGAATTATGCAGGTCAATCATACGAAAGCTCTTTATTTATACAAGATATTATTGAGATGTTTATATATGATTGATTGAATACATCAATGATAGAGACATGGATAAGGTGAGATCTTGTTTATACATCCATATACCTTGTGTAAGATCCAGAGATCTGATTTCTTATATATTAATGCATACGTAATACATGTTTTGCAGCTACTTAGTCAAAAATCAATGTAAACAATTTTCATTTGAACATGTGGGATTTTTGATTCCATCATTGATTAGTATGGTAGCTAAAGACCCTGATAATGTTCAAAAATATTGTATATATGCTTTTACAATTTTCGGTCAGCAAAAGAAGATGATAATAATAGCTCCATTCAATGTCAAGTAAGTTTACTTTACTTCAAATTTGGACTTAAGAAAATTACATTTTTATTATGGATTTTGAGTTATTAATTTGTAACTTTTTTACCTCTAGTGGTAGGCATTGGGAGTTACTAGTTATTCTCCCCGGGACGTTCACTGTTTATTATCTAGATCCTATGGGGAGTACATTGAATACTAAAATTGGACACGTAATGAGAATGCCATTATTCTGGTGAGAAATATTTCATTTTTATATACGTTAACCTTTTTTATTACATTACTATTTAATTATGCAATTTATTGTGTTACATTAACTTGTAGGGGTTTAGATGCATTTAAAAAGGCTGGAGGAAAGGTCCCCAGGAAAAAGAACCAGCCAATAATTTGGGAAAATGTGAAAGTAAGTTCCCGACTCCAATGTATATATTATTTATGTGAACTTTGCTTAGTTGTATTTTTTTATATTTTATATGTTTCAATTTATAGTGTGCTACACAAGACAATGGTTGGGCATGCACATACTATGTGATGCGATTTATGTAGGTTATTATCCAATATGCCGCATTGGACATCGATACCATGCATGAGGTATTATATATAGTCTCATTAGTTAGTATGAAATATATCAATCTTAATTTTATATTATTACTTATATATATAAATCATTCTCCTTGCAAGTGTTTAAAACTGACCACACTATAGGTAAACACTTAAAAGATGTACATGCTCCATATACGATGGAAGTATTAAATGAAGTAAGAGAAGAATGGGCAAGAGCCATACAAGCAGTGGGGACTGTAAAATATAATTGGGATGTTGATAGCAATGTTGAATGATATTTTGTAAATGAATATTTCTGAATGTTTATACATGTTTGAATGTTTCTACATGTATTTGAATGTTTCTACATGTGTGAATGCGAGAATTGAATTGATGTCTGAATGTATCTACTTGTATGAATAGTATATTTGTTGATTTTGCAGGTTTGTGGCCTGTTTGTTGGCTGATATCAATGGATGTCGTAAACCTGCAGTTCAAAAATGAACTGCAGGTTCTCATCCTACTGACCAGCCACACCAGACCTACAAACTGATAAGAAAAAAAAAATTAAAATATAGGCGTTGGTTTTTTATAGAAAACCATCATCAAAGGCTTACATCGTCAGTTATTGGATAAAAACCACCGCCTAATGTGACAAACAACCCGACCGTGCAGGAAAGCACGGCCGTGGTGGGAAATAGCATCACTTATTAGTATAAAACCGACACCTATAGTAAAAAACACGGTCGTGCAGGGAAGCACGGTCGTGGCGTCTGGGAATATGGCGTCAGTTATTTAGTTGCAAACTGACGCAGATAGTGTCCTAGATGGCACCCTTTTTGTGGCGTGAAGCCTTTTGGCATCGTCTTACTATAAATGACTGACGCCTATCGGTTCCCTGCTGGCGCGTTTTCAGTGGTGTGAAGCCTTTTGGCGTCAGTTATAAAACTAACGCCGAAGAGTTCGACCTTTAGCGGCACCCACATAGGTGTCGCTTTAGAACCGTCGCTAAAAGGGCATAAACAACCGATGCCAAAGGCCTGTTCTTTAGTAGTGGAGGTAGAATTAAGTGATGATATATCATATGTTGAAGGACCTGTGATGATCCTTGATAAAAGAATTAAAAAGCTAAAAAAGAAAGACATTTGTCTTGTGAAAGTTCTCTGACATCACCGCGGTATTGAAGAAGCTACATGGGAGCTTGATGAAGAGATGAGGAGGAAGTACCCTTCTCTTTTCTCTTAATGATTTCGGGGATGAAATCCTTGTTAGGGGTGGATACATTGTAACATCCCTGACCGGGGTTATGTGTTAACCCTAGATGTTTTTCTTGATGAGGTTGATTATATGCTTGCTCTTATCTCTTGAAAAGTAATTAAGCTCAAGAAGAACTTATATTTCAATTTTAGTCCTTCTTGAATAATGTTGAAACAATGGTTTACTTGTTTTGGACTAAAATGCAAATTACCCAAGTTGGGGGGTTAAATTGCAAATGTTACATGGTAAAATGTTCCTCATATGATGAAGCATCATAGGAATGAGTATGATGCAGTGGTATGGCTTCCACAAGTTTGAGCACCAAGAAAGAGCTAGTTGAGCAATGTTTGTGCATTAAAACCTAGTTTTGGTGTAATGTGCAATTTACCCAAAACCTAGGGTTCACTATGCAAAATACCACCTCAAGAGGGTCCCTCATGATTCTTGGAATCATGTAGAGAAAAAAATTTGAGAGGGGTGCCTCATTTGAATCACTTTGGAAGAAAGAGAATCTTGGTATTAAAATAATCAAGATTTAAGCATAGTTGGAACATTACTTCAAATTAATGCAAAAATAAATATGTTAATTCAAGTGCCCTTCAACCAAAAATGAGATGGTTGAAATTAGATAAGAGTGTACATCCTTGTTCCTTGCAAAGGCCACGAAAATATCTGGAAGAAAGGAGTTAGCTTCTGACTTTGAGAGCCTGAAGAAGAAGATTGCGGGGACTGAGTAACTAGTCTAATCTTGCCATTCTGATCATTATGTATTACAAAATCACGTCTCTGTAGTGCTCAAGAAACACGTGGATATTTACTGTGTAAAAGTGATTGAATCTTGTTGCTTGAAGAAGTTTTCACCCCCCCCCCCCAAAAAAAGGCCACGAAAATATCTGAGTGAGTGGAGAGCCCACTCACATTAGTTAACTAAAAAGTAATATCCACTAAATATGGGATATTAGTATTATATGAATTAAGGTGCTTAATTTGTTTTCCTTTAATTCGTGGATAATGAAGAGGAATTAAAGGCAAGGAAAGGTGCCTTCATATACAAGGGAGTGAGGGGAGTATGTGGCACAATTTGGGGAGTTGAAGGATTGCTTTTCAACTTTCTCTCTCCTTGAAATTCCATTATAAACACCTCATTTCCCACTCAACCAAAGACTCTTTTTTGGATTTTATTTATTCCTTGCTTTGGATGAGAACAAGGGAACTTAGGAGCAGCAGGGGAACAAACTCCAACCTGTAGGTAAGCTCCTTGATCATCTTCAACCTCAATTTCATGGTGGAAATCACAAATCAATTCTTGATTTCTTCTTTTCTCCAATCAATCTTCAATCCTAGCCAATCTTTTTCACTCAAAGAGTTGAGCACGAGCTTGGGATAGTTGAGAAAGCTTCTTCCACCATTAAGGACGTGGAGTTGGAGCTTTGAAGCATTTTTTGAAGGTGGGTTATATAACTTGAACCCAATTACATCATTATTCGATTCCAATTTTTACAAGTTATGTTGATTTCTCTTTCTTCTTGATTAATTGCTTGTTGCAATGGATGATTCTATGAAATCAGTAGTAATGTGAACCTTATAAATGAAGGAATATGATGATGACATCATCTTGGACACTTTTCCCACAATTGCAACTCCAATCAATTTACAATAAAATTGGTCAATCGGTTTCACCAAACCGTTTGGTGACCAAATAGTTTGCAAACCATTTGAGGAATTGGGTTCAAAACTGTTTGGGACAGTTGACCATTTGGATTTGAGTTGACCTTTTGGAAAGAAACAATTTATAAACCATTTGATGATTAACGATCTTCAAGATCGTTTGGTGTTTAGGGTTTCTGAAATCGATAGAATGGAAATGGTTTTCAAAACCGTTTGAGGTTGAGACCAAGACCGTTTGGAGGTCTAAATGGTCTCAAACCAATTGGACATGATTTTTCAAAACCGTTTCAGATCCAACTTAAGCAAAATCATTTGAAAGTTTAATTTGGTCAAAACCCTTTGACGGTTCAATTTGATCAAGCCCAATTAATGTATTAAATGATTTCTAATCATTTGAAGGTTCAATTAACTCCAAAACTAATTCAATACTTATAAAGTACCTCAATGATGATTACAGTGGAAGCATATTTAATGTACTTAGATGATTTATACATTTGCTAACTAGGAAGGTAATAAACTCTTTACCCAATGATTACCAGAGGTAAGTACAAAGGTTGAATCCATAATGTACTTAATTTATTGGTAATCCTTGGTACGGCTAACCTTTGATATTTACGGAAACAACAACTCAACACACAAAGATAATCTTAAATGTATGTTTTTGAATACATGATTAACTCAATATAATCAAGATTGGAGTAATGAACGTCCTAGAGAGGATGAAAGAGAGAAATTTATACATGTATAATAATCAAGTGGTAATCAAGCCTCAACAAATTCAAAATGAATTAAATATGTAATTAGGGTATGATCCTTGATAAAGAGATCATGAAACCCTAATTAAGGTGATTGATGAACCCAAACCCTAATTTAGGGGGATAATGTAAACCCTAATTGGGATGATGTAAGCCCTAATTATGGGAAATGGAATGTGAAACCCTAATTTTGGTTAAAGCTACATAAAACCCTAATTTAGGGAAATGATGTGAGAAACCTTAATTCAGGGTAATGATATGTAAATCCCTAATGTAGGGTAATGTAATGTGTTTTGAAACCCTAAAACAGGGTAAAGGTATGAGAAACTCTAATTTTGTGTTATAATGTACGAAACCCTAATTTTGGGTAATAGGATGATAAATCATAACAATGTGGGATAATAGGATGAGTATCTCTGATTGACATGAAATGGAAACCCTAACCCTAAAAAGGGAATAGTGGTATTACTTTGTGTTGCATGGTGCTGATATGTAAGCATTATAACTGTTATCATGAAGTACTAACCATGCAGGTATCATGAGAAGATGAACATAGCTAGGTATGAGCTACGATGTTTCTTTTATTAAAGTTGTTAATGAGCCATAATATGCCTTGTTGCCTACTAAGAGGTAACAAGAGGTGAAATGAGCTTTGTGAGCTATGTAGAATGCTTGTGTAGCAAGAATCATGATTACCCTGGTCGGATGACCTGAAGGTATTAAGTTACCTGATAAGTGGTAACAAGTATTCTATGATGAATTAAGGGTTTGAATACCCATATTCTATAATCATGATGATAAACTTGTTAAGAAATGGAAATGTACCTAGTGAGATGAGGGATTAAGATCCCAATACTTTATTAAGGAGTTGAAAAGTACTTGATGAAAGTATTACCCATTCTTTATAGCAATTGTCATAATATTTAATGTTTGGAAACTTATTTGATGCTAAAAGAATATGGTAATACACTTAATTAATCAAGTGATATCATATAATGTAGTTGCCCTGAACACAAATCCATCAGTGTCAGAATTTGCTGAATGGTGAAACGAGTTTAACTCGGAGTGCATATTGTTGAATATGTGGGGGTAAATGGGCAATTATATCCTTATGCCCCATAGGGATGACTGTGTGTTATCACATATGTACATGATAGGCTGTATGCCATAACCATGAAAAGAGTATGGCTACAGGCCATGACTCCACAAAACAATACCATGCATTAGTTGTGTGATCTAATCCTGAAGAGAGTATATGTTGCGGCTATAACTCTATAGTGAAGATGCCAATATACCCTGGCAAGCTAATTGTAGTTTGACACATGATGTCTCTACCATATAATCTCATACTGACCGAGAAGGTTGAGGTCTTGGAGTCCGGCTCTTCCATTGACCTTGTGTGGTACCGATGCTTAACGTAATCGTGGTCAGTTGGAGCACAAACGGTATACTTCATCTCTTCAGGGCATTAAGTATGGTTGTAAAATGCAATCAGCCATGTAGCATAATTGCTTAAGGTTGAAATACGAGAATCACTGGTTGATGTTATCTTGCTTAGTTTAGCAGATAAATGTTATACATGTTCTTCATATTCCTTAATGAATAAATGACATGCTACATTATCAAGTTATAACTGAAATTCTTTGAATAAGATTATTTCTCTAACCTATTTAGACATTGATCTATCTTCTATTGAATATAAGATTCCACTACTCAGTTTTATTTAAACTGCAGTAATAATGATTTTGGCGGGGAGTTATATCTCTTGCTGGGGAAATTTCAATTGTCTCACCCCCATGGGATCCAACTTTTTAGGTAGACGCAGATGAGGAAGCAGAAACCCTAGAGCAGGGGAAGAGAAAAAAAAAAGCAACAACATGAACAATAGTGATTTTCTCAGGTGGAAACACTGGCTGTCAAGTCTTGTATATGTGTAAATAGAGTCCTATGTGTCATCTATGTACTCTCAGGTCCTTGGGGTGATAAGTTAGTTTAATAAATCGATTTGATATTTTGGCATGATGCCTTCAGGTTCTTATGCTGCCTATGTACAGTTTTAACAGGGAAGTTGATGTATGTAATCCTTAAGAAGGTATGGTACAAGACATGTACTAGCAAACCAATATGTAATTGAATTACTTTGGTTCTTTTTGAAAGAGTTTTCCAATGTATGGGTCTCTTTATAAAAAGGTTTTAAATTTTTAGTGAATTTCAGTAATGCACTGCTAACGATCGCTTCCGCTTAAGTAAATCATGTTTTATAAGTTGGATGTCACAGAACGAGTGTTTATTGGAGGAAGAAACAATGGAGCCGACGACTCATACAAAGCTAGGGGATGAACTCTAACTCGTTGGTTTAGAATCTAATGATCCCAATTGATCACTACTAGAGAGGAAGGGTGAATGGGCCGAATGTAATGTGTGCCTAGCATTGGGCCCAAATAAGTGCACGGCCAGCCCAAGAGTAGATAAGGGGCTAATTCAAGATTAATTTCAAGATTTAAAAGCACAATTACAAGGATCATAACTAGAGCTATGTAGATCCAATTTGGGTGATTTTTACATCATTGTAAAAGAATTGAGAGAACTATGATGTGATATACATTAAAGAGTCAAAATAGTATATTAATGAAGTTCAAATTTACTTGAAAGATAGACACATGTAAAGGAATGGTACACACCGCAATTTCTCACATTAGAGCCATGTATCATGAGATTAGCAATGGAGGTTATCAAATTGAAGCATCTGAACCTTTCCATTTTTAAATTGATACTTGATGAGATTGAAACGATATAAAAGAGGAGCGAGAAAATATGGGTTGTCATAGAGTAGCTATATAGTAGTAGGAGGAAAGTAAATATAAATTTTCCTAATAGGAGAAATATATGGATAAAATAAGGCATATAATATCAACAAAATTGGATGTTATGAACTCCCGCAAACTTAGTCTAGACTTTACTAAGGCTAACAAATGGAAATAAAGCATCAAACGACTTCATAGGGCTTTATTAGTTATTGTTTTAGCGAGTGTGAATGATGTGATAGTATCAGTCGTAAGTCGAAACTTTTGTATCAGGGCAAGGTGTTGAAGGTTCTTGGGCTCTTCCTCTCATATTGGAGTTGCGGTACTCATATTGCCTATTTTGACTTCCTTTAGCAGAAGGATATCTCCTTCATAATTCATAGATGATCCTTTTTCTAGGTTGTATTTGTGCTAGGTTCAGGCGAAGGTAGACTTTTCACCCATGTTTTATTTTTTTTGGGATTCCTATCTAAAGTATCAAGTAGGTTAAGGTTGTTGTGTTTCATGTGATTCTCAAGGTTTCTCAACCATTTTTGTTGTCTAAAGGACAGTGTTTCCCAATTGGACCCTGATGTAATGTTAGGTGGCTACGTGAGTCTCCCATTTGAAATGCAAGTGTGTTAAAAGTTGGCTTCCAGACTCCACTACCAGGCACGCCATATCAACATTCTTGAGTGCAATAATATGCCAACTGGGCAAAGTTCTTCAACATCTTTCTAGGTGCAAATTGCAGGATTTTATTCCTATCGACTTTTATTCATGCTCACATGCTTTGGGATGATAGGATTTTTGGGGAAGATTCAGGCTTCCATGCCTCTTTTGATCCCAAAGTGGGGATTAATGCACTAGAAGGGGTAGTTGTTTCCTCCATGCCATGGTTAAGCATTTTCCTACCTATACATGGAGCATAGTGATCAATCAGGAGTGTATTAGACTGAGTCCTCCTTTCTTCAAGATTTTACCCTGGGTAACAAGCATCCTTTTGTCTTCTACATTATTTTGAGGTAAGGCTAATACTAAAACATTATCATACTTAGAATTTTAAGTATATAAATAGCCCAAGTTTCTCATTCTTGAAGTAATTATCCTAAGAGCTAGCCTGAAGACAAGAAACTCTAAGGGTTGCGGTAAAGATACAATCCAAGAAAACTGGATCTAAAATTTCCTTTTCAAACAACTTGTGTATTAAAATTTCAAGAAGAGTATTCAAATGGCCATTTAGGCCGATCAAAATTCATCCAAAATTTGACAAAAATTAATAAGCAGGGAAGAGTTCAAATATTCAGAGTACAGTCATACTATGTTTGCCTATTCAGACCCCCCAAACCTATCTTCCACCTTATCCCCAAGGTGTCAAAGGATGAGGTTAATCTAGAACAGGCAATTTAAAGTTGTTTGTTTGCAATGGACCATTCTGAAGCTAAGATCTTCATAGCATATTGCCCTCAAAGGTGGTGGTAGTATTCGTCTTGATAGTGCTCAACATTCTGTTCTAATGTAGCTAGCATCTACATCCAGAAAAGCATGTAAAAGTCATATTTTTTCAATAAAGGTTCTTGTTGTGGGCATCTATGATAGAATTGTGGTTTCTCAAAGATGAGGTCATCTTGAATGCAGTGGCCATACATTTTAATTAACTTGACAATTTTGTTAGTGACCTTTGCTGCTTTTTCTTCAATGACTTTGTTAGTAGTTTTATGATATTTTGTGTGCTTGTTACTAAACATTGCATTTGAACTATTATAGAAAACAAATATGTTGACTGTATCAACCACTAGTAGAGCCCACTGGCCATCATGTAAGATAGGCACAAATATCCATCTAGGAACGTTGTACTTTAAATGTTCAATGAGATGATGTAGCTCACAAGATTCCTTTTTTGATACGACATCACCCATAATGTCGTATAATGCCATGTACACATTGGAGAGATCATTGAAAAAAAGTTACTGGCACGTTGTCATGACGTTGACCTTCATATAGCCTCCTATCGTCAATATATCGTGGAGGTCTGGGAGCAAGATTTGTATGTTTTCTCTTTCAAAACTGATGATGAACTCGTCCTACCTTGGTTGAGGGTCAACCATAAGTAATTGAACTTCTTCCATAGACAGTCCATAGCATGCTAGTTCATTGAAGTTCTCAAAAGTAGGAGTTATTACATATGTTAGTTGTGGTCCTTCTGGTATGTCAGTAGCTTGTTGTTCTTCTTCTTCTCATTGTACCTCACACCCTTCAACAACATGTTCTTCTGGAGGTGAGTTTACTGCTATGATGATCTCGGTTGAAGGTGGAATATCAGAAGGAGGTTTTGTTGGTCTAGACTCCTTAGGTGATGCCTCCTAAGTGGTTTAAGGGACTTGAACTGGGATGGAAAGGACATATGTGGAGGTTGTAGTGACATCACTGGTCGGTGGTGGGAGAGAAGGTGGTTTGTTTTTTTCTTCCTCGGGTACTTGGTTTCTGGTTGTCTCTTTGTCTTTCTTTAACTGATCCCTTCAGGGCATTTTATACAACAGGGGGATTAAGGAGTACACGTGTCTAGGCGTATCCACCATTTGTTCTTTTTAGAAGAACTCCTATCATGAATTATTTCCATGACATACTTCCCTCACAGAGTGTGGAAATCTTCATTAGCAATATAGTCCATTGGAATAACTCTGTTTATTGTTTAGATCATACTCTATGCTATGAAAGCACTGTCCCATGAATTTTGTCTTTCCTGAGCAAAACTGCATTCAATGGAAATTTCTTTCCAGTTTTAGTGATACCACCCGCTGACTCCTTGCATCAGTCTTTTTAGACGGGTTGGGATTTCTTACATCATCATTTGTTCTAGTTTTTCAAAAACCATTCTTTCGCAAGGTAGGTCTTTGGTGCTAAAGTTATAAGTGATCACTCTCTATTTAGAAAGGATAGTCACTATGAGAAGGCAGTGATTGAGTGCCTTAAAAGGTATGGTGACGAACTTTAAGGTTCTTCTTATGTCCAGGGTGTCTTGCAGTTCTTGGATAGATTTGGTGTTGCCTCTTTCCTTGAAGCGGTGGGATGCTAGGTTAGATGTTGCATAAAAAATTGGCCCATCATTGTCGCCATAAATGAACTCCTCGATGATTGTCCCACACCAAATCTTGAAAATAGATCTACTTATGTTTTCCTGAGGTATAAAAGTAGAACGTAGATCATTTCTTATTAGATCACATTGGTTGTTGCAGCAGATGATATCTTGTTTAGGCTTTTCATCATCTAGGATATCAACTAGGACATGTACGTCATGAACCAGCATGCTTGTTATTGAGTTCATGTCCATATTTTCCATCTAGCATGGAAACGGTTGTGGGGTTGTAGTGTTTGAACCTTCCTTGGTAGCAGGGGTTACAGGGGGGTTGGGGAACACCAGATGTTCCTACATTAATGGTGCATCAGCAAACATGTAATCCATGCTTTTGTTATCCAATTCTAACGCCATTTCTTCTAGTTCAAAATCAAAGGAAAAAGTTTGCCTTTCACTCATGATTGGCTCGTCAAGAAGTAGTTCATTCACGAAACTTTCATAATCAGGTGGGGGTGGAGCATTGTAATTGAAAATTGGGTCGAACCCGTCCATTACATCATTAGTTGTTTCTGTCATCTCAACCCTTACATCAGGTTGTATTGTCCTAACATCATTCTCACCTACTCCTTCTTCATGCTCGGATGGAATTATGGATTTTGTAGGGATTTCTAGATCGAGAGGTTGAAGGGTTCTCTGCTTTGGCGGTACTTCAACTCCCCTATCCCCGTTGTTGTTGGTTGGGTGCCCTAGCAATGCTGGGGATGTGGTCATGTCATTTCCCCCAATGGGCACTCCTTTGTTGCTAGTGGATGTCATTATCTCCTCTTCCCCCAAAGGGAGAGTGCATCCAGATGTAGCAACATCATTACAGATCACTTGTTGCCCTGTCTACATCTTGGCCATCAACATGTCTACCCTTACGTTGAAGTCCACATCTGATATCGGTTCATACGGGGCTATATGATGTACTTCAACATACATGCTATTCGTTGTGGGGAAGTCCTCCTTTCTTTTTTCCACCTCCTCTCACTGCTTCATATTCTCTTGGCACAAATTGTCACATTATTTTTGTAGGGTGGTGAGTTAATTCATCATCCCAGCTAGTGCATGCATTACCTACATTTGTTTTGCATCTAGTTGCTGCATCTGGAGAGGTAGGTAGAGAACGGGATGAATGTCCATCATTAGCTTTTGCACCTATGCAGTTAGTGCCAATAGGTTTGTAGTTATATTAAATAAGTTCTAGGTAGATTTTGAGAAGATCTCACAGAGGTCATCGATCTCTTATCCGGCTTCCATGAACTTTGTCACTGTTATTGGCCATTTTCTAGGCCTGATGGTGGATATTTCTTCATGCACTTCTTCATTGGTTTTGGAAGATTCTTTGTTTCCTTTTCTTAGGCACGTGCTTTGTTCTGGTTGCGGTGCCTCTTTCTCAGGGACCACTGATTTCTCCTTTCTTTCTATCAAAGGCTCATTTATTTTTTCTTCTTGCTCTGCTTCCTTGGCAGTTGGCTTTGCCGTTGCCTC
Organism: Alisma plantago-aquatica; assembly: GCA_963693085.1. Taxonomy (NCBI): domain Eukaryota; kingdom Viridiplantae; phylum Streptophyta; class Magnoliopsida; order Alismatales; family Alismataceae; genus Alisma; species Alisma plantago-aquatica. The sequence continues at coordinate 204,113,633 of OY856412.1, read as the reverse complement.
ACCAAGGATTGTTGGCCTTTCTTCAGGTGCGACTGCTTCTGGGGAAGTGGTGACAATAGGATTCTTCATAGCTTCTATCTCTTCCATTTCTAGATCTATGACCTTCGAAGAGGAGGTTTCTTTGCTAGTTTTTTAGGGGATTGCACGAATACCCTCTTCCTAGTCGTTTGTTTTGTGGCCACCTCCTTAGGTTGTTTCTTTCATTTTTCATGTGGCCTACTGGTTCTTTCACCTTGTCCGGATGTTAATATCCTAATTTCTTCTTCATTTAAGACTAACTTTTCCTCATCATAGTTGATTAATTCTGGAAGGGGAAGCAAGATCTTCGTCCTACAAAATCAATAAGTGTAACCCTATTTTGTCCTCGCTAAGATGTTTGTCACAACTAGGTATCTTGCATCCACTAGACTATCTCCTTCTGACCTCAGGAAATATTTTAGCTTGTGGGGGTATCCTAATTGGTGCACAATGTATGTGATTATTCCCCCCCATATAAAAATCATGAGGGCCATTGAGCCCCATTGCTGCAGCAAGCTTCTAGATTAGAATTTTGCTAACATTGACGACCTTCCCCTCAATTAGACTCCATAGGATATGGAGGTCTAATCTAGTTACCTTCCCTATGTTGGATCTGAAGATCAAAGGGTTTGTAAAGATCTTGTGCATTACTCTCATGAATCCAGTGTGGATTATTACATCCTTTGATTGTCTAGAGTTGTACCTAGAATCTATTGAAAGTTTTTTCTAGGTCTTATTAGTTGTGAAGCCCTTTTCATCCTTTCCTCCCCATGCCTTCTTAGCACATTTTGCTTGCTCCATAAAGTCAGTGAAGATTGAGCTTATCTATTTCTTAGTTAGGATGTAGTCCTTTTTTATAATTCTGACCTGCAATTTATATTCACTACCACACTCTAAAACTTCATTGTCGGCCACCGAAAACTTCTTGATGGAGGACATGAATTATTGCGTTAGATCATCGTAAGAAGTCATGTTAGTGAAGTAGATTCTTTGTACCCCAATTGTTCAAATATTTGTTTCACTCTCTGATATATGCTTAGTTTTTTTGGGGTTTCGATATCATCATATATGGTTGTCTTCTATTTCTTCCTCTGGAATATGTCACACCATATGTCATGGTTCTCCTCTTCTCTTGGTACTAGTTGATTGTCACGTTGTTCTCTTTTGATAGATTTTGATGGTTGTCTAGGGATGTTAGCAACTTCTATTGGCTAAAGTGTGGTGGCCTTGACTATTGTACCTTCCATAGATGCCTTGTCTACCTTCCCGAGTCTCATCTGATCAGCCTCATATGCAAATCTCTTCTTTAGATTCGGCACCTCCCCGGATGGTGTGTATTTAGAGGCTTATATCCCACTTTGCTCCTTATCCCCTTATGACTCCTTTGGAAACCAGTTAGATTCTTGGTTTGTCTACTTCCAGGCATGACGTGATATTTTCTGGAGTCAGTTCTCCATGCAATTCAATGTATGCAGCATGTTCATCTTTCAATTTCTCCATTCTTTCTAATTCCTCCAGAGTTATTCACTACTAAAATAATGGTCTATAGTGTCAGTTTTTTTAAGCCTGTAGCATCAACTTTTAATCGACGCCTAAGTGACCGTCACTATAGAATTTTTTCTATAGGGTCGGGTTTTTTTTTAAAAAGAAAACCGACCTTATAGAGTAAAAATTGACCCAAGAGGCTGGAAAAACCTGACCCAAGCAAGAAAGAAGAGGTTGTAAGGTCAGTTATTCCTAAAAAAATGACCCTAGAAAGGTCCTGTGAGGTCAGTTATTGCTAAAAAACTGACCCTATAAAGCAACAAAGGTTTGCTCGATCGAGAAATATGTTGACCGAGAGGATTTTGGTCGAGAAAATTGTCAACCAAGAAAGTACTGCCTAAAGCTTCCCAGATCCTTTAAGGTCGATTTTTTGTAAAAAAACTAACCCTAGAAAGGACATGTAAGGATGGTTAATTAAAAAAATCGACCCAAGTGAGTACCAAAAATGAGCTTTATCCCATTGCCTATAAGGTCAGTTATTCCTAAAAAAACTGAGCCTATAAAGAAATAGAGGTTTATTCGGTCGAGAAAAGTATCGGCCGAGAGGGTTTCAATCGTGAAATTTTTTGCCTAAGAAAGTACTGTCTTAAGATTCCCAGATCTAATAAGGTCAATTTTTTGTAAAAAATCGACCCTAGAAAAGACCTATAAGAACGGTTAATTACAAAAACCAACCAAAGAGAGTACAAAAAATGAGCTTTCTGATCCCATATCCTATAAGGTCAGTTATTCCTAAAAAACTGACCCAAGAAATCTATAAGGTCGGTATTTTTAGATAACCGACCCTAGAGTTTCAAAAACCGACCCTATAAAGCAATAGAGGTACTGTAAGGTCATTTTAGGTCAATATAGTAACTTTCACGATCGAGAAATGTGTCAACCGAGAGGATTTCAGTCGAGAAAATTGTCGACTAAGAAAGTTATTGTCTTAAGCTTCCCAGAGTCTATAAGGTCAGTTATTCTTAAAAACTGACCCTATAGATCTATAAGGTCAGTTTTTTAAAATAACTGACCCTAGAGTTTACCAATTTTTTTTAAAAGAAAAATTCTGCAGAATAAAAATCTTCAGAACAAAAACATGTAGAACATAAATCTACTTTACAAAGATCAAAACCTACAATAGAAATTAGACTTGCAAATGCAATGATACAAGCCAGAAATTCATTCCAAAGCCACATTTTCTAGATTTTATGTCCAATCCTATTCGAATTGAGTATTAATTTCCAAACCACACACATTCATAACAAAAATAATTCATACATATTCATACACATAGCACATCATAACATTCACAAAATGATAGATTGCAAGTCTGATATGATATTAAAATTCATGTTAGATACAAAAGTAAATTTGAAAGAGTTCCAAAACCACATACATAAATGGAGCTGACATATATGTTATTCAATCCAATGTTATATTGGCTTCATTTAGAAAAGCATCTGACCACTCTTCTCAGAATTCATTTAAGTCCTCAGGTGTGTAAGGTTGAGTTGTAAAGATATACAATAGAAAATGCACATGCTAATATTTTATAAAATGACTACAACTCACTTGTAAATTTATGATGTTTCTTTATTACCTGATCTATAGTCTGAATGTCATGTGATGCTCCTTTGACAATAGTTTTCATATATTTCATTACATAGTAGCCACAAGCCCAGCTATTATTTTGTATAGGACACTACAAATAACGAATTAAACTTAATTTTAGTAAACTACTATAAACAGATTTGAAATAAGACTATAAGAGTTGACATATAAGAGCTGAAATTAATACATATAAAACTAAGCAGCTGTCAAAGTAGCTACCTTGACATTTTTCAAAGTCAATGTCTTTAACTTTGTGGGTATTTTTCCTCTACCTTCACAAAAAGCCTTTATACCCCTATCAATTAAATGATAGTTGGTAAAATAGAAATTCTAAATAGAAATATCATGTTGAAGCATAACAAATGACTAAATTTATGCTTACTCCATAGTTGGAAATTTCATTTTGTGGCCCCTTGTTGTTTTTCCCATTGGGTCAAGATAATAAAGAGTCATCAATTTTGGAATAACCACCAATAATTCCCGATGTCTAGATCTGAGTAAGAATAAAACAAACATTAAAATAAAGAAATTTACTCATTATTAAAATTATATTGAATAATAATACTTACTGGACAATAAAAGGAATTAGAATAATTTCCTTTCCCGCACTAGCAAAATATTTGAATGCAGTAGAGAAGTACACATTCATTTCATCAATATGTGTCTCCACCTGACTAGTGACTAAAGGAAATAAGAATCCAACATTCTTTATATCAAAGTTTATGACCTCAGTATATAAGTGGTTTTATAACATTTGTAATCATTTCATATATAGAAATAAGTTTAAAATGTGTATTGGAATTTTCTATATTGATAGATCCTTACCTTATCCATACTTCTAATATTGAAGTATTTAGCCATTCATACTGGAACAACTCTATAATATCATCAAGAAAAATATAATTTCCAAAGTCCCTCCCAGTTGCATCTTCTATTAAATTGACCAACATTTGTGATCCTCAGCTTTGGTTGGCTAAGTATCGACACAAACATTTACATTTTCTTCCCAACTCATCGAATGTGGATTCTGGAATAAAAGATGGCTTGGGCATAGCAGTACGATTAGCAGAATTTTTACTTTTTGGTTTACAAACCTGTTAATTAAATTACATACTTATATTACACGAGTTCATATATGTAGTCAAAAATGAAAAACATGGTAGAATTCAGGTATACCTTGTCATTGATAACCAAGTGTCTAGGCCAACCCACCATAGCACCTTCTGCTTCTTGAACTGTACTATATTCATGATTATATATGGGTAATGGTTTGTCCCCCATTCCGTCATATACAAAATGGATGGACACACAAAAAATGTCATCAGTAATTGGTTGGCATTGCAATGTACCTCCAAGGTTGTATACCTTGCCCGCTGCCACAACATTATATTATGGAACCTCCGCTGCAAGTTTACAGTTCATACCAACCTAGAATTGAAATAATATAAGTTATATACAAAGCGGTAAACCAGATACCTACTATAACTATATATATATATATATATATATATATACTAATAGCACAATATATAGAAAAAAACTTATTGCAAATTGTTTTGGTGGGTCATTGGTTGTGCTCCCACGACCTTCTACAACTAGAGCATAGGCTTGTACCTCATCATTTGAGAGACGCACAGTTTGAATAGGTTGAGAAGGTTGACTAGGCTAAAATGAAGACATTATTTCTTTTACTTTATGTGTTAATAATGCTTCAACTTCCTCTTGTGTAAGACATCATGTATGACCTCTTTTAGATCGAGAGGGGCCAAAATAAGACTTGAATCTTATGCCATCTCCTAATCCCCTAACACGGCCAGGATGCTCCTTCGTACCAAGATCAAATGATAGTTCATCCATGCGGCCAGTTGGGATGAACTTTCCTCCCTTCCTTTGCTCATGGAGATCAATCTCTTTATAGTTAATAAAAATATTAAAATCACAAATCAATTAGATATAAATAAATCAAAGTTTGTGGGAGTTACTCTTTACTTAGTTGGGATGAACTTACCATCTTTTGTGCCACCTCCTTAGTTGCAAGGTTAACAATTTCACCTGCTCAATTTTTTCTAACATCAATCCACTACAAGTGTCGGGGTGAACGCTGAACTTGAGTTGTACTAGACTCTTCTCCAGAAGAGAGTTGCTTCTCTTGTAGTTGGTGGCAGAAGGCATAACCGCCGGGCCCCAAGTGATGGTCATGCACATTTTTAGTCCATCTTTCCTATTTGTCCTCGTGAATAGCCTAATCATTTAAAATGAGGATATTGCAATTTAGACTTGGAAAACATATATAAAAAGATCCACCTCCTTAATTGTATAAAAAGATTCATGCAATACATCACCATCTTTATTACCTGAAACTCTTCTGATTTCCTTGATGCAACAAATCTTTCCCACACCTCAGGATCTATAAAAATATATTGATCTCTTCCTTTCTTCGTTTGTTTAGGATTATCTATAAATTCCCTTTTGAGATATGTCTTAAAAGCCCTCCATCATACACCACAACGTTGTAGCACTTTTTTCTTGTGATCTTTTTCATTAGATGAAAAACACCCGATACATAAAAAAGAAGCAATAATGTTATTTTAATAAGGATATGTCTTTCCAAGCAAACTATATTAGAATCAATAAACAAAAAAAACATATTAAAATAATATCACTTCAACTCACAGATATATCTTTCCATAGGAGGTCTTTTAAGGCATTAGAAACATCATGCCAATTTTCTATATCTATTGCCACCTTACTATGCATGGTCGCCTCTACATAATGCTTAAAAGCACAAGCATGTTCCCCAATAGGTGCTCCTGTGACATCAAACTGGATTGACAATTTCTCTCCTTTGGCCCTGAGCTCCTGCAGCCTATGCATCAGTGTGGGACCTCTACATTTCTTAGCATCACCACTACCATCCTCATGGTGCTCATGCTCATAATGTTCATCTTCACTTGCCATTTCAGAACAACCTGCAAGTATACATGATAAAAGAAACATAAGTGGTAATAAAAGAACAAGTGGTGATATGATGTATATTTAAAACATTACGTGCTTGAATGAGAATAAAATAAATAATTCAAAGAATACATGCCTCTAGTATTGGTTGAGTTGTTAGTCAAGTAAAATTCCTTCTACATGGTCTTGACGTTTATAGTATTCATCACTGTTAACTTCAACATTTACACTTGGCAAACTAACTGAGAATGGGATGGAATCATCATACTTTTTATTGTATTCTTCTTCATTTATAGGATCTATAGTAAACTGTCTTTTTCCATGAAGAACGACAGACCAATTTTTATTTGCCGGGTCATCAATATAGAATACTTATTTTGCTTGGTCTGCCATGATGAATGGTTCGTCTTTCTCACCAATCTTTTCAAAATTCACAATGTGAAACCCAACTCATCCACTAAAACTCCATTGTTGTTATCAACCCAATTACACCTAAAAATAGGAACTCTAAAATTTGTATAGTCCAATTCCCATATGTCCTCAATGACTCCATAATACGACATCTCAGCTTCGCGTGGTCTTTTATCTTTTGCACTAGCAAAGTACAACGAACAAGCTTGAACAGTGACCCCACTATTTTCGACTACACTATTTTCATCTTGACACTTTGTGTAGTATAAAAACATATTTATGTCATATCCTTCATATGACATGACATCCATTTTTGGCTTAAAGGCAAGCCATTTTATGTTCTCAGCAACATTATTCAGTGATTCAGATAGTTGATTAAAGAGTTTCTCTTCAAACCACCTAATAAATGTTCGATTATGCTCTCTTGCAAGCCACATTGAATTGGATCACGGATGATTTCTCTTGATAAGATCATTGTGTTTTGTGATGTAGCTACTAACTTCATTGATGTTGTGTAAAATATACAAATGTGCTTGTTCCCACAACCCATGACTAATTCCTTTCACTCGTGCTCCCAGAGTTTCTTTACCACAATAAGATTCAGCGTGATGGGAATTTTTTAGATCGCTAGAAGTTTCATTGCAATTCAAAAAATCATTGCAAAAGTCCATCACCTCCCTAGCAGCATAACTCTCAATAATACTCCCTTCAGGACGATAATGATTCTGAACATCACCTTTAAAAACACTCACGTAGAATTCAAATGGATACATCCAGTATAAGAAAATTGGACCCAACATCTTCACCTCCCTTGTTATATGTAATACAAGTTGAACCATTATATCAAAAAATGAAGGAGGGAAGCACAATTCAAGCTCACACATGGTAACAATTACATCGTTTTGTAATTTATCGAGAGTATCACGATGTATTACTTTGTTGCATATTTCTTTGAAGAAGAAACAAAGTCTTGTGATTGCAAACCTTACATGCTTCGGCAATATAGATCGAATAGCCACAGGTAAAATTTGTTGCATTAAGGTGTGACAATCATGAGATTTGAGACCTATCAACTTCAGATCCTTCTTTGATACCAATCTATGAATATTAGAGGAGTATCTTTGTGGAACCTTAATATTAAACAAGCACTCATAGAAAGTAATTTTCTCCTACTTTGACAAAGTGTAACAAGCTGGTGGTAAATATGTGCAGTGACCCATGATCTCCACTGATAATTCTTTTCTTATACACATAAATTCTAAATCTTTTCTAGATTTGATGTTGGTTTTTATTCTTTCCTGGTATATTCAATAGTGTACCAATGATGCTATCACAAACATATTTCGCAACATGCATGATATCCATGTAGTGTCTAATTGACAAGAATCTCCAATAAGGAAGATCCCGGAATATTGACCTCTTCTTGTATAGAGATTTGTCACATGCGAGAGTATGAATACTTGAACTCTTTCCAAATTCATTAACAATATCTTTCACCCTGTCATATACAACATTTCCTGGTATACGTTTAGGAGCACTTCATTCCTCAGTTGATCCATTAAAGGTTTTGTGTTGCCTTCGATAAGGATGCACTGGTGGGAGAAATCTCTGATGACCAAGACATATGATTTTACCACCATGTTTCAGTCGAATTGAATCAATATTTTCCTCACAAATAGGACATGCTTTGTATCCTTTTATGCTAAATCCAAACAAATTTCCATAATCTAGAAAGTCATTAATCGTGCAAAAAAACATAGCACACAAAGTAAATATCTCTTCACGTGAAGCATCATATGTCATAACACCTTCTTTCAATAGTTTCATTAGGTCATCAACTAGAGGTTGAAGGTAAACATCAATGTCATTTCTAGGTTTCTTGGGCCCTGATATCAATATTGACAACATGACATACTTATTTTTCATACACAACCAAGGAGGAAGATTGTAAATAACAAACACGCCAAGTGCTATGTTGGCTACTTAATGTTCCATAAGGATTCATTCCATCTGTACAGAGTCCAAGTCTTAAGTTCCTTGTTTCTTTACCAAATTGAGGGTATGATAAATTAATTTGCTTCCATTGTGGTGAATCGGATGCGTGTCGTAGAATGCCATCATCATTGTCCTTTAACTCCCCATTCCAAGACAAATTTTGCGGATCTTCAGTATTAGCAAATAAGCATTGAAATCATGGTATTATTGGCAGATACCACATCACCTTGGCAGGAGAGCCATTCTTAGCCTTACCTAAATTTGTGGTCTTGTACCTTGACGCACCACATTTTGGATAATTTATCAAATACTATAGTCCTTCTGAAATAAAACACAATCATTTGGACATGCATGAATCTTCTTAGCCACCATTCCCATTGGGCACATCATTTTCTTTGCTTGATATGTTGAAATTGGAAGCTCGTTGCCTTTAGGAAGAATTTCCTTTAACAAAGATAAAAGTGAAGTGAAACTCTTATCTCTCCATCGGTTTTGAGCTTTAAGAGTATATAACTGCATGATAGCACTCAACCTTGTGAACTTAGTACAACCCTTATATAACGGTCTTTTAGCATCATGGATAATGTTTGCAAGTAAGGAGGGTGGATCAATGACATGGTCTCGACAACTACGTAGCATCTCATCAACCATATCATCCTGAATCAGTTCATCCAGAATCGATTCGTCATTGACATTATCATCATTATCTATGCCACAACTATTAGTATCGACATTTTCTGATCCATAATTAAATTTCTCTCCATGCCAATACCATTCATTATAACCTTGTATGATCCCATTGCATATGACATGATTCTTAATTTCCTCAACAGTATCAACTTTCAAATTGTTACCACAATTTCTACATGGATAATAGAACCTATCTGTAGGTAGTTTCCTATGTTCCTCAGCAAATCTGATAAATTCATCAAGACCTTTGGCAAACTCTGGACTGCAACGGTTCCTGATAGACATCCAACTTTGATCCATTTTCTAGATCACATTAAAATTAATTATAAAACTGAGCATTTAATATTGATACTATAAGTTGTAAGTTTTTATTGATAGGAAGTTAATTACTTTTATACTAAAGTGTACCACCTATCCCATTTTTGAATATTTAATCTCACTAGTATAATGTATATTTAGTTTTGAAGAAAATTTCAGTAGAATTTCCCCTAAGTTCTCCAAGTACACCGATGTAAATGGAAAATAACCACACACATATGTACCTAGAGAAAAAATGAGGAAATCCTAATGAAATTTTCTTCAAAACTAAACATACAAGTACACTTACATCCTAAGCAAGATTATATATCCAAAAATAGTCCCAGACCGGGGACTATCCAAAATTTACTCCTAATGGGTAAATTTTGAACAGGTTTCTAAGTTAATATATAAATGTATTATTTTCATATTTATATATTAAGTTAAACATCATGAATTGATGATCTCATCTATAAACCCTAAAGTGTCAATCTAGGAGTACACATCTCTAATCTCATATTTCTAGAATGTATACAATGATTACATATGTGACTGATAATAAAATGTAGATATGAAAAAATACATGTTTTTATTATTGATTAGGTTGCTATTGATATAAAATGAAAAAACAATGTAACTGACCTGAGCCGCCGAGATGAAAATGAGAGAAGATTGTGGGTAGTGGAAGGCGCGCAGGTGTCAAAGAGCAAGAGGATGATCGTCGAGTGCCAGACCTTATACAAGCAAAAGGATGACTGTCGTGAACAATATTGGGCAAACCAAGAGTATTTCCATAGATAAACATGGATTATATGTACTAAATTAAAAATTAATTAGGTGCTCTTGACAAATATAAACTGAAGGGCATGCCAAATAGTTGTCATGAATAGAGAAATAATCTTATCCCAAAAAGTAGAGCTTGTGAGAACTAGGTAAGATGGAGCAGTGAAGTTTTTTAATCCTAATTCCTAGATTTCTTCCTGCTATAATCATTCGATCACATAATGCACTTCATTAACCAACTCAAAAGACCAACAATAACAACAATTACTACTGCATCTACAACTATGGCCCGGTCGATCCTCATCGTCATTGTCTTGGCTCATCATGTGAAAGAAGAGAAGCAAATGAAAGACGCACAAGTGTTTGTGGTGGCTCATCATGTGGGAGATATATTTTTGTATTACTGGATGAAGAAGAGAATAAGGCGGAATGAAGCTCACTGGAACCCACTGGACTAGAATATTGCTATAAAAAGGTTTGTTTCCATTCAAGTTAACTTAACTATTACTAAAGGAAAGAACAAAAATCGATATCATAATAATTGAAGCATCAAATTTTATTAGAGATACTTGAGGATAGGTTTTCACTACCATATCATGCCATGAAGTAACGACAAAATCCAATAAACAAGAATAATCACAGAGGAAGGTCTGAGTTCTACACTCCTTATGGCATCATAGAACTATTCTAACTTTTTATAGAAGCTCTTGAGGTTGTGAATGGGCACAAAACCTGGGTATGAGACTCATAATGCCCATCCCAAAGTAATATAAAGGCACATAACCAAAAAAACTAAAGCATATTATAAAACCATAGTACTATTGAATCAACAAGCATGCAATGTAGAGGCAAATAAAGTTTAATCATGGTATTAAACAAGATTTTCCAACAAAAAGTCGAACATTAGATCGTAGAAATCCATCATGAGCAAATTAGGGTTTTAGTGCACAACCAACATAATACAAAGAAATTGCACCAGATGTACCATAACCCACTTAGAAGATGTACCATAACTCCAAGAGGGTACACTAGTTAACCCCCAACTCACTCTTACTGAACTTATCACACATAAGTATAGTTGCTTCAACACTCTTAAGGTTTAGCAAAGATGTTAACCATGCTACTGACCACTTCTAAAATACTTTGAGATGTCATAATTTGAAGCTTGTCACAACTTATGAGACATAACATAAGCACTATGTTCTTATTATTTATGAATGTTAATGATACTTTGGTTAGTCTAAATGACATAAAGCTAAAATTATCTGAGGGAGAGGACTGCAACCCATGTATATACACATTAAATCTTATCCCTTTTTCCTAGTATCCCTTAGTTCAACTAAACTTTTCAATTTATAAGAATATAGTCTAAAAGGGATTTAGAACTAAAGATAATGGTGATAAACTTAAAGATATATACTTGTTCGGATAGTCTAAGGGAGTGGACTGCAGCCATCTGCTATTTGATTGCAGGTTCACCAATGAGTTATGGATGTGTGTTGTTTCTAGGTATGGATGCAATCATATGCTATTTGATAGACTGAAGAGGGTGAGGATTTCACAACTTGTGCTAGCTATGCCAGACTTTACATAATACCAAGTTTCAACTGAAGAATGGGGTCTTGTTCAATAAAGGGAAAGGTGGTCAACAATGCATTTCATTGAGTATAACATCATAAATGTAATCTAAACGAGGAGACACCTTAGTACTCTTAAAACATGGTAACAGGTTGTTGAGGATTTTCTTGTAAACGTAATAAGAGAGGTGACATTGATCAGTTTTGGATGGTCAGATGAAGTAGTGCTTTGATCACAAGACCTTCTCCACTAGGATAGAAGTTATTGCAGAGGAGAAGAGATGGAATAATTAGGGATATCTCTTACAATGTACCTCAACAGTAGAACGAGGTTGCTTTCCTCTGCACAAAGTCACCGACAGTCATCTTCACAGCCACTACACAAGCGTGGTAGCGGTACGTACGTCATGCTCCCTCATCGCCTCTATATAAGTGCCATCAGTAGTAGATACCTCCACACGACGGTGGCAAGCACAATCACTGAGCCCCACACAATGTTCGAGCTCCTCACTACTACAGAACCTACCTTTAGTGTCGGTTATTTAAAGCCTTTAGTGTCGGTTTCTAAGCGAAACCTATGTGGGCGACACTAAAAGCTCACCCATTAGGCGTCGATTCCAAAACCGACGCCCAAACTCTTCGTGTGCCACTGAAAACGTGCCATCATGGGACTATAGGCATCAGTTATTAGATAAGAAATCGACGCCCAAACCCTTCGCGCCACAGAAAGGGCGCCATCTTGGGCACTATCAGTGTCGGTTTTTTACAAATAACCGATGTCATATATCTTCACGCCACAGGAAATAGACATCGGTTATTTATATAAAACCGACACTATAACATTGTGTGTCGGTTGTTTACAAATAACCGACGCCTATTGTTTTGTTTTTTTTTTCTGTCCATCTGCAGACCTGCTGTGGCTGGTCGCAGGATGAGAAACCTGTTCAGTTCAATTAGGAACTGCAGGTTTTACGACATCCATTGATATCAGCCGACAATAGGCCACAAACCTGCAAAATTAACAACAAAAATATTCACACATGCATTTAGCAATGCAACCTGCAGTTCCATTTTATTTTCACACATTTAGAAACATTCATGTAGCTAGCAATCTGTAGTTCCATTCATTCACATTCACACATGTAGAAACATTCATATAGCAACCAACACTTTCATTCATTTTCACTCAGACATATGTAGAAACATCCAGACATGTAGAAACATTCACACATATGTTATAATTCAGAAATTCATTTACAAAATATCATTGTTTAGTCATTATTTGCTATCAGGATACCAATTATATTTTAAAGCCCCCACTATTTGTATGGCTGTTGCCCATTCTTCTCTTACTTCATTTAATTCTCCCATCGTATAGGGAGCATTTTCATCTGGTAAGGCCTCTCCTGTAATGGGGTCAGCTTTAAACACCTGTAAAGAGAATGATGTATATATATAATTAATGAGCTATAAATAAGATTGGTATATTTCGATCATATTATCTAATGAGACTATATAATACCTGAGCAATACACTCGATATCCAGTGCGGCATGTTTGATAATCATGTGCATATATCGCATGACATAGTATCCACATGCCCATCCGTTGTCTTGTGTAGCACACTATAAATTCAAACATACAAAATATTAAAAAATACAACTAATTAAGCATTGTTCACATAAATAATATATACATATATTGCAGTCGGGAACTTACTTTCACGTTCTTCCAAATTATTGGCTGGTTCTTTTTCGTGGGGACCTTTCCTCCAGCCTTTTTGAACTCCTCAAATCCCCTACATGTTAATGTAACACAGAACATTGCAATTAAATAGTAATGTAATAACATATGTTAACTGATATGAAAATGAAATATTTCTCACCGGAATAATGTCATTTTCATTATGTGTCCAAATCTTGTATTCAATTTACTCCCCTTAGGATCTAGATAATACACAGTGAACGTCTCGGGGGAAATAACCAGTAACTCCCAATGCCTACCCCTAGAGGTAAAAAAGTTAAAAATTGATAACTCAAAATCCACAATAAAAATGTAATTTTCTGAAGTCCAAATTATAATAAGCAAAGTAAACTTACTCTACATTGAATGGAGCCATTATCACCGTCTTCTTATTTACAGCAAAATTTGAAAAAGCCTCACAGCAGTATTGTTGAACTGACGTAGGGTCTTTAGCTACTAGACTAATCAAAGATGGAATCAAAAACCCTACATATTCGAATCCATAATCTGCACATATGTTGTCTAAGTAGCTGCAAAATATGTATTAATTACGCATACATTAATAAATAAGAAACCAGATCACCAGATCATACACAAGGTATATGGATTTATAAAGAATATCTCACCTTATCCATATCTCTATCACAGATGTATTTAGTCAATCATATCGAAACAACTTCAAAATATCTTGTATAAATAGTTTTGTTTCGTATGACTGACCTGTAGAATCTGAATCGGAAGAAACAGTTATAGGGGAGTGTATATCATGTTCGCCTAACCATATTGCCATACCCCTACAGTTAGGAACTAACGGGACAGTTAGGTCCTGTGGAACCCAACTAGGTAATGTAGGAGGTGGAAGTGGAGGCCTAGATGATGTGGGTGTCTTCTTTTTAACCTGTATATATATATAATTTCAGATCAACTATCATCATATACACACACTAACAATTGAACGTAATGTAAATTTACCATACCTTTTCAGTAAAGAGGACATCCTCTTTTAGCCACAATATCACTCTGCCTACTGCCTCACCAAGCGTTTTACAATCTGGGTGGGCATATGGCAATGGAAGATCCATCCACTGGGAGAATATATGTATCGGGCTCACACGAATCCAACGAGCTGGTACTGGAGACCCGTGACACGTTTCTCCTGGTAGGGATGGGTAAGCCGACACCTCTGCAACGACAAATTCTTTACTTTTTAGACGGCATGGCTTCAACCCCTACAAATTTTTGTGTAAAGAATGTTATATACATATATACATGTCATCGTTTTTTGAAACGAATACAATTTCATATATGCATATCATCTTGAATTAAAAAACTAGTTACTATGTCTTAAAAATACTTACAGCGGATGTGCTAGGTGGTGGTTCTACAGGATTACTCCCAACCTCTGCAGTAGGAGTAGGAGGAGTAGAGCCTGCAGTAGGTACTGTCTAGTAAGTGGCAGTCTGAGATGCCTGCCACTTTTTCATTGCTTTTTCTAGTTTCCTATCAACTAGCTTATCTACCTATACATGGATAAAAGAAACGTTATATTCTAATTATTGAATTCTCTTTTACAGTAACATTATAAAGAAAGAATATATTACCTCCTCTTGTGAAAGTCCCACTTTTGGGACATGTTTGCGCTGGGATGGACCAAAAAAAGCTTTGATGCCCACACCAGCGCCTACAGCCCTAACACGTCCAGGATGCTCTGGGTTACCCAGAGCAACTGTCAATTCATTCCTTATGCCCTCAGGGATGAACTTGCCTTGTTTCCTCAGCTCGTGCAGCTCCCGCTAATCGCCAAAACAAAAATTTGTAATTAAGTAAACAACACAAATAATCAATATTCGAATGATTGCTGTAAGAGTTGTATTTTACCATTTTTGCAGTCGGCTCAGCAGTTGTGGCCTTCGTTATTTCGCCCTTCTTATTTTGCCTCCCAGCTATCCAGACATCATGGTGAGGTAGAGGTGTGCTACCTATGGTAGAGGACTCCTAAGTAGCAGCAGACTGTAGTCTTTGGCGAATGCCTGCATACCCCTTTGGACCCATTGTGTGGTCATGCACATTCAGTGCACGCCTTGATCTTTGTGCCTCACTGAGGGCCTAGTTAGTATGCACATTAATGATTTGGTTAGTAACACTAAATGTTAATCTTGAATAGGTGAATACAACATATATTAATTAATGAGATTGAGACTGACGCCTAATACCTTGAATTCATCAGTTTGTCTTGAAGCGACAAACGCGTCCCATTCTTCTTTGTCCAGGAAGTTCCACTGTTCAGTGGTTGTCTTCTTCCTCTTGTCAGCTTCTTTTATGTATTCTCGAGTGAGATTTGTCCTATAGTTCCTTAGAACTCTCCCACAGCGTTGCATCATGCATTTACGATGCAGCTTTTCATCCAATTCAAATATACTCTGCAAAATAGAATTGTTATTAACTAGTATCCAAAAATTTAGTAATCTACAAAACATAATTGCAAATTAATAATAACTCACGCATAAATCCCTCCATATTAAGTCTTTCTTCTCCTTAAAAACGTTATGCCAAGAATCTAAGCGACAACCGCAATGGCTACGAGTAACAAACCCAAGATATGAAACAAATGAATTGTGATTCACACCACATGCATTTCCTGCATTATAAAAATCCACAACAAGTTTGGGTCCATTGCCCTTTTGCGCAATTAACTTCTTCATCATAGTGATGCCCCTTCTCTTGTCAACTTTTTGGTGTTGTTGATCAAGTGCCTCAAGTGCTTCAGATGGTACCTATGCATCATCAACCTAAAATTTGACAAAATAATCACATTTACAAGATATGACTATAAATTGACATATAGATATAAATATATGATATATTTATAAAACTTACATTGTGAGGCGGCGCATTGATGTCCTCACCCTCACGGTAATCATCAGCACGGTCATCAGGAGAATGGTCAGCCATCTGCAAATTCACATTCAAATTGTAAAGTTCACATTGTAAAGTAATTCAAATTGTAAAGCTCACATTGTAAAGTTCACATTATTACAACAAAGTATATATCACAACAAAATTGTAAAGCTCTATGATCAAAGAGAAAACAAGTATATATTACAACAAGATTAGGGTCTAGGGTTAACAAATACATGTGATGTCATTCTTATATATAATAAATGTACATGTACCACCTATCCCATCCTTGAACACCTAATCTCACTAGTAAGTGTATAATGTGTATTGGGTTTTCAAGAAAATTTCGGCAGCATTTCCCTGTTGTTCTCCAAGTAAATATGTACTTAGATAACAAACGGGGAAATGTTGTCGAAATTTTCTTGAAAACCCAATACACATTATACACTTACATCCTAAGCGAGATTAGGTGTTCAAGAACAGTCCCAAACCGGGGACTATCGAAGATTTACTCCTAATGAGTAAATCTTGGACGGGTTTCTAGGCCAACAAATAATGTGTTGTCATTCTTATACCTAAAATCCTAGTTCTTCAAGTTAGGGTGATTATTGATGTCTTTAAAAGCATGATTGGCAATTTAGGGAAAAGTTCATCATTTACATTCCAAGCATGTCACATGTGTGCATTACAGTTCATCATTAAGCAAGAAGGGTGATTAGGATTATCAATATACTCAACAATAAAACAAGTTTCCGAAAGAGGTTTGGTGAAGATATCTATAACTTACTTAAACATTCAATTATGAAGTAAATATACACTTAATTCAGAATAGCATGACGCACAAAGTTGCAGTCAACATCATTATGTTTTGTTCTATCATGGACTATCAGATTGGTATAATGTGGATTAGGGTCTAGGGTTAAAAAATACATGTGATGTCATTCTTATATATAATAAATGTATATGTACCACCTATCCCATCCTTGAACACCTAATCTCACTAGTAAGTGTATAATGTGTATTGGGTTTTCAAGAAAATTTCGGCAGCATTTCCCCACTGTTCTCCAAGTACATATGTACTTAGAGAACAAACGGGGAAATGCTGCCGAAATTTTCTTGAAAACCCAATACACATTATACACTTACATCCTAAGCGAGATTAGGTGTTCAAGAACAGTCCCAAACCGGGGACTATCCAAGATTTACTCCTAATGAGTAAATCTTGGACGGGTTTCTAGGCCAACAAATAATGTGTTGTCATTCTTATACCTAAAAATCCTAGTTCTTCAAGTTAGGGTGATTATTGATGTCTTTAAAAGCATGATTGGCAATTTAGGGAAAAGTTCATCATTTACATTCCAAGCATGTCACATGTGTGCATTACAGTTCATCATTAAGCAAGAAGGGAGATTAGGATTCTCAATATACTCAACAATAAAACAAGTTACCAATTTCATAGTTAAACTATTCATTAGTATGGAATGTCCATAGGAGTCATAGCTAAGGTTTTTCTAACAAAGACATAATCAATTTTTTATCTATCATATTGATCACCCTATCACATTAAAATATAAGATGGATAATCAGATATCACTGTCAACAAACTGGCTTCCTAACTTACTTCAACATCAATGGATATGAGTTACTTATTAAAAGAAGAATAATGAGAAGTAATTTGGGCTGTCAAGCACACACAGCAATGTTGTGTTATATCTATATTTATAGAATGTAAGATTACACAATTTATAGAATGTAAGAATGTATTTATAGATCCTCAAGACCAGGTCAGTCTGTTGCTAGATAGCACACATATACAATCATAAATCATGTAACAGAATAAAGTTATTGACTGTTTCAACACTTATCAAGTTACCGTGCAATAAGTAAATAACTTTAAAAAAAATGCCCAGCAGGGCACCTGACGATTTTGCTCCAGGGCACCTACAGGGCTTGACCTAGCCTAGGCGGAGGAAGGAAGGAGGAAGAAGGCGGCGTACCTTGAGGGCAGAGGAAGAAGGCCTGGCCGGAGTAGAGGAGAGCAGCTGGAGGTGAAGCTGGGAGCGCCGGCGGTGAGGAGAGGAGAACTTCGGCTCGGCAGAGCGGCGGCGACGGCGGTGAGGAGACGAGCGTCGTGTGAGGAGACGAACGACGGTGCGGGGGAGCCAGGCAATGATGGCGGAGACAGCGGGGAGCAATCGGGGGAGCAATCGCCAGACCTAGCGCAGAGTCGCAATGAAACAGAGACAATGGGGAAAAATTCTGTTTGCGGGGCTATTAACTGTACCATAGGCGTCAGTTATTCAAAAAAACTGACAACTATAACTAACAGTGTCGGTTCTGAACAAAAATCGACACCAATACTTGATTATAGTCGTCAGTTTTTAACTAAAAAACAACCGACGTGTATATACATATGCCGATTAAAAAAATTGTTCTCGATTTATGACCATAATCGTCAGTTTCTACCTAAAACCGACGCTTAAAGGGTGTGAAACATTCCCCGCGGATAACGCGGGAAAACTCATAAGCATCGGTAATTGTAGTAAAACCGACGACCAAAATGTGCCCAATTTCTGTCTCATGAATAACCTTTAGTCGTCGGTTTTTTATTTATCAACCGACGCCATATGTCAAATTTTGGAGGTAATTTTTTTCGCTGGAAATTTTGGATTTGGCGGTTAATTTTAGGTGTCGGTTTTTTATTACGTAACCGACACTGAATAAAAGTGGTACCCATGTCTGGTCGCCCTTCATAGATTGGATGTCGGTTTATGTTATCAACCGACGCTGTAGACTTTAGGTGTCGGTTTATTCATACAACTGACACCTTGAAAAGTGACGTTATAAGCCATTTCTGTAGTAGTGCCTCTTCGGGGGAAGTATGTTGTGACTGGCCTCTTCTTTCGGACACGACAACAACGGCAGCAGGCTCGACTGCGGCAGGGGGCTCGAGTGCGACAGTGGAAGTGGAAGTATGGGTGTCGTCCCTTTGGTTCGGGCTCGGGTGCGACATCGGCAGCTTGCTAGCTAGCGGGTTACAGAGTAGTGGCAAGGTATTCACGCAAAACTGAACTGGATGGCTAACGGGTACAGAGTAAGCTTATTAACCGGTGCCCGCACTAACACTGAAAGGTTGGGTAAGTGTAAAAATAGACCCTAAGGTAATTCTCGGATGAGAATTTCATCGACCGAGATTCTCGGTCAAGAATTATGTCGACCGAGAGTGGCCCTACAAGGTCAGTTAAAAGGAAATAACCGACCCGATAGAGGCCGGTGCCCGAATTTTTTCATTCCGACCAACAAGGATGGTTATATTAAAAACTGACCCAAGAAGTCGAGTAAGGTAATTCTCGATCGAGAATTTCGTCGACCGAGAGTGGCCCTACAAGATCAGTTAAAAGGAAGAAAACTGACCCAATAGAGGTCGGTGCCTGAATTTTTTCATTCAAACCTACAAGGATGGTTATACTAAAAAACTGACCCAAAAAGTCTTCTCGGTCGAGAATTTCATCGACCAAGAGTGGCCCTATAAGGTCGGTTAAAAGGAAAAAAACTGACCATAGATGTACTTATAGATGCGTGAAGGCAAAATGAAGCCAATTTTCACCGCGGGATCCTCAGTCGATAATTTGGTCGACCAAGAGTGGCCCTACAAGGTCGGTTAAAAGGAAAAAACCGTCCTAGAGGTACTTATAGATGCGCGAAGGCAAAATGGAGGCAATTTTTGCTGTGGGATTCTCGGTCGAGAATTTGGTCGACCGAGAGTGGCCCTACAAGCTCGATTAAAAGGAAAAAATGAACCTAGAGGTACTTATAGATGCGCGAAGGTAAAATAGAGCCAATTTTCACTGCGGGATTCTCGGTCAATAATTTAGTCGACCAAGAGTGGACCTAAAAGGTCAGTTAAAAGGAAAAAAACTGACCCTAGATGTACTTATAGACGCGCAAAGGCAAAATGGAGACAATTTTCATAGTGGGATTCTCGGTCGATAATTTGGTCAACCGAGATTGGCCCTACAAGGTTGATTAAAAGGAAAAAACTGACCCTAGAGGTACTTATAGATGCACGACGGAAAAAAGGAGCCAATTTTTTTCACGGGATTCTCGGTTGTGAATCTGGTTGATCGAGAGTGGCCCTACAAGGTCGGTTAAAAGGAAAAAATTGACCCAATAGAGATCGATGCCCGAATTTTTTCATTCTGACCTACAAGGATGGTTATATTAAAAACCGACCCAAAAATCGACCCTACTAGGTCGGTTGTTTTAAAAAAACCGACCCAATAGAGGTAAGCAGTGCCCAAATTTTTTTCATAATTTCTAGGTTGGTTTTGCTAGTAAAAATGACGCTTTTAGCAGTGACGTTATTTACCAAAAATGTAGTAGTGATTGACGCCCTGAGTTTCTTGGTGTATTCATACTCTCAGATTTGGCTCTTGTCCTCCTTACCTACCATCTTATGTTTATAGATATTGTAACTATCTCTAGAAAGATTAATTAGATAGGTAAAGGAAATTTAGATCTGTTAGTTTATGGATCAAAAGGTGCTAAATAACACCTGGTGGTATGCTGACAACTGGTGGTTGAAATAGCCAGTGGTTCAATTAGGGGTAAGATAAGAGAAAAGGAAGAAGAATTGCGGGTTGCATCAACCGGTGGTCTAGGTCAATGGTCATCAAATGATGGTAAGAGGCAATGGAGAGAAGCATCGCTTACCAACTGATGGTTAGAACAGACGATGGTAAACATAGGCAGTGACTAAGGAAACAAGAGGTGATAAGAATTGGCAGTGATCCAACCCAGCTGATGGTAGACTGGAGGTTAATGGTTGCTTCAGTGAACAATGGTCGGTGGGTCCGCTGGCCTTAGTAGGTGGTGGTGCCTTCACGCGATGGTGGAACTAATTTCCACTGGGCCAGACGACGGTCAACAAGGAACGTAACACGATAACTAAAGGTCAAGGTGGGGTTTCACCAGTCGATGAAAATAGGAGATGGATTTGGACAACCAATAGAGGTTCCAAACAGACAGTGGCAGACTCGGTGGTTGGAATGTAAGATGAAGCGGCAACCAATGGTCAAAGGGTCAACAACTGATGGTCGTAGACAACCAAGTTGCGGGCGACGGTTGGCAATCATTCATCAACAATTCAGGTAGTAGGCATAAAATACTATGAAAATAGAGAAAGGTCAGGAAAACTAAGAGTTTTAGGGTTACCTTGTCGTCGGTGCTTGGAGATGCTTCGTTTGGACATTGGCCTAGGGAGGTTCAAAGGCATCACTCTAGAACTGTGTAGGCTTTTGTCTTGCTTGGCAATGACAACGGAGAAGAAGGTATTATCATGCGGAGTCCTTGGCTATTATTGCTTTGGGTCATTCTAGGGTTACTTGGTTACTTGGTAAATGGGGGGAAGTAATTAGTCTCCCCCCTTTGTATAGGTTTCTATCACTTAGATTGCCACCAAATGTTAAGGTTCAGTGGGTTGGCTTTTCAATCATCACTCGGTGGTTGCACAGTTGTTTAGAACAGTCGATGGTGCTACTAGGTCCGTCATCTGATGGTGTGTTAGTTGGCCAATCACTAAGTGATGTCACTATTTCATCGGCTGGTGGTTGTTCTAAGTTGCTCTACCGGTGTTAAGGCATACTGTTCATCAACAGGTGGTTAGGTGATTGTTATCAGCTAGTTGCTTCACTAGGTTCCCCCATCAGTGGTGTCTCTGCATGGCTCAATCGTTGGTTAGGCAGAGTGTTATCAGCCAATGGTGAAGCAAACTTTTATTATCTAGTGGGTCTTCTGGGTGCCATCACCCTATGGTTGAGAAGTGATGATTCATCAAGAATGACTCTCACAATGAAAAGCATGCAATCAAACTTCATTAAATTTATTCTATATATAGTAAATCTTACTAACCAAGGTGAAATTGTTGAAGGTGAATTTTTAAATCAGTGTTAGCAAGAGTCTATTACTTTAAGGATACAAGACACTAGAACTTAGGCTAGGACCTATGAACTACTTGTAGTTTATTTAAAGAAAAGGGAACATGAAGAATTTTATGGAAGCATGAAATGCTTGGGTTGCCTCCTAGTAAATGCTAATTTATAGTCTTTATCATGACTCTCTGATATGGTTTCTCATGGTTCCTTTATTGGTGTTGGTTGTGGATCCTCTAGATCTAGTTTTGGTCTCCTTACGAAAGACTTATCCTCATAATATCATTTTACTCTATGTCTATTCACTTTTAAAGTACCAGTGTTCTCACTGGTAATTGCCATTACCCCATATGGGTAAATATTGGTAATTGTGAAAGGACCAGACCCCCTAGACTTGAGCTTCTATGGGAATAATTTGGTTCTTGAATTCAACAAAAAAACTTTCTTCCCTTCTAACACATTCTTGTTGTTTATGCGGGAATCGTGACAAACATGTATTCCCTGCTTGGAGATATGAGAATTTTTGTAAGCGTGTAACCTTATCTCTTCATGCTCTTTTAGCTACAGATACTACTTCTTTCCTACATTATCAAGTTCCATATTTAGAATTTAATGGACCAAAGGGCTCTATGCCCCAATTTGACTGGTAAAGACATGACTTCCCATAGATAAGCTGGTAAGGGGCTGTCCCTATTGGCATTTTATAGGTAGTCCTTTTGTCCCATAGAGTGTCATCCAACTTCATGGACTAGTCTTTGTGGGTTCTACTGACAGTTTTATCAAGGATCTGTTTAATTTGTTGATTGGATACTTCTACTCTTGGGTTTTAGGGGAGACAGAGAAGGCAGCGGAAACAAAAAAAAAATTCTCCCCCAACCCATACCGAGGAAATGCGTCAACGTCTATATAATAGGAAAGGATGGTTTGCGGAATCATACCTTGTCCCGAGGCTTGCTCGGCGACAATACCTCGCGCAATGCGCGGTCTTCAACTCCGGACTTCGACGGTGTCTGTGCAGCTCCTGGTCACACCGGGCTTGACAACTCCTACTTGAACCGGACTGTCGGATGACAGTTGTCCTCCTAAGCGGCAGTGTCCTCCCACCTCTGTAGTAGTCCACACGGACCACCTGGAACTCCACTCTCCTTGTCCCACAAGGAAGTGGAAGGAGTCACACCCTCCTGTTGACGTACTAGTCGCCAACACGCTCTCCTGCCTCCTGTTGCAACTGCAGTTGTCCTTCCCTTGCTGCACCTCCCTTTTGCGGGAATCACTTGCTCGGGCTCTCTCACGGTTACCAAAACCAGAGAGAACGACAACTTGCAGAGCAACTGGTTGCACTGAGCTGTACATTGAGAAGCCCCCAATACCCCTATATATATAGGAGAGTCATGGGACAGGGTTCTCCATCCCGGGCAATGCGGGACTAAAGCAGGAGTAGAAGGGTTCGAGAATTTTCCACAAAAAGCAACTGGTTCGCAACTTGAAATGATCAGTTCACAACTGAACCGATCGGTTCGGCCATTGAGCCGATCGGTTGGACCTGAGTCGATCGTTTGGGGCACTCCAACCGATCGGTTGGTGCCCTGAACTGATCGGTTCATGGTCCTAATCCGGCTCAAAAAGACTTTCCTTGTTTCTTTCCCAATTGGTATCGAATACCAATATTATTCCCAATCGGATTGGGCAATTTGAAATGAAAGGAAAATTCTTGCCGACATGACTTTCCCAACTGGTTGGTTGCACCAGTTGAGCCGATCGGTTCAACCCTTGAACCGGTCGTTTCAACCTGGGCATGAGCCGATCGGCCTGGACACTCCAGCCGACCGGTTCAGCAACCTCAGCCGACCGGTTTATCACATGAGCCGATCGGTTGGGAGCACAGGTTGGGCAAAATCAGTCAATTGCGATTTCAATCAATCCGATACTCCAATCAATGCGTCCAACACCTTGAACCATACGATATTGAGCCATCAACTGATTGAGTGTTTAATTGAACTACTAAACTCCTTTAGTAATCAATCTAAACATTGCTTTGTGGACAAAACTCCTCTTCCAGGTTAAATCCTATGTGTGTGACCCTACAGGTCCATTTCACGTTGGCAGTGAAAGTCCATAACACTTATGACTTCACAAGCAAAGAGCGGTGCCTAGTCACACATCAGTGCTACCCAAGTGAAAGTAGAAAGTTGGAGAACAACTTTCATCCTACAATCCATGAATGGTGTTACAGCGAATGTATAATTCCTTTGCCACTAATATCTCGAATGAACTCGAGGCATGGAACAGTCATCCTGTCAACGTTCATTCACTTCCTTGATCTCAGAGTAGACTGGAAGAGATATGTATGACATCAGTATCACATACTGATTCACACATGCGTGCACGCCTTTCTCAATCCTACTCATCAAGTGGCCATGGATATCAAACTCCCTCAGGAGGGACAAATCCCATATCTATCACTCACCCCTCAAAAGCCCCATGTGTCAAAGCCACCCAATCATCACCTTTATAACAACCCATGTTTCAGGACTGCGTTTGATGATGTCAAAGTGTGCCCAACGACATGTGTTGAGTGCAGTGATTTCAGGTCTAAGAATCACACTCACCACCATCACTGTGAGTACTGACTGTGACTACCATCTCATGGTTCCATGTGTCAAACTCACGGTGGGTCTGTCCGGTACACTTGTTCTCTAACAAGTACCTATGTGTTTGGTTTGATATCTCTATATCATGACTAATGAGATTCTGTCATCAACCAACACCACAATTTAGTCTTGTGTGTCATTGTTGTTTATCTACCTTCCACAATGACATCCGACTAGGGACATAACAAGAATGTACAAACTCTTAGCATCCGTATGATCTCATCGTTCAGGTCCTTAACCTGAAAGCATACTTCGTTGAGTTCTGTCATTCTTTAGACATTCAATCTGTTCTATCACTATCTCATATGACTGAACCAGAATGAATTGGAAGCTCGCCTTTGATGTTTATCAAATCAATCTTAATGTATCCCACCAATCATCCCATGATTGGCTCTCAGGGCATACATACCAACAGACTCCCACTTGCACTGCGAGCCAATCACCCATGAATCATATTCATAGTGATCTTCAAACATGTCCCACATGTTACTGTGCTCTAGTGCCAACATAGTGAGTAATGGCAACACCTTGCCAAAGTCTGTACAAATTGCATGTCTCTCATCTCTTCGTTGTACGTCATACGTATGAGATGGAGTTGTCGTAATATGCGATCTACTATTCCATTGCTAACCTTTAGCCACATTGCATGATCAAGGATTCCAGACTTGTCATCAATGAGTGGAATATAAGTTCATCTCATGAACTTTCAGATCCATATAGTATCCACTTCTGTTCACTAACACATAGATACTCGGCATTTCCCTTTTTCAAATGGCTTTATTGGAACATTTCCAATTATCAACAAACATTCACTTTTATACATCTTATGTATATTTTGCAAATAATTTTCTGTCCTTTCGGAAGTTCGCATCAATGTAACTCTTTACATCGAACTCTTCCTTATCTCCATAGAACTAGTACTTCACAAGCACTCATCAAGTTCTCATGGTATTCCAGTAACCCTTACTGGAAGCAGACAGACATCCACTCGTCATGTCCCACATACGAGTTATCAGGATGAGCACATCATATTGCCATGTCCTACATACAAGATGATGAATGCATTTTATTCTTGCCATGTCATACATGCAAGATAATGGTATGATTACATACATGATAGATCCATATCTATTGTTAGTGTTCCCATTCTTAATAAGAATTGGACACTTGGCCTTGGGATACTAACTCCATGTAACATGGACAAGTTTTCTGCCACTGAATCTGTGCATACTGAACACTTTAGTACAGATTGCCAATGTATGCTCTCTCTTTCCAGGTCAAGAGATTTTCGAGAACTATCTCTATAGATCTCTATTCCTATCACATAGGAAACATCTCTATCTTCCTTAAAGATAATTTCCACATTCGGATTTCCATTCTAGAACATTTCCATTTCACATCAATATGTGGAATGTGAATACGCTCCCACTAAATCACAGATCTCTTCTTTATCTTTGACATATCGGTCAAACCCTTTGACTATATCATCAAAGTAAAGATCCAATTTTGAGTTGCTTGTACTCAATCAATCACATTTATTAGTCCATTGTAACTTATAGACTTCATTTGCATTAGTGTATTCATAAACCTTATAGGATGTGACACGTACACATCCTGGTTTTATTCCTCATAGGAATGCGGTTTTAGTATCCATATGCCAAATGTCTTAGTCATTAAGTTGCAATCAACAAGCATCATCCTTGTCAAAATGTTATCCATGTGTCTTAACAATTAAGACTCATCTGTACTTATGGATATGATCCAATGAGTGCTACCATCAAGGTCATACCTTATGGTTCACATGGAAGTCATTTAGGATGTAATGGTTTTAAACCATAACTCAGGATTCGGTTCCTCATATTCATCTTGATAGTTGACTCATCACATGAACAACTCATCACATAGATAATTGAGGCGTATCTGTTATAGATATAAGAACTCACAACCCTTGTGATTCTTAATTTCTTTTATTAGTGTGGGGTATTCTTTTATTAAGAAGAATTCAGTTATTTGATAATCATTCTCTAACTCCTTAGAGTATGATTCCTTCTTGATTCAGACATCACCATGCCTTAATCATGAGTTCACTATGATACACTATCATAATTACTCATAAGGATTTCAAAGATTTGGTCCAAGTATTTCATTCCTTGATCTCATCAAGAATTAATACTTTACCAAATTTGTACTTCATTTATGATAATCTTGAACACTTCAAGATATTCATATTGGTATTTCTTTAAACACCATTTGAAGTAATAGAATTTATTCCAATAGGTATGTAAATACATCACATGTATTATACCTAATAGGATAATCACTCTCCCACTACATTAGTGAAGATTGATTAATCATGTCCAAGATATTCATGCCTCTTACTGGTTCTATAACCAAAAGAGTCTAGATTTATCCATCACATGGAAACTAGAAATGAATTTCTCATGATTAATGCTAATTAAATTGTTTGAGTTATCTATAACTTTTAGGTATCATCTTATGCATATCAAATATCACAAGATAAATAAGGCATTGCCACAAAGATCACATCTTTATAAATTGAAACATCTCTTTATTAATTGCCATCATTGTCACACAATATGCAAAAATAAAGTGTTTCTATCTATTGGCAAGTATGAAATAACAGTTCACAACTGTATTACATGCCTTATTGGCTGAAAATAAACTAAAGTATTCCTATCTATAAAGGCAACACTTGCCCCAAGTAAGAATGCTTTACACTTTACATCTTGATATCATATATCTCAAAAGTGTTATAAGTTTATTTACATGACACCTTCAAGTAGAGGCTTCAGTCGCCTCCTTCTTCTTTTGTTCTTCCAGGTAGAGAGGACAATTCCTTTTCCAATGTCCTGGATTTTGACAATGGTGGCAATTTCCTTTCTTGGTCACGCCTCCCTTGGCCTTGAGAGCTGAAGATGGATTGGACTCCTGGCTAGCTTCAGAACCTTTCTTAGCTTTGCCCTTGCCCTTGCGCTTGGACTTGCCTTTCTTGCTCGTGATCACCATCACGGACTTAGGCTTGTCCTTCTTCATCTGTAACTCGTCTGTCCTCAACATGCCCAACAACTCTGACAGTGGCCTATCAAAGTTGTTCATGTTGTAGTTCATCACAAACTGACTGTAAGATTCTGGCAAGGATTGCAGTATCACGTCAGTAGCCAACTCTTGGCTCAGTGGAAATCCCAGTCTCTGCAGGTTCTCCACATACCCAATCATCTTGAGTGTGTGAGGACCAACTGGATCTCCTTCTGTCATGACGCACTTGAACAGTGCCCTAGAAACATTTTACCTCTCTTGCCGTACCTGATATTCATACATGTTCCTTAGATGCAGAATCATCTCTATGACACCCATGTTCTCATGTTGCCTCTGCAACTCATGGTTCATTGAACATAGCATCAAGCACTTTGCATCAATGGCATCATCAGAATGCTTCTTGTAAGCATCCCTTTCTGTCCTTGGTGCATTAGGAGCGGGTTCCTCTGGAATTGGAGTATCCAGGACATAGAGCTTACGCTCTTGAGTGAGAACAATTCTCAATGTCCGATACCAGTCGTGGAAGTTTGTCCCATTTAGCTTGTCCTTGTCAAGGACCGATCGCAAAGAAAAGTTGTTGTTGTTTGTTGCCATTTGAACTACAAAAGGAAAATATGCAATTTTAGTCCAAAACTCATTTTTTGACTTGATTGATTTGAAAGTTTGACGATATAATTAGGCCTTTAATTAATTATCGCTCCCACTATTTTACTTCAAATTGATGGCCCTCACCATCAATTCGGAAGATTGCAGCGTACAACCTTCTAGTGGGCAAGATCCTGAAATCCTCTAAGTCATGGACCAGCTTGGGTTGTCACCCACAACATAGATCTCTTAGGTAGGCAACTTTTGCCAATTGCATCATATGCAACTCTTGATAAGATGTCATCTACAACTCCTTGCAATGATCATCTCCATGCCTCAAGGTGCTAGATCCTATCTAGGTCACCTTGTTAAGTCCGACCCAAAATGAACACGATGAATATGCACCCTGCTTGGGCAGACCCACACATTCATCCTTCACGCTTCCACGAGATAGACGGTGCACCACGCTTGGGCGTGCCCACACTTGGTCGATCAAGCTTTTCATGTGTGTCACATTTGGAAGGCATCTAAAACTTAATATTTAATGAGGGATTTGGTTTTATATACATATACATATCCAATCACCACAATACATAGTACGTATCATATACATGCTATATCCCACAGAAAACATGCACAAACGATAAAAAGCGATGATTATGGCCATCCTAATGTGTACCCTCGAGCCAAAAGGAATCACGGTCATCTAGGTCAACATCACATGCAACCTGTACAAGATGAACTCTGTGCCTTCCGAGTTGATCAACTCATCACATGAAATATCTGTACTCTCCAGCCGGTCGTCTGGGTGCCACCAGCCGATCGGTTGGCTCCTCCAACTGATCGGTTCGCCTGGTCGTCGTGCATCTCGTCATGTCCGCCACCCGCTCGTCTCGCTCCTCGAACCGGTCATCAACCGATCGGTTCACTCCTTGAACTGACCGTCTGGAAGGTCAACTGATCAGTTCACTCCTTGAACCGACCGTCTGAGCAGTCGTCTTGATGTCCGCCGGTCTTTGACTTAACAGGAAATAAAATCTATCCTATTTATTACATTGCTTTAAAAGGAAACCCCGAGTTACATTCGGGGGGAGCAAAGGTAGGAAAGAATCTCGAATTATTTCGAGTTACATCAGGAATAAGAGAGGGAAGATCGGTGCGCATACTGAGATGCAAGCAACCACAAACAACCACACAAAGATAGGGGTTTATAGGCCATAATCATGCTACACACATCCACCACAAAACTCGTTTAAGGGCGACGCGTATCGAGTGCATTAATAATACATATCATATATGTAATTAGGGATTTGTGGATTTAGGATTGGACATGCATAAAGCCGATATTATTCGCATCGTATGCAATAAATAAAGGCGACAAACCAAAATTGATCATATCGATATTCCTAAAATATAGAACAGCTGACGTGGCTCTGATACCACTGTTGGGTTTTAGGGGAGACAGAGAAGGCAGCGGAAACAAAAAAAAAATTCTCCCCCAACCCATACCGAGGAAACGCGTCAACGTCTATATAATAGGAAAGGATGGTTTGCGGAATCATACCTTGTCCCGAGGCTTGCTCAGCGACAATACCTCGCGCAATGCGCGGTCTTCAACTCAAGACTTCGACGGTGTCTGTGCATCTCCTGGTCACACCGGGCTTGACAACTCCTACTCGAACCGGACTGTCGGATGACAGTTGTCCTCCTAAGCGGCAGTGTCCTCCCGCATCTGTAGTAGTCCACACGGACCACCTGGAACTCCACTCTCCTTGTCCCACAAGGAAGTGGAAGGAGTCGCACCCTCCTGTTGACGTACTAGTCACCAACACGCTTTCCTGCCTCCTGTTGCAACTGCAGTTGTCCTTCCCTTGCTGCACCTCCCTTTTGCGGGAAGCACTTTCTCGGGCTCTCTCACGGTTACCAAAACCAGAGAGAACGACAACTTGCAGAGCAACTGGTTGCACTGAGCTGTACATTGAGAAGCCCCCAAAACCCCTATATATAGGAGAGTCATGGGACAGGGTTCTCCATCCCGGGAAATGCGGGACTAAAGCAGGAGTAGAAGGGTTCGAGAATTTTCCACAAAAAGCAACCGGTTCGCAACTTGAAATGATCGGTTCACAACTGAACCGATCGGTTCGGCCATTGAGCCGATCGGTTGGACCTGAGCCGATCGTTTGGGGCACTCCAACCGATCGGTTGGTGCCCTGAACCGATCGGTTCATGGTCCTAATCCGGCTCAAAAAGACTTTCCTTGCTTCTTTCCCAATTGGTATCGAATACCAATATTATTCCCAATCGAATTGGGTAATTTGAAATGAAAGGAAAATTCTTGCCGACATGACTTTCCCAACTGGTCAGTTGCACCAGTTGAGCCGATCGGTTCAACCCTTGAACCGGTCGTTTCAACCTGGGCATGAGCCGATCGGCCTGGACACTCCAGCCGACCGGTTCAGCAACCTCAGCCGACCGGTTCATCACATGAGCCGATCGGTTGGGAGCACAGGTTGGGCAAAATCAGTCAATTGCGATTTCAATCAATCTGATACTCCAATCAATGCGTCCAACACCTTGAACCATACGATATTGAGCCATCAACTGATTGAGTGTTTAATTCAACTACTAAACTCCTTTAGTAATCAATCTAAACATTGCTTTGTGGACAAAACTCCTCTTCCAGGTTAAATCCTATGTGTGTGACCCTGCAGGTCCATTTCACGTTGGCAGTGAAAGTCCATAACACTTATGACTTCACAAGCAAAGAGCGGTGCCTAGTCACACATCAGTGCTACCCAAGTGAAAGTAGAAAGTTGGAGAAAAACTTTCATCCTACAATCCGTGAATGGTGTTACAGCGAATGTATAATTCCTTTGTCACTGATATCCCGAATGAACTCGAGGCATGGAACAGTCATCCTGTCAACGTTCATTCACTTCCTTGATCTCAAAGTAGACTGGAAGAGATATGTATGACATCAGTATCACATACTGATTCACACATGCGTGCACGCCTTTCTCAATCCTACTCATCAAGTGGCCATGGATATCAAACTCCCTCAGGAGGGACAAATCCCATATCTATCACTCACCCCTCAAAATCCCCATGTGTCAAAGCCACCCAATCATCACCTTTATAACAACCCATGTTTCAGGACTGCGTTTGATGATGTCAAAGTGTGGCCAACGACATGTGTTGAGTGCAGTGATTTTATGTCTAAGAATCACACTCACCACCATCACTGTGAGTACTGACTGTGACTACCATCTCATGGTTCCATGTGTCAAACTCACGGTGGGTCTGTCCGGTACACTTGTTCTCTAATAAAAACCTATCTGTTTGGTTTGATATCTCTATATCATGACTAATGAGATTCTGTCATCAACCAACACCACAATCTAGTCTTGTGTGTCATTGTTGTCTATCTACCTTCCACAATGACATCCGACTAGGGACATAACAAGAATGTACAAACTCTTAGCATCTGTATGATCTCATCGTTCAGGTCCTTAACCTGAAAGCATACGTCGTTGAGTTCTGTCATTGTTTAGACATTCAATCTGTTCTATCACTATCTCATATGACTGAACCAGAATGAATTGGAAGCTCGCCTTTGATGTTTATCAAATCAATCTTAATGTATCCCACCAATCATCCCATGATTGGCTCTCAGGGCATACATACCAACATCTACTTGGTCCAATTTCTGTGGATGGTAGGGCATCACAACCTTATATTTAACTCCATATTTATTTATTAGTGTTTCAAACTGTCTTTCCCCAAAGTGGGATCCCCCACCACTAATGACGATGCATGAGATTTCAAACCTAGGGAAAATAGTTTTCTCAAATAATTTCACGACAACATTGGAGTCGCAAGTGGGGGTTGCAACAGTTTCCACCCACTTGGAAATATAGTCAATGACGACAAGGATGTGATTGTTGCCTTTGGAGGAGGGGAAGGGTCCCATGTAGTCTACTTCCTAAATGTCAAAAATTTCCACTTCTATACAATCTGACACTGACATCTCATTCCTTTTGGTGATATTTCCAGTGAGTTGACATTCTTTATAGGTTTTGACAAAATCCATATCATCCTTGAATAAGGTAGGCCAGTAGAATCTAGACTGTAGGACTTTTTTTGTAGTCCTTTCTCCTCATAGGTTCCCTCCACAAGGTGAAGAGTGACATTCCTACAAGATTTAAGGTACTTCTTCCTCTGATATACATCTTCAGTATAGGTTATCATCACATCTTTTGAACAAGAGTAGGTCATCCCAATAGTAATTCTTCATATTAGAAAAAAAAAATTCTTTTGATTATAGGTAATGTCAGGTGGTAGTTTCTGGCATGCCAGGTAGTTGTAGATATCTACAAACCATGGTATGTTTGGCTCAACAGACCTTGCAATCATTATAGATTCATCGACATAATTGTCATTAACAAGTAATGAGTCTTCCTCTGTAATCACAATACTTCAAAGGTTGTTTGCAACCACAATCTCTATTCCTTTCTTGTCATAAAGGGTAGAGGGAAGTGGTCCTTCCTTGTATCCACATTCAATTTTTAGTAATCTATGCACATACACCAACCAGTCATGGTTGACTTTGCCACTTCATATCCATTTTCACCCTTTACAACAGTCTATCAGTTATAGGATATATTATTCCAGTGTCACACAACTTCATCACCTTGTTCTTAACATCTTTAAGCATATGATTTAACTTCCTCAGCGAATGAGCTAAAGGCTTGGTAGTGTCTTCTAGATTTATGCGGTGCATGTAGAGTGATGGGCTCATACCCTTGACATCTTCTACTGAATATCCTATTTCTTTCCTATTTTATTGAGTTTGTTTACCAACTTCTCCTCTTGATCCTTTGTTAGAGTGGAGTTTATAATAATAAGATTTCTTTCCTCTTCATCCAAAAACTCATATTTCAAACCTTCACCTAATTGCTTTACCTCAGGGTTTAGTTTTGGTGTAGCTTTCTCTTCCAGTGTTTGTTCCAGTGAAGCATACTTTACCATTACCATAGTACCTATTTCATCGCTGAAATCTTCTTTCAGTTGGCCTATATAGCCCAAAATTTCCACTACTTCGGGATCTTCCATACTGAGGTATGGGTTGTTTAAAGCTTGCATGAGTATATCAACAATAGCATTGTCCTCTTGTACCTATTCACAGTACTGAGTATAACTATCCATGAAATAGACCGACTTGAACAGAGAAGGCCCTCTCATAGAATCTTGGACATGAAAATCAATGTGGTAGTTTCTGACATGTAGAGCAATAACTCCTTCGGCCATGTTGATCGGGATCTACCTGTGGCCAAGAAGGGTCTTCCAATGATCATTAGACATATTGGGTCCTCAATAGTGTCAATCACCACTATGTCACAAGGTATAAAGAATTTTCCTACTTGAATTGGGACATCTTCCACTATCCCCACTAGCTTTGCAAAAGTGTCATCAGCCAACTCGGTCCTCATTCCAATTTTTACCATGTCTATTAGTCTAAGTCTTTGGGCTAAGGAAAGATGCATTAGACTTATACTTGCCCCTAGATCTCCCAATCCTTTCCCTTCCATGTTATCTCCAATATTGAAGGGGATAGTGAATGCCCCATGATCCTTCTTCTTCATAGGAAATTCGGCATGGACAAAGGCACTTGAAATCTTGTCTAGTTGCATCGTCTTTATATGATCCCCCCTTCTTATTTTCATGATTAGATCCTTGAATAACTTTGCATAGGTGGGTATTTACTCAATAGTGTCAAAGAAAGGAATGTCTAGGTGTAGCTCTTTCATAACCTCCATGAACTTCTCATATCTTTTCTTCAAATGTGCCTTGATCATAGGGAACTCTTGGGAATGTCTAGGTGTAGCTATTTCCTCAATAGTGTCAATGGAATGTCTAGGTGTAGCTATTTCCTCAATAGTGTCAATGGAATGTCTACGTGTAGCTATTTCCTTAATAGTGTCAAGCAAAGGAAACTCTTGGGCATAGGGATTTCTTTGTGTAAATATTTCTTTAAAAGGATCTCATTTCTTATTCTTTACACTCTTCTTCTCCTGGTCTTTCCATTCACTCTTGTCCTTCTTTGTGGATTCTTCCTTCTCTAATTCCTCCTCTACTATAGTGGGTTCATGTTGTGGCATAGTGGTAGTCTCTTCTTCTTGATGAATTTCTTCTTGTTGCCTTTCCATGACTTTTCCTGAGTGAAGAGTAGCCATATTCATAGTATATGTATTGGAGGGGATATTTCCTTGAGGATTCTTTATGAGTTTAGAAAGTTGTGTGAGTTGTCGATCGATCTATTTTTGATGTGTTTGCTTGTTGGCCATTTAATTTTGCATCTTGGTTAAGATGCCTGAGTTAGTGAATGAACTTTGAGTGAGCTGATCATTCACAAAGACCTGTCTCTTTGCAAAATCAAATAGCTGAGCCATCATGTCTGGCTAGTTTCGACTCTTAGTTTGCCTTTGATCTTGGTTCTTTAGATTCATGTTTTTTTTCTCTAATATTAGCATTGACATTGGTTATTGTTTTTGTTTGGCTGGTAAGTTGTATTTTTAGTATATTGAGTCTACCTGCCTCCTTTTCCAAATCCCAGAGGAAATTTAGACGAACTACCTGGTTGGTGGAAATTCTTAGTAGCATCTTTATATCCATAATTAAAACTAAGGTGATCTAGTATTTTAAAATTTTCATAAGAGACGTTCTTGGTTTCTTCTTCATCTTCACTTTCATCATCATGCTCTGGTTGAGTGTATATTGCAATTATATATGCCATGCCTTCCTTCACCACAGGTGACACATTTCATAACTTCCTCAATCTTGAATTTTCCCTTTCCTCCAGTATCCTTCAATTTCTTCACTTCCGGAGCGATCTTTTGCATTTTTGAAGTTGTATTTTCCAAATCCTTGGCCTCTATGGAGGGTCCTTCATAGTTATCCTTCTTTTATGAGCCTCTTTTTCTTCTTTCATAATCCATGTCTACTTGTAGTGAAGCCATGTTATCAATGACCATCATGATTTTCTTTGGCTTTTTTTCCAAGGAAATCACTTCCAGTGGCGACATTTAGTGAAGTCTGCTATGTGGGTGTTAACCCATTGTAGAATGTGGTCACTATAAAATATTTTTCGTAATTGTGATGAGAACAATCCCTTTGATATTCTTGTAATCATTCCCATGTTGCATGTTGATTCTTTCCAGGTTTTAGCATGAATCTAGTAATATGATGCCTATTTCTAATGGTTTTCTCAATCGGATAGAGCTTTGTGACAAAAGCATTAGCTAGATGCCCCCATCTATTAATGGATTTGTGAGGTCAGCTAAGATACCAGGACAAACCCTTGACTTCCAAAGAGAATACAAATCCCTTGAACTATATAACTTCCTACGGCACTCTCCTCGTCTTAATGGTGTCACAGATTTTAATGAAGGCATAAAGATGACGATAAGGATTCTCATTCTTTAAGTTTCCTTGAAAGGTTTGATTTGGATCATGGATATGACTATAGGCTTCAACTAAAATTTTGTAGCATCAAACCAAGGAATGATGATGGGGCATCTGGACTCATAAGCTCTAGTTGCAGTTGTGAGACACCGTTACACTAAACGAGATTAATCAAAACACAAAACATGATTACTCATTAATTAAACACAAACCTTGAAAATAGGGAAAATTAAAACCAATTTCAACATTTCCCAATTGCTCAAAAACATTTACATAATGCCCAATATACTTTACAACTGCCATGTAGCCTCAGCTACAACATAAACTTTACAGAGGAACACTATCCACATATTTTACATATACAAGCATCAACATGTTATGGAAATCTCTATTAAATAAAAACATAGTATACAACCTTTTCACCTAGACCTGAGAGTACAGGGATGACTCTAGGACACACTAGACAACTAAACAACCATCTCTAGGGTTCAACACCTTAGTTTCTCCTTGCTGCCATCATTTTGCTGCCGCAGTTGTCGATCACCTAAAAAGATATGGTGACCCACGAGGTGAAACCCAGTCCCAGCGAGAGATATAACTCTCTCTAATAGATATTTATTACATCAAATTATACAATATAGAATTGAGCGTCTGGAGTATTTAATAGTAAATTGAGAAGATTGAATAGGTCAAGTATGCTAAACCAATTAAGAAAATAAGCTTAGATAAATAAGGGCAAAGTATAAGAACAAGGCATCCATGTGTTTCACCTGTGACAATACTAGATAATACAAACATGTAGGGAGGAAATAACACATATACCACAAATGTGGGGTGAGCAGGGTCTTGTATACATGCTCTAAAATATGGAGTGGCAGAGTTTGTCAAGATTTGCCTGTGTAGGAAAAACACATCTGCCCTAAATATTTTCATATGCAGGAATTTTCACATTTGCATTCATATGTGCAAATTTTCACATCCACCTAAAAAGCACATGTACCTTATGCTAATAGTCAATAAACAAGACTGAACCAAATAAGATAGATGAGAACATCCAACAAATACATAAAGTGCAATCACATGATCTTAGTCAACATCCACCTTAAAAGTGCGCAAAAGAGCAAATATCACCAAAGAATGTTCCACCATGAGAAATGTATCAGGAAGAATCTAAGAGAATGTCAAATCTTATAACATGATCACAAGATCAGTAACAAATAAAAGGTACTTCACATGAAGCATATTTTTAAAAGAAAAATATATTGTGTAGCCTATTGTCCATAGGACTACGAGAAAGATAAAAGTAGGTTATTGCTAAAAAGGAATAATAGGGGATGCAAACATACCTTAAACCGAAGTCCTGGAAACACTCTTCGCCAATCTAGTTGTTTCCATGATTACTTTTGGCTAATTACAAATTATTCACATGGATTAGGGTTTGAAATTCATATAAGTGTATTGAAACCTTAATTCTAGACCTTTTTTGAATAACTCATATTTTGACTCTAAAAATATCACCAATTGACTTATTAGGTTCTCCTGATCAAGAAAATACATTTATTTGTCCAATTTTGAGTTATTACGATTAAGTTACATTTTTTATGAGTTTTATACATATATTTTATTCTCAAAAAATTATCCTTTGAAAATATTTAAATCAGATTCTAAAAGTATTTTTATTAGATATAGAATATTTTTCCAATTCAAAAACATATGTTTTTGTTAATTTTGAGTAAACGGTTTAAAAGATATGAATATTTCATTTTTGACCAATCAGAAAAAGCCTTGTCATCAAATCCATTGCAAGCGAGGAAGAGAGAGGGAGGGAGGGACTAAGCCCAGATGACATGGCCCAATCAAAAGTAGCCATGTCACCAGTTAACGACCAACTCAGCCTCGTCCAAGGCAAAGGAAAAATAGGGCCAAATGACCAAGACACCCTCACGCTAGAAAAAAAGAAAAGAAGAAGAAGTAGAGGGAAAAACCGTAAGTGAACTGGGGACTAAGTTCCTCCTCCTACCCGTCGTAATGGACGATGAGAAGGACTAGATTTCCCTGAAAAAAGTTGGGCATTTTCACAATGGTCAACCAAATGAGAAACTGAGAGTATCGAAGGAAATAAGGTGTAAGGAACTCACTACTAGAGGGGATTGAACCTAGAAGGAGGGTAGAGGGAGGGAGAGCCTTCGGAAAATTTGAGCAACTGGCGCTAGTCGTCATCCAAACATGAAAGCAATGAGGCAATTAGCATGATAAGAGCTTCGCAAAGAGGTTAGGGATGCTTGGAGTATGGTTATATATAAGCGAGGATGAGAGAAGTAGAGAGGAGGGATGTAATCACAAATCCTTGTTTCCCAAGAATTGGGTGTTTCCTATTTTCTTGACCAAAAGATGCAAGTGATAAATCATTATGTGTGGATTTGCATTTGGAAATTAATGGCAAAAGAATCATGCGATTTCGTCAAGAAATGAAATAGATATCAAAATCCGAAAAATCCAAGTTTGCGGCCGCACTGTTCATTTCTGACCCAAGATAGGAGATGACTTCGTGTCTGTCGGATTGTGGATCAACGACTATGGTCATGCGCGCCAGCTACGCCAAAAGAAGAAAAATGCATGACATTTATGTAGTTGCCAAAATCAATTCAGACTATAGTTATTATATAATCATTTATCTTTTTTTTCTTATTTGAGGGTGCAAACGACCTCCAAAATTTATAAATTTTGATTTCTAAACTAATTTGACTATATGAAATCTGAATATACAATAAGATTTGCCTTTTGAAGACTTTTGATTTATAAATTAAGAAAAGCTTATTTTCTCTTTTCTCATGCATTAATGACTCTAGGATTCTCCAAAATCAATAAAACTTCACCCACAAATCATATTAAGTATGTTAGACATGAATTTGTCATCAATTCATTTTTTGGAGTTGTTTGTTATTTTAATTCATGATTTGAAAGTTCTATACACTTTCTCTCTCCTAAATCACCTTTTCATCATATATTTTCCAAATTGAACCATTACCTATTTTAGCATGTTGAATATGAATTTGTCATTATTTTATTTTTTTGCAAACTTCTATTATTTGATTTAATACATTTAGATTTTATCCTTTTAATTAATTAGAGGCATCTAGAAACTTTCAAAAAATATGAAACTTGGCCTATGAGCAATACTAAATGTGAGGAATATGATTTTTCCATTATATTTTTTCAACATATTATTAAATATTTTTGGTCTTTGAATCATATTCTCTCTCCTAAATAAAATAAAATATTTAATATGGTCTAAATTATATGAAAATTTACACATAAACTAACTTTGACATGTAGATTATGAATTTGAGGTTTGTTTCCACTTTTGAAGTCATTTAATAATTTATTTAATAATATGGAGAAAAAGTCATATTTTCCAATTCCATTTTTTTGGAAGGACAGAGAGGTTATTATTTATCCTGCTCTCTGATGCAGGTTAAAATTTAGTTCATCGGTACATCAGTATCGATATCGAGCCAAACTGGCTTATCTCTAAAAAATAAAAAAGGCGAATTAGATTGTGCAGCATGCTTAGCCAAGGCATCTGCAACATTATTCAGGTTTCTAGGGATGAAGCTCACTTTTAGCCTTGATCCACTGCTCAAAATCCTTTTCAGCCTGACAATGTGAGGTCTCAGTTTGATGGGTGGAGTTGTTCTGAACTCCAGTAGTTGTACAGCTTGTTGCGAGTCTGAGAGAAGATGGCAGCTGCTCAAATTCTCTCTTCTAACTAAGGATACTGCGATGAAGATGGCCTGCAACTCAGCTTCAAGTGCGCTTGTTGTTGCAGATTGCTCCCCTAGACCACTGCAACACATCCCATTGGGGTCAACGACATGGATGCCTACTCTAGGGGGTGTGGTGGGATTGAGATACGAAGCATCTGTGAAGATGAACCTCTCACAATGATACGGGAGAGAAGTCTGATTACAAGCTTGAATCTCCCTACCATTAACGTTTTCTTTGGGAAGGCTAGAAATGGTGGAAGCTCGTCCTCTGATGAAGGATATAACGGCACCAATGTTTTTCGATTTGCCTTGATGTATACTTTCATTTCAACAGGTCCAAATGTGCGAGCACGTTACGGGCCAGATTAAGGAATCAGCAGAGGTTGTAGTTGCCTCAGATATGATAAAAGAGATCCATGTGTCTTCTGGCAACTGGAAATGGAAAGAGGCCATGTCGAGGGCTGCCCAGACTTTCCTGCTTTATGGGTAGTCTCTTAGAGCATGTAATAGTGTGTCACGATCATTTTGACATAAGGAGAAGATCTCCTCAATATCTATATGATGACGGCACTTCTCAACATTTGTGAGGAGGGCATGATGCGAGAGAAGCCACAGAAAGGTTTTGATTAGGGCTGGCAGACAGGATTTCCAGATATGAGACTACGCTCCATCAATATGGTACTCATTGCTATTACGAATCCAGTTGTAGGCAGACTTCGATGTAAAATCACCAGATGCATCGAGCGGCCAACTCCATTGATCAGGACCTGCTTCACTATCAGGGGGCGGACACACTTGGATAACAGACCATGTCTGGGTAGGGAGGAAGTGATAAATGAAATCCCAATCCCATGTATATGGGGCTGAGAGCATAGAGCTAACCTTCAAGGTTTGGAGGCCCTCGGGGATTTAGAAGGACAGACAAAGTCTTGTACAGAACGTTCGAGTATCCATTTGTCATTCCATATGTTGGTCAATTCACCATTGTTGATTACGCGATGACCCATGTGTTTGAGCACTGGTATTTGCTTTTTGATAAAACTCCATGCTGAGGAGCACAGTTTCCTGGAGATGGTATCTCCTCAAACATACTTCTCCGACATGATCTTGACCCACAAGATGTTGGGGTTGTTAATGAACTTCCATTCATTTTTCAGCATAAGGGCATGATTCTGATCATGGGCATCCTTTATGCCAAGGCCTCCTGAGGATTTGCTCACAGTAACTTTGTTCCATGAAACAAGGGATAGCTTCCTGTGTTCCCAATTTCTTGACCAGATGAAATGATGGATATGTCTATTAAGATCATCACATAGGGAGGGAGAGAGACGAGCTAATTGCATTGTATATGCAGGAAGGGCTTGTAGGGTTGATTGAGTAAGGGTGATACGTCCAGCGAGGGACAAATGTCTCATAGTCCATCTATTCATACGATCCTTGATGTTATTTACAATACTGACATGAGTATCCTTATTGATTCGATGATGCAGGATCAGCACTCTGAGATATTTACCCAAGTCAGTAGTCCAAGCGATACCGATCTGCCTACTGATGGCCCGGGTTACTTGTCTCTGAATATTGGTGCTGAAGTAACATCTAGATTTTTCTGTAGAGATGATTTGCCCTGAGGCGTTGGTGAATCTTTTGAGCACCTTCTTCATGATGTTAGCCTGGGAGAGAGTAGCTTCCCCCATAAGTAGGATATCATCAGTGAAGAAGACATGGCTGAGAGGGGTCCCACCTCTAGAAAGAATAATAGGTTTCCAAGAACCATTGTCTACTTCCTTGATGATTTCTTGACTGAGACGTTCCATACAGAGCACAAACACATACGGGCTAATGGGGTCCCCTTGTCTAACCCCTTGTGTGGCTTTGGATGGTTTAAGAGGAGCTCCTTCCCAGAGAATCGAAGTAGAGCCCTGCGTGATGATCTACATTATAATGTTACAAATCTTTGGTGGCATACCAGTTCGCCTGAGGGTTTCGCTGATGAACTTCCAGCTCATGCGGTCGAAGGCTTTGGAGAAATCCAATTTAATACAAAAAAAATGCTTTCTAGATG
The DNA here is from genome assembly GCA_963693085.1 of Alisma plantago-aquatica. Taxonomy (NCBI): domain Eukaryota; kingdom Viridiplantae; phylum Streptophyta; class Magnoliopsida; order Alismatales; family Alismataceae; genus Alisma; species Alisma plantago-aquatica. The sequence goes on along the minus strand of OY856412.1, from coordinate 204,071,616 downwards.
ATTTCATACGCATGGAGTGGATGACCTCCTGTACTAGAAGGATGTTGTCATAGATTTGCCTTCTCGGAATGAAGCTTGATTGTGTCGGGGATATCCATTCATTGAGTAGTGGCTTGATGTGTTCAGCTAAGACCTTAGAAATCAACTTGAGACAGTTGTTTGATAAGGAGATCGGTCGGAGGTTGCCGCAGTTCTAGGGCGTCTTCACTTTTGGTATATGCACCATGTGTGTGTTAGCAAGCTTGGAAGGGATATGTTCGGATTGGAATACCTCTCTGACTATTTTCATCACCGATGTATTCACAGTAGACCATTTTGATTGCTAAAAGTCAGTGTAAACCCCATCTGGACCATGGGCCTTGTGGGGGGCCATCTTGAAGAGAGTCATGTATACTTCATCAGTGGAGGGTATGCTTTGTAGAAGTTGGTAGTAGTCATGCGACAGAGGAGGGAAAGAGCCTGCAAAGTTTTTTATGGACCACTGACAGCTGGCAGTAGATGCAGTAAGCAAGTTTTCAAAAAATTGATGGACACAAGTCATGATTTCAGACGGGGTGCTCAACCATTCACCAGAAGAGTTTTTCAGCTTGGTGATTTTGTTGAAGAAATGCCTGGCTTTCACATAGGATTGGAAAACTCGGGTATTGTTATCCCCAGATTTTAGCCAATCTATGTGAGCCTTCTGTTGCCAATCGGCTTCCTCTCGTTAAAGAATATTCGAGTACTTTTCCTGGAGGACATAAGAAGGGTCAGTGTAAACCTCGCAGTGTGAGTTTAAGGGTGATACCTAACATTGCTCAATTCATTTGAGGATGTTCCTTTTCTCTTTATTCTGTTGTTGTATTCGTTTGGTGTCCCATTTCTGTGCAAGAGGACTGAACGCCAAAATGGCAGTAAGAAAGTTGTCGTTTTTATTCCATCTTGGAAGGAGATCGATATGAAAGTTGGGCACTGTCTTCCAGCTGGCTTTGGTTCTGAACTGACGTTCAGTCTTCTTCTTTTTACAATCAATATTTTCCAATTCCATTTAATGCAAAGATAATTATTAACTTTCCAAAATTGTAAAACTTATCATTCAAGCAAACTCAAACCCAAGGAAAATGAAAATTTGGGCTTAGAATTATCTTTTGAGTTTTCCTTTTATGAATTTTAGGCAATTTACTTCACATTATCATCACTTGTCAAATTAAATTATTTAATGCCACATTTTCATGTTTATAGCTTTTCTATTCATTCATTTTTTTCTTTCTTATTCCAAAAGGCCATAGAAAGTTCTAGGTCGAATTTATTTTATCATTATCCCACTTAAGTGGTTAAATTGCATTTTCGACCCTCACTGAAACATCTACTATTTATGCATATAACCTTACATTAGTGTAATTAGTGTTCGATTATATTCCAAACCATTAATATATATACAAATTAACATCAAGGCCAAAAAGGATATAAGGGTTATGAAACTAAGGAATATACCCATGTTTTGGTATGTTACAACACTCCACCTCATAAAGAGGATTTCGTCCTCAAAAACTAATCATCCATACATCATCAACCAACTACTCTCCACCCCTTAAAAGGTTTATCCTAACAAGCTAAACTACACATAATCAAGGTACTACGGTCACTTTGCATCTTTTATTATGAATATTTTAGTGGTTATGTTGTACATGCATTGAACTAAAAGTCATAACCAACTAGGGTTGATCTCTAAGTCCTTGTGTCTCTAACCTAACAACCCTAAGATTCACATCAAACAAAAGTCATAGTGTACAAAGGGTAGGTCCACTCACCTTAATATTATTCCACTTTTTCCTAATCATTTCTTCATAGACAAAACCAGGGTTTCGATTCTACTCTAGTTCTAGGGTTTCTCTGCTTGACATATCTCTCCATTGTGACTTAGCTTAAGAAAACTTCCATAAATATAGGAAAAATTTATTTGTACATATAATAGTATAATGAAAAAATATATTTTAATGATGGAAAACATTGCGATATAAAACAAACATGCCGAACAAAAATCAATAAGGGAACCAAGTCACATTTTTTCCATAATTAGACATCCTTATCAAACCGGTACCTCATCCTCATAACATCCAAAGATGCTTGTCATCACTAACCTATATAGTAGGATAAGCTCACCTAAAACCTCATCACCTCATGATTCTAATGTGAAACTCTCCTTTATCATCTCATATGTCAATTCTTGGGTAAATATGTCTCTTAAAGGGAAACTATGTAAGGTAAGGGTTCTAATCAGAGAGACAAAATTGAAATAGTTAGAGTCAATCTACCATGGGCTATGATACCATGTTGTAAGGAGTGGGACCCAAAGGGGATCCAATCCCTATTAAAATTTGAGGAATAAAATATCTATTCCAAACACACTCAAAAAGGTATGCTGGAACATGTGTAAAATTTTCAAATTTCAAATATGGGTATGCAAAACAACCAAAGTGTAGCAACGGAATAAAAGTAATTAATATAATAATTTTTTAAAAGTACATCATAATCTCCCACATAGGGTTTACATGGATATTACATCATAAAGATGCAGTAGAGGGAAATCTAAACCATAAAAAGTTTGTCTCCAAACATCTTGAAAGACATGTTCTCCTTTACCTACATCTGGGGTTGGAAACATACCCCAACAAGAGGACAAAAGTAAATGACATTAGAAAAAGCTAGTATGTGCATACTAAAATATATTGAGAAACATTATGAGTATAAGGATGTCAAAATAAAATGCTTCCCATAGAAAAAGATTAGAACTAATCAATTGGGCACAAAAGAAATGAATCACAATAAGAGAGATAAATAAGAGCAAAGTATAAAAACAAGGCATCCATGTGTTTCACCTATGATAATACTAAACAATATAAGCATGTAGGTAGGAAATAACACATTCACTAAAAAATGTGGGGTGAGCAAGGTCTTGTATACATCTACACTAAAATATGGAGTGGCAGGGTCTGTCAAAATCTGCCTGCGTAGGAAAAACACATCTGCCCTAAACATTTTCATATGCAAAAAATTTCATATATGCATTCATATGTGGGAAGTTTCACTTCCACATAAAATGCACATGTACATTATACTAGTATTCACCACATGATGCATGATGTGGAATTTTGAACACACTAACAAACTCACTCGGGGTTGAAATCCCTGAGTTTTTACCAAAACCAAAGTGCAATAATACCACCCACAAGCGAATGAGTCTTATCGCAGTATAGTTAAGGATCGAACCCAAAGGACAACATTTTTAAGAATCTTTGTCAATCAAATCTTTCTCAAGTAAAACTAATATTTAGAACGATTGGTTGATTTAAGGTTAATTAGACTAATTGCAAGAAATTAAAAGTTGAGTTAAAGTTGGATTTAGATCAATGATATGGAATCACTGGGATGATATCGGGTTTCACCGCCACTACACACACAAACACATTCAATCACAAACAAACCAGGCAAGATATATCAATCCAAATGGAGCAGCTACAGAACCCCCTGTTAGGGCGTTAGGTTCGCATAATCATCACCTTAGGCATCAGATGTCTCATCACCAACTGGATCACTTTCTTACAACTCTGAAGAAAATCCCATTCTATTTCTAGTTTGGGAGTCAACCGCATTAATCGATAAGCAAGCAGGTGATATATCTACAAACTAACATCGACGATAAACAAAGACGATACAAAATTCAACTAAGGTTGTGGTCCTCCCTGAGGGATGTTTAGATGACAAAAGCATCATAGTAGGCTAGATGTCTTGTCCCCTAACATATCATACACTTATGACCTCAAGGAATCTTAGCAGAAGTTCTCGTCAAAGAGTCAAACTTTGTAAACCGCCATTCCATCCCACATATAGAAGATTTCACAATATAGGAAGGAACAAGATGAAAGCAAGTAGATAATCAACTACAAACATACCAACTAACAATGAAATGGAAAGTTATATACATTGCCATGGAGAGTTTAACAAAAGAACATGATTTGCATGGGCAGCGGGGCTAGTCCCCGCACCCCAGCGAAAAGGTACTACTCGCTCATGATGCGAGAAACAAGAAGAATGAGAAAGAGAGAGAAATCTGCCATGAACTCGGTGCAGAAGGTAGTCGCAGCTCGGTGAAGAAGATGCGGCCTCCTGCGTCGTGTCAGAGCAGATATGGACACGAACGCGAGGTGCCAAGACAGACTGGATGGTCTCCCTCGCTCTGTCTTCCTTCTCTCCTTAGCCTCCTTGGTCACAGCATGGGCAGTAGGTGGAATGAAACTGGCACGAACTGGACTGGATTTGGATCGGACCTATGTACAGGCAGTCTGTCGGTGTCCCAGAACCGATATCCAAGTAAGGACCCTTGGGGTCCTATTTATAGGCACAGGACCGACCCCAAACGGTCTTGGATAAAAGGGAACCAAATGGTCTTGTACATCTTTAGCAAACGGTATGTAGACCGCATAAGACCAAATGGTCTTTCGAAGCAAATGGTTTGGAAACCGTATGATATCAAACGGTCAACGCTTCAGCCAAACGTTCGTCGGTGAGCTTTTCTCTCATAGTTTGGAGAACACATGAGACTAAACGGTCTCACAGAGTTGGGCAAACGGTCTATAGACAGAGGCAAACAGTTTGTAAACTGTTTGCTAGCAAACGGTCTGGAGACTCAGCAGATGCCCAAATGATTTCGAATTTGTCCATGTGGTCTTCACGCAGCTGGCAAGTGACTAAATGGTTTGAGACCATTTGGCAGCGCCAATCGGTCTGCTTGATCAGCACCGAGAGCTCAATCATGGCAGAGGGTAGATTTAGGTGGATCTGAGGATGATGCAGGTAGGGGTAGAAGGCGCGGCGGCTGCTGCAGCAGTAGGTGTGATGGAGTCGGAGCCACCTCTTCACAAAGCGGAGCTTCTACGAGCGAGACGTTGCCGGAATCGAGGAAGAAATGTGCTGCTCGGAAGAGGTTCAGAGGTATATGATGACGCGCCATGGTCGTGGCGTGGCACCACGGTCATGGCGACGCCACTGCCCCACGGCCGTGCCGCCTTGCACGGGTGTGGTTGGTGATAAATTTGGCCATGACGGCGTTGAGCCATGGATGTGGCGTGACACCATGGTCATGGTTAGGTGGCTGCCACACGGCAGTGCTTCCTCGCACGAGCGTGGCGAGTGAGAGGGGTTAGATGCATGTAGGGTGCCACGGTTGTGGCTCCTCAACCACGGTCATGGCGAGTGAAAGCTCAGTCGTTGAGGTTGATCTACCACGGCCGTGGCCGCACCACATGGTCGTGGTGATGACAGCAGACCACGACTATTTTGGACCACCATGGCTGTGGTTAAGACTCTACTTCGAGGTCCTGAATCCATGCACTGCTCGATCCCTTGTAGCTGGATTATGCCTCCAATCGATCTATGTTGGTCATATGGTCTTAAGACCGCATGGGCTCAAACGGTCTTGAGACCGCATGGGCTCAAACGGTCTTGAGACCGAATGGGTAGAAATGCTTGGTTAGATTTCTTTATCAGAGCCAGAGATGAAGGTGGACCCTGACTACTTGTTCAGTTTTGTCAAAACCTACATTAAATGAACAATATTTAGTTAAAAGTTTGATGGTCGAATCAACTAAGTAGTTTTGCACATTATGATTTATATTGATATTTAATGAGTGAAATAGTATATATAGAGTTGAGTTTGTTCCAAAGTGATAATTGAATACCATGATGAATATGCATTCATCAAAATTCCCTGAACTTTAAACGTTGCTCGTCCTCGAGTAACACAAAATCTGAAATGGTCGCCAAATGAATACTTTCAACTCGTTTGATTGCTTCATCTTCTCATCACGAAAGTTTTCTTTCTACTCAATATGACTCACTATCTCAACCTCCTGAGACCACTAAACACATCTTACCATATCGTCGTTCCTGAGTTTGTTTTCCAAAATCACTTCCTCCTCACTTTTTCCAACAACAAGCATGTCAAATAGTTTTGTAAGAGTCCAGAGACGCCCGCAGAACAACAAGTGTGCATTTGATCTGACACTGGTGTTTTTCAGGATAGGGTAGGCAATCATTGTGCCATTAGGTAGAAAAGGGAGTGAATGATGGTATGGAAGGAAGAAATAAATCTCTCCTCTATTCGACTTGAGATTTTAATTTTATGATTTGCAATTTCATTTATTGCAATTTTTTGTGTGTGAATCTCTCCTCTATTCGACTCACGGTTGCATTTCTTTATGTGTGCGCTTTGGCATCTTTTTGTTTGCAAATCTCTCCTCTATTCGACTTGAGATTGCATTTTTGGTGGTATGTCCCTATTTATTTGCGAGGGGTATGGAAGAAGCGGATATAGAGGGAAGTGGCGTGCCACCCCGAACTTAGGGTTTGGCACAAATTTGGCTATTTTAGTTTCTTTTTTATGAATGGAGGGGTACCAAGATGATAGAAGAAGTGTAGAAGAGAGTTCAGATCAGTATGCAACTAGATTTACAATTCAGTGCACCGGGTTGTTCTCTTTATCAAACTCTACTCAAATAATGACTTGATAAGGATCTGGTGGGGATTCCATGTTATTGTTCCACAAATCAGTTAGGAAGCCTGATGTGTTTGATCCCTATCAGTTTGAAAAACACTTATCATTTTTGCAAAAGTATCATGATGTTAGGAATCATAAGCTTCACAAGATGATTTCAAACAAAAGGCTTGTTTCAAAAAGTGGTCCTTTTGAGGATTTACTTTGAATAAGGAGGATATAATGATTCTAAATGCATAGCAGGTTAGAGAGTGGTTTTTAATGAAACAATGAAACAAAATGACCCCGTCTCCCGATAACCCCCTATTAAGGGAGACCAGAAGGTCAGAGCCGTTAATCAATAAACAGGATCAAAGGTTTGACAAATAATCAATAACAATTATGAAATTCTACTAACTAACTGTAATTTGGTATGAAATTAAAACTTTACTTACCTTTGAAAAACTTGGGAATCTATCTATCCAAGCTTGGATCCACTCTAACTAATCCTCCTTGCACTTTATGTTTTACTTTCACGATGTGTCACTTTACTGTTTGTTCTTTCAATTGTTCCTAAAACGCCGACAAAAAAAACATCGATCAGTTAATCGAAATATACTGCTATGTGGGGTCAACTAAAAGTTTGCACATATGACTAACAATTTAATAATCACAATCAAATTATTTAACAATGCCAATTTACACTTTTCAGTATGACATTCTCCACCGCTTTTGCCCTAACCCTGGCATACCCACCTTAGGGTTTATTTTGCCCATGACTTAAGGCCACCTTCTCAATCCCGAGCTTGGTGCCTGGGGGTCACCACTCATGGTGCCCTATAGTCATGCAATATCATAGGCCACCTTCTTGGTGCCTGGGGGTCACCACTCATGGTGCCCATTGGTCTACCCATCTGGGCCTGACTCTCTTGGCATCATCCATCAGGGTGGCATGTAGGTGCGAGAACACATACTTCTACTATTAATGTGATAATCATAGTGACTTTATGATTTGCAAGTATGAACATCCAAACAGTTTAGTTGCAGTCAATGCGATTAACCATCCGGCAAACACGCGGGAAACTAATGCGGTTATTCATAAGCGTAACCACATACCTGGAAGACTCAGATGTAGGAATATTCCAAACAAGCAAGTAATCCAGAATCAAGCAAGTACACAATTCAATCCTGAAATATTCATCCAATATTTTCTATCATTGATCATGGCACACAAAACTAATAGATCTACCTGTGCCTTAGGGTTACTAGCCTTTTTAGGGTTTTGACTATAATTAGGGTTTCACTTCCTTTTTTTTACTTTTATCTTACTTTTATCAAATATCCATCAAACCCTAATTATCTTGTCTTATTTTCCATTAAAGTCCTTAAGATTAGGTTTGGACCACGAAAACTGCAATTATTCATCTATTCATCACAAAAGATGTTAAGGTTAACCTTTAACAATATTTAATCTTATTTTCATACTAATAACACCATCATCTATCGGTTAAGTCTATCAAGCCTCTTTTCATTAAAGCTACTATTTTAATCCTTTTAATCCATGGCAAACTCATTATAACCATTTATCACCAATTCATAGCCCATTATGATCTAAGTCACATATGAATTCATTTTGTCATAATTTTACCCTTTTATTCCTGGTAAAACCCTAATTACTACCTTTAGGGTATATATCCAGAATTAATGACTTTTATACTCTAATAGCTTAGATTCAACATGTTTTAACTCTACTCATCAGATTGATCAATTAAAGCCTTTAATAATCTTATTCACTAAAATTAGGGTTTCAAGGCTCATTAATGCTTATTTATGCTCATGAACTCTCAATGAAGCTACTAACGTGCAAAACTCATCTGTTTTATTCCTAATGATTCTTTTTATCATTAACAGTCTAATATCAACTTTAATCAGCTATTGAACCCTACTAATCACTTTAATAATATCAAAATAGGGTTCTTTATTCACTAATACAATAAAGATGATATCTTCCATTACTTTTCAAATTGCATAAGGAATAAGGGTTCAATCATATTTTATTTGGATTCCTCTCGATTTTTTGAGAAAGTTTCATGTATAATGTGTATCTATCCGAGCTACCGTTAATTAGTTATGAATTTAGCAAATTTGACTTACTTTGGGCCAATGGGAGCGCGCCACGTCGCTCGTCTCCATGCAACGTTGATTGCTATTTGAAGAACATTTCGAAATGACGCGATTGCCCCCACTTAACCAACCAGCCCTAGCACAGCGCGGAGGGTATAACCGTCCAAAGTATATCTCCCTTCTTCTTCCTCCAGCAGCCCAACGGCCGCCACCCTAGCCGCCGTGTTGCCACCTCTCGCGGCCTGCCCTCTACTCCATAGAGCCAGAAACTCGTCGCCAACTGTCTCCCTTGCTCCGCCATCATTGTGCGCGCCCGAAACATCCCTCACACGCAGCCTACGCGGCCTTTCATGTGTGCGCAAGGTCTTCTTAGTACGGCTCCTGTTGCAGCCGTCCAGAAGCTTCTGCGTCAAGGATGGAGCGAAGAAGCGACCTCCAAACTCCCCTCTAGCTTCGAGGGTGCATCTAGCCTCCAACCAGATCAAACGATATCCCTCAAACGACCCATGGATAGAACTCCACCCTCGACTAGGGTTTAGACGGAAAGAAGAGGAAGAAGTAGTAGCATTACGTGGAATCCCTACGGATCTCGAAGCTGGGGTTCTATCCTTCTTATAGGGGTGGGTATGAAGCCCTAAGGCGTGCCTCATGAGGACTCAAGTCCCAACCCGAAAGGAAACTCACTTTTCCTTGGTTGTGAAGCAACTATATTTCTCTCTCTTCATTAACTTTTATTTCCTTAATATTCCTTGTTGCATGGATATTTAGGAATCCAAAAATTCCTCTCCTTATTTTGCTTATTCTTGTCTTTTAATTCCTTGGCCTCGAAAATACATTTCCTTAAGTTGAGAATACTTTCTTCTTAGCAAGATCACATAATTCATTAATTATGTAATTCTATTATCCCTTTATTTTGCAATTTTTTATTTTTTTTCTTTCCTCTTTCTTATTTGGGACTCCTTGGATCCCAAGGAACTCCAAGAATTCGAAATTCTTTTTATTGGAAAACTCATTATCCTTAAATGCATCAATATGTTTTATTCTCATTATCCTGTATTATTTCTTCTTAAAATATTTCCTTTTGTGGATTTTTCTTTATTTCTCTCTTATTTTCCTCATTAGTATTCCTTTTATTATTAGGAATCATTGGGATACGAAATCCCACTAAGGATAACTCAAATATACTTATTTTCACATATTTTCCCTATTTCATCAATGTTTTCAATTTCTTTATTAACAAGGAAATACTTAATTGATATTTTCTTTTCTTATTGCCTTTTCTTTGACACTTTGGACTCCTTGGAACCCAAGGAATCTAAGAGGCACGAAATCCTCTTTAGATTTGCCTTCTAGAGGTTTCCACACCTTTCTTATCTCAAATTCTCAGTTATTCATTAATTGAATTTCCTTGTTATTGGGCCCAATAACCAATAAAGCCCACAAAGCAATTATCAAGGCTATTGTAAACAAAATCCATTTATTCAAAATAGATTATATCATTTATTCATTCAAATATCTTTATATGAGAAATTATATTTCTCAGCAAATGAACCCAAAATTTGGGGTTGTAACATCCTTCCCCTCTTATAAGAATTTTGTCCTCAAAATTCCATCAAGCAACCAATCAAACAGGATAAACCTTCCATATGTCCATCATGGCTCCCATGTGGCTTCACCCTTTCCATGGTGTTTTCCCAAGAACCTTCATTATCTCATATTCTTCCATCTGAGTTCTTTCTTACCTTGGTATATCGTACCCTCATAGGTGACTCAGGACATTTCAGCCTCTCAAGAGCTGAATAGGTTCAGGGCTTAACACATGGCTTGGGTACCTCACATAGTGCTCTAGATCGGACTCATGTAACACATTACACATCATGTTATCATGTGGGGCAAGGCTATACACAACCATCTCCACTAATCCATCTCAAATGGACCCATATATCGGGGACTCAGCTTTATCAGTTGTAGCTTAGAGGGGTCGGATTTTCACATCACACATTCTCCCACAGCGAACTGCATGTCAGTCTGCTTTGCACCAGCTCATGACTCATGTCACTCTTGGGCTCTCTCTCAGCCATTGCTCGATCAAGCGACTTCATCTGCACACACTGTGGTTCTTTTCTGACCTTCGCGAGGCCTCCTTCACCAACATCATCTTAATGAAGTGGTGACCGACACATCCTCTCTAAAGGACTTCTTGCATCCCGATAAAGGTTATGGTGGTTAACATTACATCTTAAGAATTGTCTCTATGTATCACCCTAAGTGAGCACACATGCTCTCATCAGACCCTCTAGTCCGGATCATACTGTCCATTAGTATGGGGTGATAAACTGTACTAAAACGAGTTCGTCATGTACCTACTTCTTTCGCATGGAAGTAAACCTTCTAATCATGTTCAAGAACTCTTTGAACTCACATCATGGTGTTTTTGAACCATTTCTTTCTCTTTTATAAGTAGTTCAACCCGATCTGTCACTTGACAGTACTCTTTTTTTCCTGTCATCTAGGTAAGGTGATCTACCATAACCCTCATTGATCTTCCTTGGTTAAGGGGAGAGTTTCCACATCATCCATAGTGATGAACTCTCATTCCGTTTCAGGGACTCTTTTATCCTCTATATTGGTACACTGGGTTACTGGTATTCATCCTTTACCTTTATCATGCATGGCCACAAGTCACATGCATCTTCATCTTAAGCGTCCAAAGTGCTACCAGCTCAATAATACCATGGTATATGGTGATCTTAAAATCATGATCTCCAGTGTGTCATGATCCCTCAATCTTGATACCTCGGAAACCCTAAACCATTCTAATCAGGGTTTCATCGCATTCCCTTCCAGAGAAGTGCATCTGAGGCTCTAAACCATCCTTTCACTACGTCAAGGACTACTGGCTAACCAAACAATTATTAACTTGTTCAACCTATCTTATTACATCTGAGTGTTAGCCAAAACACATCTTATTTCTAAACGTAGGGTTAGCCTAACAACTCCCTTATAGCCAAACTAGGCAGCTCTATCTCCACCAGAGCATCCATTACCACTTCACATCCTTCAGTATTAGGTAACGTTGAAGACATATTCTTCCATGTATTCTACTTATCATCTCATCTCAACCTCTAAGTTTGTCTTCGTCAAGAAACTCTGATCTCATCCTCAAGGTGATCAAACTCAACCTTGGTTAACTTGTAAATTCCTCATAGCTCTTAATAAAACATCCTCATAAGCTGGCTACACTACCTCTCTTAGTGGTTGTGAACCATCCATGTATCATTCCTTCCGCATCTCCATCCTTATTCCTTATAGCAACGTTCCAACTCACAACATCATTGTCCTTGGTGTATGGCATGCATACTGTCCTATCTCTCACTCTCATAACAAGAAGAAATAAGCATTTGGCGGCCGTCCAAATACAGAGTTCTTCCTATTCCAAGAGTAGGGATGGTACAGCCCACCTCGCCAGTACACCTTCAAAACTCCGTTGAAACGTGCAACTCATGTCTCTATATCACAATCATCATTATATCAAAGTTACTTCCATGGAAAACTGGCCTCGAACCTACTTGGGTTTACAAACAATCCTTGGTCATATCCTCTAGGTCTATAGGGTACCGGCACTTTTGGGGTCATCCCTCTTCCCATATGCACCAGAGAGTGCCCTACTCATTTGCCCTTTGGGTCACATGAGTTCATGAAGGTGATCAATCTCCCAACCCATGGCCCTCAGACAATGATAGCTGTTACCTCCCGACCCTATGGTCATGTGCAACTAGGGAATTAGGAAACTCCTACTTCCATAGGTCTTATCCCTACCTGACCCTAGGATAGACTTAGGATTATATCATAGTACATGTTCAGCATAGAACCTTACCCAATCCTTCATCATCTCTCTCTGCATTCTTGTTTGACTTTCATCCCTTCATAGGGGTCATGGCAACCTGCCTACCTTGGTCAGGTCCCATACCGGCTACCTCCATGCACTTAGAGATGGTTATGTATGGGCTTGCTGGTTCATTCTCATACCATGTACTCTTCACTTAGCTTCTCAAGATCCTATGAAACCTCTTTAGGTTACCTCAAAACCAACAAAATTGGTATATACCCTACCAACGGGTCCCTCTCCCAGGATGGGAGGAAACTACCACTCGTGACAAACAAGGTCACAAACATCCTTATGTTTAGGGTATGCATCTACCTGAGCATGCTTAGCCCTAGAAAGCTACTAAGGCACAAGAAGACCACCTATTCAATCATGCTAGGTCCTACTTGCTCTCTTTCCTCCATATTAGATCAACTTAGTCGTGAAGGGTTCATCAAACATACCCTTATCCTAAGGGGTTTCCTTTACCTCCACACCTGAGGATTTCCATGCTCGAAACTATATAGAGACTCAAGTCTCATTATGAGCATTGGATACACTACTTCCCTTCTAAGGCTTAGGAACCCTAGGTTCTCCTTTGGGTAACCAACTGCATGCTTAACCTCTTAACCACAAATCAAGCATGTCTAAGGTATGTCATGTACTTCCCTGATCCTTCTACTCGAGCAACACTTCAGGGTCGAGTCCTCTTCCAAGACAACCAACTAGGTATAAAGCTTCACAACTGGTTACTTAACCTCCTCAGGGTCTAAAGCACTCTTTATCTCATCCCGTAGGTACTCACTTAAACCATAGGTACCAGAAGCGTCATCCTCCCTCTAAGGTTTGGTTCCTCTAAGGCAACCAAGACATCATTAGCCTTCAGGGGTCAAACATAAGGCAACCACTATCATCCACTTAGTCGCATCATCCTCTATTATCCAATGTTCCCTATGTCTCGAAACCTAAGCTTCCAATCCTCTTGCTTGAGGTCTGCTTTCTCTCTAGAGCTAATCCTACAACCAACCTCTCTATAAAAGGTCCTTCCTTCCTGAAGGATCAAGCTCATAAGCATATCCTTACCTGGTGAAGCCTATGTTTACGCTCAACTCACTCATGATTATCCATTATAACTTATGCTTATCTCATAAGCCACCCATCATGATCTCTTAACCATAGTTTCACCAAGCTATACCTTACTTGCCTAAGCCCATAGGGTAACTACAAGTTCTTCTCTAACCTCAACGATGAAGGAGCTATCCTTCACTCTAACATGCATGACCCTTCCCAGGGTTGGGTTGCCAAAGGGGTTGAGTCACCCATGGATCATATGCCATCCCGAGGCATGTCCCTTCAAACACCTGGTCTAACTCATCTTTCTCTATCCTTCACTTAGGGTTAGGGTTAGCATCATCCTCTGAGGATGTGCCAGGTCTCTACTAGCAATGGAGATCTCTATCTCCAAAACTGACTTATCCTCCTGACAAGAAAGTCTACTCTCAGGTCTATTCTGAGGACATGACAACTTATGACATACGACCTAAGCATGTATCTATTCTTTAATTTGCGCTTAACCTATTAAGCTTATGTCCATGACTATATGTGGCCATGCAAGCCAGGAGGTGAAGGATGAACACCATTAACCCAGTGCATGGATGTAAAGTATAAAGAGTTCCCGAGAAGGAATGAGGGTTCATCATTATGGATGTTGTGAGTCTCTCCTAGACTAAGAAGGTCAAGATACAATATGGGTTATGGTAGATCGCCTTACCTAGATGACATGAGAAAGGAAGAGTTCTGTCAAGGGACAGATCTGGTTGAACTACATATGAAAAGAGATGGTTCGACTACACCATGATGTGAATTCAAAAGTTTTTGATGTGATCCCAGAGTTCACTTCCATGAGGTGGAATTAGATACATGAAGAGCTCAGTGTTTGTACAATTTATCACCCCATACTAATGGACAGTATGATCCGGACTAGAGGGTCTGATGAGAGCATGTGTGCTCATTTAGAGTGATACATAGAGGCAGTTCTTAAGATGTGATGTTAACCACCATATCCTTTATCGGGATACAAGAAGTTCTATAAGGAGGTTGTGTCGGTCACCACTTCATTATGATGATATTGGTGAAGGAGGCCTCGTGAAGGTCAGAAAAGAACCCCAGGTGTGTGCAGATGAAGTCGCTTTGATCGTGCAATGGATGAGAGAGAGCCCAGTGGTGACATGAGTCACTAGTTGATGCAAAGTAGACTGACATGCAGTTCACTGTGGAGGAATATAATGTGAAAATCCGACCCATCTAAGCTACAACTAAGAAAGCTGAGTCCCCGATATATGGGTCCATTTGAGATGGATTGATGGAGATGGTTGTGTCTGACCTTACCCCTCAGGATAGAATGATGTGTTGCATGAGTCCGATCTAGAGCACTATGTGAGGTACCCAAGCCATGTTTAAGCCCTGAACCTATTCAGCTTTTGAGAGGCTGAAATGTCCTGAGTCACCTATGAGGGTACGATATACAAAGGTAAGAAAGAACTCAGATGGAAGAATATGAGATAATGAAGGTTCTTGGAAAGCACCATGGATAGGGTAAAGCCACATGGTAGCCCTGATGGACATAAGAATGGATTATCCTGTTTGTTTGCTTGCTTGATGGAATTTTGAGGACAAAATTCTTATAAGAGGGGAAGGATGTTACAACCCCAATTTTGGGTTCTTTTGCTGAGAAATATAATTTCTCATTTTAAAGATATTGGAACCAATGATGATATAATTTGTGTTGAATAAATGAGTTCTTTGAAAATAGCCTTGTTGATTGATTTGTGGGCTTTATTGGCTATTGGGCCCAATAACAAGGATATTCAATTAATTAATGAATAACTGCGAATTTGAGATAAGAAAGGTGTGGAAACCTCTAGAAGGCAAATCCAAAGAGGTGTTCGTGCCTCTTGGAAACCTTCTTGGTGCCTGGGGGTCACCACTCATGGTGCCCATTGGTCTACCCATCTGGGCCTGACTCTCTTGGCATCATCCATCAGGGTTGCATGTAGGTGCGAGAATACATACTTCTACTATTAATGTGATAATCATAGTGACTTTATGATTTGCAAGTATGAACATCCAAACAGTTTAGTTGCAGTCAATGCGATTAACCATCCGGCAAACACGCGGGAAACTAATGCGGTTATTCATAAGCGTAACCACATACCTGATCCAGAGCAACTTGTTGTCCAAGCAATAATGATAAAGAACAAGCAACAAGCAATCAACAAGTATCCTGAAATTAATGCATGACATCCAAGTCTATCTTTAGATTGTTCTGGATAAATTATAACACTTGGATGTCATGCATTAATTTCAGGATACTTGTTGATTGCTTGTTGCTTGTTCTTTATCATTATTGCTTGGACAGCAAGTTGCTCTGGATCAGGTATGTGGTTACTCTTCTGAATAACCGCATTAGTTTCCCGCGTGTTTTCCGGATGGTTAATCGCATTGACTGCAACTAAACTGTTTGGATGTTCATACTTGCAAATCATAAAGTCACTATGATTATCACATTAATAGTAGAAGTATGTATTCTCGCACCTACATGCCACCCTGATGGATGATGCCAAGAGAGTCAGGCCCAGATGGGTAGACCAATGGGCACCATGAGTGGTGACCCCCAGGCACCAAGAAGGTGGCCTATGATATTGCATGACTAGAGGGCACCATGAGTGGTGACCCCCAGGCACCAAGCTCGGGATTGAGAAGGTGGCCTTATGTCATGGGCAAAAGAAACCCTAAGGTGGGTATGCCAGGGTTAGGGCAAAAGCGGTGGAGAATGTCATACTGAAAAGTGTAAATTGGCTTGCTAATTAACATGATTGTGATAATTACATTGTTAGCCATATGTGCAAACTTTTGGTTGTCCCCACATACCAGTATATTTCGATATATCGACCGACGTTTTGTTTGTCGGCGTTTTAGGTACAAATGAAAAGAACAAACAGTAAAGTGGCATATGTGGAATTAAATGAGAAGTAACATACACAGGAGGATTAGTTAGAGTAACATCTTCATGGATAGAAGTTTAGAAATCCCAGTTTTTCCAAGGTAAGAAAAGTTTTATTTTATACCAGTTTTCAGTTTAGTTGGTAAAGTTTATTAATTATTACTGATTATTTGTCAAACCTTTGATCCTGTTAATTAGATAACGGCTCTGACCTTCGGGTCTCCCTTAATTGGGGGTTACTGGGAGGCGGGGTCTCCCTTAATTACTACCGTGAGTAAACATAAGTTCAAGTAGAGGCTTCACTCAGGTAGGGATATGCTTAAGAGCTTGATCCTTCATAAAGATAGGACCTCTTATAGAAAGTTTGCTTGTAGGATTAGCTCTAGAGAGAGGGAGCAGACCTCGACCAAGAAATTTGGAAGCCTAAAACCCCGAAACTTGAGAAACAGCGGGAGTCGAGAATGTTGCGACCTAAGTGGATGATGATGGTTGCCTCATCCCTGGGGGTTGACGATGTCTGGGTTAGCATGAGAGTAACCAAACCCTAGAAAGAGGATGATGCTTCTGGTAGCTATGGTAACCTACTAGATGAGACAGAGAGTGCTTTAGACCCTGAGGAGGTTAAGGCACCAGTTGTGAGGCTTTATACCTAGTAGTTGTCCAGGATGATGACTCAACTCTGAAGTGTTGCTTGAGTAGAAAGATCATGGGAGTACATGACATATCTTGGATAGGTTGAATTCCTGGTTAAGAGAATGAGCATGCCGTTGGATACTCAACGGTGAACCTAGGATTCCTAGGCCTAAGAGGGGAAGCAGTGTACCCAATGCTCGTGTGGAGATTTGAGTCTTTATAGTTTCGAGCATGGTACTCCTCATGTGTAGAGGTAAAGGAAATCCCTTACGTAAAGGGTGTGTTTGATGAACCCCTCACAACTATATTGATGTAGTGTGGAGTAAAGAGGACGAGTGTGACCTAGCATAGTTTAGTAAGTGGTCCACCTGTGCCTTAGTAGCTACTAGGTTAGGCGAGCTCACGTGAATGTGAACCCTAAGGATGTTTGTGACCTTTGTTATAAAGGTGTAGTTTCCTCCCATCCTGGGAGAGCGACCCTTGGGTAGGGTGTATATCGGTTTTGTTTTTAGGTAACCTAAAGAGGTTTCATAGGACCTTGAGAAGCTAAGTGAAGAGTACATGGTATGAAAATGAACCTATAGGTCCATAGATAACCATCTCTAAGTGTGTGGACATGTTACCATGGGAGTAACCGGTATGGGGCCTGACCAAGGTAGGCAGGTTGCCATGACCCCTCTGAAGGGATGAAAGTCAGTCATGAGTGCAAAAGAGATGATGAAGGCTTGGGTAAGGTTCTAAGTCAGACATGTACTATAAGAGAATCCCAAGTCTATCCTAGGGTCAGGTAGGGATAAGACCGATGAAAGATGGAGTTGCCTAATTCCTTAGTTGCACATGACCATAGGGTCGGGAGGTAACAGCTATCATTGTCTGAGGGAGATGGGTTAGGAGATTGATCACCTTCATTAACTCATGTGACCCAAAGGGCAAATGAGTAGGGCACTCTCTGGTGCATATGGGAAGAGGGATGACCCCAAAAGTGTCGGTACCCTATAGACCTAGAGGATATGACCAAGGATTGTATGTAAACGCAAATAGGTTCGAAGCCAGTTTTTCATGGAAGTAACTTTAATATAATGATGATTGTAATATAGAGACATGAGTTGCACGTTTCAACGGAGATTTGAAAGTGTACTGGCAAGGTGGGTTGTACCATCCCTACTCTTGGAATAGGAAGAACTCTATATTTGGACGGACGCCAAATGCTTATTTCTTCTTGTTATGAGAGTGAGAGATAGGACAGTATGCATGCCATATACCAAGGGACAAGGATGTTGTGAGTTGGAACGTTACTATAAGGAATAAGGATAGAGATGTGGAAGGAATGATACAAGGATGGTTCACAAACACTATGAGAGGTAGTGTAGCCAGCTTATGAGGATGTGTTATCAGAAACTATGTGGAATTTGTAGATTAACCAAGGTCGAGTTCGATCACAGTGAGTATGAGCTTAAAGTTTCTTGATGAAGGCAAACTTAGAGTTTGAGATGAGATGATAAGTAGGATACATTGAAGATTATGTCTTCAACGTTACTTAATACCGAAGGATGTGAAGTGGTTATGGATGCTCTGGTGGAGATAGAGCTGCCTAGTTTAGCTAGAGGCTAGAAGAGGTTGAGGTTATTCAACTAACCCTAAGTTTGGAAAGAAGATGAGTCTTGGCTAACACACATATATAATGGGATATGTGGAACAAGTTAATGCTTGTTTGGTTAGTCAGTCTAGTCCTTGATGTAGTGAAAGGATGGCGATAAAACCTCAGATACACTTCTTTGGATAGGGAGGTAATAAAACCCTGATGAAAATAGTTTAGGGTTTCTGAGGTATCGATCTCGAGGAATCATGACTTACAGAAGATCATGGTTTTAAGATCATGATACACATTGATACTACAAAGATAGTTAGTGATGGTAACATTATGGATGCTTAAAACAAAGTTGCATGTAGCATTAGTCCATGCCAGCCAGGAGGTGAAGGACGAACACCATTAACCCAGTGCATGAATGTAAAGTATAAAGAGTTCTCAAGAAGGAATGAGAGTTCATCATTATGGAGGTTGTGAGTCTCTCCTAGACCAAGAAGTTCAAGATACAATATGGGTTATGGTAGATCTCCTTACCTAGATGACATGAGAAAGGAAGAGTTCTGTCAAGGGACAGATCTGGTTTAACTACATATGAAAGAGATGGTTCAACTACACCATGATGTGAATTCAAAAGATTTTGATGTGACCTAAGGGTTCACTTCCATGAGGTGGAAGTAGATACATGAAGAGCTCAGTGTTTGTACAGTTTATCGCCTCATACTAATGGTTAGTATGATCCAGACTAGATGGTCTGACGAGAGCAAGTGTGCTTGTTCAGGGTGATACCATGAAGTAGTTCTAAAGATGTGATGTTAACCACCATAGCCTTATCGGGATGCAAGAAGTTCTATGAGGAGGTTGTGTCGGTCACCACTTCATTATGATGATGTTGGTGAAGGAGGCCTCGCGAAGGTCAGAAAAGAACCACAGGTGTGTGCAGATGAAGTTGCTTTGATCGTGCAATGGCTGAGAGAGAGCCTAGTGGTGACATGAGTCACTAGCTGATGCAAAGCAGACTGACATGCAGTTCACTGTGGAGGAATATGATGTGAAAATCCGACCCCTCTAAGCTACAACTGAGAGAGTTGAATCCCCGATATAGGGATCCATTTGAGATGGATTGATGGAGATGGTTGTGTTTAGCCTTACCCCCTCAGGATAACATGATGCGTGATGTGGTCCATGAGTCTGATCTAGAGCACTATGTGAGGTACCCAAGCCATGTGTTGAGCCCTGAACCTATTCAGCTTTTGAGAGGCTGAAATGTCCTGAGTCACCTATGAGGGTACGATATACCAAGGTAAGAAAGGACTCAGATGGAAGAATATGAGATGATGAAGGTTCTTGGAAAGCACCATGGATAGGGTAAAGCCACATGGTAGCCCTGATGGACATAAGAATGGATTATCATGTTTGTTTGCTTGCTTGATGGAATTTTGAGGACAAAATTCTTATAAGAGGGGAAGGATGTTACAACCCCAATTTTGGGTTCATTTTCTGAGAAATATCATTTTTTTGAACGAATAAATGATGTAATATATTTTAAATAAATGGATTTCATTTACAATAGCCTTGTTGTTTGATTTGTGGGCTTTATTGGCTATTGGGCCCAATAACAAGGGTATTCAATTAATTAATGAATAATTGAGAATTTGAGATAAGAAAGGTGTGGAAACCTCTAGAAGGCAAATCCAAAGAGGATTTCGTGCCTCTTAGATTCCTTGGGTTCCAAGGAGCCCAAAGTTGCAAATAAAAGGCAATAAGAAAAGAAAATAGCAATTAAGTATTTCCTTGTTAATAAAGAAATTGAAAACATTGATGAAACAGGTAAAATATGTGAAAAGAGGTTTATTTGGATAATTCTTAGTGGGATTTCGTATCCCAAGGATTCCTAATGATAAAAGGAATACTAATGAGGAAAATAAAAGCGAAATAAGAGAGAGATCCTCAAAAAGGAATTATTTTAAAAAGAAATAGGCAAGATAATGAGAGTAATGCATATTGATGCATTTAATGATAATGTGTGTTCCTTAAACAAAGAATTTCGAATTCTTTGAGTGTCTTGGGGTCCAAGGATCCTCAATAAATAGGAAAGAGAGAGAAACTACTAAGATTGCAAAATAAAAGGATAAGATAATACATTCTTAATGAATTTTGTGAATTTGATAAAAGGAAAGTATTTTTCCTATTTAATGAAAAGAGGATTTCGTTCCATTAGAATAAAGGGCAAGTTTTAAGAGAAGGAAATAAGTAATTTTCGAAATTTCTAATAATTAAAGAAATAGGAATGTCTAAGAAATATGAGAGAGAGAAGGATGCTTTTATAATAGGAAAGTGAGTTTCCATATGACTTGGTTGCTTCATGGGCAAACAGTCTGGGGTGGGGATACCCTCCCCTATAAGAGGGGTAGAGCCCGGGGTCGAGTTCCAGAGAGATCCCGTGCCTCCCACTTTCTTCCTCGTCTTCTTCATGCTTTCCTACGTTCAAAACCCGAACCTTAAAGAAGCTCCACCTCGGGGGCAGCAGGGAGCCGTGAAGGGGGTTGCGATGGGTCATGGTGCTTCCACTTTGACCTAAGGAGTCTCTTCTGTCATCTTTTGGCCCTAACCCCGGCGCACATACCCGCAAAAGGCCTGAAACTTAGCTACAGATCGGGGCTTGGTCCTCTTGACACCGGCCGACTTGGTCGTTGTTCGAAGCGTTGATGGGTGCGGCAGGGGGCGTCGGAGGCAGGGGGTGCGTTCCGGCGAGCTGCAAGCCATGGAGGTGAGGCAGATGGCCTCACACCGAGCTGCAGGGCGACGGCAGCGAAGGGTTCCAGGGAGGAAGACGACCCGCCCTCAAATTGACCAGATTGCCCTCCGCGGCAGAGGAGATGATCGACTTAACCGGGGGGAAAGAATGTAATTTGATTATAAAATCAACCGCGGCCGTGTTCCATGCATGAGACGACGTGGCGGCTTGTCATTGGTCCAGAAAGGTATTATTTGCAAAATTCGTATCTATATATTAGTAACTCCGATGATAACAAGTAATATATGAATTTTTCTCAGAAAATAGAGAGGAATCTGAATAAAATATAATTGAATCCTTATTCCTTGTCCAATTCGAAAAGTAATGGAAGATATCATCTTTATTGTATTAGTGAATAAAGAACCCTATTTTGATATTATTAAAGTAATTATTAGGGTTCAATAGCTGATTAAAGTTGATATTAGCCTGTTAATGATAAAAAGAAACATTAGGAATAAAACAGATGAGTTTTGCACGTTAGTAGCTTAATTGAGAGTTCATGAGCATAAATAAGCATTAATGGGCCTTGAAACCCTAATTTTAGTGAATAAGATTATTAAAGGCTTTAATTGATCAATCTGATGAGTGGAGTTGAAACATGTTGAATCTAAGCTATTAGAGTATAAAAGTCCTTAATTCTGGATATATACCCTAAAGGTAGTAATTAGGGTTTTCTCAGGAGTAAAAAGGTAAAATTATGTCAAAACGAATTCATATGCGACTTAGATCATAATGGGCTATGAATTGGTGATAAATGGTTATAATGAGCTTGCCATGGATTAAAAGGATTAAAATAGTAGCTTTAATGAAAAGAGGCTTGATGGACTTAACTGCTAAATAATGGTGTTATTAGTCCGAAAATAAGATTAAATATTGTTAAAGGATAACCTTAACATCTTTTGTGATGAATAGATGCATAATTGGGGTTTTCATGGTTCAAACCTAATCTTAAGGACCTTAATGGAAAATAAGACAAGATAATTAGGGTTTGATGGATATTTGATAAAAGTAAGATAAAAGTAATAAAAAGGAAGTGAAACCCTAATTATAGTCAAAACCCTAAAAAGGCTAGTAACCCTAAGGCACGAGTAGATCTATTGGTTTTATGTACCATGATCAATGATAGAAAATATTGGATGAATATTTTAGGATTGAATTGTGTACTTGCTTGATTCTGGATTACTTACTTGTTTGGAATATTCCTGCATCTGAGTCTGCCTGACACGTATGTGGTTACACTTATGAATAACCGCATTAGTTTCCCGCGTGTTTGCCAGATGGTTAATCACATTGACTGCAACTAAACTGTTTGGATGTTCATACTTGCAAAACATAAAGTCACTATGATTATCACATTAATAGTAGAAGTATGTATTCTCGCACCTACATGCCACCCTGATGGATGATGCCAAGAGAGTCAGGCCCAGATGGGTAGACCAATGGGCACCATGAGTGGTGACCCCCAGGCACCAAGAAGGTGGCCTATGATATTGCATGACTAGAGGGCACCATGAGTGGTGACCCCCAGGCACCAAGCTCGGGATTGAGAAGGTGGCCTTAAGTCATGGGCAAAATAAACCCTAAGGTGGGTATGCCAGGGTTAGGGCAAAAGCGGTAAAGAATGTCATACTGAAAAGTGTAAATTGGCATTGTTAAATAATTTGATTGTGATTATTAAATTGTTAGTCATATGTGCAAACTTTTGGTTGACCCCACATACCAGTATCTTTCGATATACTGATCAACGTTTTGTTTGTCGGCGTTTTAGGAAAAATTGAAAGAACAAACAGTAAAGTGACACATCGTGAAAGTAAAACATAAAGTGTAAGGAGGATTAGTTAGAGTGGATCCAAGCTTGGATAGATAGATTCCCAAGTTTTTCAAAGGTAAGTAAAGTTTTAATTTTATACCAAATTCTAGTTAGTTAGTAGAATTTCATAATTGTTATTGATTATTTGTCGAACCTTTGATCCTGTTTATTGAATAACGGCTCTGACCTTCTGGTCTCCCTTAATTGGGGGTTATCGGGAGGCGGGGTCATTACAATTGGTATCAGAGCAGTCTTTTCGTTATGTTTGCAAGCAGCCGAGTAACCTTGCATGTTATAGGCTACGTGGCGCCTCCCCATTGGCCCAAATGAGGTATTTCTTATGAAATTTATAACTTTTTAATAGTAACTCGGATGAAAAAAGTTTATACATGAATCTTGCTCAGAAAATCGAGAGGAATCTAAATAAAATATAATTGGAGCCTGATTCCTTATGCAATTCGAAAAGTATATAGAGATACAATCTTTAATAGTTTAATCAATACAGAACCCTATCCTTTGATGATTAATGAGTTAGAAAGGGTTAAATGAGTATATAAAGTTGATATTAGCCTGTTAATGATAAAAATGATCATTAAGACTGAAAAGGATGAATTTGCATATAATTAGTTTAATTTCGAGTTTAATGAGCATGAATAATACTTTAATGAGCCATGAAACCCTAATGTTGGTAAATTCGACTCTTAATGGCTTTAATTGACTAATTTCATGATTAAGGTTGGAATATGCTATTTTGAGCATTAAAGTCAATAATTTGTGGAAAGATAACCTTAATATAGAAATTAGGGTTTTCGATTGAATCAAGGTAGAGTTAATACTAAATAGAGTTCATATGGGAATTAGACCATCATGAATTATGAGTTGTTAATCCGAAAGAAACTAAAGGTTATAATTGAGTTTAATGACCTTGAAATAAATTAAAAGGGTAAAGAAGGTAGTTTTGGCATAAAAGAGAAATAATCATCTTTAATTGGGCTTTTGATGTTGAAATTAGGGTTTATGAATTAAGAGAGCATTTAATATGATAAAAGCATTATGGAGGCAAAAACCCTAATAAAACCCTAATGTGGTTTAGAAAACCTAAGGTGGAATCCAAGTCTAGCTTTAGAATGTTCTGGATAAATTATAACACTTGGATGTCATGCATTAATTTCAGGATACTTGTTGATTGCTTGTTGCTTGTTCTTTATCATTATTGCTTGGACAGCAAGTTGCTCTGGATCAGGTATGTGGTTACGCTTATGAATAACCACATTAGTTTCCCGCGTGTTTGCCAGATGGTTAATCGCATTGAATGCAATCTAAACAGTTTGGATGTTCATACTTGCAAATCATAAAGTCACTATGATTATCACATTAATAGTAGAAGTATGTATTCTCGCACCTACATGACACCCTGATGGATGATGCCAAGAGAGTCAGGCCCAGATGGGTAGACCAATGGGCACCATGAGTGGTGACCCCCAGGCACCAAGAAGGTGGCCTATGATATTGCATGACTAGAGGGCACCATGAGTGGTGACCCCCAGGCACCAAGCTCGGGATTGAGAAGGTGGCCTTATGTCATGGGCAAAAGAAACCCTAAGGTGGGTATGCCAGGGTTAGGGCAAAAGCGGTGGAGAATGTCATACTGAAAAGTGTAAATTGGCTTGCTAATTAAGTTGATTGTGATAATTACATTGTTAGCCATATGTGCAAACTTTTGGTTGTCCCCACATACCAGTATATTTTGATATACTGACCGACGTTTTGTTTGTCGGCGTTTTAGGTAAAAATGAAAAGAACAAACAGTAAAGTGGCATATGTGGAATTAAATGAGAAGTAACATACACAGGAGGATTAGTTAGAGTAACATCTTCATGGATAGAAGTTTAGAAATCCCAGTTTTTCCAAGGTAAGAAAAGTTTTATTTTATACCAGTTTTCAGTTTAGTTGGTAAAGTTTATTAATTATTACTGATTATTTGTCGAACCTTTGATCCTGTTAATTAGATAACGGCTCTGACCTTCGGGTCTCCCTTAATTGGGGGTTACTGGCAGGCGGGTTCGTTACAATGAGTCACGAGCTGATGAAGTCGCTTGTTATAAATCCCAGTTTTCACAATTATGATGATACCTACAAAGCCAAGTTTAG
The DNA here is from genome assembly GCA_963693085.1 of Alisma plantago-aquatica. Taxonomy (NCBI): domain Eukaryota; kingdom Viridiplantae; phylum Streptophyta; class Magnoliopsida; order Alismatales; family Alismataceae; genus Alisma; species Alisma plantago-aquatica. Next base: position 204,046,137 of record OY856412.1, on the reverse strand, counting down.
AAATCCCTGTTTTCACAAGGTAATGAAAGTTTTATTTTATACCAATTTTCAGTATAGTTGGTAAAGTTTACTAATTGTTATTGATTATTTGTCGAACCTTTGATCCTGTTAATTAAATAACGGCTCTGACCTTCGGGTCTCCCTTAATTGGGGGTTACCAGGAGACGGGGTCGTTACAATTGCTCTGAACTATGGTATAAGTGATTACCTACTAGATGAGATGAAGTGTGCTTTAAACCCTAATTGGTAACGACCCCGTTAGGGGTATGCCAGGGTTAGGGCAAAAGCAGTGGAGAATGACACATTGAAAATGTAAATTGCCTTGATAAATAATTTGATTGTGAATATTAAATTGTTAGCTATATGTGCAAACTTTTGGTTGACCCCACATACCAGTATATTTCGATATACTGACCGACATATGCCACTTTACTGTTTGTTCTTTTCATTTGTACCTAAAACGCCGACAAACAAAACGTCAGTCAGTATATCGAAATATACTGGTATGTGGGGTCAACCAAAAGTTTGCACATATGGCTAACAATTTAATATTCACAATCAAATTATTTATCAAGGAAATTTACATTTTCAATGTGTCATTCTCCACTGCTTTTGCCCTAACCCTAGCATACCCCTCTAGGGTTTCTCTTTTGCAATTGACTTAAGGAAGGAGGAGAGAAGCCGCCCATCGTGGCTAGGGTTACTGGACGGTGCGCCCAACAGCCTCACGCGGGGGAAGAAGATGAATGGCTTTGGACAAATATACCCTCGGTGTAGTAAAAGACGGGCTACTCAAGTGGAGGGCAAAGCAGTCTTTTCGTTATGTTTGCAAGCAGCCGAGTAACCTTGCATGTTAAAGGCTACGTGGCGCCTCCCCATTGGCCCAAATGAGGTATTTCTTCCGAAATTTATAACTTTTTAATAGTAACTCGGATGACAAAAGTTTATACATGAATCTTGCTCAAAAAATCGAGAGGAATCTAAATAAAATATAGTTGGAGCTTGATTCCTTATGCAATTCGAAAAGTATATAGAGATACTATCTTTAATAGTTTAATCAATACAGAACCCTAACCTTTGATGATTAATGAGTTAGAAAGGGTTAAATGAGTATATAAAGTTGATATTAGCCTGTTAATGATAAAAATGATCATTAAGATTGAAAAGGATGAATTTGCATATAATTAGTTTAATTTCGAGTTTAATGAGCATGAATAATACTTTAATGAGCCATGAAACCCTAATGTTGGTAAATTCGACTCTTAATGGCTTTAATTGACTAATTTCATGATTAAGGTTGGAATATGCTATTTTGAGAATTAAAGTCAATAATTTGTGGAAAGATAACCTTAATATAGAAATTAGGGTTTTCGATTGAATCAAGGTAGAGTTAATACTAAATAGAGTTCATATGGGAATTAGACCATCATGAATTATGAGTTGTTAATCCGAAAGAAACTAAAGGTTATAATTGAGTTTAATGACCTTGAAATAAATTAAAAGGGTAAAGAAGGTAGTTTTGGCATAAAAGAGAAATAATCATCTTTAATTGGGCTTTTGATGTCGAAATTAGGGTTTATGAATTAAGAGATCATTTAATATGATAAAAGCATTATGGAGGCAAAAACCCTAATAAAACCCTAATGTGGTTTAGAAAACCTAAGGTGGAATCCAAGTCTAGCTTTAGAATGTTCTGGATAAATTATAACACTTGGATGTCATGCATTAATTTCAGGATACTTGTTGATTGCTTGTTGCTTGTTCTTTATCATTATTGCTTGGACAGAAAGTTGCTCTGGATCAGGTATGTGGTTACGCTTATGAATAACCGCATTAGTTTCCCGCGTGTTTGCCGGATGGTTAATCGCATTGAATGCAATCTAAACAGTTTGGATGTTCATACTTGCAAATCATAAAGTCACTATGATTATCACATTAATAGTAGAAGTATGTATTCTCACACCTACATGCCACCCTGATGGATGATGCCAAGAGAGTCAGGCCCAGATGGGTAGACCAATGGGCACCATGAGTGGTGACCCCTAGGCACCAAGAAGGTGGCCTATGATATTGCATGACTAGAGGGCACCATGAGTGGTGACCCCCAGGCACCAAGCTCGGGATTGAGAAGGTGGCCTTATGTCATGGGCAAAAGAAACCCTAAGGTGGGTATGCCAGGGTTAGGGCAAAAGAGGTGGAGAATGTCATACGGAAAAGTGTAAATTGGCTTGCTAATTAACTTGATTGTGATAATTACATTGTTAGCCATATGTGCAAACTTTTGGTTGTCCCCACATACCAGTATATTTTGATATACTGACCGACATTTTGTTTGTCGGCGTTTTAGGTACAAATGAAAAGAACAAACAGTAAAGTGGCATATGTGGAATTAAATGAGAAGTAACATACACAGGAGGATCAGTTAGAGTAACATCTTCATGGATAGAAGTTTAGAAATCCCAGTTTTTCCAAGGTAAGAAAAGTTTTATTTTATACCAGTTTTCAGTTTAGTTGGTAAAGTTTATTAATTATTACTGATTATTTGTCGAACCTTTGATCCTGTTAATTAGATAACGGCTCTGACCTTCGGGTCTCCCTTAATTGGGGGTTACTGGGAGGCGGGGTCGTTACAATTGGTATCAGAGCATAGGTTCCTCATCTAATCTTTAATAATTATTAAATTTTACAAATTCTATAGAACCCAAGGGAGTTATTAGAGGATTATCCGAAAGACAGAGGTGTCTAGAAAAGGATCACGACCGGGGGCTGGCAAGATTTTCCTCCGCACCGCTAGTTGGAATACGAGGACTCCCGGATCCGTGTGACTGCCTGGCCAAAGTCTTAGGGTATGAATCGAAATAAGATACCTTTAGGACTCTCTCATCTTGTTCATCCCTTCTCAACTCAAATTCTATTAAGGACCTTAAGGATTAGGATTTTCTCTCTCTTCCCCTCACCCTCTTGGGGTATGGGTAAGGTTGATAAGGACTAAGGAATCCTCCATCAAATTAATAAAAAGCATGTAAATAAGATGTCATGGACATAAACTTAATAGAGTAAGCGTAAAGGAATAGATACATGCTTAGGTCGTATGACACGGGTTGTCATTACCCTCAGGAGAGACCTGAGGATAGACCTCCTTGGTAGGAGGATAAGTAGAGAGAGTTAGGTCTGGAGGTAGAGACCTCCATTAAAAGTAGAAACCTAGCACATCCTTTGAGGATGATGTTAACCCTAACCCTAAATGAAGGTTAGAGAGAAAGATGACATGATGAGCTAGATGTCATGGTTGACTGAGTGTTTGGCTGGACATGCCTCTGGGATGCCATAAGAGGTTAGATGACCTAGTTCCTTTGGTGACCCAACCCTGGAGAGGGTCGTGCATGGTTGAGCGGTGGATATCTCCTTCATGGATGAGGTTAGAGAAGAACATATATAAACCTTATGGGGTGTTGCAAGAAGGATATATCTTGCACCCAGAGTACGTCAGTGGTACGGTAGTAGGTTGAAACCCTGGCCAGAAGGGCATAATGGATGGCTTACGAGGTAAGCATATGGATAATCTAGAGCCGAACATGAGTTGAGCACCAGCTTCACCCACATAGGGGTATGCTTGTGAGCATGAGCCTTTAGAGAGAGAGGACCTCGAGTAGTATGGCTGGAAGTCGAGTTAGCTCGAGAAAGAGAAAGCAGTAACCAAGCAAAAAGGGTTGGAAGCTTAAACATGAGGCTCAATGGGGAATTGAGGATGATGCGACCTAAGTGGATGATAGTGGTTTCCTTATGTTTGATCCCTAAAGGCTGATAATATCTTGAAGAACCTTCTGGTACCCATGGCATAAGTGACTACCTGCTGGATGAGGTAAAGAGTACCTTAAACACTGAGGAGGGTTAAGTAACCAGTTGTGAGGTTTTATACCTAGATGGTTGTCCTTGAGGGGGACTCGACCTTGTGGTGTTGCTCTTATGAAAGGATCATGGAAGTACATGACATACCTGGGATATGCTTGATTCATGGTTAAGAGTTTGAGCATGTAGTGGGATACCCAAAGGATAATCTAGGGATCCTAGGCCTAAGAGGGGAAGCAGTGTATCCAATGCTCATGGTGAGATTTGAGTCTCTATAGTTTCGAGCATGGTACTCTTAATGTGTAGAGGTAAAGGAAACCCCTTAAGGTAAGGGTATGTTTGATGACCCCCTCACGAATGAGTTGATTTGATGTTGAGTATGAGGGAAGGTGTGACCTAGCTTGGCTTTGTAGGTATCTGGTTGTGCTTTAGTAGCTTGCCAGGGCTAAGCAAGCTCATGTAGATGCAGACCCTAAACATAAGGATGCTTGTGACCTTTGTTATCCAGGTGTAGTTTCCTCCCATCCTGGGAGAAGGACCCGTTGGTAGGGTGTATACCAGTTTTTTTGGTTTTGAGGTGACCTAAAGAGGTCTCATAGGATCTTGAGAAGCTAAGTGAAAAGTACATGGTACAAGAACGAGCCAGTCAACCCATAGATAACCATCTCTAGGTGCATATGGATGTGTTACCATGAAGGTAACCAGTATGGGGCCTGACCAAGGTAGGCAGGTCGCCATGATCCCTGAGAAAGGATGAAAGTCAGTCATGAATGCAGAGAGAGATGATGAAGGATTGGGTACGGTTCTAAGTTGAACATGTACTATGTTAGAATCCTAAGTCTATCCAAGGGTCAGGTAGGGATAAGACCGATGGAAGAAGGAGTTGCCTAATTCACTAGTTGCACATGACCATAGGGTTGGGAGGTAACAGCTATCATTGTCTGAGGGCCATGGGTTAGGAGATTGATCACCTTCATGAACTCATGGGACCCAAAAGGCAGATGAGTAGGGCACTCTCTGGATGCATAAGGGAAGAGGGATGACACCAAAAGTACCGACACCCTATAGACCTAGAGGAGATGACCTAGGATTATGTTTGACCAAGTAAGTCTGAGACCAGTTTCCCTAGAAGTAGTGTGGATATCATGATGTTTGTGATATAGAGACATAAGCTGCATGTTTCAACTTGGATTTGAAAGTGTACGGGCAAGGTGGGCTGTACCATCTCTACTTTTGGAATAGGAAGAACTCTGTATTTGGACTGCAGCCAAATGCTTATTTCTTCTTGTTATGGGAGTGAGAGATAGGATAGTACGCATGCCTTACACCAAGGATAAAGATGATATAAGTTGGAACGTTGCTACAAGGGATAATGATAGAAATGATAACATACCTTTGTGGAGTGAATGATACATTGATGGTTTACAACCACTAAGAGTATTAAGGAAATCATCTTGTGAGGATGTTTTATCATGAGTTATGCAAAATTTGTAAAGTTGAGTTGAATCACCATGAGGATGAGCTCAGAGTTTCTGGATGAAGACAAATGTAGAGGTTGATACGAGATGATAAGTATAATACATAGAGGTGTATGTTACCTAACACTTAAGGATGAGAGGTGGTAATGAATTCTCTAGTTGAGATATAGCTGCCTAGTTAGCTGGAAGCTAGAAGAAGTGGAGGTTGCTTGGCTAACCCTAAGTTTGGAAAGAAGATGTGTTTTGATATGATTGAGCAAGTTAATGGTCGTTTGGTTAGCCAGATTAGTCCTTGATATAGTAAAAGGATGATAATAAGACCTCAGATAAACTTCTTTGGATAGGGAGGTGATAAAACCCTGATGAAAATAGTTTAGGGTTTCTGAGGTATCGATCTTGAGGAATCATGACTTACAGAAGATCATGGTTTTAAGATCATGATACACCTTGATACTATAAAGATAGTAAGTGATGGCAGCATTCTGGATGCTTAAAACAAAGTTGCATGTAGCATGTGGCCATGCAAGCCAGGAGGTGAAGGATGAACACCATTAACCCAGTGCATGGATGTAAACTATAAAGAGTTCCCGAGAAGGAATGAGGGTTCATCATTATGGATGTTGTGAGTCTCTCCTAGACCAAGAAGGTCAAGATACAATATGGGTTATGGTAGATCGCCTTACCTAGATGACATGAGAAAGGAAGAGTTCTATCAAGGGACAGATCTGGTTGAACTACATATGAAAAGAGATGGTTCGACTACACCATGATGTGAATTCAAAAGTTTTTGATGTGATCCCAGAGTTCACTTCCATGAGGTGGAAGTAGATACATGAAGAGCTCAGTGTTTGTACAGTTTATCACCCCATACTAATGGACAGTATGATCCGGACTAGAGGGTCTGATGAGAGCATGTGTGCTCATTTAGAGTGATACATAGAGGAAGTTCTTAAGATGTGATGTTAACCACCATAGCCTTTATCGGGATACAAGAAGTTCTATGAGGTTGTGTCGGTCACCACTTCATTATGATGATATTGGTGAAGGAGGCCTCGCGAAGGTCAGAAAAGAACCCCAGGTGTGTGCAGATGAAGTCGCTTTGATCGTGCAATGGCTGAGAGAGAGCCCAGTGGTGACATGAGTCACGAGCTGATGCAAAGCAGACTGACATGCAGTTCACTATGGAGGAATATAATGTGAAAATCCGACCCCTCTAAGCTACAACTAAGAAAGCTGAGTCCCCGATATATGTGTGAAAGACTGGATTTCTGGCTTAATTTTGAGGAAGAATTTCCTTTTAAGGTGTGTAGGATGTAATAAAGTGAGATTTTGATATTCTTAATTTTTACACATGATGATGACAAAATGATTAGTACCTCTAAGTGTGTGCCTTTTTAGATTAATTTGTTGATTGAGCAAGTAAGTGAGTTTTTGCACCAAAGTTGGATGGCATGTAAGTTGAGATAGGATAAAGCTATGATTAAAACTCCCTGAAGTTTAAGGATCCTAGAACGAGTTATTGGGTTTGAAGTTGGCTATTTAATGCATGTATTGGATACGTTAGAAATAATTCTATTACTCTTTCTAGCCTAAGTTGATCCATAACATAGACATCACGTAGGTAGAACTTCCCTAGTATATGTACAGTAGATGCGTAGCCACAGATTGGCTATGGAACATCATCACAATCTTTGGATGGTCAAATCGAATAGAGCAGGTCTTTTTTTTCCTACCTTCGGTTTGAGTGGAAGACGTGGGGAGTAGTGTGAGGAACACGATCACCCTTAGTGGGGTTAGAGTGGAAACCAACTCGCACGTAACCTCGGCATGTTGAGGCTATTTCAGAAACTCAAGTTGATCCAGTTGCGACACCACGGCGATCCAAGAAAGCCAACCAAGAAGAACTACAGCCATCCATGAACGCCGACAGCGTGCAGCAGAGGTAGTCGATTCCCTTGGTCATGAAGAACTGGGAGGAGGATCCAGAGATCTGCTTCCATATCTCGCAGCAGTGGAAGCATACCAGCGGCGCTCACAAACACCCGGAACAGAGTGCAACGGAAGCTCTAGGTAGAAAACACTCTCCTCGTACAAGAGGCACCCGGAGACGGGGATAGTAGAGCTGCCACGGCGGTGGCCTTTTTCCAAGAGAAGGCGCACGCAGGCGGGCTGCAAGGAGGAGACGCAGCTGCGGCAGCATCTTGAGAGGACGGCGCGTAGAGGGATGAAGCTCAGAACTGCTTACGGTATTAGGAGCTACAGAGGAACTAGGCGGCGGCCGTTGTTCGAGGAAGGAGAGCCTTCTTCCCCTTTCCTAGCGCCGCGGCGGCCACCATGGCCGGTGAGGTCTTGGACGTGGAGCTCCGGAGCCGCAATCAGGGAGGAATCAGACCGGCGGCATAAAGGAGGGCTAGCCGAAGCAGAGGAAGGCCTAAGGAGATGCCTACGAGCACGCATGAATGATGGATTGGTCACCGATATCTTGGACCACGGAGGCGGCCGTTATCCAGGAAATGGCGCACGTGGGCGTCGAGCTTCAAGCGGAGAAAGGAGATCGTGAGAGAACGAGGAGCCACCTGCGGCGAGCCTGAGAGGCTGGAGGTCTCGAAGATGTTGTCGAATCTGATGCCAAGCTTAGGAGACATTGACTCTGTTGATGGTGTGCCGTAGAGGAAGCTAACAGCGGCGGCACATGTTTACAGGAGTGCAGGGATTTGTGAAGGAAGAGAGAACAGAGCGGACGGTCCAACAATCCAGATCAGACCCGGTCCAATCGCCAAACCAATCCTTTAATCAGTCAATAGTCACGCTAGTCCAGGAGCCGAGAACTAGTTGGCTCAGCATTGGGCAAGGAGGAGCGAGCAGCAGTCCTATGGACATGTGGCAGACTCCGATTGGCCAAAATAAGGTAATTAACTCAAAAATCCCAGTAGATATCTAGTTCTTAGATAATTCTTAGTAATTAGCATGTTTATCAGAAAAATACAAACAAGGTACCAAACTTCTCAGAAAAATGAGTAGAACACAAAGAAAGTATAATATCAGCCTTTTTAATGCTTTAATAACAATGATATCATGTAAGATGTGTAACGCTTGTTTAATGGATAATAAATATCAAAGGATGGCCTAAAATTATGAGAATATGTCAGTAAATTCATATTCATGTTTATAATGCATATGATGTCAGATATGGTCATGTTGATACACAAAAGTATATAATTTGATTAATATGGCTAATTAGGACTAATAACACTAAAGATGATGCAATTAATACATGCATGCTCAATAAATAGTGAGATTTATAGAACTCCCTAATATCAGTAAATGGAAGCTAATGTGGAACTTTGATGTCAGTTAGATGCATAGAATTAATGTTACATGAGGATGACCCTTAATACATATGATGAAACCCTAATTTAGGTTAATGATATAACCTAGGGTTAATATGTGCACAAAAATGATAGGAAGATAATGTTCCGATAATGAACCATAATCTGGAATATGGCATCAGTAAGATAAATATAAGGCAAGAATGCAAGTAATCATGAGAACATCCTAATGAACTAAACATACCCTAATGAACACGACTAGGGTTGATATAATGATGTGAACCTAATGATGGTACATACGATCTTATCTTAATCAGGGTTGACCAAGGATATAGATGACATGAGGAACATGTGTTTAGAATGATCTATCTCTTTGGAAGGTACGCCATTACCTCTTACTTGGCTTATTATACAATATGCTTGTGTTATATGAGTAGTAAAATACTTGGCATATGGTATTGATTGAAATGATTGTTCTGGTATGATATGTTGCATGATTTTCCATACTTATTGTTATGAACACATCAAACATAATATATCTGTTCCATTATATGAAAGCACTAACTCTTTGGTAGTGTGCTTGGAAGTGACCTAACTCTTTGGTAGTGGTCACATTGTATATATGACCTAACTCTTTGGTAGTGGTCTGACCTAACTCTTTGGTAGTGGTCACCTTGTACAAATGATCTAACTCTTTGGTAGTGATCATAAAGGCCTTGGTATATAATGGAAAATAAGCTTAAAATATGTGTTCTCTTTTGTTGATGAATATCCTTGGGCAAGTATGTGCTTTTCTTATATTCTTTTGTTACTGCCAAGTACGTTAGTTTTATCTTTTTGCCAAGATATGATGAGAGGGAAATAAAATACACGTAGGCGTACTCAGTACAATATTCTTGAATATTGTGCTGACGTGTACCGCATGTAATCTTTTTGTTTAGGTTGTGGTTTTTGCTCTTGAAGATCCAGGATAGTTGAGAGTTGCATAGCGAGCTGATGTACAGGTGGACCTGTTGTCTTAAGATCCTGTTGTTTAGATGTAGTACATGTATATGTTTAAGTTTGTTGTTCAATATGTAATATCAAATGTTGTAACAATTCATGTTGTAATTATATGTTGAATGGTGAACATGTGTGTATGGTTTTATTATTGTTCATGTACATGTGCTACTGTTGTTTCCTTCTGACTCCCTCGATTTTCTTCTTCTTAGCCTCGGGTGGGATGTTTAAATTGGGATTCTCGCTGAGGTGAGGGTTTCAATTTGGACGTCACACATCAGATTAAGTTTTAGAAAATCCGGGGACGTCACAATATGGGTCCATTTGAGATGGATTGGTGGAGATGGTTGTGTCTGACCTTACCCCTCAGGATAGAATGATGTGTTGCATGAGTCTGATCTAGAGCACTATGTGAGGTACCCAAGCCATGTGTTAAGCCCTGAACCTATTCAGCTTTTGAGAGGCTGAAATGTCCTGAGTCACCTATGAGGGTACGATATACCAAGGTAAGAAAGAACTCAGATGGAAGAATATGAGATAATGAAGGTTCTTGGAAAGCACCATGGATAGGGTAAAGCCACATGGTAGCCCTGATGGACATAAGAATGGATTATCCTATTTGTTTGCTTGCTTGATGGAATTTTGAGGACAAAATTCTTATAAGAGGGGAAGGATGTTACAACCCCAATTTTGGGTTCTTTTGCTGAGAAATGTAATTTCTCATTTTAAAGATATTGGAACCAATGATGATATAATTTGTGTTGAATAAATGAGTTCTTTGAAAATAGCCTTGTTGATTGATTTGTGGGCTTTATTGGCTATTGGGCCCAATAACAAGGATATTCAATTAATTAATGAATAACTGAGAATTTGAGATAAGAAAGGTGTGGAAACCTCTAGAAGGAAAATCCAAAGAGGATTTCGTGCCTCTTAGATTCCTTGGGTTCCAAGGAGTCCAAAGTTGCAAAGGAAAGGCAATAAGAAATGAAAATAACAATTAGGTATTTCCTTGTTAATAAAGGAATTGAAAACATTGGTGAAATGTGGAAAATATGTGAAAAGAGGAATAAATGGATAATCCTTAGAGGAATTTCGTGTCCCAAGGATTCCTAATAATAAAAGGAACACTAATGAGGAAAATAAGAGAGAAATAAAGAGAAATCCACAAAAGGAAATATTTTAATAAGAAATAAAACAAGATAATGAGAATAATGCATATTGATGCATTTAAGGATAATGAGTATTCCTTTAATAAGGAATTTCAAATTCTTAAAGTTTCTTGGGTGCCAAGGAGCCCCAATAAGGGAGAAGAAAGAGAAAATACATAATTACAAAATAAGGAGATAATGGGAATACACGGTCCATCAATTATGTAATTTTGATAAAAGAAAGTATTTCCTAATAAAAGAAAATAGGATTTCGTGCTTGTGGAGTAAAAGGCAAGTATAAAAGAGTCTAAGAGAAAGGGATTTTCGAATTTCCTAATTAAACATGAAATATGGTTACTAAAGGAGTAGGTTAGGAGAGAGAAGATTTCTTCTCCTTGAAGGAATAGGTTTCCTTTAGAGGGTGGACTCAGTTTCTCTTGGATGAACGTCATTGGACGTGGATACCCCCTCCCTATATAAGGGGTAAGGCCTAGGGCCAAGTCCGGAGAAATCCCACGCACCCCTCTCTTCCTTCTTCTTGTTTCATGCACGCCAAACCCTAACTAAGAGGATCAATGAGAACCTGAAGCCACGAGGAAGAAAAGAGAGTTGCATTGGTAGCTTGATACTCCGTGGTACCAGGGAGGAGCTTTGACACCATGACGGCGCGCTAAACCAGGTGCAGCAAGCGGCTGCATGACTGCAACTCCGTCCATGGGTTGCGAATCTGTACATCCCCAAACCATTTATGTTGAGCATGATGGGGGCGGCGCCCCATGTGCGTGAGGTCGCGTCGGAGTCAGGGAAGGGTTTCCCTGCGAGAAGCACGGCCGAGGGAAGAAGAACCGACCCGCACATGGCTGCAGGTCGACCACTTGTGGTGGAGTTCAACGGGCCTGACACTACCGCTCAACCCGCGACCAGAGGGCTCCCTGCATGCGCCAAGGTATGACGGAGCCAGGGCAAGGGTTGGCGACAAAAATCGGGCTGAAGGAAGGAGGAGAGAAGCCGCCCATCGCGGCTAGGGTTACTGGACGGTGCGCCCAGCAGCCTCACACGGGGGAAGAAGATGAATGGCTTTGGACAAATATACCCTCGGTGTAGTAAAAGACGGGCTACTCAAGTGGAGGGCAAAGCAGTCTTTTCGTTATGTTTGCAAGCAGCCGAGTAACCTTGCATTTTAAAGGCTACGTGGCGCCTCCCCATTGGCCCAAATGAGGTATTTCTTCCGAAATTTATAACTTTTTAATAGTAACTCGGATGACAAAAGTTTATACATGAATCTTGCTCAGAAAATTGAGAGGAATCTAAATAAAATATAGTTGGAGCCTGATTCCTTATGAAATTCGAAAAGTATATAGAGATACTATCTTTAATAGTTTAATCAATACACAACCCTAACCTTTGATGATTAATGAGTTAGAAAGGGTTAAATGAGTATATAAAGTTGATATTAGCCTGTTAATGATAAAAATGATCATTAAGATTGAAAAGGATGAATTTGCATATAATTAGTTTAATTTCGAGTTTAATGAGTATGAATAATACTTTAATGAGCCATGAAACCCTAATGTTGGTAAATTCGACTCTTAATGGCTTTAATTGACTAATTTCATGATTAAGGTTGGAATATGCTATTTTGAGCATTAAAGTCAATAATTTGTGGAAAGATAACCTTAATATAGAAATTAGGGTTTTCGATTGAATCAAGGTAGAGTTAATACTAAATAGAGTTCATATGGGATTTAGACCATCATGAATTATGAGTTGATAATCCGAAAGAAACTAAATGTGATATATGAGTCTAATAACCTTGAAATAGATTAAAAGGATAAAGAAGGTAGTTTTGGTATAAAAGAGAAATAACCAACTTTAATTGGGCTTATGGTGTTGAAATTAGGGTTTATGAACTAAGAGAGCATTTAATATGATAAAAGCGTTATGGAGGCAAAAACCCTAATGTGGTTTAGAAAACCTAAGATGGAATCCAAGTCTAGCTTTAGAATGTTCTGGATAAATTATAACACTTGGATGCCATGCATTAATTTCAGGATACTTGTTGATTGCTTGTTCTTTATCATTATTGCTTGGACAGAAAGTTGCTCTGGATCAGGTATGTGGTTACGCTTATGAATAACCACATTAGTTTCCCGTGTGGTTGCCGGATGATTGATCGCATTGACTGCAAATTATCAGTTTGGATGTTCATATTTGCAAATTATAAAGTCACTATGATTATCACATTAATAATAGAAGTATGGATTCTCGCACCTACATGCCACCCTGATGGATGATGCCAAAGGTCAGGCCCGGATGGGTAGACCAATGGACACCTTGAGTGGTGACCCCAGGCACCAAGAAGGTGGCCTATGATATTGCATGACTAGTGGGCACCATGAGTGGTGACCCCTAGGCACCAAGCTCGGGATTGAGAAGGTGGCCTTAAGTCATTGGCAAAGGGCACCCTAAGGCGGGTATGCCAGGGTTAGGGCAAAAGCGGTGGAGAATGTCATACTGAAAAGTGTAAATTGGTTTGTTAAATAATTTGATTGTGATATTTAAATTGTTATCCATATGTGCAAACTTTTGCTTGTCCCCACATACCAGTATATTTCGATATACTGACCGACGTTTTGTTTGTCGGTGTTTTAGGTACAAATGAAAAAAACAAACAGTAAAGTGGCATATGTGGAATTAAATGAGAACTAACGTGCACATGAGGATTAGTTAGAGTAGCATTTTCATGGATAGAAGTTTAGAAATCCCATCTTTTAAAAAGGTAAACAAAGTTTTATTTTATACCAGTTTTTAGTTTAGTTGGTAAAGTTTCTTAATTGTTATTGATTATTTGTCGAACCTTTGATCTTGTTTATTGAATAATGGCTCTGACCTTCGGGTCTCCCTTAATTGGGGGTTACCGGGAGGCGGGGTCGTTACAATTGGTATCAGAGCCAATGTTTATTGAATAATGGCTCTGACCTTCGGGTCTCCCTCATGTGCACGTTAGTTCTCATTTAATTCCACATATGCCACTTTACTGTTTGTTCTTTTCATTTGTACCTAAAACACCGACAAACAAAACGTCGGTCAGTATATCGAAATATACTGGTATGTGGGGACAAGCAAAAGTTTGCACATATGGATAACAATTTAAATATCACAATCAAATTATTTAACAAGCCAATTTACACTTTTCAGTATGACATTCTCCACCGCTTTTGCCCTAACCCTGGCATACCCACCTTAGGGTGCCCTTTGCCAATGACTTAAGGCCACCTTCTCAATCCCGAGCTTGGTGCATGGGGGTCACCACTCATGGTGCCCACTAGTCATGCAATATCATAGGCCACCTTCTTGGTGCCTGGGGTCACCACTCAAGGTGTCCATTGGTCTACCCATCCGGGCCTGACCTTTGGCATCATCCATCAGGGTGGCATGTAGGTGCGAGAATCCATACTTCTATTATTAATGTGATAATCATAGTGACTTTATAATTTGCAAATATGAACATCCAAACTGATAATTTGCAGTCAATGTGATCAATCATCCGGCAACCACACGGGAAACTAATGCGATTATTCATAAGCGTAACCACATACCTGATCCAGAGCAACTTGTTGTCCAAGTAATAATGATAAAGAACAAGCAATCAACAAGTATCCTGAAATTAATTCATGACATCCAAGTGTTATAATTTATCCAAAACATTCTAAAGCTAGACTTGGATTCCATCTTAGGTTTTCTAAACCACATTAGGGTTTTATTAGGGTTTTTGCCTCCATAACGCTTTTATCATATTAAATGCTCTCTTTGTTCATAAACCCTAATTTCAACACCATAATCCCAATTAAAGTTGATTATTTCTCTTTTATACCAAAACTACCTTCTTTATCCTTTTAATCTATTTCAAGGTTATTAGACTCAATTATCACCTTTAGTTTCTTTCGTATTATCAACTGATAATTTTTGATGGTCTAAATCCCATATGAACTCTATTTAGTATTAACTCTACCTTGATTCAATCGAAAACCCTAATTTCTATATTAAGGTTATCTTTCCACAAATTAGTGACTTTAATGCTCAAAATAGCATATTCCAACCTTAATCATGAAATTAGTCAATTAAAGCCATTAAGAGTCGAATTTACCAACATTAGGGTTTCATGGCTCATTAATGTATTCTTCATGAACATTAGACTCAAATTTAAACTAATTACATGCAAATTCATCCTTTTCTAATCTTAATGATCCTTTTTATCATTAACAGGCTAATATCAACTTAATATACTCATTTAACCTTTTCTAACTCATTAATCATCAAAGGTTAGGGTTTTTCATTGATTAAACTATTAAAGATAGTACCTCTATATACTTTTCGAATTGCATAAAGAATCAGGCTCCAGTTATATTTTATTTAGATTCCTCTCGATTTTCTGAGCAAGTTTCATGTATAATGTGTGTCTATCCGAGCTATGGTTAATTAGCTATGAATTTTACAAAATCTACTTACCCCGACCAATGAGAGGCTGCCACGCAGTCCTTTCCATGCAACGTTGATTGTTGTTTTGGGAAACATAATCAAATTACTGAACTGCCCCTGCATAAGTCAGCGATCCTTTATCCCGCAGAGTGGTATATCCGTCCAAGCTAACCTTGGTCGTCTTCCACCTTCAAGGAGTGCGACGCGGCCGCCCTAGGCGCCGATCTTCAACCCAACGCTGGCTCTCACCCTCTCCTAGGGCCACGAACCTCACCAGGATTTGCTTCCCTAGCTCCGCCCTTCTCATACGTACACAGGCCACCCTCATACCACGGCCAAGGTGGCCGGAGTTAGGTCTGGAAGATGCGCCGACTGCAGCAACACCTGCAGGTCCGTTGGCCGTCTTGTACAAAGATGGAAGCAAGGGGGAGGTAGATGGTTATCCAAGACTTCTAGAGTCACATCTTGCCTTCAACACGATCCATCCTAGCCGCCCAGTGCCCCCAAAACAGCCCTATGTTTGCTTGGTTAGGGTTAGAACGGAAAGAGAAGAAGAAGATAGGGAAGCGAGAGGAAGATGTGGGTTTTCCTGCTTTGAACTCGACCAGGGGGTCTACCCCTTTTATAGGGGGGGGGGGGAAATCTCTCCCTAAGAGACCCATCAAAGAGGGAACAAGTCCCTTTCTTATTAGGAAACCAAAACCTTCATTAAGAAGTAGCCCTCTCTCTCTCTTTCTCTCTCTCTTTGGATATCCTCAATTATATGGATATTAGAAATACAAAAATCCATTTTCTAATTCTATTTAAACTTGCCTTTTAAACTATTGGCCAGAAATATATATGTATATCTCCTTTAGGAAAATACTCCCTTTTATCAAAATTACGTAATTGATGGATCGTGTATTCCCATTATTTCTTTATTTTGTAATTACGTATTTTCTCTTTCTACTCCCTTATTGGGGATCCTTGGCACCCAAGAAACCTTAAGAATTCGAAATTCCTTTTAAAGGAATACTCATTATCCTTAAATGCATCAATATGCATTATTCTCATTATTTTGCTTATTTCTTTTTAAAATAATTCCTTTTTGAAGATCTCTCTCTTATTTCTCTTTTATTTTCCTCATTAGTATTCCTTTTATCATCAAGAATCCTTGGGATACGAAATCCCACCAAGGATTACCCAATTATACCTCTTTTCACATGTTTTCCATATTTCATCAATGTTTTCAATTTCTTTATTAACAAGGAAATACTTAATTGATATTTTCTTTTCTTACTGCCTTTTCTTTGCAACTTTGGAATCCTTGGAACCCAAGGAATCTAAGAGGCACGAAATCCTTTTTGGATTTGCCTTCCATAGGTTTCCACACCTTTCTTATCTCAAATTCTCAGTTATTCATTAATTAATTGAATATCCTTGTTATTGGGCCCAATAGCCAATAAAGCCCTCAAATCAAACAACAAGGCTATTGTAAATGAAATCCATTTATTCAAAATAGATTATATCATTTATTCGATAAAAAATCTTTAATATGAGAAATTATATTTCTCAGCAAAAGAACCCAAAATTGGGGTTGTAACATCCTTCCCCTCTTATAAGAATTTTGTCCTCAAAATTCCGTCAAGCAAGCAAACAAACAGGATAATCCATTCTTATGTCCATCAGGGCTACCATGTGGCTTTACCCTATCCATGGTGCTTTCCAAGAACCTTCATTATCTCATATTCTTCCATCTGAGTTCTTTCTTACCTTGGTATATCGTACCCTCATAGGTGACTCAGGACATTTCAGCCTCTCAAAAGATGAATAGGTTCAGGGCTTAACACATGGCTTGGGTACCTCACATAGTGCTTCTAGATCGGACTCATGTAACATATTACACATCACGTTATCATGTGGGGCAAGGCTAAACACAATCATACCCACCAATCCATCTCAAATGGACCCATATATCGGGGATTCCGCTCTCTCAGCTGTAGCTTAGAGGGGTCGGATTTTCACATTATATTCCTCCACAGTGAACTGCATGTCAGTCTGCTTTGCATCAGCTCGTGACTCATGTCACCACTGGGCTCTCTCTCAGCCATTGCACGATCAAAGCGACTTCATCTGCACACACCTGGGGTTCTTTTCTGACCTTCGCGAGGCCTCCTTCACCAATCATCATAATGAAGTGGTGACCGACACAACCTCCCTATAAAACTTCTTGCATCCCGATAAAGGCTATGGTGGTTAACATTACATCTTAAGAACTGTCTCTATGTATCACCCTAAATGAGCACACTCGCTCTCATCAGACCCTCTAGTCCGGATCACACTGTCCATTAGTATGGGGTGATAAACTGTACAAACACTGAGCTCTTCATGTATCTACTTCCACCTCATGGAAGTGAACTCTGGGGTCACATCAAAAACTTTTGAATTCGCATCATGGTGTAGTTGAACCATTTCTTTTCATATGTAGTTCAACCAGATCTGTCCCTTGACAAAACTCTTCCTTTCTCATGTCATCTAGGTAAGGCGATCTACCATAACCCATATTGTATTTTGACCTTCTTGGTCTAGGAGAGACTCACAACATCCATAATGATGAACTCTCATTCCTTCTCGTAAACTCTTTATACTTTACATCCATGCACTGGGTTAATGGTGTTCGTCCTTCACCTCCTGGCTTGCATGGCCACATGCTACATGCAACTTTGTTTTAAGCATCCAGAATACTACCATCACTTATTATCTTTGTAGTATCAAGATGTATCATGATCTTAAAACCATGATCTTCTGTAAGTCATGATTCCTCAAGATCGATACCTCAGAAACCCCAAACTACTTTCATCAGGGTTTCATTACATTCTCTTCCAGGGAAGAGCATCTGAGGCTCTAACCCATCCTTTCATTACGTCAAGGACTAGACCAGCTAACCCAACAATCATTAACTTGTTCAACCTATCTCATTACATCTGAGTGTTAGCCAAAACACATCTTCTTTCCAAACTTAGGGTTAGCCAAACAACCTCCACTTCTTCTAGTTTCCCGCTAAACTAGGCAGCTATACTTCAACCAGAGTATTCATTACCACTTCTCCCCCTTAGGTGTCAGGTAATGTGACTATATACACCTCCATGTATTATACTTATCATCTCATATCAAACTCTAAGTTGGTCTTCATCAAGAAACTCTGAGCTCATCCTCATGGTGATTCAACTCAACTTTGCATAACTTGCAATTTCCACATAGCTCATGATAAAACATCCTTACAAGATGATCTCCTTATACTCTTAGTGTTAGTAAACCATCCATGTACCATTAACTTCACAAGGGTATGTTATCATCTCTGTCCTCATACCTTGTAGCAATGTTTTCAACTCACAACATCTTTTATCCTTGGTGTATGGCATGCGTACTGTCCTATCTCTCACTCCCATAACAAGAGGAAATAAGCATTTGGCTGCAGTCCAAATACAGAGTTCTTCCTGTTCCAGGAGTAGAGATGGTACAACCCACCTTGCCATTACACCTTCAAATCTAAGTTGAAACATGCCACATATCCTCTTGATATCAGAATTACATCCATGGAAAACTGATCCAAAACCTACTTGGTCCAAGCATAATCCTTAGTCATCTCCTCTAGATCTATAGGGTGTCGGCACTTTTGGGGTCATCCCTTTTCCTTTATGCATCCAGAGAGTGCCCTACTCATCTGCCCTTTGGGTCCCATGAGCTCATGAAGGTGATTAATCTCCTAACCCATGGACCTCGGACAATGATAGTTGTTACCTCCCGACCCTATGGTCATGTGCAACTAGGGAATTAGGCAACTCCGTCTTTCATCGGTCTTATCCCTACCTGACCCTAGGATAGACTTGGGATTCTCTTATAGTACATGTCTGACTCAGAACCTTACCCAAGCCTTCATCATCTCTTCCTGCATTCATGACTGACTTTCATCCCTTTACAGGGGTCATGGCAACCTGCCTACCTTGGTCAAGCCCCATACCGGTTACTCCCATGGTAACACGTCCATGCACTTAGAGATGGTTATCTATGGGCCTATAGGTTCATTTTCATACCATGTACTCTTCACTTAGCCTCTCAAGATCCTATGAGACCTCTTTAGGTCACCTCAAAACCGACAGAACTGGTACACACCCTACCAAAGGGTCCTCTCCCAGGATGGGAGGAAACTACAACCCGTGACAGCAAGGTCACAACCATCCTTAGGATTTACATCCGTATGAGCATGCTTAAACCAACAACTACTAAGGCACAAGCGCACCCACAAAACCATTCTAGGTCACACTCGTTCTCTTTCCTCATCATCAGATCAACTTATTCATGTGGGGTTCATCAAACATACCCTTACCTGAAGGGGTTTTCCTTTACCTCTACACATTAAGAGTACCATGATCTAAACTATAGAGACTCAAATCTCAACATGATCATTGGGTACACCGCTTCCCCTCTTAGGCCTAGGAACCCTAGGTTCGCCTCCGAGTGTCCAACTGCATGCTCATTCTCTTAACCAGGAATCCAGCATGTCCAAGATATGTCATGTACTCCCATGATCTTTCTACTCAAGCAACACTTCAGAGTTTATTCCTCTTCCTGGACCACTACTAGGTATAAAGCCTCACAACTGGTGCCTTAACCTCCTCAGGGTCTAAAGCACTCTCTATCACATCTAGTAGGTAATCACTTATACCTTAGGTACCAGAAGCACCATCCTCCCTTTAGGGTTTGGTTACTCTCAAGCTTAACCAAGACATCATCAACCTCCAGGGGTCATGCACGAGGCAACCATTATCATCCACTTAGGTCGCATCATTCTCAACTCCCCACTGTTCCTCAAGTTTCGGGGTTTTAGACTTCCAACTTTCTTGGTCGAGGTCTGCTCCCTCTTTCTAGAGCTAATCCTACAACCAACCTCTCTATAAGAGGTCCTGTCTTTATGAAGGATCAAGCTCATAATCATGCCCCTACCTGAGTGAAGCCTATACTCGAACTTATGTTTATTCAAGGTCATCCATAACCCCTTATGCTTATCTCATCATGATCCCTGACTAGGGTTTCATCAAGCTATACCCTACCTGCCTATGACTATAGGGTAACTATAGGTTCTCCTCTAACCTCATCGAGGAAGGAGCTATCCTTCACTCTAACATGCATGACCCTTTCCAGGGTTGGGTTGCCATAGGTACTTGATCATTCAGCCTCTTATGGCATCCCAAAGGCGTGTCCAACCAACACTCGACCAACCATGATATCTAACTCATCATGTCATCTTTCTCTCTAACCTATACTTAGGGTTAGGGTTACCATCATCCTCAAAGGATGTTCTAGGTTTCTACCTTGAGTGGAGGTCTCTACCTCCATGACTAACTCTCTCTACTCATCCTCCTACCAAGGAGGTCCATCCTCAGGTCTCTCTTGAGGGCAATGACAACTCATGTCATGCGACCTAAGCATGTATCTATTCCTTTACGCTTACTCTATTAAGCTTATGTCCATGACATCTTATTTACATGCTTTTTATTAATTTGCTGGAGGATTCCTTAATCCTTATCAACCTTTCCCATACCTCAAGAGGGTGAGGGAAAGAGAGAAAACCCTAATCCTTAAGGTCCTTAATAGAATTTGAGTTGAGAAGGGATGATCAAGATGAGAGAGTCCTAAATGTATCTTATTTCGAATCATACCCTAAGACTTTGGCGAGGCAGTCACACGGATCTGGGAGTCCTCGTATTCCGACTAGCGGTGCGGAGGAAAATATTGCCAGCCCCCGGTCGTGATCCTTTTCTAGACACCTCTGTCTTTCGGATAATCTTCTAATAACTCCCTTGGGTTCTACAGAATTTGTAAAATTTAATAATTATTAAAGATTAGATGAGGAACCTATGCTCTGATACCAATTGTAACGACCCCGCCTCCCGGTAACCCCCAATTAAGGGAGACCCGAAGGTCAGAGCCATTATTCAATAAACAAGATCAAAGGTTCGACAAATAATCAATAACAATTAAGAAACTTTACCAACTAAACTAAAAACTGGTATAAAATAAAACTTTGTTTACCTTTTTAAAAGATGGGATTTCTAAACTTCTATCCATGAAAATGCTACTCTAACTAATCCTCATGTGCACGTTAGTTCTCATTTAATTCCACATATGCCACTTTACTGTTTGTTTTTTTCATTTGTACCTAAAACACCGACAAACAAAACGTCGGTCAGTATATCGAAATATACTGGTATGTGGGGACAAGCAAAAGTTTGCACATATGGATAACAATTTAAATATCACAATCAAATTATTTAACAAACCAATTTACACTTTTCAGTATGACATTCTCCACCGCTTTTGCCCTAACCCTGGCATACCCGCCTTAGGGTGCCCTTTGCCAATGACTTAAGGCCACCTTCTCAATCCCGAGCTTGGTGCCTAGGGGTCACCACTCATGGTGCCCACTAGTCATGCAATATCATAGGCCACCTTCTTGGTGCCTGGGGTCACCACTCAAGGTGTCCATTGGTCTACCCATCCGGGCCTGACCTTTGGCATCATCCATCAGGGTGGCATGTAGGTGCGAGAATCCATACTTCTATTATTAATGTGATAATCATAGTGACTTTATAATTTGCAAATATGAACATCCAAACTGATAATTTGCAGTCAATGCGATCAATCATCCGGCAACCACACGGGAAACTAATGTGGTTATTCATAAGCGTAACCACATACCTGATCCAGAGCAACTTTCTGTCCAAGCAATAATGATAAAGAACAAGCAATCAACAAGTATCCTGAAATTAATGCATGGCATCCAAGTGTTATAATTTATCCAGAACATTCTAAAGCTAGACTTGGATTCCATCTTAGGTTTTCTAAACCACATTAGGGTTTTTGCCTCCATAACGCTTTTATCATATTAAATGCTCTCTTAGTTCATAAACCCTAATTTCAACACCATAAGCCCAATTAAAGTTGGTTATTTCTCTTTTATACCAAAACTACCTTCTTTATCCTTTTAATCTATTTCAAGGTTATTAGACTCATATATCACATTTAGTTTCTTTCGGATTATCAACTCATAATTCATGATGGTCTAAATCCCATATGAACTCTATTTAGTATTAACTCTACCTTGATTCAATCGAAAACCCTAATTTCTATATTAAGGTTATCTTTCCACAAATTAGTGACTTTAATGCTCAAAATAGCATATTCCAACCTTAATCATGAAATTAGTCAATTAAAGCCATTAAGAGTCGAATTTACCAACATTAGGGTTTCATGGCTCATTAATGTATTCTTCATGCACATTAGACTCAAAATTAAACTAATTACATGAAAATTCATCCTTTTCCAATCTTAATGATCCTTTTTATCATTAACATGCTAATATCAACTTAATATACTCATTTAACCTTTTCTTACTCATTAATCATCAAAGGTTAGGGTTTTTCATTGATTAAACTATTAAAGATAGTACCTCTATATACTTTTCGAATTTCATAAAGAGTCATGCTCCAATTATATTTTATTTAGATTCCTCTCGATTTTCTGAGCAAGTTTCATGTATAATGCGTGTCTATCCGAGCTACGGTTAATTAGCTATGAATTTTACAAAATCTACTTACCCCGACCAATGAGAGGCTGCCACGCAGTCCTTTCCATGCAACGTTGATTGTTGTTTTGAGAAACATAATCAAATTACTGAACTGCCCCTACATAAGTCAGCGATCCTTTATCCCGCGGAGGGGTATATCCGTCCAAGCTGACCTTGGTCGTCTTCCACCTTCAGGGAGTGCGACGCGGCCGCCCTAGGCGCCGATCTTCAACCCAACGCTGGCTCTCACCCTCTCCTAGGGCCATGAACCTCACTGGGATTTGCTTCCCTAGCTCCGCCCTTCTCATACGTACACAGGCCACCCTCATACCACGGCCAAGGTGGCCGGAGTTAGGTCTGGAAGATGCGCCGACTGCAGCAACACCTGCAGGTCCGTTGGCCGTCTTGTACAAAGATGGAAGCAAGGGGGAGGTAGATGGCTATCCGAGACTTCTGGAGTCGCATCTTGCCTTCAACACGATCCATCCTAGCCACCCAGTGCCCCCAAAACAGCCCTATGTTTTCTTAGTTAGGGTTAGAACGGAAAGAGAAGAAGAAGATAGGGAAGCGAGAGGAAGATGTGGGTTTTCCTGCTTTGAACTCGACCAGGGGGTCTACCCCTTTTATAAGGGGGGGGGGGGGGGTGGAATCTCGCCCTAAGAGACCCATCAAAGAGGGAACAAGTCCCTTTCTTATTAGGAAACCAAAACCTTCATTAAGAAGTAGCCCTCTCTCTCTCTTTCTCTCTCTCTCTCTCTCTCTCTTTGGATATCCTCAATTATATGGATATTAGAAATACAAAAATTCATTTTCTAATTCTATTTAAAATTGCCTTTTAAACTATTGGCCACAAATATATATGTATATCTCCTTTAGGAAAATACTCCCTTTTATCAAAATTACATAATTGATGGATCGTGTATTCCCATTATTTCTTGATTTTGTAATTACGTATTTTCTCTTTCTACTCCCTTATTGGGGATCCTTGGCACCCAAGAAACCTTAAGAATTCGAAATTCCTTTTAAAGGAATACTCATTATCCTTAAATGCATCAATATGCATTATTCTCATTATTTTGCTTATTTCTTTTTAAAATAATTCCTTTTTGAAGATCTCTCTCTTATTTCTCTTTTATTTTCCTCATTAGTATTCCTTTTATCATCAGGAATCCTTGGGATACGAAATCCCACCAAGGATTACCCAATTATACCTCTTTTCACATGTTTTCCATATTTAATCAATGTTTTCAATTTCTTTATTAACAAGGAAATACTTAATTGATATTTTCTTTTCTTACTGCCTTTTCTTTGCAACTTTGGACTCCTTGGAACCCAAGGAATCTAAGAGGCACGATATCCTTTTTGGATTTGCCTTCCAGAGGTTTCCACACCTTTCTTATCTCAAATTCTCAGTTATTCATTAATTAATTGAATATCCTTGTTATTGGGCCCAATAGCCAATAAAGCCCTCAAATCAAACAACAAGGCTATTGTAAATGAAATCCATTTATTCAAAATAGATTATATCATTTATTTGTTCAAAAATCTTTAATATGAGAAATTATATTTCTCAACAAAAGAACCCAAAATTGGGGTTGTAACATGAAGTGTCAAAAATTCATCAAGTGTCTGTTCATTTCTTTGGAAAAATTTTAAAATTTTTTTGAGCATTTTGAAAATTTATCAAGAATGTGATAGTGAAAATTTGAGTATGAAAAGGATGGGTGTAGGTGGAATGTGAGGTATGTACCACCCACCCTCCACCCCAAACTTAGATATTTTCTCATCCCGAGAAAACCCTAAATCCAAGATGGAGGGGAAAATTCATGCCAGAATGACCACCAGGTGTGGTTGCGTTCCGATCAGCGTGCATCCTCTTATCTGAAAATCTCAAAGGTAAAGAGAAATTAAATCTTAAAATAGCATCTAGCGATGCGAATTTATTTAATGAAAAATTTACTAGAATGTAAAAACAAAATTGAAGAAATATTCTAATTTGAAAAGAAAAGTAAAACAAAATTATTGATCGGGTTGCCTCTCGACAAGTGCCTTTATTTTATGTCGATGGCTCAACTGAATCCTTCATCTTCACGGTGGATCCTTTGGATTGGTGAGTTCCAGCATTGCTTTAGTTCCTATGTCAGTTGAGGTGAAATATCTCTTTAAGCGGTGACCATTTGTTGCAAATTCACCTGACTTTTCACTCCATAATGAGAAGGCACCATGTGGAGAGATGCTCTTAACGATGTATGGTCCAGACCAGTGTGATCGGAGTTTTCTTGGGAATAACTTCAATCTTGAGTGGAATAACAGAACTTGGTCTCCCACTTGTATGTCTTTTCTTTTCAGATGTCCATCATGCCAAAGTTTTGTACATTCTTTGTAGATTTGTGCATTCTCATAAGCTGTCATCCTGATTTCATCCAGCTCTTGGAGTTGCAGAATCCTGGCTTGGCCTGCTTCTTTCATATTAAAGTTTAGTTATTTAATTGTGCCCACCATGCCTTGTGTTCCAGCTCGACTGGCAGGGGGCAAGATTTTCCATATATTAATCGAAAAGGTGTAGTCCCAATGGGAGTTTTATAAGCAGTTCGATAGGCCCATAAGGCATCGTTGATTTTCATTGACCAATCCTTTCGATTGCGTCCTACAGATTTTTCCAAAATAGCCTTTAGTTGACGATTAGAGACCTCTACCTGTCCACTTGTTTGTGGATGGTAAGGCGAGGAAACCTTGTGTGTTACATCATATTTTCTTAGCAAAGCTTCAAAGCTTCTTTCAAGGAAGTGGGACCTTCCGTCAGATATCACGGACCATGGCACTCCAAAATGGGGGAAAATAATATCTTTGAATAATTTGATGACGGGTTTGGAATCACTAGTTACGGTTGGTATAGCTTCAACCCATTTTGATACGTAGTCCACCGCTACTAGGATGTATGAAAATCCATGAGAATATGGGAATGGACCCATGTAATCCACCCCCCCCCCAAACATCGAATATCTCTACTTCTTGCCATAGATTCAGCGGCATCTCATCTCTCTTTGTTATATTGCCTGATCTTTGACATTTGTCACATGATAGGACAAAGTCATAGGAATATTGGATATTGTTGGCCAGAAGAATCCACACTGCAAAACCTTCAAGGCAGTCTTTTTAGAGCTCAGATGTCCTCCCACTTTCCTGAGTGACATTGTTCCAGAATAAGTTGAGCTTCTTCTTCAGTGATACATTATCTATACAGACCATCAGCACATAGTTTGAAAAGATATGGCTCATCCCAGTGATATTGTTTTACATCATGCATGAACTTCTTCAGTGCATTCCCGATGCATTGAGGATGGATAACCCCAGCAGCAAGGTAGTTCACAAAATCTGAGTACCACGGTATAACTTCTAAGACCTTCATTAGTTGATCATCCAAAAGAGAATCGTTAATCGGAATCTTCTCGGTATCCTGAGTGTGGATGCGACGGAGGTGGTCTGCTACAACATTCTCTGTACTCTTTTTATCTCTTATCTCTAAATCAAATTCTTGTAATAGAAGGATCCATCTAATCAACCTGGGTTTTGCACCTTTCTTTGCCAGAAGGTAACGAATGGCAGCGTGGTCTATGTAGACAATGACCTTCGAACCAATTAGGTAGGATCTGAACTTGTCAAAGGCATACACGACCGCTAGAAGTTCTTTCTCAGTAGTTGCATAATTCCTATGGGCTTCATCGAGAGTTTTCAATGCATAATAGATCACATAGTGTTTCTTCTCTATATATTGCCCTAAAACAATGCCCACAACATAGTCACTGGCATCACACATAATTTCAAAAGGGTGGTCCCAGTTGGGAGCTCTAATGATGGGGGTGGTTTTAAGGGCATGTTTCAGTGTGTTGAAGCTTTTGACACTTTCTTCATTGAAATTGAAATCAGTATCCTTCAGTAATAGACTGGTCATTGGTTTCGTTATCTTGGAAAAGTCCTTTATGAATCTTCTGTAAAATCCTGCATGACCTAGGAAGGCACGGACATCTTTTACATTTGTTGGGATAGACAGTTTAGAAATCACTTCAATCTTGGCTTTATCTACTTCAATTCCTCTATTACTGACCCTATGGCCGAGGACAATGCCTTCCTTTACCATAAAATGGCACTTTTCCCAGTTGAGCACAAGAAGAGCTTCTTCACATCGTTTGAGGACCAGGGAGAGGTGATTTAGACATGAATTGAATGAATCTCCGTATATAGAAAAATCATCCATGAAAACTTCCAAAATTGTTTCAGTAAGACCAGCGAATATGGAAGCCATGCAATGTTGGAAACTTGTGGGTGCATTACAGAGACCAAATGGCATTCTTTTAAATGTGTATGTTCCGAATGGGCAGGTAAAGGTTGTTTTCTCTTGTTCATCTGGATGTATGGGTATTTGATAGAATCTAGAATAGTCGTCATGATAACAGAAATAATCTTGGTGAGCCAACCTTTCTAGGACTTGATCAAGGAAGGGCATTGGAAAATGATCTTTTCGAGTTGCCTTGTTCAATTTTCTATAATCTATGCACATACTCCACCTTGTGACTGTTCGGGTGGGGATGAGTTCATTGTTTTCATTCTGTATAATAGTTGTTCCACCTTTCTTCGAGACAACATGCACTGGACTCACCCATGGCGAATCTGATATCAGATAGATTATTCCAGCTGTAAGTAGTTTAATGACCTCGCGACAGACCACTTCCTTCATATTTGGATTCAACTTCTATTGATGCTCAATAGTAGGCTTGTGATCTTCCATCATAGGGATCTTGTGCATACACAGCGCTTGACTGACCCCAGTGAGGTTACTCATTCTATAACCGATGGCTTTCTTTCTTTCCCTTAATTCCTTCAGGAGTTTCTCTTCTTGTTCAGTTGTTAGAACGAAATTTATAATAACTGGGAAAACCTTGAGATCATCTAAAAACACATACTTTAGTCCTTCGGGCAAGGGTTTCATTTCGGGAGCTTCTGGTTTTTCGCTTGTTTCTTTAGTAGTTTCTATAGCCTTGAGTTCTTCATTAGTGACTTCAACATCTTCTCTATCGGAGTCGAGTGACTCGATGCAATCCTTTACTTGTGTGTCGATTGGTTCATCAACTGATGGGTTTGTTAGAGTAACTTCTAAGGGATCGTCTGATTCATGATACTCTTGAGTCAGAAGTTACATTTGCTCAATGCAGTGAATCATATATACTTCTTCTTGCATACTTGGTCTTCTCATACTTTTAAAAACCTTGAATTCGAGAGTTTTTTTGCCTAATCTGAGCAGTAAGGTACCAACTTCAACATCAATCAGGGCTCTTGTAGTGGCGAGGAATGGATGGCAAAAGATGAGAGGATATTTGGCGTCTTCTTTTATGTCCATAATGACAAAGTCACATGGAACATATGTGTCCTTTCCTACCTTGACCGGGACATCTTCGATGATTCCTAACTGACGTTTTATCAAATTTTCTGCAAGCTGTATAGTCATGCCAGTAGGTAGCAATTCTGCAAACCCTAGTCTCTTGCACAAGCTAAGTGGCATAATAGAGATGCTTGCACCGAGATCTGCCAGTCCTTTCTTGCATGATGAATCGCCAATGTGACATGAAATTCCAAAGGATCCCAGGTCTTTTTGTTTCTTGGGCATCTTGCTCAATATGATATCAGTTGTAGTTGTCGCCAGTTTTACTGTCTCATATTTTTCAGTGATATACTTCTTGGTGAGGAGTGACTTTAAGTATTTGGTCCAGGCTGGTATCTCGGCCAGAGCATCCAAAAAGGGTATATCAACATGAAGTTTTTTCATAGCTTCTTTAAACTTATTGAATCTAGTATCGAGCTTGGTTTGCCTTAGATGGGCTGGGAAGGGTATACGAGGCTTATATACAGGAATATCAGGTTTTGGCGTTTCAGTTTCTGATCAGTAGGTTTCTCAGGACTTCCCCTATATGTCTTATCATCTTTTGATTGAGACTCTAGTGTTGTTGAGTCTTAGATAATCACAGGTTCATCTTTGTCTGTAATAACCACAATTGTCTTTCCAGGGAGATCTGAATAGTCTTTTCCTGACCTAGTGGTGACTGCCTTCAACTGTTTAGGATGCTTAGGATTGTTCTCGGGTTGGCCAGCAAAGACTCCAGTAGGTGGCTTTATGCTAGCTGTGAGTTGAGCTAATTGAGGTTCAATAGCCTTCTGCTGAGCTTGTTGGTTAGATATCATGGTTTGCTGAGTTTGCAACATCTTTTCAATGGCTGATAGCTTGTCATCAGAAGAAACTGGACCTGCTTGTTGTCCTTACTGTTGATTAAGATTCTGATACTGAGAGTTGTTTTGATAATTATTGTAGTTCCTATTCTGTAAGTTCCCCTTGAAGTTTCCTTGATTCCCAAAATTCTATTGTTGATTATAGTGGAATCCTGGTGGGCCTCTTGATTGATTGTTTGAACCAAATTGGTGCGAGTTTACTGCTCCAGAGGGGTTTCTGTATTGAAAACTGGGATGATTCCTATTCTAATTTGGATTGTAATAACTTTGACCAGGAATGGCGTTGATAGAATTAAGATTTTCCATCTGACCATTATCTCCTTGTCCACACACGTTGCTTAGAACAACATCATAGAGAACATTGCATGATAAGGTGGAATGATCAGTGCTCTTACATGCTTCGCAGAACAGGGAAGCGGACTTTACCTGATTCGGTTGTTGAGTGGGTGAACGTCCTCTTCCAATAGCAGCAAGAGATGATTCAATATGGTCTTGCTTGGCAACTAAGAGCTTCAAGGTTTTAGTGATAGACTTGTACACGGGATTAGCTTCGGCCATGGCTACTTTCAGAACTCCTTTACCTACAGATCTACCCCAATTTGCTTGATTTTCTGCTCCCAGGGTGACGACTCTCCATGCGTTGTCATAACTTTGTCACATGAAGTTTCCTCCAGATGACGAATCTAGGAATCTCTTAATATCATCATCCACACCCCTATAGAAAATCTCAATGAGTTGGTTCTTGGGAATTCCGTGATGTGGACACTTGCGTAGAAGCTCTTTGTATCTATCCCAAGCTTCAACAAGGGTTTCTCCAGGAACTTGAGTGAAATTTGTTATCCGCCCTCTAATTTCATAGGTAAGTGATGGAGGGTAGAACTTTTCTAGAAACACATTTTGGAGTTGTTCCCAAGTGGTGATCGGTATTTCACTTTGCAATGAATTTTACCAACTTATGGCTCTATCAGAAAGGGAGTACTTGAAGAGACGGAGTCGAATGGCATCATCTGTGACTCCATTTTGTTTCATCATAGCACATAGATCGATAAATCTCAGAAGATGTTCTTGGCTATCTTCTACTTGCTTGCCATAGAAAGGGTTATTCTGAAGTAGGATGATCTAGTGTGCTCTTATCTCGAAATTAGTAGTGTTGATAGGAGGAGGTTGTACTGGATGATTAACATTCGTAGCTTTTGGGATTGAGAACTCTCTAAGATCCTTTTGTAGTTCAGCTGCTTGCACTGCTGCTTGTACTGCTAGGATTTCCTGCTGAACTGCAGCCCTGGCTTCTTGCATGAGCCTCTCTCTTTGTGCATTGATGGCTTGAGCCACCCTTCGAGCTACCTCTTCTTCTTGAGCCATCCTTTCTTGATTTTATCTGATCTGACGATGGAAAGTTTTGTCTATCTCGGGATCAAAGATCGCTGCTAGTGTGGGGCTGTCCAAACGGTGCATGAACTATGCCTTAGATTGTACCTGAAAATGGAAAGATTTCAAAGGTGAGAACCACGAAGTAAACTCAAATTCAAGTAGATGATCGATTTGTTTCAAAAGAAAAAGCAAAATCCTAGATTAGTCTTAAAAGAACTAGATTTGACTGAGTGATTCTGTTGTCCCCGGTAATGGCGCCAGAATGTGACGTTGAATTTTGAACACACTAACAAACTCACTCGGGGTTGAAATCCCCGAGTTTTTACCAAATCCAAAGTGCAATAATACCACCCGTAAAAGGACGAGTCTTATCGCAGTATAGTTAAGGATCAAACCCAAAGGTAAACATTTTTAAGAATCTTTATCAATTAAATCTTGCTCAAGTAAAACTAATATTTAGAACGATTGGTTGATTTGAGGTTAATTAGACTAATTGCATAAAAGTAAAAGCTGAATTAAAGTTAGATTTAGATCAATGATATGGAATCGCTGGGATGATATCGGGTTTCACCGCCATTACACACGCAAACACATTCAATCACAAACAAACAAGGCAAGATATATCAATCCAAATGGAGCGGTTGCAGAACCCCCCATTAGGGCGTTAGGTTCGCGTAAGCATCACCTTAGGCATCATATGTCTCATCACCAACCAGATCACTTTCATACAGTTCCGAAGAAAATCTCATTCTATTTCTAGTTTGGGAGTCAACCGCATTAATCGATAAGCAAGTAGGTGATAGATCTACAAACTAACATCCACGATAAACAAAGACGATACAAAATCCAACTAAGGATGTGGTCCTCCCTGAGGGATGTTTAGATCACAGAAGCATCACCGTAGGCTAGCTGTCTCGTCCCCTAACAGATCATACACTTATGACCTCAAGGAATCTTATCAGAAGTTCTTGTCAAAGAGTCGAACTTTGTAAACTACCATTCCGTCCCACATATAGAAGATTTCTCAATATAGGAAGGAACAAGATGAAAACAAGTAGATAATCAACTACAAACATACCAACTAACAACATAATGGAAAGTTATATACATTGCCATGGAGAGTTTAACAAAAGAACATGATTTGCATGGGAAGTGGGGCTAGTCCCTGCACACCAGAGAAAAGGTACTACTCGCTCATGATGTGAGAAACCAAAAGAATGAGAAAGAGAGAGAAATATGCCATGAACTTGGTGCAGAAGGTAGTCGAAACTCAGTGAAGAAGATGCGGCCTCCTACGTCATGTCAGAGCAGATCTGGACGTGAACGGGAGGTGCCAAGACAGACCGGACGGTTTCCCTCACTCCATCTTCCTTCTCTCCTCAGCCTCCTTGGTCACAGCACGGGCAGTAGGTGGAATGAAACTGGTGTGAACTAGACTGGATTTGGATCGGACCTATGTACAGGAAACCTCTCGGCGTCCCAGAACTGATGTCCAAGTGAGGACCCTTGGGGTCCTATTTATAGGAACAGGACCGACCCCAAACGGTCTTGGATAAAAGGGAACCAAACGGTCTTGCACATCTTTAGCAAATGGTTTGTAGACCGCATAAGACCAAACGCTCTTTAGTAGCAAACAGTTTAGAAACTATATGAGATCAAACAGTCAACGCTTCAGTCAAACGGTCGTCAGTGAGCTTTGCTCTCATGGTTTGGAAAATGCATGAGACTAAATGGTCTCACAGAGTTGGGCAAATGGTCTCAGCAGATTCCCAAACGAGTTTGAATCTGTCCATGCGGTCTTCACGCAGCTGGCAAGAGGCTAAATGGTTTGAGACCGTTTGGTAGCGCCTATCGGTCTGCTTGATCAGCATCGAGAGCTCAATCATGGCAGATGGTAGATTTAGGTGGATCTGAGGATGATGCAGGTAGGGTTAGAAGGTGCGGCGGATGCTGCAGCAGTAGGTGTGATGGAGTCGGAGTTGCATCTTGACAAAGAGGAGCTTCTAGGAGTGAGACGTTGCCAGAATCGAGGAAGAAATGTGTTGCTCGGTAGAGGTTCAGAGGCAGACGATGACACGCTACAGTCGTGGCATGGCCCCACGGTCGTGCCGCCTTGCACGGGCGTGGTCGGTGAGAAATTTGGCCCTGACGGTGTTGGGCCACGGCCGTGGTGTGACACCACGGTCATGGTGAGGTGGCTGCCACACGGCCGTGCTGCCTCGCACGGGTGTGGCGAGTGAGAGGGGGTCGATGCAGGTAGGGTGACACGGTCGTGGCTCGTCGACCACAGTCATGGCGAGTGAAAGCTTAGTCGTTGAGGTTTATCTACCACGGTCGTGGCCACACCACACAGTCGTGGTGATGACAGTAGACCACGGTCATTTTGGACCACCACGTCCGTGGTTAAGACTCTGCTTCGAGGTCCTGAATCCATGCACTACTCGATCCCTTGCGGCTGGATTATGCCTCCAATCGATCTCTGCTGGTCATACGGTCTTGAGACCGCATGGGCTCAAACGGTCTTGAGACCGCATGGGCTCAAACGGTCTTGATACCGAATGGGTAGAAATGCTTGGTTAGATTTCTTGATCAGAGCCAGAGATGAAGGTGGACCCTGACTACTTGTTTAGTTTTGTCAAAACCTACATTAAATGAACAATATTTAGTTAAAATTTTGATGGTCGAATCAACTAAGTAGTTTTGCACATTATGATTCATATTGATATTTAATGAGGGAAATAGTATATATAGAGTTGAGTTTGTTCCAAAGTGATAATTGAATACCATGATGAATATGCATTCATCAATGCATAAAAAAAGAATAAACAAGAATGAACCAAATAAGAGAGATGAGAACATCCAACAAATATATAAAGTCGGATCACATGATCCTAGTAAATATCCACCTTAAAAGTGGGAAAACGAGCATTTATCACCATAGAATATTCCACCATGAGCAATGTATAAGGAAGAATCTAAGAGAATGTCAAATCATATAACATGATCACAAAATGGATAACAAATAAAAGGTACTTCACATGAAGCGTATTTTGAAAAGAAAAAGATATTGTGTAGGCTATTGTCCATAGGACCAAGAGAAAGATTAAAGTAGGTAATTACTCAAAAGGAATAATAGGGGATACTAGTATACCTTAAACTAGAGTCTTAGAACACTCTTCACCAATCTAGTTGTTTCCAAGATCACTTTTTCCTAATTACAAATTATTCACATAAATTAGGGTTTGAAATTCATAAAAGTGTATTAAAACCCTAATTCTATATATTTTTAGTAAAACTAGGATTTTGACTCTAAAAATATCACCAATCGACTTATTAGTTCTCTTGATCAGGAAAACATATTTATTTGTCCAATTTGGAGTTATTATGATTAAGTTACATTTATTATGAGTTTTATACATATATTTTAATCTCCCAAAATTATCCTTTAAAAACATTAAAATTAGGCTTAAAAATTATTTTTATTAGATAGAGAATATTTTTTTGATTCCAAATTTTTTTTTGTTAATTTTAAATAAGCGGTTTAAAAGATATGAAATTTTCATTTTTAACCAATCAGAAAAAGCCATGTTATCAAATCCATTGCAAGTGAGTAAGTGAGAGGGAGGGAGGGAGGGGCCGAGCCCAGATGACATGGTCCAATAAAAAGCAGCCATGTCACCAGTCAACAGCAACTCAGTCTCATCCAAGGAAAAGATAAAATAGGGCCAAATGCCCAAGACAACCTCGCGTGAGAAGAAAAAAAGTAGAGGGCAGAATTGTAAATGAACTAGGGACAAAGTTCCCCCTCCTTGTCGTCGCCATGGACGGCGACAAAGAGCAGCTTACCCTAGAAAAAGTGTGATGTTTTTGCAATGGTCAACCAAATGAGAAACTGAGAGTATTGAAGGAAAGAAGAAGGTGTGAGAAACTCATTACTAAAGGGGATTGAACTGAGAAGGCGAGTAGAGGGAGGGAGAGC
This sequence comes from Alisma plantago-aquatica, assembly GCA_963693085.1. Taxonomy (NCBI): domain Eukaryota; kingdom Viridiplantae; phylum Streptophyta; class Magnoliopsida; order Alismatales; family Alismataceae; genus Alisma; species Alisma plantago-aquatica. The sequence goes on along the minus strand of OY856412.1, from coordinate 204,011,620 downwards.
CACCATAAATCTCGATCAAATGAAGCCTGTCCTCATCAAAAGACGCGAGCAATAAAGCAATTCACACAAGAGGAGTTCACAAAGAGACTTAGGATGCTTAGAGTAAGGTTATATATTGGTGAGGATGAGAGAAGTAGAGAGGAGGGATGTAGCTGTGAAGCCTTGTTACCCAATAATTGGGTGTTTCCTATTTTCTTGACCAAATGATTCATGTCATAGATCATCTTGTGCAGATTTGCATTTGGAAACTAGTGGCAAAAGAATTGTGTGATTTTATCGAGAAGCAAGAGAGATATCAAAATCCAAAAAATCCACATTTGTGATCACACTGTTCATATACGATCCAAGCTAGGAGATGACTTCATAGCCGTCAGATCACGGATCAACGGCCATGATCGTGCATGCCAGCTAAGTCAAAAGAAGAAAAAAAGCTTGTGACATTTATGTAGTTGCCAAAATCAATTTAGATTATAGTTCTTCTTTAATCATTTAACTTTTACTCTTTCCTTATTTAAGGGAGAAAATGACCTCCAAAATGATAAAATTGACATTTAAACTAATTTGAGTAAGTAGAATCCATATGTGCAATTAGATTTGCCTTTTGAAGACTTTTAATTTATTAATTAAGCAAATCTTATTTTCTCTTTTCTCATGCATTTATGACTCTAGGATTCTCCAAAATCATTGAAACTTCACCCAGAGGTCATATTGAGTACGCTGGACACGAATTTGTGATTAATTCATTTTTTGAAGTTGTTTGTTATTTTAGTAATGATGAAGGTGCTACGCACTTTCTCTCTCCTAAATTCACCTTTTCATAAAATATTTTCCAAGTTTAGTGAAAATTGAACCAAAGACCTATTTTAGCATGTTGAATGAAAAATTGTCATTATTTTTTTGAAGACTTTTATTATTTATATAATATATTTAAATCTTATCACTTATTTTATCCTTTTAATGTATTAGAGGCATCTAAAAACTTTATAAAAATATGAAATTTATCTTATAAGCAATAATAAATGTAACATGATTTTTCCATTATTTTATTTTTTATCATATTATTAAATATTTTTGGTCTTTGAATCATATTCTCTTTCCTAGATAAAATAAAATATTTAAGATGGTCCAAATTATATGAAAATTCACACATAGACTAATTTTGATGTGTAGATTATGAATTTGAGGTTTATTTGTAATTTTAAAGTCATTTCATAATTTATTTATAAATTTGGAGGAAAAACTCATATTTTCCAATTCTATTTAATGTAAAGATAATTATTAATTTTCCAAATTGTGAAAGTTGTCATTAATGCAAACTCAAACCCAAGGAGAATGGATTTGAGCTTATAATTATCTTTTGAGTTTTTCTATTATTAATTTTAGGTAATTTAATTTACATTATCATCACTTGTCAAATTAAATTATTTAATGTCACATTTTCATGCTTATAGATTTTCTATTCATTCCTTTTTCTCTTTCTTGTTCCAAATGGGCATAAAAGGTTCTAGGTCTAATTTATTTTATCATTATCTCTCTTAAATGGTTAAAATGCATTTTAGATCCTCATTGAAGCATCAACTAAGGTATTTATGCATATACCATTACATTGGAATAATTAGTGTTCAATTATATTCCAAACCATTAATATTTATACAAATTAAACATAAATGCCAAAAAGGATATAATGAATATGAAAAACTCAGACTAAGGATAAACTAAGAATGTACCCAAGTTTCGGTAAGTTACACATATGGAATCAAACTCATGTGCTCTCTTTCTTCACAAGAACTGGGACATTGACTCTTAGAGATGGTCACTCCATGCAATGTAGGTAGGCTTCCTCTCTTTGAGTTCTCCATGTTGAACCACTTCAGCAATTTATCAACGCATGTGCTCTGACTTAGTCCAAAAAGCCTTCTTGATCTATCTCTATAGATCTTTATCCCCAAGATGTAGGATGCTTCTCCCAAGTCTTTCATAGAGAATGTATTTCAAGCCATGTACTTATCTTTTGTAAAGTAGGGATGTCATTCCCCATAAGCAATATGTTATCTACATATAATATGAGGAATACTACCATGCTCCCACTAACATTCTTGTACACACAAGATTCATATTCATTTTGAACAGAGCCAAACTCATTGATTATCTCATCAAAATGAAGATTCCAGCTACAAGATGCTTGCTTCAATCCATAGATTGACCTTTGCAGCTTACATACTTTAGTTGCAAACTTTGGATTTATAAAACCCTCAAGTTGTGTCATATACACATCCTCAACAAGTTTCCAATTAAGTAATGCGATTTGAACATCCATTTTCCTAATCTCATAGTCATGATAAGCTAAAATAGAATTCATGATCTTAATGGACTTAACCATGACCATTGGAGAAAAGATTTCATCATAGTCAACACCTTGAACTTGTATGAAACCCTTTGTAACTAATCTTCCCTTATTGGTTTGTACTTTATCATCCATGTCTGTCTTCTTCTTGAAGACCCACTTGCACCCGATGGGTTTTACCCCTTCAGGTGGATCCACCAAGGTCCATACCTTGTTGGCATACATGGATTCCGTCTCAGTTCTCATGACCTCAAGCCATTTCTCAAACTCTGGTCCCTCAATAGTATCTTGATAGGTAGTTGTCTCATCATCTATGACCAATTCACTACTTTCCTGAGTCACAAGATATCCATATCTCTCAAGTTCAAGGTGTGTCCTCTTAGATCTATGAGGTTCTTGTGTTACTTGAGGAATTTGAGATTCCAAAACACCTTGTGAATCTCCTTGTTCCTCATGTGCCTCTTTAGGTTCAATGTTTTCTTGTTGGTCTTGAACCTCTTTGAGTTCTACTTTCCTCCCACGGATTCCTTTGGAAATAAATTCCTTTTCAAGAAATACAACATTTCTGGCAACAACTATTTTGTTGTCAGTTGGGTTTATAAGTAGTATCCCCTTATCTCTTTGGGATATCTAACAAAATAACATTTATCAAACTTAGAGCCAAGCTTTTTAGGAAATATTTTCCTGACATAATATTCACATCCCCAAATCTTCATAAAGACACATAGGAATGTTTCCCATTCCATAACTCATACGGTGTCCTTTGAACCATCTTGGATGGCGTTCAGTTTAGTGTAAATGCAGAGGTTTCAAGACCATACCCCCAGAATGAAGTTGAAAGTTCAGCAAAACTCATCATTGATCTCACCATATCTAGTAATATGTGATTCCTTCTTTCTGACACACCATTATGTTGTGGTGTTCCAGGTGAAGTCTATTGTGATACAATACCACTGGCTTTCAAAAGGTCCTCAAACTCTTGGCTTAATTATTCTACCCCACGGTCAGATCGAAGTTCCTTAATACTTTTTCCAAGCTGGTTTTGTACATGATTCATAAACTCTCTAAACTTTTCAAGAGTTTCTGACTTATATTTCATCAAGTAAACATAACCATACCTAATGAAATTATCAGTGAAGGTAATGAAGTATTGATAAACACCTCTGATATTTGTTTTAGAAGGCCCACATACAAAAATATGTATGAGTCCTAATAGATCACTAGCTATCTCACTGCTACCAATGAATGAATCTTGGTCATATTGCCAAAAAACAATATTCACATGTCTCTATTGATTAAAAATCAAAAGAATCCAGATAACCATATTTAAGGAGCGTAGATATGTGTTTCTCATTCATGTTCCCCAGACGACAATGCTAAAGGTATGTTTGGTTTGAGTCATTGAATTTTTGTCTTTTGGTATTTACGTTATATATGCTTGTCTCTAGATCTATCAAGTATAGACCAATGTTGGAACACTACCATAAAAGATCCCATCTTTACTAATAGAACAACTACCATTCTCTGTAATAAATTCAAATTTGTTCTTGTCCAAACAAGATACAGATATGATGTTCCTATTAATGTTTGGTACATAATAGCAGTTCTCTAACTCTATTACAAGCCCACATGGTAGAGATAACTAATAGGTTCCAACTGCTTTGGCCGCAACTCTTGCATCATTTGCAACTCGTAGTTCTACCTCACCATTCTATAAAGGTCTACTTCTTTTCAGATCCTTCACATTACAGAAAATGTGTGATCCACATCCAGTATCTAGCACCCATGGTGAGGAAGTAGTAAAGTTAACCTCAATAATGTCTATAGCATAAGTAGAGATCTCGATCACTTTCTTCATCTTCCTAGGTTCCCTTATCATTCTCCTTATTTTGAGTGTAGAAGACTTGAAATTTAGTTTAGCTACTAAATGCTTCTTAGCCTTGCTTTTATCCTTGAACTCAACCCCGTTGATCATCATCATGGATTTTTCCATCTTCATTTGTGCTTCAACATTTATCAAAATTTCAAGCAACTTTGACAATAGTCTAGCCATGTTACTCAAGTGATAACACTCGATAAATTGGATATATGAGTTTGGCAGTGATTATAAAATAATATTTGTAGCTGACTCTTGACCTAAAGGAAATCCCAGTTTTTCAAGATGCTTCATATTCCCAATAATGTTGAGCACATGAGGTCCTACTGGATATCTCTCTGTCAATTTTCACCCAAATAGCGCCTTAATGACATTATGCCTTTCATGTTTATCATGATGTTTATGCAACTCACTGATCGTACAACCCAACATAAGGTTCTTGATATTCACAACATCATTGACATGCTTCAAACAAGCATTCATATCACTCTTAGGTGAATTTTAGAGTGGGTGCTGGCACTGGTTTTTCTAGAACATGCAGAACACTTCTCAATGTCCTACACCAGTTATGGAAATAAATTTCATTTATTTTGTCCGATTGTGATGAATCAAAGTTTTCCATTTGATTGTATAAGAAAAAAATTGCATTTGTCAAAAACCATTTTTGATTTGATTTGATTCAAAAAGTTGATATTAATTAGGTCTTTATTTAACTATCTCTCAAATTGATAGCCCTCAATATCAATTTGAAATATTGCATCTTATAATATTCTAGTGGGCTAAGATCCTAATTTCATCAAAATCATGAGCCAACTAGGGTTGTCACCCACAACTTGATTCTGTTAGGTAGGCAACTTTTGCCACTCGCATCACATGCAAATTTTGAATAGATGAAACACACAACTACTTTCCATAATTATATGTATGCTTATAGGTGCTTAATCCAATTAACATCGCCTAGTTGAGCTTGACTAATAAATCAACATGATAGACTATGTACCCTGCTAGGGCAGACCCACATATCTATCATCACACTTCTATAAGATAGACGACGCACAATGCTAGGGCGTGTCGACACTTAGTAGATGAAGTTATTCAGTGTGATGCTTATGGCATGAATCTAAGACTTAATATTTTAGTTTAGAGAATTTGTATAAATACATATACATTAACCAATCACCACATATATGTAGTACATATCTTATACATGCTCTAACCCATAATGAAAATATGCAATAAACGGAAGTGATGGTTATGACCAGCCTAATGTAATTCCTTGGAGCCATAAGGAATTACATCATCTTAGATCCAGATCACATGTAGAAACCTATTGTTGATGAAGATTCATGTTTGCCAATCCAGGTTGACTGGTTCAACCTTTGAACCGGTCGGCTCCCCTCTTGGTAGGTCGGTTGGTAACTTCCATCCAGTCGTCTGGCTCCTCCAAATGATCGGTTGGTAGTCCTATACCTGATCATTTGGCTCCTCCAAATGATCGATTCATCTGGTCCTTCGAGCTCGTGGTTGGCTCACCAACCGATCATTTTGACCCCACCAAACGGTTGTCTCGGCCCTACCAGTCAGTCGGCTCAGACCCTCCATCTGGTTGGTTGGACTCCTCTGTGTGGTCAGTTGGCATTTATTTGCTTCGTCGAAATAAGAAAATAAACTATCCTACTTTAACATAGTTATTGAGAAATCTCAAGTTATATTCAAGGGGAGCAAAGGTAGAAGAGAATAATGCTTTTACATTGGGAAGATAAGAGAGGCTCAATTCACAACGTGAGGTAAATAAGATTAACTAATCACACAACCATGCACAAATAATAGGGGTTATTGACAATAATCATGCTACACATCCACCAATAAAACTTAGTATTAGGGTAACTTGCATATATATATATATATATATATATATATATATATATATTCATTTGGGTGCTTATGTGGTAATTAATCGGACGTGCATATCAACCAATTTAAATATTTTCATTGTATGCAATAAATAAACATCATAAAACCAAAAATTTGATCATATAGATTATTCCTAAACATAATTAATTGACGTGGCTCTGATACCACTGTAGGGAAATATGACATCAGATAGGCAGCGAAAACAAAAATTTTACTGACATGTTTACCATTAACCAGCGGGTCGTGTCAATAACTATATAATGGAAAGGATAGTTTCAGGAAGGTATACCTGGTCCTGGAGCAAGTCCAACGACAATTCTCATCAATGAAGATGTGCACTATGTCTTGGATGATGTCTATGCAACTCCTAGTTGCATTGAGACTCTTATAACTACTCCTCCATGGACAATAGACTCAAATGTCATCGTCTGCGGCAACTCCTCTCATCACGAACTTGGCTGACATCATCCTCTTTAGCGACGGGAAAAGGCCACCTCCCCTCTAGGTAAGTCCACACAGATCAACAAAACTCCTTTCGTCCTACATAATGGACAACAAGGAGTTGTCCATCACGTTGGTGTACTAGTCACCAGCCTGCTCTCCCACAACAATGACCTTCAGTTATTTCTCTCTCGTAGCTATCTCTCCCAATTCAAGTAAAACTTGCTTGGGGTTTCTTCGTTACCACAACTAGAGAGGACAACAATTGTTAGATAAATTGATTCTCAATTGTATATGTTGTGTTCTGGGAAGCCCCCAGTACCCCTCTATTTATAGGCGGAGTTAGGGACATGGTTCCCAGTATGTGCGGGAGAGGAAGAGACCAAAAGATCTCAAATTTTCAGAACAATTATAGAAACTTCACAACCTGAGACAACCCAAACAACCGTCTGGAAAACCCAGATGCTCATCTAGCATGTGAGACGGTCGTCTCGTAATGTGAGACCATCATTTTGTAGTTTCCCAATTTTGTACATATTTCGACAATTCAATTCCAATTAGTGCATGTCATGACATCAGCAATAGTCCTTGACGCAATCGAATCACACCCCCAAGATGACCACTTGGTTCATATGATATAGGTGTCTTGCACGACCTCATACGGTCATCTCGCATAAGTGAGACAGTCATCTCGCAGGTTAGGTCAGGCTGAATTCCAACCAATGCACCATACAATCCGCTTGACACTAACGATTGTCTCAACACTTGACTGGTCGTTTGGCAGTCCAGTCAACTGATTTGTTGTGTGAATTGAATACCTAAACACTTTAGTAATTAATCCAATCATCATATAAGATCAAACTCCTCTTCTATATGAGTTTCTATGTGTGTGACCCTATAGGTCCCATATTACTTTGGCAGTGAATGTCTATAACAACTTTAGACATCACAAGCAATCAACGATGCCTAGTCACACATCATTGCTATCCAAGTAAATGAAAAATTAGAGAACAACTTAAACCTACAATCTGTGTATGGTGTTACAATGTTTGTATAGTTCCTTTATCATTGTTATGCAGATTGAACTAGAGACATGGAATAATCATCCTCATTATTATTCAATCTTGTTTCTTGAACCAGAACAGACTATCTGAGATATATGTAAGCTCAATATTACATATTGACTCATGTGCGTGGCCACACATTTCTTAGTCTAGCTAATTAAGAGGCCTTGGATATCATACTCCCTTAAGAGGGACAAATCCCATCATCTATCACTCACATTCAGTCCCAATGCGTCGCAGTCACCCAATCATCACTTTTATAACAACCTATGTTTCAGGATTACTTTTTATGATGTCAAAGCATATCGAACGACATATGATGAGTGCAGTGATTTTAGGTCTAAGAACCACAAACACCACCATCACTACAAGACGTGATTCTGATTTACCTAGTTACGGTTTCCATGTATCACTCTTATGGTGGTTTTGTTTGATACACTGTTCTCTAACATGTATCTATGTGCTTGGTTTGATATCACCATATCATGACTAATGAGATTCTGTCATCAACCAACTCACACTCTGATCTTATGTGTTATTGCTCTATTTACCTTCCATAATAACAACCAATTAGGGACATAACAAGAATGCATATACTATGAACATCTATATGATCTCATTGTTCACGTCCTCAACATGAAGACATACGTCATTAAGTAATATCTTTCTCTAGATATTTATTATGTTATTTTATTATCTCAAAACTAAACAAACAGAATAATTTGGAAGCTTGCCTTTATTAATAACCAAAATATTTACATTTATGCCATTGCAATCATCATATAATTGGCTCGCTGGGCATACATACCAACATAAAGCAACATAGGTTGCACAATGTGTTCCACATTTCTATGTTGAGGAAATGCCAACTAGATATTAAGCAGACGATTCAACCAATGATGTTGATTTGAATGATTATATCTCTTATGTTGACGACTCTTATCTTAGATAGATGTGTACAAAAGTTGATAGAGAAGGATACTACTTTAGAAAATGTTTTGTGACATGATTGTGTGGGGTAGAGGAAGCCACGTAAAAATTAGTGAATGAGATGCATAGGAGTACCCATCTTTATTTGCGTAGAATTTCAGGGCAAAATTCTTCTTAGGGGATAATCGTTGTAAGGCCCCCTGTCTTGACTTAATATATAAACATTCTTAAATTTCTTACTTGGTTGCTTAGTCTCGTAATTAAACATTATTTATATTTAATATTAGTTGATAAAGCTATGCTTAAAATTTGAGCTAATTCGGATTTTGTTAGCTCTAGTCTTGCAATTTGTGTACATTTGTAGGCTTAATTACAATTTTCTTATTTTTCAGGTTCTAATTACAATTGTAAAACATATATATTTCGTTAAATGGTGTTTTTAACAATAAAATAAAATTTATTTTCTTTAAATGTTTTAAACTTTGTTGCATGGTGTACCAGTCCCTTATAAATATTAATTAATGTGGTGGTGGTTATAGTGCAATGGATGGCTTTGTCTCCATGTGAGCACTAAAGACGGGACCTTGCAAACCGATCAGTTGTGTCCATTTACCCCAATAAAAAAGCGGTTGGCAATAACAGAGAACTCACTAAATTAGCATTAATAGCTATTTCCGGTCGACGATCGTGCTATCTACTAGCGTAAGGAGCGCGCTTCCTTTTATAAACCGACGAAGGCATGTAATCTCTGGATCGATGGCTGGACCTTCGGCAAACCGACAACTTCTTACCCTCACCTGGCCAGACTTATTTTGACCGACGAAGGTAGATACACCGATGGAAAGGATATGATCAATGCTCGCTTGGCATTTGTGGGACAGGCAAAACTTATAGATAAACTACCAATGAAGAAATTGGGTTATGAATCGACGAAGTAAAATACATATGAACTGATGACTGAGTAAATGATATAAGTAACAAATGAAATAATGAATGCATAAGCGATGACAATTCTGATGTATGGAAACCGACGAGAAGTGTGGCAGACCGATGTGATTTCTGGACATGTAGACAAATGGGAAACGGGTCCCTTTGACTGTTAAAAATAATGCATTGGACCGTTTGACTTCCACCAAATCTATAAAGAGATCTGCTATTGGGATCAGAAATGAGACCGGATCTAGGACCTTTTTTATCCCTTTGCTTGCTATAGAACAAAGTAGAGGAGAGAAGTTACTTTTCTCGTCTACTTTGTTCTATAGCAAATAAAGGGACAAAAAGGGTCCAAAATCTGATCTCAAATTTGATCCAAGTATCATATTTTATCTATAAATACCACTCTGTACTCCCATCTAGCGGACATCAAAAATTGACAAAAAAAACTCATTGTTGTGGACGCATGTCTTTGGTTAAATTTATCATGGGACGGATCTAAGTCTTCTAGCATAGATTTTTACTCCCTACATGTAAGGTCTTGTCTCCTAATCCTTTTCCTTATTGTTTCCCTGTTCTATCCTCTACTATGGTCAAAAATTTTATGTTACAAATTATAAACCTATGCATATAGTTAAACATCCCTCTTTTCTTCAGTCTTTGGTCTAGATACACCTAATTCTTAAGGAAAGGAGCTTTGTTAGAGTTCTCAGAGTATAAAGCTCCAATCTTTGCAGATTTTTTTGGTTTCTTTCTTGGATTTAATTTTCACCCCTAAGGCAAGTGATATAACTTTTGATTCATTTCCTGCCTATTTGTTGCATGCATAATATGAAACTTGTTCTAAAGATCTATAATGTGCTAAATGATGATCTTTATTGCAGTGCTTGACTTGAGTAAGACGATAATACAAATCTTCAAGTCACTTTTAGAATCTAATTAAATTTTTTTATTTTACAACAAGTATGACTTTTAAGCATACAACAATTGAAATTTTAAAATACAAGTACAAAGACTCTTAAAAATGTCATTTTTAGGGCATTTTGATACTAAAGAAAGGAAAAGTTGAACCACATATTAGTCTTTACTATATACTAGTCGTCTATGAAAATACTAAAGTTTTTATTTACTATTACAGTGATTTTTTTTACTGTACGTGATTCTATTAATAAAGTTACTCGTCAATGCGAGGTTTAGACCTCATTTTTCCCAATTCTTAAAAGTGGTGGATCTTTTACATCAGTAGGTGTTTAGTCATAAATTTTGGGTGCTACCTTATTTATGTCCAATTAAACACCGTGCAATATTTTAGATGATAATAAGATTCCTTCGAGGAGTTATCACTTTACGGTCTTAATGACACAATTGGGCTTCTTAGACCTAGATAATATTTTTGTCCTCATTATGGCCAAGGGAGGCTAAATATATCCTGATCGAGTGAATTGGAACTATTTTGTGCATTTTATGTCTTGTGAAGTTGCAATAATATTTATTTTACAAATGCATCTAGGTTCCTTGTATGTAACTTGATTGATGCACTAAAAAGTATGACATTGGCTTGATTTCAAAGAGTAACCCGAGTCGTAGTGACATGTGACTATTGAAGAAATTACCAAATAGTGAAAGCAGTAATCGTTTCACAATTATGATTGTAAGAAGGAGCTAGAGTTGTATATTGTTGAGTATATATGGGTGTAGAGAGGGTTTATCTCACCCATCAAGATTTCATGATTTTTTAGAGCAGTTGAGGCCACTATCATATTTTATATGGTAGACAATAGTTGTGGTTGTAACTTAGATTTGGAGATCTATACCTTAATTTTTGGTGTACTAAAATGTATACCTAGGATGGACCAAGTTTTTAGTGGGATGGCTAATGTTTCCCAACCGGTAGGTGGAGCCATTGCGCTACTACAATATGTCACTCGTACTAATAAAAGAGAAGAGTCCTTTTGGGTTACATGTCATCCTAAGATATTATACAGGGATGATTGTGACTTCGTAGTGGCAAAAAAACATAGTTTGAGTGGTATGCCTTCAACTACCCAAGGTCAACTAAAATATTTAATTCATCTGTGTAACATTTATGTTATGATTTATTGGCAATTCATATGGTATGTTGACTTTGTTTTACCTTTCCTGCTAGTAGTATATTTGATTCATATATTTTAATTGTTCAATTATCAACATTTGTACCTTAAGCTATATGTGTTCATTGTACAACTTATTTAATTAACTAATATATTTGTAAGTAATAGACTTGATCAATTGTTACATCATATCATTGACACTTGGCGTCCATCCCTATAGTTTTCCACATTTGTAGGTGACTAGTAGCATGATCATAGCTTTGGTAGCAATGGGCCTTAGTTTGGATATCAGTTGACCTGAGAGGTTAGTGATCTTAGTTAGAGTCCTAGAGTCATCTACGTACTCTTAGGTCTATTAATTGGAGATTTTTAAATATATTTTGACTCGATTTTTTGATAGTATCTCGTGTATGATGTATATTTTGTAACTATCTAGCAAATATCTTTTATATACAAATTTGACTGAGGCCGCCAAACTCAAGTGAAGTTACCTGATATAAATATTTATACAATTCTACAAGCATTCATATGAAATGATTGAAATTTTATTCAATTTTAATTCAGAACCAATTCGTAATGTGCTTAACTAGTGTTTGATTGAGGTTTTAGTTTTTATAATCTTTTTATGTGTGATGGGTTTCCACTTGCCATAAACTACTAACAAGACACCATGCACCTGACGGTCTAACCAATCTCACGATTTATAGTAGAATTGGTGACATGCATTAAAGATAAAACGTCTCTGTCCCGTCAAAGAAAAACTATAGGAGAAAAAAGCACCATTTTATTTTAATTTCATTATCTTCTATTTTGTTGTCCTTTCTATACAATTCTTTTCAATTTTGTTTTTTTTCTCAAGTATCTAGTTTTCTTGTACTTTTTAAAACATTCCACACGCTTTGGAGTTTTCTAGGTAGATGAGAGGTAATCTTTTTAGATAATCTGGTCCTTCAATGTAGTTTGTGTCTACTTTTTATATGAATTTGAGGTGTTTTTGTCGCAACTTGAGGTATGAGTGGTACTTTATACAAGGTATATCTATGTTTATGGTTGCTAATTTTATTATAACCTATATGTATATTAAAGACAGATACTCTTACTATGTGATGTTAATATTACAATTGTGTTTTGGGCTTTAATTTGTTGGATTATTATATAAGAGGAATCTAAGTATTTAGTTAAATGACTTTGGTTTATATTGTATGTGTGTGATTCATATTTCTCCATTTTATATGTAGTAGGAGGTCCTTAATATTCTTTATATATAATGACTAACTTTTCTACAATTTGAAGATGTTTCATATATAGAAATGGGGTACATTACAAGTACTCTAGTTGGGGAAGGATGATATTGAATAGTATACATCAGGAATGATGAATGACTATGAAATATTTATGCTTGTTATGCCAATATTTCTATGTGAGGCTATTGATGATGATCTATTTAAGAGTTTTGATTATTTATTGGCTATTCAAATATATGGGGTAATATTGTGTGGTACTTGAGACATGATGTCAGTTACTTATATATCTACTCGGTTACCTTTCGTATGATATAAAGTAATTATGCATATTGTTTTAAGTTGTTCACATATATTTTCACCTTTTCTTGCCCTCTATGTAAAATTTTCGTCTCTTCCTCTATTATACTAAGATGTAGTATAAATCTTTAGATTTTTGTTTGAGTCTAATGACATGATTCTTAAAATTATGATTTCACTTTCCATTCTCATTTTTTATCTCATCTACTTATACTTAATTAGTTGGTTCAACTGGTGACTCAGATTGATTTGTTAGACGTAAGTTGTGGATACCTGATTGTCAGCATCCAAAAGAAATATTTATATCAGCCAATAAAGGTTCTATTTCACGGTTGTAGTAGGGTCTATACCTCTCCCCATCACTATGTAAAGTCTCCCGCAATAACTTTTCCAAATAACTTTTAATAGTCATGGAATGTAATCTCCGGCTTCTGAATTGGAAAAAAGGGAATGAAGACCGCAATGTTGCTTCTCGGCCAAACGCCCGAAAATCTGTACATGTCACGGTGCAAGCTGATATGGTACATCTTAATCCAAGTATAGCGCATGCTAGTATTGTCGAATTTTTCTAGGGCCCACACGTCTTTAACTACAACAACATTACCTCTGAGCTCATCTACAACACACACACGGCCCATTGTCTGAAAAGGTAGCTGTATTATATCAGTAACGCCTGATTTTGAAGGTTGAACGATATTACTCTTGGCTAATGATCGCTATAACTCTTTATATTACCCATCCAGTAACACACACCACGCACACAAACTGATCCATATGTTATAATCATGTCGAGAGGCTGCTCCATGTCTTTGTGATAAGTAGTCCAGGTGCCGCAGTTTACGTTGTACACGTCGAGTTGGAAACGCATCGGCTGTATCGGCTGCCCTATAACGAAGGGCACCCATCTCGAAACACGATCAAACATGTATGTGTTGAGTTCATTCAGATTGGCACTTAAGATATGACCAAATTCAAAGACGCTAGTCTCTGCCGCGTACCTTACTTCCCATGGAACGGTTAGATATACGGCTGGTGTACAATCATCTATTTAGCATGGCTTAAGCCTAATGCAGTACAGCAAGTACACGTGAGAAAAGTAGTTTTGTCTCTAATGCAAATGACAAAGAGGTTTTATCACATATTGCTCACTCTTAGAACTTTTGCGGTCCTCATATATAGGATCACATGGGGCACTAGTGTCCAAAGGGTCCTAGGAGGGAGATATGCTCACCTCTTTGATAGGCGGGGTTACCACATCACAATACACGCACGCGCACATACACCACGCCGGGCCGGGCCGGGCTCGGGCTTGGGCTTGTGGCTCGTTGGCAGAGTTGGATGGAAATTTGGCTGAATATTGCGGGTTTTGATCATTACTGAGTAGAAACTGAACCTATATTTGATGAAATGATTCCTGATAATACAAATATAATTGCTAATTGAAAGAAGGGTGAAAAAACGTGTCGCGGTTTGATTCTATTTGGTTTAAATAATAAACTGTATGATTCTTACTCAAAGCCGCCAGTCACTACGGCTTGTGGCTCGTTGGTAGAGTTGGATGGAAATTTGGCTGAATATTGTGGGTTTTGATCAGTACTTAGTAGATACTGAACCTATATCTGATAAAATGCTTCCTGATAATACAAATATAATTGCTAATTGGAAGAGGTGACAAAACGTGTCGCGGTTTGATTCTGTTTGGTTTAAATAATAAACTGTATGATTCTTACTCAAAGCCGCCAGTCACTACATCCAAAGTTTTGCGGGAATTGTTGATTAAGAATTTTAGTACTGAAAATCAAGGTGTTGAAAAATACTACGTGTCTAAATTTCTTAAGTTTCAGATGGTTGAGGGTAAGTCCGTTTCTGATCAAACACATGATCTAGGACTCCTAGTTCATGAACTCTCAGATGCCAAGATGGTATTTCCTGAGAAGTTTGTTGTTATGTCTATCATAAAAAAATTCCCTAAGTCATGGGAATCGTTTGGTATGTCTCTGGAGCATCACAAAGGGACACATACAATGGAAGAACTAATGATGGATATTAATATACAAGAAGAACACTTAAAGGAGAAAATAGTCAAGGTGCCTACTGATGCAAATCCAACTGTTAATTTTACTTCTGTAAAAAACACCAAAGATAAGAAATCTAAGAATGCACATAAACCTAAGGCAAAGATCCAAAAGAATCCGAAGAACAAACCTTGTTGGACTTGTGGACATGTTGGCCACTAGAACAAGGATTGTCCTACTAAGAAGGCAAAAAAAGCTACCGCATCTGCAACTGAGAAGGATGTGGTCAACATGATGACTACATCCTTGAACCTCAATGATGGGTACATGTCTATTAAATCTGAAATTCTTTCTATTTTTGAACCACTTTATTCGATAATTAACACTGGGGCTAACGTACATGTGTGTGCTGATAAATCCCTGTTTGTTTCTTATCAGGCCTCTCGAGGTCGGTCCGTGACTTTGGGCAATTCCAGCTCTGCAGAAGTCAAAGGCGAAGGACGAGTGGACTTGAAGTTCCCTTCGGAGAAGGTTTTGACTCTTAATAGGGTCAAACATGTTCCAACCATTCGAGGCAATATCCTTAGTGGTGTCATCTTAGTTAGGGAAGGTTATAGAGTAGACTGTAAATGTAATAAGGCTATTATTACAGGCCTTCGTGATTCTTTATTTTTTGACAAGGGGTACTTATGTGATGTGGAGAACTTATTTAAGATTCATGTTGAACCTGTTTCAAATTCTATTTTAAATTTGAATGATTATAGTTATGTTTGAATGAATCTTGTTTCATCTGATGTATGACATACAGGTTTGGGACATGTTAATATTACCTCAATGAAGTGTATGATGAATCTAAATGTGATCCCTAAATCTGAAATTAGCAACGATAAATGTAAAATCTGTGTACAAGCTAAATTGCCTAGGAAGTATTTTCATTCTGTGAATAGGAATTCAGAAATTTGGGATTTAGTGCATATAGATATCTGTGAATTTAACGGTGTTTCTATGAGTGTTTCTATGAGGGATCAAAAGCATTATTTTATAACTTTTATTGATGATGTGAGTAGATACAGTTATGTCTTTTTACTTAGAAGTAAAGATGAGGCATTAGATAAATTTCAAATTTATAAGAGAGAAGTTGAAACTCAAATTGGTAAAGTACTTAAGCGATTAAGGTCTGATAGGGGAGGAGAGTATACCTCGAATTTGTTTTTGGAATTTTTCCAATTACATGGTATAGTTCATGAGGTCACTGCTCCTTATTCACCACAATCAAATGGGATAGTTGAACATAAAAACCGAACCTTAATAGATATGGTAAATACCTTACTCCAAACATCTAGATTACCCAACTTTATGTGGGGGGGAAGCTTTGAATACGGCTTTCCATATTTTGAATAGAGTTCCCCATAAACATTCAGAGAGTAGTCCGTTTGAGCTATGGAAACGAAGGAAATTGAGTCTTAAATATATTCGAGTGTGGGGGTGCCTTACAAAGGTACTTGTCCCTGAACACAAAAGGAAGAAATTGGGACCAAAAACGGTTGATGTCATATTCTTGGGTTATGTAGAGACAATCAATGCTTATAGATTCTTGATTGTAAAATCAGATATCTCTGGCATTGAGGTCAATACAATTGTGGAATTACGTGATGCAACATTATTTGAGGATGTATTTCCTATGAAAATTGGTGTGCCCAATGAAGTATCTCAAGAAGATTCATTTACCACAGGTTCCATTCTCGAACACGTGGAAAGGATGACAAATGTGGGGGGCGACTCAGAATAAGCTATTTTTGAATCAGATGATTCTGAAGAAATAGTTGAACCAAGGAGAAGTAAACTACCTAGGACATCTAAGGACTTTGGAAGTGAGTATCTCACTTACAATGTTGAGGATGATCTTGTTACTTTCAAACAAGCTACGGAATCTCCAAAAGTTAAGTTTTGGAAAGAAGTCGTTAATGATGAAATCCAATCAATTCTCTCAAATGGAACTTGGGAATTGGTGGATTTGCCTCCTGGTTGTTCTGCAGTTGGTTTCAAATGGATTTTTAATAAGAAACTTAATGCAGACGGGACAATCAATAAGTATAAGGCTAGGTTAGTTGCTAAGGGTTACACACAAAGGGAAGGAATATATTATTTTGATACATATTCACATGTTTCCCGTGTGACCACAATCCGAGTGCTTATAGCATTGGCTTCCATTTATAATCTCTATAACCATCAAATGGATGTGAAGACCGCGTTCTTACACGGTGATCTTCAAGAAGAGATATATATGGAATAACCTAAGGGATTTATGGGTCGTGGGAAAATGAGTCCAAAGTGTGTAAACTTGTTAAGTCATTATATGGCTTGAAACAAGCCCCTAAGCAATGGCATGAGAAGTTTGATTCTGTGATATCATCGTTTGGCTTTATTTCTAATGAATTTGATAAGTGTCTCTACTGCAAGATTGTCAATAATGGATTCATTTTATTATGCTTATACGTCGATGATATCCTACTTTTTGATTCTGATATGAAAGTAGTAAATGAGACAAAGTCATTCTTGTGTAGCAAGTTTGAGATGAAGGATATGGGTGTCGCTGATGTGATTTTAGGGCTTAAAATCATAAGTTCTACTGATGGTATAACTCTCTCTCAGTCTCACTATGTTGAGAAGATCCTGGAGAGAGGTTTGAGTACACATCACGTAAATCTGTTAAGACTCTATATGATTCATCCAATCCCTTGTTCAAGAATGAGATTGGGGTTCTAGTGTCTCAATTACGATACTCTCATATTATCGGAAGTTTAATGTATCTTATGAACTGTACACGTCCAGACATTACGTTTTTCGTGAACAAGTTAAGTACATACACCAGTTGTCCCGACAAGACCCATTGGGAAGCTCTTGACAGAGTTCTGAGGTATATCAAGGGAACATGTTCTCTTGGGCTGCATTATGGTAAACATCCTTCCGTAGTCGAAGGATATAGTGATGCAAGCTGGATTGCCGTGAATTCTGGGAGTAATAGTGTCTCTGGATATGTATTCCTGTTGGGAGGATGAGTTGTTTCCTGGAGGTCTAAGAAACAGACCATATTGTCTCGGTCCAGTTTTGAGGCTGAGTTGTATGCTTTAGATGAAACTGGATTGGAAGCTGAATGGCTACATGAACTAATGTCTAGTTTACCTATGGTAATGAAGCTGATTCCTACAATTTTAGTTCACTGTGACAACACTACAACTATTGCTAAGATAAAGAGTTCCAAGTATAATAAAAAACAACGTAGACACATCCAAGTCAGATTGAAATCTGTAAGGGAGTTAGTGTCTAATGGGGTCGTGGTTGTGGACTACGTCGGTACCAAAGATAATACAACTGATCCTTTCACTAAAGGTCTTACCTTGGCTTTAGTGGAAAAATCCAGGTTGGGGATGTGACTGAAACTCCTATAGATTCACAGGCAGTAGCAACCCAACCCAAAAGAGTGGAGATCCCACAAATTGGGTTAAATGTGGTAATAACAAGCTGTCAGGTAAATCGGATGACACTATGTATTCTTGTTTGATGCTTCTTGCATCTGTGTGTCTATTCTCTAGAAAACCTATTAGTGTCATGACTGCGAGTTAGTAAGAGAGTAGTCTCTTAATGGTGTCAAGTCTTAGGACATGATGTTAGCAGTACATCCTTGGAGACTCCAGCTAAGTGATTGATGTTATGTAGGCCGCAACAGGAGAATTGGGTTGTTCTCTGTTATCAATCATGATATAAAATTTTGTATGCATAGCCTTAATGCATTGTTTTCTTTTCTACCATGTCTTTATTGTGTTGTTACCAACCTATACTCTTGTACCCAATGTTCAGGTTCAAGACTTTTGTTCACCTAGTTCCTGTGAGGGTCACAATTGGATAACTCAGGTAGATTCAAACTGAAAGGTATTTGCTGAAAGCACAATATGGATGACTGAATGGTAGAGCACACTAAACATTAGACTTTGTGGGGGATTGTTAGATATATGGTTGTTGTAGCAACCATCTATTTAGCATGGGTTAAGCCCAATGTAGTGCAGCAAGTACATGTGAGAAAAGTAGTTTTGTCTCTAGTGCAAATGGTAAAGAAGTTTTATCCCAACTTTTGTGGTCCTCATATGTAGGATCAAATGGGGCAATAGTGTCCAAGGGGTCCTAGGAGGGAGGTATGCTCACCTCCTTGGTGGGTGGGGTTACCACATCACAACGCACGCACGCACGCGCGCGCCACGCCACGTCTCGCCTCGCACTTATGGATTGTGGATTGTGGAGAATGTCTTCTGTCTTTTGGCTTCTTTTTGCACTAGGATACGACTAAGTATTTAATTACACTACTACAGAAGTGCCTTTTAGTGTCGGTTGTTTAACCCCCTTTGGCGTCGGTTTCTGAACGACGCCTATGTGGGCGCCGCTAAAAGGTTGGACACTTCAGCGTCGGTTAAAAAACCGAAGCCTATTTAACATCAAGGCGTCGGTTTATTATAAAACACCGACGCCAAAAGGGTTCGCGCCACAGAAAACGGCGTCATCTAGGACGCTTTCTGCGTCGGTTATATACTAAAAAACTGACGCAGAAAAGTGTCCTAAATGACTCCCATTTCCTGTAGCGCGAACACTTTTGGCGTCGGTGTTCAACAAAAAACCGACGCTGTAAGTCTGTGCTGACGGTTATCGGTAAATAAACGACGCCTATATCTATTTTTTTTTTATAAATCTGTTTGCAGGCCTGCTGTGGCTGGTCAGCAGGATGAGAACCTGCAGTTCAGTTTTCTGAACTACAGGTTTACGACATCCATTGATATCAGCCTACAAACAGGCCACAAACCTACAAAATTAACATAAAAAGATTCACACAAGTAGATACATTCAGACATCAATTCAATTGTCACGTTCACACATAGAATCATTCAAATACATGTTTTAACATTCAGAAACATTCATTTACAAAGTATCATTCATCATCACTATCAACATCCCAATTATATCTTACAGTTTATGACCCCACATGCCTTCCTCCCCAGTTCCTGCCGCTAGACAATCACACAATGGATCCAAGAGGATATGCAGGTGTTTGCCAAAGACTATAGGCTGAGTTAACTATTGAGTTAACTCAGCCTATAGTCTTTGGCGAACGCCTGCAATCCTTTTGGATCCATTGTGTGGTCGTCTAGCGGCAGGAACTGAGGAGGAAGGCATGTGGGGTGATAAACTGTCAGGACTAGCACAGCAAGTTGCGATGGAGGTGGAGACGACGACGACGGTGGTGCTTCAGGCGACGCCTGCTTGGCCGGGTAGGGCTCGGCGAAAGGGTTCAACTGCGGCATGGCTTCGATGTAGTAGAGGGAAGGGAGGGGTTCAGAATCCTACGAGAAACGTTTAGAGATGAGGATATTACTGCGGAGGAGGAGGAAACGGTAAACGATATCTCAAGTTGGAATGTCCTCTCCGCGCATCAAGTTGCTCCAGTGCTTCAGTGGGTACATGTGCATCATCAACCTAAAATTTGACAAAAATAAACACACTGAATTAGGCCAATATAGAAATATAGGATATATGACATAACTAGAAGATAATGAATTTTATAGAAATACAGGATATGTTTTTAGAACTTACATTGGTATCCTCGCCATGCTCGTCATGGACAACATGCTCATCATGGACTTCATGCTCATCATGAACATCATTCTCATCATGGTCAGCCATCTGAAAATGTCATTAAAAAGGCAAACATTTAGCATTTGTATCAACTAGAAAAAGGAAAACATTTAGCATTTGTATAAATTAGAAAAAGGAAAACATTTACCATTTGTATAAACATACATGTCTCTAAAATTGTGATCTTTTATCAATTAACAATCCTTCATTGTGATCTCCGTGCACATATAAGTCATCATTAG
Organism: Alisma plantago-aquatica; assembly: GCA_963693085.1. NCBI lineage: Eukaryota > Viridiplantae > Streptophyta > Magnoliopsida > Alismatales > Alismataceae > Alisma > Alisma plantago-aquatica. Next base: position 203,990,551 of record OY856412.1, on the reverse strand, counting down.
CTTCAATATTTTGTGGAGTTGGCAACCCAACTGAGAATGGACTGGAGTCATCATACTTATCATAGTACTCTTCTTCATCTATAGGATCTTCAATGAACTGTCTTTTACCATGAAGAACAACCGACCATTTATCATTTGTAGGATCATCGATATAGAATATTTGTTTTGCCTGTGATGCCAATATGAATGGTTCAGCCTTCTCGCCAATCATTTCAAAGTTCACCAAAGTGAAACCCAATTCATCCACTATAACTCCTTTGGTGTTATCAACCCAATTACATTTAAAGAGCGGAATATTGAAATCTATGTAGTCAAACTCCCAAATGTCTTCAATGACACCGTAATATGACATTTTAGCTTCACGTGGACTCTTATCCTTTGCACTTGCAAAGTACATAGTTGACGCTTGAAGAGTGACCCCACTATTTTGGAAGACACTCTTATCATCTTGGCGCTTTGTGTAATATGTGAATCCATTAATGTCAAACCCTTCATAAGACATAACATTCGGTTTTGGTTTAAAGGCGAGACATTTGATAGTTTCTGTAATATCATTTGGTGTTTGAGATAGTTGATGTAAGACTTTATCTTCAAACCACTTAGTAAAAGTCTTATTATGCTCTCTAGCAAGCCACATTGAACTTGCTCGAGGATGTTGTCTCTTTATGAAATTGGTATGTTCCTCGATATAAACACTCACTTCGTCCATATTATGTAAAATATACAAGTGAGCTTGTTCCAACTGCTCACGGCTGATTACTTTCACCTGTGATCCCAAAATTCCTTTGCCCTCCTCAATATTCTTGTCATTATCAGGAGTGTCATTACCACTGAGAAAGTCATTGCAGAAATCCATAACCTCTCTCGCCACATAACCTTCAATAATACTCCCTTCAGGACGATAACAGTTTCGAACATCACCTTTAAAAATGCTCATGTATCGTTCAAAGGGATACATCCAATGCAAGAAAACCGGTCCCAAGATTTTCACTTCCCTAGTCAAGTGGACAACAAGATGTACCATGATATCAAAGAACGAAGGAGGGAAATACATCTCAAGCTGACATAGGGTAACAACCACTTCTCTTTGCAAATTATCGAGAGTATCAGGGTCAATAACTTTGCTGCATAGACTGTTGAAAAAGAAACAAAGTCTGGTAATTGCAAACCTTACATGCTTCGGCAATATAGATCGAATTGCCACGGGAAATATTTGTTGCATTAGAGTGTGACAATCATGAGATTTAAGACCTATCAACTTCAGATCTTTCATTGATACCAATCTACGGATGTTGGATGAGTAACCATGTGGCACCTTAACATTTACCAAGCATTCACAAAAAGTTTTCTTCTCCTTTCTAGACAACGTGTAACAAGCGGGAGGTAAGTATGTTCTTTTATTACCCATTTCACGTAATTCTGTTAATTCTGACCTTATTCCCATTTCACGTAATTCTGACCTTATTCCCATTTCACGTAATTCTGTTAATTCTGACCTTATTCCCATTTCACGTAGGTCCAGTCTGGATTTTATCCCATCTTTAGTCTTACCTGGTATATTTAATAGAGTACCAATGATGCTATCACAGACATTTTTCTCAACGTGCATTACATCGATACAATGCCTGACTGACAAAGAACTCCAATAAGGAAGATCCCAAAATATTGACTTCTTTTTGAATGAAGAATTGTCACTCCATGTGGCCATACTACATTGTGATTTCTTACCAAATTCATTGACAATGTCTTTTACTCTTTCATAAACAACATCCCCTGGTATAGGTTTAGGTGCACTCCGTTCATCATTCCATCCATTGAATGTGTTGTGCTTCCTACGATACGGATGGAATTTTAAAAGAAACCTTCGATGACCAAGATATACAGTCTTGCCGCCATATTTTAGTCTTATTGAATCAGTGTTTTCTTCACATATAGGACACGCTTTAGCTCCTTTGACACTATATCCAGACAAATTCCCATATGCCGGAAAGTCATTAATAGTGCAAAACAACATAACATGCAAACGAAATGTCTCTCTTGTTGAAGCATCATAGGTCATCACACCTTCAGCCCAAAGTTTCTTTAAGTCATCAATCAAAGGTTCAAGATAAACATCGATATCATTTCCGGGTTGTTTAGGGCCCGATATCAACAATGACAACATAACGTACTTATTTTTCATACACAGCCAGGGAGGAAGATTGTATATAACAAGCATGACTGGCCAAGTGCTATGTTGGCTGCTCAATGTCCCGTACAGATTCATCCCGTCTGTACAAAGCCCAAGTCTTAGATTCCTGACTTCTTCACCAAATTCAGGGAACAATACATCAATCTTCTTCCACTGTGGGGAATCAGACGCATGTCGTAGGATCCCATCATAATTATTCTTAACATCTGCATGCTACCTCAAATTCTTCGCATCTTTCGGATTTGCAAACAAGCGTTGAAACCGTGATGTTATAGGTAGATACCACAACACCTTGGCAGGAGAACCAGTTTTGGACTCCCCCGAAGTCGTCAATTTATATCGTGACGCACCACATTTTGGACAATCTTTCAAATCTACATAGTCCTTTTGAAATAATACACAATCATTCGGGCATGCGTGTATCTTTTTGGCCTCCATTCCCATTGGTCACAACATTTTCTTTACCTGGTATGTTGAGATTGGCAGCTCGTTTCCTTCAGGAAGAATTTCTTTCAACAAAGTCAACAATTCAGTGAAGCTTTTGTCGCTCCATCTATTGTTAGCTTTCAACTTATACAATCTCAGCACAGCGCTAAGCTTCGTAAACTTAGCACAGCCTGTGTATAACGGTATCTCAGCATCATGCACAATGTTTGTAAAGATAGGAGGTGGATCAGTGTGCTCTACCCTACAACTATCCAGCATCGCATCAACAATGTCTGCTGGAATTGGTTCGTTCACATTTACGTCATCGGAGGCAATTTCTTCTTCCACCCAAGCACTGCTATTGACATCTACTGGATTCGATTTTGAAATCTCTCCATGCCAGTGCCATTATGTATAGCCTTGTACAATCCCGTTGCACATGACATGACTTTTGATTTCCTCACCAGTGTTGACTTTCAAGTTGTTACCGCAATGCCTACATGGACAGTAGAACCTATCTGTAGGTTTTTTCATATGTTCCTCGGCAAATCTAATAAACTGATCAAGACCAGATATAAACTCTGGGGTGCAACGATTACGAATGGACATCCATGATCTATCCATTCTATGATCAGAGAAAGAAAGTATATATTAGGAAAGCAAGTATATATTAGGAAACAAGTATATAAGCAAGTATGTCGTATTACAGTTCATCATTAAGAAAGATATAAGCAAGTATGTCGTATTAAAATAGACTAAACAATAATTTTTTTTTGAGGCAAGACAATATGAGAAAATAGTAGTGTAATCATGTAAATGGGAACATTCATGGGAACACACACTTCAGTTATAAGCATTCATGTAGCAACTTACAGTTCCATTCATGGGAACACACACTTTAGTTATAACAATAACTAAACAAAGGGGTTGGTGTACCCCTAAACATGCGCATAATTAAAAAAACTATTAATACAGACAAGTCTAGATAGATAGACAACTAAATACTACACCAACATGGTCCCGCATGCATCAATAACTTCTTTTTGATGATGAAGCTGTGTCACGAAGCTCTCCAATCCAATCACGCCTCAGATTCAGATTCAGATTCCTCATAGATGATATCCGACGCCGTGTGCTCATACCGCAGAAGATGATCGAGGGTCTCACAGTTGTTTTTGGTTATCCAAACTTTGATGGAATTATCGCCAACTGGACGGAGAAAAAGCCTATTCCAACGGACCAGATACAGCTCTCCAATCCAATCACGCCAACCGGATTTTGATACAAGATTTCCCGCCAAATCATACTCAACCTCGATTACATGTGAATAATTTCCAAAAGTTAGGGTCACTTTACCAGGCATGTAGTGTCTTCCTTTTAGAAAACGCCAATATTTGGGTATGACCAATTGGTTTAAGGAACGATCATCTAGGATGATGTCCAATTGTTCTTCAATAGGGAACGTTAACATTGACATAGAGGCCCAATTCATAGTCATTGTTATGGGAAGACAGAGACTGCACAATATTAGTATTAACAAAGTGTAAGTACATATAACGATGTTATATATTTTCAAAAAAAGTTGTATAACATCAGTAAACCTTTTAAACAAGTATATATTAGGAAACAAGTATATATTAGTCAATCTTGGACGGGTTTCTAGGCCAACAAACACATTTGATGTCAATCTTATATATAATAAATGTGTACCACCTATCCCATCCTTGAACACCTAATCTCACTTAGGATGTAAGTGTATAATGTGTATTGGGTTTTCGAGAAAATTTCGGCAGCATTTCCCCGTTTGTTCTCTAAGTACATATGTACTTAGAGAACAACGGGGAAATGCTGCCGAAATTTTCTTGAAAACCAAATACACATTATACACTTACATCCTAAGTGAGATTAGGTGTTCAAGAACAGTCCCAAACTGGGGACTATCCAAGATTTACTCCTACTGAGTAAATCTTGGACGGGTTTCTAGGCCAACAAATACATGTGTTGTCATTCTTATATAAACCCTATAATTCATGAAATCATTCTAATTCAATTTAATATGTTGGGATCACATAATTATATAATGACATCAGAATATATAGAAGAATCATAATTAACATGATTAACAACATGCTCATCAAACTAGGGTTTTCTTGAATATCATCTAATAAATCAAGAATTTCATAGTTTCAAACATGCAATAATTCACAATGCAATGTTATAAACTATAGGCAACATAGATAGATGAAATAAATAAACATCCATCATCTATCACTTATTCAATCTTCAAGAAACCTTGACAAACATCCAACATCTATCACTTATATAATTTGCATGTATATACACCCTAAAGTGCCACAAATCATATAATAAAACTATCATGTTATGATATTAGGACCACTTAAAGCAGATTAGGCACATTAAGCAAGCAGAGTAGGGAGCCAATTTCGTGCAAGCAGATTAGGCAAGCAGATTAGGTCAGCACATAAAGAACCAATTTCGCGCATGGGTAGGTCTGCAGGTACCTGGGCAAGAAGAGTAGGGTGAGGTCGAGCTGGTTGAGTACGTGGGTGGCGGCCGACGAGCTCCAGAACCAGCGGCAGTGACTCCGACGAGCAGGAGCGTCAGCCGCAGCAGGCAGGCAGGCGGCCAGGCGGCGGCAGGCAGGCAGCGGCCAGGCGGAGGAGAAGGAGAAGGGGGTACGGCGGCGCCGGTTCTCAGGCGTGGCAGGCAGGTGGGCACCAGGCGTTGCGGCGGCGCCGGTTGTCAGGCGTGGCGGCGGCGCAGGCGGTTGGAGCAGCAGGGCGGGCAGCAGGGGTGCCAGAGAAGAAACGCATCGGAGAGGGGCGCCGGAGAGGGGACGCCGGAGATGGGGCGCCAGAGAGAAGCGCCGGAGAAAAACTAGTACCAGCAGCAGAGAAATCGCCGGAGAAATCGCCGCAATAGGGAAATAGGGTAGCAATGAAACATAAGAAAGGGGAAGAGTCGGGCGATCGAAGGTTATGAAGTTCCCAAATAGCGTCGGTTGTTTACAAAAACTGACGCCTAAACATCTTTACCGTCGGTCGTTCACAACATCCGACGTCCATTTGGACGATATTTTCATGAAAATGTTTGGCGGGAACCACCTTCAGCGTCGGTGATTAAAGGACGACCGACGCGGAAAAGGACACTTTTCGCGCAAATTTCCATCGCACATAAGCGTCGGTGTTTTAACTACAGACTCGACGCCGAAAGTGACATTATTTTTTTCGCTCGAAAATTGGATGACATTATGCGTCGGTTTTTTATAAACAACCGACGATGTATACAAAGCGGTACCCGTGTTTGGCTGGTCTTTGAATATAGACGTCGGTTCTTCTAAATAACCGACACCTTTAATATAAGGCGTCCGTGTTCCTTAATAACCGACGCCCAGAAAAGCGACACTGAATGTTATTTCTGTAGTAGTGTTACTCGTGTAATTAATTGTTTCTTTCCTATTCAAATTTCTTAATCCTAATTGGAAAGTGTTTTTCTTTTGCGGATTATTCTGTATTGTGTACAAGAGCAACCGAGTGTTTGTGTCTTACTGGGAATAGGATTAGGGATGTGCGTGACTATATATACGCCTCCGATCATTAGGGTTAAACACACAACAAACATATTTCTGCCGCCGTTTCACGTGTGTTTTGAGAGCCCTAATCCAGAGAGCGGGTGCCTTCGTTCCAAGCCGCTTCGTGGAGTTGTTCTCCTGTGCGAAGTGTGGCGTTCTCCTTCCCGTCACCGAGACACAATTATCAGGTGGTGGTTCCTACGGTTGTTGTGCTGCACTGGTAGCAGTGCAACGTGACTACGTCAAGCGTGAGCGAGACAAGTCGGTTCTAGATTCATGCTAGATCGAGTCTGGGAGAACGGTGCCTATCCGCGAGGATTGTCGGGCACTGATTTTTTTAAGTATCACGTTCGTTTCTCAACAAACGATCTGGTTTGTGAATCTAACTCCTGTTATTTTTGTTCTCCTGCTTTATTTGATCTTCGTTTCTTATTTTGGATCTGCCTGAAATTGTTAATTACTTTGCACCTGTCGCTGGTGTATGAACGAAGTTAATAAATATTAACAACAGGAACATTGGGGAAGTTAAGTAACTTCCGTTCTCTAGTAGCTGGATTAAAGAGAACCATGGAGGATGTGCCTGGATGACCCATTATGCCAACAATACTAGGGGTGAGCAAATAATGGTCCAGACCGCAAAACTGGACCGGACTGCTCAGTTCGGTCCGGTCCGGTCCGGTCCATTTTGAGTTCGGTCCGGCCCGCGGTCCGAGAATTTCGATAAGTTCGGTCTTCGGTCCGGTGAAGGTTCGGTCCGGTCCATAACCGGTCCAGTCCGGTCCGGACTGCATATTGACTTTTGTATAAAATTTATATATATTTGAAAGTGTATTATATAATACCTACAAATAAAGTATATATATAAGCACTACTAGTATAAATGTTTGATACTAAAGTTATATAATTGTTAGAAGTGACTAAGATTATCAACTTTGTACAATTAAATAAGATGTAAAACATGTAAAAGAGGCTGATTACGGTCCAAACGGTCCGGTCTGGTCCGGTCCTAGCACAAAACGGTCCGGTCCCGGTCCGGTCCTACCTTGAAATGGTCCGATCTGCGGTCCATATATTATTGAAATTTGGTCTGCGATCCGGTTCGGTCCGGTCCGGTCCGGTCCGGTTTTAGACCGATGCTAAGCCCTAAACAATACCGTCACTTAAACGTATGAACCTAACAAAATTAGGGTATATTTCTGTAATTAGCAAGCCAACTGTTTTCACGCTGCATTGACTGTCAACTCGTAATAACGTCGTTTCAACTGCCTTTCTTGACAAAGACTGATGGATATACAGAACGTGGACATCCAAGAGCAAGGGACGCACTTCACCTTGTTGCTGAAGGAAGTGTTTGTCAGAAAAACTGTGGCCTGAAATTGTCGTGGCCAAGCTTTGCAGACGCACGGCACCGACACTGAAGGAGGGACCGAACCGGTAGACGTGGTAGGATCTCCTTTTCCACAACATCCCATGGAATCACGGGTAGCTTCTGCGACGAAGTGACATCTACCATCATAACCTGCAGGAGATTCGGCTATGGATGTTTTCTTGAGTCGCCTGCCTGTTAGTATACTGTCAATGTGTTGCCGATCTTTAAAACAGATCGAATTTGAATCTTGGGAAGATATATAGAAGATTAATTCGGATCTGTGGAAGATGTGTAAAAGACTAGTGGGAGATCGTGGCTTCCCCACGGTCTAATTTATACACGTTCTCGCACCGGATGCAGGAATTTGTGCTCCGTCCCAAAGCCGGATGTGGAAGGGTGCATTGTTTGAGTTGAGAAAACGAGGGGAGAGATAAAAACATAGGAAAGACGAGAAGGAGAAAGGAGGAGAAAGAGAAGGGTGGGAGGAGGAAAGAGATAATTGATGCTCTAAAATTAATTTTGAGTCGGACAGGATAGAGAATGACAAAATAGTGCGCTATAAGAAATTATATCGATATTACTATAAAAAGGGTGAATTTTCCGACCATTTTAAAACCAACCATCATATTCACCGTGGTCGATCAGAACTCGACAATTCAAAATGCAGTGTTCTCCTTCACTCTGTCTGTTTTCACATTTTTTCTTAGCTATTTTATATTAAAGTAAAAAAATGATTTTTTTTTAAATCCAATCTTCTTTATTTATTCTATTTGTGGCTCCACATCGTTATACAACTCCACACTAGTATTATTTACGAGGACATCTTTGAGATGGTACTTAAGAATACAGGTTGGGGGCGAATCGAAATAATGCTCGGGTGAATTGCTCCTGAGCTGGAATTTTGCCATTCCATCTGCTACTGAGTTACATAGTCGTCGTTCATATTGAATCTTCATATTTTCCGGTCGTTCCTCATGTAGCCTGGTTAACCAGTACGTGATTTGGGGTCCAAATTTCAATAATATATAGACCGCAGATCGGACCATTTCAAGATAGAACCAGACCGGGACCAGACCGTTTTGTGCTAGGACCGAACCGGACCGGACCGTTTGCACCGTAATCAGCATTTTTTACATTTTTTTACATCTTATTTAACCAGTAAATGATTTTTCTTTGTATACGAGGAACTTTCAGAGCACAAACTCTATCATCGTTTAATCACCCTTCGATGTGGAGACGTGGTCAACCTCCATCTCTCTCCTTACTCCACCCTGTTATCCCCCAAAGGTGGAAGTCGTGGTCTTCCTTAAACAGAACTCCCACAAGTTGCTCACTTTAAAGGGAATAATTAACAGAAAGTATTGTAAAGCTCATTAAAAAGAACTCCCAAAATTCGATCACATTATTTAAAAGACATAAATATTAGACTTTATCAGTTCGTCTGTCGCAACCAAATAGCGATAATCTCTCCATAATAAAAAAAATATTTGTTACAACAAATCTCACGTCCATCGTAACTCCCATAAACAACATTGTCCACCCGTTCAATAGCTATTATCTCTATCCATTTAGTCTCAATAGAACAGACTCAAAAAAAATCATCGGATAAAACATGTCAGTTACAACAAATCCCGCGTCAATAGTTCACCGACCCCCACAAACAATATTGCCCACTCGCTCAATCCCTCATTCAACACACCACTTTCTTTTGAGAAAGTTGTCCACAAGAAAGTCGTCCACCAGAAAGCCATCCACTTGCCATAGCAACCATAGATGTGTACTTCCTTACGTGGAGGAAACAACTTCAAACCACTTTAAAACCGAACTTCAAGAGACGAGCATGGCATCCTGTTGCTGTTCAGAAAAACACTATCCAAAGTGAGTTAAAATTCTTTTGATGTGACATATACATTCAAACGTTATTTGTTGATGCTTCTTTCCGCTCCAGCTCTGTCCCTGCTGGGATTGGAGTCCATGTCGTCACCAAGTGCGGCGGTTTCTTACTGGGCCATGGCTCGCCCAGTCACGCCAGTTCGGCGTTGGAAGCAGAGGTCCAAGGTATTGTTTGCGCTTTGGAACTCTACAAAATCACAGGATGGCGATCTCCCATCATTCTGTCTGATGCTTCCGCAGCAGTGCTCATGACTACTGAGGCAGCATCTGCAACATCTCTCTTTGCGCCCCACATGCATCGTCTCCGGAGGCTCTTTGATGAGGTCGGGCAGGCGCGCATTCTGCACATCCCTAGGTCCCTTAATGCAGTAGCGGATCGTATAGCCCGCACTTCTGCTACCATTAGCTCAGCTTTTACTTTTACAAATAATGTGCCCCCGTGGCTTTGTATGAACCTTGATGTTGATGTTGCAAACTTTTTGCCCGTAGTAGAGAGCGGGGTGAATATAAATTGATCTATGCATTTCCGGAAAAAAAAAGAATAATCAGATCTTACTTCGTTACGTGGAGAAGATAACTCCAAGCCACTTTAAAGACAAACTTCAAGAGACCAGCATCGCATCCTGATATTGTTCAGAAAAATACTATCCAAGGCGAGTTAAAATATGTTAGATGTGACATATACATTCAAAGAAGAACAATCAGATCTTACCTCCTTAAAACCACAAGAAGCAGTCCATCCAGGAAGCTTGTCAAACCGATCCTATTGATCCATCAGAGAAGAATTCTCCTGGAGCTTTTCTTTGTTGTTGTGCATGACAGACCTCTACTCCTATCACTCCGCTGACAAAGGCTCTTGCACCAGTTTTCAAGCTCTGGTAGACTCCAACAACAATTTTGGTTCCTGGACAACAAGAACTCCAAGTAAGATATTTGGTTATAAAGCCATATTTACGCATTTATAGCCCAACAAATACTTAGATCTACGTATATGGGTTCCTAATTATAACATAGAATTTTAAACATAATTTATATGATCACATTTTTTCTCAGCAATTTATATGATCATGGTTTTTATCAATAAGTCATATTTACGTATTTATAACACTACATTCAAAGAAGTATAATCAGATCTTACCTCCTTAAAATCACATGCAACAGTCCATCTAGGAAGCTTGTCTATCGATCCTATTGATCCATCAGAGAAGAATTTTCCTGGAGTTTTTCTTTGTTGTTGTGTATGACAGACCTCTACTCCTATCACTCCACTGACAAATTGACGTTGCACCAGTTTTCAAGTACATATATTCCTCCAACAATAAAAGCACAAGACAAATTTTTGGAAAATATATACAAATTAGATACATGAAATATTATTTTTAGGATTTCTTTTGGTTCCTAGACAACAAGAATTTCATGTAAGATATTTGGTTATGAAGCCATATTTATACATTTATAACCCAACAAATATTCAGATCTACGTATATGACTTCCTAATTATAACATAGAATTTTAAACATAATTTATATAATCCCATTTTTTCTCAATAATTTATATGATCATATTTTTTATCAGCAAGTCATATTTATGTATTTATAACACAACATTCAAAGAAGTATAATCAGATGTTACCTCTTTAAAATCACATACAGTAGTCCATTCAGGAAGTTTGTCCACCAATGCTATTGATCCATTAGAGAAGAATTTTCCTAGAGCTTTTCTTTGTTGTTGTACACGACAGACCTCTACTCCTATCACTCCACTGACAAATTGTTGTTGCACCCGTTTTCAAGTCTAGATTCTCGTCCAACAATAAAAACACAAATCAAATTTTTAGAGAAGATACACAAATTAGATACATCTAACATCATTTTTAAGATTTCTTTTGGTTCCTGGACAACAAGAACTCCAAGTAAGATATTTGGTTATGAAGCCATATTTACACATATATAAACCAAACAAATATTCTCATCTACATATATGACTTCCTAATTATAATAAAGAATTTTAAACATGATTTATATGATCACGTTTTTTCTCAACAATTTAAATGATCACATTTTTTTATCAGCAAGCCATATTTACACATTTAACACTATATTCAAAGAAGTATAACCAGATCTTACCTCCTTAAAACTACATGTAGCAATCCATCTAGGAAACATGTCCAATGATCCTATTGTACCATCAGGGAAGAATGTTCTTGGAGCTTTTCTTTGATGTTGTTATATCCATAGTAAATTATGCATCTAACTTAGGATTAAATTTAGACATGAATCAAACACTTGAAGACTAGGAAATTAGTTAGATCCATAGTAGATTAGGCATCCAACTTCAATGTAGATGGTGATCTTGTATACAGAAGTATAAGGTCCATATCATATTTGACATGGCGTATTAAACAAATAAGTAAAAGTACTTATACGAGAAGTGATGATAGGAATGAAGGTTCAAATTCCCATGCACGTACTTTAGTAATTCTGCATGTACATACAAGATATAACCACAATTGAATAAACTTGATCTGAACTAATCGACCCTAATTGGGCCTACCAGATCTTAATCAAACTAATATGGTCTACAAAAATATAATTTGACCTAACTTAATATAAAAAAGACTTAATTTGACCTAAGTTGGTCCTAGTTGGGCCAAATTTGACGTAACCTGGTCTATATCAGACCTACTTTGCCCAAATAAGACTTACTTTGGTTTGATCTAATTTGGCCTATGGTGGACCGATCGGGCATGAAATGCTCATATTTCTCTTTTGAATCAATCGTATACTCCTCCAACAACAAAAGCACAAGTCAAAATTTTGGGAAAAATATACAAATTAGATACATCTAATATCATATTTGGGTTTTCTTTTGGTTCCTGGACAACAAGAACTTCAAGTAAGATATTTGGTTATGAAGCCATATTTACGTATTTATAACCCAAAAAATAATCTCATCTACGTATATGAATTCCTAATTAAAACATAGAATTTTAAACATAATTTATATGATCACATTTTTGTCAGCAATTTATATGATCATGTTTTTTATCAGCAACCCATATTTAAGCATTTATAACACTACATTCAAAGAAGTATAACCAGATCTTACCTCCTTAAAAGCACATGTAGCAATCCATCCAGGAAACATGTCCATTGATCCTATTGATCCATCATAGAAGAACTTTCTTGGAGCTTTTCTTTGATGTTGTTAGATCCATAGTAAATTAGGCATCCAAGTTAGGATTAAATTTATACATGAATCAAACACTTGAAGACTAGCAAATTAGTTAGTTCTCCAAGTAAGATATTTGGTTATGAAGCCATATTTACCCATTCATAACCCAACAAATATTCAGATCTACGTATATGACTTCCTAATTATAACATAGAATTTTAAACATAATTTATATGATCACATTTTTTCTCATCAATTTATATGATCACCTTGTTTTTCAGAAAGTCATATTTACGCATTAATAAACACTACATTCAAAGAAGTATAATCATATCATACCACCTTTAAACTACAAGTAGTCGTCCGTCCAAGAAGCTTGTCCACCGATCCTACTGATCCATCAGAGAAGAATTTTCTTGGAGATTTTCTTTATTGTTGTGCATGACAGACCTTTACTCCTATCACTCCACTGACAAATTGCTGCAACACCAATTTTCAAGTCCAAATACTCCTCCAACAATAAAAGTACAAGTCAAATTTTTGGAGAAGATATACAAATTAGATACATCTAATATCATTTTTGGGATTTCTTTTGGTTATTGGACAAAAAGAACTCCAAGTAAGATATTTGTTTATGAAGTCATATTTACGTATTTATAACCCAAGAAATATTCTCATCTACTTATATGACTTCCTAATTATAACATAGAATTTTAAACATAATTTATATGATCACATTTTTTCTCAGCAATTTATATGATCACATTTTTATAGCAAGTCATATTTATGTATTTATAACACTACATTCAAAGAAGTATAACTAGATCTTACCTCTATAAAACCACATGCAACAATCCATCCAGGAAGCATGTCCATAGATCCTATTGATCCATCAGAGAAGAATTTTCCTGGAGCTTTTCTTTGATGTTGTTAGATCCATAATAAATTAGGCATCCAACTTAGGAATAAATTTAGACATGAATCAAATACTTGAAGACTAGAAAATTAGTTAGATTCATAGTAAATTAGGCATCCAACTTCAATCTAGATGATGATCTTATTTACAGAAGTATAAGGCCCACATCAGATTTACCATAGAATATTAAACAAATAAGTAAAAGCACTTATACAAGTAGTGATGATAGGAATGAAGGTTCAAATTCCCATGTATGTACTTTAGCAATTCCATATGTACATACAAGATATAACCACAATAGATGAAACTTGATCTGAACTAATGGACCCTAATTGGGCCTACTAGATTTTAACCAAACTAATTTGGTCTAACACAATTTAATTTGACCTAACCTAATATAAAAAAGACTTAATTTGACCTAAGCTGATCCTAGTTGGGCCAAATTTGATCTAACCTAGTCTATATCAGACCTACTTTGCCCAAGCAAGACGTACTTTGGATGTTTGATCTAATTTGGCTTATGGTGGACTGATCTGGCATTAAATGATCATATTTCTTTTTTGAATCAAAAGTATACTCCTCCAACTACAAAAGCACAAATCAAATGTTTGGAGAAGATTTACAAATTAGATACATCTATTCTCATTTTTGGGATTTCTTTTGGTTACTGGACAACAAGAATTCCAAGTAAGATATTTGATTATGAAGCCATATTTACTCATTTGTAACTTAAGAAATATTCTCATCTACATATATGACTTCCTAATTATAACGTAGAATTTTAAATATAATTTATATGATCACATTTTTCTCAGCAATTTATATGATCACATTTTTTATCAGCAAGCCATATTTACACATTTATGACACCACATTCAAAGAAGTATAACCATATCTTACTTCCTTAAAACTACATGTAGCAATCCATCTAGGAAACATGTCCAATGATCCTATTGATCCATCAGAGAAGAATTTTCCTAGAGCTTTTCTTTGATATTGTTAGATCCATAGTAAATTAGGTATCCAACTTAGGATTAAATTTAGACATGAATCAAACACTTGAAGACCAGCAAATTAGTTAGATCCATAGTAAATTAGGCATCCAACTTCAATCTAGATGGGGATCTTGTATACAGAAGTATAAGGTCCATATCATATTTGCCATGGCGTATTAAACAAATAAGTAAAAGTACGTATACGAGTAGTGATGATAGGAATGAAGGTTCAAATTCCCATGTACGTACTTTAGTAATTCTGCATGTACATACAAGATATAACCACAATTGACGAAACTTGATCTGAACTAATCGACCCTAATTGGGCCTACCAGATCTTAATCAAACTAATATGGTCTAACAACATATAATTTGACCTAACTTAATATAAAAAAGACTTAATTTGACCTAAGTTGGTCCTAGTTGGGCCAAATTTGACGTAACCTGGTCTATATCAGACCTACTTTGCCCAAACAAGACTTACTTTGGTTTGATCTAATTTGGCCTATGGTGGACTGATCGGGCATGAAATGCCCATATTTCTCTTTTGAATCAATCGTATACTCCTCTAACAACAAAAGCACAAGTCAAATTTTTGGGAAAAAAAACAAATTAGATACATCTAATATCATATTTGGGTTTTCTTTTGGTTCCTGGACCACAAGAACTTCAAGTAAGATATTTGGTTATGAAGCCATATTTACGCATTTATAACCCAAAAAATAATCTCATCTACGTATATAAATTCCTAATTAAAACATAGAATTTTAAACATAATTTATATGATCACATTTTTGTCAGCAATTTATATGATCATGTTTTTATCAGCAACCCATATTTAAGCATTTATAACACTACATTCAAAGAAGTATAACCAGATCTTACCTCCTTAAAAGCACATGTAGCTATCCATCCAGGAAACATGTCCATTGATCCTATTGATCCATCATAGAAGAACTTTCTTGGAGCTTTTCTTTGATGTTGTTAGATCCATAGTAAATTAGGCATCCAAGTTAGGATTAAATTTAGACATGAATCAAACACTTGAAGACTAGCAAATTAGTTAGTTCTCCAAGTAAGATATTTGGTTATGAAGCCATATTTACCCATTCATAACCCAACAAATATTCAGATCTACGTATATGACTTCCTAATTATAACATAGAATTTTAGACATAATTTATATGATCACATTTTTTCTCATCAATTTATATGATCACCTTGTTTTTCAGCAAGTCATATTTACGCATTAATAAACACTACATTCAAAGAAGTATAATCATATCATACCACCTTAAAACTACAAGTAGTCATCCGTCTAAGAAGCTTGTCCACCGATCCTACTGATCCATCAGAGAAGAATTTTCTTGGAGATTTTCTTTATTGTTGTGCATGACAGACCTTTACTCCTATCACTCCACTGACAAATTGCTGCAACACCAATTTTCAAGTCCAAATACTCCTCCAACAATAAAAGTACAAGTCAAATTTTTGGAGAAGATATACAAATTAGATACATCTAATATCATTTTTGGGATTTCTTTTGGTTATTGGACAAAAAGAACTCCAAGTAAGATATTTGTTTATGAAGTCATATTTATGTATTTATAACCCAAGAAATATTCTCATCTACTTATATGACTTCCTAATTATAACATAGAATTTTAAACATAATTTATATGATCACATTTTTTTCTCAGCAATTTATATGATCACATTTTTATAGCAAGTCATATTTATGTATTTATAACACTACATTCAAAGAAGTATAACTAGATCTTACCTCTATAAAACCACATGCAACAATCCATCCAGGAAGCATGTCCATAGATCCTATTGATCCATCAGAGAAGAATTTTCCTGGAGCTTTTCTTTGATGTTGTTAGATCCATAATAAATTAGGCATCCAACTTAGGAATAAATTTAGACATGAATCAAATACTTGAAGACTAGAAAATTAGTTAGATTCATAGTAAATTAGGCATCCAACTTCAATCTAGATGATGATCTTGTTTACAGAAGTATAAGGTCCATATCAGATTTACCATAGAATATTAAACAAATAAGTAAAAGCACTTATACAAGTAGTGATGATAGGAATGAAGGTTCAAATTCCCATGTATGTACTTTAGCAATTCCACATGTACATATAAGATATAACCACAATAGATGAAACTTGATCTGAACTAATGGACCCTAATTGGGCCTACTAGATTTTAACCAAACTAATTTGGTCTAACACAATTTAATTTGACCTAACCTAATAAAAAAAAGACTTAATTTGACCTAAGTTGATCCTAGTTGGGCCAAATTTGATCTAAGCTAGTCTATATCAGACCTACTTTGCCCAAGCAAGACGTACTTTGGATGTTTGATCTAATTTGTCTTATGGTGGACTGATCTGGCATTAAATGATCATATTTCTTTTTTGAATCAAAAGTATACTCCTCCAACTACAAAAGCACAAATCAAATGTTTGGAGAAGATTTACAAATTAGATACATCTATTCTCATTTTTGGGATTTCTTTTGGTTACTGGACAACAAGAATTCTAAGTAAGATATTTGATTATGAAGCCATATTTACTCATTTGTAACTTAAGAAATATTCTCATCTACATATATGACTTCCTAATTATAACGTAGAATTTTAAATATAATTTATATGATCACATTTTTCTCAGCAATTTATATGATCACATTTTTATCAGCAAGCCATATTTACATATTTATGACACCACATTCAAAGAAGTATAACCATATCTTACTTCATTAAAACTACACGCAACAATCCATCCAGGAAGCATGTCAATCGATCCTATTGATCCATCAGAGAAGAATTTTCCTAGAGCTTTTCTTTGATATTGTTAGATCCATAGTAAATTAGGTATCCAACTTAGGATTAAATTTAGACATGAATCAAACACTTGAAGACCAGCAAATTAGTTAGATCCATAGTAAATTAGGCATCCAACTTCAATCTAGATGGGGATCTTGTATACAGAAGTATAAGGTCCATATCATATTTGCCATGGCGTATTAAACAAATAAGTAAAAGTACGTATACGAGTAGTGATGATAGGAATGAAGGTTCAAATTCCCATGTACGTACTTTAGTAATTCTGCATGTACATACAAGATATAACCACAATTGACGAAACTTGATCTGAACTAATCGACCCTAATTGGGCCTACCAGATCTTAATCAAACTAATATGGTCTAACAACATATAATTTGACCTAACTTAATATAAAAAAGACTTAATTTGACCTAAGTTGGTCCTAGTTGGGCCAAATTTGACGTAACCTGGTCTATATCAGACCTACTTTGCCCAAACAAGACTTACTTTGGTTTGATCTAATTTGGCCTATGGTGGACCGATCGGGCATGAAATGCCCATATTTCTCTTTTGAATCAATCGTATACTCCTCTAACAACAAAAGCACAAGTCAAATTTTTGGGAAAAAAAACAAATTAGATACATCTAATATCATATTTGGGTTTTCTTTTGGTTCCTGGACAACAAGAACTTCAAGTAAGATATTTGGTTATGAAGCCATATTTACGCATTTATAACCCAAAAAATAATCTCATCTACGCATATGAATTCCTAATTAAAACATAGAATTTTAAACATAATTTATATGATCACATTTTTGTCAGCAATTTATATGATCATGTTTTTATCAGCAACCCATATTTAAGCATTTATAACACTACATTCAAAGAAGTATAACCAGATCTTACCTCCTTAAAAGCACATGTAGCAATCCATCCAGGAAACATGTCCATTGATCCTATTGATCCATCATAGAAGAACTTTCTTGGAGCTTTTCTTTGATGTTGTTAGATCCATAGTAAATTAGGCATCCAAGTTAGGATTAAATTTAGACATGAATCAAACACTTGAAGACTAGCAAATTAGTTAGTTCTCCAAGTAAGATATTTGGTTATGAAGCCATATTTACCCATTCATAACCCAACAAATATTCAGATCTACATATATGACTTCCTAATTATAACATAGAATTTTAGACATAATTTATATGATCACATTTTTTCTCATCAATTTATATGATCACCTTGTTTTTCAGCAAGTCATATTTACGCATTAATAAACACTACATTCAAAGAAGTATAATCATATCATACCACCTTAAAACTACAAGTAGTCATCCGTCTAAGAAGCTTGTCCACCGATCCTACTGATCCATCAGAGAAGAATTTTCTTGGAGATTTTCTTTATTGTTGTGCATGACAGACCTTTACTCCTATCACTCCACTGACAAATTGCTGCAACACCAATTTTCAAGTCCAAATACTCCTCCAACAATAAAAGTACAAGTCAAATATTTGGAGAAGATATACAAATTAGATACATCTAATATCATTTTTGGGATTTCTTTTGGTTATTGGACAAAAAGAACTCCAAGTAAGATATTTGTTTATGAAGTCATATTTACGTATTTATAACCCAAGAAATATTCTCATCTACTTATATGACTTCCTAATTATAACATAGAATTTTAAACATAATTTATATGATCACATTTTTTCTCAGCAATTTATATGATCACATTTTATAGCAAGTCATATTTATGTATTTATAACACTACATTCAAAGAAGTATAACTAGATCATACCTCTATAAAATCACATGCAACAATCCATCCAGGAAGCATGTCCATAGATCCTATTGATCCATCAGAGAAGAATTTCCATGGAGCTTTTCTTTGATGTTGTTAGATCCATAATAAATTAGGCATCCAACTTAGGAATAAATTTAGACATGAATCAAATACTTGAAGATTAGAAAATTAGTTAGATTCAAAGTAAATTAGGCATCCAACTTCAATCTAGATGATGATCTTGTTTACAGAAGTATAAGGTCCATATCAGATCTACCATAGAATATTAAACAAATAAGTAAAAGCACTTATACAAGTAGTGATGATAGGAATGAAGGTTCAAATTCCCATGTATGTACTTTAGCAATTCCGCATGTACATACAAGATATAACCACAATAGATGAAACTTGATCTGAACTAATGGACCCTAATTGGGCCTACTAGATTTTAACCAAACTAATTTGGTCTAACACAATTTAATTTGACCTAACCGAATATAAAAAAGACTTAATTTGACCTAAGTTGATCCTAGTTGGGCCAAATTTGATCTAACCTAGTCTATATCAGACCTACTTTGCCCAAGCAAGACGTACTTTGGATGTTTGATCTAATTTGGCTTATGGTGGACTGATCTTGCATTAAATGATCATATTTCTTTTTTGAATCAAAAGTATACTCCTCCAACTACAAAAGCACAAATCAAATGTTTGGAGAAGATTTACAAATTAGATACATCTATTCTCATTTTTGGGATTTCTTTTGGTTACTGGACAACAAGAATTCCAAGTAAGATATTTGATTATGAAGCCATATTTACTCATTTGTAACTTAAGAAATATTCTCATCTACATATATGACTTCCTAATTATAACGTAGAATTTTAAATATAATTTATATGATCACATTTTTCTCAGCAATTTATATGATCACATTTTTTATCAGCAAGCCATATTTACACATTTATGACACCACATTCAAAGAAGTATAACCATATCTTACTTCCTTAAAACTACATGCAGCAATCCATCCAGGAAGCTTGTCAATCGATCCTATTGATCCATCAGAGAAGAATTTTCCTAGAGCTTTTCTTTGATATTGTTAGATCCATAGTAAATTAGGTATCCAACTTAGGATTAAATTTAGACATGAATCAAACACTTGAAGACTAGAAAATTAGTTAGATCCATAGTAAATTAGGCATCCAACTTCAATCTAGATGGGGATCTTGTATACAGAAGTATCAGGTCCATATCATATTTGCCATGGCGTATTAAACAAATAAGTAAAAGTACTTATACGAGTAGTGATGATAGGAATGAAGGTTCAAATTCCCATGTACGTACTTTAGTAATTCTGCATGTACATACAAGATATAACCACAATTGACGAAACTTGATCTGAACTAATCGACCCTAATTGGGCCTACCAGATCTTAATCAAACTAATATGGTCTAACAAAATATAATTTGACCTAACTTAATATAAAAAAGACTTAATTTGACCTAAGTTGGTCCTAGTTGGGCCAAATTTGACATAACCTGGTCTATATCAGACCTACTTTGCCCAAACAAGACTTACTTTGGTTTGATCTAATTTGGCCTATGGTGGACTGATCGGGCATGAAATGCTCATATTTCTCTTTTGAATCAATCGTATACTCCTCCAACAACAAAAGCACAAGTCAAATTTTTGGGAAAAATATACAAATTAGATACATCTAATATCATATTTGGGTTTTCTTTTGGTTCCTGGACAACAAGAACTTCAAGTAAGATATTTGGTTATGAAGCCATATTTACACATTTATAACCCAAAAAATAATCTCATCTACGTATATGAATTCCTAAATATAACATAGAATTTTAAACATGATTTATATGATCACATTTTTGTCAGCAATTTATATGATCATGTTTTTTATCAGCAACCCATATTTACGCATTTATAACACTACATTCAAAGAAGTATAACCAGATCTTACCTCCTTAAAAGCACATGTAGAAATCCATCCAGGTAACATGTCCATTGATCCTATTGATCCGTCATAGTAGAACTTTCTTGGAGCTTTTCTTTGATGTTGTTAGATCCATAGTAAATTAGGCATCCAAGTTAGGATTAAATTTAGACATGAATCAAACACTTGAAGACTAGAAAATTAGTTAGTTCTCCAAGTAAGATATTTGGTTATGAAGCCATATTTACCCATTCATAACCCAACAAATATTCAGATCTACGTATATGACTTCCTAATTATAACATATAATTTTAAACATAATTTATTTCACATTTTTTCTCATCAATTTATATGATCACCTTGTTTTTCAGCAAGTCATATTTACGCATTAATAAACACTACATTCAAAGAAGTATAATCAGATCATACCACCTTAAAACTAAAAGTAGCCATCCGTCCAAGAATCTTGTCCACCGATCCTACTGATCCATCAGAGAAGAATTTTCTTGGAGATTTTCTTTATTATTGTGCATGACAGACCTTTACTCCTATCACTCCACTGACAAATTGTTGCAGCACCAATTTTCAAGTCCAAATACTCCTCCAACAATAAAAGTACAAGTCAAATTTTTTGAGAAGATATACAAATTAGATACATCTAATATCATTTTTGGGATTTCTTTTGGTTATTGGATGAAAAGAACTCCAAGTAAGATATTTGTTTATGAAGTCGTATTTACGTATTTATAACCCAAGAAATATTCTCATCTACTTATATGACTTCCTAATTATAACATAGAATTTTAAACATAATTTATATGATCACATTTTTTTCTCAGCAATTTATATGATCACATTTTTATAGCAAGTCATATTTATGTATTTATAACACTACATTCAAAGAAGTATAACTAGATCTTACCTCTATAAAACCACATGCAACAATCCATACAGGAAGCATGTCCATAGATCCTATTGATCCATCAGAGAAGAATTTTCCTGGAGCTTTTCTTTGATGTTGTTTGATCCATAATAAATTAGGCATACAACTTAGGAATAAATTTAGACATGAATCAAATACTTGAAGACTAGAAAATTAGTTAGATTCATAGTAAATTGGGCATCCAACTTCAATCTAGATGATGATCTTGTTTACAGAAGTATAAGGTCCATATCAGATTTACCATAGAATATTAAACAAATAAGTAAAAGCACTTATACAAGTAGTGATGATAGGAATGAAGGTTCAAATTCCCATGTATGTACTTTAGCAATTCCACATGTACATACAAGATATAACCACAATAGATGAAACTTGATCTGAACTAATGGACCCTAATTTGGCCTACTAGATTTTAACCAAACTAATTTGGTCTAACACAATTTAATTTGACCTAACCTAATATAAAAAAGACTTAATTTGACCTAAGCTAATCCTAGTTGGGCCAAATTTGATCTAACCTAGTCTATATCAGACCTACTTTGCCCAAGCAAGACGTACTTTGGATGTTTGATCTAATTTGGCTTATGGTGGACTGATATGGCATTAAATGATCATATTTCTTTTTTGAATCAAAAGTATACTCCTCCGACTACAAAAGCACAAGTCAAATGTTTGGAGAAGATTTACAAATTAGATACATCTATTCTCATTTTTTGGATTTCTTTTGGTTACTGGACAACAAGAATTCCAAGTAAGATATTTGATTATGAAGCCATATTTACTCATTTGTAACTTAACAAATATTCTCATCTACATATATGACTTCCTAATTATAACGTAGAATTTTAAATATAATTTATATGATCACATTTTTCTCAGCAATTTATATGATCACATTTTTTTATCAGCAAGCCATATTTACACATTTATGACACCACATTCAAAGAAGTATAACCATATCTTACTTCCTTAAAACTACATGTAGTAATCCATCCAGGAAGCATGTCAATCGATCCTATTGATCCATCAGAGAAGAATTTTCCTAGAGCTTTTCTTTGATATTGTTAGATCCATAGTAAATTAGGTATCCAACTTAGGATTAAATTTAGTCATGAATCAAACACTTGAAGACTAGCAAATTATTTAGATCCATAGTAAATTAGGCATCCAACTTCAATCTAGATGGTGATCTTGTATACATAAGTATAAGGTCCATATCATATTTGCCATGGCATATTAAACAAATAAGTAAAAGTACTTATTCAAGTAGTGATGATAGGAATGAAGGTTCAGATTCCCATGTATGTACTTTAGTGATTCCGCATGTACACACAAGATATAACCACAATTGATGAAACATGATCTGAACTAATGGATCCTAATTGGGCCTACCAGATCTTAATCAAACTAATTTATTCTAACACAATCTAGTTTGACCTAACCTAATATAAAAAGACTTAATTTTACCTAAGTTGATCCTAGCTGGGCCAAATTTGACGTAACCTGGTCTATATCAGACCTACTTTGCCCAAACAAGACTTATTTAGGAAGTTTGTTCTAATTTGGCCTATAGTGGAATGATCTGGTATTAAATGATCATATTTCTTTTTTAATCAAAGGTTAGAATTTTTGAAATTGTCATACCATTTCATTCTTAATATTTTGTTATTTTATATGATATTAGCAAAGGTTTATTGTTTTTAACATAACTTACTTTAAAGAAAAATAAACATTACATGGTTGCAAAAATAATAAAGCATAGCAATGCACATTTAACTTTATTGCTATTAGGAATAATATATCACATCATATTGAACTGAAAATACTCTTTCCGTAAGGGACCACACCTAATTGAATAAAAACTATCTCACAGTTGTGTTCCATCTAAATATAAAAAATTAAAAGCCTCTTATCAAACAAAAAGGTAGAAGTAGTACAGAGTACTTACATAAGACATTCTAATTACAACACATAAATGCAGACATTATATATTGTTTAATATTATGCATGTTACAAACCGATTAGGAGGACAAACAACTAAGCCAAAAATTGATCAAAATCATTACATGGGTGATTGCGGAAGGGACTGTTTCCTGCCTTAGTATAATTTGGTCCCAAGTGATCATTTCGATTTGTCTACCTTAGTTCCCACTTGTTAAACTATAAAAAAATATATTTAAGTTTCAACCTTCCATGTGGTTAGGATAGAGTCACCCGATGTAGACTCCGAAAGGAAGACCCCACTCAAATTATGCCCATGTGCAGCCACACAAACAAAATCCGCATTGGTGAACACATGAGTAGGAGATGCAAATGTGTGAATACGAATGTCAAATCGCTACCTATAAACGTTTCATGTATTATTCATGACTACCTTATTTAAATAGTAGCAGATTTTTTTTTATTTACTTGGGAACCACTCCCGAGGAGGAGCCACTTCGATGACCCCACTCCGACAATGTAAACCCAAGGGACATGATCATATTTCTTTTTTAATCACTACCTAATTAAATTTAGTTACTTTTCACATAGCCCTCCGACGTGATTCGAATCCGGGTCCTTCATTTGGACTTATCGAGCCGCAACCATCCGAATTACTTGCACATATACTTTTAATAGAAACGGTGAACAAGACAAGGTATAAGGAACTACCATTACTTTTTGGGATTAAGTAGTCAGATACATCAAGGTGGTTCAGCTTAGGGTCTCTACTTTCGTACTTATTATCACGTGGAACGTCCTAATTCCCAAGTGCATTAAAATCAGACAATATGCATACTCGCCATGCCATTGCCGCTCCTTGCTACTAGGAGATCTTCACGAAGTGGATCAATGTTGCGTTTGTTTCTTAAGTCTAGGAGAACATATAATTAGGAATCAGGAAGAGAGGGGATATTAGAATATATCATATTTATAGTCCTCGAGAACATAGCTTGGAACCTTCACTAGACACAATGTGTACGCTGACTCACAAATTACATAGTAAGCACGTACATGATGTCTTTTTAAACATAAATAAAGGATGAGTTGTCATGAAAAGCAATTACTTTCTAGGATTAGTAGTAGATAGGAAGAATGAAGAACAAACTGGTTCTAAAAGACATCATGCATATCTGATTCAAAGTTTTTATATAAGTACCTCTCCGTTTAAGCTGGTGACATCGAAAACAAAGTAAAGAGGATTCAAACCGTCTCAACATTAGCTTCAGAGGTGACGTCAGAATAGAAGACAACATCGGAGTCAAAGCGAGGTAACATCGGAATCGAAGCCGTAGTCAGCTTCAAAGCCGTAAGCATCACTCGACCAGAAGATAATATTTACAAAATAGTGTCAAAATCGATCGGTCGCCTAGGCGATTAGGGCGAGGAGCAATAGGAGAAAGTTGTGGCTGAGAAAATGGAGAATGAGAAGGTTTGTCAGTGCCCTACTACTAATTAAGTTGTGATTGAATCCGACGATCAGAGAACAAAGCATCGGACGGTTTAGACGGTTTAGGAAAGCACTTTCACGGTTTTCACCTAATGTTTGAATGGCATAGGAGTTATCTATATCTATACTATATATACTATTATAAAAAAGTATTTTTTGACCATTTCAAAACCAATCACTCCAGTCATCTTTGGCCAATCAGAAATCAACAATTCAAAATGTTGTGCTCTCCTTCACTCAATCTGTTCCCACATTTTTCCTCAGCCTTTTTTATTTTAAAAATAGATTTTATCTGAAGCGCAACTACCAACCCCCACCCCTCCTTTCTCTCATATATGAAATGTAGAACCAATTTTCAATTTGATTTGCTCTCACATTTGAAGTGCATTTGAATTTGGTACGATGCTTTTTGAATTTGGTTTCCCTTTTCTGGCATCCAGTAATCGTATTTGAAATGCAACATATTTTTCAACAATCCTACCACCCGCAATTTAGCATTCTGAATGTATTGCTAATGATAATATTTGGCTATTATTATTTTATATTCAGATACACAAAGCACGTCCATGATTCTAACTTGGTCAACCACAAGCCTCCTTCCCTCTACAGGTCCTACATTATTGGTATGATAAGTATCTACAATAATTATTGTAACATACTGAAACTTAGACATATTAACTTTTTGACCCTCTTTCTAAGCTTTTCATTTCATTTCTATCTCTTTTGGCCTTGATATTTAATTTGTGAGATTATTAGTGGTTTGGGGTGATTTTGATCACCATTTATGCCAACATTTGAGTTTATGCACATATACCTCCGTAAATATTTTTAATAAGGGTCTAATATGTAAATATTACACTCATGTGACATATTAATAGAACATATTCATTCTAGATCATTCCTTAGCCTTATGGAGTAAGGAAGAAAAAAAGGAATGAATAATGTTGCTTTAAATATGATATTGAATTAATTAATATGGGAAATATCGGTAATAATGGACACTGGGCTAAAATTCATAAAAGAAAGACTAGCTGATTAAAAATAACTTGACATTCATTTTCCTTGGGTTTGAGTTTGCTTGAATGACAAGTTTCACAATTTTTGAAAAATCAATAATTATCTTTGCATTAATTGGAATTGGAAAATATGAGTTTTTCTCCAAATTATTAAATAAATTATTAAATGACTTTAAAATTGGAAACAAACTACAAATTCATAATCTACATGTCAAATTTAGTCTATGTGTGAATTTTCATCTAATTTAGACAATCTTAAATATTTTATTTTATCTAGGAGAGAGAAAATAATTTAAAGAATAAAAATATTAAATAATATGTTGAAAAATTTAATTAATGTTAAAATCATGTTCCTCACATTTAGTAGTACTTATAAGCCAAGTTTCATAATTTTAGAAAGTTTCTAGATGCCTCTAATTAATTAAAAGGAAGAAATAAGTGATAAATTTTAAATATATTAAATAAAATAATAAAAGTCATCACAAAAATAAAATAATATCAAACTGGTGTTCTATATGTCAAAATAGAACTTTGGACCAATGTTCATCTAATTTGAAAAATATTTGATGAGAAGGTGAATTTAGGAGAGAGAAAGTGTGCAAAACCTTCAAATCATTAATTAAAATAATAAACAACACCAAAAAATGGAAATAATGGCAAATTCATATCCCACACACTTAATATAACTTGTAGATAAAGTTTTATTATTTTTGGAGAATCCTAGAGTCATTAATATATGAGGAAAGAGAAAATAAGATTTGCTTAAATAAAATAGTAAAAGTCTTCAAAATGTAAATCTAATTTTATATTTAGGTTTCTCACCTCAGAATTAGTTAAAGTACCAAATTTCAGTTTATTTGGACTTTGTTTGTACCCTCAAATAATTATAAAAATTTTATACATTAAATGCATCAAAAGATCAAAGTTGGAAAGTTGTATTAAATGTTCCGAGTCATCCCCTACCTTTAACCGCGTGAACAGTAAATTTCCAATTTTTTTATGATTTTTAGATGGTCATATCTCCCTCGTTTCTCAATGAAACTTCGCAAAATAACCTGTTTTGGTTTCTAAGTCAAAATCTGCATCTTTTAAACCATTATTTGTGAGATTTCATCGTCATTTCAGGAAACACCCAATTGCTTGCTCCCCAAGCTTTTCGACCACCACCCTCCTCACCACATCTCTTCCCCTCACATATATAACACCCCAAAAACATTGTTCAGCCCCTATGTGACTCCCCTCTCCTCCTAATTTTTTTGTTCTTTGCGTATGTGTCACCGGCGAGGAGCTTCTTCCCCAAGCCTTGTGGCGCCTTCTCCTCCCCCCACAGTGCACCTCCGGTCAAATTTCTCATCTCGATAGGTTCGACCTTGCCTCCTCTTTCTTTTGGTTCTTTCAATTTTAAGTTTGATCGAGTATTACATTTTTTTCCCAATCTTGGCTTCGGGTGGGCTGCTCCTTGTTGGCAGCTGTGGTGTGAGCAGAGGAGGAAGATAGTCCCACCTCATTTTACAGTTTTTCCCTTCGTGCGTTTTTTTTTCTTATTTTTCGATCGAGGATAAATCAGTCTTTTAAGGTCTTCTTAGCCTGCTTTGACCCGTGGCTTACTAGGCCTTTGACAATGACTTGGCGACATGTGGTTGGGCCAAGTCACGGGCCGACTCTCCTCTCTCTCTTGCTCTATTTTGATGACATGGCAAATTCTGATTGGCCGATATTGCAAAATTTGTATATTTTTATTCCTTTATCAAAAAAATAATATACAATATGTTCTAAACTCAGAAAAAGATTATCTTTCTAATAAAAATAGTTTTATAGTTTATTTTTATGTTTTATCGATATGTCTTTTCTAGAAATGAATTTAATTGAATAAAAATCACTAAATAAGTATCTAAAAGTCCATATCTTCAAAATACATAAAATTATGTCATTTTGATCAGAAAACCCTAACCAAGACAATGGTGATGATTTTAAGGTCTAAATCGATGGTTTGTGTAAAAAGTTGGTAACTTTAGGGTTTTAAGTCCTAAATGAAGGATTATAGTTCTAATACATGGATATGGTAATGATAATAGGACAAGTGGACCCGGATTTCATATATGCATATGAAAAGTGGTTTCTAAGACTCTAAGGAAGATGTATGTGCATCTAACATCTTAGTTGGGATATTGTTTCCTTAACCTAATATTCCCTAATGAGGCTTAATTGAATCTAACTCTTTTCTTGAAATCCTAATTTCTTGTGCCTCAAATTAGATCATAGTTTCTTACTGTTTGGGTTTTAAACCCCACTTCCATGTTTAATTGATTCATATGATTATACATGCCATGACTACTCTTCTAGTATGTAGATTTATGTTCTATTAAATTTAAAGTAGCAGTACTTATGTACAACCACCCACAGAGGATATGTATTTATTCGCCCTGGGAAATGTTTTATTCTCCACATATTATTGTAGGTGACTGGGGATATCTTATTCTTCCCTCACCTAAGGTTAGATGTCTTGTAGGTGCCTCAACCCTACTTAGTTAGGTAGACATAATTATCTTACGTGCAATTCTTTTTAATATAATTTTTAATGACAAGTTTCTTTTGATATAGCCTCATACTCTTTTATCTTCATCTTATGATGAACCCTAGCCTATTTTTATTTGCTTTACTTATCTTGATATCCTAGACTTGTCTTGTGACACATACTTTTTCTTCCCTTTCCCTTTTGTCGGGTGCCTTCCCAACCACCTAGGTGCTGAGCAAGGTGATGGTTAAGACAAGAAGATCTTAGCTTTTGGCTTGGACTTGGTTGATGGAGATGTTGCTTTGGAGACAAGATTTTAGTAGTTAGACATCCCTCTATCTAGATCATGTTTGTGTATCTTGATGTAAACCCTAATGGGAGAATTTGATGTATTTTTATAATCCTTTATATGACATTGAATATAGTCAATTATTATTTATTCCGCTGCTTTCCAATATTCTTTTATATACCAATGTTTAATAAATTTGGAAAATTTATATCCATTCCATCATGTGTTTGGAATGGATGTCAATTCTTCAAATTTTTAGTAAAGGAGTGATTTCACTCTTTTACAATTGTCTCTAATTATCTGCAATAATAAATAAAAAACAAATAGCATTTATCTATTACACATGTATCTAATTCGGTTATAGAAAACCACATTCAAAAGGAACATTCAACAACGTCTCTAAGATGGTCATGGTCTTCTCACCCTCTGGCCCCACACGGTCTTCCCACCTCCGCATACTTCTATTCTCTCTTAATTGTTTCCGCATACATCTATTCTCTCTTTGTTGTTCTTTACTTCTGAACTCATCGGCAACAACACCCTAGAACTCTCATATCAAGAAAGCCAACATACCAAGAAATCATACCAAGAAAGCCAACGAACACATAAAACCTTGGGTAGATCTAGGCACATAACTACTGTCGGTGACCAAATTTCACTTCCAGCAAAAACTTGAGAATGTATCCAGTAAATTTGAGGTCATTGTTCACACCTTACTATTTCTTCATACGTACCAGTTAAAGTAATAGGAGATGGACATTGCTAAAAGCTCGGGATCATTTTTTAGAAACAGATATAGAACCATGATGAGGAGTAGGACTGCAGGCCTATCCGGATAGGACTGATATTATGGCTAGATTAGGGGATGAGGATTGAGAATTGCCACTTCTGCTATTATGGCACGAAGTAGCGTGGGGGTTGGGAAGTGAGGAATGGGGGTCGAGGAGTGAGGAATGGGGGATGGGTTGTCAGTGGGAGAGGCTATATATCTGGTCTTACGTGAATGGCACGGTCAGAATACTATCAACCCAGCGATGGTTGAATTTTGATACATTTTTGTTATAAATATTAGTATTTTGACTACAAACATTGATATATTGATTGCAAATTGTGATATCTTTTGTAGAAACTATACAAGAAATATAAGTTAGGCTGAAAATTAATGTATAATTTTGTTAGAATTTTAAGTGTATGCTTTTGGGGGCAATTTTAAGTAGAGTTGTCAACATTTTAGTTAATATGGATTTCAGGTCATAAAATGTTGACAAAAATTTCAAACTGTTTGACTTGAATGCATTTTGCTTTCTATATTGGCCAGTCCTACTCGACATGAAACTACTAAAATATTGTTTTTATATAGATTATAGGAGTCATAGAACTACATATAGAATGTCTCTCATTCTTTGGACTTTACTCATTATCAATTGAAGGATTCATGCAAACTATGGAGGAAATATGCCTGTCTTATAGCACTACATCACAAAGTCGTGACACACTTACGTCTTGTCTTACTTCAATAGAGTCACGTAGATCTCAACAAATTCAATGTTGTACTTTCAATGATGATTTGAGGTCCACCCAAGGATGTGTAGATACCATCATCGAATGGTTATTAGAAGTAGACAGATGCATAGGCATGTCAGATCTGAAGGTGGTGGAGAACTTATTGCAAGACATGTTGAAATTTACAATAGTTTTCCCCCCTATATGAAGATAAGGATTGATATGCACCCATATTTTAAAAGGGTCGGCGAAGTCATTCAAGTTCTCAATGAAGGAATGCACTCAAAACTTGGTCAAAGAGCATTATTTCAGCATGTTATCTTGAACGATGACAACTTACAACATCATGTGGATAATGTTGTCAGTAGAATTCATAGGCGAGAAAGGCAAGGAAGATACTTGATCCAATTCCTGAAATGATGTGCATCACAATTGAATGATGTTGCAAAAAATTCATTAGAACAACCGAGCACTTCATATTTTCCTCAGACTAACATTGTTCAAAATGGAGATCATGTTGATATGCATGTTGACTCCAACCCTACAATTGATGATAGTTCCTTTGAGGAGTGCTACAATCCTTCTGAGGTTGATGATCTGACAGTCCCGTGTAGTGAAGGTAATGGTTACAAAACTTCATGCATTATTGTACGATTTAACATTCTTTTCTCATCTTGTGTTATAACAAAATAGATGCAGGTATTGTGGAAGAAATGAATGATTTCTATATATCAAGCACATATCTAAATGTAGTAGATCCTTCCAGTGATGACATCTCTAATCCTACTTTTGACAATACTCTCAACGAACCACATAAGTTATCCACATGTAGTTTGTGAAAATATTGTGGCGCCAAAAGCTTCCAATTTGAACCACCATCTTTTTGTTGCATGAAGGAAAAGGTACATTCAGTTACCGATCCTGTTCCAAAGCAACTATATGATTTGTACACATTGCAAACACCATAATCTTTGGAGTTTCTCAGGTCCATTCGTAAGTTACAATAGTCACTTTTTGCATTCACATCACATGATATTCATCTAGATGAAAATTTGTGTAGTATGTGGAATGGCATATATACTTTTTGAGTGCAGGGTCAAGTGTACCATTTCATAAATAGATTACTACCTGGGAGTGATGGAACCAAATACCTAAAAATCTATTTCTATGACACTGAATGTGAGGTATAAAATAGAATGAAGGAAACTCCCTCACTAAATAGTGAATTAGTTACTGAAATGATGCACATATTGTCAATTAATCCATATGCCCAATTTTTCAGAGCCTCAAGGATATTACAATGCAGATAACTTTAGTATTTCCATCAACAAAGATACACATCTAGATCATAGGATGTATAATTCTCCAACTGCTTCACAAGTTGCGGATATCTAGATTGAGGGCAATGATTTTAGTGGTACACAACAATGAAGAATAGTTGTTTATGCCAATTTAGGTGAACCATGTATAGTGCAATCATATTCAGGATGTTATGATCCTCTATCGTATCCCTTGTTGTTTTCTAATGGTGAATTGAGTTGGCATCCACACCTCCCCAAAGTTGGTGTGCCATGGGATTCCATGCTACATAACTCATTACATTCTGTTAAAAATGTGATGGGCTCGAATGTAGCAGGTTAGTAGAATATATATATTCATATCATAAATTAATAAATTATGTACCAATATGCTAGAAATTATATTTAGCATCAATTTTCTTATGATTTTTAGATGGTGGAAGTAGGAACAAGATATATGTGACAAAATACTACTGTTATAAGCTACAAATTTGTGTGCTTGACAAATCAATCTTATTGCATGGGGGTCGTCTCCTTCAACAATATGTTGTCAACATGTACATCAAGATAGAATCAACATGTTTAAACTATATCACAAAGGAGAAAAAGTGAATACGTGCTAATTTGTATCAAGGAATCATGGATAGCATTAGGTCAGGACAAGTACATAGTAGCATGGTAGGTAAAAGAATTGTGTTACCTTTGTCCTTTATTGGAGGACCACGTGACATGCGTCGTAGATACATGGATGCCATGGAATTGGTACAAAGATATGGTAAACCTGATATATTTTTAACAATGACATGTAATCTAGATTGGGATGAGATAAAATTAGAGTTATTCCCTAGACAACTTGCTTAAAACAGACCTGATTTAACATCTAGGGTTTTCAGAGAAAAATTAGAGGATCTAAAGGATCAACTATTTAAGAAAAATATATTTGGCATCGTAGCAGCACGTGTTCATGTTATCAAATTTCAAAAAAGAGGACTTCTACATACACACATTCTTATCATCATGAAACACACCTGTAAGATCGTGAATCCAGATCAGTATGATCGCATAGTTTGTGTTGAAATCCCAAATCCTAATCGATACCCCATATTACACGAATTGGTTGTCAAACACATGTTGCATGGACTATGTGGTTTCCTAAACCATAAAAATGCTTGTATGGTAAATAAGGAGTTTCTCTTTCGATATCCAAGGAACTATTCTTCCAATACCATGCAAGGAAAAGATTCATATCCAATTTATAGCAGAAGAAACAATGGAGTCACTATTGATGTAAGAGGAGCCATACTAGATAATAGGTGGGTGGCACCATATAATGCATATTTGTTACAGAGATATAGGTGTCATATAAACGTAGAGGTATGTTCAAGCATCAAAGTAGTGAAATACCTCCTCAAGTATATATATAAGGGGCATGATAAGGTTTCAGTCAACATAGCTCCAGATACTGCAGACCAATTTGTCAATGAGGTGAATCAATTTTGATATGCTCGGTGGATATCTCCACCAAAGGCAATGTAGAGGATATTTTAGTTCAAATTTAGTGAAATCCAACCATAAGTAGTGTCCTTACAACTGCATCTACCTAACATGCATAGTATCACATTCTTAGAATATGATAACTTGCACAATGTTATGGATCAAGATGGTGTTTGCAGGACAATGCTCATTAAGTGTTTTGCTACGAACTCGAATGATAAAGAATCTCATCAATATCAATACAAACAATTCCCTGAGCATCATGTGTGGAATAAGTCTAATGAATTTTGGAAGAAAAGAAAGAAAAGAGAGGTTATTGGTTGTATCGTTACTGTAAATCCTATTGAAGGCGAGAGATATTACTTAAGGATATTACTAAATCATGTAAAGGGTTCAACTTCATTTGAGAGTTTGGGGACTGTTAATGGTGTTATCCAACCAACATTCAAACTTTCAGCTGAACATCGAGGTCTCATTGAAATAAATGATATAATTTTTGAATGTTTAAGTGAAGCAACACAGTTTGAATTCCCAATTTTGCTGCGGAGATTATTTTCTACAATATTAGTGTATTATGAACCAACAAATGTAAGAGCTTTATGGGATGCAAACCTCAATGATATGGCAGAAGATTTCTATAGGACTAGAACCACTGATGAGCATCAGTTGGAGCAGAGAGTGCTACAGAGTATTAAATCAATTCTTGAGAGCATGGGGAAGAATATAGAGGATTATGACTTGCCAATGGTTGATGAAGACTTTTCAATAAATATCAGAGAAAACATGTCATGTGAAATTGCTTAACAGGTGAATATACAAGTATGCGAAGAGGATCTATCATGTTTTTATCACTAAGAAATGACCAACAATATGCATTCAATGAGATATTTAGTTGTATGATTGGGAACCGGCCTGGCGTATTCTTTGTTGATGGTCCTAGTGGAACTGGAAAGACATTTCTATATGAGGCATTGTTAGCAAAAGTAAGTTCAATGGGGTTTGAAAGAAATTGCAACAACAATGTCTGGTGTTGTAGCATCGATCTTACCTTGGGGGAGAACTGCTCATAGTCGATTCAAAATTCCTATTAAAGTTAAAAACAATTCAACCTTTAATGTAAGTAAACAAAGTAGTCCAGTAGAACTTCTTAGATCATCAAAATTAATTATATGGGATGAGGCATCCATGACAAGGAGACAAGCCTTTAAAGACTTAGATCGCACTTTGCAAGATATCATGGGACCAAGCCTATAATTTGGGGGGAAAGTGGTAGTTTTTAGTGGTAATTTCATACAAGTTTTTCCTGTTGTTCGACGTGCAACTAGAGGTGAGATAATTGATGCCAGTCTAATAGAGTCATTTCTTTGGCAGAAAATGCACAAATTGAAACTAAAACAAAATATGAGAGCTTTGTCAGATTCATCATTCTCAAACTTTCTACTACGTATAGGACAAGAAGCAGGACTAGTAACCGATGACGATTACATTCTCCTCCCACATGAAATGGTTCTTGAGTACATAGATGACATGACCTCTAAGAAAAGACGCATACAACATGTCTTCCCATCTCTTGGTGATAACACTACGTCTACCTACTACATGATGAGTCGTTCAATATTATGCACAAAGAATGAGCATGTTGACAAAATGAATAACGATCTCATACAACAGTTTCTCGGGGAGGAGATCACCTATTATAGTTTTGATAGTGTTGTTGATGATGAAAATCATAACTACCTAGAAAAATTCCTTAATTCACTGGTTCCAAATGGTTTGCCTCATCATGTATTGTAGCTAAAGAAAAATTGTCCTTGAATGTTGTTGTGAAATATTGATCCGAAAAATGGGTTATGCAATGGTACATGAATGGTTTGTAAAGGATTTCAAAAAAATATAATTGACGCAGAGGTTACGATTGGTGAAGCACGAGGAAAAAGAGTTTTCATACCCACCTCTTATCACACCTAACAATGATGGTCTTCCATTTGCTTTTAAAAGGAAACAATTTCTAGGGCATTTGAGTTTTGCAATGATAATAAATAAGTCACATGGTCAAACTATTCCCAATGTCAGAATTTGTTTGCCCCATCCTTTATTCTCTCACAGACAGTTGTATGTAGCACTATCAAGAGGAACATGACAAAATACAACTAAAGTCCTGGTTAAATCGGGAGAAAAGAAGTTCAATGGTGGAACATTTACAAAAAATAGTGTATACAAAGAAGTATTAACCTTTATTGATGGTATCCTTCTATATTTTGTATCTCATGTTGATTATTTTTAAATACTACTTTGATAAACTAACATTTTTACATGTGATAACAGGATGAAAAAAGATAATTATCCCCCATTTTGATATGTAAATCGATTCCAAAACAACTAGAAATTAAAGGTTTGCTTGACCTATAAATGGAAAGCACATGAAATATCCAGGGGAAGAAAGAAACAAAAACTATTGTTTATCAATGAAGAGGTATATTAAATTACAATTGTTAACTTGGTCTTACTTCAAATACATTTATGTTTCCATGTGTTTGTGTGTTTATGTAATGCCTCAATGTTGACTTTTTCTTCTAAGGGAGAGAGGATGGAAGCTAGTTTAGTCGATGATGCACTAAATCAATTCAGTAATACTTTAGAAGAAGGAAAGTTTATATATTGGTAATGTCCGTGTTGAAGAATTTGACGATGACTATAGAAATACAAAGAGGAATGAAGAGTGCATAATCAACGAAAAATGTTTGGTTGCTGAAACATCTGAAGATTGTGAAAAATTACCTATGTATTCATTCCATTTTACTGATTTTGATGAATTTCAGGGTCTTCAAGATAAGAAGGCATTTCTTATAGGTAATTCTAATTTATTTTTATTTTATATTATCATTTTATAATATTCATATTATTTTCTATGTTACCTACATATGTCATTGGAATGATTACTAATGTTGATGATATTCAAATCATTACGAAGAAATTATGTCAACAAGTTGCCAAGTGTGATATCACATTGCAAAATGAAATGTAATTAATAAAGATAGTTTTAATTACCAACGACTAAACACATTATTTATTTTCAAACACTTATATTTATCCTTGGTATCCTGGCGTACTATGGCTAAGTTTACATTGTGGGACAAAATAGCTATCATGCGATATGACAACTTAAAATAAAACTATGAAATGAGGAACATAGTTGTAATTATTGGATTGCAAGTTCGATGCTTCCAAGGTAAGATATTATTAATAATTTTATTTTTGTTTTTGATAGAGTTATTTATTATTTTAATTATAGCCTTGTACCTTTCAAGAACTCAATAAGACTTATCTTTAATCCTCCATTGCCACGAGCCAAGGAAATGAAGACAAGGTATTCATTTCCATACATTAGACATTCAAACGGTAGTTCATATACTTTTTTCCAAACTGACATCTACAATTTTAATAGGTTGTCAGACAGTGGTAGTAGTTCCTCATCAACTGTGAATGTGTCCATGCATAAATCACTACAAAAAAAAGATCATTTAGCTACAATTATTCTGACTATATTTATTTTATTTGTAGTTAAAGATTAGATTTGGCTACAAATTATAATAATGTAACTAAAATAAGTGTAATCGATTCTTTTGGCTACAAAATGACTACATATATTTTAATTGAATACAAACTAAATATCCTGCCGAACAACTTAGTGAAAAAATCCTTCCAATTCTCACAACGCGGCCACTCTCAAATAACCATAAGCCAAAAATTTCAAATTTGTCGCGTGTTGAACTTTTCTCTTCAATTGGAGCGTGTAGCACTCCCACGCCCTCCTGATTGAGCCACTCCTTCATCACCGTCTTTTCCTCCCTCTCACCTGATAGTTCCTTCCCAAACAACGAGCCTTATGCGATCTCTCTCTCTCTCTCTCTCGCTCTCTCTCTCTCTCTCACTCCCTTCTCCCCCATATCCCCCTCTTTGTCAATGCTTTCTCGTCAACCGAATAGAACCCTCGATATCCTATTCTCTATTAGCAGCTAGCCATGCGATTGCGGACAGCTGGTGAGGAGGCTCCGGATGGACCAAACCCTACCAGAAAATAGAACATAGTAGAGTAGAGGAGCCCCGTCAGCAAGCAAACTGAATGGATTTTCTATTTGTATAGGTAAAT
This sequence comes from Alisma plantago-aquatica, assembly GCA_963693085.1. NCBI lineage: Eukaryota > Viridiplantae > Streptophyta > Magnoliopsida > Alismatales > Alismataceae > Alisma > Alisma plantago-aquatica. Next base: position 203,952,774 of record OY856412.1, on the reverse strand, counting down.
CCTTGTCCATATGTATGGGTGATCAAATAGATCCCTAAGATTAGAGGTACTCCACGCCCAGGCGCCTATCCTGGCCCCAAACTATTTTAAACTTGCAAGCTGTTTCAGTTTCTTTGACAGTTGTTAAACATTGTAGTGCAAAGAGGACATGCCTCGGGTATATATCCAAATAATTAATATTGGGTTTTATTTCTTTCTACATTACGTAAAGCTATTGATTGCTCAATCTTTATTTTTCTGATTTCATTGGTAGATATGAGGGCAAGGTTCATGTTGAAATGTGTGATTGACTTGAGGAAGAACCTAATCAGCCATGACCTCAACCTGCTAGTCCGGAAAAGCAGTCCTGAAGATCTGCAGTCAGAGAGTTAGTTCAGATACTCGTATTTGTGTTTGATGTTATTCTTGTTTAAAGATGCCATCTTCTCGCCTACCATGGGGTCATTCCTTAATGCCTTACGTATATAGTGTTTATCCATCCTTATACTTATTTTTTATTCACATGATTCTCTACATGCACATACAACTGTATGTGTGGATGATTTTGAATGTTTAAATCCTCCATTCATGTAGTCGAATTTTCTAGCTTTCCCTATGAAACCACCAATGCGTGTCTGAGAAAAAAAACAAGCCTCATTAAAAAAATTCTATGACAACAGTTCCTGTCAAACTTACAGCAACGAATGACTTTGCACATGTATAGACATATTGTGTTTTGTATATATTTTGACTCTTTTCAAAATCTAAGATATAAGTATGTGTAAGTCACATTTCAATTTCACATCAATGCTAGAACAATAAATAGAGGAAGGGGGCGACATATAAAGCATATATGTGATTCTAGGGGAAAGCATAAGTAAATTTCCAACCAGAAAACATTTTTCATCATTAAGCCAGATGGATCACTGCGTTTTTCCCATTTGTTTGAGGAAAATAGATAGTAATATCAATGGGCACTCCTCCATACTTTTTTTAACAACAATCACCTTGTTTCAACTTCCATGAGACTAGACGCAGTTTGGTTGTCTCACATTTCTCACTCCATACAAAATTTTGTATCACCTAATTGATTCTGTCATAGACTATAATTGGTAGATAGGTGGACTGCATTGTGTATATGGAAGAATAATAGATTAACTATTCAGCTAAACAAATATTCGATGGCTTCTTCTGTATTCTTATCATTACACCTGGTTGGATTTGATTATGTTTGATTCTTCTGTATTCTTATCATTACATCTTGCACACATCCCAATAGTTCCCATTCCTCTTTGGACCCTCTTCAGGTTAGCTAGAAGAGTATTGCACATTTCCTACCACATGAAGGCCTTCATCTTTTGTGGCATGCAACAAGTATCTTACAAGTTTCTCTGGGCTATTGAGCTGATTGCTGGTAAAGGCTGGTGTAGATGAGCATATCAGGTGCTCTGTTGTTTGCTTATCTTCCTGGGTTTGCATTGCACACTGAGGCATATGTTCAACTAGTAATCATTCTAGAATATATGAAAATATAGGCTATAAAAAAGGGTTCATTTCTGTGGTTGTAAATTAGTTCGGGTCCTTTCAATATTGGAATCTTTTGTTCTGTACATCTTATATTACATCTTTGTTGCAACTTTGATGTGGTTTATTCCCTAAAGCTACTTTTTATATATGGTTTCTATCAGTTGGTATGTACTTTTTTTGTATTTTCTATGCTCTCCATAAACAGGGGATCTCCTTATTTTCTTTTATCTTAAAGAGTTTGACTCACAAGGGGCTATTTGTCTGGAGTTCAAAATTAGATAAAGAGATAGTTTGGCCTTTCTAAAATGTACTAACAATGCAAGGAATCAATATAAATGAAATAACCATGAGTTCAACTTATAAGTCTATCCCAGATCCCTTCATGTATCCTACCTTCAACCAGTTTTATTGTAACTGTAAGCCACCATGACTTTTTCTTTACCGAAGCAATCCACATACATCAGTAGTGATTCTTGGGTGACTGTGATGCATTTGTATTCCACACTCCCCCTTTCTTGTTTAGTCTATTCACCTCTTTTGAATGTGGCTATACATTGAAGCACTTCAGTTCTTATATAGTTTACATTTATGTGTGTGGTAGTAGTGTTGTTATAAAACACTAGCTAACACATCTACTTCCAGATCTTCCATGTGCCTGGAGCAAACCAAGTTGGCCACTCTTTCTCGTGTACTCAGTGCTTCACATATGGTAGGTCACTGCAACTCAATCATCTTGGTTGGTGTCTAATGCTATTTTAAATTTATAATTTGTTAATGATGATAGTCATCTTGAGCTATAGGGTTTCATTTCCAGATTACATGAATGTATAGTTGGTCTATATGTCATGCACTGCATGTCTTTATCACCATTTTGTTTGTAGTGATAAGAAACGTTAAATACTGAATTCCTTCATATTATATGATTCATATATTTTTTAAATGTATAGTCATATCCATTACATGTTACCCTATTGAAACATTTATTTCTTGTTTTAATTGGTAAAAAAAGGATTCAAATTTTCTTTACTAAATGTGCAAATATTGTTGATTGTCTTCAAGTGTTATCTGATAAAGGGGGAGCTTTTTCATGGGCATCACTTTGTTTAGTACTATCCAATACTGATTCAACTCATTTTTGGCTACATCTGTCACAGCTACCAGGTACTGTCTAACTCTTATTCAACTTTTCTTGGTTAGGTTCGTCATTTATCACAGCTTGTGGTTCACAAATTACATGTTACCATCAACATTGCTTGCCTGATCACTATGAATCAAGGCAATCCTTTGATAGTTGGTAAACTAATATTTCTATTCATCCATTCAACATTGTGGTTGTTGAACCCCGTCCAGTAGGCTGTTTTGGTTATAAATAGACTATTCAAGGAGGATACTAGTACTTCGAGTTCACCCCTTGTTGAGATCAGGGAATGTCTAGTGGTGTTCTTGTCATTTCAATAACGTGGTGTTCTATTTCTATTTTGTGCTTTTAAAAAAGTATTACTTCTTTTTGCTACAGGAACCTATTGAGTTCCCTTTCCATTGCTCTTTGGTGGAAGAGACTGTGTTCTTGGTATACAACTTGATTTGGATACTCTGAATTTAGAGTCCCCTATCCTCCTTCCGTCCAAATGTCATAATTAGAGACATGGATGTCAATTTCCAACAGTGATGGGAGAAAGAGATGACTGCTGGATTCATTTCCCATAGATGTCGATATCAATGATATGGTGGATCATGTTGATGCATGCACATCTGAATATTTTTAGTGTCCTGATGGTCATAATGTATTTGCTTACACTTCTAGTACTTGACCCATCATCTTGTGGTACTACAACCTCTGCTCTTCAAAATGAGGTATGAAATTAATTGTCCAACATATAATAAATACAACACTCTGAATTAGTGACCTTGATTCTTTTTAATTTCATTCTAAGTGTTATTAGTGGTATCGTTGCTAAATGAGCATCGTGTTTTTGTATTCTTCAAAACCCTATATATGCTATGTTGAGTCATCTTGAAGCACCACTGGAAAGCTAGTCTCATCCATATAGAAATGTCATGATGAATTGAGGTGTGTAAATTATCATGAGGTGATAAAGGGGAATCTATTTTTGCTAGAGTAAGAATCTATTATGGAACTAGAATCATATCTCTAGTTTCCTAGATTTTCTTTTTTTTAAGCAAGTGCCCATTCTATTTTGCACATCAATGCTCTGGTTTTGCTTCATATTTTCAAATATACCTCCTCCATTTCCTGGATTTTCTGATCATACGTGATTGGTCACTTTACGAATCTATTGTTATTACCAACTACTTAAATTTGTTGATTAGGGTATAGGTAATATTACCAACAACTCAAATCTGTTGGATATTACTGTATCTTCACAAATGCTAATCATTTAGGCTTTGGAAATATGTATAAAATTGCTTCATGTCAATTGTGAAAAAAACCAGAAGAGACACCCTTACATTCCTTAAGAGACTGACCCACTACTAACCAAATATGGTGAAACATCAATCCTGAACTAAGTGTTCAATTCTTCAATACAGAGTCGGAGGTTTCCTGGATGAAACAGAACCAGAAATCGAAAATGGAACACATGTTTTCTAGAAAAATAAACCATCATTAAGGGACATCATACTTGAAATCTAGACATTTCAAAGGGATGTTATGAGGACCATGTGTAGCACGCTAGACTAGGAGAACCATATAACTCAACGGCATGTGATTAGATACACCATAGGAAGGAGTTATTCAAATAACAGTAGGTAGTGCAATGAGAAGTTGTCAATTATCCGTTTCCCACAGAGCATCTTGTGGAAAAAATGTTGCTAAATCGCAAAATATCTGAAAAAGCCTAAAGATTGGTGGGGTGAGCCCATGGTTGGTCCTCAACTTGGGTATGTCTTAAGGAACACAAGAGGGGACTGGATTTATGGAGGGGCATCAAAAAACCTAGGAAATGAACCACTTGAAGGAGAACTTTTAGCCATTCCTCATGGGAACTTTAGTATCTTGCAGAAGGGAAGGTGAGTCATATGAGTTATGTACAGACTCCAAAACTGCCATGAAATTTCTAACAGAGACAAATAGATGCCCCACAAAAAATTTCTCCCTGGTGCACATAATTTCAGACTTCAGATCTAGCGGTATGTATTGTACTGTCAACTAGTAGTATGCCGCAAGTAGTCTCGTGCACTAAATACATATGATGCACTCTCTTTCAAACATTTTGAGTTTGTATAAGCTTTTGTTAACTTCCAAATTTTTTATTTTGGTACTAGTTTAAATTGTATATTCTAAACATTACACTAATCTATAAAAGTCCACTGTTATATTCCAATTATCCTCATATACAAATTGTTTTCTGCATCACTAACTATCCTATTAACTATTTACCATAACATATGTGTAAACATGATGGCCATTACAATAACTTATAGATTAATATTGAAATGAAAATGAAGGCAGCTAGATAAGTTTGGAAATTAAAGGATTCAGAATTCAACTCTAGATTTCCATGGGGTGTTGTTGGGACACCCATCCATGCTAGCAACTATAAGTGTCATGGGTAGATCATAAAGTACAATGATTTTAAAACATCAGCATTCAAACAAAGTTGTTCTTAGTAAATATATATAATATTTTAAATGCTTTTTATCTTTTATATGTATCTACAATCTTCTTTTTTTCATCCTCTCTTTCTATAGATTTTTCTTGCTGTTTGAATTGATAATTGTTTGGCTTTCTCATTGACTATGGGCTTCTGCTGACTATGGGCTTCTCTTCGCTAGCCCTGGTCTGTTGGTATTAGATTAGATATTTTGAGTCCTCTTAATGCTTATGTCACTTCTTTTCCAGTAATGTTAATCCTTAACTACATTTTTATGTGCTATAGAGGTCATCATGTATAGGTAGGAGCTTTTCTTAAATGCACTGGGAGAAGAAAGCTTATGGAATAGGTAAGTTATGAGTAGGAGAAACTATATTTGCTTGTTTCTTTTGTGAGCTATATCTCAAAACTTGTATGTTTGTTTGTAGGTATCCATAGTGGTTCACACAAAGTGGATGCTACCATCAACTTGATGGCACTTGAGATCCACAACATACAAAAGTACAGAACGTATAGATTATGAGAAGAAATGCCAATATGTTCTGATCCTGGAGATTCGCCAACCAAAACTAACCGTACATGAACCTCTACATGAGTTGCCTATAGGAAATGTTGCAACTCTTATGCTCAGTCCTATGTGTTGAGAGCTTTGGGAGTTGATGAGGACATGTCACATACCTCTATCATGTTTGGGATTAGAAGATTCACCACAAAAGCTTAGATTCATAGGGTTGTTGAACTCACTATGAATTAAGTGGAGGAACTAAGGGAGATGAGCCCTCTTTATATTGTGCTTTGTAGTCTGTAGTGGATAGATGTAGTCAGAAGAAGATATTATATATGTGTCTTTTTTCCACGCATACTATAAAACAGGGGCCAGGTCAATGTCCTCCCCATGTGTACTCATTGTTCAAATATAAATAAAAGTATTATTGCTGACATTGTAAGCACAACTTGATCTTGATTAACATTCATCTATTTTCTTAGTGAAAACCCCTCTATATAAGCAAGTGACTGACTGGATACATAATGTCTGTCACTACATATGTATGTATAGTACATGGTGTCTTTCACTACACACTAGCTATAATTACATGTGTAGCAAGTGCTAATTTTTTCTATACATGAACTACAAATACAAATTGTAACCAATTTCATCTCTCCCTACATATCATAGGTACAAATTTAATTGTAGTCATACATTTGACTACAATGGAAACTATATGTTTATGTGTAAGGACATTTTTTTACCTACAATTAGGGTTACATATGAATTTGTAGCCAGAGGAATAACTAACTACAACTTTGAAAAATGTAGCCTAAACAATTAGCTACACGGGTATTAGCTATATATTATAAATATAAGGATAAATGTAGCCAAAGCTTTTAGCTACAAATTTTTGGATTCTCGCTACAATTTTTTTTTGTAGTTAAAGACCATATTTTTCGTAGTGAATAGAATATAGAGCCAATAAGGATCACTATTGCCATCTTGCATGAATCCTTAGAGAGTGGGATACTACACAAAGTAAGTAATGGTAGTTTGTAACTTATACAAATACTTAAATATATATTATCATAATAACATGTTGAAAATTTTTAGGACCACATTTATGAAATTAAGCCAACAATTGTATAGATTGATCGTGACTGAACCCTTTGGTACAATACTTGTGTGAGGTGTAGCAAGAAAGTATATAATGAAAATGGTCAAGGCAAAGTCTGCACCAAATGTGGAGCAAAAGATAGTATCCTCAGACAATTTTGCCTTCTTTTATTATCTAATATATCTATATTATATAATTTGTATGTAAGTTAATATTGTAATTTGTTGATTACAGGTACAATATGAAATTTGAAGTCATGGACATTTTTTATTTCATTTGATTAACATTAACTGACACAGTTGCACATCATCTCCTGGGTTATACTATTGTAGAGCTAAATAATATCTACACACAAGTACTTTATTCTTTTTACAAATATATAGACAATTCATGGTCTTTATATTTGTAATAAATAAAATAAAATTGGTCTAATAATATAATAATATGGTGAAGAAATGGTGGATTCCATACTATCTAAGGTGAAATTGAATCATATGATTTTTCGTGTCAAAGCACAAGATTCTCAACCATTTGTACATGAAGCACAAGGGACACCAACAACAATGAAGCAAATGGTTAAAGTCTTAGATATAGTTCCTTTAGATATTAAGCAAGAATATATGCATCTTTGATTTGATATCGACAACAAAATTACTTTTGGTTTTTTTATATCTGTCCCAAATTCTGAATTTCTACTTTTATTTTTCTTATGATTTCATTCATTGATGTATTTTATGATACCATCTTTGTATGATTGATATTTTTATATATTATAACAAAAGTCATTCCAAAGATTTGTGTGGCAACAAATACAAAATTATCAATAATTACAATTGAAACACATCATTTTGCCAAAGTGGTTATTAGAACTGTAAGTAATTTGACTCCAACTATGATTATATTAATAAAAATTTTAAATACTCACACAAATATTTTTTATATGTGAAAGGTTCGAAATCGAATTATAAAATATTTACGATTAAACTACCAAAATGTGAGCATGTGTGTTGATTATAAGTGATAGATTATTGTATTTTACTTGTTATTTATTTATTTCATGACTTTAGCAAAATATTAAATTGAAATTTTCTTCTTCAATCAGGTATCCACCCCTCTTTGATACATCGTATGAGGATGAGATCATTAAACTTCAATACTTGATGTGAAAAAAATTCTCGCGTCACCTGCAAATTATTGTCAAATAATAAATTTCAGTTACAAAATAAAAATGTATTTCATTATTTTTAAAACAAATTGTCTCGCGTCACCTAGAAATCATTAGAGTTTTTTCCTATTGTAATTTCAACAAATTTTGTATGTCGCGTGCATGTGCACGTTTGCGCTCACTAGTATCAGTAAAACATGACAGTGAAGAAAAAAAAAGTTGAAATGATGGAATACAAAGAAAACTAATAAGTCTTGACCAAACTTTTTAGTAAGAAGACTGATAATGAAAAAAGAAAGGTAAAGGTCAGAAATTCTATTATACATAAATGTATTGATACAAACATGCATTTATTTTTTCCTACAATAAAAATAAGTCAGCTGCATTTCATTCTAGTTATACTACCTTTCTCCGTTATACTACTTTCTTTTTACAGCTGACGGTCTCACTACTACTTTGTTTGGTTACACCTCACCGTTTGGTTGATCGTAATCCACTCCCAGTACCAGCTGCTTCTTTTTTACAACCAATGAATGCGTGCCTAGTTGATATACTACATCTGTCCTTTTTGTATAAAATTGGGTTCCCACCATACTCTGAAATTTAATTAGTAAAAACACACGCGTATATGCTTCGCCAATAGTTGCTTTTTGTCGTTAACCTGTATAGATTTTCATTTGGTTTTGCCTAAACATGTGCACTTCTATTCTATCATTCTCAGGAAACGGACTGATCTTCTATTCGAAACAATTTTATGGGCCCATTTTCTTCTAACTCCTTGCAAAAATGTATTACTAAACAATTGTTTGCGATCTTTTATTATTTTGTTGCTAACTTCGTTTTACTTCTTATTCGTAGTGTTTTCTTTCTAGGCTGCAGGTGCAAGCCTTTGTTGGTGGATGAAATCAGTAGTAATTTACTTTGGAAATGTTGTAGTTGTACTTTGTGTTTTATGTTCGTGATATTTTTACTTGGTTTAATTATAATGAATTCCTCAACAATTATTTTTCAAAAAAAGTTCCTCAATAATTACTTCTGCTTTCCAAGCAACACGAGAGGTTTAAGTGGAGAAGCAAAATAGGTGAAGCCTAATCTGCAGATGCATGAACAGGAGAATAAAAAAAGGAAGCATTAGAAAAATAAAGAGAATTGAAGTGTATGAGAGGTCGGAGATGCCCACGTAAATATGAGTATATTAATGGAACAATTTAGATAGGCCGGTGGCATGAGTTTTGGTTGCAGGAACACAAAACTATGAAACTCACCAACCTTGGCTAACAAGTCTGGTTATGATTTTTATCTGAGGATTCTTTTTCTCGGAAGAGCAGAAAGTTATGAAGGTACTGGAACTGAAACACTGGTGGGTACGGCACTGCGTACGGCACTGCTTTTCTATTATATCTTTTCGATCTGCCAAATTGATGTGGTAAATAATCAGTGGTGCAACACCACCGTTCGGAAGGCCACTACCATTTTGGTCTTAGCATTAACATAGTATGGCGTCCAGTTGACAAACTAAGTCACCATTCTGACTAAAGGAGAAGAAGAAACATGACTATTGCCATTTCATGGAAGAAACCAACTTCATCGGTCTTTCCATTCAGCTTAAAATGATAATTTCCTTTTTGGCTTGTTGGATAGTAGGATCAACCTGATCAAATAGATCGACGACTATATTGATTCGTATCGTTTATTCTATTGGTGATCACAAAACACGCGTCATGAGGTATGAGGTTAATCTCTTGCTTGCGAAAAATGAGATGCCACATTGTTTAAGGAGTGTATGCGTGTAAGAAGTTTAATTTTAAAAAGAAAAAACTCGTAAGAATATAACAATTGTATGTGTATCTATACATTCCAAACACTACAATCACAACATATCACATCTTTTTAATTGGACATATGTTATATAAGAACACGTCCTCCACCACACTTAAATTTGGGTTTTCATTCCTCTTAAAATGGTATGTTTTATCTGCACCGCGAGCATTTGTGACATCAAAGATAAGTTATTCTAAACATATCATTTATCCTCATATTTGTCTATGATTATTGAGAGAGTGCATTATTTGTATTATCAAATTAAAATGAGGAGTTACCAATTCTTATTGTTTTTAAAAAATGGCGATTTTTTCATCTTGTCGCCTCGAGGTTCAGTCTTGCGAGCTCTTAGTCATATATCAATAGTTTTACCAACTTGGTGTGGCATCTTTGAAAGTTATCAACTCTTACCCTAAATTGATGAAAATGTGGAATGAAGGTGAGATCCACATAGAGATTAAATCCGATAACATAAAATATAAAAATAATCTAAAATATAAATCACCATTCATATGATATTCATAGAATATACATGCATCTTTCTGAGCAATGTAAATACATGTTTATATAAATTTCAATTATTACTTCATACAAGTTATATTAATATTTTACTCCTCCTATCATTCAGCTAGTATTAGTATTACAATTAAAGATAAGCTTTATTATACTATTATTAGATGCATTTTTCTTTTTCTAGAAAAGCACTTTCCCAATCAGATCATAGTATTTTAAGATAGTTGAATTTTCCTTAATTCCCCTCTTCTTGGCGTTTCTAATGATGTGTTATTCGGTAATGTGGCAACATTGATCGGTGTTAAACCACCGCAGTAAATTTTTGTAAAAACTAGAAAATTGTTTTTCAAACACCTTCCACACCAATTTCTACAACTATAGAAGGGGAATAAGCCCACCAGCCCATATATGATCTTTTAGCACAGGGTGACACGTTCCTTCAAAAGAGAAGTTTGTTATTAGAATGCATATTTATGCACATGCTGCAACAAATGCTCCCCCAACCACTATACATATATAAATATATAATATTTCAATATTCTTTATTTAAAGATAATATAATTATAAACAAATGATACATCAATATATATATAATATTGTTTAACACTTATATTGGTACTACTTAATTTAAAATTTGTAATATTATTAATTATTTTTATCACTACTAACAAGTACTTGTATTTCATTCATTTTAATGAAAGATCTTTGAACATCGTGCCAAAATGTTCTCTACATTATGTAAGAATATTTATTTATATTTTGTATTTGTGAAGTTAGAGATTTGGGATTAAGACTTAGTGGAATAGGTGTGCTTTATATTAGTTATCATAAAAAAATCAGCTCCTGAGCAACAATTTTAATATAGAAATAAGTGTAAATTTGCAACTATCATTATTTCGTGCTTTAGTCAGAGTCACAAAGCTATGCCCGAATTTGTAAAGCTCCAACCGCATCTACCCGATGATTGATTAACATGTTGTTGAACAGAGCATGAGTTGCCTACTATCAATACTTGACACTTGCATTTGATGACATTACGATTGGATAAAAAAATACACGTGGGTAAAACATTAGAAGAGAGAGAAAGAGAAAAGAAGAGATGGAAAAAGAGAAGGAATAGAGTATTAGTATATCTATATTATTTTTTTAGAGAAAATAGATGAAGATGGATGAAGAAACAGATAATACATCACATTATTCATAAATGTCTTGTGAGATACTTCTATAATACAAAATGTTAAACTCTCCTTCATTTTCTCTCCTCATAATTCTTCATTCATTTTACCTTTCACCTATGCTTGAATGCTCCACTAACACCAAACATCCTAACATCTTGTTTTTTCTCATCTAAATGACATAATTATCATATTTAATTAGGCTCCCCAAAACTCCTCCATAACCATTTTCTTCCCTATTGAGTTATTAATTTTCTTTTTATAGCAACTCTATAAACATTAACTGACTATCCTTTTGTCCTTAGTCTTAGTCTTTTTTTACAATAACTACTAATATTACACTGACTCTTGAACTTCCTCATTGTGTTTCTCCTTATTACATTCAATATAACAGCAACTTGACAAATATAATTCATATTTTTGTTATTGTATTTATCATTCAAATGAATTCATATTATTTTAACAGATCCTCCAGTCTCTCTCCCACCAGCACATTCCATTACATTCGACAAGCAATATCCCAACTATAATATAATGGTTCGTCAAGTGGCATTCCTCATCTAATTGTTGTTGTTGTAGTTTAGATTTGTATTTGTCATAATGACACCTTAAATCACAACAACTCTCTACCTTGCTCTATTTTTTATCTATTATTAATTGTATGTATTGGATATGCAACTTGAATAAATGGAATTTCTGTTATTATATACTAAATATATATACTTTTATATATATAATACAATCAAAATTGAAATTTTGTCTACTTAAAACCTTTGGATTTTATATATGTTGATAAATGATAACCAACTGTAATAACTAAAGTGAATTTTGGATCATTTACTTTGTTGATCTCTCCCAATAATTATTTGACATCCCCCCTCCCTTTGTTTCAAGTATTATAGTCACCTTATTACTTTTAAATAAATTCCATCATCGTTGGTTTGGTTAATTTATTTTAAACCATTTCCTCTTATATAATAACAGTTTGCATTATTGTCACAATATGAAGTACTACAACCTCTTTTTTCTTTGAAGTTTTAGGGAATCTTTCCATTCCATCCCCATTAGATGTACATACCATGATCTTACAAATCCACTCAATCACTTAGGTGCCACTACTTTAGAAATATCATAACCTCTTTACCTATTACTACTATTATTAACTAATCTTTTCTTTTTGAAATTATGTATGAGCTTCCCTTAATCTATTTTACCAAAAGAAACATTATGTTTCCTATCAACCCAAAATAGGCTACTTATATGTGAGTCATTGGAAATAATGGTTACTTACAGAGGGGATGAAAGAAAGTTTGTTCAAGAAATAATACAACCTTTCATTGTATACTTAATTTCTCTATTTTTTTGTCTTTATCATTCTCACTTATACCTTTCCTTACATATCATTTTTTCATGATCTTTGATACTATCACATATATAAGATAACCATATACCCCTTTGCCATGGTAGTTTTTACCAGGTAGATTGACTCTAGGAAATCCGCCCAGTGACAGTGCTAAGTGTTTGCTCACTTAGAAAGCCCTCACTAGCATTCAGGACAACTTTCTATCAAAGACAACATCTAGGGACTTAGCCCGTTGTAGAAAATGATTGGCCACTACAGAGGCCTTTATGGGGAAGACAACTCTTCGCACTCAAGGGAATTAGAGTCATGACCTATTGATAAGGATGGGAATTCTCCTTCTAAGGACAAGTCGATAGACTTGTCCTCTCAATGAGGTATGAAAAGTTAGGGAATTGGATCTAATTGAATCCTTATTTGCCTTCTTCCTCGGGATAGTTTTGAATCATAGGGACTTGATTAGAGTCATAGTGATTTAGTATGGAACCAAATCCAAGCATAATGACATAAGGGATTTTTGTGAAGGAATTGTCTTATCTTTCTTCACAAAGAAGAAGAACAGTAACGACGTTGACTTACACAACCCGTAAGTTCTCTGTTGTGATTTTTCTCAAAGGTTGCAAGCTACTACACAACCCACATAGTCTTGCCCTTTTATAGCCTAAATGGCTAAGGCGGTCAAGCGCACATGCTCCTAACCCTCAGAAAGTTACACTAATCCCAAGGGAATTGTCGACTCTGTGTTGCGTCTTCTCCAAGTAGTTTAGTATTAATCATTGTCCGTTGGGTCCTCAGATGAGTGGTTGGCACACAAGGCTCCATCCATGGGGCTCTTGATAGAAAGTGTCACTAACACAAGTGGGTAAGTTCGTATGGTTGTCTCTTAGGGCAAATTTTTGGGGTGTCAGTTCCCAGGCACCACTTTAGCCCATTTTGTTAGTAGTTAACGACGCTGACTTGCACGCCCCCTTACTAAGTATAGTTGCTTTTCCAATAACCATATCTTCCCTCCACTTGACAGAATGTGTCATTTCAAGACCTGCATCCACTACAAGAGTTGTAACTTCTACAAGAGCACCCACTTACTTAGGTTGTTGTCCGAGTCCCGTAATTGCATGACTATCCCTCTATGGATGGCGTTGAGCTCTGACCTAGCCTTAACTATGCACTAAAGCTAGCATTTATATTTCCCAATTCCACCTTAGCTTGGAATGGAGCTTTAGAGATTTCCTTGAGGTAAGACCATCTCTTCTTGAGATGTGCCCTACTCCACACAAGCTTTAGTCATGGTGCAGGTCCTGCACCAAGCTTTCTCCATGTCTATTTGGCCAAGTGTTCCTTTGTTGAACCATTGGGCAATCTAATAAGTCCTGATTAGATGGTACATCACCCTACACACATACTTTGAGCTTCAATTATGCTCCGAGCATGAAATATGCCACTAAGTCCCCTAACTGCTTGCTCACCCCTTTGCTGAAAATTATGGGGTAGCATGCCTCCCACGTCTCTGATATCTGACATCCCTGTTGGCAACAAAGAGTTCGGAATGTTGATATCCTCCAACTTCCAACTTACCTTATCATCCTCAAAAGTTGAAGCATCAACATGGAGGCATGTCCGCTTGATGAATACACACCTAGAAATCCTTCCTCCAACAAGTGTCTTCGACTATTTGTTAGTACTCCATGAAGTTGTGCAAAATTGTCTTCTCATTCGATGGCGATTGTAGAGGCCCTTTTCCCTTAGCATCAGTATCAAAATGGGACATTTGGAGATGTTGCAGTCCTATAATATCTTCCCCCAATTCATCTGCATATCAACTTTTGTCAAAGAGACACCTCTCTTTAGCACCTTTGGTGAGCAACAACTCGATGAAGTAATAGTCAAGTCTTGCTCTCTTCGCCATGATTCCCCCTTATGACACCAACAAAGGTCTAATTAGACTATCACAAGTCCTAATAAATAGGACATAGGGACATCCAGACATAGTCCAGTGCCTCTCCTTTGATCTATCATGTTGTGATCTCTCGCACCTTCCTGGAGCTGAGTCCTAACAATAAGGGCAAAAGACTTTGCAAAGTTATTTTGTTCATCAAGTTTGTTACCACATACTCCAGTAACTTCTTAAGGCCTTGTTGATGGGCATGATTCCACTTTTCCTCATTAACCTAGTATTGCGTAATCCTCCAAGAAGGAGAATGATGTTGTCCGAGACATGCACTTACAACACTTAGAAGGTAGAGAGATGGATTATGGATGAAGACTTACCCCTAGGTCTCCTATTTCCCCAGCTCAAAACTAAATCCTTTTGTTACAAATCTTGCTGGGAGACTATAAATGGTGCATCTATATGGGTTAAATTTTGTAGGCAGAAATATCATAGCTATTATTTGTAACAAATCTTGCTGGGAGACTATAAATGGTGCCAGCAAGATTTGTAACAAAAGGATTTAGTTGTAACAAAAGATTAATTTTATGCTCTAAAATTTTCTCTAGAGTGCTAAAATTATCAAAGTAGGAGATCATGGATCTCATGGGATAGATTTTCATTACCGGAATCCATGGGAGGTCTAGGTCTCCTATTTCCCCAGCTCACAACTAAATCCTTTTGTTACAAATCTTGTTGGGAGACTATAAATGGTGCATCTATATGGGTTAAATTTGTAGGCAGAAATATCATAGCTATTATTTTAATCATGATGGACAACACCCCCCGTACTTGAAGATGGGGTGTTTCACATTACCTTATAAGAGAAAGATATGGATATGCTTCCCAGATGTCATTATTGGTATGTATGCCCAGAGAGCCAGTTATGTGATGATTGTAATGTGGCATTATGTGCTTGATTTGACAATAGTAAAAGGAATTTTGTCTATTATGTTTTGTTTAGTTACGAGATAATAATATAACATGATAGATGTCTAAATAATGATGATACTCAATGATGTACATCTTTAGGTTGAGGACCTGAACAATGAGATCATATGTATGATAATAGTTGATACATTCTTATAGTGTCCCTGGTTGGGTATTATTGTTGAAGAAAAATAGATGATAATAATACATAAGACTAGATTCTATTTGACTTATGAAATAATCTCATTAGTCATAATACCAAATATCAAGTCAAACACATAGGTACATGCTAGAGAACATTATACCAGACAAACCCATTTTGGGAGTGAAACATGGAACCATTATATGGTAGTTAGCATAAGCTCTTCAAGTGATAGTTGTGATTCTAGTACTCAGACCTCAAATTACTACACTAATCACATGTCGCTTAGTGAGCTTTGACACCATCTGATGTCTCCTTGAGTAAGGGTTGCCATACAGGTGGTGATTAGGTACGTTGTGACACATGGGGATTGATTGTGAGTGATGTAGATGGGATTTGTTTCTCCCACCAGAGTTGATATCCTGGCCACTTGATAAGCAAGACCTAGAAATGCATAGACATGCACATGTGAGTCAATATGTGATATGTGATCTCACATATATCTCAACTGTATGCTCTAATTCAAGAAAAATAGATTGAGTATTAAGAGGATGATGATTCCATTCCTTGCATTCAATATAGATATTTGAGGCAAAGGAACTATACAATCACAGTAACACTAATCATGAATTGTAGGTTGAAATTGTCTCCAACATTCCAGTTACTTGGGTAGCAATGATGTGTTGCTAGATACCACTCATTTATTATGATGTCATAATCTAATTATGGGCATTCACTACCAACATAATATGGGACCTATAGGGTCACACACATAGGATGCACTTGGAATAAGAGTTTATCATGGATAAGGTTTAACTTGGTTACTAAAAGTGTTTAGGTAATCCAATTGAGCAACACTAGATATGTGTCGACCTACTGGGATATTTAGTCAAATGACTGGTGTGAGAACCCGTTACACCATGAGATTATTCAAAACATAAAAACACAATCAATCACTAATTAATCACATACCCAAAAATATAGGTAAATTAAAACTGATTTCAACATCAACACCCACACAAAAACATTTACATAAGAGCCCAACATCTTTCTTGTATCCATACTATGCCAAGAATATGATACAAATCGTTCTATCGTCTTAGCCACAACATATATATACAGGAGAACAATAATCATATATGCCACACAAACAAGCATTAATATGCTAACAAAAGTCTGATTTATTTGAAACAACATATACAAACTTTTCCTGCCGGACTTGAGAGTACAGGGATGACTCTAGGACACACTAGACATATAATCAACTTTATCAAAGATTCATTACTATAGCTCCTCTTTGCTTCCACATGTTTGTTTTCATCACTTCTGATTACCTAAAAAAATGTGGTGAACCACAAGGGTGAGACCCATGTCCCAACAAGAGATATAACCTCCAACAATGATTTTTTATTACAACATTTTAAAGTAATTAAATAGTTAAGAAGTTTAATCAGATATAACAAATCAGCTCAGTAGCACTGATGATTAACAAAATACATAAAGGAGCAGATAATAACTATCATCATTAGCCAGACTATCAACATTTATCTTGTTGACAATATAAGCAATTCAATAGCATATGCATATCTAGCATCATGAGCAAGTCTAGTAACATAGAATCTCTATCATTATGAATAAGTCTAGCCACATAAGCATAGCTAACAACATTAGCATGTCTAATAGGTTGAACATATCAACATCATAAAAAGAGCTAACAACATAAGCACAATTATCTGGATAAGCATGATTAGCATTATATGCATCTCTAGTTACAAAGGCATGGCTAGCATGCTAAACATAACTAACAACATGAGATAGCTAGAATCATGATTATAATCAGCAGTAGTAGTATAGTTAGCAACATAATCATGGCTACTGTATATACGCATCTACAATCTTAAGCATATCCACAACATAAGTATATCTACTATCTCTTAATTACACTAAGCATCATCTTTATTGAAAAAGAACAAACAAGGGTTATCATCCAATGTGAAGCATCATGTATAACCCTAAACATATATGCTATACCACAATATTACATCTTTTATTATGCCCTGACGAAATTGAGGATACCACTCAAAATCCAACTGATCACTGCTAAGTCAAAATCAGTGCCATACAACATCTAGGAAGAGCCCGACTCCTAAGATCTTTTCTGCCCTGGTTAGTATGGGTCTGCCATAGCGACACATAAGGTCAAGCTGCTACAGCCTAGTCCGTCCTTGGTATAGGTCACGACACTAGTGAAAAGAGGTGGGTACGCATACCCTACCATCCGAGGTATAATGGAAGTTGTCCTCCAATATCATCACATATATAATCAGCGATACACGATCACATCCATTCTTAAACTGAGGGCTAGGTATGACCGCAGTCATCCTCCCTAAAAACTTGAATTCAGGATGACAAGCACCCTGCATACTCATCAGTATCCGCTCCGAGTTTCCCTTAGGAATACTCATTTCACCATCTTGCAAGTTCTGACACTCATATGGATCTATGGCACATGGCACTACATGATTAGAGTTTCACTTGATTAGTTATGCCAATTGGGTGAATTAAGGCTGCATCAAACAAGTGGACATACAAACCCTAATTCACTTCTAACAAGCATATAAATATCACAACTTCAAAAGATATAAAATGTGTGAAATATAATTTCTCATCTCATCATCACATGGTATTATTCACTAACCATTCATGAGACCACACTAGTCATCATACTATCACAAGATATAAATCCTTTTCACAATATCATAGGGTATCAACCCTTATCAACACAAGAGGATTACACCTCATTCAGGGCTCAACCATGCACAAAGGTCATTAACAACATCATATTATTCCCTATAAGATCATCATTATCTTTCCATGCCTTGTAACAAGGCTCAACAAAATTATTTACATATAATACACTAGATCAGCACAATATTGCATTAATGAGCGAGGAGATATTCATAAACAATCATAAGAGGGTTATATTAACATTAAAAACATTCCTTTATTACATCAACATGCAAGAAATCTAGATTTGATTAACACTCATCATATTCATAATGCACATGTTTAGCATAAGAAATTATCAACCATGTGGCTATGATAACCACCAATGAACACATTAAGGTTATGATCATGTTAAGGAGGTTATTATACCATAATTCCATCATATAAGAATGTTAAACATGAATACTCATATTTATCTATTTGCATTAGAGTTAGGTTCAACATGATAAATTATATCAATGTTACTAGTCAACACTCATATCCAAACCCTAACTCACGACATCCCCATTGGATCATGGATGCATAAGGTGAAGCATCACCATCACATTCCATACTATTCTCAAGCATGAACCCACACATAAATCAAGGTGTAACCATTGGGTTATAGCATACTAGGGTTTCAACAACAGTAACAGAGTACTCCATGATTGTATTAGTCATTCAAGGACTATTCATACCCAATTACTATCATTTAGTTATATTAAAGCTAGGTATAACAAGCTATACCTCATTAGGGTTACATATCAACACAATATGGTTATCATCCCTTCTATTCATATGATTGAATAGGTAATACTACCTTATTAAGGGTAACCCTCCATTTCTTCCATCATCATTCAACACCTATCCCCATACCACAATGTCACCCAGAACCATTGGATGTTTAAAAGGTAAGACCATTGTTTGTTTACATAAGTAAACACCTTGGATAAACCAAAAATGAAGTTATTAATTTGTGCTCTATAAATATTCAGCATCTAACCCTAGACATCCCTTGATTGACAACACAAAAAGTTCCACTGAGAGTAGGGTAAAACCCACAATCGTTTGTTCATTTAAAACAAGCCATCCATTGTCAACAAGTAAGCTCCTTAAGTTTATCATATAAAGGAAACCATCTAAATCACATTATTAGGAACAACATATTACATTAGCCATCATTCCACTTTATTGGAGGAATAAACATTATATATTGACCATTGGGTCAAGTTCATATATTAAAACCATCAATTACAGTACAGGTCTGACCATTGCATCAAGTCACCCAAGAAACCATTGGTCTAAGGCTTAGTTGATTCTACAACTACAATGCTTGACTCAACATAGGTTTTACAGAACTTATCCACCATAATTAGTGACCCTTAAATCACCATAGGTTGTTAGGTTAATTCTATATTCATTAATCAGCATCAAATATTAAGCTAATGTCATCATTGATTGATAACATCGGTAGGGTACTTAATGGTTGATCATTGAACTTCTAATTAGTCCAAAACCTGACCTAAGGGGGTGACCATAGGTTATCACCATCATTTGAAACCCTTGAGCATGACCATCAATTGACATGAAGACAACACCAAAGGGTTGTTGCAATGGTACCATCATCAGGTCATGGTTTATAGAAGAAATCAACTTTAAACCCTAAAATTGATCATTGGTTGATAGGTGCTTAGCACCATAGGTTGTCAAACCAACATGATCCAAGTCATATTATACCTTAGGAATAACATACACATGATCACAGGTTCATCTAGAACTGAAATCAGAATAGGGAACATTATAAAAATCAAAATCCAAGTCAAGCATAGCTTTTTAGTGCATAAATTATTATTTTCATGCAAGAACATGAGCTAGCGAGCTTTTGGTAAGCAATAAACGTGGAGCAAGTTATAAAACTTGACTCTAATGAGAAGACGAAACCCAACACATAAGAAATATTGAGTAGGTAGGGCAGAAAATCCAAGCATAAGCTATGAACTCGTCCATGTAGCACCTTTCTTCATCAAATGAGCAAACCCTAAGCATAAGGGGCAAGAAAGGTAGGATTTTAGAGCTTTAAAGCAAATTCTACCATGGAACAGTAAGGTTTGGACCTGGTGGAAGGTATAAGGAAGGAGAAGAGAATGAGAAACGGAGAAGGAAGGAAGAAAACAACTTGCCTTTGTCAAAATCCCTAGAAGATGACCTTAGAAACCCTAGGTAGGGCTAAATGGAGCTCTAGGAGACCTTCTTCTCCAAAAAGAGGCTGTCTTCTACCTTAGAGCACTTGGTTTCGCAGAAAAAGAGAGGGGATTCATTGATACAGGTTAAACAAAAGAGAAAGAAAGCATAGTTTCGAACTTGGGCAAGGAAGAGGTAAATATAGGCCATGGATAAGGATGGGAGCAAGCATGAGGTGTAAAAGTAGCTTCCCCATGTTTCTATGGATTTAAACTATTAATAATATACAAGAACACACACACAAGAAGCTCCCCCACCGTCCTTATATACCTTCTTAGCTTTTCCTTTGTCGAATTTCCCAGCTAATCACATAATTCCTTGGTTGATAGCTACTAAAGGTAGCTCATCCGTGAAGGGGTAAACCCTAAAATACCCTTGGAGAAAACACCTTCAAAGCAAGGTTTAAATAGGCGCCCCATGGTTCAAAAAGATAAAGAATGTTGAGAGAATATCCAAGGAACATAATGCAAGTGTTAAATTGCAAAGAAAACCTATCAATTGGGTAAATTATAGAAAAGTCCAAAATGTGCATAAAATTGCATAACTTGCTCAAACAATGTCCAAATTGGACCAAATTTGAAACTTAAGCTTGTATTATGATTTGAAAGCATATCACATGGTTATATTAGGGTTATAAGCATTCAATTATGGTAATTAAGCATATTCAACTCATTAAGCAAGTTTAGGGGCCTTACAACTGGTGTGCTAGTCGATCGATTGGAATGTCCAGTCAACTGACTGGATGTGAAATGATCAATTTTGATAGGGTCAAAGGATTAATTATATGCATTAGTCATCACATTCAAAGCCAATGTAATTGTACTACTAACGACACTCCATTTGATCGAATGGAGTGTCCATTCGATTGACTGGGCACACACATCATCCACCAAGCCATGATATTTAACATTTCGTATCCCCAGGGTTTTGGAAACCATAGCCCTTCCACTCATGTATAAGGAGAGGGTGGTCAAGGATCTAAACACACCTTTTTCAATGTTGTGATAATGTGAGAGCATGAGCAGTTTTACTCAAGAAAGGGAGAGACATAAGTGGGAAAGGAAACCAATGCTAACACATTGACAACAGAAGGACAACTCTTTCTCCTCTCCTTGGAAAGAACAACTTGGAGTTCTTGGTGGTCTGTGTGGACTATGTAGTGTGTGGAATCTATTACGGCCACACTAGGAGGACACCATCAACTATGGTCCGTTATTATTCATGTGCTTCTTGTAAAGGAAGCACACCTCTATAAGGATTATCACTAGACTTGCACCAGGACCATGTATAAACCTTGCACCATCCTTTTTTTATAATTATTGATGCAATGTGCTGGTTATTCAGAATATGGGAAGAAAATTTTTGTTTGTTCTACCATCTCTGTCTCCATATTTCCCTACATTCATCCCCCATGCACATGGACTGTAGGAAATTGCACATTCTCTTTCTCGCATGATAATTTGTGTTACTAGCTTCTCAATTAGTTTGTCATTCATTCACCTGATACCTCCCTTGACTTCAAAGTCATGGATTTCTAGAATCATGATGAGGGGTGGAATTGGATTGCTCTATGATATATCATAACACTGAATGGACTCCAACTGATTAGAGACTCCCACTCTTCTATCACTGCAAATAATGTATGTTTAGTATGGAATCACATCTTAAATGGGTAGTTTACTTTCAAATCATACATGAATATCATCTTCCATGTTGATGCCCCTGTACATAGATACAAACCTTGGTTATTATCATCACCGACTATACCTAAATTGAAAACACTTATGTGGAAGATTTCTAAGAACATCATTCTTGCTGATTTTAACATTAGAAAGTGATATATTCATATGGTGTTCATTGATGTGGCCCTAATTTAGGGCTCCATATTGTGCTATTGTGTACTTTGTTCTATCTAATCATAGTAGAAAGCAAGTTAAACATCCCAATGTGATTATTATTATCAAATGCACTTATAGACATTATTTGCATTATTTTTAGGTACTTGGATGATGCTTTGGATGGATGAGAGAGAAGGAAGGAGTTATAGGGTTCCTCTGCTCATGGAGGTGTCCAAAGAAGGCCCTAAAGCTCCCTCAACCTACCCCAAATGGCCAAGATTCGTCATCAAGAAAAGAAGTTCATTGATGATGATCATTGAAGTTATTTTTGCCACTGAAGATCCCAGCGCGGTCGTGGGCATCCACCACGATCGTGTGAATTATAGCCAAGAATCACATGGACGTCAGTGTTTTTGCACTGAATGTACTACGGTCGTGGCCATCAGCATGGTCGTGGCCAACTGAAGACATCACAGTCGTGGCCATCAGCACAGCCGTGACCAACTGAAGACATCATGGTCGTGACCTCCCACAACGGTCGTTGGAATTATGCACAAAGTTCCCCGAAATTAATAGAGTGGTGGTCCATTTTTCAAGTGAATGACCACAGTTGTGGCCCTTAAAGACTACCTTACCCGTGGCACTCCCCATGCCCATGGTGAACTAAAGACAAAAACGACCTCCAAGATGCCTCACTCGTGGCCTCCTCCAACACGGATGTGGTACCTCAACATGGTCGTGGTACCCCTTACCCATCACGACCATGACACCCCGCCACGGTTGTGGTCACCACATATACTTAACATTCCCACTCCATTTCACACCTTGTCCGTTCCACACCCCTATGACTGTTCCATGCAACCACCACCACGATCGTGGCACCTCAACACGGCCGTGGTGAACACCTAACCCTCTCCATTTTCTACACTGCTTTTCCTATTCTACCCCTACTTACCCTAGTGCTTCCCCATCACATATATATACATAGGTGGCGGCTGGAGCATGAAGGTTACAGTCCCCCTAGATCCGATTACTCCTCCTCACCCTCTCTTTAGCATTCATTACATTCCCCTTGCATTAATGCTCTCCACCCACCAATTCCACCATAAAAACCTAGTTTTCTAGGTTTTCTACCATAACGCGCTCCATTTTCATGCCCATCAGCCATCTTGGAGGAAGGAGGATGCCCCATAGTAGCTAGGAGGTGAAGAAGGAGGATCTACTTCGAGCTCAATGGAGTCATATCCCCTTCTTCTCATTTCTTTTACATTTTCTTTGATTATGTCTAGCTAAGCCCCTAATGGTGGGTTGTTTGGGGTAAAAATGTGACTTTGATACCATGTTGGAAGAGAATAATTTATAATGAACATAATTTCATTCTATGATAATTCCCTTTGCTTCTATCTCATTTCCCATTATCTTGCATGTGATTTTTGCTCTTAAACTTAAATTTCTTGCTTTGTGATGTTTGATGTCACTTAGCTTCTAGGAGGAATTGGAGTGTATCTAGCAATCTTAAGAATGGCTCCTAGGTCCAATTAGTGGATCCCTAGCTAGCCTACTTTATTCCTACATACATATCCCTCCTTCTACAAGTGAGTGTGAGATCTAAGTGACTAGTGTAAGTGTGATTAGTGCAATTGGCTAGAGCTTTTTAAAGGCTAGATGGCTAGTAGCATGAGGTTAAAAACCCTCATCTCTACGCCCATTCCTACCCTTGGCTCTCAATTTCCCTAATAGCGTTTACCCTAGAGACCTAGACTTAAACAAGTCCTACTAGAATTACACCTAACCCTAATGCTCTAACTAGTAGTAGAGGGTACATTCTAATAGCACTTGCCTTGTTGTTTGGTTTGGTAATCTAGATTGAATTGTGATAATTGCATGCCATGTTGACACCCACAACTAATATCAAATCACATTCCAAAACAAACCACCTACCTAATATATTACTTGAAGTCCACCTTAACCTTGTTGCATGTTAATGCTAGTGTAGCTTAATTGTCTTTGTTTCTTCTAGTTAATCGCTTAGTCTTGCTAGTTAGGGTTAATCTAGATCCTTGATTGCTTTAGTGTTGAACTTGGTTCTTAGTTGATAATTGCTTTGCTAGAGTAGAGTAGCTCATATTTCTCTTGCTTAGTTGATTGCTTAGTCTAGCTTCTTAGATCCAACGTGCTTAGGATAACCTAGTTTTTGGTAATATAGTTTCATATTGCCTCTACTTGCTTGTTGCATAGTGTAATCAAACCAAAACCCCTTTTAAACCCTTCAACCCTAGTCTCCAATCTAGGAACATAGCCAATGCTAACTTAGCTCTAGTGCCCCCTTTGTCCCTGAGGATTGACCCCTATATTTGCCTCTTATCTTTACTACAATAGTACCATGTGAGCGTGTGGGTGACCTATTTAGTATTGTGACTGAGTCTCTTTCGGGTTTTTACAAATATCAAAAGATTCGAGTATGTTCGATTTCTGTGGGGCACATGTAATCAAACCCAATTGGTTAGTGTGTGCACCTATGGCTCAGACACACCATGCTTTATGGCGTCGTTGCCGGGGAGAAAGGCGATCGGCCTAGCTAGTTAGTTTTACTTTGACTTTTCCTATTGCTATTCTTTATTCATTATTCTTTGCATTCTTTGTGTATATTCATTTATTAACTTGTTTTCTTTTGTTTGGTTATGCTTTGTGCATGTGACAAGCCACTCGGGAAAAGACAAGATGGAAGGACAAAATGCACCCCACTAGCCGCTTCAAGACCACTTCATGCCTAACAACTATAAATCGCCAATTGCTAGAAGGGTTGATCAAATTTCGGGGGAGTAATTCTCAATCCCTCTAGGTCTTCTTGGGCTCCTACCCATCTTCTATGGCTCAGAGAGTGAGAACCCCTACCATCACTTGGACTCCTTTCTTGAAGTATGCTTCAACTTCAGGACACTAACGGCTAGTGATGATACAATTCGGTTGACCTTGTTCTCTTTGTCCCTCAAAGATAGAGCCAAAGATTGGTATTACTCAAGAAGGGAAATCATGATTTGGGAAACAATAAAGAATATCTTCTTGATACAACTCTACTCTATAGAAAGGTTAACACAAATGTGGCATGCCGTGACAAGTTTTAGTCAAATGGGAAATGAGTAGTTCCACCATGCATGGGAGAGATTTAAGAAGATTTTGAGGGAGTGCCCGCACCATGAGATCCCTTTGTGGAATCTAGTTCAATCATTCTACTCCGATTTATCTCTAAAGGGCCAAGAGATAGTGGATTATTCTTATGGAGGAGTTTTCATGGCTAGGCCACCTGAGGAGATACGTCCTTTGTTTGAGCAGTTGGTTGTAGGATCAAGAATTCGAGCTTCTAGCATGATGAATGACGAAGGATATGCCTTTGTTGTGACACCTCCTACTCATAATGACTCAAGCCCGCAAGTGATGAAGATTCTTGGTGACATGGTGAGCTTCATGAAGAACCAAGTGACAAATGTTCCTTGACACCCGATCAAGTCTACTGAGTTCTATGGTGAAGAAAATAAGACACCTCACTCCTATAGCTACCAAGAGCCACTATGTCCAAAATATAGCTCAAGGTTTTGAGGAATAGGTTCTCTCTATATTGAAGATATTTGATGATTTTCAAATAGATGTGGCAAAGCTAGAAGAGAGAATAGAGCATCTATCTTCCATAGTTGCTCTCCAAGAAGAAAAGTTGTCTTCAAAACCCATCATGAGATACCATGAAGCAAGTGGGCCAATGCCCTCTTATCAAGTTTTCTATAGTCCACCTCCCATGCAAGTGTAGCCCATCTACAATTTCCAAGGTGATCCCAAGCCTTATCCTCCACCCCTTCCACCTCCATCACCACCATTTTCCCAAAAATTCACTTTCCAACCTCAATTCTCCCCTCCACCTCAATTTGAACACCAAGTGTCACCTCCACCTCCTCCACAGCCACAACTAGATCCCCTTCTCCACCATGAGCAAGGAAGTGATGTGACAGTTCTAAGGAGTGGGAAATCTCTTGAGCAGCTCGCAAGTCAAAGAAAGGTTGACAAAGCAAAGAAAAGGTAGCTGAGTGGTGATATTGTGATTGAAATTGCCAAATATGACTCAGTAATGCATCCTGTTGATTTTGGGATACCATGCGCTAGTGTTCCACCTCACATTGATGCAATTAAGGGAAACACCAATGATCCTCCATTCATTGAGGCACTAGATGATCCACCAAAAATAAAGAGGAGGCAAAAGAACAATGTGGATATTCTTGAGGTGTTTCGTCAAGTGAAGGTGAACATTCCAATATTGGATGCTATCAAGAAAATCCAATCATATGCTAAGTTCCAAAAGAACCTATGCAGTGTGAAGAGAAGGTCAACAGGGAGGATACCAAAGAAAGTGAAGTTGACTAAACAAGTATGCTCAATTCTCCAACACTCACTCCCCATGAAGAGGAAAGACCTAGGGGCCCCAATCATACCTAGATACATTGGGGTACATCACATAGGCCAATCCCTACTTGATTTGGTATCCAGTGTGAATTTTATGCAATATAGTGTCTATGTTGAGATGGGTCTAGGCAAGTTGAAACCGGCACATTGCACTCTCCAATTGGTGGACCGCTCCATCAAAGTTCCTAGAGGATGAGTCTATGATGTCTTGGTGATGATTGAAAATGAAAGAGGAGTCATGTTCCCAATTAATTTAATTGTTCTTGACATGGAGACAAATGATAGGAAGATCCCCATCATCTTGGGGAGACCATTCTTATCTACATCTGATGCTGAGATACATGTTCACAATGACATAATGATAGTCTCTTTCATGGACATGAAGATGAAGATGAACATATACAAGTCCTCAAACAGGTGAATTCGAGATAAGGATATTGGATATGGTCACTTCAAGAGTCCTATTGATCACTCGAGAAGAGGAGATCAAGATGAAGGATTTGAGGACAGTTTTGGTGATAAAATGTATGAGGAAAATAGATTGAGTGCAAATGAGGGATGCATGTTTTGCAAGAATGGACACATGATAATGCCAAACAGATGAATGAATGAAGACTCACTAAGAATCCAAGCTAAAGGAAAGAAACTTAGTGCTTGTAGGAGGCAACCCACCTAGGTTTGGGGAATTTTTCACCCAACCTCTCATTTTTTGTACTTTTGCTTTATTTTTACACAAAACTAAAAACACACACAAGCACACTTGTGCTTGATAGTTTTTTTTTTTTTTTAGTTTTGATGAAATGACAGGTGAAATGGGTGCACATTGAGAAATGAGGCACATTCAGTGAAAAATGGTTGATACAACATTAGTGTGATCGTTCAAGATGATTGAATTATGAATGATGAAATGATTTGATGATTTCTAAAGATTTTTGAACTGATAAAGCCCAGCACGACCATGCTGGTGTGGAATGACCGTGCTGGAAGACATGGTTTTCAACAGGGAAAATGCAAGATTTGGCCTCTGACAACACGATTGTGTTTGCTAGAACGGTCGTGCTGGTAACCCATCAGAATGGCCGTGCTAGAGTGGAACAGCCATGCTGGCTCAATTATATTTCAATAGGGAATACTCGAGTTTTAGACGTAGGCAGTACAACCGTGCTAGCTAGAACGGACATGTAGGCCCGAATATAGAACTTAAGTTGCCTGATCCTTCCTGAGCCAGCAAGTCCCAAAATGCATTTTCACAAAATAGAACGGTCGTTCTACATAGCCTGGCGATTAAGGCAACCCTCCACCCCCAAATAAACTCATCTTGCTCCCAAACTCCATATTTGAGTTCCCCTTGGTCCCCAATCATCTTCCCTAACCTCAAGCTTCATTTTCCACCCTCCATCACCATTGATTTCCCCACATCCAAGGAGAATCCATCCCTACAGCCTAGAAGCACGTTTGGTGTTATCCGTGTACATTTTTCATCAAAGAACCTTGCAAATATGAAGATCACAGGAAAGGCAATCAGGAAGGGAGTATAGAAGATGATGAACATCCTCAAGAAGGCTTCCCTTTCACAACAGTCTAGCGGTTCTTCGTCACCATCAAATTGTATTTCTCGATCCTTCAGACGGTCAACATCGATGAGCGCCTCCTAACACCTCTCCTCCTCTAGTGTCCACACTTCGGATCCAAGCTACGGTAAGCTCAAAGAGGAGGAGGAGGAAGAAGAAGAAGAGCTAGAAAACATAGTGGACTCTGTCAATGTTGATGCACCGTCTCGTGAGAGGAGGGCTAAGAAATCAAATGATTCATCTTCCTCGCACTTACTGCCACGACCAACTCTAGCAAGACGCTCCACTTCCTCGGCTCGACCTAGTACAATCTATGAGAGAATGCCCTTGAACTTAGACACAAGTTTAGGGTCACACACTTATGCAGAAGAGGAGGAAGATGATACTAAAAGCATGGAGATGGAAGATGAACTAGTGGACATTGTGTCCAAGCTAGGAGAGGATAGGTTGAGATGGGTGGTAAAGAAACTAGAGGGAACCACCTATGGAAGGGGAATGACAAGAAAAGTTGTGATGATGCCTCTTCACCCCGAGTGCTTGACCAGGAGGGTGATCCCCACTAGATAGGATGTATGACTACTGTGCAAGATCTAGGAATTAACTACACATTCAAGGGGCAAATGCAACACTATGGGCTGTACAATATCTTGACTGAGGTTGAAGAAACCTACTTGGAGCTGACTCATGAATTCTTTGCAACCTTAGAGAAGGTATTGTACCAAGGAGAAGATGTCATCAGGTTCAAGTTGAACATCTCCACTCATGTGCTTAAAGATTACCAAATCAATGCTATCTTTGCCTCCGATTCAGAAATGCTAGAGAAATTCAATGAAGGAAGACTTGACAAGAGTGGTACAACAGATTACTCCAAGATGTGGAAGACAATTACTGGTCAAGCTTCTTTTTCTGCAAGAAAATCAAAGACCAGCAAGATTTACAACCCCTTCATGAGATACCTACAGAAGATCCTAGCAGACACTTTGTTTGGACGTCACAACAATCAAGGATGTTGCTCGCAAAATGATTTGTTTGTTATGGCCACAATTACAAGTACGGGATTTGTAAACATAGGTTCCATGGTGATTGACCACTTGAAGACAATTCCCTCCAAGAGTAAAAATTCATTCATCATGGGAGGAATTATCACCACAATGGAAAAGGCAGTGGGATGCAATCTAGATGGACTTACCAAGGTAGAAGGAAGCAAATATGTTGATCTAAACTATCTTGCTAGGTCCCAAACGATTTCCCTCAGATATAGCAAAATCTTCTCTGTTCTAAACCTCGAGTACCCTGGAATTATCTTGGAGCTTCCATACCACACCACCCCCTACTCATGGATGTGGGGCCACCAGAGAAATTTTCTAAGGTGATAGCACAGTATGAGGAGGAGCACCTAAGAGAGAGGTTCACTGCACAAAACATGGACTTACAAGAAGAAGGAGGAAAGACAAATGTGCCAGAGCAACAACACATTTTTGAGTAGCTACGCCGCACATGACCAAGAGGGGAGGACTTTGATGCATTGCCACCTCCAACAAATGCATATGACATGTCAACCATTCATGACAATTGGAGGAAATTCAATAGAAACAATAGTCCATGTGGTTAGATCAGCAACAAATGCATCATTAGATTAACCACATGTACCACTATTAGCATGTGCAAGCGCAGAGGTACCCCTAATGGGGGGAGGATTTCTGGGGATCACTTTTTGGTTACCAGGAGACATACCTGCCTCCATAGGAGGACTATTGGGGCCATTACTACCAACACCCCCACCACAGGGAGGACCACCACCACCACATCCATCACTTCTATCCTATCATTCCTAAACTTTAGTTTCATGTTGAGGACAACATGATTCAAAAGTTTAGGGTGGTAGGGCGGTAAGCCCTCAGTTCTCATCTTATTTTGTTGATTTCCTATCTCATCTGATTACTTTCTGTTTGTTTTTTATATCTAGTTTAGAATTTACCTGCTTCACATACTTGCATGCCATGTAGTTTTCTTTCTTGTCATTTTTGCATAATTTTCAAAAATTTTGCTCTTTTTGTCATGCATTGCATATCATGTAGATTTTTGATAATTTTTGCATGTTTTAGATAGGATTTTCTTGTTTACTATTTTAAGTTCAATAATATAGGATTAGATGTGATTGAAAGAAATTTGGCACCATTTTGGCATATATGTCCGAATTTGAGATTTCTTGTCTAAAGTGTGTTTCAACCCAATCTCTACTTTTTGGATTAACAATGATGACCTTTGACAAATGCAAGTAAATTACCATTGTTTATTGCAAAATGGTATCAATTCTTGACTTTTTACATGTCCAAAACCTCTTTATGTTTGTTAATGATTTGGTTGTATTGTGACTTGAGAAAGCTATGAGCGCTTAGTGCCTATGAAATCACTTGATTGAAGTATCAA
Organism: Alisma plantago-aquatica; assembly: GCA_963693085.1. NCBI lineage: Eukaryota > Viridiplantae > Streptophyta > Magnoliopsida > Alismatales > Alismataceae > Alisma > Alisma plantago-aquatica. The sequence goes on along the minus strand of OY856412.1, from coordinate 203,921,719 downwards.
TTTTAGGTTGTTCGTTCATGTGGTGTGATATTGTTGGTTGAAGTGTTGGATTAATTTTAATGCAGGATACCTTATGTAGAGAATCACGCCAGTGACCCCTCTTTAACCTGACTCTTCACTCACCATCTTCTTACCCCTCCGCCTCATGAAAGGATGCCAAAGTGCACATATCATCCATGGCCACCTCCAAAAGTTTGGGGTGGCCACATTTTCATCTCATCGATTCACTCTCACCACCATATGCCCTATCTACTCCAAGGGCAACGAAAAAAAGAAAAAAAATGCAAAAAGAAAATAAAAGATGCTTCTTTTTAAGAGCATCTAATTAAGAAAAGATGAGTGCTCTTTGTTATAACACTCCAAAATCTTACCAAAATCATTTCTTCCATTTTCATACCCATTGAGCTTGGAAACATCAAACCTAGCTCATTTTGCCCTTTTCCTCAGCCACGTGGGTCATTTGGTGTGATTTGAAACATAAGGTTGAAAGCATGAAGGTGAAATAGAACTCCTAGTCATCCTGGATTAACTCCATCATGAAACGGTCTACCCAGAACTACATGAAAGAAATATGAATAGCTTGTGCATTTTATGCATTATATTTGAAGTTCATATGCTTTTTCCTCTTTTCATGATTGGTTTGTGAAAGCAGGAGAGTAGAGAGGTGGAATAGATGTACTTAGTCACTTTTGATCCCATTCAGTAATAATCATCCTTTCCCTTGCATTTGTCATTTATTGATTGTTGAAAAATTGCAGAGAGGTTGAGTTGGAGCATACTTGAGGATAAGTATGTTTCAAGTTTGGGGTGGTGATGCAACCCTATTTTAGGGCTCTGTCTTGTGCCATTTTTTACTCTGTTCACATCTAAACATAGTAGAATGAAAGTTAAATCCCCCAATGTGAGTTTTATTATCAAATGTACTTATGGACGTTCTTTGCATTATTTTAAGGTACTAGGACCATGCTTTGGATGGATGAGAGAGAAGGAAGGAGTTCTGGGGTTTATCCAGTCATGGATGGGACCAAAGAAGGCCCCAAAGCTCCCCCAACCTACCCCAAATGGACAAGATTTGACATCAAGTAAAGAAGTCCATTGATGATGAAGATTGAAGTTATTTTTGCCACTAAAGATCTCAGTAGGGTCGGGGGCATCCACCACGGTCGTGTGAATTATAGCCAAGAATCACAGGGACGTCAATGTTTTTACACTGAAAGCACCACAGTTGTGGCCATCAGCATGGCCATGGCCAACTAAAGACATCACGACCATGGCCATCAGCACGGTTGTGGCCAACTGAAGACATCATGATTGTGACCTCCCACAACGGCCGTTGGAATTATGCACAAAGTTCCCCAAAATCAACAGAGAGGTGGTCCATTTTTTACATGACCATGATTGTGGCCCTTGAAGACCACCTCGCCCGTGGTGAACTGAAGACAAAGAGGACCTCCAAGCTGCCTCACCTGTGGCCTCCTCCTGTAACACGGTCGTGGTACACCTTACCCAGCACAACCGTGGCACCCCACCACGACCATGGTCACCACATATACTTAGCATTTCCACTCCATTTCACACCTTGGCCATTCCACACCCCCACGACTGTGCCATGCAACCCCCACCATGGTGTGGCACCTCAACACAGCCGTGGTGACGACCTAACTCTACCCATTCTCTACAGTACTTTTCCTATTCTACCCCTACTTACCCTGGTGCTTCTCAGCCACCTATATATACATAGGTGGCGGCTGGAGCACAAAGGCTACACTCCCCCCAACTGCCATTACTCCTCCTCACCCTCTCTTGAGAATTCATTGAATTCCCCTTGCATTAATGCTCTCCACCCACCATTTCCATCATAGAAACCTAGTTTTCTAGGTTTTCTACCATAACCCCCTCCATTTTCATGCCCATCAGCCATCTTAGAGGAAGGAGTATGCCCGACAACAGCTTGGAAGTGAAGAAGGAGGATGTACTTCGAGCTCCATGGAGTCCTATCCCCTTCTTCTCATTTCTTTTTCCTTTTCTTTGATTATGTCTAGCTAAGCCCCTAGTGGTGGGCTGTTTGGGGTAGAAATGTGACTTTGATACCGTGTTGGGGGAGAATAATTTGTAATGAACATAATTTCATTCTATGATGATTTTCTTTGCTTCTATCTCATTTCCCATTATCTTGCATGTGATTTTTGCTCTTAAACTTAAATTTCTTACTTTGTGATGTTTGGTGACACTTAGCTTCGAGGAGGAATTAGAGTGTATGTAGCAATCTTAGGAATGGCTCCTAGGTCCAATTAGTGGATCCCTATCTAGCCCCCTTTGTTCCTACATACATATCCTTCCTTCTACAAGTGAGTGTGAGATCTAAGTGACTAGTGTAAGTGTGATTAGTGCAATTTCCTAGAGCCTTCTAAAGGCTAGATGGCTAGTAGCACGAGGAGAAAAAACCCTCATCTCTACTCCCATTCCTACCCTTGTCTCTCAATTTCCCTAATACCACTTACCCTAGAGACCTAGACTTGACAAATCCTACTAGAATTACACCTAACCCTAGTTCTCTAACTAGTAGTATAGGGTACATTCTAATAACACTTGCCTTGATATTTGGTTTGGTAATCTAGATTGAATTGTGATAATTACATGCCATGTTGACACCCCCAACTAATATCAAATCGCATTCCAAAATGGCCCACCTTCCTAATCTATTACTTGAAGTCCACTTTAACCTTCTTGCTTGTTAATGCTAGTGTAGCTCAATTGTCTTTGTTTCTTCTTGTTAGTCTTGCTAGTTAGGGTTAATCTAGATCATTGCTTGCTTTAGTGTTTAACTTGGTTCTTAGTTGATAATTGTTTTTCTAGAGTAGAGTAGCTCATCTTGATCTTGCTTAGTTGATTGCTTAATCTAGCATCTTATATCCAACTTGCTTAGGATAACCTAGTTTTTGGTAATCTAGTTTCATATTGCCTCTACTTGCTTGTTGCATAGTGTAATGAAACTAAAAACCCATTTCAACCCTACAACCCTAGTCTCCACTCTAGGAACGTAGCCAACACTAACTTAGCTCTAGTTCCCCTCTGTCCCTGAGGATCGACCCCTATATTTGCCTCTTAACTTTACTACAATAGTACCTCATGCGTTTGTAGGTGACCTATTTAGTATTGTGACTGAGTCTCTTTAGGGTTTTTATAAATATTGAAAGATCCCAAGGGTGTTCAAGTTTTGTGGGGCACATCAAATCAAACCCAATTTGTTAGTGTGTGCATCTTTGGCTCAGACACACCAAGATTTCCAAGAACAACATTCCTATTGGATGTTCACATTAGAAAGTGTTATATTCAGATGGCGTTCATCTACAACTGCTACAAATTTCCATCAATCGAGGCCTCAAAACACATATTGATTCAAGAAATGTGGTTGTTTTCTTTTGGAGTCAATTCCAAAAAAAGTTGTTGTTGAATGACGATTGGTGTGATGGTAGATTGCAGTGCCTCTACCAATTTTTCATACAAGAACGCTCGACATGAAGGCTCAGGGGGTGGTTAATGTAATGACCCTGACCTGATTTCTGGAATAAGCCTAGATTTTTTTCCTAAGTAATATGATTAGAACCTGGTCTTAATCTTTTGAAAAGTAATTAAAACTTAAATAGAGCTCAACTTTCAAGTTGGTCTCGTTTAAAGGATGCTTGAGCAATGTTTTCTTATTTTGGACCAAAGAGCAATTTACCCAAGATAAGGGGTTATCTTGCAATATGTCACAATATTGGTGTTCCCTTAGTACTCTAGAATCATGAGAGAGAGCATGATTCTAAGGGGCGCCTTGTGGAAAACCTAAATTCCAAGTTGAGCTTGTATGGTTGATGCATGTGCTTTATGTGCTAGCTTTGGTGTAACTTGTAAATTAACCAATATATGGTGTTGATATGAAATTTACCACCTCTAGAGTGTTCCTACCCTCTCTTAGTATCATCTAGAGGAGAGAGAGAGAAGGGGGTGCCTGGTTTGAGTATTGGTTAAGTGATAATACTCTTGGTGATGTTAGAACCATAGAAAGTTGAGTACCTTGAACCCTAGTTGAGGTTGTGTCAAATTGTGAAGGGCATATGGGGATGCCTATCGGTTTATAAACCATAGAAGATGTCCTCTATCAGTTTGGAAAATTTTGGAAGAATCCATGTCAGGATAAGCACCTGAAATAGGTGAATCCTATCAATTTGATACTTCCTTGCAAAAATGGTATTGATCGATTTGTATACAAAGTGATGACAAATTGTGATATCTTGTCAAGGAAGCTACCCAATGGCCAATACCTTACCCTTGGATTATCCACAAGAGTTTTGCATGTCAAAATAAATGAGGTTGTATGGTGTCACCATGCATGGACACGTTTCACCCATGTACATATGGTGATGACACCTTGCATGTACTCTCTGTCATTAGGCTCAACTATATATACCCCTCTTTTCACCTCCTAGTAAACCTTTTAACTTCTTTACTATCTCTTTCTTGGTGGACGACCCTAAGCTCAAGGAGGAAGAGGAAGGATGAGTAACTTGCCCAAGGTAAATCCATGGTTATCTCCTACCTTTGATGGGCTATGCTTCTCAAACCATGATTTTTTCTTTCCTTCTTCACCAATTTCCTTACCATGTCTTCACCTTTCATATAGAGGTGTTTTGATAAAGACTTGGACTCTTGGTAAGTCATCTTAAACCTTGGGGATGTGGAAATTGGAAGCTTGAAGCTTAAGTGGTTACCTTGAGGTGGGTTATATATAATTTATTTTATTATTATTCACCTTCTATCATGCAATACTTGGTGATTCTTTTTCTATTTCGACTTTCCTTGATTAAATGATGGTTCTATGAGTTATATTGGATATATGGGGCTTTTGCCCATGAAATAGAGTGGTAATGGATGAAAAGTTGGAGGTTGAAGATGATGAAACTGATATGCACAAACTGATATTGGTTTTTGGGAAACCCTAACATGATACAAGGGTGTAATTATGGAAACCGATACACATGAACTCCTATCCTTTTCGTTTGTAACATGAGTAGAACTATTGTAAGGACCCTAAACTTGCTTAATGAGTTGAATAAGCTTAATTATCATAATTTAATTCTAATAACCCTAATATAATCTTGTGATATGCTTTGAAATCATAAGACAAGCTTAAGTTTCAAATTTGGTCCAATTTGGACACTGTTTGAGCAAGTTATGCAATTTTGCGCACATTTTGGACTTTTCTACACTTGACCCAATTGAGAGGTTTTCTTTGCAATTTATCATGTGTATTATGTTCCTTGGATATTCTCTCATCATTCTTGATCTTTTTGATTCATGGGTAACCTATTTAATCCTTGGTTTGAAGGTGTTTTCTCTAAGGGTATTTTAAGGTTTACCCCTTCATGGATGAGCTACCTTTAGTAGCTATCAACTAATAAGTTGTTTATTTTTCTTGTAAATTCAAGAAACAAGGGATAATAATGTCTCTATGGATGGTGGGGGATCTTCTTGTGTGTGTGCTTGTATATTCTTAATAGTTTAAGGCTATGGACACTTGGAAAAATACTAGAACTTCAACTTTTTATTTTTCTTTATCTTAAAGTTTCATATACTTATCCCTAAGAACCAAAATGAGCCATTTGTGCTCCACCACTCTATCCTTCTACAAACCTCGTTATCCCTCTGTGCTATTGTGAATTTCCTGTCCAAGGAAGAAGAAAGAGGGGATCTTCTAGGAAAAATAATATAGGGTTACAATTGCCTTCCTTTTAGGGTTTGAAAAGCTTCCTTCTAGTGATCTTGACCTAAAAGAATAAGAACCCCCTTATTTCCTCTATTTATTTCTTTTTTATCCTTCCTCCAGGTCGGAACCTTGCTGTTCCATGGTAGAAATTTCTCAAAAGCTCTAAAACCCTACCTTTCTTGCTCCTTATGCTTAGGGTTTGCTCATTTGATGAAGAAACGTACCAGAAGGACGAGTTTACAACTTATGATTGGATTTCCTACCCTACCTGCTCAAGTTTTCTTCTATTTGGGATTTCACCTTCTCATTAGAGGCAATTTTTATAACTTTATCCATGTTTATTTCTTACCATAAGCTTGCTAGCTCATGTTCTTGCTTGAAAATGATGATCCATACACTAAAAAGCTATGCCTGGCTTGGATTTCAATTTGTTTTAATGTTCCCTATTCTGATTTCAGTTCTAGATGAACCTGTGATCATGTGTATGATATTCCTAAGGTATAATATGAATTGTATCAGGTTGGTTTGACAACCTATGGTGCAAAGTACCTATCAACCAATGGTCAATTTTAGGGTTTTAAGCTGATCTGTTTTATAAACCCATGACCCGATGATGGTACCATTGGAACAACCCTATGGTGTTGTCTTCATGACAACTGATGGTCAGGATTAAAGGTGTCAGATGATGGTGACAACCTATGGTCACCCCCTTAGGTCATGTTTTGGATCAATTAGAAGTTTAATGATCAACCATTAAGTACCCTAATAATATTATTAATCAATGATGACACTAGCTTAATATTTGATGTTGATTAATGAATATAGTGTCGATCTAACAATCTATGGTGACTTAATGGTCACTAATGATGGTGTATAAGATCTCCAAAATCTATGGTGAGTTAATCATATAGTTGTAACATTAATTAATCCATAGACCAATGGCTTCTTGGGTCACTTGATGCAATGGGATCGAACCTAGACTATAATTGATGGTTTTAACATATGAACTTGACCCAATGGTCAAGATCTAATGTTTATTCCTACAATAAAATAGAATGATGGATAATGTAATATGTTGGTCCTAATAATGTGATTTATATGGTTTTATTTATATGATCAACTAAAGGAGCTTACTTGTTGACAATGGATGGCTTTTTTAACTGAACAGTCGATTGTAGGTTTTACCCTACTCTCAATGGAACTTTTTGTGTTGTTAAGCAAGTTATGTCTAGAGTTATATAATGACTCTCTCTAGAGCACAAATAAAGGAATTCATAGGTGGTTTATCCAAGGTGTTTACTTATGTAAAAAAACCAATGGTGTTACCCTTTAAACATCCAATAGCTCTGGGTGACATTGTGGTATAATGATATTGGTTGAATGATGATGGAACAAATGGAGGGTTACCCTTAATAAGGTAGTCTTACCTATTCACTCATATTAATAGAAGGGATGGTAATCATATTGTGTTGATATGCAACCCTAATGAGGTATATCTTATTATACCTAGCTTTAATATAACTAAATGATGGTAATTTGGTATGAATAGTCCTTAAATGACTAATACAATCATGAAATAATCAGTTACAGTTGTTGAAACCCTAGTATGCTATAACCCTATGGTTATACCTTGATTTATGTGTGGGTTCATACTTGAGAATAGTGTGTAATGTGATGGTGATGCTTCACCTTATGCATCCATGATCCAATGGGGATGTCGTGAGTTAGGGTTTGGGTATAAGTGTTGATTAGTAACATTGATATAATTTATCATGTTGAACCTAACTCTAATGCAAATAGATAAAGATGAGTATTCATGTTTAACATTCTTAAATTATGCAATTATGGTGGAATAGCCACCTTAACATGATCATAACCTTAACGTGTTAATTGGTGGTCATCATAGCCACATGGTTGATACTTTCTTATGCTAAACATGTGCATTATGAATATGATCAGTGTTAATCATATCTAGATTCCTTGCATGTTAATGTAATCAATGAATGTTCTTATTGTTAATATAACCCTTCTATGATTGTTTATGAATATCTCCTAGCTCATTAATGCAATATTGTGTTGATTTGTTGTATTATATGTAAGTGATGTTGTTGAGCCTTGTTATAAGGCATGTAAAGATAATGATGATGTTGTAGGGAATAGTATGATGGTCTTAATGACCTTTGGGCATGGTTGAGCCCTAAATGAAGTGTAATTCTCTTGTGTTGATAAGGGTTAATACCCTGTTATATTGTGAAAGGGATTTATATCCTATGATAATATGATGGCCTTAATGACCTTTGGGCATGGTTGAGCCCTGAATGAGGTGTAATCCTCTTATGTTGATTAGGGTTGATACCCTATGATATTGTGAAAAGTATTGTTATCTTGTGATAGTATGATGACTAGTGTGGTCTCATGAATGACAAGTTAATAGTACCATGTGATGATGAGATGAGAAATTATGTTTCACGCATTTTATATCTTTTAAAATTTGTGATATGTATATGCTTTCTAGAAGTGAATTAGGGTTTGTATATCCACTTGTTTGATGCAGCCTTAATTCACCCAATTGTCATAACTAATCAAGTTTAACTCTAATCATGTAGTTCCATGTGTCGTAGAGCCATCTTCAGTGTTAGAACTTGCTGGATGGTGAAATGAGTATTCCTAATGGAAACTCGGAGCGCATATTGTTGAGTATGTGGGGGTGGTAGGTTGAGGATCTATCCTTGTCATCCACAATGTAGATTGTGGAGGTTGGCTATGGTCATGCCTCATACATCTGTTGTGATTCAAAATGGTTGTGGTCGTGTCTCGATGATTATAAAATGATGTGATTAGTGGACAACTACAGTTATACCTCAGTGATTGGGTTTGAATACCCTAGATGCTAGCGTCATGACCTGTACCAAGGTGGGCTATTTATAGGACTATATATCTCTGTCGTGGTAGCGTTGATTGATTTGTCACTTCCTTTTTACTCATACTGACTGAGGGGAAGAGATCTTAGGATACTGACACTCCTATATCTTGTACGAAACCAAATAGCCCTTCCTAGGGGTCAGTTGGACTTTGAATGGTATGATTCAAATTCCCCAGGGCATAATAAAAGATATAATATAGCCATGTAGAATATATGCTTAGGGTTATACACGACGATTTACATTGGATGATAACCCTTGTTTGTTATCTTTACATAAAGATGATGCTTAGTGCAATTAAGAGATAGTAGATATACTTAGGTTGTGGATATGCTTAAGATTGTAGATGCGTACATACAGTAGCCATGATTATGTTGATAACTATACTACTACTATTATTTATAATCATGATGCTAGCTATCTCATGTTGTTAGTTATGTTTAGCATGCTAGCCATGCATTTGTAACTACAGATGCATATACTGCTAATCATGCTTATCCAGATAGTTGTGCTTATGTTGTTAGCTCTTTTTATAATGTTGATATATACAACCTAGTAGACATACTAATGTTTTTAGCTATGCTTATGTGGCTAGACGTATTCATAATGATAGATATTCTATGTTACTAGAGTTCCTCATGATGCTAGATATGCATATGCTACTGAATTACTTATATTGTCAACAAGATAAAGGATGATAGTCTCGCTAATGATTGTAAGGCCCCTGAAATTTCTTAATAATTTTAATGAGCTTAATTATCATAATTGAAAGCTTAGAACCCTAATATAACCTTTTTACATGTTTTAAAATCATAAGACAAGATTAATTTTCAAATTTGGTCCAATTTGGACACTGTTTGAGCAAGTTATGCAATAGTCTGTACATTTTGGACTTTTCTGTTGAGGGGTTTTCTTTGCAATTTGTAACATACATTATGTTCCTTATATGTTATATTATCATTTTTTAGTGTTTTGATCCATGGGGCTCCTAGTTTAGCCATTGTTTTAAGGTGTTTTCTCTAAGGGTATTTTAGGGTTTACCCCTTCACAGATGAGCTACCTTTAGTAGCTATCAACTAGTGAATTATGTGATTGGCTGGGAAATTCGACAAAGGAAAGCCAAGAAGGTCAATAGGGATGGTGGGGGATCTTCTTATGTGTGTTCTTGTATATTCTTAATAGTTTAAGGCCATAGAAACATGGGGAAGCTACTTTTACACCTCATGCTTACTTCCATCCTTATCCATGGGCTATATTTACTTCTTCCTTGCCCAAGTTCGAAACTATGCTTTCTTTCTCTTTTCTTTAACCTGGAGAAACGACTCCCCTCTATTTTTCTGCGGAACCAAGTGCTCTAAGGTAGAAGACAACCTCTTTTTGGAGAGGAAGGTCTCCTAGAGCTCCATTTAGCCCTACTTAGGGTTTCCAAGGTCATCTTCTAGGGATTTCGACCAAGGCAAGTTATTTTCTTCCTTCCTTCTTCATTTCTCTTGCTCTTCTCCTTCTTTAGACCTTCCTCTAGGTTGGAACCTTGCTTTTCCATGGTATAATTTGCTCTAAATCTCTAAAACCTTACCTTTCTTGCTCCTTATGCTTAGGGTTTGCTCATTTGATGAAGAAAGGTGCTAGATGGACGAATTCATGGCTTATTCTTGGATTTTCTACCCTACCTGCTCGAGATATATTCTGTGTGGGGTTTCATCTTCTCATTATAGGCAAGTTTTATCACTTGCCCCACGTTTATTGCTTACCATAAGCTTTCTAGATCATGTTCTTGCTTGAAAATGATGATTTATGCACTAAAAAGCCATGCTTGATTTAGATTTCGATTTTTATAATGTTCCCTATTCTGATTTCAGTTCAATATGAACCTGTGATCATGTGTACGTTATTCCTAAGGCATCATATGACTTGGATCAGATTGGTTTTACAACCTATGGTGCTAAGCACCTATCAACCAATGGTCAGTTTTAGGATATAAAGTTGATTTCTTCTATAAACCATGACCCGATGATGGTATCGTTGCAAAAACCCTATGGTGTTGTCTTCATGACAACTGATGGTCATAATCAAGGGTGTAAAATGATGGTGACAACCTATGGTCACCCCCTTAGGTCAGTTTTTGGACCAATTAGAAGTTTAATGATCAACCATTAAGTACGCTACTGATGTTATCTATCAATGACAATATTAGCTTAATATTTTATGTTGATTAATGAATATAGAATTTATCTAACAACCTATGGTGATTTAAGGGTCACTAATGATGGTGGATCAGGTCTCTAAAACCTATATTGAGTCAAGCATTGTAGTTGTAGCATCAACTAAGCCTTAGACCAATGGTTTCTTGGGTCACTTGATGCAATGGTCGGACCTATATTGTAATTGATGGTTTTAATATATGAACTTGACCCAATGTTCAAGATATAATGTTTATTCCTCCAATAAAGTGTAATGATGGCTAATGTAATATGTTCGTCCTAATAATGTGATTTAGATGGTTTCCTTTATATGATCAACTTAAGGAGCTTACTTGTTGACAATGGATGGCTTGTTTTAAATGAACAGTCGATTATGGGTTTTACCCTACTCTCAGTGGAACTTTTTGTGTTGTCAATCAAGGGATGTCTAGGGTTAGATGGTGGATCTTTATAGAGCACAAATTAAGGACTTCATTGGTGGTTTATCCAAGGTGTTTACTTATGTAGACAACCAAAGGTCTTACCTTTTAAACATCCAATGGTTCTGGGTGACATTGTGGTATGGTGATAGGGGTTGAATGATGATGGAACAAATGGAGGGTTACCTTTAATAAGGTAGTCAAACCTATTCACTCATATGAATATAAGGTATGATAATCATATTGTGTTGATATGTAACCCTAATGAGGTATAGCTTGTTTTACCTAGATTTAATATAATTAAATGATGGTAATTGGGTATGAATAGTCCTTGAATGACTAATACAATCATAAAGTACTATGTTAATGTTGTTGAAACCCTAGTATGCTATAACTCGATGATTACACCTTGATTTATGTGTGGGTTCATGCTTGAGAATAGTATGGAATGTGATGGTGATGGTTCACCTTATGCATCCATCATCCAATAAGGATGTCGTGAGTTAGGGTTTGGGTATAAGTGTTGATTAGTAACATTGATATAATTTATCATTTTGAACCTAACTCTAATGCAAATAGATAAAGATGAATATTCATGTTTAACATACTTATATGATGGAATGATGGTGGAATAACCTCCTTGACATGATCATAACCTTAATGTGTTAATTGGTGGTTATCATAGCCACATGGTTGATACTTTCTTATGCTAAACATGTGCATTATGATTATGATGAGGGTTAATCATATCTAGATTCCTTTCATGTTGATGTAATAAAGGAATGTTCTTAATGTTAATATAACCCTGCTATGGTTTTTTATGAATATCTCTTAGCTCATTAATGTAATATTGTGATGATCCGGTGTATTATATATAAGTGATGTTGTTGAGCCTTGTTATAAGGCATGGAAAGATAATGATGATCTTGCAGGGAATAGTATGATGTTCTTAATGACCTTTGGGCATGGTTGAGCCCTGAATGGTGTATAATCCTCTTATGTTGATAAGGGTTGATACCCTGTGATAATGTGAAAAGGATTTATCTCTTGTGATAGTATGATGACTAGTATGGTCTCATGAATGGCAAGTGAATAGTACCATGTGATGATGGGATGAGAAATTATGTTTCACAAGTTTTATATCTTTCAAATTTGTGATATTTATATGCTTGCTAGAAGTGAATTAGGGTTTGGATGTCCACTTATTTGATGCAGCCTGAATTCACCCAATTGGCATAAATAATCAAGTGAAACTCTAATCATGTAGTGCCCTGTGCCATAGATCTATCTGAGTGTCAAAATTTTCCAGATGGTGAAATGAGTATTCCTAAGGGAAACTCAGAGCACATATTGTTGAGTATGTGGGGGTGGCAAGTTGAGGATATATCCTTGTCATCCACAATGCAAATTGTGGAGGTTGTCTATGGTCTTGCCTCATACATCTGATGTGATTGAGAACGGCTACGGTCGTGTCTCGGTGATTATATATGTGATGATATTGGAGGATAACTGTGGTTGTACCTCGGATGGTAGGGTATGCGTACCCACCTCCTTTCACTAGTGTTGTGACATGTACCAAGGACAGACTAGGCTGTTAGCAGCTTGACCTTATGTGTCACTGTGGCGGACCCATACTGACCGGGGGCGGTGAAGATCTTAGGAGTCTGGCTCTTCCTAGATCTTGTATGGTACTGATTTTGACTTAGTAGTGGTCAGTTGGATTTTGAGTGGTATCCTCAAATTCCTTAGGGCATAATAAAAGATGTAATACAGCCGTATAGCATATTTGTTTAGGGTTATACACAATGCTTCACATTGGATGATAACCCTTGTTTGTTCTCTTTACATAAAGATGATGTTTTGAGCAATTACGAGATAGTATTTATACTTATGTGGTGGATATGCATAAGATTGTAAATGTGTACATACAGTAGTCTTGCTTATGTTGATATGTATACTGCTATTGCTGATTATAATTAGGATGCTAGCTATATCATGTTGTTAGTTATGTTTAACATGCTAGCCATGTCTCTATAATTAGAAATGTCTATACTGCTAATCATGCTTATGCAAATACTCATGCTTCTGTTAATAGCTCTGATTATAATATTGATCTGTTCAAACTGTTAGACATGCTAATGTTATTAGATATTCTTATGATGCTAGACTTATTCATGTTAATAGAGATAATGTGATACTAGACTTTCTTATGCTAGTTATGCATATGCTATTGAATCTCTGATACGGTTAATAATGAAAATGATGATAGTCGGCTTGATGATGATAATTTTTATCAGCTCTTTTATGTATTTTGTTAATCATCAGTGTTGCTGAGGCTATTTATTGTATATGATTAAACTTCTTAAACTATCTCATTACCTAAAATATTGTAATCAATAAACATTGTTGGAGGTTATATCTCTTGCTGGGACACGGGTCTCACCCTTGTGGTTCACCATTCTTTTTTTTAGGTAATTGGAAGTGACGAAAACAAACATGTGGCAGCAAAGAGGAGCTATAGTTATGAATCTTTGATAAAGTTGATTATATGTCTAGTGTGTCCTAGATCGTCCCTATACTCTCAGGTCCGAGCAAGAAAAGTTTGTATATGGTGTTTCAAACGAATCGGGCTTTTGTTAGCATATTAATGCTTGTTTGTGTGTCATATATGAATATTGTTCTCATGTGTATATATGTTGTGGCTAATGATGAATGTATATTCATCATGAAATTCAATTATCACTTTGGGACAAATTCAACTCTATACATGCTATTTCACTCAATATGAATCATAATGTGCAAAACTACTTAGTTGATTCAATTATCAAGGTTTTAACTAAATATTGTTCATTTAATGTAGATTTTGACAAAGCTGAACAAGTAGTCAAGGTACACCTTCATCTCTAGCTCCGATCAAGAAATCTAACCAAGAAATTCCATCCATATGGTCTCAAGACCGATTGAGCTCATGTAGTCTCAAGACCGTTTGAGCCCATGTGGTATCAAGACCGTTTGAGCCCATGCGGTCTCAAGATCGTTTGAGCTCATGCGGTCTCAAGACCATTTGAGCCCATGCGGTCTCAAGACCATTTGAAGAGATACGATCTGCAAGACCATTTAACGCAACAACCGAGCCAAGACCATTTGGCGGGGATCTGCCTCCCATGACCATTCTGACCTTTCTTGCCTCGACGCTGCCTAGTATTGCTTCCATCGTCATCTTCTCCGATGAACTCGCAGCATGCGTCGACCACACCCACACTACATTCAATCCCCTTCGTTTCCCACCCGCACCACTAGCCGCTTCCAGCAAGCAACAACACCACCGTCGTCGCTCGCTCCTACGTCGGCAACTAAACGATCTCAGACCAAGACTGGTCGTACACGATCGTATGGACTGGAGCAGCAGCTCGGTTGGATGCCGAGGTGAAGACCGATAGGCCAGGACCGCGAAAGATCAAGCAGCGTCGAGACCGTATGGAGGCTGACTGGAAAACCGTTTGGAAAAGATAACATCTGAGACCGTTTTTTGGTGCCGGGTTCTCCAAGACCGAATGGCATAAAGCTACCAAAACCGTTTGCTTCTCAATACTGTCAAGACTGTTTGGTTATTTACACTCAAAGACCGAATGAAGGATATTATGTGGAGACTGTTTGATACGCATAAAGCAGGAAGACCGAATGCCGAACAAAACCGAATGAGTTGATCTCACATGCATGAGTGTACCATGCATGCAAACCGGTTAATAAAGTATACACATGCAAACCGTTTGCTACTCTAGAAAATGGAGGACCGTGTGATAAGATTAATTGCTGAAATACGAAGACCGATTGGATGAGAGTATCATGCAAAGACCGTTTGCTGTACACTCCCACGTGAAGACTTTCTTTGGATAAGCATCAAGACTGAACAGCCAATTGCCATTCTAAAACCGAATGACCATTTGTTAATTCAAGATCGAATGGTGTTGAATGACCGAACAAGCAGCAGACCGTGTGAGTGCTTACTAGTAAAGAATGATTGGTCACTCGCTCACATGCAAAACCGAATAGAGACACATCCGCGAAGACCGAATGGCTGCATCCAACAGAGACCGTTTGTCTGGAAACATGAAAACCGCATGAGTCACAAGACCACATGGCCGCTTGCCAATCCAAGACCGCATGGCCAATGGCTTGAAAACCGCATGAGCAAGATATTTACCAAGGTCGTTTATTGTTGCTGAATGAAACCGTTTGGAACATATCTCTTACCAAAACTATTTGGACTCATACCAAAAGCATGAGGGACAGATTTGTGCCTATAAATACGACCCCAAGGGTCCTCATTTGGGGGATCGGATCCGGACGCTGCCAGGCTGCCCGAACACAGTTCTGATCCAAATCCAATCTAGTTTACGACAGTTCCATTTCACCTACTGCCGGTGCTGCAATCAAGGAGGCTGAGGAGAGAAGGAAGACAGAGCGAGGAAGACTGTCCGGTCTGTCTTGGCAACTCCCGTTTGTGTCCAGATCTATTCCGACATGACGTAGGAGGCCGTATCTTCTTCACCGAGCTACGACTACCTTCTGCACCGAGTTCATGGCAGATTTCTCTCTCTTTCTCATTCTTCTTATTTCTCGCATCATGAGCGAGTAGTACCTTTTCACTGGGGTGCGGGGACTAACCTCGTTGCCCATGCAAATCATGTTCTTTTGTTAAACTCTCCACGGCAATGTATATAACATCCCATTTAGTTGTTAGTTGGTACGTTTGTAGTTGATTATCTACTAGCTTTCATCTTGTTCTTTCCTATATTGTGAAATCTTCTATATGTGGGACGGAATGGCTGTTTACAAGGTTCGACTCTTTGACGAGAACTTCTGATAAGATTCCTTGAGGTCGTAAGTGTATGATCCGTTAGGGGATGAGACATCTAGCCTACGGTGACACTTCTGTGGTCTAAACATCCCTCAGGGAGGACCACAACCTTAGTTGGATTTTGTATCGTCTTTGTTTATCGTCGATGTTAGTTTGTAGATCTATCTCCTGCTTGCTTATCGATTAATGCAGTTGACTCCCAAACTAGAAATAGAATGGGATTTCTTCGGAGCAGTAAGTAAGTGATCTGTATGGTGACGAGACATCTGATGCCTAAGGTGATGCTTATGCGAACCTAACGCCCTCACGGGGGGTCCTGCAGCAGCTCTATTTGGATTGATATATCTTGCCTAGTTCGTTTTTCATTGAATGTGTTTGTGCGTGTAGCGGTGGTGAAACCCGGTACCATCCCAGCGATTCCATATCATTGATCGAAACCCAACTTTAATTCAGCTTTTACTTTCTTGCAATTAGTTTAAGTAACCTCAAATCAATCAATCATTCTAAATATTAGTTTTACTTGAGCTAGATTCGACTGACAAGGATTCTTAAAAAGGTTGTCCTTTGGGTTCGATCCTTAACTATACTGCGATATGACATGTCCGCTTGCGGGTGGTATTATTGCACTTTGGTTTTGGTAAAAGCTCAGGGATTCCAACCCTGAGTGAGTTTGTTAGTGTGTTCAAAAATACCACGTCAAATTCTGGCGCCGTTGTCGGGGACAACGGAATCAGTCAGTCAAATCTAGTTCTTTTAAGACTAATCTAGGATTTTTCTTTTTCTTTTGAAACAATCGATCATATACTTGAATTTGACTCTATTTTGTGGATCTCACTTTCAAAATCATTATAAATTCAGGTACAATCCAATACATAGTGCATGCACCGTTCGAACAGCCCCAGACTCACAGCAAGCTTTGATCCTGAGATAGACAGAACTTTTCATCATCAAATTCGAGAGAATCAAGCAAGGATGGCACAAGAAGAATAGGTAGCCCGAAGGGTGGCTCAAGCCATCAATGCACAAAGAGAGAGGCTCATGCAAGAAGCTAGGGCTGCGGTTCAACAGGAAATCCTAGCAGCGCAAGCAACTGAACTATAAAAGGATCTTAGAGAGTTCTCAATCCCCAAAGCTGCGAATGTTCATCATCCAGTACAGCCTCCTCCCATCAATGCTGCCAATTTTGAGAATAGGGCACATTGGATCACATTGCTTCAAAACAACCCCTTCTATGGCAAACAAGCAGAGGACAGCCAAGAACATCTTCTGAGATTCATCGATCTATGTGCTATGACAAAGCAAAACGAAGTCACTGATGATGCCATTCGACTCCGTCTCTTCAAGTATTCCCTTGCTGATAGAGCCATAAGTTGGTACAATTCATTGCAAAGTGAAATTCCCATCACCACCTGGGAACAACTCCCAAATGTGTTTCTGGAAAAATTCTATCCACCATCTCTCACATACGAAATTAGGGGCCAGATAACAAATTTCACTCAAGTCCCTGGAGAAACTCTCGATGAAGCATGGGATAGGTACAAAGAGCTTCTACGCAAATGTCTAGACCACGGAATTCCCAAGAATCAACTCATCAAATTTTCTATAGGGGTGTGGATGATGATATTAAGAGGTTTCTAGATTCCTCGTCTGGAGGAATCTTCATGCATCAAAGTTATGGCAGTGCATGGAGAGTCATCACCCTGGGAGCAGAAAATCAAGCCAATTGGGGAAGATCTGTAGGTAAAGGAGTCTTGAAAGTAGCTATGGCCGAAGCTACTTCCAAGTACAAGTCTATTGCTGAAACCTTGAAGGTCTTAGTTGCCAAACAAGATTATATTGAATCATCTCTAGCTGCTATTGGAAGAGGACATTCACCCACTCGACAACCGAAACAGGTCAAGTCCACTTCCCTATTCTGTGAAGCATGTAAGAGCACCGATCATTCCACTTTATCATGCAATGTTCTCTATGATGTTGTACTGAGCAATGTATGTAGAAAGGAGATAATGGTCAGATGGAAAATCTTAATGCTATCAACACTATTCCTGGGCAAAGTTATTACAATCCGAATCAGAATAGGAATCACCCAGGTTTTCAATTTGGAAACCCCTTTGGAGCAGTAAACTCGCATCAATTTGGTTCAAACAATCAATTAAGAGGCCCACCAGGATTCCAGTATAATCAACAATAGAATTTTGGGAATCATGGAAATTTCAAGGGGAAGTTTCATAATAGAAACTACAACAATTATCAAAACAACTCTCAGTATCAGAATCTTAATCAACATCAAGGATAGCAAGGAGGACACGTCTCTTATGATGACAAGCTATCAGCCATTGAAAAGATGTTGCAAACTTAGCAAACCATGATAGCTAACCAACAAGCTCAGCAGAAGGCTATTGAATCTCAATTAGCTCAACTTGCAGCTAGCATAAAGCCACCTACTGGAGTCTTTGCTGGCCAACCCGAGAACAATCCTAAGCATCCTGAACAGTTGAAGGTAGTCACCACCAGGTCAGGAAAAGATTATTCGGATCCCCCAGTAGAGACACATGTGGTTATTACAGACGAAGATGAACCTGTGATTATCCAAAACTCAACAACACTAGAGTCTCAATCAAAAGAAGATAATACAGATAAGGGAAGTCCTGAGAAATCTAGTGATGAAGAAACTGAAACACCAAAACCTGATATTCCTGTATATAAGCCTCGTATACCCTTCCAATCCCGTCTAAGGCAAACCAAGCTCGATACTAGATTCAATAAGTTTAAAGAGGCTATGAAGAAACTTCATGTTGATATACCCTTCTTAGATGCTCTGGCTGAGATACCAGCCTGGACTAAGTACCTAAAGTCACTCCTAACCAGGAAGTATATAACTGAAGAATATGAGACAGTAAAACTGGCAACAACTACATCGGATATCATATTGAGCAAGATGCCTAAGAAATAAAAAGACTTGGGATCCTTTGGAATCTCATGTCATATTGGCGATTCATCATGCAAGAAAGGATTGGCAGATCTCGGCGCAAGCATCTCTATTATGCCACTTAGCCTGCGCAAAAGACTAGGGTTTGCAGAATTGCTTCCTACTGGTATGACTATACAGCTTGCAGACAATTCGATAAAACATCCGTTAGGGATTCTCGAGGATGTCCCGGTCAAGGTAGGCAAGGACACATATGTTCCATGCGACTTCGTCATTATGGACATCAAAGAAGACACCAGATATCCTCTCATCTTTGGTCGCCCGTTCCTCGCCACTGCGAGAGCCCTAATTGATGTTGAAGCTGGTACCTTACTGCTTAGATTAGGTAAAGAAACTCTCGAATTCAAAGTTTTTGAAAGTATGAGAAGACCAAGTATGCAAGAAGAAGTCGATTTGATTGACTGCATTGAACAAATGTCACTCCTGACTCAAGAGCATCATGAATCAAACGATCCCTTGGAAATTTCTCTAACAAACCCATCAGTGGATGAACCAATCGACGAACGAGTAAAGGACTGCATCGAATCCCTCGACTCTGCTAAAGAAGATGTCGAAGTCACTAGTGAAGAACTCAAAGTTATCGAAACTACAGAAGAAACAAGCGAAAAACAAGAAGCTCCCGAAATGAAACCCCTGCCCGAAGGGCTGAAGTACATGTTTTTAGACGATATCAAGGTTTTCCCAGTAATTATAAATTCTGATCTAACAGCTAAACAAGAAGAGAAACTTATGAATGAATTGAGGGAAAGAAAGAAATCCATCGGTTATAAAATGAGTGACCTCAATAGGTTCAGTCAAGCACTATGTATGCACAAGATCCCTATGATGGAAGATCACAAACCTACTATTGAGCATCAACGGAAATTCAACCCAAATATGAAGGAAGTGGTCCATAGCGAAGTCATTAAATTGCTCACAGCTGGAATAATCTATCCAATATCTGATTCACCATGGGTGAGCCCAGTGCATGTAGTCCCGAAGAAAGGTGGAACAACTGTTATACGGAATGAAAACAATGAACTCATCCCCACTCGAACAGTCACCAGGTGGAGGATGTACATAGATTATAGAAAATTAAACAAGGCAACTCGAAAAGATCATTTTCCAATGCCTTTCCTTGATCAAGTCCTAGAAAGGTTAGCTCACCAAGAATATTTTTGTTATCTTGAAGGTTACTCTGGATTCTATCAAATACCCATACATCCAGATGACCAAGAGAAAACAACCTTTACATGCCCATTTGGAACACACGCATTTAAAAGAATGTCGTTTGGCCTCTGCAATGCACCTGCAACTTTCCAACGTTGCATGGCTGTAATATTTGTCGGTCTCACCGAAACTATTATGGAGGTTTTCATGGATGATTTTTCTATATATGGAGATTCATTTGATTCATGTCTAAAGCACCTCTCCCTGGTCCACAAACGTTGTGAAGAAGCACATCTTGTGCTAAATTGGGAAAAATGCCATTTTATGGTAAAAGAAGGCATTGTCCTGGGCCATAGGGTCAGCAATAGAGGAATTGCAGTAGATAAAGCCAAGATTTAAGTGATTTCTAAACTGGATACCCCTACAAATGTAAAAGAAGTTCGTGCTTTCCTTGGTCATGCCAGATTTTATAGAAGATTCATAAAGGATTTTTCCAAGATAACAAAGTCAATGACGAACCTATTACTAAAGGATACTGATTTCAATTTCAATGAAGAATGTGTCAAAAGCTTCAACACACTGAAACAGGCCCTCACAACCACTCCCATCATTAGAGCTCCTGATTGGGATCACCCATTCGATATCATGTGTGATGCCAGTGATTATGTTGTGGGTGTTGTGCTTGGACAATGTATAGAGAAGAAACATTACGGGATACATTATGCATCAAAAACTCTCGATGAAGCTCAGAGGAATTATGCAACTACCGAGAAAGAACTTCTAGTTGTCGTGTATTCCTTTGACAAGTTCAGATCCTACCTAATTGGTTCAAAGGTCATTGTCTACACAGACCACACTGCCATTCTCTACCTTCTGGCAAAGAAAGATGTGAAACCCAGGTTGATTAGATGGATCCTCCTATTACAAGGATTTGATTTAGAGATAAGAGATAAAAAGGGTACAGAGAATGTTGTAGCAGACCACCTTAGTTGCATCCACACTCTAGATACTGAGAAGATTCTGATCAATGATTCCCTGCCAGATGATCAACTAATGAGGGTCTTAGAAATTGTACCATGGTACTCAGATTTTGTAAACTACCTTGCTATTGGGGTCATCCATCCCCAATGCACTGAAGAAGTTCATGCATGATGTAAAGCAATATCACTGGGATGAGCCATATCTCTTTAAACTAGGTGATGATGGCCTGTATAGACGATGTATCGCCGAAGAAGAAGCTCAACTTATTTTGGAACAATGTCACTCAAGACCAGTGGGAGGACATATGAGCTCTAAAAAGACTGCTTTAAAGGTTTTGCAATGTGGATTCTTCTGGCCAACCATATCCAAAGATTCCTATGATTTTGTCCTATCATGCGACAAATGTCAAAGAACAGGTAATATAACAAAGAGAGACAAGATGTTGCTAAATCTGTGGCAAGAAGTAGAGATATTCGATGTTTGGGGGGTGGACTACATGGGTCCATTCACATCTTCTTATGGATTTTCATACATCCTAGTGGTGGTAGACTACGTCTCTAAATGGGTTGAAGCTATACCAACCGTTACTAGCAATTCCAAACCCGTCATCAAATTATTCAAAGATATTATTTCCCCCCATTTTGGAGTGCCACGAACCGTGATATCAGATGGAGGTTCCCACTTCCTTGAAAGAAGCTTTGAGGCTTTACTGAGAAAATACAACCTAACACACAAGGTAGCCTCGCCTTACCATCCACAAACAAGTGGACAAGTAGAGGTCTCTAACCGTCAGCTAAAGGCCATCCTGGAAAAAACTATAGGACGCAATCGAAAGGATTGGGCAATGAAAATCAACGATGCCTTATGGGCTTATCGAACTGCTTATAAAACTTCCCTTGGGACTACACCTTTTCGATTAATATATGGAAAATCTTGCCACCTTCCAGTCGAATTGGAACACAAGGCATGGTGGGCAATTAAACAATTGAACTTTGATATGAAAGAAGCAGGCCAAACCAGGATTCTGCAACTCCAAGAGTTGGATGAACTCAGGATGACAGCTTATGAGAATGCACGAATCTACAAAGAACGTACAAAACTGTGGCACGATGGACATCTGAAAAGAAAAGACATACAAGTGGGAGACTAAGTTCTACTATTCAACTCAAGGTTGAAGTTATTCCCAGGAAAACTACATTCTCACTGGTCTGGACCTACATTGTCAAAAGCATCTCCCCACATGGTGCTTTCTCTTTATGAAGTGAAAAGTCAGGCGAATTTATGGAAAATGGTCACTGCGTAAAGAGATATTTCACCTCGACTGACATAGGCACTACAACAATGCTGGAACTCACCAATCCAAAAGATCCACCATAAAGATGAAGAATTCAGTCGAGCCATCGACGTAAAACAAAGGCGCTTGTCGGGAGGCAACCCGATCAATAATTTTGTTTTACTTTTCTTTTCAAATTAGAAAGTTTCTTCAATTTTGTTTTTACCTTCTAGTTAATTTTTCATTAAATAAAATTAGCATCGTTAGATGCTATTTTAAGATCTAATTGCTCTTTACCTTTGAGATTTTCAGATAAAAGGATGTTCGCTGATTGGAACGCAACCACACCCGGTGGTCATTCTGGCATGATTTTTCCCCTCCATCTTGGATTTAGGGTTTGCTCGGGACGAGCAACTCTCTAAGTTTAGGGTGGAGGGTGGGTGGTACGTACCTCACTTTCCACCTACACCCATCTTTTTCATACTTAAGCTTTCACTATCACATTCTTGATAATAAAAATTCAAAATTTTCAAAATTCTTTAATGTTTTTCAAAGAAATTGAACAAATAGTTGATGAATTTTTGACACTTTTTGACTCTTCCTGGTTTCACTAACTAATTTGCTATGCATTTTCAATCATTATATCCTCCTTATTCGAAGTAAATCCTCAAAAGGGCCAATTTTTGAAACAAGCATTTTGCTTGAAATCATCTTGTGAAGCTTATGATTCCTAACATCATGATATTTTTTGCAAAATTGGTAAGTGTCTGTCAAACTGATAGGTATCAAACACGTCGTGCTTACTAACTGACTAGTGGAACAATAACATGGAATCACCACTGGATTCTCATCAAGTCATTATTTGAGTAGAGTATGATAAAGAGAACGACCCAGTGCACTGAATTGTAAATCAAGTTGCATTCTGACCTGAACACTCTTCTACACTTCTTCTATCATCTTCATACCCCTCCATCCATCAAAAAGAAACAAAATAACCGAATATGGTGCCAAACCCTAAGTATGGGGTGGCACGCCACCTCCCTCTTTATCCGCTTCTTCCATACCCCTCGCAAATAAATAGGGGCATACCACTAAAAATGCAATCTCGAGTCAAATAGAGGAGAGATTTGCAAACAAAAGATGCCAAAGTGCACACAAAAAGAAATGTAATCTCGAGTCGAATACAGGAGAGATTCGCACAAAAAAAATGCAATAAATGAAATTGCAAAGCAAATAAAAATCTCGAGTCGAATAGAGGAGAGATTTACTTCTTCCTTCCATACCACCTTTCACTCCATTTTCTACCTAATGGAACAATGCATGCCCACACTATCCTGAAAAGCACCAGTGTCAGATCGGATGTACACTTGTTGTTCTGCGGGTATATCTAGACTCTTATAAAACTTTTTGACATGCTTGTTGTTGGAAAAAGTGAGGAGGAAGTGATATTGGAAAATGAACTCAGGAATGAAGATATGGTAAGATGTGTTTAGTGGTCTCAGGAGGTTGAGATACTGAGTCATATTGAGCAGAAAGAAAACATTCGTGATGCGAAGATGAAGCAATCACACGAATTGAAAGTATTCATTTTGCGTCAGTTTCAGAATTTGTGTTACTCGAGGACGAGCAACGTTTAAGTTTAGGGTATTTTTATGAATGCATATTCATCATGAAATTCAATTATCACTTTGGGACAAATTCATCTCTATACATGCTATTTCACTCAATATGAATCATAATGTGCAAAACTACTTAGTTGATTCGATTATCAAGATTTTAACTAAATATTGTTCATTTAATGCAGGTTTTGACAAAGTTGAACAAGTAGTCAAGGTCCACCTTCATCTCTGGCTCCGATCAAGAAATCTAACCAAGCAATTCCACCCATACGGTCTCAAGACCGTTTGAGCTCATGCGGTCTCAAGACCGTTTGAGTCCATGCGGTCTCAAGACCATTTGAGCCCATGCGGTCTCAAGACCATTTGAAGAGATACGGTCTATAAGACCGTTTAACGCAGCTACCGAGCCAAGACCGTTTGGCGGCGATCTGCCTCCCATGACCATTCAGACCTTCCTTGCCTCGACACCGCCTAGCACCGCTTCCATCGTCATCTTCTCTGGTGAACTCGCAGCATGTGTCGACCGCACCCACACTACATGCAATCCCCTCCATTTCCCACCCGCACCACTAGCCGCTTCCAGCAAGAAACAACACCACCGCCATCGCTCGCTCTTACGTCGGCAGCTACACGATCTCAGACCAAGACCGGTCGTACATGACCGTATGGACTGGAGCAGCAGCCCGGTTGGATGCTGAGGTGAAGACCGATAGGCCAGGACCGTGAAAGATCGAGTAGTGTCGAGACTGTATGGAGGCTGACTGGAAAACCGTTTGGAAAAGATAACAACCGAGGCCGTTTGTCGGTGTCGGGTTCTCCAAGACCAAATGGCGTAAAGCTACCAAAACCGTTTGCTTCTCAATACTGTCAAGACCGTTTGGTTATTTACACTCAAAGACCGAATGAAGGATATTATGTGGAGATCGTTTTCTACTCGTAAAGCAGGAAGACCGAATACCGAATAAAACTGAATGAGCTCATCTCACATGCATGAGTGTACCATGCATGCAAACCAGTTAATAAAGTATACACATGAAAATCATTTTCTACTCTAGAAAATGGAGGACCGTGTGATAAGATTACATGCTGAAATACGAAGACCGATTGGATGAGAGTAACATGCAAAGACCGTTTGATGTACACTCCCATGTGAAGACTTTTTTTGGATAAGCATCAAGACTTAACGGCCAATCGACATTCCAAAACCGAATGGCCATTTGTTAATTCAAGATCGAATGGTGCTAAATGACCGAACAAGCAGCAGACCGTGTGAATACTGACTAGTAAAGAATGATTGGTCACTCGCTCACATGCAAAACTGAATAGAGACACATCCGCGAAGACCGAATGGCTGCATCCAACAGAGACCGTTTGTCTGGAAACATGAAGACCGCATGAGTCGCAAGACCGCATGGCCACTTGCCAATCCAAGACCGCATGGCCAATGGCTTGAAAACCGCATGAGCAAGATATTTACCAAGGTCGTTTACTGTTGCTATATGAAACCGTTTGGAACATATCTTTTACCAAAACCATTTGGACTCATACCAAAAGTATGAGGGACAACTCTGTGCCTATAAATAGGACCCCAAGGGTCCTCATTTGGGGGATCGGATCCGGACGCCACCAAGCTGCCCGAACATAGTCCAATCCAAATCCAGTCCAGTTTACGCCAATTCCATTTCACCTACTGCCCGTGCTCCAACCAAGGAGGCTGAGGAGAGAAGGAAGACGGAGCGAGGGAGACTGTCTGGTCTGTCTTGGCAACTCCCATTTGCGTCCAGATTTGTTCCGACACGACGTAGGAGGCATTATCTTCTTCACCGAGCTGCGACTACCTTCTGCATCGAGTTCATTACAAATTTCTCTCTCTTTCTCATTCTTCTTATTTCTCACATCATGAGCGAGTAGTACCTTTTCGCTGGGGTGTGGGGACTAACCCCATTGCCCATGCAAATCATGTTATTTTGTAAAACACTCCATGGCAATGTATATAACTTCCCATTTCGTTGTTAGTTGGTATATTTGTAGTTGATTATCTACTAACTTTCATCTTGTTCTTTCCTATATTGCGAAATCTTCTATATGTGGGACAAAATGGTTGTTTACAAGGTTCGACTCTTCGACGAGAACTTTTGATAAGATTCCTTGAGGTCGTAAGTGTATGATCCGTTAGGGGATGAGACATCTAGCCTATGGTGACACTTCTGTGGTCTAAACATCCCTCAGGGAGGACCACAACCTTAGTTGGATTTTGTATCGTCTTTGTTTATCGTCGATGTTAGTTTGTAGATCTATCTCCTGCTTGCTTATCGATTAATGCGGTTGACTCCCAAACTAGAAATGGAATGGGATTTCTTTGGAGCCGTAAGTAAGTGATCCGGATGGTGACGAGACATCTGATGCCTAAGGTGATGCTTACACGAACCTAACGCCCTCATGGGGGGTCCTGTAGCAGCTCTATTTGGATTGATATATCTTTCATGGTTCATTTGTAATTGAATGTGTTTGCTCGTGTCGCAGTGGTGAAACCCAGTACCATCCCAGCGATTCCATATCATTGATCTAAACCCAACTTTAATTCGGCTTTTACTTTCTTGCAATTAGTTTAAGTAACCTCAAATCAATCAATCATTCTAAATATTAGTTTTACTTGAGCTAGATTCGACTGACAAGGATTCTTAAAAAGGTTGTCCTTTGGGTTCGATCCTTAACTATACTACGATAAGACTCGTCCGCTTGCGGGTGGTATTATTGCACTTTGGTTTTGGTAAAAGCTTGCGGATTCCAACCCCGAGTGAGTTTGTTAGAGTGTTCAAAAATACCACGTCAGCTAAGGAGATAGAACAATTTGTATCAAATTCTTGGCATAGTATGGATACAAGAAAGATGTTGGGCTCCTTTGTAAATGTTTCTGAGCGGGTGTTGACATTGAAATCAATTTTAATTTACCCATATGTTTGGGTATGTGATTAATTAGTGATTGATTATGTTTTATGTTTTGAGTAATCTCATTTAGTGTAACAGGTTCTCACAGGTTGGTATCAGACCTTTGGGTTCACTGAGTCTATAGGGACACTAGGACTTAGGACTAGGATGATGTCTAAGTTAGGAATATGAAATAAAAATATGGTGCATACTGCCTCCACTACTACAGAAATGGCTTATAACGTCACATTTAGAGGTGTCGGTTGTATATAAGAAACTGACGCCTAAACCCTACAGCGTTGGTTGAATATAAAAATCGACATCTATATGTGAAGAGTAGATAGACACGGGTATCACTTTTTATTTAGCGTCGGTTCCTCAATAAGCAACCGATGCCTAAAATCGCCCGCCAAATCCAAAATTTCCAGTGAAATTACCTCCAAAATTTAACATACGGCGTCGGTTGTTAACAAATTAATCGATGACTAAAGGTTTGTCGCGAGACAAAAATTGGACCCATTTTTATCGTCGGGTTTCTTGCAATAACCGACACCGATGTGTTTTTGTGTTCTATCCCCATGAAAATTTTCACCCCCCTTTGGCGTCGGTTTACTACGGAAACTGACGACTATGGACATAATTCGAGAACATTCTTTTTTGTCGACATATGTAGATAGACGTCGGTTTTTCTAGTTGAACCGATGACTATCATTGAACATAGGTGTCGGTTTTTTTGTGGTAATTGAAGGCTATTGTTTTAAGAGTTAGTTGTTTTAAATAAGTGATGTCTATTGTTAAATTAATAGCACCCGCACAAGCTAGACTCTTCCCCTTTCTCTGTTTCGTTCTCGATTATTGAGGTTAGGTCTCTGGTGATTTCTCTCTGCCGACATTGTGCTTGCCCTTCCGCCGCTATGCCTTCCGCTGCTTCTGGAGCTCGCCAACCGCCACTACTAGACCGCCGCTTATTGAGCTCACCGACTGGCACTACTAGAGCTCTCACTGCCACTGCTGGAGGTCTGTCACCGCTACTGGAGGTCCGCCTCCGCTGCTCGCCTACTTCTCTTCCGCCGTTACTGAAAGGTGTGCTTCCTCCACTGCTCCGCCACCGCAGCTATATGAATGTCTAGTTGTGTATACCTGGGAGTTATCAGGAACACCTAAATGAATGTAACACCCCAATTTTCATAACACGTGAGCGGAAGCTATATTTTTTTTTCTTCATTAGGGAGTGTCACAAACATGATGATCATAGAAATAAAAGAAAATGAAATACTTTGCATTGAGTAAAATTGATTCATACATAGTCCTTGATAAAAGAAAAACTACAACTCATCTAATATACTATGGTAACAAGACTGTGCATAAAAAGAGATGTCTAAACTTTGGACCGTCTCGTTAGATGGAACCCCACTAGGCAAGCTTGGAAATCTCCTAAATCTTTACTTATTCCTTTGTTCCTCAGCTGCTCTAAAACCTGCAGACATCGTGTCCCCATCCATGCATTGGGAAAAAGTCATTAGAGTAAGTGGCATGAGTATTCTAAAATTTAAATTGAACTGAAATTGGATATTATAAACATGAACTAATATCAAATTGTGAGTAAATTGAAACATAAAATATCTTATTTCTCAATCTGAATTCTTATCTTTTTACCTTATCTTATGTCGAAGACATATACCCTGGTACATGGATCTCAAGACCTACCCCCAAAGTGCTTGGGTCATACTTATCTTATATGATTCCCTCTCATCATACTCATGGATGAGATCATGGGCATGCTCTGAACTAAGATATCTTTTACTTACGATTTTTATCTGATTGTGGCCACCATTATACGATAAGTCCTCCTGAATTGGCGTATCTACGCCCTGAATTGGTACCGAAGTACCCTGAATCGGCACTACATGCCTCTGAATGACACCGAGGAGTCTCTGAATTTGGCATATCTATGCCCTGAATTGGTGCTGCAACACCTCTAAATTGGAGTAAACACTCCTCTGAATTGGCAACAGATGCCTCTGAATCGTCCCGAGACTCTCTGAATGAGGACTTATCATATAATGTATTATGTGAAGGTTTCTACTTATTTATCTTAAGTCTAAACTTACCTAATGCTTAATCTAAACTGAAGTTGAATACTGATAGCTTTACTGAATACTGAATCTAAACTTATCTTATTTTAACTGAATACTGATAATTGAACTTATCTGAAACTGATTACTGAGTATTGGGCAGGTACTAAATTCTAAATCTGAATCTGAATCTGAATCTGAATCTGAATCTTTTATTCTTAAGTGATACACTAAATCTACAACTGAATGTGAATATCGATCTCAATTACTGCATAATTGAGATTTGATCTAAAACCCTTATCATGTATCTTTATTGAAAATATGGCTACTCACACCATGAGAAGTCTAAGTCTGAATCTAAATCTAATATCCTTATTATCTAGATAACTCTTAATCTAATACTTCAATCTGATAGAAATGACATAACTACTTTTGACACTAACAATATGACAACTAAGTCTAAAGGCTAAGGGAAAGGATTTAATCTAAATATAAAAATACTAAGCATACAAAGTATCTTAGGTCAAGTTTATGAAAGTAGTTTATGTACAAAATATCTAAACACATGAATGTTGACAAGATGAACTAACCTTTATCAGATCTTATTAAATATGATCTTACCCTAAATCTTAATGTTTGCACATGGGTTTGCATCTTACAACTTAAACCTTAAAATAGGAGACTTATGTAATATTATCTTGAAACTTAATCATAACTTAATGCATCATAATTCATATTATCATCATAAGTCAATCAAAAACACATTATGATCCCAATAGCACCTTTATCTTGAAAATCTTGACCATGTCTTAATATGTTCAAAACTTGTATTCTCACCTTGTACTTAACCTCAAGATATTACTCATTATATAGAATCTGATTAACTACTTAGTTCTTGGATGTCTCTATATATAAGAAAATGTAATTCTAATTGAAATCTTGTACATGGCTATATCTACGTATATGATAAATCCTAACAGCGTATGTGAACTTAAAACCTCAACACAAACTCATCCCAAATCATTAACTAACTATGACTATATTACTTGCTTATCTTATATTGAAATCTTATTCATTAATTTAAATCATTTCTAAGAAATTGTGTCGGAAAAAGATTTGTTATTTTACTCATGGACCATGAATCACAAACATTGTATGCAACATATCTCTATTTGGGATTTTGGATATAAGAATTTAGATAATCATAGAACCATGAGGAAATTCTTATTCACATATCTTAAGATTAAAATATTATAACATTGAACCACATAAATCATGAAAGTCTTATTTAATGTACTTGCACACATGGTGACTTAAAATATGAGTACTCATGGGCATGAACCACTTACCTCTCATGAAGAAAAACCAAATTTCTCTTCTTAGGTTGGATAACCTGATCATGTAGTTGGATACTTGAAACTCTATCTAACCTGTTCATTCAATAACTAAACATTAATAATTATATTACCTTAGTTTCTAGGTCCTTGTGATACTTTACTAAAATAAGAAGACTAGGAGTCAAATTAGTCTCTAAAACCTAAACCATTATCTAGGTCTCGAAAAGTAGATCAAAATTCATATATAACTTGACCCCGTATGAAATACGAATCAATTGGTATGATTTATGTAATATAGAGACATTATATTAATAAACTGAACTATCAATTACCTTAATGTGGGAGTTAAATGGGCTGGGGGTAGGATTCACCTTAGCTGGGACCCGCTTAGCCTGGTCCTCCGCGTCATCCTCGCGGCTGGGGGCGCCCCTCCTCTATTTCCTCAATTTTACAAAGGATTCCGCATAGCTTCTTGGGCGAGAGCAATAGTGCCTCTCCAACGGCCCTAGTTCACTAAAGAACAACACACCCTAGAAACGCTGCCGCCCATCACGATCATCCTGACCAGCTCCTCATAGTCCTACCTGGTCTATGGTAGGGTGCCTTGCATCTTGGGGTGTTGGGGCTGCTTGGCCCTGGCATTGGGATCTGAAGGTGCCGACTGCTCAGAGCAGGGGAACCTGACGGTTGATGTGCTCATATGCCTACATAGCCCCTCTACCTCTTGAGCCTGGAGAAGCTTGGCTAGAAGCATTGACCCCATGCTTGGTCATCTGGGATCCAATTGGGTGACTACCCCGTCTCCTGCACCGAGAATAGGGCATCCGCCTGGTGGTTTGGCAGTCCACCTTCTACCTTGTCATCGCATCTTGTTCGGAGGGTGGCTCCATGCCTCACTACAGCCACAACCTCACAATCCATCCCTGTTGTGCTAGCTTCAAGAGGCACCGTTGGTGGTGTTGTCCTCCAAAAGCCAGATTGCCCAAGTCCTAGGCGACACCACTTTCTCTTCCTCCTCCTTTCTTTGTGGTTTCTCTATTAATCTCTCTATGCTGCTCAAAACCCTAAGGACTTTCTTCTTTGCGGCGCCAATGTCTAATCTTTATATAGGACGCTACTTATCAATCTCACACTGAGATCTACCCGCTTTCAATTGTTGCTAATTCTTGTTTCGATCGTGAGACCCTTTCTGTTCTTTTCAACGTGAGCGTTCTTCTCAGGTTTGACCCCGCTCAATTGAATGAGTAAGTTGGCATAAACCAATGGTTCACACTTTCTTTTCCTTGGTTCATTGTTCAAAAAGCACATAATTACTCTATTCTTCTAGGGTCTTCTACAAACCCTACTGGCTACTCCTTACTCCGTACTGGTCCCAAAATTAGACTAAGAACTCATATACATGTTATCTTCTCAAGAAAATTCCTCACGACCTGAATCAGTACCCAGACTACTCTAGTATAGTGAATATAGATTCACTTGTACCATAACTTATATCAACAAATTTATTTACCTTCACTTGAATTAACCATCGATAAATGTCACACCATGTCCATTAGCCACATTATTGTCCATACCAAACATTCATTCATCTTCATACACACCCAAGTAGTAATTGTACATATTTAAGTCATTATGTCTGTATTGGTGAGCCAGATGACTTGTATTATAAATTTTTGTGAACTTAATTACATGCCTAGCCATGTTAGGTTCATTAGATCCCTTGGCATACACTTACTAAAAAACCCCACATTAAATACTTACATTAGTTAAGAAATTGAGGATGTTACAATTCTACCCACCTTAAAATAAATTTTGTCCTCGAAATTTCTCTAGCCTACTAACCACCTTAGGGTTCTTCTTACCTCTTCATCATATTAAGGTACACTTATGTTCAAAAAATTTTGTATGCAAAAAGATATGTAATTTATTATCATAAAATGTTTATCTTAGAATTATCTATTACCTTGGTCTACTCATCAACTCATCCTTAGGGTTTGTATAACCAAACTTGGCATTATACTCAGGCTATCTACCTCAACATTGTCATGACTTTCTAACATTATGTATTGTTGACCGTCCAATCTTAGGTCTTCTAGGTACCTCCAACATTTCTAGATATGTGGTGATCAAGCACATACACCCAGAGATGTGATATCCTAATATGCTATCTCTCATTAACCTACTAAAATATGTGTCCCATACCGAACGGATCAGTAAGAAATGAGAGATTTATCAACGTCTAGTGCTTATGACATTCCTCTTCAATTGTCAATTGGTTGGCCATAACCATTGAGAATGGATAAGCAACATCATTAGCTAGGGTGAGGTTGAAACTTGAGACCTAGAATAGGTAAACATTTATCTCGTACATCTCTATTTCTTCTAAGGTGAAAACTATTAGTCATTCTAGGTCATTGTATCTTTCTTTGGGAATCTATCCCTAAACCCTAATCTCTTATCTTCATCCTAGGGTGACTATGAGAATCATGTTTACCTAGTGACCATTTACCAAATTGCTCTGATACCATATTGTAACACCCCAATTTTCATAACACGTGAGTGGAAGCTATATTTTTTTTCTTCATCAGGGAGTGTCACAAACATGATGATCATAGCAATAAAAGAAAATGAACCACTTTTCATTGAGTAAAATTGATTCATACATAGTCCTTGATAAAAGAAAAACTACAACTCATCTAATATACTCTGGTAACAAGACTGTGCATAAAAAGAGATGTCTAAACTCTGGACCATCTCAGTAGATGACACCCCACTAGGCAAGCTTGGAAATCTCCTAAATCTTTACTTGTTCCTTTAATCCTCAGCTGCTCCAAAACCTGCGGACATCGCGTCCCCAGTCATGCAATGGGAAAAAGTCATTAGAGTAAGTGGCATGAGTATTCTAAAATATAAATTGAACTGAAATTGGATATTATAAACATGAACTAACATCCAATTGTAAGTAAATTGAAACATAAAATATCTTATTTCTCAATCTAAATTCTTATCTTTTTACCTTATCTTATGTCGGAGACATATACCCTAGTACATGGATCTCAAGACCTACCCCAAGGTGCTTGGGTCATACTTATCTTATCTGATTCCCTCTCATCATACTCATAGATGAGATCATGGGCATGCTCTGAACTAAGATATCTTTTACTTACAATTTTTATCTGATTGTGGCCACCATTATACGATAAGTCCTCCTGAATTGGCGTATCTACGCCCTAAATTGGTACCGAAGTACCCTGAATCGGCACTACATGGCTCTGAATGACATTGAGGTGTCTCTGAATTTGGCGTATCTACGCCCTGAATTGGTGTTGCAACACCTCTGAATTGGAGTAAACACTCCTCTGAATTGGCAACAGATGCCTCTGAATCGTCCCGGGACTCTCTGAATGAGGACTTATCATATAATGTATTATGTGAAGGTTTCGACTTATTTATCTTAAGTCTAAACTTACCTAATGCTTAATCTAAACTGAAGCTGAATACTGATAGCTTTACTGAATACTGAATCTAAACTTATCTTATTTTAACTGAATACTGATAATTGAACTTATCTGAAATTGATTACTGAGTATTGGGCAGGTATTGAATTCTAAATCTAAATCTGAATCTGAATCTGAATCTTTTATTCTTAAGTGATACACTGAATGTACAACTGAATGTGAATATGGATCTCAATTACTTCATAATTGAGATTTGATCTAAAACCCTTATCATGTATCTTTATTGAAAATCTGGCTACTCACACCATGAGTAGTCTACGTCTGAATCTAAATCTAATATCCTTATTATCTAGATAATTCTTAATCTAATACTTCAATCTGATAGAAATGACATAACTACTTTTGACACTAACTATATGACAACTAAGTCTAAAGGCTAAGGGAAATGATTTAATTTGAATATAAAACTACTAAGCATACAAAGTATCTTAGGTCAAGTTTATGAAAGTAGTTTATGTACAAAATATCTAAACACATGAATGTTGACAAGATGAACTAACCTTTATAAGATCTTATTAAATATGATCTTACCCTAAATCTTAATGTTTACACATGGGCTTGCATCTTACAACTTAAACCTTAAAATAGGAGTCTTATATAATCTTATCTTGAAACTTAATCATAACTTAATGCATCATAATTCATATTATCATCATAAGTCAATAAAAAACACATTATGATCCCAATAGCACATTTATCTTGAAAATCTTGACCATGTCTTAATATGTTCAAAACTTGTATTCTCACCTTGTACATAACCTCAAGATATTACTCATTATATAGAATCTGATTAACTACTTAGTTCTTGGATGTCTCTATATATAAGAAAACGTAATTCTAATTGAAATCTTGTACATGGCTATATCTACGTATATGATAAATCCTAACAACGTACGTGAACTTAAAACCTCAACACAAAGTCATCCCAAATCATTAATTAACTATGACTATATTACTTGCTTATCTTATATTGAAATCTTATTCATTAATTTAAATCATTTCTAAGAAATTGTGTCGGAAAAAGATTTGTTATTTTACTCATGGACCATGAATCACAAACATTGTATGCAACATATCTCTATTTGAGATTTTGGATATAAGAATTTAGATAATCATAGAACCATGAGGAAATTCTTATTCACATATCTTAAGATTAAAATATTCTAACATTGAACCACATAAATCATGAAAGTCTTATTTAATGTACTTGCACACATGGTGACTTAAAATATGAGTACTCATGGTCATGAACCACTTACCTCTCATGAAGAAAAACCAAATTTCTCTTCTTAGGTTGGATAACCTGATCATGTAGTTGGGTGCTTGAAACTCTATCTAACCTGTTCATTCAATAACTAAACATTAACAATTATATTACCTTAGTTTCTAGGTCCTTGTGATACTTGACTAAAATAGGAAGAATAGGAGTCAAATTAGTCTCTAAAACCTAGACCATTATCTAGGTCTCGAAAAGTAGATCAAAATCCATATATAACTTGACCCCGTATGAAATACGAATCAATTGGTATGATTTATGTAATATAGAGACGTTATATTAATAAACTGAAATATTAATTACCTTAATATGGGAGTTAAATGGGCTGGGGGTAGGATCCGCCTTAGTTGGGACCCGCTTAGCCCGGTCCTCCGCGTCGTCCTCGCGGCTGGGGGCGCCCCTCCTCTGTTTCCTCTATTTTACAGAGGATTCTGCACAACTTCTTGGGCGAGAGCAATAGTGCCTCTCCAACAGCCCTAGTTCACTAAAGAACGGCACACCCGAAACGCCGCAACCCATCATGATCATCCTGACCAGCTCCTCATAGTCCTACCTGGTCTATGGTAGGGTGCCTTGCATCTTGGCGATGTTGGGGCTGCTTGGCCCTAGCATTGGGATCTGAAGGTGCCGACTGCTCAGAGCAGGGGAACTCGACGGTTGATGTGCTCATATGCCTCCATAGCCCCTATACCTCTTGAGCCTGGAGAAGCTTGGATACAAGCATTGACCCCATACTTGGTCTGGGATCCAACTGGGTGACTACCCCGTCTCCTGCACCGAGAATAGGGCATCCGCCTGGTGGTTTGGCAGTCCACCTTCTACCTTGTCGTCGCATCTTGTTCGGAGGGTGGCTCCATGCCTCACTGCAGCCACAACCTCACAATCCATCCCTGCTCTGCTAGCTTCAAGAGGCACCATTGGTGGTGTTGTCCTCCAAAAGGCAGATTGCCCAAGTCCTAGGCGACACCACTCTCGCTTCCTCCTCCTTTCTTTGAGATTTCTCTATTAATCTCTTTATGCCGCTCAAAACCCTAAGGACTTTCTTCTTTGCGGCGCCAGTGTCTAATATTTATATAGGACGCTACTTATCAATCTCAGACTGAGATCTACCCACTTTCAATTGTTGCTAATTCTTGTTTCGATTGCGAGACCCTTTCCGTTCTTTTCAACGTGAGCGTTCTTCTCAGGTTTGACTCCTCTCAATTGAATGAGTAAGTTGGCATAAACCAATGTTCACACTTTCTTTTCCTTGGTTCATTGTTCAAAAAGCACATAATTACTCTATTCTTCTAGTGTCTTTTACAAACCCTACCGGCTACTCCTTACCCCGTACTGGTCCCAAAATTAGACTAAGAACTCATATACATGTTATCTTCTCAAGAAAAGTCCTCACGACCTGAATCAGTACCCAGACTACTCTAGTATAGTGAATATAGATTCACTTGTACCATAACTTATATCAACAAATTTATTTACCTTCACTTGAATTAACCATCGATATGTGTCACACCATGTCCATTAGCCACATTATTGTCCATACCAAACATTCATTGATCTTCATACACACCCAAGTAGTAATTGTACATATTTAAGTCATTATGTCTACATTGGTGAGCCAGATGACTTGTACTACAAATTTTAGTGAACTTAATTACATGCCTAGCCATGTTAGGTTCATTAGATCCCTTGGCATACACTTACTAGAAAACCCCACATTAAATACTTACATTAGTTATGAAATTGAGGATGTTACAATGAATGTCTAGTTGTGTATCTAATTTGTATGTATATGATGAACCTAGATTTAGAGAGGACATTCTATAGTATTTTCTTAGTATGGTGAAAGATTCTCAACCTTGTGTATCACATGGGATTTTTATCCTCAACACAATGGGCTCCAATGCATATAATGCCTTAAATGGATGACTCGAATGATATAAAATCCCATCAAAGTAGGTAGAAACCACTTATATTCAGTTCTTAATAATTCCATGAAGTGCACATTATCTTACTCTAGAAAAGTATGTGTATAATGTGGGATTAGTTCCATATAATGGTTCTATTTTAGTAAGTCTATTCCCAAGGTCTGTGTGTGATAGAAAATCTCTTTACTCTATGTATAATTCAAATTTTACTCATGATTATCAATGTATAGTCACTCTCCTAAACCAGAATTTCCTTTCGGTCTAACTTTCTTGATGAGACTTATTCCAACTGAACTCCTATATCATGCACAATGACATTTCCTAATTGAACCCTAGGTTTCTCAAGTTGAATGTGATTTTGAGGTTTTTTACCCATAGATTATAATTATCATTATAACAATCTGGAAAAATGTTGCTTTTGTTATATATTGGGCATGCTACTTAATTTTCTATGGTATAGATACCATGAGTTTTGTTACAAATATCTGAATATTAGGTTAAGGACATGTTTCTGTTGTGACATGTTGAGTTTTTTCCTATGTTATACCCACTACGATTTGTGTTATAAAATAATACATTGATTAATTTAGGAAGCATTGATATTTTGTTATGACTGTCCACAAGTGTTTTGATAAGAAAATTGTGTGTTGAATGGGGTTGTGAACAAGGGACTGGTGTTATATTTTGTTGGCCTAGAAACCCATCCAAGATTTACTCATTAGGAGTAAATCTTGGATAGTCCCCGGTTTGAAACTATTCTTGAATACCTAATCTCACTTAGGATGTAAGTGTATAATGTGTATTTGGTTTTCAAGAAAATTTTGATAGCATTTCTCCGTTTGTTCTCTAAGTACATATGTACTTGGATAACAGTGGGGAAATGCTGCCAAAATTTTCTTGAAAACCCAATACACATTATACACTTACTAGTGAGATTAGGTGTTCAAGAATGGGATAGGTGGTACACATTTATTATATATAAGACCTTAAACCCTAAAGTTTTAACCATAAACCCTAATATTTTAACCCTAGACCCTAAACTTGTTCTAATATATACTTGTTTTCTCTTTGATCATATAATGGATAGATCATGGATGTCCATTCCAAATCGCTGCACCCTAGAGTTTATTTCTGGTCTTGATCAGTTTATTAGATTTCCCAAGGAACATAGGAAACAACCTGGAGATAGGTTCTACTGTCCATGTAGGCATTGTGGTAACAACTTGAAAGTCAGCACTGGTGACAAAATTAAAAGTCATGTCATGTACAACGGGATTGTACAAGGCTATACATAATGGCACTAGCATGGAGAGATTTCAAACCTGAAATCAGTGGATGTTAATAGTAGTGCTTGTGTGGAAGAAGAAATTGTCTCCGATGACGTAGATGTGAACGAACCAGTTCTAGTAGACATCGTTGATACGATGCTGGTTAGCTGTAGGGTAGAGCACACCAATCCACCTCCCATGTTTAGAAACATTGTGCATGATGTTGAGATACCGTTATACACAGGTTGTAAGTTTACGAAGCTTAGTGTTGTGTTGAGATTGTATAAGATGAAAGCTAACAATAGATGGAGTGACAAAAGCTTCACGTCATTATTGTCTTTGTTGAAAGAAATTCTTCCTGAAGGAAACGAGCTGCCAATCTGAACATACCTGTTAAAGAAATTGTTGTGCCCAATGGGAATGGAGGATAAGAAGATACACGCATGCCTGAATGATTATGTATTATTTCAAAAGGACTATGTGGATTTGAAAGATTGTCCTAAATGTGGTGCATCAGGGTATAAATTGACGACTTCGGGGGAGTCCAAAACTAGTTCTCCTACCAAGGTGATTTGGTATCTACCTATAATATCCCAGTTTCAATGCTTATTTTCCAATCTGATAGATGCGAAGAATTTGAGGTGGTATGCAGATGTTAAGAAAAATAATGATGGGATCCTACGACATGCGTCAGATTCCCCACAGTGGAAGAAGATTGATTTATTGTACCCTCAATTTGGTGAAGAAGTCAGGAATCTAAGACTTGGGCTTTATACAGATGGGATGAATCTGTACGGGACATTGAGCAGCCAACATAGAACTTGGCTAGTTATTTTTGTTATACACAATCTTCCTCCATAGTTGTGTATGAAAAATAAGTATATTATGTTGTCGTTGTTGATATCGGGCCCTAAACAACCTGGAAATCATATCGACGTTTATCTTGAACCTCTGATTGATGACTTGAAGAAACTCTAGGGTGAAGGTGTGATGACCTATGATGTTTCACAAAGAGAGACATTTCATTTGCACGCTATGTTGTTTTGCACTGTGAATGACTTTCTAGCAAATGGGAATTTGCCTAGATATAGTGTCAAAGGATCTAAAGTGTGTCCTATATGTGAAGAGAACACTGATTCAATATGACTAAAACACAATAGCAAGACTGTATATCTTGGTCATCAAATGTTTCTTCCAAAATTCCATCTGTATCGTAGGTTGCGTAAAGCATTCAATGGACAGAATGAGGAACAGAGTGCACCTAAACCTATACCAGGGGAGGATGTTTATGAAAGAGTAAAAGACTTTGCTAATGAATTTGGTAAGAGATTACAATGTATGATGGCCAAACGGAGTGACAAATCTTTATTCAAGAAGAAGTCAATATTTTGGGATCTTCCTTATTGGAGTTCTTTGGCAGTCAAGCATTGTATCGATGTCATGCACATTGAGAAAAATGTCTGTGATAACGACATCGGTACTCTGTTGAATATACCAGGTAAGACTAAAGATGGGATAAAATCCAAAATGGACCTACGTGAAATGGGAATAAGGATAGAATTAACAGAAGTAGTTAGTAGCAATCAGAGAACATACTTACCTCCCACTTGTTACACATTGTTGAGAAAGGAGAAGAAAGCTTTTTATGAATGATTGGTAAATGTTAAGGTGCCACAGGGTTACCCATCCAACTTCTGTACATTGGTATCAATGAAAGATCTGAAGTTGATAGGTCTTAAATCTCATGATTGTCACACTCTAATGCAACAAATATTGCTCGTGGAAATTTGATCTATATTACTAAAGCATGTAAGGTTTGCATTCACCAAACTTTGTTTCCTTTTCAACAGTATGTGTAGCAAAGTTATTGACCTTGATGCTCTCGATAAATTGCAAAGAGAAGTGGTTGTTACCCTATGTCATCTTGAGATGTATTTTCCTCCTTCATTCTTTGATATCATGGTACATCTTGTTGTCCACTTGACTAGGGAAGTGAAAATGTTGGGACCGGTTTTCTTGCATTGGATGTATCCCTTTGAACAATATATGAGCATTTTTAAAGGTGATGTTCGAAACTATTATCGGTCTGAAGGGAGTATTATTGAGGGTTATGTGGCGAGAGAGGTTATGGATTTTTGCAATGACTTTCTGAGTGGTAATGACGCTCCTGTTAATGACAAGAATATTGAGGAGCATTTTGGCAAAGGAATTTTGGGATCACGGATGAAAGTAATAAG
The DNA here is from genome assembly GCA_963693085.1 of Alisma plantago-aquatica. NCBI lineage: Eukaryota > Viridiplantae > Streptophyta > Magnoliopsida > Alismatales > Alismataceae > Alisma > Alisma plantago-aquatica. The sequence continues at coordinate 203,880,993 of OY856412.1, read as the reverse complement.
CCGTGAGAAGTTGGAACAAGGTCACTTGTATATTTTACACAACATCGACGAAGTAAGTATTTATATCAAGGAACATACCAATTTCATCAAGAGACAATATCCTCGAGCTAATTCAATGTGGCTTTCTAGAGAGCATAGCAAGACATTTGTTAAATGGTTTGAAGATAAAGTCTTACATCAACTATCTCAAACACCAGATAATCTTACTAAAACTATCAAATGCCTCTCCTTTAAACCAAAATTCAATGTTATGTCTTATGAAGGGTTTGACATAAATGGATTCTCAAATTACACAAAGAGTCAAGATGATAAGAGCGTCGTACAAAATAGTGGGGTCACCCTTCAAGCGTCTTCATTATTTTTTGCAAGTACAAAGGATAAGAGTCCACGTGAAGCTAAAATGTCATATTACGGTGTCATTAAAGACATATGGATGTTTGACTACGTAGATTTCAGAATTCCTCTCTTTAAATGTAATTGGGTTGATAACACCAAAGGAGTTATAGTGGATGAATTGGGTTTCACATTAGTGAACTTTGAAAAGATTGGCGAGAAGGGTGAACCATTCATATTGGCATCACAGGCGAAACACGTATTTTATATCAATGATCCTACAAATGATAAATGGTCGATTGTTTCTTCATGGTAAAAGACAGTTCATTGAAGATCCTATAGATGAAGAACTGTACTATGATAAGTATGATGACTCCAGTCCATTCTCAAATGGGTTGCCAACACCACCAAATATTGAAGCTAATGATGACTTGTATGTGCGCGGATATCACAATGAAGGATTGTTAATTGATAAATGATTGCAATATTAGAGGCATGCATGTTTATACATTTTTATATATTTTATTTTTCTAAATGTGAACTTTACAATGTGAATGTGAACTTTACAATGTGAATTACTTTACAATGTGAATGTAAACTTTACAATGTGAATTACTTTACAATGTGAACTTTACAATGTGAATGGGATCTTTCATATGGCTAAGCATTCTCCTGATGACTGTGCTGATGATTATTGTGAGGGTGAGGATGTCAATACGCCACCTCACAATGTAAGTTTTAAAAATATATCCCTGAGGTTTCTATCTATATGTTCATTTATAGTTATATCATGTAAGTGTGTTTTTTTTCAAATTTTAGGTTGGTGATGTACCCCCTGAAGAAATTGGGGTACTTGATGAGCAGCTAAAAAAATTGAGAAAGTGAGGGGCATCACAATGATGAACAAGTTACTACAACAAAGGGGCAATGGACCCAAACTGGCTGTGGATTTCGATCATGCAGGAAATCTAGTTGGAGTGAACCACAACTCATTTATTTCATATCTTGGGGTTCTTACTCACAGCCATTGTAGTCCTAACATAGAATCCTGGCATAAAGTTCCTAAGGGGAAGAAAGACTTAGTATGGAAGGAACTATGCATGAGTTATTATTATTTTCAATTGTATTTTTGTAGATTACTAATTTTTAGGATACTAGTTAATAGTGATTCTATTTTGCAGAGTATATTTGATCTGGATGAAAAGCTATATCGTAAATGCGTGATGCAATGCTGTGGGAGGGTCCTAAGGAACTATAGGACAAATATCACTTGAGATTACATATGTAATGCTGAGAAGAGGTTCTTGATTGATTTCCAATTCTAGACATTGATCACTTTTTGACTAACTCTACACTAATAATTTTTGTTTGTATTCTCTTTAAAAAATAAATTTAGGTAGAAGGCAGCCACTGAGCAATGGAACTACCTGGACTCAAAGACTGGGAGGAGTTTGTTACCCAAAGAAAAATAGATGAATTCAAGGTATTAAGTGCCACTCCCAATTTAATTAATATACATTCTTATGTATTCACCTATTCAAGATTAACCTTGTGTTACTCACCAAATCAATGTGCTTACTAACAACGCTATCAGCGATGCTCAAAGAGAAAGACGTGCACTGAATGTGCATGACCACACAATGGGTCCAAGAGGCTATGTAGGTGTTCGCCAAAGACTACAGGCTGAGTCTACTGCTCAGTCTGTTGCTACTCAGGAGACTGCATAGCCCTCTATTGTTGGTCTCGCACCTATGCCTCGCCATGCTATGTGGATGGTCGGGAGGCAAAACAAGAAGGGAGATATAACGAAGCCTGCAACTACTGTGGTGCAAAAATGGTAAAATTCAACTCTTAGAGTAATCGATCGATATTGATTATTGTTATGTTTACTTACCAATCTCTGTTGATGGCAATTAGCGGGAGCTACATGACCAGAGGAAGGAAGGAAAGTTCATCCCTGAGGGCACAAGAGATGAATTGATAGTTGCTCGGGGTAACCCAGAGCATCCTGGACGTGTTAGGGGTGCAGGAGCTAGTGTGGGCATCAAAGCGTTCTTTGGGCCATCACAGCGTAAACCAGTCCCAAAAGCGGGACTTTCACAAGTTGAGGTAACTTATTCTTTTTTTAGAATGTTATTGAAAAAGAGAATTCAATAATCAGAAGATAGCATTTCTTTTGTCCATATATAGGTAGATTAGTTAATTGATATGAGAGTCGAGGAAGCACTTGATAAGAGAATCGAGGAAACACTTGATAAGAGACTCAATGAAGCAATTAGCAAGTGGCATGCATCTCAGACTGTCACTCAGACAGTACCTGTGGCGGGCCACTCTTCTCCTACTACAGAGGTTGGGAGTAATCATGTAGACCCACCACCTAGAACATCCACTGTATGTATTTTTATGACATATATAGTATCTAGTCTTTTCAAGATGATATGTTTATGTATATATGTATATAACATTCTTTACATAAATTTGTAGGGGTTGAAGTCATGCCGTCTAAAAAGTGAAGAATATATCATTGCAGAGGCACAAACTTACCCAGCCCTTCCAGGGGAGATGTTTCATGGGACTCCAGTACCAGCTGGTGCGGTTTGTGTGATCCCGATACATATACTCCCCGATTGGAGGGATCTTCCACTGCCATATGCCCACCCAGATTCTGAAATGCTTGGTGAGGCAGAAGGCGGAGTGATAATGTGGCCCAAAGTGGATGTCGTCTATACTAATATTGTATGGTAAATTTACATTACATTAAACTTTTTAGTGTGTATATATGAGTCAATTGATCTGAAATTATATATATAGGTAAAAAAAATACACCCACTACATCTCGACCTCCACCTCCACCTCCACCTCCACCTCCTAAAGTACCAAGTTGGCTTCCAAGGGACCTACATGCCTCGTTGGGTCTTAATTGTAGGGGTATGGCAGTATGGATAGGCGAACATGATTCAAATTGCCCTATAAATATTACTATTTCGGAGGATGTTGTAGGTCAATCATACGATAACAATCTATTTATACACGTTTTACATACATATTAATGCATAAGTAATACAAGTTTTGCATACACATTAATGCATATGTATTAATGCAGGTCAATCATACGATAACAAGCTATTTATATAAGATATTTTGGAGTTGTTTTGTTATGATTGGCTGAACACATCTATGATAGAGTTGTAGATATGGTGAGATCTTGTTTATACATCCGTATACCTTATTTTATATATGGTGATCTGGTTTCCTATATATTAATGCATACGTAATACATGTTTTGCAGCCACTTACATACGATAAGTATAGATTTTGCATTTTCCCATGTGGTATTTTTGGTTCCATCTTTGATTAGTCTTGTAGATACATACCCTTCTTCAGTTACTTCATACTGTTGTGCTACTTTTGAATATTTTGGTAAAAATAAGAAGATAGTGATAATAGATGCATTCAATGTCGATTAAGTTTACTTTGCTTATAATTTGGACTTAAGAAAATTACATTTTTATTGTGGATTTTGAGTTATTAATTTTTAACTTTCTTACCTGTAGTGGTAGGCATTGGGAGTTACTAGTTATTATCCCCAAGATGTTCACTGTCTATTATCTAGATCCTAAGGGGAAGGAATTGAATACATTATATAGACACACAATGAAAAGGCCATTATTCCCGTGATAAATATTTTATATTTTTATATCCGTTAACATCTGTTATTACATCACTATTTAATTATGCAATAAAATGTGTTACATTAACATGTAGGGATTTACAAGAGTTCAAAAAAGCTGGAGGAAAGGTCCCCAGGAAAAAGAACCAGCCACTAATTTGGGAGAATGTGAACGTAATTTCCCAACTCCAATGTATATATTATTTATGTGAACTATGTTTATTTGTATTTTTTAATATTTTGTATGTTTCAATTTATAGTGTGCTACACAAGACATTGGTTGGGCATGTGCCTACTATGTGATGCGATTTATGGACCTAATCATCAAACATGCCGCAATGGAAATCGATACTATACATAAAGTATTATATATAGTCTAATTAGATAATATGAAATATATCAATCTTATTATATATAATTAATTATATATATACATCATTCTCTTTGTAGGTATTTAAAACTTACTTCAGTACAGGTGGAACGTTATTAGATGTACATACTCCCTATATGAGGGAGGAATTAGATGTTGTAAGAGAAGAATGGGAAAAAGCCCTACAAGTAGTGGGGATTTTTAAATATAATTGGGATTCTGATGACAATGATGCTGATGATGAATAAAGAATGATATTTCTAAACTTTGTTCTCATAATTATTTTTGTGTGAATGTGAATGACTTTTTCTGAATTGTCATATGTGTAAATGTGAATGAATTTTTCTGATCAATACATGAATGTTTCTACATGTGTCTGAATGTGAAAAGAGATGAAATGAATGGAACTGAATGTGAATGTAAATGACTTTGCCGATTCCTACATGTATATGATCAATACATGTGTCTGAATGTGAATGACTTTGCAGGTTTGTGGCATGTTGTTGGTTGATATCAATGGATGTTGTAAACCTATAGTTCAGAACTAAACTGCAGGTTCAGCATCCTGCTGACCAGCCATACAGCAGGCCTGCAAACTGATAAGAAAAAAAACCAGAACATAGGCGTCAGTTATTTGTATAAAACTGACACCAAAGACATACGACATCGGTTATTAGTAAAAAACTGACATCTTTGTGCCCTTGCTGGCTTGGTGGCGGGAACGGTAATGGCGTCAGTTTTTGTTTAATTACTGACGTCTTTAACCATGATATAGTGTCAGTTTTCTTTAATAACCGACACCTATAGTTCCCTTGCTGGCGCATTTTCAGTGGCGGGAAGGGTTATGGTGTGGGTTTTTGTTTAATAACCGACGTCTTTAACCATGATATAGTGTCGATTTTCTTTAATAATTGATGCCTATAGTTCCCTTACTGGCACATTTTTGGTGGCGGGAAGGGTTATGGCTTCGTTTAGAAATCGATGTTGAATGTATCGTCTTTTAGCGACGCCCACTTGGGTGTCACTTGGAAACCGACACTAAAGGCTCTAAATAACTGATACCAAAGGCCTTTTCTGTAGTAGTGCTAATCTCAGTGTTTGGGTGCCATGGCCAGGTATTCAATTATTGAAGAAAGGTAAGTATGGAACTCTTAGATTGTTATCTTTCTTATTACTCTGATCACGTAGTCATTTTGAGACAATCTAAAGAGCACAACGAATAAGAAATTATGGTATGAATGTCTATCTCCCACCTTAAAGAAGATGAGAATTGCATCATTATCTATCAAAACTTGAATGTTTGGTAAATATAAGAGAAAGATACAACACCATGAAATCTAAATCTGAATACAAATAAGGAAAAGAGGAGTTCTTTAAGATGTGATTCAAGAAGATAATAAAGTAAAAGACAAACAAGTCTATACTTATAAAGTGAATCAAGGTATGAAATCTACATAAGATAGAGAGAACTCCTATAACAAGTACAAAATGAGAAGATGAATGGGAACAATGGCAAAGAAATAAGGTGGAACATGAGTTAATCTCAAACCAACCTATGTGTGTAAGAAAGTGTTAATGAAAAATCAGCATGCCATGTGAAAGAAATTTAGGGAGATGATCCCGATTTAATGAAGCAAATGTGGAACATGAGTATTTACCTATTGATAAGTGGTTGAAAAATATAATAAAATAAGAGAACATACCCAAGTGTGATAAATAGTCATCAAGGAAGGAGTAATGATATATGTTAATCATGATGATTCCTATGCTAATTGCAAGGAACCCAAAATGAAAAAGGTAAAATGATACATAAGAAGCTGTAACCTGCATAATGAAAATAGAATTTGTTACCATTTTACTAGTGGTCGTTGAACAATGTTTCTATGATGTGGAAAGTGTGTTTCCCTTTGTGTCTTTCCTTTCTAGGGCACAACTTTCAAGTTGATAATTTCCACTTGGTATGTGTGGATTCATTGTAAGCATGAAGGTGGATAGCTTATTATAGCACAAGGTTGCTTGGACTATGGTTATAAGATTATAAAGTTTGTGATGAGTTTACTTTTTCAGCCTTCCAATAATTTGGGAGACTCCTCTTATATATCTTAATATTTGTTATGTTGGTAAAAGTAGTTGATATAAGGATATGAGTTCCTTATAGCACATGAGGTGGATACCAAGGTAATGAATCCTAGTATCCTAGATGTATCAACAATATGGGAAGTATGTGAAGGTTGGAGATGTTTACTACATGAACATTCCAAGTATTCCTCTCCCTTAGAGAGAGAGAGTTGATGATGACCCTCTAAATGTTGTTTAAAAAAAGTATTTCTATAATGTTGTATACGGTTCTATGATAGCTGGATAGGACCACTATCAAGGATATATGGTTTGTTGGTCAATAGATATGCTATACCATGTTCCTTTAAGATAAACCTATGATCAAATATCAATGCATAAGAGTTAGATTGGATGACATAATTCACATGACCATGGTGATTTTATGGTTATGTCCTTTAGACTAACCAATGTACAAATAGAATTTATGAATAGGAGGAACAGAGTGTTCCAGTCATGTCATACAAGTTATATCAAGCTTTAAATGATCACATGTCAATGTATTTCAAATATAGTAAAAAATATGATCAATATTTATTCAAAAACATTAGGGTTGCTGAAGTATCAATATCTATGAGATAAGTTGAACAAGAGTGAGATGGGGTTGACTAAATGTCTTTATGGGATCATGATATGTCTTATAAGTAGGTTGTGTAAATCCTAGTAAGGTAAAGATAGTGTTGTTGTTTCACCCCTAACAAGGTTGACTAGGAATGATGTTTCCTTGTATGGAATGATAGGTGCCAACGTCAGCATTTCTTTTGATGCTGAAAAAGAATTGACAAGTGTTCCAGTGTCAGTGTATAAAAAAAAGGATGGATACATCGCCTTTTTTATGTACTTCAAGGAATGGTATGGGACACATGTCATGATTGGAAAAAAGCTAGCAAGTATGACTTTTGAGTAATGTGTTGATAAAATAGATATAATTTTAGGATGATAACTATAATTTAAAGTTGAACATTACTACTAGAGTTGTACAAATGACACAACAAGTTTCTACATTCCATAGTGAGAATGTCTTCTTAGGTGAGGGTTTTTGTGCTAACCCAAGAGGAGATATGTATGAATGATATGACATCACCATTATATGAAAATAACCATGTGAAGGTAATAATATGAGGTGCAAAGGAAGTACCCATCTTTATTTACCTTGGATTTCGGGGGAGAAATCCATGTTAGGGGTTTATAGTTATAAGACTCCTAAACTTGCTTAATAAGTTGAATGATATTAATTAGAATAATTGAATGCTTAGAACTATAATCTAACCTTTTTATATGTTTTGAAATCATAATACAAGCTTGAGTTTAAAATTTGGTCCAATTTGGACACTGTTTGAGCAAGTTATGCAATTTTCTGTACATTTTGGACTTTTATTGAATTTATCCAATTAAGGGGTTTTCTTTGCAATTTTCCACATAAATTATGTTAATTATATGTTATGTTATCATTTTTTAGTGTTTTGAGCAATGGGGCTCCTAGTTGAGCCATTGTTTGAAGGTGTTTTCTCTAAGGGTATTTTAGGATTTACCCCTTCACGGATGAGCTACCTTTATTATCTATCAACTCGTGAATTATGTGATTGGCTGGGAAATTCGGCAAAGGAAATCCAAGAAGGTCAATAGGGAAGGTGGGGGAGCTTCTTGTGTGTGTTCTTGTATATTCTTAATAGTTTAAGGCCATAGACACATGGGGAAGCTACTTTTACACCTCATACTTGCTTCCATTCTTATCCATGAGCTATATTTACCTCTTCCTTGCCCAAGTTCAAAACTATGCTTTCTTTCTCTTTCCTTTAACCTGTAGAAACAACTCCCCTCTATTTTTCTGTGGAACCAAGTTCTCTAAGGTAGAAGACAACCTGTTTTTGGAGAAGGTCTCCTAGAGCTCCATTTAGCCCTACCTAGGGTTTCCAAGGTCATCTTCTAGGGATTTTGACCAAGGAAAGTTATTTTCTTCCTTCATTATTCGTTTCTCTTACTCTTCTCCTTCCTTATACCTTCTTCCAGATCATAAACTTGCTGTTCCATGGTATAATTTGCTCTAAAGCTCTAAAATCCTACCTTTCTTGCTCCTTATGCATAGGGTTTGCTCATTTGATGAAGAAAGGTGCTAGATGGACGGATTTATAGCTTATTCTTTGATTTTCTATCCTACCTGCCCGAGATTTATTCTTTGTATGGTTTCATATTCTCATTATATGCAAGTTTTATAACTTGTTCCACATTTATTGCTTACCATAAGCTTTCTAGATCATGTTCTTGCTTGAAAATGATTATTTATGCACTAAAAAACTATGCTTGACTTGGATTTCAATTTTTATAATGTTTCCTGTTCTTATTTCAGTTCTATATGAATCTGTGATCATGTTTAAGTTATTCTTAAGGTATCATATGACTTGGATCAGGTTGGTTTGACAACCTATGGTGCTAAGCACCTATCAACCAATGATCAATTTTAGGGTTTAAAGCTGATTTCTTCTATAAACCATGACCCGATGATGGTACCATTGCAACAACCCTATGGTGTTATCTTCATGAAAATTGATGGTCATGATCAACGGTGTCAAATTATGGTGAAAACCTATGGTCACCCCCTTAGGTCAGGTTTTGGACCAATTAGAAGTTTAATGATCAACCATTAAGTACCCTATTGATGTTATCAATCAATGACGACATTAGCTTAATATTTGATGTTGATTAATGAATATATAATTTATCTAACAACATATGGTGATTTAAGGGTCACTAATGATGTTGGATCAGGTCTACAAAACCTATGTTGATTCAAGCATTGTAGTTGTAGCATCAAGTAAGCCTTAGACCAATGGTTTCTTGGGTCACTTGATGCAATGGTCGGACCTATATTGTAATTGATGGTTTAATATATGAACTTGACCCAATGGTCAAGATATAATGTTTATTCCTCCAATAAAGTGTAACGATGGATAATTTAATAAGTTGGTCCTAATAATGTGATTTAGATGGTTTCCTTTATATGATCAACTTAAGGAGCTTACTTGTTGACAATGGATGGCTTGTTTTAAATGAACAGTCGATTGTGGGTTTTACCCTCCTCTCAGTGGAACTTTTTGTGTTGTCAATCAAGGGATGTCTAGGGTTAGATGGTGAATCTTTATAGAGCACAAATCAAGGACTTCATAGGTGGTTTATCCAAGGTGTTTACTTATGTAGATAACCAATGGTCTTACCTTTTAAACATCCAATGGTTATGGGTGACATTATGGTATGGTGATAGGGGTTGAATGATGATGGAACAAATGGAGGGTTACCCTTAATAAGGTAGTCTTACCTATTCACTCATTTGAATAGAAGGGATGATAATCATATTGTGTTGATATGTAACCCTAATTAGGTATATCTTGTTATACCTAGATTTAATATAACTAAATGATGGTAATTGGGTATGAATAGTCCTTGAATGACTAATACAATCATAAAGTACTATGTTAATGTTGTTGAAACCCTAGTATGCTATAACCCGATGGTTACACCTTGATTTATGTGTGGGTTTATACTTGAGAATAGCATGAAATGTGATGGTGATGGTTCACCTTATGCATTCATAATCTAATGGGGATGTCGTGAGTTAGGGTTTAGGTATACGTGTTAATTAGTAACATTGATATAATTTATCATGTTCAACCTAACTCTAATGCAAATAGATAAAGATGAATATTCATGTTTAACATTCTTATATGATGGAATGATGGTGGAATAACTTCCTTGACATGATCATAACCTTAATGTGTTAATTGGTAGTTATCATAGCCACATGGTTGATACTTTCTTATGCTAAACATGTGCATTATGAATATGATGAGGGTTAATCATATCTAGATTCCTTGCATGTTGATGTAATAAAGGAATGTTCTTAATGTTAATATAACCATGCTATTATTGTTTATGAATATCTCTTATCTCATTAATGTAATATTGTGTTGATCTGGTGTATTATATATAAGTGATGTTGTTGAGCCTTGTTATAAGGCATGTAAAGATAATGATGATCAGGCAGGAAATAGTATGATGGTCTTAATGACCTTTGGGCATGGTTGAGCCCTGAATGAGGTATAATCCTCTTATGTTGATAAGGGTTGATACCCTTTGATATTGTGAAAAGGATTTATGTCTTGTGATAGTATGATGACTAATATGGTCTCATGAATGGCAAGTGAACGTACCATGTGATGATGAGATGAGAAATTATGTTTCACACATTTTATATCTTTCAAAGTTGTGATATTTATATGCTTGCTAGAAGTGAATTAGGGTTTGAATGTCCACTTGTTTGATGCAACCTTAAATTCACCCAATTGGCATAACTCATCAAGTGAAACTCTAATCATGTAGCCCCCTATGCCATAGATCCATTTGAGTGTCAAAATTTTCCATATGAAACGAGTATTTTTAAGGGAAACTCAAAGTGCATATTATTGAGTATGTGGGCACTAGTATAGGAATGGTCTATAACATCAGTTTTTTTAAGCCTGTAGCATCACTTTTTAACCGACTCCTAAGGGGTCGTTGCTATAGAATTTGACCTATAGGGTCGGTTTTTTTAACCAAAGAAAACCGACCCAATAGGCTGTAAAAAATGAGGAAAAAACTATGGTCAAGGTTGTAAGGTCGGTTATCAAGCTCAATCTGTATATCTTTAGCATCAATTTTCTTAAATAACCGACCTTAGATGTTTACTCTAAGGTCGGTTTAAAAAAAAACCGATTCTATAAGGTCTACAGATTGAGCTTGACAATCTGTAGACCAGTAGCATCAGTTTTCTTAAATAACCGACCTTAGAGTGAACATCTAAGGTCGGTTATTTAAGAAAACTGATGCTACAGGTCTACAGATTGAGCTTGACAATCTGTAGACTTGTAGCATTGGTTTTCTTAAAAAACTGACCTTAGAGTGAACCTCTAAGGTCGGTTATTTAAGAAAACCGATGCTACAAGTCTATAAATTGTAACCACACACGGACGTGCTACACGGCACAGCTGTGCTACCATATCCCAACACAGTCTTTCTACACAGCATGGCCATGCTACTAGAAGCCAACACGCCTGTGCTAAGTGGCATGACTATGCTAAGCGGCACGACCGGAATACCTACAAGGTCGGTTTTCTTGAATAACCGATGCTAGAAGTTGCAATTTTTTTTTTGAAAAATCTACAAAAATAGAAACAGAAAAGAAGAATAAGAAGAACCAGGATATGGGAGAGGGGAACATTGATGCTCAACCGTCACCATTCCAAACTACACATTCATAACAAAAATGATTAATATATTTAGTTGAGTTACACATAATCACATCATAATTTACAAAATGATAGATTGCAAGTCTGAGATGATATTAAATGTCAAATATAAAAGTAAATATGAAAGAGTACTAAAACCACATACATAAATGGAGCTGACATATTTAATCCAATGCTTTATTGACTTCATTTAGAAAAGCATCTGACCTCTCTTCTCGGAATTCATTTAAGTCCTCAAGTGTGTAAGGCTAAGTTGTAAAGATCTGTAACAGAAAATGCACATGCTAAAATTTTATAAAATGACTAAAACCACATGAAAAATTATGATATTATTCTTTATTACCTGGTCTATAGTCTGAATATCATATGATGCTTGTTTGATAATAGCTTGCATATATTTCATTACATAGTAGCCACAAGCCCAGTCATTATTTTGTATAGGACACTACAAATAATGAATTATACTTAATGTTAGTAAACTACTATAAACAGGGAGTTGAGATAAGAATATAACAGTTGACATATAAGAGTTGAAAATTAATACATATAAGACTAAGCAGTTGTTAAAGTAGCGACCTTGACATTTTTCAAAGTCAATGTCATTAATTTTGTGGGTATTTGTCCTCCACCTTCACAAAAAGCCTTTATACCCCTATCAATTAAATGATAGTTGGTAAAATAGAAATTCTAAATAGAAATATCATGTTGAAGCATTGACTAAATTTATGCTTAATCCATAGGTGGCAATTTCAATTTTTGGCCCCTTGTTGTTATTCCCATTAGGTCAAGATAATAAAGAGTCATCGATTTTGGGATAGCCACCAATAAATCCCAATGTCTAGTTCTGAGTAAGAATAAAACAAACATTAAAATAAAGAAATTTATTCATTATTAAAATTATACTGAATAATAATACTTACTTTACGTTAAAAGGAATTAGGATAATTTCCTTCCCCACACTAGCAAAATATTTGAATGCAGTATAGAAGTATTCATTCACATCCTCAATGTGTATCTCCACTTGACTAGTGATTGAAGGATTTAAGAATCCAACATTCCTTATATCAAAGTTTATCATCTCGGTATATAAATAGTTGTAAAACATTTGTAATCATTTCATATATCAGAAATAAGCTAAAAATGTATATTGGAGTTTTCTATATTGATGAATCCTTACCTTATATCAAAGTTTATCTTCAACATTTACACTTGGCAAACCAACTAAGAATGGGCTGGAATCATCATACTCTTTGTAGTATTCTTCTTCATTTATAGGATCTATAGTAAACTGTCTTTTTCCATGAAGAACAACAGACTAATTTTTATTTGTCGGGTCATCAATATAGAATAATTGTTTTTCTTGGTCTTCCATGATGAATGGCTCATATTTCTCACCAATCTTTTCAAAATTCACCAATTTGAAACCCAACTCATCCACTAAAACTCCTTTTTTGTTGTCAACCCAATTACACCTAAAGATAGGAACTCTAAAATTTGTATAGTCCAATTCCCATATGTCCTCAATGACGCCGTAATATGACATCTCAGCTTCGCGTGGTCTTTTATCTTTGGCACTAGAAAAATACAACAAACAAGCTTGAACAGTGACCCCACTATTTTGAACTACCCTACTTTCATCTTGACGCTTTGTGTAGTATGAAAATTTGTTTATGTCATAACCTTCATATGACATGACATCCATTTTTGGCTTAAAGGAGAGCCATTTTATGTTCTCAACAACATTATTCGATGATTCAGATAGTGGATTAAAGACTTTCTCTTCAAACCACCTAATAAATGTTCGATTATGCTCTCTTGCAAGCCACATTGAACTGGATCGCGGATGATTTCTCTTGATAAGATCATTGTGTTCTGTGATGTAGCTACTAACTTTATATTGATGGTGTGTAAAATATATAAATGTGCTTGTTCCCACAACTCACGACTGATTCCTTTCACTCGTCCTCCTAGAGTTCCTTTGCCACAATACGATCCAGTGTCATGGGATTTTTTTATATCGCTAGAAGTTTCATTGCAATTCAAAAAATCATTGCAAAAGTCCATCACGTCCCTAGCCACATAACCCTCAATAATATTCCCTTTAGGATGATAACGATTCCAAACATCACCTTTAAAAACACTCATGTAGCATTCAAATGGATACATCCAATGTAAGAAAATTGGACCCAACATCTTCACCTCCCTTGTAATATGTATTACAAGATGAACCATGATATCAAAAAATGAAGGAGGAAAGTACATTTCAAGCTGACACATGGTAACAATTACATCTTTCTGTAATTTATCGAGAGTATCAGGATGTATCACTTTGTTGCATATTTCATTGAAGAAGAAACAAAGTCTTGTGAGTACAAACCTTACATGCTTCAACAATATAGATCGAATAGCCACATGTAAAATTTGTTGCATTAAGGTGTGACAATCATGAGATTTGAGACCTATCAACTTCAGATCCTTCATTGATACCAATCTATGAATATTAGAAGCATATCTATGTGGAACCTTAATATTATACAAGCACTCACAGAAAGTCTTTTTCTCCTGCCTTGACAAAGTGTAACAAGTTGGTGGTAAATATGTGTGGCGACCCCTGATCTCCACTGATAATTCTTTTCTTATACCCATTAATTCTGAATCTTTTCTAGATTTGATGCCATCTTTAGTCTTTCCTGGTATGTTCAATAGCCTACCAATGATGCTATCACAAATATTTTTCTCAACATGCATGACATCAATGCAGTGTCTAATTGCCAAAGATCTCCAATAAGGAAGATTCCAGAATATTGACCTCTTCTTGTATAGATATTTGTCACATGCGAGAGTACGACTACTTGAACTCTTTCCAAATTCATTAACAATATATTTCACCTGATCATATAAAACATTTCCTGGTATAGGTTTAGGAGCATTCGTTCCTCAGTTGACCCATTAAAGGTTTTGCGTTGCCTTCGATAAGGATGCACTGGTGGGAGAAATCTCCGAGGACCAAGATATATGATTTTACCACCATGTTTCAGTCGGATTGAATCATTATTTTCCTCACAAATAGGATATGCTTTGTATCCTTTTATGCTATATCCAGATAAATTTCCATAAGCTGAAAAGTCATTAATTGTGCAAAACAATATAGCACACAAACTAAAGATCTCTTTACGTGAAACATCATATGTCATAACACCTTCTTCCCATAGTTTCATGTGGTCATCAATTAGAGGTCGAAGGTAAACATCAATATCATTTCCAAGTTGCTTGGGCCCTGATATCAATATTGACAACATCACATACTTATTTTTCATACACAACCAAGGAGGAAGATTGTATATAACAATCATAACAGGCCACATGCTATGTTGGTTGTTTAATGTACCATAGGGATTCATTCCATCTGTACAGAGTCAAAGTCTTAAGTTTCTTAGTTCTTTACCAAATTGAGGGTATAATAAATCAATTTTCTTCCATTGTGGTGAATCATATGCATTTCATAGGATGCCATCATCATTGGCCTTTAACTCCCCATGTCTAGACAAATTTTGCGCATCTTCTGTATTAGCAAATAAGCATTGAAATCGTGGTATTATTGGTAGATACCACATCACCTTGGCAGGAGAGCTATTTTTAGCCTTAGCTGAATTTGTGGTCTTATACCTTGACGCACCACATTTTGGACAATTTATCAAATTACTGTAGTCCTTTTGAAATAAAACACAATCATTTGGACATGCATGAATCTTCTTAGCCTCCATTCCCATTGGGCACATTATTTTATTTGCTTGATATGTTGAAATTGGAAGCTCGTTGCCTCCAGGAAGAATTTCCTTTAACAAAGACAACAGTGAAGAGAAACTCTTATTGCTCCGCCAGTTGTGAGCTTTAAGAGTATATAATCGCATCACATCACTCAACCTCGTGAACTTAGTACAACCCTTATTTTTTTGAAAGTGGGGAATTTCACCCCTGTCTAAGGTAGCAGGAGAGACAGAACACCACCAACTACACCGAGGACTATAATCCCTTCCTATAGTGCCCCAATGAGTTCATTGAGATTCGAACCCACAACCTGCACTTCACAACCAGCAGGCTTGACCAACTGAGCTAGATGGTTTTCCAGCATCATGGATAATGTTTGCAAATAAAGAAGGTGGATCAATGACATTGTCGCGACAACTACGTAGCATCTCATCAAGCATATCATCCTGAATTGGGTCATCCTGAATTAGTTCATCATTGAAATTATCATCATTATCTATATCTTCTATGCCACAACTATTAGTATTGACATTTTCTGATCCATAATTAAATTTCTCTCCATGTCAATACCATTCATTATAATCTTGTATGATCCCATTGCATATGACATGATTCTTAATTTCCTCGGCAGTATCAACTTTCAAATTGTTACCGCAATTTCTACATGGACAATATAACATATTTGTAGGTAGTTTCCTATGTTCCTCAGCAAATCTAATAAATTCATCAAGACCTTTGGCAAACTCTGGACTGCAACAGTTCTTGATAGACATCCAACTTTGATCCATTTTCTATATCACATTAAAATGAATTATAAAACTAAGCATTTAATATTGATACTATAAGCTGTAAGTTTTTATTGATAGGAATTTAATTACTTTTATACAAAAATGTACCACCTATCCCAATTTTGAATATTTAATCTCACTAGTAACTGTATAATGTATGTTTATTTTTGAAGAAAATTTCAGCAGTATTTCCCCTAAGTTCTCCAAGTACACTGATGTAAATGGAAAATAACCACTCACATATGTACCCAGAGAACAAATGAGGAAATACTACTAAAATTTTCTTCAAAACTAAACATACATTATACAGTTACATCCTAAGTGAGATTAAATATCCAAAAATAATCCCAAACCGGGGACTATCCAAAATTTACTCATAATGAGTAAATTTTGAACGGGTTTCTAAGTTGATACATAAATGTATTATTATCATATTTATATATTAAGTTAAACATCATGCATCGATGATCTCATCAATAAACCCTAAAGTGTCAATCTGAGACTACACAATTGTCTACCCTCATATTTCTGGAATATATATAATGATTACATATGTGATTGATAACAAAATGTAGATATGAAAGAATACATATTTTTATTATTGGTTGATTTACTAGTCAAATAAAATGGCACATTGGGAGAGTGAGAATATTATACCTCACTTGTAGGATGAAGAAGAAATATATGCAAGTAAACAACAAGTTAATAGCACCTGCAACAACACAAATGCACGATTCAATTCTATTATAATGTATTAATTAGCGATCAATATATATAAATTTTAGAGGAGCAATAAGAATTAACAAATGCAAAATTGACAAATTTTGAAGTTTCTACAACTCAGCCAGCATGGCCGTGCTACCCAGGACGGCCGTTCCATCACCACGGCCGTGCTGCCCAGCACAACCATACTACCTGGTCAGTTGCATGACAGTAAGAAAAAAATGGAGGAGTGAGGCAGCAGAGACAACCGTGCTACCTTGAGAAGAACCAGACAGTGGGGGAGCTTGTACGGGAGAAGACCTGGAGAGAGAAGGTGTGCGACCCTTGCAACGTCGTATGTGTCGTCATCGTTCAAGGAAGAAAGTGGATGGGCGTCGTTGTCCAAAGTGCACAGCGCTGGAGATGGTGGTCGATCCAGAGGCGTCAGTGCTGTCCAAAGAAGAAAACAGCGGTTGGGCATCATCATCCAAGAAGGGGTGCCGATTTGCCTCTCTTCGGGAACGGAGATGGTTAGGAAGGTGACCTTAGAAGCGGTGGTGATTTGCTTCTCTTTGGGCACGGGAGCAGGAATGGGGAGACGAATAAAATGAACTAAAACACACTGAAACATGGCTCAACTTTGGTCTAATATCAGCCCAACCTCTAGCGTCGGTTATCTCAAAAAATGTATGCTCAAGGTCGAGTTTGTAGGGTCGGTTATTTAAAAAAACCAACCCTAGAGACTAAGTGGTGTCCTAAATTTATGAGACCATCTATAAGGTCGGTTATTTGAAAAAACCGACCCTAGAGGTTAGGGTCTATAGAGTCAGTTATTTGAAAAAAAACAACCCTAGAGAATAAGTGGTGCCCGGAATTTTTGAGACCATCTATATGGTCGGGTATTTTAAAAAACCGACCCTAGAGGTCAGGGTCTATAGGGTCGGTTATTTGAAAAAACTGACCCTAGAGTTCCAAAGTGGTGCCCACATTTTTTGTTGAACCTATAGCATCAGTTATTTGAAAAAAAACGACCCTATAGATCAAGGCGCGAAGCCAAAATTGCATGAATTTTCATCGCGGGAAACCTGTAAGGTCAATTTTTATGATAAAGCTGATGCAATAGTCTATTAGGTCGGTTATTCTAGTAAAAATGATGCTATGGGCAGTGATTTTACTGGCCAAAAATGTAGTAGTGGGGGTGGCAAGTTGAGGATATATCCTTATCATCCATAATGCAGATTGTGGAAGTTGGCTATGATCATGCCTCATACATCTGATGTGATTGAGAACGGTTTCGATCATGTCTCAGTGATTATATATGTGATGATATTGGAGGAAAACTGTGGTTGTACCTCGTATGGTAGGGTATGCGTACCCACCTCCTTTCACTACTGACGTGATCTGTACCAAGGATGGATTAGGCTGTTAGTAGCTTGACCTTATGTGTCGATGTGGCGGACCCATACTGACCGGGGGCAGAGAAGATCTTAGGAGTCTGGATCTTCCTAGACCTTGTATGGCACTGATTTTGACTTAGCATTGGTCAGTTGGATTTTGAGTGGTATCCTCAAATTCCTCAGGGCATAATAAAAGATGTAATAAAGCCATATAGCATATCTATTTAGGGTTATACACAATGCTTCACATTGGATGATAACCCTTGTTTGTTCTCTTTACATAAAGATGATGCTTAGTGCAATTAAGAGATAGTAATTATACTTATGTGGTGGATATGCATAAGATTGTAAATGTGTACATACAATAGTCTTTCTTATGTTGATATCTATAATGCTACTACTGATTATAATTAGGATGCTAGTTATATCATGTTGTTAGTTATGTTTAACATGCCTCTATAATTAGAAATGTCTATACTGCTAATCATGCTTATGTAAATACTCATGCTTACATTGATAGCTCTTCTTGTGGTATTGATCTATTCAAACTGTTAGACATGCTGATGTAATTAGATATTCTTATGATGCTAGACTTATTCATGTTAATAGAGATAATATGCTACTAGACTTGCTTATGCTAGCTATGCATATGCTATTGAATCTCTTAAACGGTTAATAATGAAAATGATGATAGTCAGCTTGATGATGATATTTGTTATCAGCTCCTTTATGTATTTTGTTAATCATCAGTGTTGTTGAGCCTATTTGTTATATTTGATTAAACTACTTAAACTATCTAATTACCTAAAATGTTGTAATCAATAAGCGTTGTTGGAGGTTATATCTCTGGTTGGGACATGGGTCTCACCCTTGTGGTTCACCATTTTTTAGGTAATCAGAAGTGACAAAAACAAACATGTGGAAGAAAAGAGGAGCTATAGTAATGAATCTTTGATAAAGTTGATTACATGTCTAGTTTGTCCTGGAGTCGTCCTTGTACTCTCAGGTCTGGGCAGGAAAAGTTTGTATATGGTGTTTCAAATGAATCAGACATTTGTTAGCATATTAATGATTGTTTATGTGGCATATGTGAATATTTTTCTCATGTGTATATATGTTGTAGATAAGGAGATAGAACAGTTTGTATCAAATTCTTGGCATAGTACGGATATAAGAAAGATGTTGGGATCTTATGCAAATGTTTCTGAGTGGGTGTTGACATTGAAATCAGTTTTAGTTTACCCATATTTTTGGGTATGTAATTAATTAGTGATTGATTGTATTTTATGTTTTGAGTAATATCGTTTAGTGTAATGGGTTCTCACAATGACGATAGTTATTATTTTCTCCTTTATGTATTTTGTTAATCATCAATGCCACTGATCTTATTTGTTATATCTGATTAAACTGCTTAACTGTTTAATTACTTAAAAAAATTTTAATTAATAAATATTGTTGGAGGTTATATCTCTTACTGGGACATGGTTCTCACCCTTGTGGTTCGCTACATCTTTTTAGGTAATCTGAAGTGACAAAAACAAACCTATGGCAGAAAAAAGAGGAGCTATAGTAATGAATCTATGAGAAAGTTGATTAGATGTCTAGTGTGTCCTAGAGTCATCCATGTACTCTCAGGACCGGGTAGGAAAAGTTTGTATATGGTGTTTCAAACGAATTGGAATTTTTTTAGCATCTTAATGTTTGTTGTGTGGCATATAAAAATATTGTTCGCATGTTTATATATATGTTGGCTAAGACGATTGAACAATTTGTATCAAATTCTTGACATAGTATGGATATAAGAAAGATGTTGGGCTCTTATGTAAATGTTTCTGAGCGGGTGCTGATATTGAAATCGGTTTTAATTTACCTATATTTTTGGGTATGTGATTAATTAGTTATCAATTGTGTTTTATGTTTTGAGTAATCTTGTTTAGTGTAATGGGTTCTCACAAGTTGGTATCAAAGCTTTACATTCACTGAGTGTACAGGTACATTAGGACTTAGGACTAGGATGATGTCAAAATGAGGAATATGACATAAAAATATGGTGCATACTGCCTAATCTCAGTATTTGGGTACCCTGACCAGGTATTCAATTATTGAAGAAACATAAGTATGGAACTCTTAGATTGTTATCTTTCTAATTACTCTGATCAAGTAGTCATTTTGAGACAATCTAAAGAGAGTAATGATTAAGAAATCATGGTATGAATATCTCAATCCTACCTTAAACAAGATGAGAATTACATCATAATCTATCAAAACTTGGATATTTGGTAACTATAAGAGAAAGATATAACACCATGAAATCTAAATCTAAATACAAATTAGAAAAAGAGGAGTTCTTGAAGATGTGATTGAAGGAGATAATAAAGTAAAAGACAGATAAGTCTATGCTTATAAAGTGAATAAAGGTATGAAATCCACATAAGATAGAAAGAACTCCTATAACAAGTACAAAATGAGAAGATAAATGGGAACAATGACAAAGGAATAAGGTGGAATCTGAGTTAATCTCAGACTAACCTATGTGTGTAAGAAAGTGTAAATGTAAAATCAGCATGGCGTGTGAAATAAATTAAGGGAGATGATCCCTGTTTAATGAAGAAAATAAAGAATATGATGATTTACCTGTTGATAAGCGGTAGAAAAACATAATAAAATAAGAGAACATACACTAGTGGGATAAATAGTCATCAAGGAAAGAGTAATGAGATATGTTAATCATGATGATTCCTATTGTCATGGCAAGGAAACCGAAATGAAAAAGATAAAATTATACATAAGAAATTGTAACATGCATAATGAAAATAGAATTGGTTACCTTTTTTCTAGTGACCCTTGAAAAATACTACTATGGTATGGGAAGTGTGTTTCCCTTTGTTTCTTTCCTTTCTAGGGCACATCTTTCAAGTGGATCAATACCACTTGGTCCATATGGATTCGATGCAAACATGAGGGTGGATAGCTTATTATAGCATAAAGTTGTTTGGACTATGGTTCCAAGATCATAAAGTTTGTGATGATTTTACTTTTGAGCCTTCCAATAATTAAGAAGACTCCTCATATATGTTTTGAAATTTGTATACTGGTAAGAGTATATGAGATAAGGATGTGAGTTCCTTATATAACATGAAGTGGATACCAAGGTAATGAATCCTAGTATCCAAGATGTATCAATAGTATGAGAAATATTTGAAGGTTGGAGATGTTTATTAAATGAACATTCCAAGTGTTTCTCTCCCTTCGAGAGAGAAAGAGAGTTGATGATGACCCTCTAAATGTTGTCTGGAAAAAAAGTGATTCTATAATGTTGTGTATGGTTCGGTGATAGCTGGGCAAGACCACTATCAAGGATAGATGGTTTTTTGGTCAATAGATATGTGATATTGTGTTCCTTTAAGATAAACTGATGATCAAATATCAATGCATAAGAGTTAGATTGGATGACATAATTCATATGAGCATGATGAGTTTAGAGTTATGTCCTATAGACTAACCGATGTGCAAATAGAATTTATGAATAGGAGGAACAAAATGTTCCAATCATGTCATATAAGTTATGTCAAACTTTGAATGATGACATGTCAAAGTATTTCAAATATGGTCAAAAATATGATCAATATTTCTTTAAAAACCTTAGGGTTGCCGAAGCAGCAATAGTTATGAGATAGTTTGAACAAGAGAGAGATGGGGTTGATTAAATGTATTTATGGGATCATGATATGTCTTTTAAGTAGGTTATGTAAATCCTAGTAAAGTGAAGATAATGTTGTTGTTTCACCCCTCACAAGGTTGACTAGGAACAATGTTTCCTTGTATGAAATGACAGGTGCTAGTGTCAGCATTTCTTTTGATGCTGAAAAAGAATTGACAAGTGTTCCAATGTCAGTGTATCTAAAAGAACAAAGGATGGATACATTGCCTTTTTTATGCTTCAAGGAATGGTATGGGGCACATGGCATGATTGGTAAAAATCTAGCAAGTATGACTTTTGATTAATGTGTTGATACAATATATATAATTTTAGTAATATAGCTAGAATTTATAGTTGAACACTACTACTAGAGTTGTATAGATGACACAATAAGTTTCTACATTTCATATTGAGAATGTCTTCTTAGGTGGGTTTTTTTTGTGTAAACCCAAGATGAGATATGAATTAATGATGTGACATCACCATGATATTCAAGTAACCATGTGAAGGTAATAGGATGAGGTGCAAAGGAAGTACCCATCTTTGTTTACCTATGATTTTAGGGGTGAAATCCCTGTTAGGGCTTTATAGTTGTAAGGCCCCTAAACTTGCTTAACGAGTTGAATAAGATTAATTATCATAATTGAATTCTTATAACCCTAGTATAACATTTTTATATGATTTTAAATCATAAGACAAGATTAAGTTTCAAATTTGGTCCAATTTGGACATTGTTTGAGTACGTTATGCAATTTTATGAACATTTTGCACTTTTCTATAATTTACACAATTAAGAGTTTTTCTTTGCAATTGATCACTTGAATTATGTTCCTTGGATATTCTCTCATCATTATTGAGTTTTTGAGCCATGGGGAACCTATTTAATCCTTGGTTTGAAGGTGTTTTCCCCAAGGGTATTTAAGGGTTTACCCCTTCATAGATGAGTTACCTTTAGTAGCTATCAACTAATGAGTTATTTGTTTTGCTTGGAAATTCAAGAAATGAGGGATAAGCATGTCTCTCTAGATGGTGGGGGAGCTTCTTGTGTGTGTGCTTGTATATTCTTAATTGTTTAAGGCTATGGACACTTGGAAAGATACTAGAACTTCAACTTTTTCTTTTTCTTTATCTTAAAGTTTCATATACTTATCTCTAAGCACCAAAATGAGCCATTTTCTCTCCACCACTTCCCTCCTTATAAAAACCTCATTCTCCTTTTGTTCTTCTATAAATTTCCTATCCAACGAAGAAGAAAGAGGGGGTCTTCTTGGAAAAATAATCTAGGGTTGCAATTGACTTCCTTTTAGGGTTTGAAAAGCTTCCTTCTAGTGATCTTGATCTAAAAGAGTAAGAATTCTCTTCTTTTTCTATGTTTATTTCTTTTTCATACTTCCTCCTACCTTCCTCCAAGTTGTAACCTTGTTTTTCCATGGTACAAATTTCTCTAAAGCTCTAAAACTCTACCTTTCTTGCTCCTTATGCTTAGGGTTTTCTCATTTGATGAAGAAAGGTGCTAGATGGATGGGTTTACAATTTATGATTGGATTTCCTACCCTACCCGCAAGAGTTTTCTTATATTTGGGATTTCATCTTCTCATTAGAGGAAAATTTTATAACTTTCTCCATGTCTATTGTTTACCATAAGCTTTCTAGCTCATGTTCAAGCTTGAAAATGATGATCCATACAATAAAAAGCTATGCTTGACTTGGATTTCAATTTTTTTTTAATGTTCCCTATTCTGATTTCTATTCTAGATGAACCTCTGATCATGTGTACATTATTCCTAAAGTATAATATGACTTCAATCAGGTTGGTTTGACAACCCATGGTGCTGAGCACCTATCAACCAATGGTCAATTTTAGGGTTTTAAGCTGATTTCTTTTATAAACCCATGACCCGATGATGGTACCATTACAACAACCCTATGGGGTTGTTTTTTGGCTAAATTAGACATTATTAAACCCTTTTTTTATTATGACTAACATTTCATTCTGATGTATCTAACTTGTTATTTGAGTATTTCAGGGATAAACAAACAAGGAAGTGGACAGTTGAAGAACAATACAAATTGAAAGATCAACTGCTTAGATTACTTTTATTTTCATGATTGTACTCAATGTATAAAATTGTACAAGTATATAATGTACAAGTACATAGATATCATGTAAATCAAGCGTTAGATCTTCCCTATCCACTCACAACACTTATATAGATACTTTCCCTAAGATAGAATCACAATTACACATTCATACACACACTTAGTAAATGATTTAACATGTTAAACAGGGACACTCTCGGTCGACAAAGTCTTCCACTGAGACACTCTCGGTCGACAAAGTCCTCGACCGAGTATAGCCCTTCCAGCAGGTTCTATAGACGTTAGACTGAGTTAGGAAAGTGGTTGGAAGTTGGAAATGAACGTTGCAATATACTTACTCCAAACCTTTCCTCGGTCGATGAAGTTCTCGACTGGTAGACACTCGGTCGAAAAACTTCTTGACCGAGATAGATTATGGACTGCACTTTTCAGAATTAAACAACTAGCCATTGCAACGAAATTAGTGGACACATAACGGCTAGTTGAGCACTAAGAACATCCTAGAAAGTGTCTAGAACGTCCCTAGACCCTTGTAAGCCATTCCTATAAATAGGACATGCCTTCGTACACTCAAATCACTTGATCATACACACTTGCAATTGAGAATCAATACTTGTGAGCAATTGAGCAATCCTTCACTTGCAAATCATTTCCATAAGCTAAGATTTCGTGTCCTATAGGCTAGCATCTCCTACCGACTACACTTTCACATTCATACACATTGGATAGGAGATCAAAATGCTTGATATAGGATTCAAGCCTTGTGCTAAAGTGGTCAAGTGTATTTTTCTTACTTCTTTCTTGTTCCCTTGTATTACTTGTATTCTTCTTTTCTACTCCTAGGGTGGAGGCTGCGGAAAGGAGGTTGTTGGATCTTCTTCAGGTGGTGAAGGTAGCTCGGTGGACTTGAGGTTACTTCAAGAAGGTTGTCTCAAGGGTGAAGCTACTTCAAGAGGAAGGCTACTTCAAGGGGGAGCTTGGAGTTACTTCAAGGAAGGCTGCTTCAAGGTGTTATTGAGACTACTTCTAGGTGAAGGTTGTCTCAAGGGTTGTGAACATAGTTGTATCTTATGTAACATCCTCAAAGGTAATAAAATACAATTACTTTCAAAATCCCAGTTGGGAACAACTGGGTACTGGACTGACTCCCTTAGTATTTTCTAAGGGTGGAATCACTCTAAACACCTTGCCTCCTTCTCCAATATTTTTTTGGTTGCTTGGTTAAATTATTTTGAAATTATCATAAAACCCTATTCACCCCCTCTCTAGTGTTTTTCAATTGGTATTAGAGCAGGTCTTCAAGGAGACTTAACATGTCTTGAAGCATGGGGGATGGTGTGCTCAACAACCTGAACTTGGAAGGAACTTATGTATCCCGTCCACCACCGTTCAATGGAAGAAATTACAACTATTGGAAGAGAAGGATGTAATTTTAGTTTCAAGGCATCAGCCGGGAGCTATAGAGGATAGTGTCTACCCCTTATGAGCTTCCTGAAACTGAGTATGTCACATGGGATGCCAATACAGTAAGACAAACTCAACTAAATGCCAAAGCTATAAGTATTTTATATTTCTCTATTTCGGTAAGTGAATTTAATAGGATTTCCTCATGTGAAACTGTATATGATATATGGCATAGACTTTCCATTACACATGAAGGAACCATACAAGTTAAAAATTCTAAGATTAGTATGCTTAAACAAAAATTTGAACAATTTTGTACACAACCAAATGAGTCTATTAGTGATATGTATGCACGATTTTATACTATTGTTAATGGCTTAAGTACATTAGGAAAATTCATAAGTGAAGAAGATCAAGTCTCAAAGATTCTTAGGTCTTTGCCTCCAAAATACAAGCCAAAAGTGACAGCCATTGAAGAAGCAAATGACCTCACCAAACTAAAGATGGAACAGCTCATTGGAAATCTGGAAACTCATGAGGTTACCTTGGAGGAGGAAGAAAGATGGGAGCTTGAACTTCAAAAGGATAGAAGGAAGGACGTAGCCCTCAAAGCAACAAAAGTTATCACTCAAGAAATTGTTGGAAAATGTGAAGGAGATGTTGAAGAAGATGCACTCATTGTCAATGGTAAGAAATATAACTGGTATAGATCTAACAAAAATTCTAGTGTTTCTGCTTCTTCCTCTCTTAGGTGCTTCGAATGCGGCAAGAAAGGACATGTCAAAAATGAGTGTCCTAATAAAAAGAAAGGGAAGAAAGTCTCTTCCAAGAAGAAGGGAGAGAAAGCATACAAAGCTGCATGGGATGAGTCAAGTGATGATAGTGAAAGTGGAGAAGAAAACGTAGAGTGTCTTATGGCCAAAGAAGATGAAAATAAAGAATCAAATGAGGTAAGTCTACTTGATTTATCAAAAGAAGAATTAATTTCTAGTATTGAGGAATTGCATGACAAATATATTGATTGTAAAAAAAACTAAACAGAGTTACTAAAACTAACGAGGATTTGTATGCTAAATTAAATGATCTTACTTTTGAAAAAGAAAATATTATTTCTGAAAATTCTACCTTGAAATCATCTTTCAATGATTGCAATATGAAGTTGCTTACTCTAGAAAAAAATTATGGTTTTCGTTCTCAAGAAAAGGTTGAATTTCTTGCAAAACTAAATGATTTTCAAACTCAACCTATCTTATGTACTCATCTAGATTATGATGCTATTGTCCAGGAAAGAGATGCTTTATCATCTAATCTAGACCAAGAAAAGTTAGATATCAAAAGGAAAATGAATGAGATTGCTAAATTACAAAAAGAAATTAGTAGCTTGAGAAATAATGATGTTCTTGATAAGATCCTACAAAATTCTTCTGGTCATATTGGAAGGAGAGGTTTAGGATATATTCCAAAAGAAAAATCTTATCAACCTAAACCTAGGAGAACACAAGCACCCAAAAGCAAGATCATGTATGTACCCAAGAACAACTCAACTCAAAATCTTAGAAAGAGAAATGAAATTGATTCCATTTGTTGTCACTATTGCTTGCGCCTTGGACACTATTCTTTTTCATGCCCATACAAGAAAAAGGATGTTGAATTAGTTTGGGTTCCAAGACCCCAAACTTAGAAAATTTGAATATGATTAAGTTGATATTTGACCTAAAACCTCATTTGAATATTTTAATGTCTTATCTCAAATAAATAGAATAGTACCTTAGCATATTACAATGATTTAAGCTCAAATTTTCATAAACAAATTTATGAAAACAAATAGAAACAACATCGACCGACAAATAGTTCGATCGAGACTCTCCTCAGTCAAGAAAGTATTCGACCGAGGGAATACCTGTATCAAATCTGAAATCTGATGTAAAAATAGTAACGATCCCGATCGAGAAAATCTTCAATCGAGACAACATCGGTCGAGAAAATTGTCGACCAAGAAATCTCCTATTTCAACCTGTAAAATAGCAACACTCTCGGTCGACAAAATCTTTGACTGATAGACTCTTCGGTCAAAGTATTTGTCGACCAAATGTAGTTTTTTTCAACTTAATACATTCAATTGTTCAATTATGTAATCATATTCAGTTTTGTTATTAAATGACTCTAACCAAAGAATACCATCACATGGGTACCAAAATTTATCTCTTTTTCAGGATTGGGTGGTTGATAGTGGATGTTCTAAGCATATGACTAGCAACAAAAAGGCCTTTCAAACATTTGAAGAAAAGAAAAGCGGAATAGTCACTTTTGGAGACTATGGAAAAGGAAAAATTGTTGGAATAGGTAACATTGGTACAAATCTTCAAATAAAAAATGTTTTACTTGTTGATGGCCTATATCATAATTTAATTAGTGTTAGTCAACTATGCGATAGTGGCTATCATGTCTTATTCAATAAAACTTGTTGTAAGCTATTGATTGAAAACACTATTGAAATCGTTTATGAAGGAAAAAGAATAGGAAATTTATATGTACTTAGGCCTAATTCTATGCAAGCTATTATTGGAAAATGCCTTCTTGCAAAAGATGAATCTCTACAGCTATGGCATAGAAAATTAGGTCATGCAAGTTCCCATGTTATCAAAAAGTTGATTAAATATGATCTTGTACGTGGTTTACCTAAAATATCTTTTGATAAACCTAAAAATTGTGAACCTTGTACTCTAGGAAAGCAAAGCAAAACTTCTTTCAAATAAAAAACAATGCTTAAAACTACTAGATCATTAGAACTTATTCACATGGATTTGTTTGGACCTATGAGAACTCAATCTATTGGTGGAAAAATATATTGCTTTGTCATTGTAGATGGTTATAGTAGATATACATGGGTTCATTTCCTTGCAAACAAAGATGATACAATTCAAACATTCATAAAATTTTGTTCTAAAATTGAGAATTTATTACAAAATAAAATATGTACAATTAGGAGTGATCATGGTGGGGAATTTGAAAATCACACCTTTGAAGAGTTTTGCACATCGCAAGGATACACTCATAATTTTTCAGCTCCACGCACTCCACAACAAAATGGCATAGTGGAAAGGAAAAATAGATCTTTGTAAGAAATGGCTAGAACAATGTTGCTTAAACATAATACACCGAAAACTTTTTGGGCTGAAGCAGTAAATACAGCATGCTATGTGTTAAATAGAGTAACATTACATTCTCATCTAAAGAAAACACCATATGAACTCATCTTCAACAAAAAACCAAGAGTTGATTATTTTCATACCTTTCGTACAACTTGCTATATCTTAAATACCATAGATGATAAAGACAAATTTGATTCTAAATCACATAAAGCATTGTTTTTGGGATATTCAACTTCTAGAAAAGCCTTCAAAATTTACAATACTATTACTAGAAAAGTTGAAGAGTCCATCCATATCACTTTTCATGAGGTATCAACTCAAAATGTTGAAAATGAATATGAGGACATAAATGACATTACTCATCAAATTGAAGACTTAATCATAACCACAAAAGATGATCAAAATACTAAAAATAATCAACATAATGTGACACAACAACATGTTCCTAGATTAATGAAAGATCATCCTCAAGATTAAATCATTGGAAATCCGCATGATAAAGTAAAAACCCGATCATCACTTAGAGATTTTGCAAATATGGCATTTGTATCAATCATTGAACCTAAAAAGGTAAATGAAGAACTACAAGATGAATATTGGAATATGGCTATGCAAGAAGAATTAAATCAATTAAAAAAATGAAGTATGGGACCTAGTTCCTAAACCACAAGACAAAACCATCATTGGGACTAAATGGGTCTTTCAAAATAAACTTAATGAAGTCAGGGAAGTAGTAAGAAACAAAGCTAGATTAGTGGCTCAAGGGTATAATCAACAGGAAGGAATAGATTTTGATGAAACTTATGCACATGTGGAAAGACTTGAAGCTATTAGAATGCTATTAGCCATAATTTCCCACAAAGACATTAAACTATTCCAAATGGATGTAAAAAGTGCATTTTTAAATGGAATTATATAAGAAGAAGTATATTTTGCCCAACCACCTGGATTCAAAATCCCTAGTAAGATTGATCATGTATATAAACGTAAGAAATCACTTTATAGGCTTAAACAAGCACCCCGAAACTGGTATGAAAGACTTAAGAATTATCTATTCGATAACAATTTTTCAATTGGAAATTCAGACTCTACATTGTTCTTCAAAACATATGAATCAGATTTCCTTGTGGTACAAATATATGTTGATGACATCATATTTGGTGCCTCAAATGATTCCTTATGCAAACAATTTAGTGACATAATGCAAAAAGAATTTGAAATGAGTCTTATGGGTGAATTAACATTCTTTCTTAGTTTTCAAATAAAACAAACACCTGCTAGAATTTTCTTAAGCCAAGAGAAGTACACTAATGAACTAATAAAACGTTTTGGAATGGAAAATTGCAAGCATGCTACCCCTCCAATGGCCACTTCTGCTAAAATTGATAAGGATGAAGATGGAGAACCCATTGATGATTCCTTATATAGGGCTATGATTGGTAGCTTGTTATACTTAACATCTTCTAGACCAGACATTATGTTTTCCGTCGGACTTTGTGCTAAATTTTGGTCTAAACCAATGCAATCTCATTTTCAAGCCATTAAATGTATCTTAAGATATCTAGCCAGTACTACCAACTATGGATTGTGGTATCCTAAAGGCCAATCACTGGATTTAAAAGCTTTTACCGATGGTGATTATGTTGGTTGTCAACTTGATCGCAAAAGCACAAGTGGTGGTTGTTTCTTATTAGGACAAGCTCTAGTATCATGGTTTAGTAAGAAACAAAATACAGTCACCCTTTCTACCACTAAAGTTGAATATATGGCGGTTGGCTAATGTTGTGCTCATGTTCTTTACATGCAACAAGTTTTGAATGATTATGGATTTACATTTTCATCTACGCCAATTTTATGTGATAATACAAGTGCTATAAATTTTTCATACAATCCTAGTTTACATAGTCATGCTAAACATATTGAAATTTGACATAATTTCTTACAGGATCATATTTCTAAAAATCACATATCTCTTCATCATGTTGACACTGAAGAACAATTGGTTGATATTTTTACAAAATCGCTTCCACTTGATCAATTTCAATATATTAGAAAGAAGTTACTTATTACTCCCCTAGATGATGTCTTCTTTGATATATGTTCTCCACACTCTTAAAATTATACAGTCTCATACTTGCTTTTCATAACTATTATTAAAACAAGCTCAAATACCCGTCACAATAATCACTCACAGTAGTTCCATCGGTCTACAAAAACCTCGACTGATACAGACTCGGTCGACAAGTTTTTCGACCGAGAATCCCTCGGTTGGTCCCCTTTATTGACCGATACTCACTGAGTATATTTTGAACATTCTAACTCATAAATAGCCTCGGTCAATAAAATGTTCAACCGAGAACATCTTAGTGGACCCCCCAGTCGACTAATTTTAAAAAGCAATTTTTTATTTTTTTTTAAAAACCAACAACTTGTTTTTAAATTCCCGTCTGAAACGACCGTTGGACGACCGAGAGGAGTGTC
Source organism: Alisma plantago-aquatica (assembly GCA_963693085.1). NCBI lineage: Eukaryota > Viridiplantae > Streptophyta > Magnoliopsida > Alismatales > Alismataceae > Alisma > Alisma plantago-aquatica. The sequence continues at coordinate 203,849,734 of OY856412.1, read as the reverse complement.
TGCAGAATCGACCGTTGCGACTCTCGATCAACAAATTCATCGACCGAGCAGGGTTCTTCTTTGCTATAAATAGAGCCCAAAACGGCCTCATTCTTCACCCATTTACAATCTCACTTCTCTAGATCCCCTCTAGTGCTTTCTTGTGCAAATTTTTAGCTATTCTCCACAACAATCTTGCCTTGCTTCTTCTCCATCTCATATCTTCAAGATGGTTTCCTCATCTTCGCATGGAAAGAAGCAAGTTGCGGCAAGGAAAGGAAGGGTGGTCTCTTCGGCGCTGACGATCATCAATGACATTCCATTCAACGATGCTACTGTCGGAAATCTCTATCTAAAGTTCTCCTCAAAGACTTCTCTTCCTCGACATCTGGTGGACGTCAATGACTTCAGCAACATCGTTGATCTAGAAGAACTCTTTGAGGTGCAATATCTTTCTGAATTCCTAATTCCAACCTTCCGCTCCTACTCCTCCCAAGCCGTAAATGAATATTATGCCAATCTAGCCACACATCCTGACCATGCTCATTCTTTCTCTTCTATGGTTAATGGGTATGGGTTTCACTTTTCAAAGGAGGATGTTCTTAATATGCTAAACATTGATGTAGAAGAATATAAGGGGTTTATTGATCTAACCACTAGAAATCCTCTTAATAAGATCTTACAAGATGACACCACCACTAGTTTGAGTGACATTAAGAGAGCCATTTTTCTACCCAATACATCTTGCCATGAAGAAAGGTGTACCAATTATGCCATTAAGTTAAAACTCGAAGCTAGGATAGTTAACATAATTGTTTCCACCAACATTTATCCTAGAGCAAACAAATCAAAGGTACCTACCTTTCGCATGTATCTCATTTATGCCATTCTAAATAGCATACCCATCAACTTTATTCACCTTATTCTTAAGAACATGGTTGAGTTTTCTAGCAATCCTCCCTATACTGACTTTGTTTGTCAAATTACCCAACACTGTCTTAAGAAAAGTATCGAGGACCTAGGTTTTAAATGTGATAGGAAACCCCAAAAGATCACTAGAACAGTCAAGAAGATGGGTATTGATTTTGGACATAAGAGGGCTAGGACTGAAGGGGAGCCATCCACCCAAGATATTCCTCCACCCCCTCCTACTCCTAGCTAACCCATTGATGCCCTATCCAATAACATTACCTACCTAAATGGGGCTACCTATCACTTAGCAAGACAAATGGACTACACTCATCATGATATGGCCTACATCAACCAAAGAATGCAAGCCCTCACTCCAAATGACCCTGGCAACTATCCTTATTCCCGCTATCCAGGTCCTCTCTACCCTTACAATCCAATTCACAACTACACTCAACTTCCACCTCCACCATCACTTGACCTCTCCCACACCCAATTCTCACCAATGCAACTTCAAGATATTGCTGCCCACTTTTGTTTTGATCATGTACCCACCTTCTTGGAAGCTTATTCCCTCACCAAGACAGGTGCACTTGACTAGCAGTCATTGGTGAAGTACTATGGTGTTGCTCCTTTCTTTGGAAAGGATCCTGAGGTTGATGACATTATGTGATCTTTTCAGTGAGGTGTAATCATGTAGTGAGATGATTGTAATCACTTTGTAATGGACTATCCTTCTTTTATGTACTTGAGCTTGTTGTTATCATGATAATAAAAAGTTATTACTTTGTGGCTTGAATTGGACTTATCTTACCTTTGTTTTTCACATTTGAGTATCATATTGACGGGGAGCATCACATTCAGGGGGAGTAATAATAATAATAGTTTTAATTATAATGATTGGTTATCTTTTTGAAATGACAAAGGGGGAGAAGTAATATAAATCAAAAACAAAATTATATAACTCAAAATTAAATGAGTTTCATAACTCTTGGCTACACATAAAATGTTTCTATATTCCTTAAAGAGTTGGATACTATGTTCCACATCTCTTTGGGAATAACTAGCACACACTCCATGAATAAACAAGAGAAAGACTACATCATGTAAATCTCAGGTATGAAACTTATGTCATTTAAATTCCCTTGATTTATATTTTATAAATGTTTGTCATCTTCAAAAAGGGGGAGATGTTTGGATAAATTGGACATTATTAAACCCTTTGTTTTGATGATGACAAACATTTCATTCTTATGGATCTAACTTGTTATTTGATTATTTTAGGGATAAACAAACAAGGAAGTGGATAGTTGAAGAACAATAAAAATTGGAAGATCAACTTGCTTAGATTACTTTTATTTTCATGATTGTACATAATGTAAAAACTTGTACAAGTATATAATGTACAATTACATAGAAATCATATAAATCAAGTGTTAGATCTTCCCTATACACTCACAACACTTAGATAGATACTTTCCCTAAGATAGAATCACAATTATACATTCATAAACACACTTAGTAAATGATTTAACATGTTAAAATAGGGACACTCTCGGTCGACAAAGTCTTCGACCGAGACACTCTCGGTCGACAAAGTCCTCGACCAAATATAGTCCTTCCAGCAGGTTCTATAGACGTTAGACTGAGTTAGGAAAGTGGTTGGAAGTTGGAAATGAACGTTGCAATATGCTTACTCCAGACCTTTCCTCGGTCGATGAAGTTCTCGACCAGTAGACACTCGGTCGACAAACTTCTCGACCAAGATAGGTTCTGGACTACACTTTTTAGAATTAAACAACTAATCGTTGCAACGAAATTAGTGGACACATAATGGCTAGTTGAGCACTAAGAACATCCTAGAAAGTGTCTAGAACATCCCTAGACCCTTGTAAGCCATTCCTATAAATAGGACATGCCTTAGGACACTCAAATCACTTGAGCATACACACTTGCAATTGATAATCAATACTTGTGAGCAATTAAGCAATCCTTCACTTGCAAATCATTTCCATAAGCTGAGATTTTGTGTCCTATAGGCTAGCATCTCCTACCCACTAAACTTTCACATTCATACAAAGTGGATAGGAGATCAAAACGCTTGATATAGGATTCAAGCCTTGTGCTAAAGTTGTAAAGTGTATTTTTCTTACTTCTTTCTTGTTCCCTTGTATTACTTGTATTCTCCTTTGCTACTCGGAGGGTGGAGGTTGCGGAAAGGAGGCTGTTGGAGCTTCTTCAGGTGGTGAAGGTAGCTCGGTGGACTTGAGGTTACTTCAGGAAGGTTGTCTCAAGGGTGAAGCTACTTCAAGAGGAAGGCTACTTCAAGGGGGAGCTTGGAGTTACTTCAAGGAAGGCTGCTTCAAGGTGTTATTGAGACTACTTCTAGGTGAAGGCTCTCTCAAGGGTTGTGAAGGTATTTGTATCTTATGTAACATCCTCAAAGGTAATAAAATACAATTGCTTTCAAAATCCCAGTTGGGAACAATTGAGTAGTGGACTGACTCGCTTAGTATTTGCTAAGGGTGGAACCACTCTAAACACCTTGCCTCCTTCTCCAATATTTTTTTGGTTGCTTGGTTAAATTATTTTGAAATTATCACAAAACCCTATTCACCCCCCTCTAGTGTTTTTCATTATCTTCATGAGAACTGATGGTCAATATTAAAGGTTTCATATGATGGTGACAACCTATGGTCACCCCCTTAGGTTAGGTTTTGGATCAATTAGAAGTTTAATGATCAACCATTAAGTACCTTGATAATGCTATCAATCAATGATGACATTAGCTTAATATTTGATGTTGCTTAATGAATATAGGGTTGATCTAACAACCTATGGTGACTTAATGGTCACTAATGATGGTGGATCAGATCTCCAAAATCTATGGTGAGTTAATCATATAGTTGTAGCATCAATTAAGACTTAGACCGATGGTTTCTTGGGTCACTTGATGCAATGGTCGAACCTATACTGTAATTGATGGGTTTAACATATGAACTTAACCCAATGGTCAAGATATAATATTTATTCCTCCAATAAATTAGAATGATGGATAATGTAATATGTTGGTCCTAATAATGTGATTTAGATGGTTTCCTTTATATAATCAACTTTAGGAGCTTACTTGTTGATAATGGATGGCTTGTTTTAACTAAACAATCGATTGTGGGTTTTACCCTACTCTCAATGGAACTTTTTGTTTTATTAATCAAGGGATGTCTAGGGTTAGATGGTGACTCAAGCTAGAGCACAAATCAAGGACTTCATAGGTGGTTTATCCAAGGTGTTTACTTATATAAACAACTAATGGTGTTACCGTTTAAACATCTGATGGTTCTGGGTGACATTGTGGTATGGTGATATTGGATGAATGATGATGGAAAAAATGGAAGGTTAACCTTAATAAGGTAGTCTTACCTATTCACTCATATTAATAGAAGGTATGATAATCATATTTTGTTGATATGCAACCCTAATTTTATATAACTAAATGATGGTAATTGGGTATGAATAGTCCTTGAATGACTAATACAATCATGAAATACTCTGTTATTGTTGTTGAAACCCTAGTATGCTATGACATGATGGTTAAACCTTGATTTATGTGTGGGTTCATACTTGAGAATAGTATGGAATGTGATGGTCATGCTTCACCTTATGAATCCATGATCCAATGGGGATGTCGTGAGTTAGGGTTTGGGTATAAGTTCTGATTAGTAACATTGATATAATTTATCATGTTGAACCTAACTCTAATGCAAATAGATAAAGATGAGTATTCATGTTTAACATTCCTATATGATGGAATGATGGTGGAATAACCTCCTTAACATGATCATAACCTTAATGTGTTAATTGGTGGATATCAAAGCCACATGGTTGATACTTTCTTATGTTAAACATGTGCATTATGAATATGATGAGTGTTAATCATATATAGATTCCTTGGATGTTGATGTAATAAAGGAATGTTCTTAATGTTAATATAACCCTGCTATGATTGTTTATGAATATATCCTAACTCATTAATACAATATTGTGTTGATCTGGTGTATTATATGTAAGTTATGTTGTTAAGCCTTGTTATAAGGCATGCAAAGATAATGATGATCCTACAAGGAATAGTATGATGGTCTTAATGACCTTTGGGCATGTTTAAGACGTGAATTAGGCGTAATCCTCTTGTGTTGATAAGGGTTAATACTCTATGATATTGTGAAAAGGATTTATATCTTGGGATAATATGATGGTCTTAATGACCTTTGGGCATGGTTGAGCCCTGAATGAGGTGTAATCCTCTTATGCTGATAAGGGTTGATACCCTGTGATATTGTAAAAAAGATTATTATCTTGTGATAGTATGATGACTAGTGTGGTCTATGTGATGATGAGATGAGAAATTATTTTCATATGTTTTATATCTTTTGAAAGTTGTGATATTTATATGCTTGCTAGAAGTGAATTAGGGTTTATATGTCCACTTGTTTGATACAGCCTTAATTCTCCCAATTGGCATAACTAATCAAGTGCAACTCTAATCATGTAGTGCCCTATGTCGTAGAGCCATCTTCAATGTTAGAACTTACTAGATGGCAAAATGAGTATTCCTAAGGGAAACTCAGAGCGCATACTATTGAGTATGTGGGGGTGGCAGGTTGTGGATATATCCTTGTCATCCACAATGTAGATTGTGGAGGTTGGCTATGGTCATGCATCATACATCTGATGTGATTGAGAATGGCTGTGTCATGTCTCCTTGATTATAACATGATGTGATTAGAGACAACAACGGTTGTACCTCAGTGATTGGGTCTGAATACCCTAGATGCTAACGTTGTGACCTATACCAAGGTGGGCTAGTTATAGGACTATATGTCATTGTGGTGGCAGCTTTGACTGATATGTCACTTATTTCTTACTCGTACTGACTGAGGGGAAGAGATCTTAGGATACCAACACTCCTAGATCTTGTAAAAAACCGAATAGCCCTTCGCAGGGGTCAGATGGACTTTGAATGGTACAATACAAATTCCCTAGGACGTAATAAAAGATGTAATATATCCATGTGGCATATTTGTTTAGAGTTATACATGACGATTCACATTGGATGATAACCCTTGTTTGTTATCTTTAAATAAAGATGATGCTTAGTGCAATTAAGAGATAGTAGATATACTTATGTTGTGGATATGCTTAAGATTGTAGATGCATACATACATTAGCCATGATTATATTGATAACTATACTGCTACTACTAATTATAATCATGATTCTAGCTATCTCATGTTGTTAGTTATTTTTAGCATGCTAGCCATGCCTTTGTAACTAGAGATGCATATACTGCTAATCATGCTTATCCAGATAGTTGTGCTTATGTTGTTAGCTCTTTTTATGATGTTGATATGTTCAACTTAGTAGACATTATAATGTTGTTATCTATACTTATTCGTAATGATAGAGATTCTATGTTACTAGACTTGCTCATGATGCTAGATATGCATATGCTACTGAATTTCTTATATTTTCAACAAGATAAAGGATGATAGTCTGGATAATGATGATAGTTATTATCTGCTCCTTTATGTATTTTGTTAATCATCAGTGATGCAGATCTTATTTGTTATATCTGATGAAACTGCTTAACTATTTAATTACTTTAAAATGTTTTAATTAATAAACATTGTTGGAGGTTATAACTCTTGTTGGGACATGGGTCTCACCCTTGTGGTTCGCCACATCTTTTTAGGTAATCTGAAGTGAAAAAAACAAACCTATGGCAGCAAAGAGGAGCTATAGTAATGAATCTATGAGAAAGTTGATTAGATGTCTAGTGTGTCCTAGAATCGTCCCTGTACTCTCGGGTCCAGGTGGGAAAAGTTTGTATATGGTGTTTCAAACGAATTGGAATTTTGTTAGCATGTTAATGTTTGTTGTGTGGCATATACAAATATTGTTATGTTGTGTATATATATGTTGTGGCTAAGACGAAAGAACAATTTGTATCAAATTCTTGATATAGTAGGGATATAAGAAAGATGTTGGGCTCTTATGTAAATATTTCTGAGTGGGTGCTGACGTTGATATGGGTATGTGATTAATTAGTGATCGATTGTGTTTTATGTTTTGAGTAATCTCATTTAGTGTAACATGTTCTTACAAGTTGGTATTAGAGCTTTAGGTTCACTGAGTCTATAGGGACACTAGGACTTAGGACTAGGATGATGTCAAAATTAGGAATATGACATAAAAATATGGTGCATACTACCTAATATCAATATTTGGGTGCCCTGGCCAGGTATTCAATTATTGAAGAAAGGTAAGTATGGAACTCTTAGATTGTTATCTTTCTGATTACTCTGATCAAGTGGTCCTTTTGAGACAATATAAAGAGCATAATGAATAATAAATCATGGTATGAATATCTCAATCCTACCTTAAAGAAGATGAGAATTACATCATAATCTATCAAAACTTGAATGTTTGGTAACTATAAGAGAAAGATATAACACCATGACATCAAAATATGAATACAAATTAGAAAAAGAGGAGTTCTTGAAGCTGTGATTCAAGAAGATAATAAAGTAAAAGATAGATAAGTCTATGCATATAAAGTGAATCAAGGTATGAAATTCATATAAGATGGAAAGAACTCCAATAACAAGTACAAAATGAGAAGATAAATGGGAACAATGACAAAGGAATAAGGTGGAACCTGAGTTAATCTTCGGCCAACCTATGTGTGTAAGAAAGTGTTAATGTAAAATCAGCACGGCATGTGAAATAAATTAAGGGAGATGATCCTTGTTTAATGAAGAAAATGAAGAATATGATGATTTACCCGTTGATAAGTGGTTGAAAAACATAATAAAATAAGAGAACATACACTAGTGGGATAAATAGTCATCAAGGAAGGAGTAATGAGATATGTTAATCATGATTATTACTATGCTAATGGCAAGAAACCCAAAATGAAAAAGGTAAAATGATACATAAGAAATTGTAACCCACATAAAGAAAATAGAATTGGTTGCCTTTTTGCTAACAACCCCTAAAAAATACTACTATGGTATGGGAAGTGTGTTTCCCTTTGTTGTTGGCTAAATGGACATCTATAAATCCCTTTGTTTTGATTATGACAAACATTTCATTCTTATTGATCTAACGAGCTACTTGAGTGTGCAGGATTGAGGTGGATGCCAAAGCAACTAGGGAAATCCATATGCTTACATATTTATGTTTTCATGCAATGTAATCGCTTTGTAAAAACTTGTACAAATATATAATGTACAAGTACTTAGATTGCATGTAAATCAAGCGTTAGATCTTCCCTAGCTAAACATCACATTTAGATAAGTCATCCCCTTCAAATAGGATCACATATGCACACTCATACATATAATTAGTGCCAAAATTGCAACATTGAAACAGGATCAATCTCGGTCGACAAACTCCTCGACCGAGACACTCTCGGTCGACAATCTTCTCGACCGAGAAAGATCCAAAGTAGCCGTTAGACACAACAGACAAGTTAGTTGGCAGTTGGAGAAAGACGTTGCAAATCACTTGTTCCAGAATGCCTGTCGGTCGACAAAAGTTTGACCGAGTAGGTGTCTCGGTCGACCATTCCTCGACCGAGATTGTCTCTGACAGCAACTGCAAAATTAATTAATTAGCCATTGTTAAAGAAACAACTTTGTACCTAACGGCTAGTTAAGCACTTAGAAACCCCTAGAAGTTGTCTAGAACGTCCTTAAGCATCCTTAGGCCATTCCTATAAATAGGACAAGCCATAGGACACTCAAATTCACTTGTTACACTTGAGAATTCTTTGAGCATACTTTGAGCAATCTGTTTGTGAGAAAATTGAGCATTGTGAACATTGGCTACTTCCTTCCTTAGCTCATAATTCGTGTCCTATAGGCTAGTATCTCCTACCCACTGCAATCACAAGTTCACAAACTTGGTTAGGAGATCTATACGCTTGATCTAGGCAAATCAAGCCTTGGGCTACAAAGGATAAGTTGTAATTTCCTTTTTCTTTCTTGTTCTCTATTACCGTTTGTACTCTCCTTGCTAATCCTAGGTTGGAGGCTGCTGATTGGAGAGGGTGGATTTCTTCTTGGCGAAGAAGGTGACTTTGAGATACTTCAGAAGGCTGGTGCAACGGGATGTTACTTCTAGAGAGGAAGGCTACTTCAAGGGGGAGCTTGGAGTTACTTCAAGAAGGCTACCTCAAAGTTGGTGCACCTACTTCAAGTGAAGGCTGCTCAAAGGGTGTAAAGGAAAGTATTGTATTTTGTATAAATCCTTGAGAAGGTAATAAAATAAATACTTTCAAAATCCCGGTTGGGTAAGCAACCGGGTAGTGGACTGACAACTTTAGTATTTTCTAAAGTTGGAACCACTCTAAACACCTGTCTCCTTCTTCTAATTTTTAATTGTGGTTGTTTGAGTTCAATAAATTGTTAAAATTATTTAAAAACTCTATTCACCCCCCCTCTAGTGTTTTTCAATTGGTATCAGAGCAGGCTTCAAGGAACCCTAACAAGGTCTTGAAGAAATGGGGGATGGAGTGCTCAACAACCTTAACCTTGAAGGAACACTTGTTGCTAGGCCTCCAGCGTTCGATGGAACAAACTACCAATATTGGAAGAGAAGGATGCAATTCTACTTCCAAGGCATCAATTGGGACTTATGGAGAATGGTGTCAACCCCATATGAGCTCCCTCAAACTCAATTTGCAGAATGGGATGCAAATACGGTAAAACTGGCCCAAATGAATGCAAAAGCTGTAAGCATTTTATATTGTTCTATTTCGGTAGGAGAATTTAATAGAATATCAAATTGTGACAGAGCCTATGATATTTGGCATAGACTGTCCATAACCTATGAAGGTACAGTCCAAGTCAAAAATTCCAAAATTAGCATGTTTAAACAAAAATTTGAACACTTTCGTATGGATTCTAATGAATCAATTAGTGAAATGTTTGCAAAATTCTCTACTATTGTTAATAGTTTAAGTGCTCTAGGAAAACCTATCCCTGAAGAAGATCAGGTATCAAAGATCCTTCGTTCACTTTCTCCAAAATATAAGCCAAAGGTGACAGCCATTGAAGAAGCAAACGACCTCACTCGACTAAAAATGGAGCAACTTATTGGCAACTTAGAAGCTCATGAAGCAACCCTAGAAGAGGAAGAAAGAAGAGTACGTGAACTTCAGCAAGGAAAGAAGAAGGATGTGGCTCTAAAAGCTTCAAAGGCTGTCACACAAGAAAGTGAGGAGTCAAGTGAAGAAGAGGGAGAAGAAGCCTTGATAGTAAATGGTAAGAAATATAAAAGATTTAAATCTAACAAAATTTCCAGCTCTTCTTCTACCCCTCCTAGGTGCTTTGAATGTGGGAAGAAAGGGCATTTCAAAAATGAATGTCCTAAAGCAAAGAAAGGAAAGAAAAGCTCACACAAGAAGAAGGGAGAAAAAGCCTATAAAGCTGCATGGGACGAGTCAAGTGACAGTGAAAGCGGAGAAGAAACCGTGGATTGTCTAATGGCAAGAGAAGATGATGAAAACTCTCAAGAGGTAAGCCTACTTGATCTTTCTAAATAAGAGTTAGTCACTAGTCTACAAGAAATTCATGATAAGTATGTTGATGTCAAGAAGAAACTAAAGAAGGTTATTAAATCAAATGATGAGCAAATTGCTAAATTAGATAATCTTTCTTCTGAAAAGAATAACATTGATCTTGAGAATTTGTCTTTAAAAACATCTTTAGATGATTGCACTAGAAAGCTACTCACTTTAGAAACAAATGTTGATCTTCTTTCTAAAGAAAAGACTGACTTGTTAGCTAAACTAAAAGATTTTCAGACTCAACCTATTTTGTGTAACCATCTAGACTATGATAATGTTATAAAAGAAAGAGATTCATTGTTATCTGATTTAGATCAAGCAAGAAATGATCTACACAAGAAAATGAATGATATTGCTCAACTGCAAAGAGAACTTTATGAGTTAAGAAGAAAAAATATACTTGATAACATTCTAAGCATTGGTACTGTTTTCAACGGAAGAAAAGGTTTGGGATATGCTCCAAAGAAAAATCAACCCAAAAGAACTCAAACTATGTTTGTACCCAAAAACACAATGGATAGAAAGAGAAATGAAGTTGACTCTATTACTTGCCATTTTTGTTTACGCCTTGGACACTATTCCTTTTCATGTCCTTATAAAACTAAGGATTCCGATTTAGTTTGGGTCCCAAAACCTCAAACTTAGTAGAGTCAAATGGAATTTAGTTGAGATATAACCAAACACTCCATCTTGCTATTTATATTGTCTTATCTCAACTAAACAAAAGATTTCATGCATATTGTAAATTTTCTGCATTATTGTACTGAAACAGGAACTTAGTCGGTCGAAGTATTGTCAACCGAACCATTAATCGGTCGAAGTATTGTCGACCGACCGAATGTCTGTAACATATCAAAATTTCCAGAAATTATTTCGGTCGAAAATTGGTCAACCGAGCTAAACTTCTGTGTTTTTTTTGTAATACAGTAATCTTCTCGATCGACAAATTTGTCGACCGAGACAGATGTCGGTCGAACAATTGTCGACCGACTAGACTTCTGATTCAGAAATCTTATACAAATATGTACTTAAATGATTCTAACCATATCGGACCATCACATGGGTACCAAAATCTACATTTTAATGCAGGAATGGGTGGTTGACAGTGGATGTTCCAAACATATGACCGGGAACAAGGATGCATTTCAAACCTTTGAAGAAAAGAAAAGTGGAACAGTCACCTTTGGAGATAATGGTAAGGGAAAAATCGTTGGAATAGGTAATGTTGGTACAAACCTCGAAATAAAAAATGTTCTACTCGTTGATGGTTTGCACCATAATTTGATAAGTGTTAGTCAATTATGTGATAGTGGTTATGATGTGTTATTCAACAAAACTTGCTGCAAGTTATTGATAGAAAACACTACAAATGTTGTTTATGAAGGAAACAGAGTTGGAAATCTTTATATCCTTAAACCTAACTCTATGAAATCAGTAGTGGGAAAATGCTTGCTTGCAAATGAAAATACCTTACAAGTATGGCATAAAAAGCTAGGACATGCTAGTTCACATATTATTAAAAAGTTAGTAAAATATGATCTTGTTCGTGGATTGCCTACTTTATCTTTTGATCAAGTTGAAAACTGTGAACCCTACACAATGGGAAAGCAAACCAAAACCTCTTTTAAATCAAAACATGTACTTAGCACCAGTAGATCCTTGGAATTAATTCATATGGATTTATTTGGACCCATGAGGACACAATCTATTGGTGGTAAAAGATATTGTTTTGTTATTGTTGATGATTATAGTAGATACACATGGGTACACTTTATTGCAACTAAAGATGATACTATTCATGTTTTCATACAATTTTGTTCCAAGATTGAAAATCTATTACAAAGCAAAATATGTACCATTAGAAGTGATCATGGTGGGGAATTTGAAAACCATATATTTGAAGAATTTTGTACATCTCAAGGGTACACTCATAATTTTTCTGCTCCACGCACCCCACAACAAAATGGTATAGTCGAACGGAAAAATCGATCACTACAAGAAATGGCTAGAACTATGATGCTTGAACACAATACACCCAAAACCTTTTGGGCTGAAGCTGTAAACACTACATGCTATGTGTTAAATAGAGTAACTGTTCACTCTCATTTGAAGAAAACTCCATATGAAATAATACATTCTAAGAAACCTAGAGTTGACTATTTTCATATTGGCTCCACATGCTATATTTTAAATACCAAAGATGATAGAGACAAGTTTGACTCAAAATCACACAAAGCATTCTTTTTGGGATATTCCACTTCTAGCAAAGCTTTTAGAGTATATAACACTATATCTAGAAAAGTTGAGGAATCTATTCATGTTTCTTTTCATGAAGAATCCAAATCTGAAAATCTAGAAATCATAGATCTCACAAATCAATTCGAAAATTTAAACATACCAAATGATAGTGAGAAAGATAATACAAATAATCACCAAGCTGAACCACAACCTACACCGAGGCTTATTAAAGATCATCCTCAAGAACTAATTATTGGAGATCCTAAAGATAAAGTCAAAACTCGGTCCTCCTTCAAAGATGTTGCAAACATGGCTTTTGTTTCTATCATTGAACCTAAAAAGATATCTGAAGCTCTTAAAGATGATTATTGGATAATAGCCATGCAAGAAGAATTGAATCAATTCACTAAAAATGATGTATGGGATTTAGTTCCTAAACCAAAAGATAAAACCATAATAGGAACTAAATGGGTTTTTAGGAACAAGCTAAATGAGGCAGGAGAAGTAATAAGGAATAAAGCTCGGTTAGTAGCACAAGGATATAATCAACAAGAAGGAATAGATTTCGATGAAACATATGCACCGGTAGCTAGACTTGAAGCTATTAGAATGTTATTAGCTATTACTGCACATAAAAACATAAAACTCTACCAAATGGATGTAAAAAGTGCATTTCTAAATGGCATTATTCAAGAAGAAGTATATGTTGCCCAACCACCTGGTTTTGAAATACCGGAAAAAGGTGACTATGTTTATAAACTTAAGAAAGCACTTTATGGCTTAAAACAAGCACCTAGGAATTGGTATGAAAGGCTCAAGACATATCTTTTTGATAATGGTTTTTCTATTGGAAATTCAGATTCTACTTTATTTTTCAAAACATATACATCTGATTTCCTAGTTGTGCAAATATATGTTGATGACATTATTTTTGGAGCTTCTAATGATTCATTGTGCACACAATTCAGTGACATTATGCAAAAAGAATTTGAAATGAGCCTCATGGGTGAACTAACTTTCTTTCTTGGTTTTCAAATTAAGCAAACACCTGCCGGAATATTCATAAGCCAAGAAAAATATAGTAAAGAACTCTTACAACGTTTTGGGATGGATCAGTGTAAACATGCTACTACTCCTATGGCTACTTCTATTAAGATTGATAAGGATGAAAATGGAGAACCTATTCATGATTCCTTATATAGAGCCATGATTGGTAGTTTTCTTTACTTAACTGCTTCTAGACCGGACATCATGTTTTCTGTTGGTCTTTGTGCTCGATTTCAATCACAACCTATGCACTCTCATTTTCTAGCAGTTAAACGAATTCTTCGTTACCTAGCCGGCACTACTTGCTTTGGTTTATGGTATCCAAAAGGACAATCCTTGGATTTTAAAGCTTATACTGATGCGGATTATGCTGGTTGTCGACTTGATCGCAAGAGTACTAGTGGTGGCTGTTTCTTATTAGGGAGAGCTTTAGTATCTTGGTTTAGCAAGAAACAAAATACGGTTTCCCTATCTACAACTGAAGCTGAATATATGGCAGTCGGGTCTTGTTGTGCTCAAGTGCTTTATATGCAACAAGTATTAAACGATTATGGTTTTACTCTTTCATCTACGCCTATTTTTTGTGACAACACGAGCGCTATAAACTTAGCACACAATCCTATTTTACACAGCCGAGCTACACATATTGAAATCCGTCATCATTTTTTAAGGGATCACATCTCCAAGAATCATGTTTCCCTTCATCATGTTGATACGGAAGATCAATTGGCTGATATTTTTACAAAACCGCTTCCACTAGATCAATTTAACAAAATTAGGAAGCAATTGCTTATCACTCCTTTAGAAGATGTTTTCTTTGATATTTGTGCTACTTAAACAAAAACTCTTATTTGCATCATGATATTTTGGTTTTTAAATGGACATCTTTTTCATTAGATTTGATGGGACATCTAATTAAGGGGGAGTTTTTATTTCTAAACGGATATCTTTTTGAAATGACAAAGGGGGAGAAATAAATATAAAACTAAAACTTAGAAAAACTCAATCAATGAGTTTCATAAATAAACTCTTGGCTTTACATTGAAAGTTGCTATATTCCCTAGTGAATTGGATTTCATGTTCCATAATTCAAGGGGAATAATAAGCACACATTTTATAAACAAGAGGAAAAGCTACAAAAGGTAATCTAAAGGTATGAAACTCATATGGTTTATATTTCCTTTATTTTTATATTTAGGAAATGTTTGTCATCTTCAAAAAGGGGGAGATTGTTGGCTAAATGGACATCTATAAATCCCTTTGTTTTGATTATGACAAACATTTCATTCTTATTGATCTAACGAGCTACTTGAGTGTACAGGATTGAGGTGGATGCCAAAGCAACTAGGGAAATCCATATGCTTACATATTTATGTTTTCATGCAATGTAATCGCTTTGTAAAAACTTGTACAAATATATAATGTACAAGTACTTAGATTGCATGTAAATCAAGCGTTAGATCTTCCCTAGCTAAACATCACATTTAGATAAGTCATCCCCTTCAAATAGGATCACATATGCACACTCATACATATAATTAGTGCCTAAATTGCAACATTGAAACATGATCAATCTCGGTCGACAAACTCCTCGACCGAGACACTCTCGGTCGACAATCTTCTCGACCGAGAAAGATCCAAAGTAGCCGTTAGACACAACAGACAAGTTAGTTGGCAGTTGGAAAAAGACGTTGCAAATCACTTGTTCCAGAGTGCCTGTCGGTCGACAAAAGTTTGACCGAGTAGGTTTCTCGGTCGACCATTCCTCGACCGAGATTGTCTCTGACACCAACTGCAGAATTAATTAATTAGCCGTTGTTAAAGCAACAACTTTGTACCTAACGGCTAGTTAAGCACTTAGAAACCCCTAGAAGTTGTCTAGAACGTCCTTAAGCATCCTTAGGCCATTCCTATAAATAGGACAAGCCATAGGACACTCAAATTATCTTGTTACACTTGAGAATTCTTTGAGCATACTTTGAGCAATTTGTTTGTGAGAAAATTGAGCATTGTGAACATTGGCTACTTCCTTCCTTAGCTCATAATTCGTGTCCTATAGGCTAGTATCTCCTACCCACTGCAATCACAAGTTCACAAACTTGGTTAGGAGATCTATACGCTTGATCTAGGAAAATCAAGCCTTGGGCTACAAAGGATAAGTTGTAATTTCCTTTTTCTTTCTTGTTCTCTATTACCGTTTGTACTCTCCTTGCTACTCCTAGGTTGGAGGCTGCTGATTGGAGAGGGTGGAGTTCTTCTTGGCGAAGAAGGTGACTTTGAGCTACTTCAGAAGGCTGGTGCAATGGGAGGTTACTTCTAGAGAGGAAGGCTACTTCAAGGGGGAGCTTGGAGTTACTTCAAGAAGGCTACCTCAAAGTTGGTGCACCTACTTCAAGTGAAGGCTGCTCAAAGGGTGTAAAGGAAAGTATTGTATTTTGTATAAATCCTTGAGAAGGTAATAAAATAAATACTTTCAAAATCCCGGTTGGGTAAGCAACCGGGTAGTGGACTGACAACTTTAGTATTTGCTAAAGTTGGAACCACTCTAAACACCTGTCTCCTTCTTATAATTTTTAATTGTGGTTGTTTGAGTTCAATAAATTGTTAAAATTATTTAAAAACTCTATTCACCCCCCCTCTAGTGTTTTTCATTTGTGTCTTTCCTTTCTAGGGCACAACTTTCAAGTGGATCATTGTCACTTGGTACGTATGGATTAACTAGAAACATGAGGGTGGATAGCTTATTATAGCATAAGGTTGTTTGGACTATGGTTCCAAGATCATAAAGTTTGTGATGATTTTGCTTTTGAGCCTTCCAATAATTAGGAAGAATCCTCTTATATGTTTTGAAATTTGTTATGCTGGTAAGAGTAGATGAGATAAGGATGTGAGTTCCTTATAGCACATGAGGTGGATACCAAGGTAATGAATCCTAGTATCCAAGATGTATCAACAGTATGAGAAATATGTGAAGGTTGGAGATGTTTATTAAATGAACATTCCAAGTGTTTCTCTCCCTTAGAGAGAGAAAGGGAGTTGATGATGACCCTCTAAATGTTGTTAGGAAAAAAACGTGATTCTATAATGTTGTGTATGGTTTGGTGATAGCTGGGCAAGACCACTATCAAGGATAGATGGTTTGTTGGTCAATAGATATGTGATACCGTGTTCCTTTAAGATAAACCTATGATCAAATATAATGCATAAGAGTTATATTGGATGACATAATTCACATGAGCATGATGAGTTTAGAGTTATGTCCTATAGACTAACCAATGTACAAATAGAATTTATGAATATGAGGAACAGAGTGTTCCAGTCATGTCATACAAGTTATATCAAACTTTTAATGATGACATGTCAAATTATTTCAAATATGGTCAAAAACATGATCAATATTTCTTGAAAAACCTTAGGGTTTCCGAAGCAGCAATAGTTCTGAGACAGGTTAAACAAGAGTGAGATGGGGTTGAATAAATGTCTTTATGGGATCATGATATGTCTTCTAAGTAGGTTGTGTAAATCCTATTAAGGTGAAGATAGTGTTGTTGTTTCACCCCTACCAAGGTTGACTAGGAATGATGTTTCCTTATATGAAATGACAGGTTCCAGTGTCATCATTTCTTTTGATGCTGAAAAAGAACTGACAAGTGTTCCAGTGTTAGTGTATCTAAAAAAACAAAGGATGGATACATCGCCTTTTTTTATGCTTCAAGGAATGGTATGGGACACATGGCATGATTGGTAAAAAGCTAGGAAGTATGACTTTTGAGTAATGTGTTGATACAATAGATGTAATTTTAGGAAGATAGCTAGAATTTAAAGTTGAACATTACTACTAGAGTTGTACATATGACACAATAAGTTTCTACATTCCATATTGAGAATGTCTTCTTAGGTGGGGTTTTTTGTGTTAACCCAAGATTAGATATGTATGAATGATGTGACATCACCATGATATTCAACTAACCATGTGAAGGTAATAGGATTAGGTGCAAAGGAAGTACTCATCTTTGTTTACCTTGGATTTCGGGGGTGAAATCCCTATTCGGGGTTTATAGTTGTAAGGCTCCTAAACTTGCTTAACGAGTTGAATAAGCTTAATTATCATAATTTAATTCTTATAACCCAAATCTAAACTATTTATATGATTTTAAATGATTAGACAAGCTTAAGTTTCAAATTTGGTCCAATTTGGACACTGTTTGAGCAAGTTATGCAATTTTACGCACATTTTGGACTTTTCTATAATTTACCCAATTGAGAGGTTTTATTTACAATTTATCACTTGAATTATGTTCCTTGGATATTATCTCATCATTCTTGCGCTTGTTGAGACATGGGGCACCTATTTAATCCTTGGTTTGAAGGTGTTTTCTCTAAGGGTATTTTAGGGTTTACCCCTTCATGGATGAGCTACCTTTAGTAGCTATAAACTAATGAGTTATTTGTTTTGCTTGGAAATTCAAGAAACGAAGTATAATAATGTCTCTATGTACAGTGGGGGAGATACTTGTGTGTGTTCTTATATATTCTTAATAGTTTAAGGCTATGGGCACTTGGAAAGATATTAGAACTTCAACTTTTTCTTTTTCTTTATCTTATAGTTTCATATACTTATCCCTGAGCACCAAAATGAGCCATTTTATATACACCACTTCCCTACTTCTACAAACCTCGTTCTCCCTCTGTGCTACTATGAATTTCCTATCCAAGGAAGAAGAAAGAGGGGATCTTCTTGGAAAAATAATCTAGGGTTGCAATTGACTTCCTTTTAGGATTTGAAAAGCTTCCTTCTAGTGATCTTGACCTAAAAGAGTAAGAATCCCCTTATTTTCTCCATTTATTTCTTTTTTATCCTTCCCCCTACCTTCCTATAGGTCGGAACCTTTCTGTTCTATGGTATAAATTGCTCTAAAGCACTAAAACCCTACTTGTCTTGCTCCTTATGGTTAGAGTTTTCTCATTTGATGAAAACATGTGCTAGATGGACAAGTTTACAACTTATGATTGGATTTCCTACCCTACCTGCTCGATTTTTCTTCTTTTTGGAATTTCATCTTCTCATTATATGCAAGTTTTGTAACTTTCTCCACGTTTATTGCTTACCGTAAGCTTGCTAGCTCATGTTCTTGCTTAAAAATGATGATACTAAAAAGCTATGCTTGACTTGGATTTGAATTTTTTTTAATGTTCCCTATTTTTCTTTCAGTTATAGATGAACCTGTGATCATTTGTACGTTATTCCTAAGGTATAATATGACTTGGATCAGTTTGGTTTGACAACCCATGGTGTTGAGCACCTATCGATCAATGGTCAATTTTGGGGTTTTAAGCTGATTTCTTTTATAAACCCATGACCCAATGATGGTTCCATTACAACAACCCTATGGTGTTGTCTTCATGACAACTGATGGTCAGGATTAAATGTGTGAGATGTTGGTGACAACCTATGGTCACCCCCTTAGGTCAGGTTTTGGATCAAGTAGAAGTTTAATGATCAACCATTAAGTAACCTAATAATGTTATCAATCAATGATGACATTAGCTTAATATTTGATGTTGATTAATGAATATAGTGTTGATATAACAACCTATGGTGACTTAATGGTTACTAATGATGGTGGATCAGATATCCAAAATCTATGGTGACTTAATCATATAGTTGTAGCATCAATTAAGCCTTAGACCAATGGTTTCTTGGGTCACTTCATGCAATGGTCGAACCTATACTATAATTGATGGTTTTAACAAATGAACTTGACCCAATGGTCAAGATCTAATGTTTATTCCTCCAATAAATTCGAATGATGGATAATGTAATATCTTGGTCCTAATAATGTGATTTATATGGTTTCCTTTATATGATCAACTTAAGGAGCTTACTAGTTGACAATGGATGGCTTGTTTTAATTGAATAGTCGATTGTGGGTTTTACCCTACTCTCAATGGAACTTTTGGTGTTGTTAATCAAGGGGTGTCTAGTGTGTAATGGTGACTCTTTGTAGAGCACAAATCAAGGACTTCATAGGTGTTTTATCCAAGGAGTTTACTTATGTAAACAACCAATGATGTTACCTTTTAAACATCCAATGGTTCTGGGTGAAATTGTGGTATGGTGATATTGGTTGAATGATGATGGAACAAATAGAGGGTTACCCTTAATAAGGTAATCTTACCTATTCACTCATATTAGTAGAAGGGATGATAATCATATTGTGTTGATATGCAACCCTAATGAGGTATAGCTTGTTATACCTAGCTTTAATATAACTAAATGATGGTAATTGGGTATGAATAGTCCATGAATAATTAATACAATCATGAAATACGCTATTACTGTTGTTGAAACCCTAGTATGCTATTACCTGATGGTTACACCTTGATTTATGTGTGGGTTCATACTTGAGAATAGTATGGAATGTGATGGTGATGCTTCACCTTATGCATCCATGATCCAATGGGGATGCCCTGAGTTAGGGTTTGGGTATAAGTGTTGATTAGTTACATTGATATAATTTATCATGTTGAACCTAACTCTAATGCAAATAGATAAAGATGAGTATTCATGTTTAACATTCTTATATGATGGAATGATAGTGTAATAGCCTCCTTAACATGATCATAACCTTAATGTGTTAATTGATGGTTATCATAGCCACATGGTTGATACTTTCTTATGCTAAACATGAGTATTATGAATATGATGAGTGTTAATCATATATGGATTCCTTGGATGTTGATGTAATAAAGGAATGTTCTTATTGTTAATATAACCCTTCTATGATTGTTTATGAATATCTCCTAGCTCATTAATGCAATATTGTGTTGATCTCGTGTATTATATGTAAGTGATGTTATTGAGCATTGTTATAAGGCATGCAAAGATAATGATGATCTTGAAGGGAATAGTATGATGGTCTTAATGACCTTTGGGCATGGTTGAGCCCTGAATGAGGTGTAATCCTCTTGTGTTAATATGGGTTAATACCCTGTGATATTGTGAAAAGGATTTATATCCTGTGATAATTTGATGGTCTTAATGACCTTTGGGCATGGTTGAGCTCTGAATGAGGTGTAACCCTCTTATGTTGATAAGGGTTGATACCCTGTGATATTGTGAAAAAGATTATTATCTTGTGATAGTATGATGACTAGTGTGGTTTCATGAATGGCAAGTGAATAGTACCATGTGATGATGAGATGAGAAATTATGTTTCACACGTTTTATATCTTTTAAAATTTGTGATATTTATATGCTTGCTAGAAGTTAATTAGGATTTATATGTCCACTTGTTTGATGCAGCCTTAATTTACCCAATTGGCATAACTAATCAAGTGCAACTCTAACCATGTAGTGCCCTATGTCGTAGAGCCATCTTAAATGTCAGAACTTGCTGGATGGTGAAACGAGTATTCCTAAGGGAAACTCAGAGTGCATACTATTGAGTGTGTGGGGGTGGTAGGTTGAGGATATATCCTTGTCATCTACAATGTAGATTGTGGAGGTTGGCTATGGTCATGCCTCATGCATCTGATGTGATTGAGAATGACAGCGGTCGTGTCTCAGTGATTATAACATGATGTGATTAGAGACAACTGTGGTTGTACCTCAGTGATTGGGTTTGAATACCCTAGATGCTAACATTGTGACATGTACCAAGGTGGGCTAGTTATAGGACTATATGTCACTGTGGTGGAAGCTTTGACTGATATGTCACTGCCTTTTTACTCATACTGATTGAGGGGAAGAGATCGTACGATACCAACACTCCTAGATCTTGTACGGAACTGAATAGCCCTTTGTAGGGGTTGGTTGGACTTTGAATGGTACGATTCAAATTCCCCAGGGCGTAATACAAGATGTAATATAGCCGTGTAGCATATTTGTTTAGGGTTATACATGACGATTCACATTGGATGATAACCCTTGTTTGTTATCTTTACATAAAGATGATTCTTAGTGCAATTAAGAGATAGTAGATATACTAATGTTGTGGATATGGTTATGATTGTAGATGTGTACATATAGTATCCATGATTATGTTGATAACTAACTATAATGTTGATTATAATCATGATGCTAGCTATCTCATGTTGTTAATTATGTTTAGCATGCTAGCCATGCCTTTGTAACTAGAGATGCATATACTGCTAATCATGCTTATCTAGATAGTTGTGCTTATGTTGTTAGCTCTTTTTATGATGTTGATATGTTCAACCTATTAGACATGATAATGTTGTTAGCTATGCCTATGTGGCTAGACTTTCATAATGATAGAGATTATATGTTACTAGACTTGCTCATGATGCTAGATATGCATATGCTACTGATATATTTTCAACAAGATAAAGGATGATTGTGTGGCTAATGATGATAGTTATTATCTGCTCCTTCATGTATTTTGTTAATCATCAGTGTTGTTGAGATTATTTGTTATATCTGATTAAACTTCTTAACTATTTAATTACTTAAAAATGTTGTAATCAATAAACGTTGTTGGAGGTTATATCTCTTGTTGGGACATGGGTCTCACCCTTATGGTTCGCCACATCTTTTTAGGTAATCTGAAGTGACGAAAACCAACCTGTGGTAGCAAAGAAGTTCTATAGTAATGAATCTATAAGAAAGTTGATTAGATGTCTGCTGTGTCCTAGAGTCATCCCTGTACTCTCAGGTCCGGACAGGAAAAGTTAGTATATGGTGTTTCAAACGAATTGAATTTTTTTTAGCATGTTAATGTTTGTTGTGTGGCATATACAAATATTGTTCTCCTGTGTATATATATGTTGTGGCTAAGACGATAGAACAATTTGTATCAAATTCTTGACATAGTATGGATATAAGAAAGATGTTGGGCTCTTATGTAAATGTTTTTGAGCGGGTGCTGACGTGGAAATCAGTTTTAATTTACCCATATTTTGGGGTATGTGATTAATTAGTGATCGATTGTGTTTTATGTTTTGAGTAATCAAATTTATTGTAACACATTCTCAAAACTATTGTCCTCTTAGTTGTTTAACCTGTCATCTAAGATTGAGAATAAGGCAGGCTGATATCTAGCAGCTATCCAAGCCGATACATACATACATGCACCATAAAATGGATGGATTATATGACTTGTAATTCTTTAAAGAAATTTTATGTGGTTAGGCCGATATGTTAGATGCCCTAAAAATGATATGCCTCAAAGTCATTAACTTTCCATGACCAAGGAGATGTCTAGTGAAGATGGGATATCAAAATATGATATCCAAGTTGAGTGTGGAGGCCGACATGGCCAAGCCTAACCCCAATCTGATACACTCACAGTCTAACACCTCTAGCCTGATACATCATGTGAAGATGGGGGCAATCTACTCTTTGAAGCCCTGACCGATACACAAAGTAATGGTAAGTTCAATAGGTGAGAGAACTAAAGTATTGAACAAAGGTTCACCCATTACAATTCAAATCCTAGAGGCCAATATCTCATAATGAGATATGTGGTCTATACAGTAGCTAATGATGTAGCCAATATCTTGTAGATTGAGTGGTCAATACTTAAAGGGATAAGCTAGGTTGATACCCTAGTAGATGATGAGGCCTAGTTGGTTGAGTGATTGATACCCTAAGTAGATGGTGTAGTCGATATACACAATGAGTTGATATGGTTGATACACAACGGGTTGATGTGGCCAATGCACAAAGAGATAAGGTGACCGATACCCTAAAGCACACTATAGCCGATATACCTTCTCAAGCATCTTAAACTGATACCAATTGACATGCCTTGGTTGATACGAGTAATGGTACTTTGGCTGATACAAACACATGTCTCTAGGCCGACACAAGGTGTAACATGTAGGCTGATACACCTAGGCTGACACCCCTTGATGAGTGTAGGACTATACACCTTGAATATATTCAATGGATACACTAGAAAGTAACAAAATGGATATACTTTAAAAAGTGTAGGCCAATATACCCTAAAGAGGGTCAAGTCAATACAACAAGTTAAAGTTGAATCTAAAATCCTAGTAATGATGAAAGAGAAAGTTTGTACTGCTCATATGAGAAAGGTAATACCTTATGTTGATAATCAATTAATGATAAATGAAAAGAGTAATCAAGTATGATTGAATACTTATAGCAATGAATTAAACTCCTAGATGTGAGGAGTTATGAATTTGGGTGTATTGGCTAAATTGGAAATTATTATAATCCCTTTATTTTGATGATGACAAACATTTCTTTCTTGTGATTTTTAACTTGCTATTTGAGTGTTTCAGGGACAAGCATATAAGGTGGTGGATAGAGAAGACTTGGAAGATCAATTTGCAAAAATTGCTTTATTTTCATGATTTTAATCAATGTAAAAACATGTACAAGTTTATAATGTACAAGTAATTAGATATCATGTAAATCAAGCATTTAGATCTTCCCTATCCACTCACAACACTTAGATAGGTCATTACCCAAGATAGTATCACAATTGCACATTGATACACACACTTAGTAAATGAATACATTGAATCAGTGATATTCTCAGTCGAAAAATACTTCGACCGAGACACCCTCAGTCGTCAAACTCCTCGACTGAGAATAGACCCTATTAGTCGTTAGACTGAGTTAGAAAAGTGGTTGGTAGTTGAGTTGAACGTTGCAATACACTTTCCCCAGACTCACTCTCGGTCGACAATTTTCTCGACTGAGAGACACTCGGTCGACATGCTTCTCGACCAAGAAGAGTTATGTCTGCACTTTTTAGAACTAATCAACTAGTTGTTACAAACGCAATTAGTGGACAACTAATGGCTAGTTGAGCACTAAGAACCCCTTAAAAAGTGTCTAGAACGTCCCTAAGTACTTGTAGGCCATTCCTATAAATAGGACATGCCTTACGACACATAAACTCACTTAAGTACACAATTTGCATACACTATTACACTTGAGATTCAATCCTTATGAGAAAACAAGTTGAGCTACACTTGCAATTTGTTTTCCTTGAGCTCTACATTAGTGTCCTATAGGCTGATATCTCCTATCCACTATACATCCACGTCCATCCACTTTGGTTAGAAGATCAAACACTTGATATAGGATCAGAGCGTTGTACTCTATTGGTAACGTTGTTTCCTTCTTCCAATCATGTTCATGTTATTGTTCTTTGTTCTCCTTTGCTACTCCTAGGTTGGAGGTTGTGGAAAGGAGGTTGTTGGAGCTTCTTCAGGTGGTGAAGGTAGCTCGACAGACTTAAGATTACTTCAAGAAGGTTGTCTCAATGGGAAGCTACTTCAAGGGGGAGCTTGGAGTTACTTCAAGGAAGGCTGCTTCAAGGTTGGTGAGACTACTTCTAGGTGAAGGATCCTAAGGGTGAAGGTATTTGTATCTTATGTAACATCCTTGCGAGGTAATAAAATATAAGTGCTTTCAAAATCCCAATTGGAAACAATTGGGTAGTGGACTGACTCCCTTAGTATTTGCTAAGGGTGGAACCACTCTAAACACTATGTCTCCTTCTCCAAATTTTCAATTGTGTTTTCTTGGTTGAATTAATTTTAAATTATCATAAAACCCTATTCACCCCCCTCTAGTGTTTTTTTCAATTGGTATCAGAGCAGGCTTCAAGTAACTTTAACAAAGTCTTGAAGAAAATGGGTGATGGGGTACTCAACAACCTTAACTTGGAAGGAACACTCATAGCTCGGCCTCCACCATTTGATGGCACCAACTACACCTATTGGAAGAGGAGGATGCAATTCTACTTTCAAGGAATTAGTTGGGATCTCTGGAAAATGGTGTCAAATGTCTATGATCTTCCTTAAACTGACTATGCTACATGGGATGCAAACATAGTGAGATCAGCTCAATTAAATGCAAAAGTTGTAAGTATTCTTTACTATTCAATTTTCGTAGGTGAGTTCAATTGAATTTCAAATTGTGAAACTGCATATGAAATATGGCATAGACTCTCTATTACCTATGAAGGAACTATTCAAGTCCAAAATTCCAAAATTGGCATTCTTAAACAAAAGTTTGAACAGTTTCGTATGGAACCAAATGAGTCTATTAGTGAAATGTATGCAAAGTTTTCTTCTATTGTTAATGGTTTGAATGCATTATGTAAAGCCATTAGTGAAGAGGATCAAGTATCAAAGATTCTTAGGTGCTTTCCTCCAAAATACAAACCAAAGGTGACGGCCATTGAAGAAGCCAATGATCTCACTACATATAGGATGGAACAACTCATTGGAAACTTGGAGGCTCATGAAGCTACCTTAGAAGAAGAAGAAAGATTGGCGGCTGAACACAAAAAGGAGAAAAGAAAGGACATTTAATTCAAAGAATCAACCAAGAATTGTCATGACACAAGTGAAGAAGATAGTAAAGAAGAAACACTCATTGTAAATGGTAAGCAGTATAGAAGTTTTAAAACTAACTAAATTCCTAGTGTTTCTTCTTCGAGGTTCTTTGAATGTGGAAAAAAGGGACACTTGAATGGTGATTGTCCAAAACTCAAGAAGGGGAAGAAATCATCTCACAAGAAGAAAGAAAGAGCATATAAAGCTGCATGGGATGATTCAAGTGATGATAGTGAAGATGGAAAAGAATAAGTAGAATGTTTTATTGCTACAACAAATGAAGAAGAAGAAGAAGAGGTAAGCCTTTTTTATTTGCCAAAAGAAGATCTAATTTCTAGTCTTCAAGATACACATGAGAAATATATTGATTGCAAAAAGAAAGTACAAAAAGCTATGAAAACTAATGAGGATTTGTATGCTAAATTAAATAATCTTTCTTTTGAAAATGACAGTGTTGTTTCTGAAAACCTTAACATGAAATCATCTTTAAATGATTGTAATATGAAGTTGCTTACTTTAGAAACTAATCATGATCTTCTTTCTCAAGAAAAGGTTGATTTGCTTGTAAAACTGCATAATTTTTAGACTCAACCTATCCTATGTAATCATCTAGATTATGATGCTATTGTTAAGGAAAGAGATGTTTTATCATCTAATCTAGATCAAGAAAAATTAGATATCAAAAAGAAAATGGATGAGATTGCCAAGTTACAAAGAGAAATTAATAGCTTGAGAAATAATGATGTTCTAGATAAAATTCTGAAAAATTCTTCTAGTTATAATGGAAGGGGAGTGAGATGACCTGACACCAGATCAGATCGTCACAGTGTAATTAATTGCGGAATTGTAATAAACCAAGCAGAAGCGATCGATAGTAGCAGATTACTGAAAATCACTAAAAATTAAAACCTTTTTACAAAGAGACCCATACTTTGGAAAACTCTTTCAAAAAGAACCAAAGTAATTTAATTACATACTGGTTCACAAGTACATGTCATGTACCATCTCTTTTTGAGAATTACAAACATCAACTTCCCTGTTAAAACTATACATAGGCAGCACAAAGACATCGAGGCACTAAGCCAAAATCTCATATCGATTCTTTAAAGTATTAACTACTGAATCCAAGGACCTGAGAGTACAGAGACGACACATAGGACTCTATATACAAGACATGACAACCAGTGTCTTCACCTAAGAATTCACTGTTGTCCCAGCTGTTGTTGTTGTTGTTCTTCCCCTGCTCTGGGGTTTCTGCTTCCTCGTCCGTGTCTACCAAAAATGTTGGATCCCATGAGGGTGAGACAATTTGAAAATGCCCCAGTGAGAGATATAACTTTCTGCCAGAAACATTATTATTGTAGTTTAATAAAATAAATATGAATAGAGGAATCATAATTGTTTAACAGCATTTAATTCATTATCTAACATGTTAGAACATTAATCTTATTTAAAGCATTTCAGCTATAACTTGGTAGAGCAGCATGTCACTTATCCAATAAGGAATATGAAGAACATGTATAACATTTATCCGCTATACTAATCAAGATAACATCAACCAATGATTCTCGTATTTCAAACTTAAGCAAATACGCTACACGGCTGATTATGGTTTATAATCATTCTTAATGCCCTAAAGAGATGAAGTATATCGTTCATTCTCCAACCGACCACAATTACATTAAGCATCGGTACCACACAAGGTCAATATGGAAGAGCCGGACTCCAAGACCTCAACCTTCTCGGTCACTACGAGATTATATGGCAGAAACATCACGTGTCAAACTGCAATTCGCTTTCCAGGGTATATAGGCATCTTCCCTATAGAGTTATAGCCGTAGTATATACTCTCTTCAGGCTTAGATCACATAGCTAATGCCTGGTATTGTTTTGTGGAGTCATGGCCCGTAGCCATACTCTTTTCAGGGTTATGGCACACATCCTATCTTGTACATGGGTGATAACACATAGTCATCCCTACGGGGCATAAGGATATAATTGCCCATTTACCCCCACATATTCAAAAATATGTGTTCTGAGTTTAACTCATTTCACCATTCAGCAAATTCTGACGTTGATGGATTTGTGGTCAGGGAAACTACATTATATGATGTCACTTGATTAATTAAGTGTATTACCATATTCTTTTAGCATCAAAAACGTTTCCAAACATTAAATATTATGACAATTGCTACAAAGAATTGGTAATACTTTCATCAAGTATTGTTCAACTCTTTAATAAAGTATTGGGATCTTAATCCCTCATCTCATCAACTACATTTCCATTTCTTAACAAGTTCATCATCATGATTACTTGTTACCACTTATCAGGTAACTTAATACCTTCAGGTCATCTGACCAAGGTAATCATGATTCTTTCTACACAAGCATTCTACATAGCTCACAAAGCTCATTTCACCTCTTGTTACCTCTTAGTAGGCAACAAGGCATATTATGGCTCATTAACAACTTTAATAAAAGAAACATCATAGCTCATACCTGGATATGTTCATCTTCACATGATACCTGCAAGGTTAGTACTTCATAATAACAGTTATAATGCTTACATATCAGCACCATGCTACACAAAGTAATACCACTATTCCCAATTTAGGGTTAGGGTTTTCATTTCATGTCAATCAGGAATACTCATCCCATCATTCCATTTTAGGGTTATGATTTATCATCATATTGCATGACATTATGGTTTATCATATGATTACCCTAAATTAGGGTTTCAAATTACATTAATCACCCTATATTAGGGATTTACACATCATTACCCTGAACTAGGGTTTCTTATAACATTTTCCCAAATTAGGGTTTCATGTAGCTTTACCATAAAGCATCTTCTTAAATAAGGGTTTACTATTAAAAATTAGGGTTTCCCATATGATTACCCTAAATTAGGGTTATACCATCACCCTAGATTAGGGTTTCACTTAGCTTTTCCCTAAATTAGGATTTCACCTAGCATTGCCCTAAATTAGGGTTAGGGCTCATTAATCTTCTCAATTAGGGTTTCATGATCTCATCATCTTGGATCAAACCCTGATTACATATTTTATTCATAATGAGAGAATTTGGGGCATGACAATTACATGTAAGAATTCCTTGCTCTCTCATCCTCTCTAGGA
Organism: Alisma plantago-aquatica; assembly: GCA_963693085.1. Taxonomy (NCBI): domain Eukaryota; kingdom Viridiplantae; phylum Streptophyta; class Magnoliopsida; order Alismatales; family Alismataceae; genus Alisma; species Alisma plantago-aquatica. The sequence continues at coordinate 203,820,448 of OY856412.1, read as the reverse complement.
TGCAGGGTACTTCAAAATTGATTTAATAGGGTCAACTCCTTATTTAAGTACACACAAATAGGGTTAGCATGGTGTACTAAGATATTGCTTTCTTAAAGTTCAGAGATTAACCCTTCTAAAGGTACTAATCACCCTAGTATCTTAAGGGTACAACCACTGTAATCACCTTTGATTTACATCATTAATAATCAAGTAGTTATTTGACCTTTAATCACTTTAGGTGTCCAAATGGTTTGACCAGTTGAACTTCAAATGGTCTTGATTACTTAGACCCCAAACGGTCTGGGTCACTTAGATCTCAAACGGTCTTGGTCACTTAGACCTCAAACAGTCTTGGTCACTCAGACCTTAAATGGTTTTAAACTGTTTGGCAATTATCCCATGAAACCGTTTAAACAAAACTATATAGAAACCGTATGAACTAATCACCCTTGAAACCACTTGGGTCTCCAAACGGTTTGAGACTGTTTGATCTCAAATGGTCTTAAGACCGTTTGGACTCAAACGGTCTTTAGACTGTTTGGTCCAAACCCTCTCAAAACCGAATGGACCAATTAGGGTTTCCCCCAATCAAGTCGATTTAGGGTTTCAATCATTGAACCTCCTATCAATTGAACCATTGAGTCATTCTTCAATTAAACCATTGAATCACTCTACAATTGAGCCATTAAATTCTCAACAATTGAACCATTGAGTCACCCTTCAATTGAACCATCAATTAGGGTTTTGACCAAATTAAACTTTCAAATGATTTTGCTTAAGTTGGGTCTCCAAACGGTTTTGATCAAACAAGCCCAAATGGTTTTTGAACAATCATGTCCAAATGGTTTGAGACCGGTTAGACCTCCAAACGGTCTTGGTCTCAACCTCAAACTGTTTTGGAAACTGTTTCCATTCAATCGGTTTTTGAAACCCTAAACACCAAAAGATCTTGAAGATCATTAATCATCAAATGGTTTAGAAACTATTTCTTTCCAAACGGTCAACTCAATCCAAACGGTCAACTATCCCAAACGGTCAGCTCAATCCAAATGGTCAACTATCCCAAACGGTCAACTCAATCCAAATGGTCAATTGTCCCAAACGGTGAACTCAATACAAACGGTCAACTGTCCCAAATGGTTTTGAACCCAATTCCTCAAACGGATTGCAAACCCAATTACATCATTATTCAATTCCAATTTTACAAGTTATGTTGATTTCTCCTTCTTCTTGATTAATTGCTTGTTGTAATGGGTGATTCTATGAAATCAGTAGTAATGTGAACCTTAGAAAACGAAGGTAGATGATGATGACATCATCTTGGACACTTTTCCCAAAATTGCAACTCCAATCTGTTTCTAATAAAATTGGTCAATCAGTTTCACCAAACCGTTTGGTTACCAAACGGTTTGGTGAAACCGATTGACCAATTTTATTGGAAACTGATTGGAGTTGAAATTTTGGGAAAAGTGTCCAAGATGATGTCATCATCATCTACCTTCGTTTTCTAAGGTTCACATTACTACTGATTTCATAGAATCACCCATTACAACAAGCAATTAATCAAGAAGAAGGAGAAATCAACATAACTTGTAAAATTGGAATTGAATAATGATGTAATTGGGTTCAAGTTATATAACCCACCTTCAAAGAATGCTTCAAAGATCAAACTCCACGTCTTTAATGGTGGAATAAGCTTTCTCAACTCCACAAGGTTTGTTCCTCAATCTTTTGAGTGAAAAAGATTGGCTAGGATTGAAGATTGATTGGAGAAAAGAAAAAATCAAGCATTGATTTGTGATTTCCACCATGAATTTGAGGTTGAAGATGATCAAGGAGCTTACCTACAGGTTGGAGTTTGTTACACTGCTTCTCCTAAATTTCCTTGTGCTCATCCAAATCAAGGAAGAAAGAAAATCTGAAAAAGAGTCTTTGGTTGAATGGGAAATGAAGTGTTTATAAAGGAATTTCAAGGAGAGAGAAAGTTGAAAAGAAATCCTTCAACTCCCCAAATTGTGCCACATACTCCCCTCACTCCCTTGAATATGAATGCATCCTCCTTTGCATTTAATTCTTCTTCATTATCCACAAATTAAAGGAAAACAAATTAAGCACATTAATTCATATAATACTAATATCCCATTTTTAGTGGATATTACTTTTGATTAACTAATGTGAGTGGGTTCTCCACTTACTTAGATATTTTCGTGGCCTTTGCAAGGAATAAGGACGTCCACACTTATATAATTTCAACCATCTCATTTTTGGTTGAAGGGCACTTCAACTAACATATTTATTTTTGCATTAATTTGAAGTAAAGTTCCATTTATGCTTAAATCTTGATTATTTTAATATCAAGATTCTCTCTCTTCCAAAATGATTCAAATGAGGCACGCCTCTCAAATTATTTTCTCTACATGATGCCAAGAATCATGAGGGACCCTCTTGAAGTGCCATTTTTCATATTGAACCCTAAGTTTTGGGTAAATTACACATTACACCAAAACTAGGTTTTAATGTACAAAGATTGCTCAGCAAGCTCTATCTTGGTACTCAAGCTTGTGGAAGCCATACCACTGCATCATACTCATTCCTATGATGCTTCATCATCTGAGGAACATTTTATCATGTACAATTTGCATTTTAACTCCTCAACTTGGGTAATTTGCACTTTAGTTCAAAACTAAGAAAACATTGTTTCAACATTATTCAGAAAGGACTAAAATTGGAATATAAGTTCCCCTTGAGCCTTAATTACTTTTCAAAAGATAAGAGCAAGCATATAATCAACCTCATTAAGAAAATCATCTAGGGCTAACGCATAACCCAGGTCAGGGATGTTACAAATTATCCACCCCTAATAGGGATTTCATCCCCGAAATCATCAACAAAAACATTAAGAGAAAAGAGAAGGGTACTTCCTCCTCATCTCTTCCTCTAGTTCCCACGTAGCTTCTTCAACACCACGATGATGCCAAAGAAATTTTACAAGACATATGTCTTTCTTTTTCAGCTTTTTAATTCTTTTATCGAGGATCATCACAGGTCCTTCAACATATGATATATCATCATTTAATTCTACTTCCACAGGTTGTAGAACTAACTCTGTGTCAGGGTGACACTTTCTCAGCATAGAGATATGGAACAATGGATGCAACTTATGGAACTCAGGTGGTAACTCCAGCTTATAGGCTACGTTTCCAATCCTTTGAATGATTGGATAAGGCCCCATAAATCTAGGAGCTAACTTCCCCTTCCTTCCAAATCTAAGAATGCATTTCCAAGGTGAGACTTTGAGATATACTCTGTCTCCAACTTGAAATTCTAAAGGTCTTCATCATTTGTCGGCGTACGACTTCTGTCTATCCTGTGCAGTCTTTAACTATTGTTGTATTACTTTAATCTTCTCAGTTGTCTGTTGCACCAGCTCAGGACCCAAAAGTTGATATTCTCCAGTTTCATACCAACATAAAGGAGACCTACAACATCTACCATATAAATCTTCATATGGTGCCATATCAATATTGTGTTGATAGCTATTAATGTAAGCAAATTCTATCAAGCTCAGGTGTAGATCCCAACTTCCTACAAACTGAAGGACACATTCCCTAAGCAAATCCTCCAAGGTTTTATTGTCCTTTCAGATTGTCCATCTGTCTGTGGGTGAAAGGTTGTACTAAACCTTAACTGCGTACCCAAAGCTTTGTGCAGTCGTTCCCAAAAATGACTCATTAACTGGGGACCTCTATCAGAAATAATAGTAACTGGAACCTCGTGCAACCGCACTATCTCATGTACATATATATGTGCAAGCTTCTCAGCAGCATAGGTTGTTTTGATAGGAAGGAAATGAGTTGTCTTAGTCAACCTATCAAATATCACCCATATGGAATCATGACCTTTGGTTGTTCTAGGCAAACCAACCACAAAGTCTGTGGTCACATGATCCCATTTCCATTGCGGTATAGGAAAAGGTTGCATTGTTCCAATGGGCTTTTGATGCTCAGCTTTAACATGCTGACACACCGAACACCGCATAATAAATGTAGCTACATCCTTCTTCAATCCTGGCCACAAATACATATCTTTCAAGTTATGATACATTTTGGTGCTCCCTGGATGCATTGCATACATCGAAGAATGATCTTCCTCCAAGACTAACTTCCTTAAGTCATTGTCATCAGGTACTGCCATCCTACCATCGTAACAGACTGCCTAATCCCCTGACTCATGAAAGCCATCCCATTTCTCACTACCATACTCTGACCTGATTTGCTGAACTACAACATCAGCTTGCTGTGCTTCTTTAATCTATTGTTTCAGAGTAGGTTTTATGTGCATCTTAGCTAACAGCCCGACTAATAATGATACCTTAAGTTGTATATTGTTTTGCCTCATAGAGATAAGCATATCTCTCTTAGAGCACACTAAGGAGTTCAATTGTGCTTTATCTAAGGCTGGTGATGATGATTTTCTACTCAATGCATCATCCACTACATTGACCTTCCCTGGATGATAATCAATTGTACAATCGTAGTCCTTGATTAACTCCATCCAGTGACGTTGTCTCATGTTCAACTCATGTTGTGAGAAGATATATTTTAGATTCTTATGGTATGTGAAAATCTGGAATGTTTCTCTATAAAGATAATGCCTCCAGATCTTCAAGGCATGGACCACAGCAGATAGCTCTAGATCATGTGTCAGATAATTCTCCTTGTGTTTCTTAAGTTGTCGATAGGCAAAAGAAATCACTTGATTATCCTACATCAACACACATCCTAGTTCATTCTTAGATGCATCACAGAAAACTATGTACCCCTTCCCTTGCTCAGGTAACACCAACACAGGTGCACTTGTTAACCTTTCCTTCAATAGTTGAAAAGAATGTTGACACTTGTCATTCCAGACAAAAGGAACCTCCTTCCTGGTCAACTTGGTTAGGGGTAAAGCTATAGAGCTGAAGTTCTTAATGAACCTCTTGTAATAGCTTGCCAGTCCAAGAAAACTACGAATCTCCTTCGGTGTCTTCGGTTGTTCCCACTGCAGGACAGATTCTACTTTCTTAGGATCGACACGAATGCCTGAGGCAGATATTACGTGTCCTAAGAAAGAAATTTCTGGTCACTAGAACTCGCATTTGCTAAACTTAGCATACATCTTATGCTCTCTTAGCAAAGTTAAAGCCTGACGGAAATGCTGCTCATGCTATCGAGCATCTCTACTATATACTAAGATATCATCTATGAAGACTACTATGAACTGATCAAGAAAAGGTCGAAAGATTCTATTCATGAGTTCCATGAATGCAGTTGGCACATTAGTTAGTCCAAAAGACATAACTATGAACTCATAGTGACCATACCTTGTCCTAAAGGCAGACTTAGGTATGTCACTCTCCTTGATACGCAACTGATGGTATCTCGACCTCAGATCTATCTTAGAAAAAATAGTTGCACCACACAACTGATCAAATAGGTCATCGATCCTTGGCAAAGGATACTTGTTCTTTATAGTTACTTTATTTAACTATCTGTAATCAATGCATAACCGTATCGATCCATCCTTCTTCTTAACAAAGAGAACTAGAGCACCCCATGGTGAAATACTCAGTCGGATAAAACCCTTCTCAAGAAACTCTTGCAGCTATTTATTGAGCTCTGCCATCTCAGCAGGTGCCAATCTATATGGCGTTTTTGCTATTGGTTGTGTACCCGAGACTAGATTAATCTCAAAATCAATTTCTTGGGGTGGTGGTACACCTGGAAGTTCCTCAGGAAACACATCTTCAAACTCCCTAACTATTAGAACTTCAGAAAAATTAGGGCTCCCCATTGTGGTATCTACCACATGAGCTAAGAATGCAAGGCACCCTTGTCTCATCATCTTTTCAGCTACCATAGCTGACACAAAATAGGTTGGAAGAATCTTTCTGTCTCCCAAAAAGATCCATGTGTCACCATCATCTGTGAACACAACCTGCTTGGAATCACAATCCAAGACAACCTTATACTTTTCTAGGGTGTCCATCCCAAGAATTATATCAAACCTGTGAATCTCAAGTGGTATAAGATCCAAATGAATGTGATGTTTAGAAAAGGAAAGAGTGCAGGGAGAACACACCTCCTGCAGCACTGCAGATCCCAACAAAGGGGTTTCTAATAACAAACTCTCTGCCCTATGACCAACTGTCATATTGCAGTCAAGAATCACTTCTTTAGTGATGAAAGAATGGGTAGCACCCGGATCAATTAAAATAGATATGAAGTAGGATGTAGACATATCAAAATGAAGTGATTCCATTTGACCTGTCACAACTCGAGGGTTGACTACTACATCATGTTGATTCATTGCATAGAACCTCCCAGTTGATTGTTGTTGACCCTGTGTTCGATTGTTGGGTGTTGATGAACCGGCTTTGGATGCTTGTCCACGTCCTCTAGTGCCACTAGAAAATTGTCTCCTTTGTGAGCCTTGCTGACTCTACCTCTGGGGTTGAGTCACCATTGTATTACCAACTGGACAATCCTTTGTAAGATGTCCTGTTTGTCTGCATAGGTAACAGACCCTGGTCTCAGAAGAAGGTCTGTGAGGTCCAGTCACTGATGTTGATGCTATATTGGGGGCTCTATTTGGAACAAAACTACGGCCCCTACCCCTACTTGATGTCCACTGTGTCTGGGTATTGAATCTTGATGGTACTGCCGGTGCAGAAAACCTCGGCTTTTTAAAGCTCTCAGACCTCTGTCCCTGATATTGGGTAAACACCTTCTTGTTACTCATCTGTCACTTCTCAATCACAGACCTTTCTATCCTCCTCACGAACTCCACAAAAGTTTCAAACCTCTCCCTGTTCTCTAAAGCAAACACAGGAGTGGTCAACTCAGCGTTTAACCCCTTCTCAAAACACTGAATTCTTTCCTCATCATTAGTTGCCATATGCGGACAAAACCGCAAAAGCTCCATGAACTTAGCATCATACTCGCTAATGTTCATCTGTCCTTGTCAGATCCTCTCAAATTGAGAGATCTTCTCATCTAGATATGTCTTAGGGAAGTATCTACTGATGAATTCTCGTCGGAATACCTCCCATCCAACTTCTACACCTGGCCTCTTACCCTCCTCTATCATCCACCAATAGCCAACACTCCCCTTTAGAAGGTATACACCATGTCTCACCTTCTCAGCTTCAGGAATGTCAAGGATTCTGAAAGCCTTCTCCAGCACCGTCAGCCACAAATCAGCATCTGCTGGATCAGCTGTACCAGCATAATCTATGGCTCCAACCCGACAAAGTCTTTTAAAAGTCTTGTCGGCTCCATGTCAATCATGGTGGGCTGGTGTCCTAGGTGCAGGTGGTGGCATTCTGTCTTCCATGTGTGTCATGGTCGCCATAAATTGGCCGAACAGGGTATGGAAGGTTGGATTCACTATCATAGTTGGGTCAAACTGGGGATGTTCAGGTACTGGCTCCTCCCTAGCTTGATCCCTTGCACCTCCTCCTGGTGCAGCAAAGTTGCTTTCCACAGCATGTTCGTCATGTGATCCAGACATCTTTAAGTTATTCTTCTCCTATATGAGTAGAAGATACTATCAGATAAACTGGAAGACTCTTAGAACAAACTCAACAACCTTAATCCTATGTCTCTGTAGACTCAGCGAACCTAGAGCTCTGATGTCACTAAACTTGAGACGACCCGACACCAGATCAGATCGTTACACTGTAATTAATTGCGGAATCATAATAAACCAAGCGGAAGTGATCGATAGTAGTGGATTACTAAAAATCACTAAAAATTAAAACCTTTTTACAAAGAGACCCATACTTTGGAAAACACTTTCAAAAAGAACCAAAGTAATTTAATTACATACTGGTTCACAAGTACATGTCCTGTATCATCTCTTTTTGAGAATTACAAACATTAACTGCCCTGTTAAAACTATACATAGGCAACACAAAGACATCGAGGCACTAAGCCAAAATCTCAGATCGATTCTTTAAAGCATTAACTACTGACTCCAAGGACCTGAGAGTATAGAGACGACACATAGGACTCTATATACAAGACATGACAATCAGTGTCTTCACCTAAGAATTCACTGCTGTCCCAGCTGCTGCTGTTGTTGCTCTTCCCCTGCTCTGGGGTTTTTGCTTCCTCGTCCGCGTCTACCTAAAAAGTTGGATCCCATGGGGTGAGACAATTTGAAATTAACCCAGTGAGAGATATAACTTTCTTCCAGAAACATTATTATTGTAGTTTAATAAAATAAATATGAACAGAGGAATCACAATTGTTTAACAGTAGTTAATTCATTATCTAACAGGTTAGAACATTAATCTTATTTAAAGCATTTCAGCTATAACCTGATAGAGCAGCATGTCACTTATCCAATAAGGAATATGAAGAACATGTATAACATTTATCCGCTATACTAAGCAAGATAACATCAACCAATGATTCTCATATTTCAAACTTAAGAAAATACGCTACACGGCTGATTATGGTTTATACTCATTCTTAATGCCCTGAAGAGATGAAGCATACCTTTCATGCTCCAACTGACCATGATTACATTAAGCATCAGTACCACACAAGGTCAATGGAAGAGCCAGACTCTAAGACCTCAACCTTCTCGGTCAGTATGAGATTATATGGCAGAGACATCACGTGTCAAATTGCAATTAGCTTGCCAGGGTATATAGGCATCTTTGCTATAGAGTTATAGCCGCAACATATACTCTCTTCAGGCTTAGATAACACAGCTAATTCCTGGTATTGTTTTGTGGATTCATGGCATGTAGCCATACTCTTTTTAGGGTTATAGCCCACAGCCTATCCTGCACATAGGTGATAACACACAGTCATCCCTATGGGGCATAAGGATATAATTTCCCAGTTACCCCTACATATTCAAAAATATGTGTTCCGAGTTTAACTCGTTTCACCATTCAGCAAATTCTGACAATGATGGATCTGTGGTCAGGGAAACTACATTATATAATGTCACTTGATTAATTAAGTGTATTACCATATTCTTTTAGCATCAAACAAGTTTCCAAACATTAAATATTATGACAATTTCTACAAAGAATGGGTAATACTTTCATCAAGTATTGTTCAACTCTTTAATAAAGTATTGGGATCTTAATCCCTCATCTCATCAAGTACATTTCCATTTCTTAACAAGTTCATCATCATGATTACTTGTTACCACTTATCAGGTAACTTAATACCTTCAGGTCATCTGACCAAGGTAATCATGATTCTTGCTACACAAGCATTCTACATAGCTCACACAGCTCATTTCACCTCTTGTTACCTCTTAGTAGGCAACAAAGCATATTATGGATCATTAACAACTTTAATAAAAGAAATATCATAGCTCATACCTGGCTATGTTCATCTTCTCATGATACATGCATGGTTAGTAGTTCATAATAACAGTTATAATGCTTACATATCAGCACCATGCAACACAAAGTAATACCACTATTCCCTTTTTAGGGTTAGGGTTTCCATTTCATGTCAATCGGGAATACTCATCCCATCATTCCATATTAGGGTTATGATTTATCATAATATTGCCTGAAATTAGGGTTTCTCATATGATTACCCTAAATTAGGGTTTCAAATTACATTACATCACCCTATATTTGGGATTTACACATCATTACCCTGAACTAGGGTTTCTTACAACATTTTCCCAAATTAGGGTTTCATGTAGCTTTACCATAAAGCATCTTCTTGAATTAGGGTTTACTATTAAAAATTAGGGTTTCCCATATGATTACCCTAAATTAGGGTTACACCATCACCCTAGATTAGGGTTTCACTTAGCTTTGCCCTAATTTAGGATTTCACCTAACATTGCCCTAAATTAGGGTTAGGGCTCATTAATCTTCTCAATTAGGGTTTCATGATCTCATCATCATGGATCAAACCCTGATTACATATTTTATTTATGATGAGAGAATTTGGGGCATGACCATTACATGTAAGCATTCCTTGCTCTCTCATCCTCTCTAGGATGCAGGGTACTTCAAAATTGATTTAATAGGGTCAACTCCTTATTTAAGTACACACAAATAGGGTTAGCATGGTGTACTAAGATATTGATTTCTTAAGGTTCAGAGATTAACCCTTCTAAAGGTACTAATCACCCTAGTATATTAAGGGTACAACCACTGTAATCACCTTTGATTTACATCATTAATAATCAAGTGGTTATTTGACCTTTAATCACTTTAGGTGTCCAAATGGTTTGACCAGTTGAACTTCAAATGGTCTTGATTACTTAGACCCCAAATGGTCTTGGTCACTTAGATCTCAAACGGCCTTGGCCACTTAGACCTCAAACGGTCTTGGTCACTCAGACCTTAAACGGTTTGAAACCGTGTGGTAATTAACCCATGAAACTGTTTAAACAAAACTATATAGAAACCATATGAACTAATCACCCTTGAAACCACTTGGGTCTCCAAACGGTTTAAGATCGTTTGATCTCAAACGGTCTTGTGACCATTTGGACTCAAACGGTCTTAAGACTGTTTGGTCCAAATCCTCTCAAAACTAAATGGACCAATTAGGGTTTCCCCCAATCAAGTAGATTTAGGGTTTCAATCATTGAACCTCCTATCAATTGAACCATTGATTCATTCTTAAATTAAACCATTGAATCACTCTACAATTGAGCCATTAAATCCTCAACAATTGAACCATTGAGTCACCCTTCAATTGAACCATCAATTAGGGTTTTGACCAAATTAAACTTTCAAACGATTTTGCTTAAGTTGGGTCTCCAAACGGTTTTGATCAAACATGCCCAAACAGTTTTTGAACAATCATATCCAAACAGTTTGAGACCGTTTAGACCTCCAAACGGTCTTGGTCTCAACCTCAAACGGTTTTGAAAACCATTTCCATTCAATCGGTTTTGGAAACCCAAAACACCAAATGATCTTGAAGATTGTTAATCATCAAACAGTTTAGAAAACGTTTCTTTCTAAACGATCAACTCAATCCAAATGGTCAACTGTCCCAAATGGTCAACTCAATCCAAATGGTCAACTATCCCAAAGGGTCAACTAAATCCAAACGGTCAACTCAATTCAAATGGTCAACTATCCCAAATGGTTTTGAACCCAATTCCTCAAACGGTTTGCAAACCGTTTGGTCACCAAACGGTTTGGTGAAACCGATTGACCAATTTTATTGGAAACTGATTGGAGTTGAAATTTTGGGAAAAGTGTCCAAGATGATGTCATCATAATCTACCTTCATTTTATAAGGTTCCCATTACTACTGATTTCATAGAATCATCCATTACAACAAGCAATTAATCAAGAAGAAGGAGAAATCAACATAACTTGTAAAATTGGAATTGAATAATGATGTAATTGGGTTTAAGTTATATAACCCGCCTTCAAAGAATGCTTCAAAGCTAATGTAGCACGTATTTAATGGTGGAATAAGATTTCTCAACTCTACAAGGTTCGTTCCTCAAGCTTTTGAGTGAAAAAGATTGGCTAGGATTGAAGATTGATTGGAGAAAAGAAAAAATCAAGCATTGATTTGTGATTTCCACCATGAATTTGAGGTTGAAGATGATCAAGGAGCTTACCTACAGGTTGTAGTTCGTTCCCCTGCTGCTCCTAAGTTTCCTTGTGCTCGTCCAGATCAAGGAAGAAATAAAATCCAAAAAAAGAGTCTTTGGTTGAATGGGAAATGAAGTGTTTATAAAGGAATTTCAAGGAGAGAGAAAGTTGAAAAGCAATCCTTCAACTCCCCAAATTGTGCCACATACTCCCCTCACTCCCTTGCATATGAAGTCATCCTCCTTTGCCTTTAATTATTCTTCATTATCCACAAATTAAAGGAAAACAAATTAAGCACCTTAATTCATATAATACTAATATCCCATTTTTAGTGGATGTTATTTTTAATTAACTAATGTGAGTGGGCTCTCCACTTACTTAGATATTTTCGTGTTCTTTTCAAGGAATAAGGACGTCCACACTTATATAATTTCAAACATATCATTTTTGGTTGACGGGTACTTTGATTAACATATTTATTTTTGCATTAATTTGAAGTAAAGTTCAATTTATGCTTAAATCTTGATTATTTTAATATCAAGATTCTCTCTCCTCCAAAATGATTCAAATGAGGCGCCCCTCTCAAATTCTTTTATCTACATGATTCCAAGAATAATGAGGGACCCTCTTGAAGTGGAACTTTTTATATTGAACCCTAGGTTTTGGGTAAATTGCACATTACACCAAAACTAGGTTTTAATACACAAAGATTGATCAGCAAGCTCTATCTTGGTGCTCAAGCTTGTGGAAGCCATACCACTGCATCATACTCATTCCTATGATGCTTCATCATCTGAGGAATATTTTATCATGTACAATTTGCAAGTTAACCCCTCAACTTCGATAATTTGCACTTTAGTCCAAAACTAACAAAACATTGTTTCAACATTATTCAGAAAGGACTAAAATTGGAACATAAGTTCCCCTTGAGCCTTAATTACTTTTTAAAAGATAAGAGCAAGCATATAATCAACCTCATTAAGAAAAACATCTAGGGTTAACACATAACCCAGGTCAGGGATGTTACAGAGAGGCTTAGGATATGTTTCAAAGGGGAAATCGTATCAACCTAAACCTAGAAGAACACAAGCACCCAAGGCCAAGATTATGTATGTACCCAAGAACAACTCAACTCTTAGAAAGAGAAATGAGATTGAATTTATTTGTTGTCACTATTGCTTACGTCTTGGACACTACTCTTTTTCATGCCCATACAATAAAAGGGATGATGATCTACTTTGCGTTCCTAAAACTTTGAAATTTGAATTTGATTAGTTGAGATTTGACCTAAAACGTTTCTTTGATATTCCAATGTCTTATCTCAACAAAACTGAGCTTTAAATTTTTCTTGCAAAATTGTATTACCTTTTGCTTATAAATAATTACTAAAAACAATAACATACTCGGTCGAGCGAATATTCGACCGAGACACTGTCGATCGAGAATTAGTCGACCGAGCAGGTTACTATTTTTAAGCTTGCAAAAATATGATAAAACATTTACAAACAGTAGAATACTCGGTCGAGAAAATCTTCGACCGAGATAAATTTGATCAAAGAAAAGTTCTACCAAATCAAGTTCTGCTGAACATGTTTAATTGATCCAGTTTGCTATCAATTTGCTATTAATGATTGCTTTAAATATGCAAATCAAGCATGAATCTTGGAGACAATTCTTTAAACATATTGATAAACTTGCATCATGACTTATTAAATATACTTTGATTCTTATTAAACTTGTTACAAAATATGTTGATTAAAAACATGTATACTTTTTGCAAACTAAAATTGGACTTGCCTTCTTGCAAAAATGAATCAATACATATATAACATAGATTGCAAGTTCATTTTTAATTGCAATAATCTCCTACATGGTTTGGCTTAAAACTAAAAATTATGAACCATGTTGATTTAATCAAGGAAATTACTGTTTTATAATAATCCACATGGTTTGTCCTAAGTATTCCTTGGTTTATCTATATAGAAATCATGTGTCTAGAAATTTGTCTTTAAATGATTATGATCATTGTTATACATGAATACTTTTTGTATGATACTCTGTAAGCTATGTTTCAATTATTCAATCAAGTAGATCATTGAAAATGCCTAAACTGAAAATCTACAGAAATTGCCTCTCGGTCAAAATATAATCAACCGAGGGGTGCCAAGGTTGAAGTCAAGGTCGACCTAAAATAAGCTTGACAAAATGCTTAATTGTAAATCATTTCCTTACACTCAATCTTAGTATATTGAAAACAAGATTTTAGTGCATTATGATCTAATGCTTATTGTGATCTTAGAATCCTTAATTTATCTTGATTATAAGATTAAGGGGGAGCTCACAAAAACTATCTTGACTATAAGATTACGAAGGAGTTCACAAAATATTGTAAACATCATAAAGAAAATTTGAAACTAGTTATGACCTTAGTATCTTTAAAGTAATGGAGCCTACAATAGTTTTGAATATAATTGAATTCTCTAAACAAATTAGGGCTTAACATCCCATGCATTTGGTTTGAGATACATTCATTGATTCTACTATAAGCTTAAAAGAATCTCATATCATTTTAGGGTTTAACATTCCTTGTAAATGATTGAGAAACTACTCATGAGCTTAAAGGATTCTCATGTCATTTTCAGGGCTTAACATCCCTTGTCAAATGGATGAGAAATCAAAACACATATGCCATGAATCTAAAAGGATCTCATGTCATTTCAAGGCTTAACATCCTTTGCAAATGATTGAGAAATAAATTGTGGCTAAATTTGACATAAGTGGTTTGCTTTGAGTATCTAATTATCAAATTAAGGGGGAGAAACAAAAGTCATAATTAATGTTTCGCTTGGTTATCTTTTTGAAATGACAAAGGGGGAGAAAATAATATAAATCAAATGAAAAAAGTTTCATAATCTCTTGGTTTTAAAAATGATATCGTTTGAACAAGAGATTATGAAAAGAAAATGCAAAGGAAATTTCAGGTATAAAACTCATATGATTTATATTACTTTGATTTATATTGGAATTGTTTGCCATCTTCAAAAAGGGGGAAATTATTGGCTAAATTATACATTATTATAATCCCTTTATATTGATGATGACAAACATTTCTTTCTTGTGATTTTTAACTTGCTATTTGAGTGTTTCAGAGACAAGCATATAAGGTGGTGGATAGAGAAGACTTGGAAGATCAATTTGCTAAAATTGCTTTATTTTCATGATTGTAATCAATGTAAAAACTTGTACAAGTTTATAATGTACAAGTACTTAGATATCATGTAAATCAAGTGTTTAGATCTTTCCTATCCACTCACAACACTTAGATATGTCATTCCCCAAGATAGTATCACAATTGCACATTGATACACACACTTAGTAAATGAATACATTGAATCAGTGATATTCTCAGTCAACAAATACTTCGACCGAGACACTCTCGGTCAAAAAACTCCTCGAGCAAGAATAGACTCTATTAGCCATTAGACTGATTTAGAAAAGTGGTTGGCAGTTGAGTTTAATGTTGCAATACACTTTCCCCATACTCACTCTCAATCGACAATTTCCTCGACCGAGAGACACTCAGTCGACAAACTTCTCGACTGAGAAGAGTTCTGTCTGCACTTTTCAGAACTAATCAACTAGTCATTACAAATGAAATTGGTGGACAACTAACGGCTAGTTGAGTACTAAGAACCCCCTAGAAAGTGTCTAGAACGTCCCTAAGTACTTATAGGCCATTCCTATAAATAGGACATGCCTTAGGACACCTAAACTCAATTGAGTACACAACTTGCATTCACAATTACACTTGAGATTCAATCCTTGTGAGCAAACAAGTTGAGCTACACTTGCAATCTATTTTCCTTGAGCTCTACATTAGTGTCCTATAGGCTGATATCACATATCCACTATACATCCACGTCCATCCACTTTGGTTAAGAGATCAAACGCTTGATATAAGATCAAAGCGTTGTACTCTGTTGGTAATGTTGTTTCCTTCTTCCAATCTTGTTCCTGTTATTGTGTTTTGTTCTACTTTGCTACTCCTAGGTTGGTGGCTGCGGAAAGGAGGTTGTTGGAGCTTCTTCAGGTGGTGAAGGTAGCTCGACGGACTTAGGATTACTTCAAGAAGGTTGTCTCAACAGGAAGCTACTTCAAGAGGAAGACTACTTCAAGGTGGAGCTTGGAGTTACTACAAGGAAGGCTGCTTCAAGGTTGGTGAGACTACTTCTAGGTGAAGGCTATCCTAAGGGTGAAGGTATTTGTATCTTACGTAACATCCTTGTGAGGTAATAAAATATAAGTGCTTTCAAAATCCCAATTGGAAATAATTGGATAGTGGACTGACTCCCTTAGTATTTGCTAAGGGTGGAACCACTCTAAACGCCGTGTCTCCTTCTCCAAATTTTCAATTGTGGTTTCTTGGTTGAATTAATTTTAAAATCATCATAAAACCCTATTCACACCCCCACTAGTATTTTTTTAGGGTGTGGATGTTGAATAAAATCCTAAAGACCCTAATCGATTACAATAAAAGTCCTAACCCTGATTATGTGTGACGTCCTCAAATTTTCTAAACCTTAATCTAATTTGTGACGCCCAAATTGAAAACTCACCTCGGCGAGAATGCCAATTTAAACACCCCACACTAGGCTAAGAAAAAGAAAATTGAGGGAGTCAGAAGGGAACAACAATATCACATGCACATGAACAATAATAAAACCATACAACACATGTTCATCATTCAATATATAATTATAAAATGATTAGTTACAACATTTGATATCACATATTGAATAACAAACTATTACATATACATGTACTACCACTAAACAATAGGATCTTAAGACAATAGGTCCACATGTACATCAACTCACCACACAACTCACAACTATCCATGTCTTCAAGATCATATGTTCACAACCTAAATAAAAGATTACATGTGATACACGTTAGGACGATATTCAAGAATATTATACTGAGCACGCCTACGTGTCTTTTATATACATCTCATTACTAAGCTTGGCAATAAGATAAAACTAATACTCGGCAACATTAAACAAATATATGATAAAAGTATACTTGAACAAAGATATATTTATTAACCAAAGATAACACATGTTTTAAGCTCATTTTCCATTATATGCTCATGCATCTGTCTACCAATGGGATAGATGCATTCAGGCCTTATGATCTGCTTACCAAAGAGATAGATCATTGTACATGTGATCTTATTATCAAAGAGATATCACTCACTAGCACTATGCTTACCCAAGAGATATAGTGCTTTCATATAATGGAACAGATATATTATGTTTCATGTGTTCATAACAATAAGCATGGAAAATCAAGCAAAATATCATACAAGAATAATCATTTCATCCAATATCATATGTTTACTACGCATATAATGTAAGCATATTGTATCATAAGCCAAGTAAGAGGTAATGTCATACCTTGCTCAAGATAACCTAATCATCATATATTCTTGAGTCATCTATATCCTATTAACCCATGATTAAGACAAGATCACATATCACTGTCAAGTTCTCATCATCTGAACTCTAGTTATATCCATTTTAGGGTTTGCTTAGTTGATTAGGATATTCCCACCATTACTTGCCTTATCTTCTTGAGATTAGGTTACTTGTCTTGGATTATAGATTTACATATACAATCTGGTTATATGATTATACATAATTATGTATTTGAGGGCATTTACCTTCATCAGCCAATTGGTTGATGCCACATGTCCATGGGCTCCTTTCTGGGTATTTGAGGGCATTTACCTTCATTAGCCAATTGGTTGATGCCACATGTCCATGGGCTCCTTTCCTTGCTGCGGCTGGTTCTTGGTTGAGCTGGTCGGGTTCACGATCTGGCTGGTCCGGGATTTGTCCGGTTCACACGTAGTTGAGCACTAACTGACTCGGTTCAGCGTTCGTCTTTCTTTCTCCGCTTGAAACGCGATCCTCGTCGGGTCTGCGTTCTCCGCTACCTGGCCGCCGCCGTGCGACTGTTCTCTAGTGAGCAATCGGTAGAGCCCAGGCGTTCTTCGTCGGCTCCTAGGGCCATGGTCACCTTCGTCAGTGTCCTCTGATCCTCGAAGGCTACTCGGCTCTGGTGATCCATCTCTGGAGATCTGGGTCGGTGGGATCTCCGGCCATGGCAGCCACCATGGAGCCAGGAAAGGGGGAAACTCCCCTTCACATGCCCAAACTTCACGGATGTACTTCCAAAAGCACCGCAAGATTCCCCCAAACTCGTCAAAGACTCAAAAACACAGTGGAAAGAACCTTCTTCTACCCATCCGAACACAGTTTCTTCTTCGGCCTACCTTAAGTTTGTCAACCCAAAGCTCAACCCAAAGCCTGAATCTCTACCTCCCACCAGCTTCGCGAAGGTTTGAGGTGCTTTAACACGAGTGAGGTCGTCTGCCAGACCTCTCTTCCTCCTTTACCCTACCTACGGTTCTGGCCTACTTGTCACGGTGGAGAGGTGGGTAGGACCGAGAGCTCAAACTCCCTGCTCAGACGGTTGTTCGTCCAAAAAGAGGGGTCAAATGGAAGCTTGTCCCAGTCTGAAGCCAACTGCTCAGTCGGAAAACATGTTCTCGCCCACGATCCAGTTTCTCCAGGATGTGAAGGAGTGCCACCCACGACCATCTTCTAACTGCAAGGTAGAAGAAGGTGGGCTGACCGTTACACCTCATCATCCTAGGGCCAAACGTGAACCACCCAACCAATCTGTGGCATCTCACAGCTAAGGCTAAAGGGGCGTGACACTATCTTATTAAATCAACAACTTAGGTCGAATATCACCATTAAATCAATTATTTCACCAATTTCAAACCTAAATATCTTCCTCTAGGATCCTCCAATTGCCATCAAATTTTAACCATAGCTCTATCATCACTCAAGCTACATTCCATTCCATTTTGGTGCCAAAACTTGATTATTTGACTTGTCAATTAAATACCTAAAAATGCATAAACTTAAGGACCTTAATTTTGATATCAACATTAATCAACACCTACACTTTACTGAAGTACTTGAAACTTCTCAAGATAACTCAACATATGAATTTCAATATGTTATTGGAGATTTAAGTATTCCAAAAGAGCACTCTATCACATCCTACACACCTTAGAAAAAATTTCGTCCTCGAAATTAAGCAAAGATTCATTCCTTCACATCATATACATCTTAAATGGAATTTTGTCATCAAAACTAAACCATAGTCATACTTCCAAGGAAAAACTTATCTTGCCTTCATCCACAATTAGGGCACTATTTTAGGTGCAAGATATCCAAAAACAAAGCTCCATAAACATATCCAAACCATTATTAGGAGGTTTTAAACCATCTAAGGTGAAACACCCCTTCACAAAAGATTGAAACAAGGGTTTAGATACTCTTGTTATGTCATGACATATCTCATGTATTAGGGTTTCATCCTTATCTTTAACCATGCATTAGGGTTCCCACATCATATTACCATGTTCTAAAGGAGTTAACCAAAGTTAGCCCATTATATCAAGGTGTCATCAACATTTTATTGAGCTAATTGTTGGAACATGTTCAACATTAACATATGCCTTTTAGGAAAGAGTTAACTATAGTTAACCCATTATGTCAATCTAGATCATACCAAGGTGTCATAATTGTTATGTTGTGCAAACTGTCAAACTATATTTGACATATTTATTAAGCACTAACATTATCACTATTTGGTATATGTTATTAAGATGATATCATTTCACTTTCTTGTTAAGTTACAAGTTTATTAGTTAATTCATTACTAGATTCATTAACCATATCACGTCATCTTGATTCATATAACATGTATCATTAGTGTCATCTCATTGTACTTTCTCATTTATGTTGTAAAATCTTTTTGAGATTCATCATGAGATTAGTCAACTATTCTCATTATCAACATTATTCATGTATATGGTTAACCATTTATACATTGATATCTATTAAACCATCTCTAGGTTTTCCATAATGTCATATCTATATATCACACCTCTAAATTTGATCACATTCTTACACATATTATATCATGGTTGTGCTAATAAACTTATACAAGTGGCCCCTCAAACATGTATCTAAACTTCATCTAGTCCAATTGAGGCTCTCCTGACCCATATCATGAGGGTAGTGGCATGCTCAAAACCTCTGAGCTAACTCAACTCTATGAGTGTCTCATATGCATATACTTTATCTTTCCTCTCTTAGTCTAGGGTTCTCAGATTACCTCATTGGCACTAGTGATATCCTTACAAGCTCTAACCACATAAGCACAAACCAACACATGCTATGACATTATCTTCATAGGTTCTCTACCCATTATATATGCTTACCCAAAAGTCTATTATATATTTTACCACTAGATTCCTACAAGGGACCACCAAGCCGAGCATAAGGCTTCACAGAAACTAACATAGTTTCCTCATCCAGGGTCTTGAGACTCTCTCTCCCTCACCCAGATGGTAGGTTCTCATATTCATATACACATATTCACATATATAGACAACCTCTCTCTATCGCTAGGGTTTGGTCCTCCCAAGGACATCTAGGGTTCAACAAGACTATATGAATCATGCAAAAAGCAACTCAACTCAATAACTCAAGAGTATTCTAGTTTTGGACATATCATATCACTTATTTTTCATCATTCTTATATCTTAGAGTTTAGGTTCTCTGACCTTCTCCCAATGGGTCTCACTCTCTCTAGAGTTAACCCTAAACCTAGTCCCAACACTAGAGGTCCTCCTTTGTAAAAGAGATTGAGGCTCATGCTGACTCACATCTTGTCTTAGGTTAACATATCTTATCATATAAAAGCCTAGTTACTGGTGTCATCAAAACTTATCTCAAATCCTCAAATTTGAACTTAGGTCCTCAAAGACAAATATTGATCATCACAAACCATATTATATCATCTATATAAGACTTACATCATATCATCAAAACTTATATCATCTATTCATTCTATCTCATATTTCAACAAGGCTCTAGACATCTAATCTAGAACTATTCTCTCTTCTAGACTGATGTCATTCACTTTCACTTAGGTTGCATGACCACCTCCTACTCGTACATGTGTGGGGACACATTTTTTGTAATACTTACATATATAATAGAATATTATATAGTTTCACCGATAAAACATGTGTCAGAGAAAACTATCCAGGTTCGATCCGATTGGAATCAAAAACCAAATCCAGAAGATGAGTGTCCCACACATAGTAGAGTGTCTAGTTCCATGTCACCTAGTGAAAAAGGTGAGAACAGGATGTAGACTAGTGTAGATACCCAAAAAATAGATGCATCATATGTCAAAGGTTTCTCTTTCCATGATGTACACCATTTCCAAATAATGCAATGTTCACATACCGCTGCACTATACGGAAAGAACGACATCTAAGGACCTACTATACAACAAGCACCAATCCAGACCTAGGTCTCAGACATCTAGGTTCTAACCTAGAGTATAGTTCAGATCTAGTCTCTAAAAGATGACTTATCTAACCCTAAAGATTTGTTTTAAGTTCAAGGTTCTTTAGTTTCAAGTTGCATAATGAGAAAATGCCAGGCTTTGCTATTGTTCATGCTCTGATACCACCTGTGACATCCCCATATTTTCTAAAACTTAATTTAATGTGTGACACCCAAATTGAAACCTCACCTCAGTGAGAATCCCAATTTAAACACCCCACACTATTCTAACAAAAAGAAAATCAAGGGAGTCAAAAGGAAACAATAGTAGCACATGCACACACTACTACAGAACCTACCTTTAGTGTCGGTTATTTAAAGCCTTTAGTGTCGGTTTCTAAGTGACACCTATGTGTGCGACACTAAAAGTCCACCCATTAGGCGTCGGTTCCAAAACCGATGCCCAAACTCTTCGCGCGCCACCAAAAGCGCGCCATTAGGGGACTATAGGCGTCGGTTATTAGATAAGAAACCGACACCCAAACTCTTCGCACGCCACCGAAAACGCGCCATCATGGGACTATAGGCGTCGTTTATTAGTTAAAAACTGACGCCCAAACCCTTCGCGCCACAGAAAGGGTGCCATCTTGGGCACTATCAGTGTCGGTTATAAGTAAAAAACCGACACCATATATCTTCGCCCCACGGCCGTGCTGTCCGGCACGACCGTGGTGTTAAGGACATAGACGTCGGTTTATTGTAGGAACACCGATACTATATCATTATGTGTCAGTTATTTACAAATAACCGCGCCTATTGGTTTTTTTTTTCCTGTCAGTCTGCAGACCTGTTGTGGCTGGTCGCAGGATGAGAAACCTGTTCAGTTCAGTTATGAACTGCAGGTTTTACGACATCCATTGATATCAGCCGACAACAGGCCGCAAACCTGCAAAATTAACAATAAAAAAGTAGCACATGCATTTAGCAATGCAACCTGCAGTTCCATTTTATTTTCACACATTTATAAACATTCACACATGCTAGCAATCTGTCGTTCCATTCATTCACATTCACACATGTAGAAACATTCATATAGCAACCAATACTTTCATTCATTTTCACTCAGACACATGTAGAAACATCCAGACATGTAGAAACATTCACACATATATTATAATTCAGAAATTCATTTACAAAGTATCATTGTTTAGTCATTATTCGCTATCAGGATCCCAATTATATTTTAAAGCCCCCACTAATTGTATGGTTGTTGCCCATTCTTCTCTTACTTCATTTAATTCTCCCATTGTATAGGGAGCATTAACATTTGGTAAGTCCTTTCCTGTAATGGGGTCAGCTTTAAACACCTGTAAAGAGAATGATGTATATATATAATTAATGAGCTATAAATAAGATTGATATATTTCGATCATATTATCTAATGAGACTATATAATACCTGAACAATACACTCGATATCCAGTGCGGCATGTTTGATAATCATGTGCATATATCGCATGACATAGTATCCACATGCCCATCCGTTGTCTTATGTAGCACACTATAAATTCAAACATACAAAATATTAAAAAATACAACTAATTAAGCATTGTTCACATAAATAATATATACATATATTGCAGTCGGGAACTTACTTTCACGTTCTTCCAAATTATTGGATGGTTCTTTTTCATGGGGACCTTTCCTCCAACCTTTTTGTACTCCTCAAAACCCCTACATGTTAATGTAACACAGAACATTGCAATTAAATAGTAATGTAATAACATATGTTAACGGATATGAAAAATGAAATATTTCTCACCGGAATATTGTCATTTTCATTATGTGTCCAAATCTTGTATTCAATTTACCCCCCTTAGGATCTAGATAATACACAGTGAACGTCTCGGGGGCAATAACCAGTAACTCCCAATGCCTACCACTAGAGGAAAAAAAGTTAAAAATTAATAACTCAAAATCCACAATAAAATGTAATTTTCTTAAGTCCAAATTATAATAAGCAAAGTAAACTTACTCTACATTGAATGGAGCCATTATCACCGTCTTCTTTTTTACAACAAAATTTGAAAAAGCCTCACAGTAGTATTGTTGAACTGATGTAGGGTCTTTAGCTACTAGACTAATCAAAGATGGAATCAAAAACCCTACATGTTCGAATCCAAAATATGCACATATGTTGTCTAAGTAGCTGCAAAATATGTATTAATTACGCATGCATTAATAAATAAGAAACCAAATCACCAGATCATACACAAGGTATATGGATGTATAAAGAATATCTCACCTTATCCATATCTCTATCACAGATGTATTTAGCCAATCATATCGAAACAACTCAAAAATATCTTCTATAAATAGTTTTGTTTCGTATGACTAACCTGTAGAATCTGAATTGGAAGAAACAATTATAGGGGATTTTATATCATGTTCCCCTAACCATATTGCCATACCCCTACACTTAGGACCTAACGGGACAGGTAGGTCATGTGGAACCCAACTAGGTAATGCAGGAGGTGGAAGTGGAGGCTTAGATGCTGTGGGTGTCTTCTTTTTAACCTGTATATATATATAATTTCAGATCAACTGCCAGCATATACACACACTAACAATTGAACGTAATGTAAATTTACCATACCTTATCAGTAAAGAAGACATCCGCTTTTAGCCACAATATCACTCCGCCTACTGCCTCACCAAACGTTTCACAATCTGGGTGGGCATATGGCAGTGGAAGATCCATCCACTTGGGGAATATATGTATCGGGCTCACCCAAATCCAACCAGCTGGTACTGGAGACCCGTGACACGTTTCCCCTGGTAGGGATGGGTAAGCCGACGCCTCTGCCACGACATATTCTTTACTTTTTAGACGGCATGGCTTCAACCCCTACAAATTTTTGTGTAAAGAATGTTATATACATATATACATATCATCTTTTTTTGAAACGACTACAATTTCATATATACGTATCATCTTGAATTAAAAAACTAGTTACTATGTCATAAAAATACTTACAGTGGATGTGCTAGGTGGCGGTTCTACAAGATTATTCCCAACCTCTGCAGTAGGAGTAGGAATAGAGTCTGCAGTAGGTATTGTCTGGTAAGTGGCAGTCTGAGATGCCTGCCACTTTTTCATTGCTTCTTCGAGTTTCCTGTCAAATAGCTTATCCACCTATACATGGATAAAAGAAACGTCAAATTCTAATTTTTGAATTCTCTTTTACAGTAACATTATAAAGAAAGAATATGTTACCTCTTCTTGTGAAAGTCCCACTTTTGGGACATGTTTGCGCTGGGATGACCCAAAAAAAGATTTGATGCCCACACCAGCGCCTGCAGCCCTAACACGTCCAGGATGTTCTCGGTTACCCAGAGCAACTGTCAATTCATCCTTTGTTCCCTCAGGGATGAACTTTCCTTGTTTCCTCAGCTCGTGCAGCTCCCGCTAATCGCCAAAACAAAAATTTGTACTTAAGTAAACAACACAAATAATCAATATTCGAATGATTGCTGTAAGAGTTGTATTTTACCATTTTTGCAGCCGCCTCAGTAGTTGCGGCCTTAGGTATTTCTCCCTTCTTATTTTGCCTCCCAGCTATCCAGACATCATGGCGAGGCAGAGGTGTGCTACCTATGGTAGAGGACTCCTGAGTAGCAGCAGACTGAGCAGTAGTAGCCTCAGCCTGTAGTCTTTGGCGAATGCCTGCATACCCCTTTGGACCCATTCTGTGGTCATGCACATTCAGTGCACGCCTTGATCTTTGTGCCTCACTGAGGGCCTAGTTAGTATGCAAATTAATGATTTGGTTAGTAACACTAAATGTTAATCTTGAATAAGTGAATACAGCATATATTAATTAATGAGATTGAGACTGACGCCTAATACCTTGAATTCATCAGTTTGTCTTGAAGCGACAAACGCGTCCCATTCTTCTTTGTCTAGGAAGTTCCACTGTTCAGTGGTTGTCTTCTTCCTCTTGTCGGCTTCTTTTATGTATTCTCTGGTGAGATTTGTCCTATAGTTCCTTAGGACTCTCCCACAGCGTTGCATCACGCATTTACGATGCAGCTTTTCATCCAATTCAAATATACTCTGCAAAATAGAATTGCTATTAACTAGTATCCAAAATTTAGTAATCTACAAAATAGAATTGCAAATTAATAATAACTCACGCATAAATCCCTCCATATTAAATCTTTCTTCTCCTTAGAAACTTTATGCCAAGAATCTAAGCGACAACCGCAATGGCTACGAGTAACAAACCCAAGATATGAAATAAATGAATTGTGATTCACACCACATGTATTTCCTGCATTATCGAAATCCACAACAAGTTTGGGTCCATTGCCCTTTTGTGCAATTAACTTCTTCATCATAGTGATGCCCCTTCTCTTGTCAACTGTTTGGTGTTGTTGATCAAGTGCCTCAAGTGCTTCAGATGGTACCTGTGCATCATCAACCTAAAATTTGACAAAATAATTCACATTTACAAGATATAACTATAAATGGACATATAGATATAAATATATGATATATTTTTAAAACTTACATTGTGAGGCGGCGCATTGATGTCCTCACCCTCACGGTAGTCATCAACACGGTCATCAGGAGAATGGTCAGCCATCTGCAAATTCACATTCAAATTGTAAAGTTCACATTGTAAAGTAGTAATTCAAAGTGTAAAGCAAACATTGTAAAGTAATTCAAATTGCAAAGCTCACATTGTAAAGTAATTCAAATTGTAAAGCTCACATTGTAAAGTAATTCAAATTCTAAAGTTCACATTGTAAAGTAATTCAAATTCTAAAGCTCACATTGTAAAGTTCACATTCACATTCAAAACTTTAGGCCAACAAATACATGTGATGTCATTCTTATATATAATAAATGTGTACCACCTATCCCATTATTGAACACCTAATCTCACTAGTAAGTGTATAATGTGTATTGGGTTTTTGAGAAAATTTCGGCAGCATTTCCCCGCTGTTCTCCAAGTACATATGTACTTAGAGAACAAACGGGGAAATGCTACTGAAATTTTCTTGAAAACCCAATACACATTATACACTTACATCCTAAGTGAGATTAGGTGTTCAAGAACAGTACCAAACCAAGGACTATCCAAGATTTACTCCTAATGAGTAAATCTTGGACGGGGTTCTAGGCTAATGAGTACATATCCACTACATGTATTTGCTCACTTACATTGCATCACTCACAATTAGAGAATTATTATATAATAAATCAAGAATTCAATAGTTTCAAACATGCAATAATGCCCAATCATGTTTAAATCAAACAAAATATCCTAAGTCAGATTAGGTGTTCAATAACAGTCCCAATACATGTATATTGTCATTCCAATACCTACAATCCAACTTTCATCACAATTGATGTTAGGGTTTCATCACAATTTTAGGTATCATATAGAGTATGTGGATGTTAGGGTTTCATTATGCAACCAGGATTCATGTAGATGTTAGGGTTTCATCATGCAACTCGGCCAGATGTTAGGGTTTCATCATGCAATAGGGATTTCATCATATAATTGATTTAATCACAAACTCATAATTGATTTCATTTTAGTATATATAAATATATTCTTGTTCTTCCTTCTCCCTCCTTACCAACAACAACCACAGTCGTGTGGGTTGGCACGGCCGTGGTTGTGTTGGCCAACCACACGGCCGTGCTGGGTAGCACGGCCGTGTGGTCGGCCAACACAGCCACGGCCGTGCCAGCCCACACGGCCGTGGTTGCTATTGGTAAGGAGAGGGAGAAGGAAGAAGAAGAGCAAGAGAAGGAAGAAGAAGAAGAACGGAGGGCCTACCGGAGAAAAAAGAAGGAAGAAGAACGAAGCAGCGTGGAGCCGGAGGAGCAGTGGCAGACGTAGCAGCAGCTAGAGGACGGACGGCCGCCGGTGAGCAGGAGCACGGCAGCAGGAGCACAGCCTCCGGTGAGCACGGCCGCCGGTGAGCAAGAGCACGGCCGCCGGTGAGCAGGAGCATGACAGCAGGAGCACGACAGCGGAGAACGGAGCACTGGAAATCGCCGGAGCTAGGGAAATCGGGAATGAAATAGGGAAAGGGGAAGAATCGGTGGGGCTGGTCAGCTATGAAGTTGACAATAAGTGTCGGTTATTTAAAATAACCGACAACTAAACCTACAATGTCGGTTCTTTACCAAAAACCGACACCTATACTACATTATAGTTGTCGGTTTTTAAGTAAAAGACAACTGACAACTATTCCTGTTCGCTTTAGTCATCGGTTATTTAGTTATGACCGACGCCATATGTAAAATTTTGGAGCCAATTGTTTTCACTGGAATTTTGGGTTTGGCGGTTGAGTTTAGGTGTCAGTTGTTTATTAATTAATCGACACTTAACAAAAGTGGTACCCGTGTCTGGTCGACCTTCATAGATTGGATGTCGGTTTATGTTATCAACCGGCACTGTAGACTTTAGGTGTCGGTTTTTGTATAAAACTGACACCTTGA
This sequence comes from Alisma plantago-aquatica, assembly GCA_963693085.1. Classification (NCBI taxonomy): domain Eukaryota; kingdom Viridiplantae; phylum Streptophyta; class Magnoliopsida; order Alismatales; family Alismataceae; genus Alisma; species Alisma plantago-aquatica. The sequence goes on along the minus strand of OY856412.1, from coordinate 203,792,905 downwards.
AAAGTGGTTTTATAAGCCATTTCTGTAGTAGTGACATGAACAATAATAAAACCATACAACACATGTTTATCATTCGACATATAATTATAAAATGAATTGTTACAACATTTGATATTACAAATTGAACATCAAACTATTACATATACATGTACAACACTAAACAATAGGATCTTAAGACAATAGGTCCACTTGTACATCAACTCGCCAAACAACTCACAACTATCCATGTCTTCAAGATCACATGTCCACAACCTAAACAAAAGATTACATGTGGTACATGTCAGCACAATATTCAAGAATATTGTACTGAGTACACCTAAATGCCTTTTATATACCTCTCATTACTAAGCTTGGCAATAAGATACGACTAATACTTGGCAGCAGTAAACAAATGTATGACAAAGGTATACTTGAACAAAGATATATTTATTAATAAAAGAGAACACATGTTTTAAGATCATTTTCAATTATATGCTCATGCATCTTCCTACCAATAGGATGGATGCATTCAGGCCTTATGATCTTCTTACCAAAGCGATAGATCATTGTACATGTGATCTTCTTACCAAAGAGATAGATCACTCACTAGCAATATGCTTACCAAAGAGATAGATAATTGTACATGTGATCTTCTTACCAAAGAGATAGATCACTCACTAGCAATATGCTTACCAAAGAGATAGATCATTGTACATGTGATCTTCTTACCAAAGAGATAGATCACTCACTAGCAATATGCTTACCAAAGAGACATAGTGCTTTCTGTAACATCCCTGACCTGGTTATGCCATAACCCTGGAAGTTTTGCTTAAGTAAGTTATTTATAAACTTGTTTTAATCTTTTTAAAGTAATTAAAACTCATGGAGATTTTAATTTTCAAGTTTGAGCATATTTGCAAATTGTTTGTGCATTATATGATAGTTTGGGTGTAAATTACAATTTACCCAACATGAGGGATTATATTGCAATATGTAACATGTGGAACATGCCTCAAGTGCTATAGCATCATAAGAGAGAGAATGATGCTATGTCTTTATCATCATAATAGAGAGAATAATGTTAAGGGGTGGATTGTGGAAAGCCTAAGTTCCAAGTTGGAGTTTGTTTGAATAATGTTTGTGCCTTGTGTACCAATTTTGGTGCAAATTGCAATTTACCAAAAATGTAGGGTTGATATGCAATCTCTTATAATCATCTAGAGGAGAGATAAATAAAGAGGCACCATGCTTGAATCATATTTGAGTGATGGTATTCTTGGTGATGAAAAGACCAAGAAGAGTTGTATAGTTGAAACCCTAAAATGAGTTGTATTGAGTTGTATTGAGTTATAGAGCTTATATGGGAGTGCCTATCAGCCAAGAAGCCATAGAGGAGGTCCCATATCATTTTTTCAACTCTTGGAAAAGGCCATGATGAGTTAAGAACCTCAAGAAGGTGATGGATATCGGTTTACAACTTTCCTTGGAAAAATTATATTGGTTTGTGAATAAAGTGATGTTGGGTTGAAATATCTTGTTCAACAAGATAACTAATGCCCAAAATATTATCCCTAGATTATCCCCAAGAGTTTTTCATGTTAAGATAAATACATTTGCATGCATGGACATGTGTCAACCCATGCATGAAAATGTGTAACCTAGTAGTATAAGGTGATGACACCTCTTATACACTCTCTCTCATGAGCCTCAATTATATATACCACTCCTTTCACCTACTGGTGAAGCTTTTCAAGTACTACAACTCTCTTTCTCTTAGATATCATGCATAGTAGTTGAGGAGCAAGGAGGAGATCTAGCCTTAAGCTTAAGGTGAAGCCATGGTCATCTTCAACCTTGGTTGAAGCATGAATCTTGGGTTGTGATTTTTCCTTTCTTTTCTTCTTCACCAAGTTCTTATCTATGGTAATTCTTTGGATATAGAGGAGTTGTGAACAAGTGTTGGATCTTTGATAAGTTCATCTTCAACCTTGGGAATGTGAAGCTTTGGAGTTTGGAGCTTTGAAGTTGTTCTTGAGGCGGGTTATATAACTTGAACCCAATCATGTTATTATTCACCTTCAATCTTACTATACTTGTTGATCTACTTTCAATTTTGATTTTTTTTATTGAATGATTGATGATTCTATGAGTTCTAATAGTTGCATAGTACTATTATCCATGAACTAGAATAGTAAGAGATGAAAGTCTACAGCTTGATGATGATGACATCATCATGGCACAAACTGATATCGGGTTGAAGCACCTCTAACCCGATATGGTAATGAAACCCAATATGGTGATATGAAATCCGCTATACCTTGGAACCCCGCACCCCTATCATTTTGTACATTAGGTTTGGTTGAAAAGGGACTAACTAGTTGTCTAGGTTGTCACTCAACACAAGGTAGGTTGATACTTTGAAGGTTTGAAAAGGTATGAGCATAAGGGTCTAACCCGATATGCAAAACCCTACACTTGAGTAACCTGATATAAGTGACACACCCACACACACCTCTTGGACAATATGGTGGTAAGCACACACCTCTTAGATGATATGGTGGTAAGCACACACCTCTTGGACGATATGGTGATAAACACATACCTCTTGGATGACATGGTGATAAGCACACACCTCTTAGACAAAATGGTGGTAAGCACACACCTCTTGGACGACATGGTGATAAGCACACACCTCTTGGATGATATGGTGGTAAGAACACACCTCTTGGACGATATGGTGGTAAGCACACAGCTCTAGCCCGATATGGTAGAAGCACCTCAAAACCAATATGGAGGTAAGCACCTCAAATCCGATATACTTGATTGAGTAACACATGAAGTGTTTTATGTCAAATGATACATTAAGATGTATAGAGTTTAATGCATTTTGAAAGTGTAGGCCAATGTACCTTGAGAAAAGGGTTGAGCCAACTTAGTAAAGTATGATGTAATCAATATCCTAGTGAGGATGATAGAGAAACTCATACTTTGTGTGATAATCATAAATGATAAATGATGAGAATAAACAAGTATGATTGAATACTTATGATATCAATGTATGCTCCTAATATGTGTGGAGCTATGAATTAGGGTTTTGATTCTTGATAATATGAACTTGAAACCCTAATCAACTAAAAGGGGAAACCCTAACCCTAATAATGGGAAGGTTGTATTTCTCTTGTATTGCATAGTGATGATATGTACTTGATATTGTTTTTATCATATAATACTATCCATGCATGTATCATGAGATGATAAGCATAGACAGGTATGAGATATGATGTTTCATATGATCTAGATTAAATGTGCCGTGTGAGCCTTATGAAATACATGTGCAACAAGTATAATGTATACCTGGGTTTGAGGACCTAGAGGTAATAGTTACCTAATAACAGGGGACAACGTTTAGTGATAAACTACGGGTTTGAATACCCAGATCTAGAAATCATGATGATGATAATGTTAAGGGATGATAATCCTCAGTAATGTGATGAGGGACTGAGATCCCGAGTGTTATGCATTCAATGTGTTCCAAAGATTATGAAAGTACTTGATAAATGTATTACACCTTTCTTTGTGGCATATGTTATAATTCATGCTTGTAACTTGATTAATGCTAAAAGATACGATAATACACCTAATTAAACAAGTGGAACCTTATCAGGTAGTTTCCCTAGCCATAGATCCATTCAATGTTAGAATTTGTTGAATGGTACAATGAGTTTAACTTAGAGAGAATATTTTTGAATATGTCGGGGTAATGGCTGAAAATATCATTACGTTCAAATAGGGATTGTTGTGTGATCTCCCTCATTATCATAAGAGTATGGCTATATGACATGACTCAATATTAATATATCAGGTATTATTGTGTGGTCTCCCTAAAGAGAGTGCATGTTGTGGCTATAACTCTATAGCGAAGATGCCACTATACCCTGGCAAGCTAATTGCAGTTTGATACGTGATGTCACTACCAGTGGTCTCATACTGACCGAGACAGGTGAGGTCTTGGAATCCATCTCTTCCTTTGACCTTGTATGGTACTGATGCTTTACTAGTTGTGTTTGGTTGGAGCATGAGCGGTATACCTCATCTCCTCAGGGCATAAGTGTGATTGTAAATATGTAATCAATTGTGTAGCATATTTGCTTAGGGATTGAATACAAAAACATTGGTTGATGTTACACTACTTTTATACATTTTAAATGGATAGATGTTATATGTGTTCTTCGTATTCTATATAAAGTGAATAGATGATTTATTGCTCTATCATAGATGGTTGCATTGCTTTAAAAGATGATATTTCTCTGTTATGCTTATAAATAGTGATTAATCTTGATTATTAATATAAAACATCCTCTGCTCAATTTTATACTATTTACCTATGATAATAATGTTGTTGGCGGAGAGTTATATCTCTCGCTGGGACTTTTGTCTCACCCCATTGGTCCTAATATTTTTAGGTGGACGCAGACTAGGAGGTAGAGACTGTACTACAGAGGGACGACAACAACAATAGGGACAGTAGTAACAACTCAAGTTGAGTGTGTTGTCTATCGTATCTTATAGATATAAGTCCTATGTATCGTCTCTATACTCTCAGGTGCTTGGGAGTTAGTAAGTAATGGTTTTATAAACAATCTGAGATTTTGGCTTTTATTCCTCAAGGTTTTATGTTGCTTGTGTATATGTTTGGGCAAAGCAACTGGTATATGATATCCTCGAGATGAGATGGTACAATGTATGTACAATGTGAACCATGATGTATATATTGCTTTGGTTCTTTCTTTAAGAGTTTCCTAGAAATGGATCTCTTTGCAAAATGGTTTTAATTTTTAGTGATTTTTGTTAATCCACTGCTAATGGTTATTCCGCATAATTACTGTGATGATTTGGCTGTCGGTTTGATAGCGGTCATCACAAGTTTTGCTATCAGAGCCTAAGGTTCGCTGAGTCTATAGAGACATAGGATTAAGGTTGTTGAGTCAGTTCTAGTGTCCTCCACATCTTATAGTGACTTCTACTCATATAGGAGAAGAAGTAAAGCTGAAAGATGGATGGAGCATAGGAAGAACATGCTACTGAGAGGAGTATTGCTGCACCAGGAAGAGGTGCAAGGGAACAAGCTAGAGAGGAATCAATGCCTGAGAATCCCCTTCTTGATGAAGCCATGCTAGAAAATCCAACCTTTCATGCTCTTTTCAGGAAGTTCACGACCACAATAACAAATATGGCAGACCAAATTCTAGGACCAGCACCTAGGGCACCAGTTTGCAATGAGGGACATGGGTCTGGTAAGACCTTTGAGTAGTTACGCCGGGTAGGAGCCACTGAATATGCTGGTACAGATGACCCAGTAGATGCAGATTTATGGCTCACTGAGCTAGAAAAAGCCTTTAGAATCCTTAGCATCCCAGAAACTGATAAAGTTAGGCATGATGTGCATCTTTTAAAGGAAGCGCAGGCCATTGGTGGGCCATTGAAGAAGAGAAAAGATCGGGTGTTGAGGTCGGATGGGAGGAGTTCCGACGTGAGTTTGCCAGTGGATACTTTCCCAAGACTTATCTGGATGAGAAAATCTCACAGTTTGAGCATATTAAGAAGATTAGTGAGTATGAAGCTAAGTTCATGGAGCTTCTATAGTTTTGTCCACACATGGATACTACAGAGGAGGAGAGGATTTGACATTTTGAGAAGGGTCTGAACACTGAGTTATCCACAGTTGTAGCTGCTCTAGAGAATAGAGAGGGGTTTGGCACCTTTGTGGAGTCAGTTAGGCAGATAGAGAGGTTTGTGATTGAGAAATGTGAGGCTAATAGTAGGAAAGGACCTACCCAGTTCCAGGGACAGAGGTCTGGAAGTTTCAAGAAACCAAGGTTTCCTACACCATTAGCACCACAGAGGTTCAATGCACAGACATAGTGGACGTCAAGTAAGGGTAGAGGTCGTAGTTTTCTGCCAAATGGAGCCCATAAGTACGACATCAATGTCAGTAACAAAACCATCTAGACCACACCATAACATAAACTACTTCAAGTGTGGGTAGACAAGACATATGATAAGGGAATGTCCAGTTAGAGACATGGAGGTAACCCAACCACTGAAGTAGAGTCAACAAGTCTCTCAGAGGCAACAGTTCAGCAGTGGCACACAAGGACATGGACATGCATCCCAAGAAGGTTCATCTGCACCAAATAACAGAGTATGAAGTCGGCAATAGGCAACAATGAGATTCTATGCTATGAATCATCCAGAGGCAGTAGTCAATCCACGAGTCGTAACAAGTCAGATAGAATTATTTCATTCTGATATATCTTCATCCTGCTTCATATCTGTTTTGATTGATCTGGGTGCTACACATTCCTTTATCACTTGAGAAGTGATTCATGACTGAAATGTGATTGTCAGTCATAGAGTAGATAATCTATTATTAGAAACTCTCTTAGTCAGATCTGCAATGTTGCAGGAGGTATGTTCTTTCTTTTTTAGAACAAATCATTCAAGTGGATCTTATACCACTTGAGATGCATGGGTTTGATGTAATTCTTGGGATGGATACTCTAGAAAAGTATAATGTTGTCTTGGATTGTGGTTCCAAGCAAGCTATGTTCGCAGACAGTAATGAGACATGGGTCTTTTAGGGGGACAAAAAGATCCTTCCAACCTGTCTAGTACCAGCAACGGTAGCTGAGAGAACGATGCGACAAGGATGTGAAGCATTCTTATCACATGTGGTAGATACCAAAGCAGAACGTCCTAGTCTTCCTGAAGTTCCTGTTGTCAGGGAATTCAAGGATGTGTTTCCTAAAGAATTTCTAGATATTCCTCCACCTTGAGAGATTGATTTTGAGATTAATCTAATCCCAGGTATGCAACCCATAGCCCAAACACCTTATAGGATGACCCCTATTGAGATGGTAGAACTCAAGAAATAGTTATAGGAGTTTCTTGAGAAAGGTTTCATTCGACCAAGTACTTCACCATGGGGTGCTCCAGTTCTTTTTGTTAAAAAGAAGGATGGGTCTATGAGATTTTGAATAGACTATACACAACTTAACAAGGTGATTATAAAGAACAAATATCCTCTTCCAATGATAGATGATCTATTTAACCAGTTGTGTGGTGAAATAGTGTTCTCTAAGATAGATCTAAGATTAGGATATCATCGGTTACGTATCAAGGAGAGTGACATACCTAAGTCAGCCTTTAGGACAAGGTACGATCATTATGAATTTGTAGTTATGTCGTTTGGACTAACTAATGCACTAGCTGCATTCATGGAGCTGATGAATAGAATCTTCTAGCCATTCCTTGATCAATTCATAGTGGTCTTCATAGATGACATCCTGACATATAGTAGAGATGGTCAACAACATGAACAACACCTTCGTCAAGCCTTGACTTTGTTGAGACAACACAAGCTATATGCTAAGTTTAGCAAGTGTGAGTTCTAGTTGTCAAAAGTGTATTTTCTAGGACACGTTGTATCTTCTTCAAGTATTCGTGTTGATCCTATGAAAGTGGAGTCTATTTTAGAGTGGGAACATCCCAAGACACCAACTAAGATTTGCAGTTTCTTAGGTCTGGAAGGTTACTACAGAAGGTTTATTAAAGACTTCAGTTATGTAGCATTACCCCTAATTAGGTTAACTAGGAAGGAAGTTCCTTTTGTCTGGAATGACAAGAGTCAACATTCTTTCTAGTTTTTGAAAGAAAGGTTGACTAGTGCACCTGTGTTGGCTTTACGTGAGTAGGGAAAGGGATACATTGTTTTCTGTGATGCCTCTAAGAATGGACTAGGCTGTGTATTGATGCAGAGTGATCATGTAGTTTCTTTTGCTTCCTGACAACTTAAGAAACATGAGGAGAATTATCTGATGCATGATCTAGAGTTAGCTGCAGTGGTCCACACAATGAGGATTTGGAGACATTATCTTTATGGAGAAACGTTTTAGATTTTCACAAACCATAAAAACTTAAAGTACATCTTCTCACAACATGAGTTGAATATGAGACAATGTCGTTGGATGGAATTAATCAAGGACTACAATTGTATAATTGATTATCATCCATGAAAAGCTAATGTAGTGGCAGATGCACTAAGTAGAAAATCTTCATCTCCACTCATAGATAAAGGATAGTTGAATTCTTTAATGTTATTTAAATGGGACATGTTTGTCTCTTTGAGACAAATAAATGTACAGTTAAAAGTATCTTTATTAACTGGATTGCTGATCGAGATGCATGTGAAACCTACTCTGAGACAACAGATTAAAGAGGCACAACAGACTGATACTTAATTCAACAGATCACGTCAGAGTATGGTAGTGAGAAACGAGATGGTTTTCATGAGTCAGAGGATGAGGTAGTCTATTACCATGGTAGGATGGTAGTACCTGATGCCAATGACTTAGGAAAGATAGTTATGGAGAAATCTCATTCATCCATGTATGCAATGCATCCAGGGAGTACTAAAATGTATCATAACTTAGAAGATATGTATTGGTGGCCTGGTTTAAAGAAGGATGTAGTTGAGGTAGCTATGCGATGTCTAGTGTGTCAGAAAGTTAAAGCAGAATAACAGAAGCCTATAGTAATATTTCAACCCTTACCTATACTACAGTGGAAATGTGATCACGTGACAATGGACTTTGTGGTTGATCTACCCAAAACAACCAAAAATCATGATTCCATTTGGGTGATAGTTGATAGGTTGACTAAGTCAGCACATTTTCTTCCTATTAAAACAACCTATACTACAGAAAACATGCACATATCTACATAGATGTGATAGTGCGATTACATAGAGTTCCAACCACAATTGTGTCTGATAGAGGTCCCCAATTTACAAGTTGTTTTTGGGGATGACTACATAAAGCTTTGGGTATGCAGTTAAAGTTTAGCACAACTTTTCACCCTCAGATAGATGGACAATCTAAAAGGACTATACATACTTTAGAGGGCTTGCTTAGGGTATGTGTTCTTTATTTTGTAGGAAGTTGGGACTTACACTTGAGCTTAATAAAGTTTTCCTACAACAATAGTTATCAGAAAAGTATTGATATGGCACCATATGAAGCATTATATGGTAGACATTATAGATCTCCATTATGCTGGTATGAGATAGGAGAATACCAACTTCTGGGTCCTGAATTAGTACAACAGACAACTAAAAGGATCAAAGTAATACAACAATAGTTAAAGGCTGCACAGGATAGACATAAGTCATATGCCGATAAATGTCATAGACCTTTAGAATTCCAAGTTGGAGATAGGGTGTATCTCAAGGTCTCTCCTTGGAAAGGTGTTCTCAGATTTAGGAAAAAGGGTAAGCTATCTCCTAGATTTATGGGACCTTACCCAGTGACATCACCGATTGGAAAGGTAGCCTATAGGTTGGAGTTTCCACCTGAGCTACATAGACTACATCCAGTACTTCATATATCTATGCTAAGAAAGTGTCATCCTGATACAGAGACGGTGTTGCAACCTGTAGAGGTAGAATTGAATGAAGATATATCCTATGTTGAAGGTCCAATGATAATTCTTAACAAAAGAATCAAAAAGTTGAAAAAGAAAGACATAGTTCTTGTGAAAGTTCTCTGGCATCACCATGGCATTGAAGAAGCCACATGGGAGCTGGAGGAAGAAATGAAGAGGAAGTACCCTTCTCTTTTCTCTTGAGATTTCGGGGACAAAATCCCTATTAGGGGTTGATAATTGTAACATCCCTGACCTGGGTTATGCCATAACCCTAGATGTTTTGCTTAAGTAAGTTATTTATAAACTTGTCTTAATCTTTTTAAAAGTAATTAAGACTCAAGGAGAGTTTAATTTTCAAGTTTGAGATTATTTGCAAACTATTTGTGCATTATATGATAGTTTGGGTGTAAATTGTAATTTATCTAAGATGAGGGGTTGTATTGCAATATGTCACATGTTGAACGTGCCACAAGTGCTTTAGCATCATAAGATAGAGAATGATGCTAAGGGGTATCTTGTGGAAAGCCTAAGTTCCAAGTTGGATCTTGTTTGAATAATGTTTGTGCCTTGTGTACCAATTTTGGTGCAAATTGCAATTTACCCAAAATGTAGGGTTGATATGCAAATTACCACCTTTACAATGTACATACTCTCTCTTAGAATCATATATAGAAGATAGAAAGAAAGAGGCACCATGTTTGAATCATATTTGAGTGATGGTATAATTGGTGATGAAAAGACCAAGAAGAGTTGTATAGTTGAAACCCTAAAATTAGTTGTATTGAGTTGCAGAGCTTATATGGGAGTGCCTATCGGTCAAGAATCCATAGAGGAGGTCCTGTTAAAACCTCAATTTTTCATATGTTTTCATAATTGAAATGTAAAGATTTTGTGAATATGGACTTAATTGAAAAGGTTGTATGTTTTTCTTCAAAAGATGGATTTCTTTGCAAATCTCCCTATTGATAGGAATTTTGTGATTCCTATTATTAGATTAATCCAATAATGGATGTAAGAGGGAAGAAAAGAAGAAAAGCCCAAACAATAGAAAAAAGATACAAGATAATGAATATTAAGCAAAGTAATTATGAGAAATACATAGAAATCTCTAGAAGGTGGCATTAATGGGCACAATTGAATAAATTTTGTTTACATATGATTTCTCATGGAAGAAATAGGAAAAGAGGAAAAATAAGGAAATAAAAGATAAAGAGAAATCCTTGAGAAGGGATATTGTAATAAAGAAATAAGTAAGTTAATGTGAAATAATGGATGTAGATGCATCTAGAAGGATAATAAGTATCCTTAAAAAGGAATTTCGAAATCTTAGGATTTCTTGGGGTCCAAGGAGTCCCAATGAATAAGAAGAAAGAGAAAATGAAAATAATACAAAATAAAAGGATAATGTGATACATAATGAATTTTTTATATTATCAAAAAGAGGTACTTTCTACTATAAGAAAGTATAATTCTGTGGCCAATGGATTAAAAGTCGAGCATAAAGATGATAAGAGAGATGATTTTCAAATTCCTAATAACTAAAGAATATGGATTATCAAGGAGATAATTAAGAAAGAGAGATTTATTCTTAATGAAGGAAAGTAGGTGTCCTATGTGGAGAGGGACTTGTTATCACGTGGATAGGTATCCTAGGGCTTTGCTACCCCCCTCTATATAAGGGTAGACCCCTTGGTCAAGCCCAAGGAGATCCCATGCATCCCTCCCTCTTGTTCGTCTTATTTTTCATGCAAATCCTAGTCATGGGAGGGAAGAGCAGCCCTGGAGAAAATGAGGGGCCATAGAGGGGTTGCGACGGAAGCACAATGCCCCACATTGTCGGAGAGAAGCTCTGCCATCGTTATCGTACCCTAGCTCATGCACGATAATAGAAGCATGGCTACAAGGTCGACCGCGGGTTGCAGACATGGCTAGCTTGAATAAACCACTTTGGTTGTGAGCTAAAGGTGTCCCTGAGTGCATGGAGGTGTGACAGAGGTAGGAGAACCCTCCCTGGTGGTCGTCGGGGTCAGGGAAGGGGAGGAGGAGCTGCGCCAACCACGACCGTGGAGGAAGCACTAGGTCTCCGCGAGGTTGAAGACGAGCAGCTGGCATTGGACAACTTTGCCCCTCTGGGCGTTGCAAATCCAAGCAGACATGTGGGGGTATATTAGTCTTTGTGTTATGTTTCCAAACCGGCCGAGTGTGCGTTGCATGGGAAAGGCTGACGTGGCAGCCTCCCATTGGTTCAAGTAAGTGAATTGTTGCAAAATTCATATCTTTTTATTGGTAGATCGGAATGGTACATATAATATATGTATTTTACTCAGAAAAATGCAAGGTATCCATTAAAAATATATTCAGAAACTAATTCCTCTGTAATTCAAAAATTACGTAAAGATGCTATCTTTAATGGTTTTTTTTGGTGAACCGAGCTCTTCCATTGCTTTTTATAAATTTTTGTAAACTGTACAAGAATATATACACTCTCTATACAAAGAACAAAAGAGTGTGATCTAGGAAGGTAGAAGAAGAAAAAAAGGCAAACTAAGCAGCCGACCACCTCCCACAGAAAGAAACATCAAAGACCATAGACAGCAGAGGTCCAACACGGCCTTGTCTCCAGAAACAACAGTCGTGGTCGAAGAAACAAGAACCAGCAGAAGCTTACACCAAAATGCATCGAACATCATCCAGAATGCTCAACCATAGACTATGGGCACTTCTCTCGTGACTTCTGTGCACTCTATCATTCCTTTCCTTCCACAACCAGTGAAAAACGCAGATGCAAATCACCACATACTTCTTGCCATGAATGGAACATAGGTCGTTTAAATCTTCAGGAATCTAGAAAGAGAACTCTGAGCAAACAAGACTCCAAACAGCTCTAGTGAAATGGCAAGTAAAGAAAACATGGGAGACCTCCTCTTCAGCAGCCTTGCATAAAGAGCATCTCGATGCCAGACAAATGCCCAAACTTTTGATATAACTAGAAGTAAGGACTCTTCCATGACCTATTTTCCAGCCCAACAACTGATAACTTTTAGGACCACTGATACTCCACAACCACTGAAAGAAAGGATTGGGGATAATGGCACGAGCAGAACTTAGGTTCTCTATAATCAATCTCTGATTCACATCAGAATTCCCAGCAAAAGAAATGCTGTCACTAAGACCATTAGGCGGTGGCATAGTCATTAAGATATTAAAAAGCTTGATATGCAGCCTAGACTCATCAAAAAACCATTCACCATCATTAATGAGGCTACTAACAGTAGCTTTACTAGTAAGACCCAGCTGAATAAAGCTCTGCTTCGCAAGCACCTCCACCATGAATCTAGCTTTTGGGAGCCAAGGATCATGCCACACATAAGTATCTAAACCATTGCCAATAGTGAATCTAATAAACCCTCTAAGCACATCACGTTCCATCAACACATTCTTGAACATCCAGGAGATAGAATCATTAAACGGCAAGGACCAGAACGAATGCCTCTTCAGATATCTCTCGTGAATCCATTTTATCCAAACACCATCTTTCTTTTTTGTAATGTTCCACCCATGAAGAATAACAACAGCTTTGACAACATCCCTGATGTTTTTAATACCCAAACCTCCAATGACCTTGGGTTTAACTAAGGAGCTCCACTTGACAAGATGAACAGAAGACTTAGAATCCATTTTACCCAAAATGAAGTCATGACAAAGCTTGTCAATATCCTCACAGACAGAAGCAGGTAAAGGAAACATAGCCGCCCAAAATTGATACATAGCAGTGAGAGTAGATTGAACTAATTCAATCCTACCAGCCATAGAAAGATGTGAGGCTTTCTAGTTATCAAGTCTCCTTTTGATCCTGTCCACTAAGGGACTACAGTGAACTTTAGTAAGTCTACCAATGAAGAGAGGAACACCAAGGTACCTAACTGGTAGAGTACCTTCATTGATACCCAAGACACTGCCAATGCTATTTTTATCCACACCACAGCTATAAATAACCACACTTTTCTCAACATTAATCTTCAAACCAGTAGATCTATAAAGCTTATCAAGGACCCTGTTAATGGCTGCCGCACTCTGGACATCCGCTTCAGCAAAAACCATTAAGTCATCAGCAAAGATTAAATGAGAAATCGCTAAAGATTCAGAGGCCCTCAGTGGCTTCAGGTTACCCTTCTTCACTTCATCATCAAAAAGAAGAGAGACCATCTGCATGATGAGAACAAAAATATAGGGGGCAATGGGATCACCCTGCCTCACACCATTCTTGGGCTTGAAGGACTTCGTGGCTTCTCCATTGACTAAGACTTCATAAGACATAGTACCAAAGATTTCTTTAAACCAAACAGTTCAGCAGTGAGGAAAGTTCATAACATGAAGGATGTAGAAGAGAGAATCCCAAGAAACAGAATCATATGCTTTAGAAATATCAATCTTGATACACATCTTCGGCTTGCAACCTTTCTTGTTGAAATCATGAATCAACTCATTGGATAGAAGGACATCATATTTAATGATCCTACCATGAACGAAAGCACACTGATTATCACTGATAATAGAGGGCAAAACTCTCTGCAATCTATTTGTTAACAGCTTGGAGATAATCTTGTAAAAAACATTGCAGAGTGCTATGGGTCAAAGATTCTTGAGCTCATTAGAATCTTTCACTTTAGGGATGAGAACAATGAAAGTACGATTAGCCTCTTTAAGAAACCTCCCAGTGTTAAAAAAACTAAACACAACCTCAACCACTTCAGAACAAATGATGCTCCAACACTCCTTATAAAACTTTCCATTAAAACTGTCAGGACTAGGACATTTATCAGAATTGAAACCTTTGACAACATCAATGATATCCTTGATGGTGAAATGCCTATCTAAGACAAGATTATCCACATCACTTAGCTTAGGGAAATGAAGGTTTTCCAGAATATCCAGAGCAGCAACATGAGAGTTATTAAACAAACCAAAATAATAATCCTCAATATGCTTCTTGATATCAGAAACATCAGAACAAACCGTACCATCAATATATAAAGCCTTAATATGATTGAAGTTTCTTCTGACTTAAATGGAGGTGTAAAAGAATTTTGAGTTGGAATCCCCTTCTTTCAGCCACATAATTCTTGATTTTTGTCTAAGCAAAGATTCTTCCTGCACATTAGCAGCAATAGCTTCTTTCCTCCTGAGACAAACTTCTTCTTGAAGAGTAACATTATAAGGATCCAGATCCAGGGCCAACTGAGCTTTAGCAACAAGGAATTCTTTCTTCCTGGATTTATCATGAAGATTGCCCACGTGGGATTTATTCCATTCAGAGAGAGCCATACGAAGCTTCCTAAAGTTAGAATACACTTTGAACATAGGGAAACCCGACACATCCTTACTCCAATTTCTCTTGACAAAATCAGTAAAATTAGGACTAGAGCACCAAGCATTAATAAATCTAAACGGAGCTTTAATTTTAACTCTCTTCCCAATGTCAAGAGTCAAAATATTGTGGTCACTAATAGTATTAGAATGAAGGATACCTTTATACTCATCAAACTCAGACAAGAATTTATCATTGTAAAGAATACGATCAATGTAAGAAGTGACAAAACCTTTTCCACTTTGATGATTGTCCCAAGAGAAAAGAAAACCATTAAGTCTAAGCTCAAATAGATTACAACTCAGCATGCAATTGTTAAAATATTCCATGGATTTAGCAGAAGGAGGATCTAAACCCGTCTTCTCATCAACTTTCCTCACAACATTGAAATCTCCAATGATAAACCAGGGATCAGCCATGTTCTGAGAAATCGTATCAATCTCATTCCAAAGCCTGACTCTATCATTATCAGGGTTATGCCCATAAACAACAGTAACATAGAAATCTTTGTCAGAACAATAGGCTCTCAAATGGACGGACTAATCAGTCTCTCGAATTTTATTCACAACAACAACACCCTCTTTCCACAAGACAACAACTCTCCCCAAAGCATGGGAAGAATGATTAGAAATCCACCTGAAATCTGGAAAAAACTTGGACATAATCTTGCTAATTTTAGATTCCCTAACTTTAGTTTCATTTAAAACAACAATGTTAGGCCCGAACTCCCTAATTTTATTTTGAACTGCCAGAGCTTTTAAGTTTAAACCTCTGACATTCCATGAGAGAATATTAATGGAGCTATCCATTTGACACCTTTGAGACCAGTACTTCACTGGTTTGGGGCAGATCTAAACTGATCTCTACTCTATCATCCATCTTCAAGTTGGTAAAAGCATTTTGAGAAATCGATACAGACTCCTTATTAGTATTTGGGGCCTTCCTCCCCTTTGCTTTTCCTTTCTTCCTCCTATACCCTTTCTGAATCTCAAATCCATCATCTTCAATTAGTTGTTCAGCCATAGGCGGAGTAGACAGGTCGACAACAGACCTAGTAACTAAGCTATCAGCTTCAGAAGAATCAGAATTTGAGTTAAATAGGATGTCTTCAAACGTATCACTAGGCACATGAAACTCTTCGTCTTCTCCAGGAGCAATCACATGGTCACCACTATCAACATTAGTTTGAGACAAAGAATTCTCAATGGGACCTGGTATTGCAACAGGAGCAATCGAGGAGACTTGTACAACCTTCTCTTCAATAGGGGGCGAAGGAATCTCATTCAGAGTTGTTTGTGGATCAGACATAGTCTCAACCACCTGAACAGCATCAGAACATGTTTTCTTCTGCACCCAGACCATTTTCTTCCTTTGATTATGAGCTTCTCCGGCACAGTCACTATGTCCAAACAGCTTGCATACAGGGAAGACGTTAGGCCTCCACTCATATTCAAATTTGACTAGATGGGAAACACATTTGTCGCTATCCACTTCTAACTCAGCTGGGAAGGACGAATCTGCTACCATTAAAATATGAAGCCTAGCAAACTCCAGATCTCTCAACTCAAAGGTTGCTTTGTCGAATCGTAGAGGATTGCCGAGGAACGATCCAATCCTTGAAAACATTTTCATATCCCAGAGCTCTAATGGTAAGTTATGAACACGAATCCAAATAGGCATATCGGTCAGCTTGAACCTACGTAGAACATCCCCTGGCTTCCATTTCATCAGAACCATAGGTTTATTTCTGACGAAATATAAACCTCCATCAAGAACATTGTCTAGATCCGCCTCTTCAGAAAACCTAATCAAGAAGAATCCCTGACCATGGTTCAAAACTTCAATCGTGCCCTTCAGAATCCATATCTGCGATAGGTACTTCTCAAGAGTCGGGAGATAAGGCTTGAACCCGACAATGTAACCTGCAAGACACCTCTTCCATCGTTCTGCATTCTTCATCACCTCCTCCTCCAGGTAAATGAGCTTCTGGTCATGGACTACAATCTCCATCTTCTCAAGTGAAGTGTCGTAAGCTTTTGGTTTCATCAGATCCACCCAGGATTTAGTCATCTTGCCATCAGGTTTAGCATTAACAGCTGAGGAGGACTCGTCCAAAGGTGTACCAGTAGAAGGGCGCTCACTTCTCTGAGGAGGAGAGGGAGTCCGTCCCCCAGGATCGCCGTTGTCGCGCCACCATCTTTAATGGTTTAATTCATGAGAAACCCTAATCAATGATGATTAATGAATTAGGAAGGGTTATGTGAATGATTAAAGTTGATATTAACCTGTTGATTATAAAAAGATGTATTAGATCTAAAAGGATGAAGTTTATGCATAATTTGATTCATTTAGGGTTCCATGTACATAAATGAGCTTTAATGGGCCTTGAAACCCTAATGTTAGTAATTATGATTCATAATGGATTTAATTGTTCAAATTCATGTATAAAGCTGAGATATGATGGTTCTAAGTTATTTTGAGTATAAAAGTTCCTAATTATAGATGAATACCCTTAATTTAGTAATTAGGGTTTTCTAGTGGATTAATGTGGAATTAATGATAAATAGAGTTCATATATGAATTAGACTATATGAAATATGAGTTGTCAATTCAGAAGAAACTAAAGGTGATAATTGAGTCTAATGATCTTGAAATAACTTAAAAGGATAAAGATGGTAATTTTAGTGTAAAAGGGAAATAATAGACTTAATTGACTTGTAAGTAGGCTTATGATGTTGGAATTGGGGTTTGTGAACTAAGAGAGCATTAGTATTATGGAGGCTAAAACCTTAATAAAACCCTAAAGTGGTCTAGAAATCCTAAAATGGAATCCAAGTCTATCTTGAGAATGTTTTAGATAAACTATAACACTTGGATGTATTGCATTAATTTCAGGATATGGTTGATTGCTTGTTTGATTGTTCTTTATCATTATTGCTTGGACATCAAGTTTCTCTGGATCAGGTATGTGGTTAATTATGGTTAATCACATTAGTTTCCTGAAGGTTTTCTGGTTGATTAATCACATTGAATGCAACCTATCAGTTTGGATGTTCATACTTGCAAATCATAATGTCACTATGATTATCACAATTGTGATATAAGTGTGTATTCTCGCACCTACATGCCACCCTGATGGATGTTGCAATGAAGTCAAGCCCATGAGGGAAGACCCATGGGCACCATGAGTGGTGACCCCAGGCACCAAGCTCAGGATAGAGAAGGTGGCCTTTATTGCATGACTAATGGGCACCATGAGTGGTGACCCCAAGCACCAAGCTCAGGATGGAGAAGGTGGCCTTAAGTCAACGGCAAAAGAGAAACCCTAAGGACGGTATTTTAGGGGTTAGGGCAAAAGCAGTGGAGATTGACACATTGAAAACATAAATTGAATTGTTAATTACCTTGATTGTGATAAATAGGTTGTTAGCCCTATGTGTGATATTTTGGTTGTCCCCACATACCGACATATTCTTTTATGCTGACTGACGTTTTGTTTGTCGGCGTTTTAGGTACAATTTTGAAAAGGACAAATAGTAAAGTGGCATATTGTGAAATTAAGAATTAAAGTGCATGGAGGATTAGTTAGAATAGAGTCTAGATGTGGATAGAAGTTAGATATCCATGTTTTTGAAAAAAGTATGCAAAAGTTTTATTTTATTCCATCTTTTAGTATAGTCATGGTAGAATTTAATAATTGTTACTGAATATTTGTTGAACCTTTGATCTGGAAAATTGGGATAACAACTCTAACCTCTTGGTCTCCCTTAATTGGGGGTTATCGGGAGGCGAGGTCGTTATATTTGGTATTAGAGCGCTGGTTCCTCATCTAATCTTTAGTAATTATTAAATTTTACAAACTCTGTAGAACCCAAGGGAGTTATTAGAGGATTTTCCAAAAACTGAGGTGTCTAGAAAAGGATCACGGTCTGGGGGCTGGCAAGATTTTCCTCTACACTACTAGTCAGAATACGAGGACTCCCAGATTTGTGTGACTTCCTGGCCAATGTCTTAGGGTTTGACTTGAAATAAGATACCTCTTGGACTCTATCATCTATTTTTGTCCCTTCTCAACCCTAATTCAGTTACGATTCTAAGGTTTACAGTTTTTCTCTCTTTTCCTCACCCTCTTGAGGAGAGGGTAGGCATGATAAGGTCAAGGAATCCTCCACCAAAATTAATAAAAAGCATGTAAATAAGATGTCATGGACATAAGCTTAATAGTTTAAGCGTAAACTAAAGAATAACTGCATGCTTAGGTTGTATGACATGTGTTGTCATGCCCTTAGGAGAAACCTGAGGTTAGACCCTCTAGTCAGGAGGATGAGTAGAGAGTTGGTCTTGAGGGTAGAGATCTCCATTAAAGGTGGAGACCTGGCACATCCTCTAAGGATGATGCTGAATCCTAACCCTATGTGGTGGTTAGAGAGGGATGACACGATGAGTTAGATATCATGGTAGACCAGGTTTGTGGGTGGACATGCTTTTAGTTTGGATACCCATGAAGATATGAGCCATGTGAGGTTGGATGACCTAGTACCTTTGGCGACCCAACCATGGGAAGGGTCGTGCGTGGTAGAATGAAGGATAGCTCCTTCATTGATGAGGTTAGTGATGACCATATAGAAACCCTATGAGCTTATATGAGCATGGAAGAGTATGCACCTATGTAGTACATCAGTAGTGCTGGAAGTAGGTTATAAACCCATGCCTGAAGGGTAGGATAGGTAGCTTATGAGACAAGCATAAAGAGCTATGGGTAACCTTGAGTGAACATAGGTTGATCATCCATTTCACCCCGGTAGGTGTATGTGTGCGAGCTTGATCCACCTTCATGGAGAACCTCTAGTAGTAAGGTTGTTTGTAGGGCTAGCTATGGAGAGAGAGAAAGACCCGAGCCAGAAGGATGGAAGCTTAGACTATGGGATATGAGGAACCCTGAGAAGTTGAGTATGTCATGACCTAAGTGGATGGTTGTGGTTGCCTCATGCATGATCCTTGTTGTTGCCTTTAAAGGAACCAAACCCTAAGAAGAAGGATGAAGCAGATGGTACCTATGAGTAGAGGACGTAAGTGCTAACCTTCTAGGGATAGGAAGAAGAGTTCCTTAGACCCTGAGGAGGCTTGGTAACAAGTTGTGAGGCCTTATACCTAGTTGGTTGTCCTTGAGGAGGACTCAACTATGAGGTGTTACTTGAGTAGAAGGATAATAGGAAGTGCATGCCATACCTTAAACATGCTCGGTACATGGTTACATGGTTGAGCATGCAGTTGAACATCAAAAAGGTGAACCTAGGGTTCCTAGACCTAAGAGGGGAAGTAGTAGTGTTGGGTGTACCTGATGCTCATGAGGAGATTTGAGTTTCCATAGATTCGAGCATGGCACTCCTCATGTTTATAGGAATGGGAAACCCCTTGGATTAAGATATATGTTTGATGAACCCTTCATATGTAGGTTGGTGACCTATGTATGTATGATGTTGGTCCAATGTGGAGGAATGAAAACAAGTAGGACCTACCATGGAGACCTATCATGGTTTAGTAAGTGGTCCCACTACTACAGAAATGGCTTATAACGTCACTTTTAAAGGCGTCGGTTATATAAATACACCGACACCTAAAACCTACAACATCGGTTTAATTAAAAAACTGACATCTATCTGTGAAGGGTGACCAGACATGGGTATCACTTTTATTCAGCGCGGTTCCCTAATAATAAACTGACGCCTAAAATTAACAGCCAAATCCAAAATTTCCTGTGAAAAAAATTACCTCCAAAATTTAACATATGGCGTCAGTTATTAACTATTGAACTGACGATGAAAGGTTATTCACGAGACAAAAATTGGGCACATTTTGGTCGTCAGTTTTACTACAATAACTGACGCTTATGGGTTTTCTCGTGTTGTTCCTGGGAAATTTTTCACACCCTTTGAGCGTCGGTTTTAGAAAGCAACCGACAACTATGGTCATAACTCGAGAACAATTTTTTTAATCGGCATATGTAGATAGACGTCGGTTTTTTTGTAGTAAAAACTGACGACTATCATTGAGAATAGGTGTCAGTGTGTTTGTAGAACTGGCACCTTTAGTTTTATGTGTCGGTTTGTTTGACTAACCGACGCCTATGGTGCAGTTAATAGCCCCGCGAAACAGAGAACTTTTCCCCATTGTCTCTGTTTCATTGTGAACCTACTGGGTCTAGCGATTGTTGCTGGTGCTCCCTGCCGCCGTTGCTCCCACCGTCATTGCCCCAGTGGCCATTGCTCCCCTGCACCTCCACCACTCGCTGTTGTTGCTCCTCTCCTCGCCGACGCTACCTCCTGGTCGCCCGCTCACCGCCGACGCTCCTCTCCTCACCGTCACTGCTCTCTCCTTGCCAACGCTCTACTCTTGGTCACTCGCTCACCGCCTCCTGGTCACCCGCTCATCATCCCCACCCACTCGCCGCCACCGCCCTCTCTCTGGCTTGCATCTCCGAACACCAGATCGCTGCACCTGGTACCCTTCTTCCTCCTCTTCTTGCTTAGACAATAGGGTTTCTCCTTCTTGCTCCTTGCTCCTGCTCCTGGCCCCCTACCCCTCTTCTTGCTTCTTCCTTCTCTTCTCATTTTTAATTGAGTTGTACATGCATCAAAATCATTCCTACTTCATATAAGCTCTGTATGTATGTACTGCTGCACCCATTTACATCTTTATGTATGAACTACTGCACCTACATTACATATTTAGCATTTGTACATACATTGATGCTGTGCTATGAACTCAACCACTAATATTTACTGATACATTATACTTGTACCTATACATACATTCATACCTTAGTTTTTCTTGCATTGTTATGCATTCAACTAATGTATTATCTATGTAGATGTACTTTGTAGTTTGCAATACATATAACGGTATAATGTACATATCATGTACTGCCTACTACTGCATAATGCATATTCTATACTATATATCATGTACCTATAAAGCATAACATATTACATATATCATGTACTTCCTACTACTATATATTCATATACTATGTAGTATGTACCACTAGTGTATATATCTCATCTATGGCCTACTTCTATATATATTTAATTTAATATATTACTAGTTACTAGATTGAGTATGTTATAATTGAGTTTATCATCTATGTAGTATGTACCACTAGTGTATATATCATCTATGTAGTATATATGTACCACTAGTGTGTATATATCATCTATGGGCTACTTATATATATTACTTTATTTATCAATTGATCTGTATTTATTTATCTACTATTTGTATTTATTTATGTACTGTTTCAGGAATTAATTGATCATCTACTGTTGCCCGCCATCTCCCTGCCCATCGCCTGCTCACCTACCTGCTTTCTTGCCTACTCGCCTACCCTCCGTCTCACCCTCTCTCCCTACTGACACCTGACTAGGCTCAAACAGAGGTAAACATCCCCCAAAACCCTATTTTGCTACACTGCTTGATCTTTAATCACATAGACTTAATCAACATTACTATTGTATGATTCTAGTGATTAAAAGCACTCTTTCCTGGTCCCCTCAGTAACTAATGTTCCCTTGAGATGAGTGTTAATTGATCTAGCTTGCTTACTTTCCTTGTAATGCCATCTTTTATGTGCTATGACCCACTAGTCACCTTTAGAGTATTAAAATGATGTAACTTGTACACTTGTTAAATTTGAATCTATAAATCCTATAAAATGATATCACCCCACAAAATTAGTAGTCACTATTATGTCTTGTACACTCTAGAATCAAGATCTAATACTCTTATGCTATTTTAACACCATGAGACCTTTTTTTCTCATTCTAGTGGATTATTATGACCTATGACGACCTAACATGAAACCATTCTCTTAATGATATGATTTTGTTGGCCTAGAAACCCATCCAAGATTTACTCATTAGGAGTAAATCTTGGATATTCCCCGGTTTGGGACTGTTCTTGAACACCTAATCTCACTTAGGATGTAAGTGTATAATGTGTATTGGGTTTTCAAGGAAATTTCAGCAACATTTCCCCGTTTGTTCTCTAAGTACATATGTACTTGGAGAACAACGGGGAAATGCTGCCGAAATTTTCTTGAAAACCCAATACACATTATACACTTACTAGTGAGATTAGGTGTTCAAGAATGGGATAGGTGGTACACATTTATTATATATAATAATGACAACACATGTATAAAACCCTAAAGTTTTAACCATAAACTCTAATATGTTTACCCTAGACCCTAATCTTGTTGTAATATATACTTATTTTCTCTTTGATCATAGAATGGATAGATCATGGATGTCCATTCACAATCGCTGCACCCCAGAGTTTATTTCTGGTCTTGATCAATTTATTAGATTTTCCGAGGAACATAGGAAACAACCTGGAGATAGGTTCTACTGTCCATGTAGGCATTACGGTAACAACTTGAAAGTCAGTACTGGTGATGAAATCAGAAGTCATGTCATGTGCAATGGGATTGTACAAGGCTATACAGAATGGCAATGACATGGAGATATTTCAAACCCAAAACCAGTGGATGTCGATAGCAGTGCTTGTGTGGAAGAAGAAATTGCCTTCGATGACGTAGATGTGAACGAATCAGTTCCAGTAGACATCATTGATGCGATGCTGGATAGTTGTGGGGTAGAGCACACCAAAACTGATCCACCTCTCATGTTTAGAAACATTGTGCATGATGCTGAGATACTATTATACACAGGTTGTAAGTTTATGAAGCTTAGCTCTGTGTTGAGATTGTATAAACTGAAAGCTAACAATCGATGGAGCGACAAAAGCTTCACGTCATTGTTGTCTTTGTCGAAAGAAATTCTTCCTGAAGGAAATGAGCTGCCGATCTCAACATACCGGTTAAGGAAATTGTTGTGCCCAATGGGAATGGAGGCCAAGAAGATACACGAATGCAAGAATGATTGTGTATTATTTCAAAAGGACTATGTGGATTTGAAAGATTGTCCAAAATGGGGTGCGTCAAGGTATAAATTGACGACTTCGAGGGAGTCCAAAACTGGTTCTCCCGCTAAGGTGATGTGGTATCTACCTATAATACCACAGTTTCAACGCTTTTTTTCCAATCCTATAGATGCGAAGAATTTGAGGTGGCATGCAGATGTTAAGAAAAATAATGATGGGATCCTATGACATGCGTCTGATTCCCCATAGTGGAAGAAGATTGATTTATTGTACCCTGAATTCAGTGAAGAGGATAGGAATCTAAGACTTGGGCTTTGTGCAGATGGGATGAATCTGTACGGGACATTGAGCAGCCAACATAGCACTTGGCTAGTTATGCTTGTTATATACAATCTTCCTCCCTGGTTGTGTATGAAAAATAAGTATGGTATGCTGTCGTCTTTGATATCGGGCCCTAAACAACCTAGAAATGATATCAACATTTATCTTGAACCTATGATTGATGACTTGAAGAAGCTCTGGGGTGAAGGTGTGATGACCTATGATGCTTCACAAAGAGAGAGATTTTGTTTGCACGCTATGTTGTTTTGCAATGTGAATGACTTTCCAAGATATGGGAATTTGTCTGGATATATTGTCAAAGGATCTAAAGCGTGTCCTATATGTGAAGAGAACACTGATTCAATACGACTAAAACACAGAGGCAAGATTATATATCTTGCTCATTGAAGGTTTCTTCTAAAATTTCATCCGTATCGTAGGTTGCACAAAGCATTCAATGGATAGAATGAGGAACGTAGTGCACCTAAACCTATATCAGGGGAGGATGTTTATGAAAGAGTGAAAGACATCGCCAATGAATTTGGTAAGAGATCACAATGTACGATGGCCACAAGGAGTGACAAGTCTTTATTCAAGAAGAAGTCGATATTTTGGAATCTTCCTTATTGGAGTTCTTTGACAATCAGGCATTGTATCGATGTCATGCACATTGAGAAAAATGTATGTGATAGCGTCATCGGTACTCTGTTGAATATACCAGGTAAGACTAAAGATGGGATAAAATCCAGAATCGACCTATGTGAAATGGGAATAAAGACAGAATTAACAGAAGTAGTTAGTAGCGATCAGAGAACGTACTTACCTCCCGCTTGTTACACGTTGTCTAGAAAGGAGAAGAAAGAATTTTGTGAATGCTTGGTAAATGTTAAGGTGCCACATGGTTACTCATCCAACATCCGTACATTGGTATCAATGGAAGATACGAAGTTGATAGGTCTTAAATATCATGATTGTCACACACTAATGCAACAAATATTGCCTGTGGCAATTAGATCTATATTGTCGAAGCATGTAAGGTTTGCAATCACCAAACTTTGTTTCTTTTTCAACAGTCTGTGCAGCAAAGTTATTGACCCTGATATACTCGATAATTTGCATAGAGAAGTGGTTGTTACCTTATGTCAGCTTGAGATGTATTTTCCTCTGTCGTTCTTTGATATCATGGTACATCTTGTTGTCCACTTCACTAGGAAAGTGAAAATGTTGGGACCAGTTTTCTTGCATTGGATGTATCCCTTTGAACGATACATAAGCATTTTTAAAGGTGATGTTCGAAACCGTTATCGGCCTGAAGGGAGTATTATTGAGGGTTATGTGGCGAGAGAGGTTATGGATTTTTTCAATGACTTTCTGAGTGGTAATGATGCTCCCGTGAATGACAAGAATATTGAGGAGCATTTTGGCAAAGGAGTTTTGGGATCACGAGTGAAAGTAATCAGCCGTGAGCAGTTGGAGCAAGGTCACTTGTATATTTTACACAACATGGACGAAGCGAGTGTTTATATCGAGGAACATACCAATTTCATCAAGAGACAATATCCTTGAGCCAATACAATGTGGCTTGCTAGAGAGCATAACAAGACATTTATTAAGTGGTTTGAAGATAATGTCTTACATCAACTATCTCAAACACCAGATAATCTTACTGAAACCATCAGATGCCTCACCTTTAAACCAAAATGGAATGTTATGTCTTATGAAGGGTTTGACATAAATGGTTTCTCATATTACACAAAGTGTCAAGATGATAAGAGTGTCGTCCAAAATAGTGGGGTCACCCTTCAAGCGTCTTCATTGTTTTTTGCAAGTACAAAGGATAAAAGTCAACGTGAAGCTAAAATGTCATATTACGGTGTCATTGAGGACATATGGGAGTTTGACTATGTAGATTTCAGAATTCCGCTCTTTAAATGTAATTGGGTTGACAACAATAAAGGAGTTATAGTGGATGAATTGGGTTTCATGTTAGTGAACTTTGAAAAGATTGGCGAGAAGAGTGAACCATTCATATTGGCATCACAGGAGAAACAAGTATTTTATATCGATGATCCTGCAAATGATAAATGGTCAGTTGTTCTTCATGATAAAAGACAGTTCATTGAAGATCCTATAGATGAAGAAGAGTACTATATTAAGTATGATGACTCTAGTCCATTCTCAGTTGGGTTGCCAACACCACCAAACATTGAAGCTGGGGATCACAATGACTTGTATGTTCGTGGGGATCATAATGAAGG
The DNA here is from genome assembly GCA_963693085.1 of Alisma plantago-aquatica. NCBI lineage: Eukaryota > Viridiplantae > Streptophyta > Magnoliopsida > Alismatales > Alismataceae > Alisma > Alisma plantago-aquatica. Next base: position 203,766,556 of record OY856412.1, on the reverse strand, counting down.
ATTGTTAATTGATAAAAGATCACAATATTAGAGGCATGGATGTTTATATTTTTATTATGTTTTATTTTTTTGAATGTGAACTTTACAATGTGAATGTGGACTTTACAATGCGAATTACTTTACAATGTGAATGTGAACTTTACAATATGAATGTGAACTTTATAGTGTGAATTACTTTACAATGTGAATGTGTACTTTACAATGTGAACTTTACAATTAGTGTTACTTTACAATGTGAAATTTATAATTTGAAAGTGAACTTTCAGATGGATGAGCATTCCCATGATGACCGTGTTGATGATCACCGTGAGGGTGAGGACGTGATTGCACCACCTGACAATGTTAGTTCATTTTAATTATGAATATATCCCTGAGGTTTCTATCTATATGTTCATTTATAATTATATCATGTAAGTGTGTTTTTTTATCAAATTTAAGGCAGGTGATGTACCCCCTAAAGTTGTTACAGCAGTTGATGAGCAACAAAAGAAAATTGAGAAAGTGAGGGGAATCACAATGATGAACACATTAATACATCAAAGGGGCAATGGACCCAAATTGGTTGTGGATTTCGATCAGGCAAGAAATCCATATGGAGTGAACCGCAACTCATTTGTTTCATATCTTTAGGTTCTTACTCGCAGCCATTGGAGTCCTATCCTAGAATCATGGCATAAAGTTCCTAAGTGGAATAAAGACCACATATGGAAGGAACTATGCATGAGTTATTATTATATGTAATTCTATTTGTGTAGATTACTAATTTTTAGGATACTAGTTAATAGTAATTCTATTTAATTTGTAGATCATATTTGATCTGGATGAAAAGCTGCATCGTAAATGTGTGATGCAACATTGTGGGAGGGTCCTAAAGAACTATAGGACCAATCTCACCCGAGATTACATACACGACGCTGAGAATAGGTTCTTGATTGATTCCAATTCTAGACATTGATTAGTATTTCACTAACTCTACACTAGTAATTTTTGTTTGTATTCTCTTTGAAAAATAAATATAGGAAGAAGGAAGCCACACAACAATGGAACTACTTGGATCCCAAAGAATGGGAGGAGTTTGTTACCCAAAGAAAAACATATGAATTCAAGGTATTAAGTGCCACTCCCAATTTAATTAATATAAATTTTTATGTATTCACCTATTCAGGATTAACCTTTAGTGTTACTAACCAAATCAATGTGCTAACTAACTAGGCTAAGAGCGATGCTCAATGAGAAAGGCATGCACTGAATGTGCACGACCACACAATGGGTCCAAGAGGATATGCAGGCGTTCGCCAAAGACTATAGGCTGAGTCTACTCAGCCTACTGCTACTCAGGAGACTACAGAGTCCTCTACTGCTGCTCCCGCACCTCTGCCTCATCATGTTATGTGGATAGATGGGAGGCAAAACAAGAAGGGAGAGATATTGAAGCCCGCAACCGCTGAGACGACAAAAAAAATGGTAAAAATCAACTCATAGAGCAATCTATCCATATTGATTATTGTTATGTTTACTTACGAATTTTTGTTGATGGTGATTAGCGGGAGCTGCACGAGTAGAGGAAGGAAGGAAAGTTCATCCCTCAGGGCACAGAGGATGAACTGACAGTTGCTCTGGGTAACCCAGAGCATCCTGGACATGTAAGGGGTGCAGGTGTTGGTGTGGGCATCAAAGCATTCTTTGGGCCATCCCAGCGCAAACCTGTCCCAAAAGTGGGACTTTTACAAGCTGAGGTAACTTATTCTTATTTTAGAACGTTATTGCGAAAGGGAATTCAATAATCAGAAACTAGCATTTCTTTTATCCATGTATAGGTAGATTCCTTAATTGATAGGAGAGCCGAGGAAGTAGTTGATAAAGGACTCTAGGAAGCAAGTAACAAGTGGCAGGCATCTCAGACTGCCACTCAGACAGTACCTGTGGCAAACCTCTCTTCTCCTATTGCTCGTACTGTAAAGGTTGGGAGTAATCCTATAGACCCACAACCTAGGACGTCCTCTGTAAGTATTTTTATGGAACTGTTCAATATGATATGTTTGTGTATATATGCATATAACATTCTTTACGTAAATTTGTAGGGGTTGAAGCCATACCGACTAAAAAGTGAAGGATATATCGTTGCAGAGGCATCAGATTACCCACCCCTTAAAGAGTGCATGTTTCATGGGAGTCCAGTACCAGATGGCATGATACGTGTGAGCCCGACACATGTACTCCCTGGCTGGATGAATCTTGCACTGCCTCATGCACACCCAGATGCTGAAACACTTGGTGAGGCAGTAGGCGGAGTGATACTGTGGCCCGAAGCGGATGTCCTCTATACTGATATTGTATGATAAATTTTCATTACTTTAATTTGTTAGTGTGTATATATATATATGAGTCAATTGATATGAAATTATATATACAGGTAAAAAAGATGAGACCCGCTACATCTCGGCCTCCACCTCCACCTCCTCGACTACCAAGTTGGCTTCCAAGGGACCTACACGCCTCGATAGGTCCTAATTGTAGGAGTGTGGCAGTATGGATCGGCGAACATAATCCAAATTTCCCTATAAATGTTACTATTCCAGAGAATGTTGCAGGTAAATCATATGATAACAATCTATTTATACAAGTTTAGCATACGTATTAATGCATACGTAATAGAAGTTCTGGATACGTATTAATGCAGGTCAAAAATTCAAAAACAACATATTTATACAAGATATTTTGGAGTTGTTTAGTTATGAATGGTTGAACACATCTATGATAGAGCTGTGGATATGGTGAGATTAATGCATACGGAAATCTAGTTTATACATCCATATACCTTGTTTTATATACATCATTCTGGTTTCTTATATATTAATGCATACTTAATACATGTTTTGTAGCCACTTATACAAGACATGTACATATTTTGGGTTTTCCCATGTGGTATTTTTGGTTCCATCTTTGATTAGTCTTGTAGATACAAACCCTTCTTCAGTTACTTCATACTACTGTGATGCTTTTGAATATTTTGGTAAAAATAATAAGACGGTGATAATAGCTCCATTCAATGTCGAGTAAGTTTACTTTGCTTGTAATTTTGACTTAAGAAAATTACATTTTTATTGCAGATATTGAGTTATTAATTTTCTACTTTCTTACCTGTAGTGCTAAGCATTGGGAGTTATTAGTTATTGTCCCCAAGACATTCACCGTCTATTATCTAGATCCTGCGGGGAATGAGTTGGATGTATTATAAGGGCATGCAATTAAAAGGCCATTATTCTCGTGAGAAATATTTTATGTTTTTATATCTGTTAACATCTGTTACTGCATTACTATTTAATTATGCAATTTAATGTGTTACATTAACATATATAGGGCTTTACAAGAGTACAAAAAAACTAGAGGAAAGGTCCCCGGGAAAAAAAATCTGACACTCATTTGGGAGAATGTGAAAGTAATTTCCTGACTCCAATGTATATATTATTTATGTGAACTGTGCTTATTTGTATTTTTGAATATTTTGTATGTTTCAATTTATAGTGTGCTACACAAGACAATGGCTGGGCATGTACCTACTATGTGATGTGATTTATGGACCTAATCATCAAACATGCCGTATTGGAAATCAATAACATACAACATGTATTATACATAGTCTCATTAGATAATATGAAATATATGAATCTTATTATTTATTATTATAATTATGTATATACGTCATTCTCTTTGTAAGTCTTTAAAACTGAGGACTTCAACACAGGTGCAAAGCGTTTCGATGTACATGCTCCCTATACGAGATATGAATTAGATGATGTAAGAGAAGATTGGGCAAAAGTCCTATAAAGAGTGGGAATTTTTCAATATGATTTTTTTTACAATGATGACAATGATGAATAAAGAATAACTTTGTTCTCAAAATTAATTTTGTGTGAATGTGAATGAATTTTTATGAATTATCATATGTTTGTGAAAATCATCAATACATGAATGTTTCTACATGTGTCTGAATGTGAAAAGAGATGAAATAAATGGAACTGCAGGTTGCTACTGGTTTCTACATGCGTGTGATGAAAAAATAATATAAATTAAATGTTCTTATACATGAGTGTGAATCACACATATATAATATTGTCCATCATGTTAATTTTACAGGTTTTCGGCCTGTTGTTGGCTGATATCAATGGATGTCATAAAACCTGCAGTTCATAACTGAACTGCAGGTTTCTCATACTGCGACCAGCCACAGTAGGTCTACAGACTGATACAAAAAAAAAATCAAAACATAGGCTTCGGTTATTTGAACACAACCGACACCTAAGACATACGGCGACAGTTTGTTACCTAAAACCGACGTCTATGTGACCAGGTACCATGGCCGTGCTGGGAAGCATGTCCGTGGTGGCAGGCTTGGGATATGGCGTCGGTTATTATCACAAAACCGACATCAGTTCAGAGGATGTGGCGTCAGTTTCTTTTAGAAAACTGACGCCTATAATCCTTTTGCTGGCATGTTTTTGGTGGCGGGAAGAGTTTTGGCGGCAGTTGTTTAGTAAACAACTGACGCCTATAGTCCCTTTGCTGGCGCATTTTTGGTGGAGGGAAGAGTTTGGGCGTCGGTTTTTTAGTAAACAACTGATGCCTGCAGTCCCTTTTCTGGCATGTTTTCGGTGGCGGGAAGAGTTTGGGCTTCGATTTTTACTAAACAACTGACACCGATAGCCCCTTTGCTGGCGCATTTTCGGTGGCGGAAAACATTTTGGCGTCGGTTGGAATCTGACACCGAAGGTGTCCCCCTTTAGCGGCACCCACTTGGGTGTCACTTTGAAACCGACACTAAAGAGCTTAAATAACTGACGCTAAAAGGCTTTTATGTAGTAGTGTCCGCTTGCTAGCTATGTGCCTTAGTAGTTTGATAGGGTTAAGCATACTCATCTTGATGTAAACCCTAGGACGTTTATGACCTTTGTTGCTATCAAGAGATAGTTTCCTCCCATCCTGGGAGAGGACCGTTTTGTAGGGTATGAATCAGGTTTTGTTGGGTTTGAGGAAACCCTAAGAGGTCTCATAGAATCTTGAGAAGCTAAGTGGAGAGTACATAGTAAGAGAATGAACCTACAGACCCATAGATAACCATCTCTAAGTGCATGTGGATGAGTTATTATGGAGGTAAACAAAATGGGGCCTGACCGAGGCAGGTAGGTCGCCATGATCCCTATGAGAGGATGTAAGTATAACCACGAATGCTGAGAGAGATGATGGAAACTTGGGTAAGGTTTCAAGTTGGATACGTACTATGTTAGAATCCTAAGTCTATCCTAGGGTCAGGTGGGGATAAGACTGATGGGAGTAGGAGTTGCCTAATTCCCTAGTTGCATGTGACCATAGGGTCGGGAGGTAACAACTGTCATTGTCTGAGGGACATGGGTTAGGAGATTGATCACCTTCATGAACTCAAGGGACCCAAAGGGCAAATGAAGAAGGCACTCTTTGATGCATAAGGGAAGAGGGATGACCCCAAAAGTGTCATCACACTACAAACCTAGAGGAGATGACTAAGGATTGTATGATGACCCAAGTGGGTTTGAGACCAGTTTTTCATGGAAGTAACCTGGATATTGAGATGTTCATGATGTAGAGGCATGTGATGCACGTTTCATTTTAGATTTGTAGGTGTACTGGAAATGTGGGATGTACCATCTCTACTCTTGGAATGGGAAGAACTCTGTATTTGGACTACAACCAAATGCTTATTTCCTCTTGTTATGGGAGTGAGAGTTAGGACAGTACGCATGCCATACACCAAGAATAAAGATGATGTGAGTGGAAACGTTGGTATGATGCATGAGGATAGAGATAATAACGTACCCTTGTCGAGTGTACGATGTGAGGATGTTGTACAAACACCAAGAGAACTTAGGTAGTCATCTTATGAGGATGTTTTTATCATGATCTATGTGCAACTTATGAACTATACAAGGTAGAGTTTGATGAGCTCTGAGTTCCCTTGATGAAGATAGACTTAGAGTCTGAGATGAGATGATAAGTAGAATACATGAAGGTGTATGTCTTCAACATTACCTAACACATAAAGATGTGAGGTGGTAATGGATGCTCTTGTTGCGAGGTAGCTATCTAATTTAGCTAGTGGATAGGCTGGAAGAGGTGGTTAGTTGAACCCTAAGTTTGTGAGACATGTTTGGCTAACACTCAGAGGTAACGAGATCATTGATCGAGTTAGTGGTTTCTTAGTTAGCCAACCTAGGGCTTCTCGTGATGGTAGGATGGTTGTAGAACCTCAGATGAACTTCTATGGAAAAGAAGGTGATGAAACCCCAACTAGAGTGTTTTAGGGTTTCTGAGGAATCAACCTTGAGGAATCATGACATACAGGAGATCATGATTATAAGTTCACCACATACTGTGGTACTACTAAGATAGTAAGTTGTAGTAGTACTTTGGATGCCTAAGATGAAGTTACATGTGGCTTGTCTCCATGCATACCAGGAGGTGAAGGACGAACACCAATAACCCAATGAGTTTCTATAGAGGATAAAGAGTCCCCGAGGGAGAATGGGAGTTCATCACTATGGATGTTGTGGTAAGTTTCCCATGGACCGGAGAAGGTCAAGATGCAATATGGGTTATGGTAGGTCGCCTTACCTAGATGACATGATCTAAGAAAAAGATAGAGTACTATAAGGAGATAGATCTGGTTGAACTACATATAAGAAAGAGAGATGGTTCAACTACACCATGATGTGAGTTCAAAGGTTCTTGAATATAACCTAAAGATTAACTTCTATAAGATGGAAGTAGATACATGAAGAACTCGATGTGAGTACATCTTATCACCCCTAACTGAGGGTTAGTATGATCTAGATGAAAGAGTCTGATATGAGTATGTGTGCTCATCTAGGGTGATATATGGGGACAGTTCGTGTCCTATAAAAGATGTGATGATAGCCACCATAGCCTTTATCGGGATGTAAGAAGCTCTATAAGGGAGGATGTGTCAGTCACTACTTCCTAAAGAGGATGTTGGTGGAAAGACCTTGTGAAGGTCAGAGAGACCACAGTGGGTGTAGATGAAGTCGATTTGATCATGCGATGGATGAGGAAGCCCAGGGGCAACATGAGTCATGAGTTGATGCAAAGCAGACTGACATGTAGTTCACTATGGGAGAATATGTGATGTGAAAACCCGACCCCTCTAAGCTACATCTGAGAAAGCTGAGTCCCTGATATATGAGTCCATTTGAGATGGATTGGTGGAGATGGTTAAGTTTAGTCTTACCCCTCAAGATAACATGATGTGTTCCACGAGTCTGATCTAGAGCACTATGTGAGGTACCCAAGCCATGTACTAAGCCATGAACCTATTTAGCTTTGAGAGAAGCTAAAATGTCCTGAGTCACCTATATGGTGGCCATGAGAAAGTCTTATCCTGCTTGTTTGTATGTTTGATGGAATTTTGAGGGAAAATTTCCTATAAGAGGGGAAGGATGTTACAACCTCAATATTGTATATGTTTTCATAATTGAAATGTAAAGATTTTGTGAATATGAAATTAATTGAAAAGGTTGTATGCTTTTATTCAAAAGATGGATTTCTTTGCAAATCTCCCTATTGATAGGAATTTCGTGATTCCTATTATTAGATTAATCCAATAATGGATGTAAAAGGGAAGACAAGAAGAAAAGTCCAAATAATAGAAGAAAGATACAAGATAATGAATATTAAGCAAAGTAATTATGAGAAATACATAGAAATCTATAGAAGGTGGCATTAATGGCCACAATTGAATAAATTTCGTTTACATATGATTTCTCATGGAAGAAATAGGAAAAGAGAAAAAAAAGGAAATAAAAGATAAAGAGAAATCCTTGAGAAGGGATATCGTAATAAAGAAATAAGTAAGTTAATGTGAAATAATGGATGTAGATGCATCTAGAAGGATAATTAGTATCCTTAAAAAGGAATTTCGAAATCTTAGGATTTCTTGGGGTGCAAGGAGTCCCAATGAATAAGAAGAAAGAGAAAATGCAAATAATACAAAATAAAAGGATAATGTGATACATAATGAATTTTTGATATTATCAAAAAGAGGTACTTTCTACTATAAGAAAGTATAATTCCGTGGCCAATGGATTAAAAGTCGAGCATAAAGATGATAAGAGAGATGATTTTCGAATTCCTAATAACTAAAGCATATGGATTATCAAGGAGATAATTAAGAAAGAGATATTTCTTCTTAATGAAGGAAAGTAGGTGTCCTATGGGGCGAGGGACTTGTTAACACGTGGATAGGTATCCTAGGGCTTTTCTACCCCCTCTATATAAGGGTAGACCCCTTGGCCAAGCCCAAGGAGATCCCATGCATCCCTCTCTCCTCTCCGTCTTATTTTTTGTGCAAACCCTAGTCATGGTAGGGAAGAGTAGCCCTGGAAAAAATGAGGGGCCATAGAGGGGTTGCGATGGAAGCACAATGCCCCTTATTACTGGAGAGAAGCTCTGCCATCATTACCATGCCCTAGCTCATGCACAACAACAGCAGCACGGCTGCAAGGCCGGTCGCAAGTTGCAGACATGGCTAGCTTGAATCAACACTTTATCAGTGAGCTAAAGGTGTCCCAGGGTGCGTGGAGGTGTGATAGAGGTAGGCAAACCCTCCCTGGTGGCTGTCGATGTCGAGGAAGGGGAGGAGGAGCCGCGCCAACCACGACCGTGATGGTAGTGCTAGGTCTCTGCAAGGTTGAAGACGGGCAGTTGACATTGGACAACTTTGCCCCTCTAGGCGTTGCAAATCTAAGAAGTCGCTTGGGGTATATTAGTCTTTGTGTTATGTTTCCAAACTGGTTGAGTGTGTATCACATGGGAAAGGCTGACGTGGAAGCCTCCCATTGGTTCAAGTAAGTGAATTTTTGTAAAATTCGTATCTTTTTATTGGTAGTTTGGAATAGTACATATAATATATGTATTTTTCTTAGAAAAATGCAAGGAATCCATTAAAAATATATTATGAAACTAATTCCTCTTATAATACAAAAAGTATGTAAAGATACTAGCTTTAACAGTTTTTTTTAGAGTACCAAGAAGGTTACATAGAAGCTAGAGTTTGACTACCGACAAAATGAAAGATATCGTTGAAGACATGCATGTCCTTGAGATACATATGTAAAAGGGAAGGGGGAAGGAATTCCAAGATAGAGTTGTGTTGGTCAGCCATTGCTTGGCTAACCAATCTGCTAGCTTGTTTTGATTTCTTCGCAAGAAGACCACCTCAATATGAGGCATATCTTCCCGAAGATGTTGGATAGCTAGAGTCAACGATTTGTATTTCAGAGGTGTGGGAACTCACATATTGATCCATGCAGCTGCATTCCATGAGTCAGTGATTATGGTGCTTACCTTTAAATGAAAACCCTTTCCACTATAGTTGATTGCACACCTAACAACAAACCGATCTAGAAACGGATGGAACACTCTGTTCATCAGATCCATGAAAGAAGCAGGCGCATTGGTTAGCCCAAACGGCATAACCACGAACTCAAAGTGACCATACCTCATCCTAAAAGCTGACTTTGGTATGTCCTCATCCTTAATTCTTAACTAATGATATCCAGACCATAGATCGATCTTTGAGAACATTGTAGCACCTCATAACTGATCAAACAGATCGTCTATCCTTGGTAATGAGTACTTGTTCTTGATCATAACTTTGTTCACCTGCCGGTAATCTATGCACAAATGCATCAATCCATCCTTCTTCTTTACAAATAGGCCCAGAGCACCCCATGGTGATGTTCTCGGTCTGATGAAACCTTTATCTAGCAACTCATGTAACTGCTTCTTCAGCTCTGACATCTCAGCTAGAGCCATCCTGTACGGTGTCACTACTACAGAAATGGCTTATAAAGCCACTTTTCAAGGTGTCAGTTGTTTACAAAAACCGACACCTAATGTCTACAGTGTCGGTTGATAACATAAACCGACATCCAATCTGCTTAGGGAGCCCAGACACGGGTACCGCTTTTAATAGGTGTCGGTTAATTAATAAACAACCGACACCTAAACTCAACCGCCAAACCCAAAATTCCAGCAAAAAAAACTGGCTCAAAAATTTTACATATGGCGTCGGTTCATAACTAAATAACCGACACTTATTGTCAACTTAATAGCTCACCAGCCCGACCGATTCTTCCCCTTTCCCCGTTTCATTCCCGATTGCAGCTAGTTAGCTCCGGCGATTTTTGCTCACCCCCGCTGCTCCGCCGCCGCCGCTCCCTGCCATCCGTGCCGCCGTCGCCGCTCGGTGCTGCCGCCGCTCGGTGCTGCCTCCAGCTAAAGCTTCCGCTCGGTGCCGTCGCCGCTCGGTGCTTCCGCCGCTCTGCTTTGCCAGCAAGGTAACCATTTTCTCCTCCGCCTTGCTTTTCCCTGACAGCCACCACTTTCACCCAATCCCCAGCGGCAGCACCAACATCCACACCGCCATCCGCCTCCCCAGTGCCAGCAGTCGCTCCCGCACCAGCCACCACCACCCCACTCCCAACCGCCTCTACCCTAGCCCCAATCCCAACCATCGCGGCGCCGCTGGACCTTCCTTCGCCCTTCTTCTTCCTCTACCTCACCCTAACAGTGCCCGACCTATAGAGCAGCGCCCGCGGACAGAAGTAGCAGCTGCAGCTGTAGCGACGCCGTCCAGGAGTAGCTGGGAATGACCAACACTACCAAATGCCGCCCTTGACTCTGACTAAGAGCCCTAAACTTGATTCCGCAGCCCCCTCAGCCACGAGCAGCACCTAGCTGCGTTTCTAGCTGAGCCCTTTCCACCTGTGCATGAAGCAGGTCTGAACCAGGGGCAGTTCTGCCTGGGAAACACCACGAAAATCACAGCCTTGAGTTCGGACTTTAGGCCCAGACCCGAATCTACTTATTTTTATTTTTCATCTACTTATTTGTGCCTCATGCTATTCTGAATTAAGTGTATATTTACTTCATAATTGAATGTTTAAGTAAGTTATAGATATCTTGATGATGAACTGTAATGCACACATGTGACATGCTTGGAATGTAAATGAGGAACTGTAATGCACACATGTTTCACTTGTTTCATTGTTGAGTATATTGAGAATCCTAATCAACCTTCTTTTGCTTAATGATGAACTATAATGCACACATGTGACATGCTTGGAATGTAAATGATGAACTTTTCCCTAAATTGCCAATCATGCTTTTAAAGACATCAATAATCACCCTAACTTGAAGAACTAGGATTTTAGGTATAAGAATGACAACACATTATTTGTTGGCCTAGAAACCCATCCAAGATTTACTCATTAGGAGTAAATCTTGGATAGTCCCCGGTTTGGCCTAATCTTGTCCTAATATATACTTGTTTTTCTCTTTGATCATAGAATGGATACTTTACAATTTGAATTACTTTACAATGTGAGCTTTACAATTTGAATTACTTTACAATGTGAGCTTTACACTTTGAATTACTTTACAATGTGAACTTTACAATTTGAATTACTTTACAATGTGAGCTTTACACTTTGAATTACTATTTTACAATGTGAACTTTACAATTTGAATGTGAATTTGCAGATGGCTGACCATTCTCCTGATGACCGTGCTGATGACTACCGTGAGGGTGAGGACATCAATGCACCGCCTCACAATGTAAGCTTTAAAAATATATCATATATTTATATCTATATGTCCATTTATAGTTATATCTTGTAAATGTGAATTATTTTTTCAAATTTTAGGTTGATGATGCACAGGTACCAGCTGAAGCACTTGAGGCACTTGATCAACAACACCAAAAAGTTGACAAGAGAAGGGGCATCACTATGATGAAGAAGTTAATTACGCAAAAGGGCAATGGACCCAAACTTGTTGTATATTTCGATAATGCAGGAAATGCATGTGGTGTGAATCGCAATTCATTTATTTCATATCTTGGGTTTGTTACTCGTAGCCATTGTGGTTGTCGCTTAGATTCTTGGAATAAAGTTTCTAAGGAGAAGAAAGATTTAATATGGAGGGATTTATGCGTGAGTTATTATTAATTTGCAATTCTTTTTTGTAGATTACTAAATTTTTGGATACTAGTTAATAGCAATTCTATTTTGCAGAGTATATTTGAATTGGATGAAAAGCTGCATCATAAATGCATGATGCAACGCTGTGGGAGAGTCCTAAGGAACTATAGGACAAATCTCACCAGAGAATACATAAAAGAAGCTGACAAGAGGAAGAAGACAGCCACTGAACAGTGGAACTTCCTGGACAAAGAAGAATGGGATGCGTTTGTCGCTTCAAGACAAACTGATGAATTCAAGGTATTAGGCGTCAATCTCATTAATTAATATATGTTGTATTCACTTATTCAAGATTAACATTTAGTGTTACTAACCAAATCATTAATTTGCATACTAACTAGGCCCTCAGTGAGGCACAAAGATCAAGGCGTGCACTGAATGTGCATGACCACACAATGGGTCCAAAGGGGTATGCAGGCGTTCGCCAAAGACTACAGGCTGAGGCTACTACTGCTCAGTCTGCTGCTACTCAGGAGTCCTCTACCATAGGTAGCACACCTCTGCCTCGCCATGATGTCTGGATAGCTGGGAGGCAAAATAAGAAGGGAGAAATACCTAAGGCCGCAACTGCTGAGGCGGCTGCAAAAATGGTAAAATACAACTCTTACAGCAATCATTCGAATATTGATTATTTGTGTTGTTTACTTAAGTACAAATTTTTGTTTTGGCGATTAGCGGGAGCTGCACGAGCTGAGGAAACAAGGAAAGTTCATCCCTGAGGGAACAAAGGATGAATTGACAGTTGCTCTGGGTAACCGAGAACATCCTGGACGTGTTAGGGCTGCAGGCGCTGGTGTGGGCATCAAATCTTTTTTTGGGTCATCCCAGCGCAAACATGTCCCAAAAGTGGGACTTTCACAAGAAGAGGTAACATATTCTTTCTTTATAATGTTACTGTAAAAGAGAATTCAAAAATTAGAATTTGACATTTCTTTTATCCATGTATAGGTGGATAAGCTATTTGACAGGAAACTCGAAGAAGCAATGAAAAAGTGGCAGGCATCTCAGACTGCCACTTACTAGACAATACCTACTGTAGACTCTACTCCTACTCCTACTCCTACTGCAGAGGTTGGGAGTAATCCTGTAGAACCACCACCTAGCACATCCACTGTAAGTATTTTTATGACATAGTAACTAGTTTTTTAATTCAAGATGATACGTATATATGAAATTGTAGTCGTTTAAGAAAAAGATGATATGTATATATGTATATAACATTCTTTACACAAAAATTTGTAGGGGTTGAAGCCATGCCGTCTAAAAAGTAAAGAATATGTCGTGGCAGAGGCGTCGGCTTACCCATCCCTACCAGGGGAAACATGTCACAGGTCTCCAGTACCAGTTGGTTGGATTCGGGTGAGCCCGATACATATATTCCCCCAGTGGATGGATCTTCCACTGCCATATGCCCACCCCGATTGTGAAACGCTTAGTGAGGCAGTAGGCGGAGTGATATTGTGGGAAAAAGCGTATGTCTTCTTTACTGAAAAGGTGCGGTAAATTTACATTACGTTCAATTGTTAGTGTGTGTATATGCTGGCAGTTGATCTGAAATTTTATATATATACAGGTTAAAAAGAAGACACCCACAACATCTAGGCCTCCACCTCCACCTCCTGCATTACCTAGTTGGGTTCCACAGGACCTACCTGTCCCATTAGGTCCTAGCTGTAGGGGTATGGCAGTATGGTTAGGGGAACATGATATAAACTCCCCTATAACTGTTTCTTCTGATTCAGATTCTACAGGTCAGTCATACGAAACAAAACTATTTATAAAAGATATTTTGGAGTTGTTTCGATATGATTGGCTAAATACATCTGTGATAGAGCTATGGATAAGGTGAGATATTCTTTATACATCCATATACCTTGTGTATGATCTGGTGATCTGGTTTCTTATTTATTAATGCATGCGTAATTAATACATATTTTGCAGCTACTTAGACAACATATGTGCAGATTTTGGATTCGAACATGTAGGGTTTTTGATTCCATCCTTGATTAGTCTAGTAGCTAAAGACCCTACATCAGTTCAACAATACTGCTGTGAGGCTTTTTCAATTTTTGCTGTAAAAAAGAAGACGGTGATAATGGCTCCATTCAATGTAGAGTAAGTTTACTTTGCTTATTATAATTTGGACTTAAGAAAATTACATTTTATTGTGGATTTTGAGTTATTAATTTTTAACTTTTTTTCCTCTAGGGGTAAGCATTGGGAGTTATTGGTTATTGCCCCCGAGACGTTCACTGTGTATTATCTAGATCCTAAGGGGGGTAAATTGAATACAAGATTTGGACACATAATGAAAATGGAAATATTTCGGTGAGAAATATTTCATTTTTCATATCCGTTAACATATGTTATTACATTACTATTTAATTGCAATGTTCTGTGTTACATTAACATGTAGGGGTTTTGAGGAGTACAAAAAGGCTGGAGGAAAGGTCCCCACGAAAAAGAACCAGCCAATAATTTGGAAGAACGTGAACGTAAGTTCCCGACTGCAATATATGTATATATTATTTATGTGAACAATGTTTAATTAGTTGTATTTGTTAATATTTTGTATGTTTGAATTTATAGTGTGCTACACAAGACAACAGATGGGCATGTGGATACTATGCCATGCGATATATGCACATGATTATCAAACATGCCGCACTGGATATCGAATGTATTGCTCAGGTATTATATAGTCTCATTAGATAATATGATCGAAATATATCAATCTTATTTATAGCTCATTAATTATATATATACATCATTCTCTTTACAGGTGTTTAAAGCTGACCCCATTACAGGAAAGGACTTACCAAATATTAATGCTCCCTATACGATGGGAGAATTAAATGAAGTAATCGAAGAATGGGCAACAGCCATACAATTAGTGGGGGCTTTAAAATATAATTGGGATCCTGATAGCGAATAATGACTAAACAATGATACTTTGTAAATGAATTTCTGAATTATAATATATGTGTGAATGTTTCTACATGTCTGGATGTTTCTACATGTGTCTGAGTGAAAATGAATGAAAGTGTTCGTTGCTATATGAATGTTTCTACATGTGTGAATGTGAATGAATGGAACTACAGATTGCTAGCATGTGTGAATGTTTATAAATGTGTGAATGAATGGAACTCTTTTATTGTTAATTTTGCAAGTTTGTGGCCTGTTGTCGGCTGATATCAATGGATGTCGTAAAACCTACAGTTCATAACTGAACTGAACAGGTTTCTCATCCTGCGACCAGCCACAGCAGGTCTGCAGACTGACAGGGAAAAAAAACAATAGGCGTCGGTTATTTGTAAATAACCGACACATAATGATATAGTGTCGGTTTTCCTACAATAAACCGACGTCTATTCCTTAACAACACGGCCGTGCTGGACAGCACGGCCATGGCCAAGATGGCGTGGGTTTGGGCGTCGGTTATTTGTAAAAAACCGACACATAATGTTCTAATGTCAGTTATTTGTAACAACCGATGTCTATTTCCTAATATATGGCGTCGGTTATTTGTAAATAACTGACATTGATAGTGGCCAAGCTGGCGCCCTTTCTGTGGCGCAAAAGTTTTGGGCGTCGGTTTCTTATCTAATAACCGACGCCTATTGTCCCCTGATGGCGCGCTTCTGATGGCGCGTGAAGAGTTTGGGCGCCGGTTTTGGAATTGACGCCTAATGGGTGGACTTTTAGTGTCGCCCACATAGGTGTCTCTTATAAACCGACACTAAAGGCTTTAAATAACCGACACTAAAGGTAGGTTCTGTAGTAGTGTGTCTGAGCACCAGGTTGTGTTCCTGGCATCAAATTGATCTCAAAGTCAATCTCTCAAGGTGGGGGAACACTGGAGAACTCATTAGGAAACACATCCACAAACTCTCAGATAACAGGCACCTCCTCAAGGCTAGGACCTTTTGCCTTGGTATCCATAATGTGAGCTAAGAACGCCTTACATCCTTGCCACAATAACTTCTCTGCCACCATAGTTGATACTAAACATGTCGGAAGGATCTTTCTATCTCCCTGGAAGATCCACTTCTCACTATTGTCACCAAAAACTGCTTGTTTGGAACCACAGTCCAGCACAACCTTATACTTTTCTAAGGTATCCATTCCAAGGATCATGTCGAATCCATGCATATCAAGTGGTATAAGATCAACTTGTATCTTGTGTCCTAAAAAAGATAGAACACAGGATGGACGCACCTCTCAAAGCATCGAGAAACCATCAAGAGGGGTTTCTAAAAATAGGCTATCCTTCTTACAATTAACAGGTAAAGGACAGCTATCAAGCATACTACAAGAGATAAAAGAGTGCGTACACCCAGGTCAACCAAAACAGATATAAAGTAAGAAGAAGACAAATCAGAATGAAATAACTCCATCAGACCTGCCACCACTCGTGGGTTGACTACCACTTCTGGCTTACTCATAGCATAGAATCGAGTCATTGCTTGTTGTCCACGTCCTTTGCTTCCTTGAGTAGATGATCCTTCCTGTGATGCTTGATTGCGTCCCCACCCTCGGGCGCCACTAAACTGTTGTCTATCTGACCCCTATTGATTTTGCCTCAGCCGCTGCGTCACTTCAACATCTTTCCTTGGGCAATTTGACTTCAAATGCCCAGTCTGTCCAAAGAGATAGCATGACCTATCCTCTAACTATGGCCTAGATGGCCCTCTCACTGCTACTGAAGTTGTTCTGTAAGCTCTGGATGGCAAACACCCACGCCCTCTTCCTTTACTTGGTGACCACTACGATGGTGCACTAGAACCTTGCCCCACAAAAGGTGAAAAAAGCCTCGACTTCTTGTGGCCATCAAACCTTTGTTTCTGAAACTGAGCATGCCTTTTCTTGGTCATAGTCTCTCTCTTCTCTCGGACTGACTATTCAATCCTTTGGACAGACTCCTCAAACATGGAAAACCACTCTCAATTTTCCAGAGCAGCAGTAGGTGTCGACAGCTCGGCACTCAAACCTTTCTCAAACCGCCTAATTCTCTCATCATCTATTGCCACCATGTATGGACAAAACCTCAACATGTGCATAAACTTGGCTTCATACTCGGTGATGCTCATTGATCCTTGGCGTAGACACTCAAACTGGTTGATCTTCTCATCCAGATACGTCTTCCGGAAGTATCGACTGATGAACTCCCAGCAGAAAACATCCCAACAGATCACCTCACCAGGCCGCTTCTCCTCCTCAATGGCCCACTAGTGGCCAGCACTACCCTTCAAAAGGTAGACAACGTGCTTAACTTTGTCTGCTTCAGGATTGTCGAGGATCTGGAAGGCCTTCTCGAGACATGTTAGCCATAGATATGCATCTGCTTGATCAGCCATTCGAACATAATCTAAATCTCTGACTCGGTGAAGCTTCTCAAAGGTCTTCCTAGTACCCGATGTTTCACCATGGGGAGCCTGTGCTCTTGGCGGAGGCACTGGAAATCTATCCACCATGTGATTCATCGTTGCCATTATCTGTCCCATAAGGTGCTGATAGGTAGGGTTCTCAAGAATGGTTGGGTCAAGTTAGGGGACCTTAGGCACCCAATCTTCATGTGCCTACAGTCTTTCTCCATCAACTGATGCAACAACATTGCTCTCGGCAGCATGTTCTTCATGGTTTTCATACATCTTTAAGCTTTATCTTCTGCTAAGGGCAGAAGGTTATTGTAAGAAAATCTGGAATACTCATAAGAACAGACACAACCCTAGTCCTAGATCCCTGTAGACTCAGCGAACCTAGGGCTCTGATACCAAAACTATTGTGACGCATCCTACTATCACACAGACAACAAAATGCCACGCGAAAACGTGAGGAGACACCATAAACCACATATTACCAAAAACATGGGTTAATTAAAACCGATTGTGGAAAGCAGATAAACAAGGAAACTATTACATCTAGATCCTTATCCTGCCAGGAAACATGTTATATAAACATTTACAAGCCTTGATATTGGTCCACAGCCTATAGGAACCAGCTGTCCTGTCAGCATAAGAGTTCATCACCTGTTTACACATACATAACGGCCACATCAGGCCAGTAGCAGGATATAGAAAGCCACATCAGCTATACATCGTAAAACATCATCAAAACACCTCTAAGGACCTGAGAGTACATGGATGACTCTAGGACTCTACTATAAAACAACTAAAACAGCAGCATATTCATCTCTTGCCTCCTACTGCTCGTCTTGGTACTCAACCGCAACCTCACGACCACCAGCACGTCTAGCACGATCACCTAAAAGGTTGTAAACCAACAGGGTGAGACACACTATCCCAGCGAGAAACATAACTCCCCGCCAAAACTATAAAACTTCAGGAAAAGCAGGTAAAGCAGATAACTGATATCAGTAGATCATAGGAGCAACATACTGAGCAGAACTTATTTTATTAACAATCTTACCAGATATCCAGGAGGCATATAACCAAGTATTCTTTATGGAACATGATTGACAAGATAAGATTTATAAGAACTTATCCCAAAATATAAGGATCATACAAATAACTACAAGGTATAACTATATCAACTATACAAGCAAGGCCTCAATCAATGTTCCGTGTTTTGCCTTAAGCAATATATTCTATACGGCTGGATTACGATTTATTATGTTCTGAGGAAGTGAGTTGTCCCACTCAAATCCAACCTTAGGTTGTGAAGCCCAAAACCGGTGCCATACAAGGTCATTGGGAGAGTCAGACTTCATGACCTCACCTCTTCGTGGTTAGTGCACAAAAACCAAAGAAGGACCGCAGTCTCTTGCTTGAGTGGCCTCAGCCACAGGCTCAGCTCCGCAGGCTACCCTTCTATAATACTGAGCCATGGGCCTATTCACCATTCTCTATAATCATTGAGCCATCGGCCTATTCACCATGCTCTATACACGACCGCAGTTGTACCCAAATCCTCCTACTTTCGGCTAGGAGAAACCCCACACATTCAACAATATGCACTCCACATAATCCCATAGGATATACCTGTTTCACCATCACCAGCTACCGACGATGATGGATCTATGGCCAGGGTGAACTACATGAAATGTTCCAATGTAGTTAATTAGTATATTTTATGTGGATTGTTGAGGCAACCAAGTTATAAAACATAACAACATTGAGTTGCATTATTACCATGGGATATGAATCCCTCATCACAAAATGCCACTGCCTCTTAAGGCTTACATCATCACCATGGGATAGCAATCCCTTATCTCAAAATCAGAGGACAACACCTCAACTAGGCACTCAACCTTTATCAGGTCAACAAACCTTTTCACATCATACGGGTGATACATGTTATCCCATCAATCAAGGATTATCATTATTCAACATTATTCAAAACACATATACCTCATAGCTCTTACCTGGCTATGAATTCACTTGATCCACCTACATGGTTAGTATGTCTATCAAGAGATATAAATGAATCACCAAACATAGATCTTTATGATTCACATGCTATTAGGGTTGAAGGTACATGATTGGAACAACATCCATGATCATAGATACATGAAGCACATGTTGTATCTGTAGACAAATTACACTATTATTATCAAACCATGAGCATCCACTATGCCCTATATCATATGAACATAATCATGTATCTTATCATCTTACTTAGCACCAGCTTTAGGTATCAAACATATCATTGGTTACAACCTATCATTCATAACACATCATCAATAGAGGTGTAGTTACAAGATAACGACTCACCAAAACCAGGGTTTCGAGCTAGGTGCAACCCTTACCAAAGATACCACCTACCCTCACTATAGGTGTGGCAAGCAGTGCATCCCTCACCCAAAGGGGTATCAGGTAGGATTACCTCCCTCACCAAAAGCCTATCGGCTAGGGCACATAGCCACACATATCGTCCAACCATGGAGTGCATCCATGCACAAGGGATATTGGGAAACCAGACATGTTGTGTGTCGTGCAACTTGATCCAAGAGATGTGATGTGCAGACAAGGAGCAAGGGGTGTATCATGAAATTGGGTCCAAAAGTGTGTCGTGTACCCAAGTACAAGGTGATAACGGACATCCAAGTGCAAAGATGTGTCGCGCAGCACAACCATCCCCAACGGCCAAGACCCTATCACCCATTAGGGTTAGGGTTTCATGTCGGTCACCCACCATCATCATAATGCCCAAGGCCATATCAACCAAGGCCAAGATCATAACGCCCAACAAGCACACTACTGACCTCTATCCAACTACATCATGGCACTCAAGGAGGGCTATCGTTCAACTTAAGATAAGCACTACATATTGGTCACCACTAAGGCATCTATCTAGGGTTTCACCACCCAACCACCATATTAGGAAACATCAAAACTACCAATGTCGCCCAAGGCACAAAACAAAGATGTCTATCACGCATCATGTCGGCCAAAGGCATAACGCCCACAAGAACCAACTAAGGCAGGAGTTCATATCGGGAAAAAGGGACAGAGAACACTTCTTAGCATATTTCCCAACAACAATAACATGGTGAAGGGGTCATATCGGGCAACAAGGTCAACAGAACTCAACTTATCATATCGCCCAAGAAAAAACCCTATAAGAGGGGTATCGTGCAAAGCACCACAAAAGGGTATCATGCAAGGAACAAGGACTATATCGGTTTGGTCATCATCAACCTCAAAATCACCATCATCAAACCCTAATAGATCAAGAGAGTTGTCTCACCTCTCAACAACCAAGAGAGAGGGGTTTTGCACAACCTCCATCACATATCAGGCAACAAGGTGGATCATCCCCTACTAGGTCATGTCCAACCAAGGCTCACCTCTCAAATCCATGGTGAGATAAGGGTATTGCCCAAGCAACTAGAGCATAGACTCACCTCTCAACAACCAAGAGAGGGGTTTTTCCTACACCACTAGGGCTCAAACTCACTTCTCAAAACCAAATAGGAGAGAAAGGGGTTTTTCCCAAGGAACGATAAACTCAAGGTTTGTCCACAAGGTCTAAGAACACATCAACAACATGACCACTATATATATAACAAGATAAAGCATAAATACTAGGGCAAGAAACATATCTAACAAGATGCATGGCCGATCAAGATGACATATAAACATGCAACATGAAAAAGAAGTAGTATAGCTAGGGTTAAGAGTTATGTAACCTACCTTCAGCAAGCTCCAAGCTCCTAGCACCAAGCTTCTAAGCTCCAAGGACCACCTTCGGCCACCTCAAGAAGAAAACTGAAGCTCATAACCACCATGGCCGAAGAACAAACAAGAAGGAGAAGAAGGTGCCAAGGAAAGAAGGGGAGATGCTTACCATAAGAAGAGAAGCAAGACACACTCTAGGGTTTGGCCACCACTAGAGGAAGAAGAAGACTCCACCAAGGAGATCGACCACCAAGCTCTACTAAGGAGAGGTATCAGCCACCAAGGAAAAAGGAAGTCAACTAAGGAACTAAAGGGATCCTTAGTAAGAGAAAGGAGAGACATATATAGAAGAGGGTGAAGGGGAGACTAAGGCAAGGTGTCGCCCAACCTAGGGACACTTGTCCATGGGGAAAAGGCACCTACTAGCTTGCCACCTCCACATGTCCAAAGCTTTGCCACATGCAAGCAACAAGCAGCAAGCACCAAGTGTCCACAAGGGGGTGACAAAAACTATTCTAGGTGGAGGGGTGTGTGTCGCCCAACATGGAAAACTGAAATACCCACCAGCACCCTCCTTGGATGATACACCATGGTCAACACACCAAGGTCGACACACTCAAGCTTGGCCGATACACCTAGGGCTTGCCTGACACAAGGCCCATCAAAGCAAGGCAAAGCCCGAACAAGGCTCAACAAGGCAAAACAAAGCCCAAGGCTGCTCAAATAATGAGCCCAACCCATCCTCTCAACTCTAGAGGATGCAAGGAGAGAGAAAGACATCTCTCAAGGTGAAAAACTTGCACACCAACCCTAAAACTCGGGTAAATTGCAAGTTGCACCTCCTCCTTTCAACAAAGCACAAACGGACCCTAATCACCACTCAAGTGATTAGCAAGCATCTCAACACAAGGTTTAGGCAAAGCAAATAGGGTAAGCCCAAAATGAAGGCCAGGGTCCTTAAAATTTGGGAAGATCAACCAGTTTGAGCATCTATGCCAAGGATTGATGAGCATCACCGAGTATGAAGCCAAGTTTATGGACCTGTTGAGGTTTTGTCCTCACATGGCGGCAACAGATGATGAGAGAATCAGGCAGTTTGAGAAAGGTTTGAGTATGGAACTGTTGAGGTTTTGTCCTCACATGGCAAAAACAGATGATGAGAGAATCATGCGGTTTGAGAAAGGTTTGAGTGCCGAGTTGTCAACACATGTTGCTGCTCTGGAAAATCGAGAGTGGTTTGCCACGTTTGTGGAGTCTGTTCGAAGGATTAAATGGTCACTCCAAGAGAAGAGAGAGACTATGACCAAGAAAAGGCATGCTCAGTTTCAGAAATAAAGGTTTGATAGCCACAAGAAGCTGAGGTTTTCTACGCCTTTTGTGGGGCAAGGTTCTAGTGCACCATCGCAGTGGTCACCAAGTAAAGGAAGAGGGTGTGGGTATTAGCCATCCAGATCTTACACCACAGCTTTAGTAGCAGTGACAGGGCCATCTAGGCCGCAGTTAGAGGACATGTCATGCTATCTCTGTGGACAAATTGGGCATTTGAGGTCAAATTGCCCAAGGAAAGATGTTGAAGTGACACAACAGCTGAGGCAGAATCAACAGGGGTCAGATATACAACAGTTAAGTGGCGCCCGAGGGTAAGGACGTGGTCAAGCATCGTAGGCAGGATCATCTGCTCAAGGAAGCAAAGGATGTGGATAGCAAGCAACGGATCGATTCTATGCTATGAGTCAGCCGGAAGCGATAGTCAACCCACGAGTGGTGGCAGGTCAGATGGAGTTATTTCATTCTGATTTGTCTTCTTCTTGCTTTATATCTGTTTTGGTTGACCCAGGTACTATGCACTCTTTTATCGGTTGTAGTATGTTTGATAGCTGTCTTTTACTTGTTAATTGTAAGAAGGATAGCATGTTGTTAGAAACCCCTCTTGATGGTTCCTCGATGCTCCGAGAGGTGTGTCCCTCCTGTATCCTATCTTTTTCAGGACACAAGATACAAGTGGATCTTATACCACTTGATATGCATGGTTTCAACGTGATCCTTGGAATGGATACCATAGAAAAGTATAAGGTTGTACTGGACTATGGTTCCAAGCAAGCAGTGTTTCTGACGATAATGAGAAGTGGATCTTCCAGGGAGATAGAAAGATCCTTCCGACATGTTTAGTATCAGCTATGGTGGTAGAGAAGTTGTTGCGGCAAGGATGTAAGGCGTTCATAGCTCACATTGTCAATACCAAGGCACAAGGTACTAGCCTTGAGGAGGTGCCTGCTATATAAGAGTTTGCGGATGTGTTTCCTGATGAGTTCCCCAGTGTTCCCCCACCTCAAGAGATTAACTTTGAGATCAATCTAGTGCCAGGAACATAGCCAGTTGCTCAGACACCGTACAGGATGGCTCCAGCTGATATGGCAGAGTTGAAGAAGTAGTTATAGGAATTGCTAGATAAAGGTTTCATTAGACTGAGCACATCGCCGTGGGGTGCTCCAGTTCTGTTCGTGTAGAATAAGGATGGGTCGATGTATCTGTGCATAGAATACCGGCAATTGAAAAAAGTTACGATCGAGAACAAGTACCCGTTACCGAGGATCGACGATTTGTTTGATCAATTGTGTGGCGCTACAGTATTCTCAAAGATCGATGTATGGTCTGTATATCATCAGTTGATAATTGAGGAAGTGAACATACCAAAGTCAGCTTTTAGTATGAGGTATGGTTACTTTGAGTTCGTGGTTATGCCGTTTGGGCTTACCAATGTGCCTGCTGCTTTCATGGATCTGATGAACAGGGTGTCCCATCCGTTTCTAGATCAGTTTTTTGTAGTTTTTATAGATGACATCTTGATCTACAGTCTGGACAGTCAACAACATGAACAACATCTTCGACAAGTGTTGACTCTTCTATGCCAACATCAGTTGTATGCCAAGTTTAGTAAGTGTGATTTATGGTTGAAAGAAGTAATCTTCTTGGGACATGAGATATCTAAAAAAGGAGAATGAGTGGACCCTAAGATAGTGGAGTCAGTTCTAGACTGGGAGCAACCAAAGACACTGACAGAAGTCTATAGTTTTCTGGGTTTAGCAGGATACTATCGGAGGTTTATAAGAAACTTCAATATGATCGCGTTGTCATTGACAAAGTTGACCAGGAAGGATGTACCTTTTGTTTGGGATGATCGTTGTCAGAGAGCTTTCCAAAGTTCGAAGGAGAAGCTGACTAGTGCTCCAGTGTTGATGCTGCCAGAGTCTGGGAAAGGCTATGTTGTTTTCTGTGATGCTTCCAAGAAAGGCCTAGGATGTGTGCTGATGCAGGAAGATCATGTGGTTTCTTTTGCTTCGCGACAACTTAAGAAACATGAGGAGAATTATCCGATACATGATTTGGAGCTGACAGTGGTGGTCCATGCGTTAAAGATTTAGAGACACTATCTCTATGGGGAAGTGTGTCAGATCTTTACAGATCATAAGAAAGTGAAGTACATATTCTCATAGAGTGAGCTGAACATGCGACAACATCACTGGATGGAGTTGAATGAATGATTACAATTGCACCATTGAGTATCATCCTGGTAAGGCAAACGTGGTAGCTGATGCACTTAGCAGGAAGTCTTCTTCTCTTCCTATGAAGAAGGCACAGTTGAGTTCCTTAGTATGTCATAAGAAGGATATGTTCATTTCTTTGCAGCAGATGAATGTACGATTGGAAGCTTCCTTGTTGGCAAGATTGTTGGCACAGATGCAAGTAAATCCTATGTTGAGACAGCAGATAAAAAAAGCACAATAGGCAGATGCTTCATTTTAGTTAATCAAATCAGAGTTTGGCTACGGAAAGCATGATGGGTTCGATGAGTCTGAGGATGGACTAGTTTTCTATCATGGTAGGATGGTGGTCCCCATTGTTGATGATTTTAGAAAGCTAGTACTCGAGGAAGCACACACGTCAATGTATGTTATGTATCCAGGTATCACCAAGATGTATCATAATTTGAAGGACTTGTATTGGTGGCCTGGCCTGAAGAGAGATGTAGCTCAGTTTGTGGCTAGGTGTGCGGTATGCCAGCAAGTCAAGGTTGAGCATTAGAAGTTGGCAGGTACATTGCAACCCATGCCGATACCGTAGTGGAAATGGGATCATATAACCATGGATTTCGTAGTTGGTCTGCCGAGGACAGCTAAGAATCATGATTCCATCTGGGTGATAGTGGACAGATTAACAAAGTCTGCTCATTTCATACCTATGAAGACAATGTATACAGTAGAGAAGCTTGCCCAGGTGTATGTGGATGAGATAGTGTGTTTGCATGGTGTTCCAGCAACAATAGTCTCTGACAGAGGATCCCAGTTCACGAGTCATTTTTGGGAATAGTTGCACAAAGCGTTGGGAATGCAGTTGAGGTTCAGTACCGCTTTTCACCCACTAACAGATGGATAGTCTGAAAGGACTATTTAGACTTTGGAGGATATTCTCTGAGCTTGTGTTTTGCAGTTCCTACGCAGTTGGGACGTGCATCTTAGTTTGATAGAATTTGCCTACAACAATAGTTACCAGGGGAGCATCGACATGGCTCCTTATGAGGCTTTATATGGAAGGAAGTGTAGATCTCCTTTGTGCTGGTATGAGTCAGGCGAGTATCAGCTTTTGGGTCCTGAGTTAGTACAACAGACAAAAGAGAAAATGAAAATGATACAACAACAGTTGAAAGCGGTACATGATAGAAAAAAGTCATATGCAGATAATCGTTGATGACCTCTAGAGTTCTAGGTGAGAGTCAAGGTGTATCTCAAGGTGTCACCATGGAAAGGCGTCTTGAGGTTTGAACGGAAAGGCAAGTTGGCACCCAGGTATATGGGGCCATACCCAGTAATAGCATGTGTTGGCAAGGTAGCTTACAAGTTAGAACTGCCACTAGAGTTGCATAGGTTACATCTGGTTTTCCATGTTAGTATCCTGAAGAAAAGTCATCCAGGCACAGGGATAGTGATACATCCAGTTGAGGTTGAGCTTGATGAAGACGTGACCTACGAGGAAGGTCCAGTGATGATTCTTGATAGAAGAGTAAAGAAGTTGAAAAGGAAGGACTTGGTTCTTGTGAAGGTTTGTTGGCATCATCGTGGCGTTGATGAAGCCACGTGGGAGCTTGAGGACGAGATGAGGAGCAAGTATCCCTCACTGTTCTCTTCAGATTTTGGGTGCGAAATCGTTTTGTAGAGGTTTATGGCTTGTAAGGACCTTGACCTTTGTTTTGGGCTTACCCTATTTTCTTTGCCTAAACCTTGTGTTTAGATGCTTGCTAATCACCTCAAATGGTGATTAGGGTTTGTTTGTGTTTTGTTGAGGGTTGGAGGTGCAACTTGCAAATAACCAAAGTTTTGGGATTGATGTGCAAGTTTAACACCTTGAGAGATGTTTCTATCTCTCCTTACATCCTCTAGGGTTGAGAGGATGGGTTGGGCTCATTGCTTGAGAAGCCTTGGGTTTTGTTTTTCCTTGTTGAGCCTTGTTTGAGCTTTGCCTTGCTTTATTGGGCCTTGTGTCAGGCAAGCCCTAGGTGTATCGGCCAAGCTTGAGTGTGTCGACCTTGGTGTGTTGACCATGGTGTATTGAACAAGGAGGGTTCTGGTGGGTGTGTTAGTTTTCCATGTTGGGTGACACACACCCCTCCACCTAGCATCGTTTGTGTCACCCCCCTATGGACACTTGGTGCTTGTTGCTTGCATGTGGCAAAAGCTTTGGATATGTGGAGGTGGCAAGGTAGTAGGTGACTTTACCCCATGGACAAGTGTCCCTAGGTTGGGCGACACCTTGCCTTAGTCTCTCATTCACCTTCTTCTATATATGTATCTCCTTTCACTTGCTTGGGATCCCTTTAGTTCCTTAGTTTCCTTCCATTTTCCTTGGTGGACGATACCTCTCCTTGGTAGAGCTTGGTGGCCGATCTCCTTGGTGGAGTCTTCTTCTTCCTCTAGTGGTGACCGAACCCTAGAGTGTGTCTTGCTTCTCTTCTTGTGGTGAGCATCTCCCCCTCTTTCCTTCGAACCTTCTTCTCCTTCTTTCTTGTTCTTTGCCCATGGTGGTTATGATCATTTCTTTTCTTCTTGAGGTGGCCGAAGGTGGTGTTTGGAGCTTGTAAGCTTGGTGCTAGGAGCTTTAAGCTTTCTTAAGGTGGGTTACATAACTCCTAACCCTAGCTATACTACTTTTTCATGTTGCATGTTTATATGTCATCTTGATCGACCATGCATCTTATTAGATATGTTTCTTGCCCTAGTGTGTACCATTTATCTTTTTATATATATAGTGGTCATGTTGTGATCTTAGACCTTGTGGCTGAACCTTGAGTTTAGGGTTCCTTGGGCAAAACCCATTTCTCTCCCATTTGGTTTTGAGAAGTGAGTTCAAGCTCTAGTGGTGTAGGCAAACCCCCTCTCTTGGTTGTTGAGACGTGAGTCTATGCTCTAGTTGCTTGGGCAATACCCTTCTCTCACCAAGGATTTGAGAGGTGAGCCTTGGTTGGACGTGACCTAGTAGGGGATGATCCACCTTGTTGCCCGATATGTGATGGAGGTTGTGCAAAACCCCTCTCTCTTGGTTGTTGAGAGGTGAGCCAACTCTCTTGATCTATTAGGGTTTAATGATGGTGATCTTGAGGTTGATGATGACCAAACTGATATGCCCTAGCCAATAGGCTTTTGGTGAGGGA
The DNA here is from genome assembly GCA_963693085.1 of Alisma plantago-aquatica. Lineage (NCBI taxonomy): Eukaryota > Viridiplantae > Streptophyta > Magnoliopsida > Alismatales > Alismataceae > Alisma > Alisma plantago-aquatica. The sequence goes on along the minus strand of OY856412.1, from coordinate 203,738,621 downwards.
TGTGATCCTGCCCGATACCCCTTTAGGTGAGGAGTGCGCTGCCTGCCACACCTATAGTCAGGATAGGTGGTATCTTTTGTAAGGGTTGCACCTAGCTCGGAAACCCTGGTTTTGGTGAGTCGTTATCTTGTAACTGCACCTCTATTGATGATGTGTTATGAATGATAGGTTGTAACCAATGATATGTTTGATACCTAAAGTTGGTCCTAAGTAAGATGATAAGATACATGATTATGTTCATAAGATATAGGGCATATTGGATGCTCATGTTTTGATAATAATAATGTAATTTGTCTACAGATACAACTTGTACTTCATGTAACTATGATCATGGATGTTGTTCCAATCATGTACCTTCAACCCTAATAGCATGCTAATCATAAAGATCTATGTTTGGTGATTCAGTTATCTCTCTTGATATGCATACTAACCATGTAGGTGGATAAAGTGAATTCATAGCCAGGTAAGAGCTATGAGGTATATGTGTTTTGAATAATGTTGAATTTTTTCATGAAAATCCTTGAAGATAGGTTCATGTTGTTTCACTTTCCAGATATTGATTATGTACCAACTTTAATGACCTATGTTTCCATTCTTGGGGTCAATGTTTGATTCATTCCCTTTGGGAACTCATGGGCATGTGATCGATATAAGACCTAGAAGAGACATGCCAGAGTTGTCCCCTGTTGTAGAGTAGATTGGAATCAAGGCCTAATTTTGTAATCTTATGTAAAGCTTTCATGATTCTGATGTAAACCATGATTGTATAAATATTTGTTTATGTTTTGTGATGATATTTTGTAAATATTTGATCATAAGTATCGGGTCGTTACACTTATCATATAGATAGCCACCGCCTTTTGTTTCTAAGGCACCATCATACTCTTTCTCTAGTATTTATTAGTGAACATATAATCCAATGAGTGCCTATTATGTTCACGAGGTGGTTATTACATTCATATATTCACAATGAGGTAGGGATAATAATTTATCTTATATGGTCATACATACTCATATATATCACTATTTAGTTAGGGAGTATAACATTAGTGGATTAGATGCACATGTTATTCTCATAATTTCATATTCATATGTCAACATTCTTAAAGGCTAAAAGGATGAATGTTGTAGAAATTCATACCAATTGTGCTCTGAGAGAAGGAAAAAGGACTCATTTGTAACAATTGCTCCCATTTGTCCTCTCTGACCCCTCTGATGTCAGAAATTTGTCGAATGATGAACAACCGATTGTCAGATCTCTTAGCATTTCTTCATTTTTTGACTTTGATCTGCAACAATATTTGAGTTATTGTTCTCATAATTCTAGATTCTTTTGTAGGGATTATATTTACCAATTTCAAGGGGTCACCCATTCATACAAGTACTAGATATATTTATAGATACAAAAGTACTTACATGTAGTTACAAATAAAGTCACATATCAGTTTAGGAGTCAAGTTTAAAGTTCTCAATGATATTATTGTTTAAATTAAAATGTTTACTTTCTAGATTTATGTTCACATGAGGGTATCTCCATTTGAATCTAAGTGACATATTAAAGTTCATGCATATTCCAATATATCTATAATTTTAATTCCTAGCATTTTTTTGAGTCATTGAATAATATAACAGTGTATAGCTAATTCCTATTTTTAGTTATTTAAAATGCATTTCTATATTTAACTATATAAATTAACTGCTATATATCAATATTATCAGGATCTAAGTATCATTAATCCAATAAATAATAGGTTTAAATTTAAGTACTATATCACTAAATTATCATTAATTTTGATCAAATTATCCTTAATTTTTGATATTTTATATGTACCATCTTACTATATAAAAGTATAAACAATAATACCTGAACTACATGATGCAAAAGATTGCAAAATATTTCTATAACTATTATTGTGTGTTTAATGTAGAATTTCTCATTATTATCAGTCTCTTATCTAATAGATCGTTAGCTTATAATATGGGCCTTTAATTATTGAAATATATGCAGTGAGCATTTATTTATAATGTACTAAAAGTGGTATCTAGTATAATTATATGTGTATCTACTGAATATATATTAATTGTAGTTTATCTACATTTTAATAGTAATTTCACTTCTAAACTTTGCATTTTATTCCCTAATTTATCTCATTTAACTACTTGTTTTAAATTACCTTTGTTTTTATTTTTCATGTGTCATTTCTTGATTTGGTCAATTTGCTTTTTATAATATTTTGTCATGCTTATAATGATATATATAAACATACCAATAATCCTTGTAGAAAGCTTTGCACTAGCAATGATTGTTTCTCATGGTTATTTTCATCTTTCTTGTATAGGTGACATTAGATGCAAGTCAAGTTAAAGATGCTCATGTATTAGTTAAACTACCAAGGAAACACAAAAATTAAACTAAAAGAAATTACAATTAAATAAAACACATGGAAATAAAAGGGTTTTAAAATGACCATTGTATATGATATGATGGTATAAGGCCTCTGATTTCATATGATCAAGTCACCTAGCCAAAGATCATTGAAATCTTTATGTCACTATCCAAAAACATGTGGAGACAAACAATAGAGTCCAAACCAAAACCACATCATGCCTATCGATTTTTTGAATATCAGGGACCATTTAACAAAGATTATAAAAGACTTTGATTTTATTTTTCACCGAGTTGTGTTTCCTCAACTTCTTGCGGACTCTTTACCACAATAGATGATGATCCTTCCCCTAAATTTTGCATTGGTGTTGGTTATCTCTACAAATTGACAAACATCAAACACTCCATAACCAATCTCATGTATTTGTCTGCCTGCTCGACAACCTCTATATAAGACTACTGACTGACCATTGTGACCACCACACCACTGGTTGAGCATACTTAATGACATGCCCTCCACACAAATTCCACAATGTCAAAAAATCCATTGCCACACAACTAGTTTTTTTTCAAATAAGTGTTATCGATGATTAACCTCATTCCCTACAACCTAGAAAGCTCCAACTTGAGAGTATTCAATTGACCTGCATGAATAGACAATCAGCCTCACCCAACTGGGACATGATGGTCAATTAACCACAACTCTCTTGACAAGTTTGCATCATATGCTCAACCACTCAAGTAGCCACATTGTCCTTGAGGTCCATAGTTTAGATCCATAAAGTGGTATATATGGGATTAAGAGAGAAATATTTCTCCCCCCTCTCCCATGCTCGTGGAAGAGGCCAAACGCCAAGGAGGGTGGTAAATGAAGGTGGCAACTGGGATTCGAACCCAGGTCCCTTTGTTAGGGGACACCGTGGTTGACCACTTGAGCCTCTCCTTGTCGACCATAAAGTAGTATATACACTTCCACGTATGGTGACCTCACCTTTGATCATGACTACAAAACTTCACACTGCTCTCATGGCCAGACATCCTGACATTATGGATCCAGCTTCTCTAAGGCACCACCAATCCACTTTGACCGCTAGCATGCAAGTAGAAAAAAAATCCACCTTGAAATCTTGAGAAAAACATAGTACCAATCTAGTTACAAAAAACCATCATTATACCTTAACCAAACCACAACCTTAACACGAAACATTCAATCTTCAAATCCTCAACAACCTAAATGCTCGATGCAAAACAAGGACAATGACAACACGAATACAGTGCCATCAAGAGATTCATCACCTCAATCAACTTTGATCGACATCAATGTACCACTGGTGCCACACTAATGATCAATCTCATTGCTCCAAGCTCCTACACATACCAATCTCATTCCATCCATGGCATTTATTGAGCATCAAAGAGCAAGAATGTGATCGACCAACATTCCATGACATAATGTATTGGTCAACTAAATCAATAACAATTTAGGACCCACTACATTAGTCCCAATGGCCTTACTACTTTATGCATTTGAAAACCCTATTGCAGCCTACTCTACCAACAAATAAGAGACATAACATCTGTTGGGTTTTAGGGGAGACAGAGAAGGCAGCGGAAATAAAATTTTTCTTCTCCCAAACCCAAAATAAAGGAATCACGTCAACGTCTATACAATAGGAAGGATGGTTTGTGGAGGCATACCTTGTCCCGAGGATTGCTTTGAGACATTACCTCACGACTTGCGCGGTCTTCACTCCAGTCTTGGATGGTGTCTGTGCAGCTCCTGGTCCCACCGGGACTGTCGAGATTGACAGCTATCCTCCGAGCAGCAGAAGTCCTCGCCTCTGAAGTAGTCCTCACGGACCACCTCGAACTCTGATCTCCTTATCCCACAAGGAATCGAAAGGAGCCACACCCTCCTATTGGCATACTAGTCAGTGACACACTCTCCTACCACCAGTCACTTTCTATAGTTGTCTTTCCCTTGTTGTGCCTCCCTTATTAGGTAGCAGTTGCTCGGGCTCTCTCTCGGTTACCAAAACCAGAGAGAACAACAACTTTACAGAGCAACTGGTGCACTGAGTTGTGTTTCTGAGAAGCCCCCACTACCCCTATATATATAGGAGGGTCATGAGACAGGGTTCTCTACCCCAGGCAATGCGGGATTAATGCAAGAGTAGAAGGGTTCAAGATTTTCCATAAAACAAGCAACTTGTGCCAGCTGAAACGACCGTTTCATGCATGAAACAGTCAGTTGGGGAGTTGAGCCGATCGGTTCACACCTCAACCGATCGGTTGAGGCACCTAAGCCGATCGGTTCACTTCTGAGCCGATCGGTTCGTGGTCCTGGTCTAACTCAAATTGACTTTCAAATTTGTTTCCGATTAATCAAATATTAATCCTTGTCCAAATCAAATTTGTACAAGTGAAACAAATTGTATTTGCAAATAGCCTCCTCACTTTCCAAACTTGCTCGGTTGGACCAGTTGAGTCGATCGGTTCAACCCTTGAACCAGTCAATTCATCCTGTCTTGAGTCGATCAGTTCATCACATGAGTTGATCGGTTCACCTACCTGAGCTGATCGGTTCATTTCATGAGCCGATCGGTTGGGGCAGAAAACTTGTACAAATCAGTCAATTGCGGTTCTAATCAATCTGATACTCTAATAAATCAGTCCAAGACCTTAAACACTATGATATTGAGCTATCAATTAATTGAGTGTTTAATTGAACTACTAAACTTCTTTAGTAATCAATCTAAACATCATTTGTGGATAAACTCCTCTTCTAGGTTAAATCCTATGTGTGTGACCCTGCAGGTCCATTTCACGTTGGCAGTTAAAGTCCATCACACTTATGTCTTCATGAGAAAAGAGAGGTGCCTAGTCGCACATCAGTGCTACCCAAGTGAAATAGAAAGTTGGAGAACAACTTTCAATCCTACAATCCGTGAATGGCGTTACAGTGAATGTATAATTCCTTTGTCACTGAAATCCTGAATGAACTCAAGGCATGGAATAGTCATCATGTCAATGTTCATTCACTTTCTTGATCTTAGAGTACATTGGAGAAGATATGTATGACATCAATATCACATATTGATTCAAACATGTGTGTGTACGCCTATCTCAATCCTACTCATCAATTTTCCATTGATATCATACTCCCTCAGGAGAGACAAATCCCATATCTATCACTCACCCCTCAAAAGCCCCATGTGTCAAAGCCACCCAATCATCACCTTTATAACAACCCATGTTTCATGATTGTGTTTTATGATGTCAAAGTGTACCCAATGACATGTGTTGAGTGTAGTGATTTCAGGTCAAAGAATCACACTCACCACCATCACTGTGGGAACTAAATTTGGCTACCATGTCATGGTTCCATGTGTCAAACTAATGGTGGGTCTGTCTGGTAAACTTGTTCTCTAACAAGTACATATGTGTTTGGTTTGATATCTCCTTATCATGACTAATTAGATTATGTCCTCAACCAATACCACAATGTAGTCTTGTGTGTCATTGTTTTATATCTACCTTCTACAATGATATCTGACTAGGGACATAATAAGAATGTACAAACTCTTAACATATGCATGATCTCATCGTTCAAGTCCTCAACTTGAAAGCATACGTCATTGAGTATTATAATTCTCTAGACATTCAATCAGTTCTATCATTATCTCATGACTAAACTAGAAAGAATTGGAAGCTTGCCTTTGATCTTTATCAAATCAATCTTAATGTATCCCACCAATCATCCCATGATTGGCTCTCAGGGCATACATACCAACAGACTCCCACTTGCACTGCGAGCCAATCACCTTTAAATCATATTCATAGTGATCTTCAAATATGTCCCACATGTCACTCTTCTTTAGTGCTAACATAGTGAGTTATGGCAATACCTTTCCAAAGTCGGTATTAACTGCATGTCTCTCATCTCTTTGATGTATGTCATACGTATGAGATGGAGTTGTCGTAATATGCGATCTAGTATTCCTTTGCTAACCTTTAGCCACATTGCATGACCAAGTATTCCTTACTTGTCATCAATGACCGGAATTTCTATAAGTTCATCTCATGAACTTCCAGATCCATATGGTATCCATTTATGTTCTCTAACACATGGATACTCGGCCTTTCCTTTTAAACGACTTTATTGGAATGTTTCCAATTATCAACAAGCATTCACTTTTATATATCCCATATATATATTGCGATTAATTTTACGTCCTTTTCGAAAGTTTGCATCAGTGTAATTCTTTACAGTGAACCCTTCCTTATTTCCATAGAACCACTACTTCTCAAGTACTTATCAAGTTCTTATCGTATTCCAGTAATCCTTACTGGAACTAGACAGACATCCACTTGTCATGTCCCACATATGAGTTATCTAGACGAGCACATCATATTGTCATGTCCTACATACAAGATGATGAGTGCATTTTATTCTTTCCATGTCCATACATGCAAGATAATGGGATGTTTACATACATGATAGATCCATATCTATTCTTAGTGTTCCCATTCTTCATAAGAATTGGACACTTGGCCTTGGGATACCAACTCCATGTAACATGGACAAGTTTTCTCCCACTGAATCTATGCACACTGAACCCTTCAGTGTATATTGCCAATGTATGCTCTCTCTTTTCAGGTTAAGAGGTTTTCAAGAACTATCTATATAGATCTCTATTCCTATCTCATAGGAAATGTCTCTCATATTCCAATAAGATAATTTCCACTTTGGATCTCCATTCTAGAACATTTCCATTTCACATCAACATGTGGAATGTGAATATGCTCCCACTAAATCACAGATCTCTTTTTATCTTTGACATATCAGTCAAACCTTTTGACTATATCATCAAAGTAAAGATCCAGCTCTGAGTTTCTTATACTTAATCAATCACATTGATTAGTCCATTGTAACTTAAAGAATTCATTTGCATTAATGGATTCATAAACCTTATAGGTTGTGTCACGTACACATCCTTGTCTTATTCCTCATAGGAATGTGGTTTTAGTATCCGTATGCCAAATCTCTTAGTCATTAAGTTGCAATCAACAAGCATCATCCTTCTCAAAATGTTATCCGTGTATCTTAACACTTAAGACTCATTTGCACTTATGGATTTCATCGCAATGGGTGCTATCATCAAGGTCATACCTTATGGTTCACATGGAAGTCATTTAGGATGTAATGGTCATAAACCATAACTCAAAATTTGGTTCCTCACATTCATCTAGATAGTTGACTCATCATATAACCAACTCATCACATAGATAATCGAGGTGTATCTGTTAAGGATATATAAGAACTCACAACTCCTTGTGATTCTTAATTTCCTTTATTAGTGTGGGGTATTCTTTATTTAAGAAGAATTTAGTTATTTGATAATCATCCTCTAACTCCTTAGAGTATGACTCCTTCTTGCTTTAGACATCACCATGCCTTAATCACGAGGTTACTATGATCACTATCATAATCACTCATAAGGATCTCAAACATTTGGTTCAAGTATTTCATTCATTGATCTCATCAAGAATTAACACTTTACCAAATTCGTACTTCATCTATGATATTCTTGAACACTTCAAAATATTCATATTGGTATTTCTATAAACATCGTTTGAAGTATTAGCATTTGCTCCAATAGGTATGTAAATACATCACATGTATTATACCAAATAGGATAATCATTCTCCCACTACCACTAGTGAAGATTGATTAATCATGTCTAAGAGATTCATGTCTCTTACTGGTTCTCTAACCAAAGGAGTCTAGATTTATCCATCATATGGAAACTAGAAATGTATTTCTCACGATTTATGCTAATTTTATTGTTTGAGTCATCAATAACTTTTAGGTATCATTTTATCTTATGCATACCAAGTACCACAAGATAAACAAGGCATTGCCACAAAGATTGAAACATCAACTTTATTAATTGCCATTATTGTCATACAATATGCAAAAATAATGTGTTTCTTTCTATTGACAAATATGAAATAGTAGTTCATAACTCTATTATATGCCTTTAGGCTGAAATAAAGTGAAAGGTACTCCTATCTATGGCAGCAACACTTGCTCCAATAATGGGTACTCCTTTCTTGGTCCTTTCGTAAAGGCCATTACTTCTTTGTAGATCTTATATATCATATATGTGAGATCTTCATCTTGGTATCATATACCTCAGAAGCAGTTCATTTCATGATACCTTAGGTGGAGATCTCCATCCCCTCCTCCTTCTTCTTTTGTTCTTCCAGATATAGAGGGCAATTCCCTCGTTCACCCTCCCATGTGCCTTGAGGCTGAAGACGACTTGGATTTCTAGCTAGCATCAGAACACTTCTTTGCTTTGCCCTTGTCCTTGCCCTTGGACTTGCCTTTCTTTCTATTGATCAACATCATAGACTTAGGTTTTTTCTTCTTCATTTGTGCCTCTATTGTCCTCAACATGTCCTACAAATTTTTTGATGCTTGTCAAAGTTGTCCATGTCATAGTTCATCATGAACTGTATGATTCTCGCAACATTTGCAATATCATACCAATAGCCAACTCTTGGCTCAGAGGGAATCCTTCTTAGTCAGGTTTTTCCACATACCCAATCACATTTAATGTGTGAATACCTTATTGGATCTCCTTCTGTCATGACATACTAGGACAGTGTTTTGGAGACATCATATGTCTCATGTTGTCTCTACAACTCATAGTTCAGAGAAGACAACATTAAGCAGTTCCACATTAATGGCATCTTGGGTATGCTTCCATAAGCATACTTTCAGTCATTGGTGTGGTGGGATCGAGTTCATCTGGTTATGGTATAACTAGGACTTAGAGCTTTCGCTCTTCGATTGAGAACACTTCTCAACATCCTAACCAGTCGTGGAAGTATTCTGATTTAATTTGTGGGTCTCAAATACCAATCGCAAGTAAAGTGATTATTGTCGATTAACCATTTATTGTACAAAAAGGAAATATTTGCAATTTAGTCCAAAACTCAATTTTGACTTATTTGATTGATTTGAAAAGATGACGATATAATTAGGACTTTAATTAATTATCGCTCCCACTATTTTTTTTCAAATTGATAGTCCTCGCCATCAATTCGGAAGATTGCATCATACAATCTTCTAGTGGGTCAAGATTCATATTTCATCAAGTCATGAGTTAGCATTGGTTGATCGCCCACAATCTTGACTATTTAGGTAGGCCATCATGTCAATTGCATCATATGCAACTCTTGATGAATGAACATGCACAACACCTTGCCATGAACATTTCATGCCTCTGGGCCTAGACGCTCTAAGAATCACCAGTTAAGTCTAACCCAAAAGCTGACACGGTAAACATGCACCCTGCTTTAGCAGAACCTACATGTTCACCTTTCACACTTCCATGAGATAGATGGCGCACCACACTTTGGCATAACCTACGCTTGGTCGATCAAGTTTTTCATGTGTGTCGCTTATGGAAGGCGTAAAGACTTAATATTTAGATGAGGCATTTGGTTTTTATAGGTACATATACATATCCAATCACCACAATACATAGTATGTATCATATACATGCTATACCACACATAAAACATGTCAAATGATAAAAGTGATGATTATGTCCATCCTAATGTGATTCCTCGAGCCAAGAGTAATCAAGGTCATCTAGGTCCACATCACATGCAACCTGTACAAGATGAACTATGTGCTTTTCCTTTACTGGTTTTGATCAACTCATCTCCATGATTGATCGGCTCACCGTCAGGTCGGTCAGTTGGGTGCCACAACCTGATCAGTTGGCTCCTCCAACTGATCAGTTTTCCTGGTCGTCATGCATCTTGTCATGGCCGCCACTCAATCGTCTCACTCCTCGAACCGGTCATCTGGATCGCCAACTGATGAACCGATCGTCTCAGTCATCGTCAGGTTGTCTTCCATTCTTTGACATAATAGGAAATAAAAGATCTATCCTATTTTACAATTAAATTGGGAAACCCCGAGTTACATTTGGGGGGAGCAAAGGTAGGAAAGAAATCTCGAGTTATCTCGAGTTACATCAGGAAAAAGGAGGTAGGGAATTGGTGCACAGACTGAGATGCAAGCAACCACATACAGCCAAGCACACATACATAGGGTTTATTAGCCATAACCACGATATACATCCACCACAAAACTCGTTTAAGGGTGACGCGTATCGAGTGCATTCATATTACATATCATATATGTATATTGGGATTTGTGGATTTAGGATTGGACATGCATAAAGCCAATTTTATTCACATCGTATGCAATAAATAAAGGTGACAAATCAAAATCGATCTGATCAATAATCCTAAAGTATAGAGTAGTTAATCTGGCTCTGATACCACTGTTGGGTTTTAGGGGAGACAGAGAAGGCAGCGGAATAAAAAAATTTCTTCTCCCAAACCCAGAATAAGGGAATCACATCAACGTCTATACAATAGGAAGGATGGTTTGTGGAGGCGTACCTTGTCCTGAGGCTTTCTCGGTGACGTTACCTCGCGGATTGTGCAGTCTTCACCTCTAGTCTTGGAGGGTGTCTGTGCAGCTCCTGGTCTCACCGGGACTGTCTCTATTGACAGCTGTCCTCCGAGCGCCAGAAGTCTCCCGCCTCTGAAGTAGTCCACACAGACCACCTCAAACTCCAATCCCCTTGTCCCACAAGGAATCGAAAGGAGTCGCACCCTCCTTTTGGCGTACTAGTCACTGACACACTCTCCTACCACCAATCACTTTCTACAGTTTTCTTTCCCTTACTGTGTCTCCCTTATTGGGTAGCACTTGCGCGGGCTCTCTCTCTCGGTTACCAAAACTAGAGAGAACGATAACTTTACAGAGCAATTGGTGCACTGAGTTGTGTTTCTGAGAAGCCCCCACTACCCCTATATATATAGGAGGGTCATGGGATAGGGTTATCTACCTCGGGCAATGGGGGATTAATGCAGGAGTAGAACGGTTCGATATTTTCCACAAAACAAGTAACTTGCACCAGCTAAAATGATCATTTCATGCATGAAACGGTTGGTTGAGGAGTTGAGCCAATCGGTTCACACCTCAACCGATCGGTTGGGGCACCTGAGCCGATCGGTTCATGATCCTGGTCCAACTGAAATTGACTTTTAAATTTAATTCTGATTAATCAAATATTAATCCTTGTCCAAATAAAATTTGTACAAATGAAACAAATTGTATTTGCAAATAGTCTTCTCACTTTCCAAACTTGCTCGGCTGGACTAGTTGAGCCGATCAGTTCAACCCTTGAACCGGTTGGTTCATCCTATCTTGAGATGATCGGTTCATCACATGATCTGATCGGTTCACCAACCTGAGCCGATCAGTTCATCTCATGAGCCGATCGGTTGGGGCAGCAGACTTGTACAAATCAGTCAATTGCAGTTCTAATAAATTTGATACTCTAATCAATCAGTCCAACACCTTGAACACTATGATACTGAGCTATCAATTGATTGAGTGTTTAATTGAACTACTAAACTCCTTTAGTAATCAATCTAAACATCGTTTGTGGATAAACTCCTCTTCCAAGTTAAATCCTATGTGTGTGACCCTACAGGTCCATTTCACGTTGGCAGTGAAAGTCCATAACACTTATGACTTCACAAGAAAAGAGTGGTGCTAGTTGCACATCAGTGCTACCCAAGTGAAATAGAAAGTTGGAGAACATCTTTCAATCCTACAATCTGTGAATGGTGTTACAGTGAATGTATAATTCCTTTGTCACTGATATCCTGAATGAACTCAAGGCATGGAACAATCATCCTGTCAACGTTCATTCACTTTCTTAATCTCAGAGTAGATTGGAGGAGATATGTATGAAATCAATATCACATACTGATTCACACATGCATGTGCACGCCTATCTCAATCCTACTCATCAAGTGGCCATGGATATCATACTCTCTCAGGAGGGACAAATCTCATATCTATCACTCACCCCTCAAAAGCCCCATGTGTCAAAGCCACCCAATAATCACCTTTATAACAACCCATGTTTCAGGACTGCATTTGATGATGTCAAAGTGTACCCAACGACATGTGTTGAGTGTAGTGATTTTAGGTCAAAGAATCACACTCACTACCATCATTGTGAGAACTAACTGTGACTACCATGTCATGGTTCTATGTGTCAAACTCACGATGGGTCTGTCTGGTAAACTTGTTCTCTAACAAGTACCTATGTGTTTGCTTTGATATCTCCATATCATGACTAATGAGATTTTGTCATCAACAAACACCATAATCTAGTCTTGTGTGTCATTGTTGTCTATCTACCTTCCACAATGACATCCTACTAGGGATATAATAAGAATGTACAAACTCTTAGCATCTGTATGATCTCATCGTTCAGGTCTTCAACCTGAAAGCATACGTCATTGAGTACTGTCATTCTCTATACATTCAATCTTTTCTATCATTATCTCATATGACTGAACTAGAAAGAATTGGAAGCTTGCCTTTGATCTTTATCAAATCAATCTTAATGTATCCCACTAATCATCCCATTATTGGCTCTCAGGGCATACATACCAACAACATCCTCCTAGGTTAAGGGATTAGAAATTACTACAACCAAAAAGATGTCTTTTTTCCAATCGCATCAACTACTTAATCAACTGAGCAACCATGATGACATTCCCTTCTTCCACTATATCACTTCCACCATTACTAGAAACACCATCCATGAAAATTATTGAACCTATTAGCTATTGTTCCTAGATAGTCGACTCCTTTAAGGAGACAATGACTTATCTATGGATAAATGAAGATTGCCACGACCATCCTTAATTGTTGTTCCATCACATACTTTGTCCCTGTAAGTCATGGTAATTACTTGGTGAAGAAGAACAAGGAAGAAGACTTCCCACCACCCACCACGTTTTCCCTCCCTCTACCTGCATCCATGAAAATATTGTACTCTCCTCTTACATTGGTTGCTCAATCTCACTATGAGAAGTGAGCATTTTATTCATTGGGAGACAAGGACTAGCCTTGTTGCCTATATTTTATGAACTCATATCACTATTTCTGATAATGAATTTATATTTAATCATTTCAATACAAGAACTTGTCATTTGTGTTTTAATGATTTATTACAATTTTTGACCTAAAACACTTTAGAACATAGAGTTAGAATAGTTGTTTCTTCTAGTTAACTTCCTAATGAGAACTACATATTAGAAATTTTTTGAGGTGAGGAATACATGGTTCATAGATAATGAGATATCGATCATAAAATGGTATTTATCCATCTACACTTATCTGAATGGAGAGGTTGTTGTTTGGCATCAATTTACTATTTTTTTAAGCATTGTTATGATGGAATGAATTAATGCAAGCAGTGATGGTGAAACTCGATACCTCTCCAATGTTTCCCATAATATAAATAAATTCAATTTATTTATATTTTAATTTTGTTTACAAGTAGATTATTGAAATAATCAAATTTTTTTGTTTCAAAATTTAGTATTAATTCAACATGATAAAACTTAAGAACATCCTATTGAGATTTTTCTTTGGCATTCAATCCTTAAAATGTACTGAGGTAAGAGTAATCTACTTTTAGGCAAAATTACGACATGTTGTTCTAGTGAAATCTAGAAGTTTATACACTAGTGAATTTGTTAAACTGATAATTCCCACATCAATATCTATCTATGTGTACCACTACATGTATTAGTTTAATTATCATCCTTTGTATTATGAATGGACCTTTTGAAACAATGATAATAAGCAAAGAACATGCTACTATACCTACATGTAATACTAACCCACTAGTATGTATGGTAAAGTATGGACTAATGCTCAGATATGTATACACACATATATATATGTGTGTGTGTGTTTGTGTGTGTACGTATGTATATATACATATATCTATATAACATATCCAAAATTATATATTTTGGTGTGGTTATGCTTTATATATTAAGGCTTGTGTCATCTTTAGTTTATCTAACTTGTCTTTCTCCTTAGTCTTATTAACCAATTGAGATAACAATTACCATTGTATTTGATATGGAAAAGGGTCTGGGATTAAATATAATGAATGTTTCATGTGAAACCTCTAGAATTTATGACCAGGAATGTATACTAATGCAGATCTATATCTAGTATTGGGTTCACGGTAGAGAGTTCAAATGAAGCTTAACTAGTCTACTGCTTGTATTATTGTTATTATCCTTATTTTAGTAATATATCAATTTATAAGTTTAATAACATATGAGTGGAGAACTTGACATACAGATCAACATGGATCTTACTGATCCTTGTGTGGTTTGGCTTGTGTTGAACATTAGCGGTAGGAGTTTAATCTATACACATAACCAGGAGGCTTAAGAGGTTAGAAAGTATTGTTACCAACCATTATATAGATTCCCTCCATCTTCAAAAACTCATGGATGTGAATTAGACTGCATAAGGAGTAGGCTAAACTGGGAGGAGAGTTCATCTTCCTCCCATATTTGTAGAAATTGTGGCAGCGGTGAACAATGTATGGCAGAGTCACATTGAATACTGACTTTGTAACATTCCTAGAATTTTTGTCTATGATAAACATGACCAAGAATGCTAATTTATAAATTATTTCTTTAGATGTTTTAAATGATGTGAGTAAAACCTACATATGATGATTTTATGTTGTATCACATCCTAATTTAACCATGAATACTACCTAGACCAAAAATGATTGACGAAAGTTTAATAGCAATGATCCCTTTATATGTCTATATTATGCTATATTTTCTATTTTTAATAGTTAATGACATGCGAGACAATACCTCAAATGTCTTGCTACATTCTTTTGAATTAGAAGGTGAATTCATCATGTCTTTGGTCATCCTCCGGGGGAATGATCCTTTTTCCTTCCCATGGCTCCCACAAATAGAATAGATGTTTCCACATGAGATTTTTTTTGCTATTTACTTGCTTTGGCTTCCTTAGTTCATTCAACACAATAGTAGGTTGGAGGTGGTTCTCTAGAGCTCCACAGTGGAACCAGCGATTGCCCAGTTGTTTTCCATCTGGGCAAGAAAGGAGAAACCCATATGCCCAATGAAGAGTCTAATTCTTCAAGGTTTGTTTTGAGATTCGTGCTCCTGAGGAGGTATCTTGATGCCATGGTATTAAAGAAGATACCAGACGCAAGTTTTATCCATATTCCTATGTGGTTTTAATCATGGTGTCACACTTACATGAGTATTTTTAGAATTTATGATATCAGTTTAGATATGAATCACCCATTGATGCTAATGTGTTTTTGACTAAGATAGTCCCTGTCACACCCTTAGTCAAAAAATAGAATGAAGGGAAGAATAGTCTTTAAGTATTCCTAGAGCTAATATTTTGGAATTTCTCCTATGGGATTTATCTTGTTTCTGATTGAACAATTTGAGTTTAATCATTGATAATTTACAAAAACTAATATGTAGGTCAGATTGGGATGAACCATATATGATTTTTGATCAGTTTTTGAGATGTAGATAACAGAAAAGGTTTCAAAACCCTATCTAGTTTGGTTTTTCACGAATATGTAGACATAATAATATTAGGGTTTGAAGATCCTAACCTATGGTGTGGGTATGTATTGGAGGTGGATTAAAGGTTTAAGATCAGAAATGTTGTAGGAACTCTTACTAAATCTAGATAAGTGGTTCTTGCCCATAAGTATTCAATATTAATTTTCTTGGCATCCTCAAATGTTCATTATTCTCAAAGTAAGATATTCATGAGTTATATGCTCTTATGTTTTAAGATTTAAAGTTTAATATATGTTTTATATGTTTTTGAGAGAAGTTTATCAGTTCATGATAAGATCTATGATATCTACTTTAATAAGAATTAAGCCAAGACTTCAGATAAGAACCCATTAAGATTCATGCATTAAGATTCAACTTAAGATAAATTTTAGATGTCATAAAATTATGGAGTTAGACCCATGACTTAGTTTAGGTTAACTCAAGAGACATGACCCACACCTTTATTGCATGTCATGAGGCCCAAGCCATTAGTGCAAACCAACTCAAAGAAGATGACCCAGGAACCAAAGTGTAGGTCATGAAACCCAAGTACTAGAGTACAAGTCTCTATCATAAGTTACATAAAAAATAAGAACTAAATTTAAAGAAAGATCATGTGTTTATGTTCAATTTTTTCTTTAGGTTTTCATGTTTTATTTCATGCATAATGTTTAAGAATAAGTATAGTCTTCTCTTATTCCATTTATTTTGTGTCTAGAATACTCATGCCGCTTGCTGATTATTTTTTTTCCAATGCATGGTTGTAAGGAGGTGAGATAACATCCTTACTAAAATTTGAAGGAAATACAAAACATCTATCTTTTCATTAAGATAATAGATATTGAGGGATGCATTTATAATATTCCAAATAAATAAGCATGCACCAGATGCATATAAAATGTCAATAGTAGAGGAAAGGAAAAACTAAATCTATTACATGACTTTCATCATTGTTCTCTCCATAAGTTTTTTAGAAGAAAAAGATGAGAAAACAAAGGATCTAGCTTTAGCAACCTAGACATCCTTCAAGCAAGTCTTGAATTTACTCCTACTCCTATTTTCTTGATCTTGTTCAGCACCTTGTCCAAAATCTGGGTGGTTGGGAAATCACACAAGAAGAGGAAAAGAAAATAAGGTATGTGTCAACAGTATGAGCAAGAACAAAAGAAAGAAAATAACATGAAAGTAAAGCTATAATTTCATTAATAGATGAAGAGATCAAGAATATGAGTCCTAATCAAATAGATGCTTGCCATAACATTAGAATAGTAAAGGAATTGTATGCACGATTAATATTGACTACATTAACCAAGTAGGGTTGAGGCACCTATCGGACTCTGACCTATAGGTGAGCGGAGAAATAACACATTCCCAATCAACTACACAAATTATATATGTGGGAGAATAACACATGCCCTAGGGCTAAATAACACATGCCCTGTCTATGGGTGGTTGCACATAGGTACCACTACATTAGCTAAATAGTCTAATTAAATCAATATGATAAGATAAACTATGGCAAGTAGAAGCATCATATATTTGAAACATGGTAGTGGGGTACAAGACCCAAGAAATAGAATATCAATACTAATTTTTGAGGAAAATTTGAAAAAGAGTCATGAATAGAGAAAATAGGGTTCATATAGTGCTTCGTTAGGGAATATAGGCTTTGGTTAGAAAATATCCCAAATTAGAGTGTAAGGATGCACATACCTCTTTACTATGTTCAAATACCAAGTTGCTTCACTTCTAGATGTTCCAAGTTTAACTTTGGCATATTTCAATTTATAAACATTCATTCATGTGCATATTGCACATTATTGCATAGAAACCCTAAGATTGGAACTTTTTTACAAAAATAGGATTTAGAGTATGAAAATCTCACCATTGGACTAATTAGGTTCTCCTGATCAAGAAAAAATATCATTATGTCAATTTTGGAGTTATGGTGATTAAGTTGTATTTTTACAAATTTTATGTATTAAAATCATATTCCAAAAATCACCTTTAGAAAAACCTTGAAATAATACATTGAAAGCATTTGCATTAGATAAATATTAATTTTCCAATTCCAAAACATATTTTTTTGTTAATTTTGGACAAGTTGTTTAAAAGATATGAATTTTCCAATTCTGACCAACTAGGAAATGACATGTCAACAATTTAGTTGCAAGAGAGGAAGAGAGAGAGGGAGAGGGAGAGGGGCCAGCCCATGAATTGCCCCCCAAAACCTATCCTAGGACATCCTTTACCCTTGGAGGGATGTACCAATCATTTTAGATTCATCTAGAGCTAGCAACAAAGTATAGAAAAACAAAGAAATGAAACCCTAAACAAGAACATCATCTAAAGGTGGAGATCATCATTTAAGCACAAGAATATGAACTAACAAGCTTATAATAAGCAATAAACATGGATAAAGTTACTTATCTTATCTCTAGGAAGAATATCAGATCCCAATCAGAAGGAAACTCGAGCAAGATGGGTCTATAGCTCCAAGCACAAGCTCCAAACTCGAGTAAGAATCACCTTCTTCTCAAGGATACAAACCCAAAGCAAGAGGAGCATGGAAAGAAGAGCTTTCGATCTTTATATGGAGTTCTACCATGGAAGACCATGGTTCCGACCTGGTGGAAGGTGGAAGGAAGAAGAACAGTAGGGAAAAGAGAGGAGAAGGTGAAGAAACCTACTTGCCTTGGTCAAAAATGCCAAAAGGTGACTTTAAAAACCTTAGATGAGCTTAAATGAAACCCTAGAAGACCTTCTTCACCAAGATGGTGTCTTATTATACCTTGGGACAACTTCTCTGTGGCCAAATAGAGAGAGGAAAAATTTCTAAGTAGGAGGGAGGTGATATGGATCAAATATTTCAGTCGGGAGGTAAGGAAGGAGTATATAAAGCCTTATGGTTAAGTAAGAAGCAAGGCATGAGGTGTCCAAGCTACTTTCCATGTGTCCATATCTAAGGGTGCCCATGGTCATGCAAGCCTTTATAGATAAGGAAGGAGTCAATCATGAGGTGTACATGCAACTTTCCATGTGTCCATAGCCTAGAGCTTCTATGGCCATGCAAACAGTTGTTCCACATATCCTAGAGACTTCTATGCCATCAATTGTTGATTCTCCAGGCTCACCACATCCAAAAAAAGAAACCACCCCATTGGTTGATAACTCCTAAAGATAAGCTCACCCATAAAGAGGGGAAATCCCGAAAATGCCCTTGAAGAGAAATACCTCCAAACCAAGGTCCAAATAGGATCTCTATGGCCCAAAAAGTTCAAGAATGATAATGAAACATCTACAGTTCATAAATCATGTGAAAATTTGCAAAGAAAACTATATGATTGGGTTAAATTGCAAAAAAGTCCAAAATGTGCATAAAAATTGCATAACTTGCACAAACAACATCCAACTTGGACCAAACTTGAAACTTAAGCTTATATCATGATTTAAAAACACCTCACACGGTTAGATTAAGGTTTATAGGACTTAAATATGGTAATTAAGCTTTTTCAACACATTAATCAAGGTTTGGGGCCTTACACTTCTAACACAAATTTATTTACCATTGTTCCACTTAAGTGGTGATTTTGCATTTAAGATCCTTAAATACGATTTCGCTAAGGTATTTCTACACAAACCCTTCCATTTATATGATTATTGAACAAATGTTCACCAAACCACTATGAATTCCACTAATTCATCAACAAGGACATAAATGACAAAAATGAGAAGAAAACTTAGGTAAAAGGGTTACATGGAGATAACATTCAGAATTCAATATGTTATAATGGTTGGGATAAGATATCTATAGGTGAAGGCCAGAGGAGGATTAAAACATCAAGATAAGGAAATGGAGGACCTAATGAAAGATCATGTTTGCCCTAGTGGGATACCATTATCCACCTTAGCTTCTTTTCATTATTTAAGATTCGTTACTTATGTGTAGGTTATTATAACAATGTCTTCAATTTGTATTATGTTTCTTATTGTGTAAACTTTTGAGGATTAGAAATATAATGTTTACTATGATGGTTACACTTTCAATTATTTCTCATCCATGATATTCATGATATGTGATACCCCAACAGTATTATGAGTCATGAATTGACACTTCTGCTCATGTGTATGTGTATATAAATTGGGGTGTTACAACTTAGTATCAGAGTAAAAGGATAATTGGCCACCAGACACTTTGATGTTTCTTAATTAGTTAGATGTCCCTTAGGTCCACTAGACTCATATCTATAAATACATCCAATATTAAGGCAATGAATCCAAAAGGCAAGAGCAGACATTCGTATTATATGAGGAATGGTTAAAAGAAGAAACCCCAGTAAAGAAAATAACTGGCAAGGTTTAGGCATGTTGGGATATGTACTAGGGATTGATATCCATCTAGTCTACATATTATGTATTTACTTTCAAATGTGGCATGTCCTCTATTTTCTCAATGGTCTTTCTAACCAATTGAGAGGTATAGGGGGTATGTCATGAGAATAAAGACTTATTGTGCATCTCTTCTCTTCTTACTAGTACATGTGGCTATTTTTTTAGGAAAGATTAGAAAGATATCTCATTGTTGGGTATGTGTGTGATCAACACATATTTGGGGATGTCACAAAGATGGGTAATACAAAAGGCCTAAGTTAGATAGTCACCTTAACTGAATACATTAGTTAGTGAAAACTCATTAATTATTTCAAGGCTATATGATAGTTATTATTATGATTAAGTTATGAGGATTAAGAAATCTATTAAGAATAATTTTAAAAAAGTAATGGTAATTAAGTGATTCTCTAAGGGAAATGAGAACTTTGGTGAAATGAGATTTTTGGAGCAAAAAGCACTTCGGTCCAAGGTTATGCGGAGAAATCACTTTAACTAATTTAGTGAGTAATAAGAATATGATAATGGTAAAGGCATGGGAGAATTTCTATATGGTACATGGTGAAGTTATGGTTTATATTTCATTAGTAATGTATACATGTGTTAGTAATGTATAGCGTGTTTCCTAAGAGTCATTGGATGAAGATCAGAATGAGGATACTTGGTCTGCTCCCTCATGCAAAGAGCACACATATGGGTAACAATACCCTATATCTTCACCCCGATCTTATAGTCCACCCCCTCACTCAGTCCTCCATGATCTCCTACTATATTACCACCAACAAATTTTGGAGTTCATTATGAGTCTTGCAAACCCTATCTTGACCTCGCTTTCATCTATTACAAAAATGCCCAATCCTCATTCTCCTCACTCCTCCAACAGAAGTATGTAAATCAAGTCCTAGACCATCAGGGAAAAAAAGTATTGTTCATGAATCTTTGTATAGACTATGAGGAAACCTCCACGAGCTTCAATTTGGGATGAGTACCCCTGAGGTGTCTCCACAAAGCCAGTTACCAATAGCAGCAACAACGAGCTCATTTGAGGATCTCCGACTACTACCAAATCACCCAGTAAGAATCATTACCCTTCGTCATTCCTTACCAGCATGCCAATAAGCATCGGGATGGGGCTATGTGTTCTACTGTCAAACCCTGACTACATTTTGGTAAATCAGATCACTGACCTATTGCCATGGTCAATGACATGACACAAAAATTCACCCTCCACATCCAGTACGTCACCCTAAAGCTAAAGCTATTGTTTGTTTTGTATTTTACCACCAAATACCTAGTTTCCCATCTTCAAGATTGTTGGTATGTTCGTTTGAATTAGTAGGTGAATTCATTGTGCCTTTGGTCCACTTCCTGGTTGGAATAATCCTTTTTCCTTTGTGAGGCTCCCACAAATAGGATAGATGTTTATGCACGCATTTTTTCTAGCTATTTACTCACTCTAGATTCCTTAGTTCAGTCAGCACAATGACGGGCTGGAGGTGGCTCTCCACATCTCCACAGAAATTGAACTATGGCTTTCCAAGTATGTAGTTGTCTGGGCAAGCAAGAAGAAACTTTTATGCCCAACAAAGAGTCTGGTTGTTTAAGATTTGTTTTGAGCTTCAGGCTCCTAAGGAGGTAGCTTGGCACAATGGTATTGAAGAAGATACTAGGAGCAAGTTTTATTCATATGCCCCTATGGTTTTAATCATGGTGTCAGACTTACATGTGTATTTTCATAATTTATCATATCAGTTTAGATATCGATCGCCCGTTGATGATAATATGTTTTTACTAAGGTAGTCCCTGTCACGCCCTTGGTTAGAAAATATAATGAAGGGAAGAACAATTTTTTAGTCTGCCTAGAGTCGAGATTTTTGAATTTCTCCTATGAGATTTATCTTGCTTCTGATTGGCCAATCTGAGTCTAATCATTCATAAATTGTAGAAACTAATATGTAGCTCATATTGGGCCAAACCATATATTGTTTTTTTATAAACTTTTGAGATCTAACTAATAAAAAAGGTTTTAAAACCATATCTGGTTTGGGTTTTCACAAATATGTAGATATAATAATATTAGAGTTTGAAGATCCTAACCTAGGGTTTGGGTAGTATTACAGGTGAACTAAAGGTTTAAGATCATGAATGTTGTAGGAACTCTTACTACTGATCTAGGCATGTGGTTCATGCCCACGAGTATTCAATATTTATTTTCTTAGCATCCTTAAATGTTCATTATTGTCAAAGTAAGATATTCATGAGTTACATGCCCTTAATATTTTAGATTTCTAGTTCAAGATATGTTTTATATATTTCTCAGAGAAGTTTATCAGTTCATGCTAAGATCTATGATATCTTCTTTAATAAGAATCAAGCCAAGATTTCAGGATAAGAACCCATTAAGATTCATGTGTTAATATTCAAGTTAAGATAATTTTAAGATGCAAAATTATGGAGATAGAACCAGGCCTTAGTGTAGGTCAACTCAAGAGACATGAACTAGGCCCTTAGTATAGGTCATGAGGTCAAGGAAATTAGTGAAAGCCAACTCAAATAAGATGATCCAAGGACCAGAGTGTAGGTCATGAGATCCAGGTATCATAGTATAGGTCTCCAACATAAGTTACGTAAAAATATAAGAACTAAGTTTAAATAAAGATCATGTGTTTATGTTCAATGTTCTCTTCATATATTCATAATGTTTTTCATGCATAGTGTTTAAGAATAAGTATAGTTTTTTTTCTTATTCCAGTTATTTTGTATATGGAATACTCATTCCACTTACTGATTATCATTTTTTCAATGCATGGATGGGGACAAGATGTTTGTAGGTGAAGACCGGAGGAGGATTAATACATCATGATAAGGACATGGAGGACCTAATGAAAGACTAGAAGTGCCATGTTGGGGTGCCATTATCCACCTTATCTTGCTTCAATGATTTAAGATTTGTTACTTATGTGTAGGTTATTAGAACAGTGTCTTTAGTTTGTGTTAAGTTTCTTTTTTGTAAACTTTTGTGAATGAGAAATATTATGTTTCATGTGATAGTTACATTTCAATTATTTTGTATGCATGATATTCAAGATACCTGATATCTCAACAATATTAGGAGTTTGGAATTTATGCTTCGCTCAGGTGTATGTGTATATAACTTGGGGTGTTATAAACTTGGTCATAGGGAGTTCAAGCTCCATGATTTTCTAGGTCCAAGGAGATTTGGTAAGAAAAGGCTAAGTTAGGGTGGTATTTATGATGGGGAGGAAGTAGGGGTTGATAAAAGTGACTCTATACCTCTTCAAGAGTGAATACTGAGGTTTAATAAGGTAACAGTAGGATCTATTAGAATTGGGGTGGTCTATAATGGAAATATGTGAGGCTTTAAAATGGTAATCATGTTTGAAAGTTTGCAAAAATATGGATGGGGGTCGATGTTTTAGGTTGAAGGTGGTGATAGAGGTCTATATAAAAATGAGTCATTTTCTTTGACTGGTCCATTTCAAATGCTAAAACTAACAGATTGGCTTTGTAATAGCCAATCATTCTTATCATTTTTGTAGTGTTGATCATTTATAAGGAAGATGAAAAAAGCCTCAGTAAAGAATCCCAATGATGAAGAAAAGAACAGACGTATACCAAGCAACTTTCATTTTGTTTCTAGAGTTTTTGTGAGGGGAATGCAAAAGGGGACAAGAGAATGAGAGGGTTTGTTAATTCATATTCAGGTTATGAGTACTTTTTTATGATTATTTACTAGATGCAATTTTATTTTTAGTAATCAAAGAGACCTGGATGAGCGTTTCATTATTAAGGTTGTAAATATTTATATGCCTACTCAAACATTCATGCATACCATTAACTAATGCTTAAACACTTAGTAACTATCCATTACTTTGTGGAACAAAAAGTAGGTGACATTTTAACATAATCAAATCTAGCATGTTGACTCTAGAAACCCTAATCCCTAGTATGTGATGCTTGTATGCTTAGACCAATATTTTACCCAAACAAGTATACACACATAACCTAATACACTTTTTTGTACCCTAATGAACAATAATTGCATAGGTAATAAGTAATTCAGGTGTAGACCTAGCTAAGCTTACTTGTACCCTAATTATACCATGTATCAATAAACCCTAATTTGATGATAAGATGGTTATATGGAACCTTACAAACTTGAAATATAGTAATGATGTGTATGGTGATCATGTTTACCTAAACCCTAGTTTGTGGGTGACTAACATATCCTACCCTTGTTAGGTACCACATATGATGCATTGGCACCATTAGGTGTCAAAATAATATAAGATACCTTAACAAATATTTTATGTGACTAATCAGAAAAAAGATGCTTAATATGTAACTGAACTCATTAAGCGTGTCAAACATTCTTCATAGCTCACTAATACATGCATTATAACTAAGATGTCTCTAATTATTATTTGAACAACAATAAATGCCCATAATGACTAATGAGTACTATAATGTCCTTATGTAAATAATAATTGGAGATTTGACATAAATGGATATGTATTAGGTGCTTATATAAGTAAAGTTGAAATTAATGGACTTAATGAGTAATTGAGTAAAACAACCTAATTTGTGCATAAGAATATATGATAACCATATTTATATAAATGTAAAGTTTGTAGAACTCTAATCAATGACTATTTATGACAATGACATAATATTACAATAAATAAAAAGTAAATGAGACTAAACTGTATGTGAGTTAGAACTCATAAGAGTAATCTTTAGAACTGAAATATAATCTCAAATTGGGTTCCTTGCTAACTAATTAGCTAACATACCATGTTTGAATTTAATTGAATAATCCTAACAGTCCCAATTTAATTGAAGAATATATCATTAAATAATGCAATCCTCATATGAATTGGATCAAAAGTGTGATTTTCTAGCTAGATACCACGTGATGTATTACTCGGCTTTCCCTATAGTCGCACAATTTTTATGTTTTTCTCCTATATGATCAAATCATACTACCTATACTTGCTAGCATTTTGATTCAATGATAGCTAATGTTGCTTCTACCTTGAGTTTGAGACTGCTCTGGACTCTGTATTTTAGTTGTGCCCATTCGGGAGTGATATCTCCCTCCTTCCTTGTCCATTCTTCATAATTTTTTGTTCATTGTATTCATTTATTAAAACATGAACATGATGATTCTAGAATGGTTCAACTTTCCTATTGGTTGTGAAAACCTCCAATATCTCAATTCTATTGGTCAATTGGGTATTAACCTTCTAGCCTTCCCAATTGTTCCCATCTTACCCAATATCTTAGCAAAGTCCAATATATATCCCCTCTTGTCAATTGGACTCCCCTTAATCCAAATTCTACATCCACCTTCATCTTCTTCATGTTATATAATGAACTGCTAGTCTAGAACATACATGGTATTTGGATACTTGAAATTTTTGTTTATGGCAATGTTCTTGCAATCTAGTCAGCCCATACAGTATACAAATGATTCTCTCTTGCATGCATATTCACAATAAAAAAGTTTTGTTTGAGGTATGATTCCATGCCCCCCATTTTATTCATGTTACATCCAATAAAATCTACTGATAATTTTGTATGCCCCATGTTTATTTGAGGCTAAGATGATAAACTATCACATGCTCTACGTCATGTAGCTATTTCACTCAAATTATGTGGTAGTTTCAAGGACATTGTTCATTTTCATAATATCTTATTCTCCTTTTGGTACTTGCTTTAGTTATTCTTTTCCCACATTCAACTATGTCGAGTATCCAACTATGTGAATGGATATTAATATTATGAATGGTTTCTATGCGTTAATTGGGACTAACAAGTGCTTTAATTTTCTATTGGCCTTGAAATTGTACATGTCATTTGTATAGAGTCACAAATAGTTAAGACTTGTCATATTCCTTCGCTCTAAGTTCTATATAACAATTGGTTGTTCAGAGAACTTATCAAATACAATATTTTTGTTCTGAATCTCGGCGCCAACTTTTCATATGTTTCTGCAACAAGAAGATTTTGCTAATTGTAGCTTTCAGATTGAGTTTATGAATCCTTGTCATTCAGATATGTAAGAGGAGATCCACTAAAATAAGAGGAGTTCTCATTAGATGTGTCTCATAATGGTACTAAATTGAGTTGACAACAATAAGTTAGGATGGAAAAGCATGTTTATTATAATCCCTTCTTCCTTTTCCCCTAAAAATTATTTCCTTAGTATTTCCAAGAATTTATTCTTGCACATTGTTCCTTCTATAGGAACTTTCTACTGCATTTTATGATGAGCACAAAAATACTGCTTGTTCTATTTGCTTTTGAATCATTGAGAAAAATGTTAGAGATTTCTTTCCTTATATCACAGAACAACTACCTTCACAAATTTTGTGAGTTGCTTAATTGTATTCACTTATAGCAAGTTGAACAGAGATATTAGTCTCAATGCTAATGAATTTCTACTTTTCTATGCTACCGACTGAGCATCGAAATGTAGTCTATGCAAAATGCTTATTAATTGGGTTTCCAATGGGGATGGAAATGTACCTTTGTTGGCCCTAGATCTAAAACCATTCTTGGTAGCATTTATTCCATTCCGATTAAGACAATAACTATTGTTATCTTCCACAAAATGTACTTCTTCCTCATTAGCTTCACACAACTAATTAGTTTATTGCATACTCTGTCTAACAAGTTGCTAAGTTGGTTTAATTGCCAAAACAAAAAAATGAAATTTATGTAATAATATAGTTTGCTCAATTTTGTTTTGCTTTGTATAATGTCATCTTCTAAGAGTATGTCGATGGTATCATGTATGTGATATCATACATGCTGATATGGCTGATTCAACAAAAGTACAATAAGAAGTAGCGAGGAAGCATTTGAGGATCCACATGAGCATGGCTCTAGTTGATCAAGCCTCAAGTTATAGAGAGAATCAGACTTTAGACATGGTTCAGGTGGTGGTTGTAGCAAGTCGACAATTGCACTTGCTTTGCTGATGAGTGGTACCAACCTGGATGACAACTTTCTAGTTGATGACCAAGAACACGGCATCCTGCATCAACATAGTTTCAATAAAGTCATGTTGTTGATAAATTATCACTGCCAAATGTGATGCTAGTACAATTCTTGTATATGTTTTTCATTTTTCAAACTATTATATAATAAAGAAAAGGTTTATATCCTCCCCATGTGCATTTATTTTAATATAAATGTAAGTCTAATTGTTGGCATTATATGTATAACTTGATCTGATTACTAAAAAGTTGCTAACCAAAAGTCTTGATAAATAACGTACTATATACAGATCTATCTACATATATGTGTGTGTTGTAAATCTAATTGTGTATATAATTAGATACATAATCTAGCTACATATGTATATGTAGTTACTATTGCTTTTCTCAACTCATTAACTACACAAACAATTGTAGTAAATTCCCCATTTTGTTACACAGTAACTACATATACAATTGTAGTTAAATCTTTAGCTATAGTAACACCTATATAATATGTAAAGGAAGTGTTTAGCTACAATTCAGACTACATATGTATTTATATCTAATCCATTATTAACTAGATGTTTGAAAAATATATCAAATATATTCCAGACACGAGCATATACTATTTTTTTATATGTAAAGAAAGTGTAACTAAAGCCTTTAGCTATAGAATATGGGGCTTTTGCTACCATTTTTGTTATAGTTAAAGACCATTTTTTGTAGTTTTGGAGGGGTTTATTTCTCATTCAATAAGTAGTAGATCCCCTCGTGGGTCCTACAGTCTTATGATTAACATTATATAAATATGAAACAACCAGAAAAATGATAAATGCACTAATTATATGTGTAAAAATATTGATTGTATGTTGATAATGTGATATTGTGTTCAATACAAGAGAGTCTCTTCTTCTTTATATAGGAGAGGATGGATAGGACTCTACAGACCTCCAAACATGACTAGACTATATATGACCATGTAAACACTTACATATATATAATATGACTATTACTTCTAACCGTACATATTGGTATTAAGTGGATGTAAACCACTCATAAAAAATTGAGGAGTATGGAGTATGGACAAAACATCTCATTCTTCCACTATGTGTCATACCATTATGTTATACCATTACCCCTCATACTCTAACTACAATTGTAGGTTTAGAGTTTTTGCTACATGTTAGCAAAATTAACATATTCACTACATATATAGCACATGCGTCTTGCTCTTTGCGTCATGTAGTGCCTATTACAATAAAAATAAAAATGGAGGCTTGCATCTTCATGTGATTGGATATATCAAGAGAACTAAGTGATCTCTATTTTTAAACTGGGATATCATAATCGAAGTTTGTGAATTTTTTCTTCATGAAGAGAATATTCAAAGGAAGGAAAGAACCAAATCAGAAAGCAATTTGGACAAAGAACAAAGGAGAAATCCATATTCACAATCAAAGAAATCAAGCTCTAGCAAACTTCCTTCGAAGAACTACAAGTACCATGCTTGTCATTGTAGCTTTCCCACAATGATATATGTCATCAAATTGTAAATACACGGTGTCAAGTAACTAATATTCAAAAGAAAGTATAAACAAATAAATTGGAATAGAGTCAATAACAGGTGAATCAAGACGACACTTTGCTTACATTGCTCGTGGTAATATAGTTGTCGAAAAATTTGTTCAACACAAATCTCGTGAATTGGTAGAACTAAATAAACTAGCGTGAATAGTTGTTCTTCCTATGTAGACAGTGAAATAAGAACAATTATGAAAAGTATAAGGACGGAAGCTCATCGTAGTATTGAATTTATTGAATATTGTATTTAGATATAGTTTCCATAGTTAAGAATCTATGGATGTGAAGATGAGCAGTTTACATGTGTTGTCCCCATTCCACGTCCCCACTTTCTTTCATGCCATTGTAGTTGTGTGATTCTTAACCAAGTGTGAGGTGTATGAATATATGTTGAGAGTAACCGTCAAGATGATTGTCAAACCAAAAAGGGAAGGGAATGGGACAAGGAACGTGGACAGGAGATCAAGTTCTACTTGTCTCGTCATTACATGTATGTATAGGACTACTATTATCCCCTAATTCTAGCAAAGGCGTGAGCTAGAAATTGGGAGACTTAGTGGCGGGTTGCACTAAGGCTCGGACTGCAAGTGGAGCTCAACAGATGCGTGTGAGGTGCTGCACCATCCAACGAGGACTTGTGGGATTGCCCAACGGTTCGGTAGGGTAACACTTGGCCGAACGGACGTCAAAAAAGCCTAGTTTGGGACCTGCACCTGGGGCCAGTGCTTGTGTGGAGCAGGGCGCAACTCCGGAAGAGATGATCTTAGCTCAAGGAAAGCTGTAAGGCTCAGGTTGAATCTTAGGTGGTGCTGGGCAAGCTCAAAGGCTATCTTTGATGCACGGTCAGAGCTCAATGTCGGTCAAAGAAACGAAGCGTTCCATTTAGTGGAGGAAAGAGATAATTATTAGAAAAGAGGCTGGAGTGCTAGAGAGAGTGCAAGTGTGCGAGTCAGCTTCGGCAAACAGAAACGTATTTTATGCATAATTTTTGATGTATAATATATTTTTGAACGAAATAAAAAGCAGTAGATTCATAAAAAAATACTTTCTAACGAGACCAATATTGACATACCTTGAAGAAAAAATGAGTTAAAATTAACAAGTGGGTACAGTACTTATGGATCCATAAGTACAGTACTCACGAGGATCCATAAGTACTGTACCCACGAATACTGTTGATCCTCTTTCATTCAAAAGTACAGTAGTCACGAGTACTATACGTCTGTACTCAGAAGATATGTATGGTATCCTAATATATGGTATTATGTTTCTCACATATTATCATTATTTCAAAATATGTCAACACTAGTCTCATTGGAAAGTATTTTATACAAAGATTCTAATTCAATTTATTTCATCGAAAAATACAAAATTATAGATAAAAATATTTTATCTCTATTCTACTCCTTCAACTTTTATTACTTTAATTGTTGCTATTGGCTATTCCTGATAATCAGATGGGTGAGTGGGTAATAAGGTGATTATGTGTAGAATTTTTCCTTAACCGTCGACGGAGTGGGCTGAAGTGACGCTTGCGAACAAAAGCTCGGCGAACGTGGCCCCACAAACAACTAGACAATCTTCTCCACTTGTGTTAGTGCTCCAAAGCAACACTTTCTATCTGGTGCCCTGACGATGCGCCCCACGTGCCAACCGCATCTGAGGGCCCGACCAACAATGATTACTACTTAACCGCTTGTAGAAGATGTTTTACGAAACCGACGCGCCCCTTAGAGGACAGTGTAATTGTCTGAGGGTTACGAGTGTGTGCACTCAGATGGCAAATCCAGTTAGACTATAAAAGATCAAGACCCTACAGGTCGAAGTGGCTTGCAATCTCTATGAAAAATTACAATTGAGAACTTGCGACTTGTGGAACTCGATGTCATTATTGTTCTTGTTCAGTAGCGGAACCAGAAATTTACCACATGGGAGGTTGAGTTACTATGTTTAGTAATAAATCTTAACTACATAAGTACATGGACAAAATATTTATTTAGACAAAATTGATAAAAATTACCTCTAACATAATTTTTCTTTGCCTCCATCGTACAAAAATAATCTATTTATAAAATATAATAATCAAAATTCAAAAGCCCGATTTAATTCAGTAGTATATTTATTTAGATGTCTAAGGTCATAAATAATAAATTATTTGACCATGTCTTTCATATAAAACAATTAAGGACCAGTGATAGACATTTTTCATCATTGTTTGATTATTTGATCACTATACAATATTACTAAAATATAAGAAGAATATCCATTACACGGAAAATGAGAACAAATTTACCTTTTCAATGAAGGACATGCACCAAAATATGATATGATACTGTTTAGTGGATTGTGTCATACCGAAATATGGTGATGTCAATGTAATTTAAGCTCTAGAGATAATGATTGCTATGAAAGAAACTTCTGAAAGAAAGAAGGAAAGTCTTTATTGAACTTGTATAAACAACAAATGATGGAGAAGAAAAGTTAAGGAATGGAAAGTGAAGAATATTGAAGAGAAAAGATTCATCCATCTATTTTTTGGATTTTTATATAAAAGTTGGAGAAAAGAAGACAAAAAGAAAAAATAATATATTTTATTAACTTTACTTTTACATGTTATCCTTATTTTACTCTCTACATTTGATTAAAGTTATATATGCAAGATGGATTTCCCAACCTTCTCTTCTCTTTCTTAAGCAAAATATTTTTCCTCCTTTTTTACCTTATGTCAAGGATAAAAATATATTTGATATGATTATTTTTCTTTTTCTTTTAGATATGAACACTGAATTATCTTCTTAATTTCTTATAAAGTTATAATTGATGATATTTGGATTTAATATCAAATATTTGGATACTATATAACTAAGAGTGTGTGAAATACCATGTAGTAATAAATATTATTTGGGTTCGTTTTTAAATATAAACATAGATATTTTCTTATTTATAGAGTGACTAGTAAAAAACTTAAAAACTATTTAAATAAAAGGTGATTTGCTGTCCAAATATGATCATTACTTTTTTTTTATTTGTGTCTAATTATAACTTAGTGTACTAACTCACGTTATTGTAATTATATTTTTAAACTAATAATTCAATAGTAGCACATTGCATTCTAATCAAAACATCAATATGTTGTATGATATCTTTTTATAAAATTATTTTTAATAATAATTTTCTATATCGAACATGTATGTACTCCTAGTTCCTATAAAGTTTCACTTGCATATATAGGGAATAAACTGATAAATTTTGACACAAATTAATACAAAATTATAAAATTAAATTTGGTACAAAGGTAAAACCTTTTAACCTCATAATCGAAATAGTAATTTATGGCATTTGTATTAGAATTAAAAAAATTATTATTTGTGAGAGGATAAAAGACATGATCCTCATATATATCTAATTCAATCCTTGTCTAGCTTATACAAAGACGAGTGATATGGTTAGTTTAACTCATAAGATTAAAAGTCGTATTTTTTATCTTATAATAAGATACTTTCATAATATTTTTAATACATGGTATCATAGTAAGAAAAAAATTATTTTTTTGGAGGGGGCTTCAGCCTGGGAAGCCCCCCTCTGGTTCCGCCCTTGTTCTTGTTCTTTGTGAAGAAAGAAAATGTGGTTCCTTCAGGAAAATCCCTTGTATCCCTATGTTTGGTTTTGGTTCCATACCAAGTTACTATGACTGTAAACAAGTCCCTACAACTCTAAACTGTCTCTAGGAAGAAGGAGAAGAAGGCTCCAATGGGATCCAAGTCCCTATCTTTGCATATTTCACTGGGCGGGCAAGTCTTCCGACTTGTCCTTACAAGGAGAATTCTCATTGTTACCAATGGGTGGAAACTCTAAGTCCCTAGAGTGCAAAGAGTTTTGTTCCCCATTAATACCTCTATGGTGCACAACCGCTACCTGCAATAGGTTAAGTCCCTAGAATTTGTCTTAGAGAGAAAATTGTCATGATTGCTAGTGAAGGTTGGCTAAATGTGTTGACGCTTAGCGACACTACTGGGCAAATTTCCCTAAGTGAAATCTTCCCGTTAACATATTGGTATCGGTAGATCAGCCAATCTCTAAACTGAAGTTTCAACTCTGCTGCAACTTGGACAATGGCACTGATAAATGTGTACTTATCCATTTTCTTTGAGATTGTTTTGTTGATTATTTTCTTAGTTTTTGAATAAACTATTCTAGTTAATGTTTTCTCTCTATAATTAGACTTTCAATCATATTTTCTTGATTTTTT
This sequence comes from Alisma plantago-aquatica, assembly GCA_963693085.1. NCBI lineage: Eukaryota > Viridiplantae > Streptophyta > Magnoliopsida > Alismatales > Alismataceae > Alisma > Alisma plantago-aquatica. Next base: position 203,705,452 of record OY856412.1, on the reverse strand, counting down.
AAGAAAATGGCCTAATGAATCGAATGATTAAATACTCTTAGAATATAATTGCACAATTCTAGCAGTCCTAAATTCATGTATACTCTGCACTAAAAGTGTCATAACTTTTGCATCCAAACTCCAAATTGAGTGTACAAATACTACTGGATGGGAAATTTTATTTACTAAAAGAAGATCCTATTATTTGAACAGTTTTGGAGCCTTTGACTGGAGCAAGATCCGCTCAAAATCACTATTTCGAAAATCTACATTACAGAAAGTCACGTGGTCAAATATTAAGGAGGACAACTTAATAGATTCCTGCATTTGTGGGAAAACAATTAATGTTATAAAAGTTCACTACTTTGATTAGAAAACTTGGTAAATTCCAATTGCTTTTATGAAAAAAAATGCAAGAGAAGACTAGTCAAATGTCAAAATGAGAAAGCCATCAAAGTAGTTGAAGTCTGACCTAGTGACTTGCAGATGAAGCAAGTCATTCCTCTAAGGTTTCCCCCCCTCCTTTATCTCTATAATAGGAGGGGGACTCCAAAGCAAAAATTATATAGTAATATCTTCTTCTACCATATTGTGTATCATTATTTGTAGATTTTTTGTACTTGCAGTTTAGATTTCAACATTTTGTTATTTCACACTTGCATCTTGTACTCTCATTTCTTTAATAAAATTAGTGTTTTCCATCTTGTTCTTGGTTTTCTAGTTGGGAGCAAGGATCTAAGAAGAGCAGCGATTTCATTGTCACTAGGCAAGATCCTCTGGGATTCTTTCTCCTCCTAGTCTATAGCCTCATTTCTCCATCCTTTGTTCTTTCTTTAATTTCCATGGATCATGAGTGGTCCTTTATATTGGGGCATGGGGAGTAAACCCATAACCAAAGTAATCTACATCTAAATCTATGAATAATACTTGTTAGATGGTATTTTGTTTGGATTATTGTCAACTTAAATGACTTCATCTCTTGTTTTTGTCAATAGTTGGTCTTGGGGAACGTGATCACATAACCCAAAGCTCAAAACAATAAAAAAATACATAAAGATCTGGATGAGACCTCAAAAGGATCTTTATTGAATTGAGTCGGCTAGGATCTACAAACACCAGGACCAATGGGGTTTCAGGGATTTCATCTTTTGCATATTGTATTTGTAAATGTTTTCACATGCCACCTTTTAACTATTTTAATTCCATAGATTATTGATCTAGTTTCATGCAGTCTATGGTGGTAAAACCCATAACCTCAATATCTGTTACCATCGATTTGGTCTCAACTTTTATTTGTATGTTCTTTAGTGTAAATTTCTATTTTCTATCCTTAGTATAAATCAACTCTTAAACAAATCGGAATTTCCTTTCATGTTCCCTTGCAATCAATTCAAATTTCAACTATTTTCTCACCGCCTCTTGGGATTTGATACCTTACTACATAAGGTTAAACTCTAGGACTTTCCTAGTGTTTTGTGTGTAAAACAACACACATGAGGAATGATCTAATTAACAATGTTGGAGAATGTGGTGAAGGCCCTAACAAAATGGTTAGATGCTCTAGTCGCTACTATCGCTTGGATGGCAAAGAAGGAGGAGACCATTGAAACCAATTCTGTAAAGGAGATGACGACAATGCCCATCATGCTCGAGGAGTATATTTAGGTGATGGACCATAGCATTCATGATGATCGTTGATGATGTTTCCCTACTAAAGAATGCCTTCCACAATATATAGCAGGGGGTTAGCTGTGCAAAGGTTCTAGAACCAAAGGAATTCGACGGTGGGCAGAATGCGAAGAAATTTAACATCTTCATTTGGGCTTAAAGAATTATTTGATGCTATAAAGGTGACTCCAGACAAGCGACTGAAGATTTATGCTATGTTCCTTATAGGGGATGCAAAACAATGGTGAAGACAAGATTAAAGGATGACACTCACTACCCTATCATGGCATGACTTTGTGAAGGCATTAAGGGAGACATTCCTACAGACATATGCTTCCTTGTTGGATCTTGATTCTATTTGACAATTTTGTATGACCAAATTAGTTCAAGATTATGTGAATAAATTTACATTTCTCATTCGAGATGTAAAGAAAATGACATAGGATGACTGGTTGCTTGACTTTTTGTCTGGTTTGTCTCTGTGGATTCAGACATAACTCAAAAGGGTTGGAGTGAAAGATCTCACAACTGTCATTGTTTCCATTGATGCCTCGGTGGATTACAAGACATCGGGAGATACATATGCAAATGAAAGAGGGAAAGGGAAAGTGGTGGAAGAATATGGAAAGACTTCCTCAAAGGGGGAAGGGATGTGTGGAAACTCTGATTTTTTGGAAGGGAAGGTTGGTTGCTTCATTTGTGGGGGACTGCATCTAAAATCTAAATGTACCATGCAGGATAAGTTGAATGAACTCAAGTTGGAGGCCAAAGGGGGAAGGTGTGCGCATCAACCCCATCCACGTAGTGATGTGAAGGACTTCTAAGGGGATGACATTGACAATGATGATAACAATATCAGCCAAGGTGGATGAAGGACACATATTTTTTAGTTAAGCCAAAAGGCGATATTATTCATCATACACTCCTCTTGTAGGTATAATGGTCAAAAAAAATATTTACATCTCTACTCATAAAGGCAGTTAGCATCCCCAATCAGACTTTGCTATCAAAGGAAAATGAAGAACCCCAAAGAACAACACAATAAAAAGTAACTATGCATCTCATCACCAAGGAAGAAACATGTGTATCTATCCAATCAGTAACTATGTATGGTATATCTCTTCTCTCTAGGATAGTTGGCCCTATTACTCAAATAGGAAATAAGCTAGGTTCAACAAAAATAAAACATTCACAGTTGTATGTACCTCACAGTCCAAAATCCCTTGGCATTGTATTAAGAAGTATGTCACAAGGTGAACTGATAGTGGAAAGATTTGAGACTACATGTTCAATTTCTCTGATCTAAAGGATCAACCTCCATGGGCAAGAGACTTATCCGCATATGTTGTTAATTACACATGTATCATCTAGCTCCATGATGCAACCCTATTTTACGGTTCCATCATGTACCTTTTTGTACATTTATCACATCTAAACAAAGTAGATTGCAAGTTAATACCCCTAATGTGTGTTTTACTGTCAAATGCACTTATGGACATTCTTTGCATTATTTTTAGGTACTTGGACCATACTTTGGATGGAAGAGAGAGAAGGAAGGAGTCTTAGGGTCCCTCTACTCATGGAGGGGTCCAAAGAAGATCCCAAGATCCCCCTCAACCTACCCCAATGGCCAAGTTTTGACACCAAGCAAAGAAGTCCATTAATAATGAAGTTTGATGTTGTTTCATTACTTGAAGACCCCAGCACGGCCGTGGTACCATGGAATGGCCGTGTTGTCAATTAATCAAAGATTACAGGTTGAATGTTAAAACTTTGAAGTTCAGCAAATCAGCTACCACGACCGTGCTACCCAGTATGGCCTTGCCATGAAGACCCCACCACGGCCATGATGCCTAGCATGACCGTGCTACCAGCCTTCATTTTCACCAATCAACATGTTGATGCTACCAGCCTTCATTTTCACCCATCAACCTGTTGATTTAACACTTAACCAACACGGTCGTTCTCTTCCACCACGGCCATGCACACTTCTACCCACCATGGCCGTGCTATCTAGCACGGTCATGCTACCACCTCAAAACCTAACTTTTTCACACTGATTTTCCAATCTTACCCCTACTTACCCTAGTGCCTCCACCACCACCTATATATACATGGGTGGCGGCCACAACACCGGGGGAGCCTCTACCTAGCTGTTCTTAGCCTCCACTCTCCACCCTTGAGCTCTTTGTGCAATCCCCTTGCATTTTGGGATCATCATCCACCATTTCCACCCTCATTCCACCATGGAAACCTAGTTACCTAGGTTTTCATCCATAATCCCCTACCATTTCATGCACCCATGCACCCTTGGAGGAGGGATGATGTCTACAGCAAGCTTTGAGGTGAAGAAGGAGGCTTCTACATCAAGCTTCATGGAGTCCCTACTTCTTCTACCCCTTTCTTTTCTTGTTTTCTTGATCATGTCTAGCTAAGCCCCTTGTGGTGGGTTATTTGGGATTTAAATGTGACTTTGACACCATGTTGTGGGATAATTTCTTGTAATGAACTTAATTCATATCTATGATGATTACTTCTTGCTTCAATCTCTTTTTCTATCTTATTGCACGTGGTTTGTGCTTCTTGTATGAATTGCTTGTTTTGAGGTTTTTGATGATACTTAGTTTCTAGGAGGAATTTGGGTTTATGTGGCAATCTTAGGAATGGCTCCTAGGTCCAATTAGTGGATCCCTAGCTAGCCCCCTTTGTTCCTACATACACATCCCTCCTCCTACAAATGAGTGTGAGATCTAAGTAGCTAGTGTAAGCGAGACTGATATAATTGTCTAGGGCCTTCTAAAGGCTAGAGTGGCTAGTGGCATGAGGCTAAATACCCTCATCTCTACTCCCATATCTACCCTCAACCCTCAATTACTCACTATCACTTACCCTAGAAACATAGATTTGGTTAATCTCATTAGAATTACACCTAACCCTAATCTTCTAGTAGTAGTATAGGGTGTGTTTTAATGGCTTTGACCTTATTGTTTGGTTTGGTAATCTAGATATGATATGAGAACCATGCATGTTTAATGACCCCCCAACTAATATAAAAGTTACATTCCCCAAATAGCCCACCCAACTTAATCACCTTGCTTAAAACCCTAACTGCTTAGTTTGCTTGTTAATGCTAGTTTAGTCCAATTGCTTTAGTCTAACTTAATCAATTGTGTAGTTTTGCTTTCTAGAGCTAATTTAGGTCTTTGCTCTTGATTAGTGGTTAACTTAGGCTCTTAGTTGCTCATTACTTATTTAGTCTAGAATAGCTTGCTCTTGCCTTAGCCTAGATAGTTTGTTAGCCTAGATTACTAGCTTAGCTCGTTGATGGTTTAGTTTCTATTTCGTTTTTCATACTTGCTCATTAGCGTAACCAAACAACCAAACCTTTCAAAAACCCTAAAACTCTAAGCTCCGCAAAAGGAACGAAGCCCACTCTATCTAACTCTAGTGCCCCCTCTATATCTGTGGATCGACCCTATACTCGCCGCCTTCCTATACTACGACACAACCCCATTCGCTTGCGGGTGTAGTGCTTGAGTAGACATAGGTAGCTAGTTAGGTCTTAAAAATTTCAAAAGCATAAGATCCCATATACCATAATCTCCAACCTCGTGGGGTGTAAAAGCACCACTAGTGGGGCCACACCAAGCTTTCCAACACTGTTGCCGAGGATAGAGGCGCTCGACCTAGTTAGATAGTGTAGCTTAGCCCTTCCTTTTGCCCTCACCATTGCTATTATTTATTCTTTGTGTTACTTTTGCATCTTGGTTTGCTAACTTGTCTTCTTTTGTTTGGTTGTGCCTTGTGCATGTGACAAGCAACCCTTTGGAGTCAAGATGGTAGATCGAGATGCGTGAGCCCCTTCAATCCCTCAACCACCCTACATGATGAAGATGTTGGAAGACATGGTATATCTCATGCAGATTCATGTAGGAGGTTTTTCTAATCACTCTACCAACTCCATGGAGGATCTTTATGAAGATGTGCAACTTCTACAATCCTATCACATTCAGAACAACCAAAGCCCCATGTCAAGCTCTTACACTTCAGAATGAAGAAATGGTCCAAACTTCTCATGGGAACCACAAGAAGACCGTGAGCCAAGAGATAGCTCCATATTTGAAGAAGAAGTTCTTGCAAGATTGAGAAGCCTTGATGAAGTGAAGAGAGAGGTGTCCTTTCAAGGACAAACCATTGATTGTCTAGAGAAAAGGTTGGATGAGATTTCCCTTTCACTTTCCCTTTGAGAGGAGGGAAGATCCCTTTCCCAAACCATAGCCAACCCAAACAATGCAAATAGTTACATGGGCTCCCCTCAAGTTATCTATGATCCACCACCTCCTCAACCTTCGTATAACTTACAACACACCTCACAACCCCCACCACAACATCAGTCACAAGAACCACCCCCATACCACCCACCTCCACAACAACCATCCTACATCCTTCACAAACCTAATCCGCCACTACCACCAACACCACCACAACCATCACTTTCTCTCCTTCTTCCCCATGAGCAAGTGGATACAATTTCAATCTTGAGGTGTGATAAGGTTATATATGAGCTCAACAAGGGAGGGAAGCAATTAGAGGAAGATCATGATGGAGAACCCTTACTGCAAAGTCCTTGTGAGAGTGCTAAGTGCACTAAAAATTCTACAGTCCTGGAAGATTTTGAGAGGATAATATCTTGTGTCCCATCTTCCTTTGATATGACACCACCAACTTCTCCCATTTCTGTTCCAAGACATCCCAATGTGATATTTTTAGGATTACAAGTGTCCAATAGGATGAAAACCCCTCTCTTTTATGCCTATGAAGACCCATTCCTCAAGGGAAGGAAAAAATGTGGCATGAAAAGTTCGAAGGTCTTAAGATTGACTAAGGCAAACACCTCATTGCTTGCCATCATCAAGAAAAGTCCAACTTATGTAAGGCTCCATAAGGGTATTTTCACCTTCAAGAATAAGATGAGAGGGAAGATGCCTAAGTAGTCCATCTTAAATGAGCTAAAATGTTTTGTTGATGAGGATTCTTATTTTGGGACCTATGATGATGACCCTTGAGGAGAGACAAATGAAGAAATACACTTGAGAAACACACATAACCCTTGGGAGACAATGAAGGCATTTGAGAGGATTGCGTATGATGAGTAAGAAAACATTTTTCTTGTGGACAATGGTTGATTGACAGAGGAGCAATATGTCCGGCTGAAGGCGTAATATTTAGCGCTAGTGAGAGGCAACCCACGTGCTTTGAGATTCTCGAACCTTCTCCTTTTTTATACTTTCTTTTGTTTTACACACAAAAACACACATGCACATTTGTGCTTGATAGGTTTGTTTTTAGTTTTGATGGAATGACAGGTCGAACAGGTTCAAGTTGAAGATTGAGGCACAGTCAAATAAGGTGGTGGATATTCCGCCAAGAAAAATCATTCATGACGATTAAATGATGAGTTTCTAAAAGTTTTGATGAAATATGGAGTTTTTGAATTGACAGAGGGAAACACGACCGTGCTGTCACAGAACGGCCGTGCTGGTAAAGATGAAAACAATAGGTTGATTGAAGATTTTTAGCTGCTGGCAGAACGACCGTGCTAGCTCATTTCCAACACGGTCGTGCTGACCAGAACGACTGTGCTGGCCCAAAAAAAAACCTAATATATGGCCCGTCATAGGACCCCACACCACCACAACCTTGACTTCTACCCTATCATACCTAAGCTTTAGTTTCATGTTGAGGACAACATGGTTCAAAAGTTTGGGGTGGTAGGGTGGTAAACCCTCAGTTTTCAGCTTATTTTGACAAAGTGCCTACTTCACCTGATCATTGTTTGTTTGATGTTTAACCCACCTACTGTAGATTGTCTTTTGCTTACATCTTTGCATAGCATGTAGTTTAATTTCATGCATTTTTTGGTTTTTTTTTCAAAAAAATTTCTCTTTTTCCTATTCCATATCATGCATTGCATTCTCATGTAGTTTTTGATAATTTCATATGCATGTTAACTAGGATTTGCTACTTTATGTTTTAAAATTTCCTAAAGTAGGTTTAGATGTGATTTAGTTCAAATTGGCACCATTTTGGCCAATTTTGCCCAAACTTGAATGATTCTTGTTCTAAAAGTGTGTTTTGACTTAATCTCCAATTTTTGAAATGGAATGTTTACCCCTGTGACAAATGCATGCTAGTTTCTTAGATCTTGTTGATATATGATCTTGTGTGTGACTTTTTACATGTGTACTGCATCTCTCAAGTCTTTGAAAGTTTCAGTTAAATCATGAATTGAGCAAGCTACAAGCGCTTAAAGCCAATGGAACCACTTGGTAGAAATATGAACATTGTGTTAATTCTATCATGTGGTGTGGTATTACTTGGTGAAGTGTTGAATTAGCTTTCATGCAGGGAATCTTATGTGAAGACTACACTACTGATCCCCCTTTTGATCTGACCATTCATTCATCACTTGCATACCTCTCCGCCTCATAAAAAGATGCCAAAGTGCACATATCAATCGTGGCCACCCACAAAAGTTTGGAGTGGCCACATCTCAACCTCCCTGATTCACTCCATCCACTTTGTGCCCTACCTACACCAAGGGAAAAGAAAAAGAAAAGAAAAGCAAAAATAAAATAAACGGATGCTCATGTTTAAGAGCATTCAAATAAAGAAAAGAAGAGTGTGTAAAAGCACTCCAAATCTTTCCGCAATCCTTTCTTCCTTTTTCATACCCATTGAGCTAGAAAACATCAAATCTAGCTCACTTTACCCTTTCTACAGCCAAATGGGTCATGTCATCTAGTGTGGTTTGAAGCATAAGAGTGAATCCATGAAAGTGAAACAACACTCCTAGTTACCTTTGATTAACACCAACATGAAACGGTTTACCCGGAATGACATGGAGGACATATGGACAACTAGTGTTTCTATGCTTTATATGTGAAGTTTGTATGCTCAGTGCTTAGTTCATGAATGGTTTGTAAAAGAGCAAAGGAAAAATGTGAAACACATGCACTTAGTCACTCACAAGACCATGTATTCAATAATTATCTGTTGCTATGCATTTGTCATTTGATTTTGTTGAAAAGAAACCGAAAAGAGAGATTGAGTTGGAGCATACTTGAGGATAAGTATGTTTTAAGTTTGGGGTGGTGATGCAGCCCTATTTTAGGGCTCCATCCTGTGCCTTTTTGTACATTTATCACATCTAAACAAAGTAGATTGCAAGTTAATACCCCCAATGTGTGTTTTACTGTCAAATGCACTTATGGACGTTTTTTGCATTATTTCAGGTACTTGGACCATACTTTGGATGGAAGAGAGAGAAGGAAGGAGTCTGAGGGTCCCTCTACTCATGGAGGGGTCCAATGACGATCCCAAGAGCCCCCTCAAACTACCCCAATAGCCAAGTTTCGACTCCAAGCAAAGAAGTCCATTAATAATGAAGTTTGAAGCCGTTTCATTACTTGAAGACCCCAGAAAAACCATGGTACCATGGAACGGCCATGCTATCAATTAAGCAAAGATTACAGGTTGAATGTTAAAACTTCAAAGTTCAGCAAATCAGCCACCACAGCCATGCTACCCAGCACGGCCGTGCCATGAAGACCCCAACACGGCCGTGCTGCCCAGCACGGCCGTGCTACCAACCTTCATTTTCACCCATCAACCTATTGATTTAACAGTTAACCAACACATCCATTCTCCTCCACCACGACCATGCTCACTTATACCCACCACATCCGTGCTCCCCAGCACGGCCGTGCAACCACCTCAAAACCTAACTTTTTCACACTGATTTTCCAATCTTACCCCTACTTACCCTAGTGCCTCCACCACCACCTATATATACATGGGTGGCGGCCATAACACCGGGGGATCCTCTACCTAGCTGTTCTTAGCCTCCACTCTCCACCCTTGAGCTCTTTGTGCAATCCCCTTACATTTTGAGCTCATCATCCACCATTTCCACCCTCATTCCACCAAGGAAACCTAGTTCCCTAGGTTTTCATCCATAATCCCCTACCATTTCATGCACCCCTGCACCCTTGGAGGAGGGAGGACGTCTAAAGCAAGCTTGGAGGTGAAGACGCAGGCTTCCACATCAAGCTTCATGGAGTCCCTACTTCTTCTACCCCTTTCTTTTCTTATTTTCTTAATCATGTCTAGCTAAGCCCCTTGTGGTGGGCTATTTGGGATTTAAATGTGATTTTGATACCATGTTGGGGGATAATTTCTTGTAATGAACTTAATTCATATCTATGATGATTACTTCTTGCTTCTATCTCTATTCCTATCTTATTGCATGTGGTTTGTGTTTCTTGTATGAATTTCTTGTTTTGAGGTTTTTGATGACACTTAGTTTCTAGGAGGAATTGGGGTGTATGTGGCAATCTTAGGAATGGCTCCTAGGTCCAATTAGTGGATCCCTAGATAGCCCCCTGTGTTCCTACATACACATCCCTCCTCCTACAAATGAGTGTGAGATCTAAGTAGCTAGTGTAAGTGAGATTGATGTAATTGTCTAGGGCCTTCTAAAGGCTAGAGTGGCTAGTGGCATGAGGTTAAATACCCTCATCTCTACTCCCATCTCTACCCTCAACCCTCAATTACTCCCTATCACTTACCCTAGAAACCTAGATTTGGTTAATCTCAGTAGAATTACACCTAACCCTAGTCTTCTACTAGTACTATAGGGTATGTTCTAACGACATTGACCTTATTGTTTGGTTTGGTAATCTAGATATGATATGAGAACCATGCATGTTTAATGATCTCCCCCCCAACTAATATCAAAGTTACATTCCCCAAACAGCCCACCCACCTTAATCACCTTGCTTAAAACCCCAACTGCTTAGTTTTCTTGTTAATGCTAGTTTAGTCCAATTGCTTTAGTCTAACTTAGTCAATTGTACAGTTTTGCTTTCTAGTGCTAATTTAGGTCTTTGCTCTTGATTAGTGGTTAACTTAGGCTCTTAATTGATCATTACTTATTTAGTCTAGAATATCTTACTCTTGCCTTAGCCTAGCTAGTTTGTTAGCCTATATTGCTAGCTTAGCTCGTTGATAGTTTAGTTTCTATTTCATTTTTTGCACTTGCTCATTAGCGTAACCAAACAACCAAACCTTTCAAAAACCCTTAAACCCTAAGCTCCGCAAAAGGAACGAAGCCCACTTTGTCTAACTCTAGTGCCCCCTCTATCTCTATAGATTGACCCTATAATCGTCGCCTTCCTTTACTACGACACGACCCTGTTCGCTTGCGGGTGTAGTTTTTGAGTAGACGTAGGTAGCTAGTTAGGTCTTACAAATTTCAAAAGCATAAGATCTCATATCCTGTGCGCTCCGACCTCGTGGGGTGTAAAAGCACCACTAGTGGGGCCGCACCACTCCATGATGGATAGTGGGAGTTTCTGACCATCCACAGTCTTAAGTGCTATGATACACCCTTGAATGGATGCTACAAACCATCTAGTACTACTCACCCATGATCTAGATGCAAGTGTAATAGATCCTTTCTTGTTCCTTACATAGCCATATTTCTAGAATTTAACACTGCCATCAGGGTGTTTTGATCTTCCAATGGTAATATTGGCCTTCATATTAGCCATGTCAAGAGGTTGCTAGATAAGGGTATATATACACCTCAAAATAACATTTGTTATTGAGAATCCACATTCATGTAAACCTATGTACAAATTAGGGATATCGATTTCCTGAAACACATTTTTCTCCAGGAGGTGGTTAACACTAAGAATGATAGATTCCAAAAAGTATCCATGTTAAGTTTTTTATTCAAACCTAATGGCAAATCAAAATATCCAAGTTCTTTAGTAGATTAGAGGTGTTAAACACGAAATTAGCTGTGACAAACCACTATCCAATGATAACAATTATCATGTAAAACCTCACGAAAACAACCATTAACAACGAATTAATGAAAATCACTAAAAATTAAAACTATTTTTCCACAAAGATCCATTGCCATGAACTTTTCACAAAAAGGCCCAAGGCCATATTTACATGTGCATCATTGTTAGCTTATACATACATCATCCCTTCATATAACAAGGATATTAGACATCATTTGCTTTACCAAAATGTACACACAAGAAACATCATATATCAAGGCATTTCTAGCCAAAATTTCAGATTAATCATAAAACCAAAAATGAAAACTATCTCCCAAGGACGTGACAGTACAGGGACGACACAAAAGACTCTATTCTACTAGTCACATAGTAGCACACTCAACTTGAGTTGTTACTGCTATTCCTACTGCTGCTGCACGTTCTCGGCTATACGATCACTACCTTCTTGTGCACGTCCACCTAAAATGTTGTGGAACCCACGAGGTGAGACAACAAGTCCCAGTGAGAGATATAACTCTCTGCCAACATTATTATTATCACAATTAAACTTTTAGGAATGAGAGAAGAAGAAACCTTTATTGAATTCAACATGTATAACTACTAATTATATGCAAAGTAGAGCAGTCTCATCATCTTTTTAGTTCAAATATTTACAATTGAGAAATAGAACATTTAATACCTTTTAAAAGGAATATGAAGAACATGTATAACTGTTACAAACTAAACAGTACAAAAGCAAAGTAAGGATTCAACCAATGTTTCTGTATTTGATCCTTTAACAAATATGCTACACGGCTATTAAATCTTTAAACATTCCATCTTATGGCATGTGGAGATGGGAATATACCTTTCATCTCCAGGTGACCACTACAAAGTTAGCATCTGTGCCATATAAGTCTATGGAAGAGCCAAAATCTGTGACCTCATCTTCCCCAGTCAGTATGAGAGTGGCAGTGACATATGAGTCAATCTACATTTTAGTTAGCCTGGCATATAGAGGCTCTTCGTTATAGAGATACAATGTGTAGCATGTTCTCTATTCAGGGTATGATCTTTAGTCAATCTTGCTTATATATATACTTGAGTCATGGACGCAACCATACTCTTCTTTTTGTATTAGAGCTACATCCTTGACCACACTCTTTAAGGAAATGGCTTGAATCTGATCCTGTGAATTCATAATACAACTTGTACCCTGCATATTAAACAGTATGCGCTCTGAGTCAAACTCGTTTCACCATTCAACAAATTCTGACACTGAATGGATCTATGACTAGGTTAACTACATTTTTAGTTCACTTAATAGATTAAGTGTATTACTGCATCTTTTAGCATCAATCAAGATAAAAGCATGAACTATTGGTAATTACTACCAAGGAAAGCATAATACACGTCTCTAGAAATCTGGTATCAATTGGAATATATCTTGTTATTCCCTTCCTAGGATCTCAATCCCTTGAACATATCACTAGGAATTTCATCCCTATAATATTTTCACCATAATGATCACATGTTTTGTGTATCAAACCCTCATTTCATGTTTGAACAATGTCACCTCTTACCAGGAACCAATCATATCTAGGTCATCAGACCCATATACTTAATTATCACATGATATGGGGTTTTAATCTTCTTAGTTCATTATTAAATAATGTCACCTCTCATTAGGCAACAACCAACTCTATATCATAAGGCCCACATAAACATTATACATGTTGTTCAAGTATTTCACATGGCTCACCAGGCCCATTCAATCTATATAATGTCACATCACCATAGCCCATAATTGGCTATGCTTATTATCTCAAAACAATTGCATGAATAGGGTCTCATGATAAAACATATACCAATTTAAATGTCAGCATTATGCTGCAAAAGAATAATCCCTTAATCAATTTACCATTATAATAAAATAAAAGGTATATCATATTGTCTAAGATTCTTTATCAGTTAGAACATCTCTATGTTACCCTATCATTTTCATCATGGGATATCAATCCTTAAACTCACCATTGAATACCACATCACCTTCTAAGCAATTATGTTTTTGCTAGGACATAATACCTATATACATTCTTCTATGAAACTTATTATTCCATAGGTCTCATGAGGCATAATGAAGCTATAATAGATTATACCCACTATAGCCCTCATTTGGATATATCCATAAGGCATTCATGGTTAAGAATTCATTATGGTAACCACTGATTATAATCATCATGCCATTTCAAGTTACATTCCCTCTTGTGGTTAGGGTTAGTGTTTCCCTTTTCAACTGATTAGGGTTTCTAGGGTTATATTCAATTAATAAACTTAAATCATAACTCCTTATCTTTAGGAACATATATTATTATCTTTACATTCAATTTGTATCACAAATAATCATTTGATCAAGTTACAACCCTCTCATAATTAGCTTTAGGAATTTTATTGTAACTGATTAATGTCTTTAGGGTTTTATTCAACATCTGAACCTAAATTCATAACTCTTCACATCTAGGAGTTTAATTCATTACTATAAGTATTTAATCATACTCAATTACTCTTATAAATTATCATTAATTGATTATCAACATAAGGTATTACCTTTCTCATATGAGTAGTACAAGCTTTCCCTTTCATCGTTACTAGGATATTAGATTCAAATTTAACTTGTTGTATTGAATTGACCCTCTTTAGGGTATATGTAACATCCCAGTATTTGAGGCCTTGGATAAAATGATCTTATAAGGAATGATTGACTACCCATATCACCAAGGTGCACCTCCTTTTCTGGGAGCCCATCACTAAAGAACTCCATAGTTAAGCATGCTCAACTTGGAGTAGTACTAGGATGGGTGACCAGTCGGGAAGTTGACCCCGGCTTGCGCGTGAACGTGGATAAAGTGCACAGTTAAGGCTAGTGGTGGTATGTGGGTTCAGCCGTCATTCCTGAAACTCTACTAAAGCCTTGTGCAGTGGGCCCAAGCATTACAAATGGTATCAGAGCCATAACCCCTCCAGTAGGTGGGGCCCACATGGGCATGTGCATGCCAATCTTGAGCTGTGTGGTCCAGTCATGTTGGAAAGGGGTGTCCATGGTTGACGTAGCCACCCTTGCGCTGGTATTCCATGATCGGGAGCTGGATGTCCATGGACCATTCTAGGTCTCCACTGAAATGGGGTGATATTATGAAGCCATATAGTTGAGCCTTGACGAGGACGTCAAGAGTCTAAGTGTGGGAGATTATAACATCCTAGGATTTGAGGCCTTGGATAAAATGATCTTATAAGGAATGATTGAACTACCCATATCACCAAGGTGCACCTCCTTTTCCGGGAGCCCATCACTAAATAACTCCATAGTTAAGCGTGCTCAGCTTGGAGTAGTACTAGGATGGATGACCAGTCAGGAAGTTGACCACGGCTTGCACGTGAATGTGTATAAAGTGTGCAGTGAAGGCTAGTGGTGGTCTATGGGGTTAGTCATCATTCCTGTCACTCTACTAGAGCCTTGGGCAGTGGGCCCAAGCGTTACAGTATACTGGCCTACAATTTTCAAAGTATATCCATTTCGTTACTTTATAAGGTATCCATTGAATATATTCAAGGTTTATCAGCCTACACTCATCACGAGGTGTTGGCCTAGGTGTATCATCCTACATGTTACACCTTGTGTCGACCTAAACACATGTGTTTATGTCGGCCAAAGTACCACTACTTGTATCGTCCAAGGCATGTCCATTGGTATTGGTTTAGAGATGCTTGAGAAGGTATATCAGTTATAGTGTGCTTTAGGGTAGCAGTCACCCTATCTATTTGTGCATCGACCACATCAACCCATTGTGTATCAACCATATCAACTCATTGTGTATATAGGCCACACCATCTACTTAGGGTATCAACAACTCAACCAACTAGTGTGTCAACCTCATCATCTACTAGGGTATCAGCCTAGCTTATCCCTTTGAGTATCGGCCACTCAATCTACAAGATATCGGCAAAACCATCAGCTAGTGTATTGGCCACATATCTCATTATGGGATATCATCCTAGCTTATCCCTTTGAGTATCATCCACTCAATCTACAAGATATCAGCTACACCATCAGCTAGTGTATCAACCACATAGCTCATTATGGGATATCAGACTCTAGGGTTTGAATTGTTACGGGTGAACCCTTATTCAATACTTTAGTTCTCTCACCTATTGACCTTACCATTACTTGGTGTATTGGCCAAGTCTTCATAGAGTATATTGCACCCATCTTCACATGATGTATCGGGCTACAGGGTGTCAGATTGTGAGTGTATCATATTGGAGTTAGGCTTGGCTATGTTGACCTCCACACTCAACTAAGACATCATATTTTGATATCCCATATTCACTAGAAATCTCCTTGGTCCTGGAAAGTTAGTGCCTTTGAGACATATCATTTTTAGAGCATCTAACATATTGGCCTAACAACATCATATTCCTTTAAAGCATCACAAGTCATATCGTCCATCCATGTTATGGTGCAAGTATGTATGTGTCAGTTTGGATATATTCTAGATATCGACCTGCCTTATTCTCAATCTCAGATGACAAGTTAAATAACCAAGAAGACATTAGTTCTACTCATCTTACAAACCAAAAGGATAGGAGTTCATGTGTATCATTTTCCATACTTATACCCTTGTATCGGGTTAGGGTTTCCCACAAACCAATATCAGTTTGTGCATATCAGTTTCATAATAGTCAACCTCAAACTTTTCATCCATTACCACTCTAGTTCATGGAAAACAACCCCATATATCCAATAGAACTCATAGAACCATTATTTAATCAAGGAAAGTCAAAATAGAAAAAATCACTAAGTATTGCATGATAGAAGATGAATAATAATAAAATTGAGTTCAAGTTATATAACTTGCCTCAAGGTCACCACTAAAGCTTCAATCTTCCAAGATATGCATTCCCATGGTTGAATATGACTTATCAAGAGTCCAATTCTTGATCATAACACCTATATATGAAAGGTGAAGCCATGGTAAGGAACTTGGTGAAGAAGGAAAGAAAGAATCATGGTTCGAGAAGCATAGCCCATCCAAGGTAGGAGATAACCATGGCTTTACCTTGGGCAAGTTGCTCGGCCTTCCTCTTCCTCCTTGAGCTCCTAGGGTTATCCACCAAGAAAGAGGTAGTAAAGGATTCGAAAGGTTTAATAGGAGGTGAAAAGAGGGCTATATATAGTTGAGGCTAAATAAAGAGAGTATATGCAAGGTGTCATCACCATATGTACATGGGTGACACGTGTCTGTGTAAGGTGACACCATGCAACCTCATTTATTTTGACATGCAAAACTCTTATGGATAATCCAAGGGTAAAGTATTGGCCATTAAGTAGCTTCCTTGATAATATATCACAACTTCTCATCCAATAGTAAGTTATCAGCCATTGGGTAGCTTCCTTGACAAGATATCACAAGTTGTCAACACTTTGTGTACAAACCGATACCACTTTTGCAAGGAAGTCTCAAACTAATAGGCTTCACCTATTTGAGGTGCTTATCCTGACATGAATGCTTCCAAAAGTTGTGCCAAACCGATAGGGGACATCTTCTATGGTTTATAAACCAATAGGAGCCCCCATATGCCCTTCACAACTCGACACAACCTCAACTAAGGTTCAAGGTACTCAACTTTCTATGGTTCTAACATCACCAAGAGTATTGTCACTTAACCAAGACTCAAACCAGATGCCTCCTTCTCTCTCTCTCTCCTCTAGATGATACTAAGAGAGAGTAGGAACACTCTAGAGATGGTAAATTGCACATCAACCCCATATATTGGTTAAGTTGCAAGTTGCACCAAAACTAGCACATAAAGAACAAGCATCAACCATACAAGCTCAACTTGGAATTTCATCTTTCCACAAGGCACCCCTTTGCATCATGCTCTCTCTCATGATGCTAGAGTACCAAGGGAACACCCATCATTTGACATATTGCAAGATAACCCCTTATCTTGGGTAACTTTCACTTTGGTCCAAAATAAGAAAGCATTGCTCAAACATCCTTCAAACATAATCAACTTGATACTTGAGCTCTCCCTAAGTTTTAATTACTTTTCAAAAGATTAAGACAACATTATAATCATCTTACTTAGGAAAAACATCCAGGGTTATCCTAAAACCCAGGTCAGGGTCATTATAAGTTATAAACCCCTAACAAGGATTTTGCCCCCTAAATCCTAGGTGAAAGGAGATGGATATAACTTATGCATCACACCATGAACTTTCATATAGTTCCTTGATGTCAGGAAAAAGTCATGAGACTTGACCAGAATATTTTTTCCTCCATTCAAGGTCAACATAGAGTTTGTTGTACAAGGTACATACTCAACTTATCCTTATTTATCTTAGGGGTCAACTTCTTCTTATGTATCACCTTCTTCACTTACCATATTGGATGTTAAGATTCTCAAACTTGAAGGTTTACCATATACTTTTCAAACCTCATCATGTTTTCTTCCAAAAAAAGACTAGAGATGTATATGTTACTTACTTGAAATTACAAGACCTACCATGCTTCCATTGTGGTACTTTGATCTACTGATTCAACACAAAGAGAATGCATCATTCATACCAAATGGCTTGCTATTTCGTACACTTCTAGTTGTACTTTTCTTTTCAATTGATCTAGATAGAGATTTAGAAATTCTACTTATCAGTGTACATCCCTTCAAAATCCTCCTTACTTGCAAACCTGATCGGTGTATTTCCAAGGGTTTACACTTAACCTATTAAACTTTACCCAAGCAAATCTTGCAAATGTTTCTTCAACTTATGCATCCTTGCAATCATTATCTTATGTGGTACATAAACCCCTAACAAGTGATACCCATACTATAGGTGGAGCACCTGTAACCAGATTGATCTCAAAATCAATTCTTCTTAGGTAGTCAAACACTTGATCATCTTATCAAGAGACATACTTTGGGTTCACACACAACTGGAACTTCTTGGATACTAGGATTTCTCACCTTGGTATCTAACACATGTGCCTAAAACACATCATATTTTTATCTCATGAATCTTCTATTGTTACATTCAGACCCAAACATATTAGAAGAAACTTTCCAGCATCTTTTATGGTTTATAAAACATCACTATTCTTAGGTGCCAGCATCTTGTAACTAAAGTCCAAGCCCTAGCTGTTACTTTTCAAGTATTCATCTCATGGTCACTTCAATACCATGTATTTCAAGTGATATGAAACTTCACTCAAACATCATATCCTAGAAAGGAAGTATAAAGGAAACATGCTTTTCCTTATTACTACAACACCATCCAAGAATTCTTAATAGGGTGAAGGAGATTACCAATCACTACTCATGTATTATTCAATTCGGTCTCATCTTCATTTCCTTGCCATTGGCATAGGAACTATAAGGATTATTACATTTCATTACTCCTTCTTTGAACATTTCCTTGTCTTACCACAAGGATCATTATTCTCTTCACTTTCTTTATTGAGCAGGGATTATCTTCCTTGTTTCCTTTTCATATTTCATGATGATTGCATTTTATAATTTCTTATATTCATGTGTTAGTCTGAGATCACTCATGTTTCACTTTATTATCATTTAGAATGTAATAAGAATCTCTTTGCAATATTTTTTATTTCAAAATACTCTTTAGATTACATCAAAATGACTATTTGATCAGAGTAATCAGAAAGATAGTAATATAAGAGTTCCAAACTTACCTTGTCTTCAGTAGTCGAATACCTATCCAGGGTATTAAACACTAAGATTAGGTATCATGCACTTCATTTTATACCATGTCTCTTACCTTAAATATCTATTTTGATTTATAAAAAATTAGTATCTCTGGTTCTTTCCAGGTATCTCTTTCATACCTTTTCCTCTTTATGTGAGAAGAAGAGACTATAAAACCATTTAGAGAATACTGAACAAAATATAAATTCTAATCCTCTTCATCATTTCTCATGTCTCCATGAATTAACCAAAAGAAACTTAAACAACAACTATTCCTCTTATGATTAATAGGTAAACTAAGGAGAAAATAATTTAGAATGAAAAAGTTCTATCTAACATGTTACCCCTTGTGGGTCATCTACCATTTCTGGTTGACTCACAACACGAAGTCTAATCAATTCCCTTCGTCGTCTTTTCCTTTTGGCACTATTGGATTGTGATCTCTGTAAGTCTTGTTGAGTCTATCTAGACTGTTGAGCCATCTCAACCTCTCTCCTTGGATAAAAGGGTCAAATATGCCTAAACCGTCCACATCTAAAACATGTCATGTCCTCATAACATCGTCTGCCTAGTCTTGTTACAGATGTATAGGCAAATTCAGAAAACCTTTACAGGTGGAAAGTTAGGAATTATGCCCTTACTTGACGACCACTGTCCTGGTGTACTAGGGGTTTTTCATACTGGTGGCACAGAAAACTTGAGCTTTTTAGAGATACTAGTCAACTGTCCTTGCGATTGTGTAGACTTTTCCTTCATACTCAGTTTATTGTCCCTTCTTGGGCATTGCCTCCTTAGGTGTTCTACCTGCCTACAGTTGTAGCAGGTCCTGTTTTCTTACAATACTTTAGTTTTCCCACATTTTTCATTGTTTTATCATTATGTGGCTGTGTAAGGATATTACCAGAACTCAAAAATTATGTATCGAGGACTGGTTCCCTAAGTGGTATCACTAGTGTCCTGTCCACTATATGCAAAACTGTCATCATAACCTGCCCAACAGGAGCACGAAAAGTAGGATTTTCTAACATAGATTGATCCAGTTGGGGATTCTCAAGCACTCATTCTCCTCTTGCCTAATCCCTTACACCTTCTCCTGGTGCAGCATTACTACTTTCAACAACATGTTCCTCATGTTCTCCAGGCATCCTTAGGCTTTATACTTTCTTCTACATAAGTAGAAGCCATTATTAGACATTGTGGAGGACACTTAGAACAGACTTAACAACCTGAATCCTATGTCCCTGTAGACTCAACGAACCTATAGCTTTGATACCAAACTTGTGACAACCACTATCTAGTGATAACAGTTATCATGCAAAACCTCGTAAAAACAACCATTAACAATGAATTAACAAAAGTCACTAAAAATTAAAACCATTTTCCAACAAAGATCCATTGCTAGGAACTTTTCACAAAAAGGCCCAAGGCCATATTTACATGTGCACATTGTTAGCTTATACATACATCATCCCTTCATATAACAAGGATATTAGACAACTGTTTCTTTACCAAAACGTACATAAAAGCAACATCATATATCAAGACATTTCTAGCTAAATATCAGATCGATCGTAAAAATAGATATGAAAACTATCTCCCAAGGACCTGAGAGTACGGGGACGACACATATGACTCTATTCTACTCGTCACATAGCAACACACTCAACCTAAGTTTCTACTGCTATTCCTACTACTGTTGCACATCCTCAGTTATACCATCACTACCTTCTTATGCACATCCACCTAAAAAGTTTTAGAACCCAAGGGGTGAGACAACAAGTCTCAGTGAGAGATATAACTCTCTGCCAACATTGTTATTATCACAGTTAAAGTTTTATGAATGAGAGAAGAATAAACCTTTATTGATTTAAACATGTATAACTACTAATTATATGTAGAGTAGAGAAAATGTGTAGCATGTTCTGTATTTAGGGTATGATCTTCAGTCAATCCTATATATATATATATATATATATATATATATATATATATATATATATATATATATATATATATTTGAGTCATGACCACAACAACCAACTCTATATCACATGGCCCACCAGGCCCATTCAATCTATATAATGTCACCAGGCCCATTCAATCTATATAATGTCACATCACCATATCCCATAATTGGCTATGCTTATTATCTCAAAACACTTGCATGAATAGGGTCTAATGATAAAATAGATACCAATTTTAATGTCAGCACCATGTTGCAAAAGAATAATCCCTTAATCAATTTACCGTTATAATAAAATAAAAGGTATATCATATTATCTAAGATTCTTTAATACTTAGAACACCTATGTGTTCCCCAATCATTTTCATCATGGGATATCAATCCCTTAAACTCACCATTTAATACCATGTCACCTTCTAAGAAAATATGTTTTTGCCAGGTCATCAAACCTATATACATTCTGTCCGTGAAACTTATTGTAACATCCCTGACCTGGGTTATGCCTTAACCCTGGGAGTTTTGATTAAGAAAATTAATTAGATCCTTAATTTTATCTTGTGAAAGTAATTAAGGCTCAAGAGGAACTTATATTTCAATTTTGGTCCTGTCTGAATAATGTTGAAGCAATGTTTGCTTATTTCAGACTAAAGTGCAAATTACCCAAGTTAAGGGGTTAACTTGTAAATGTTACATGACAATATGTTCCTCATGATTTGAAGCATCATAGTAATGGGTATGATGCAGTGGTATGGCTTTCACAAGCTTGAATACCAAGAAAGAGTAGATAAAGCAATGTTTGTGCATTAAAACCTAGTTTTCATGTAAAGTGCAATTTACACAAAACCTAGGGTTCAAAATGCAAATTATCACTTCAATAAGGTCCCTTATGTTTCTTGGAATCATATAGAGCAAAGAAAATAAGAGGGGCGCCTCATTTGAATTAATTTGTAGGAAAGAGAATCTTGATATTAAATAATCAAGATTTATGCACAATTAAAACCCTAATTCAATTTAATGCAAAAAGAAATATATTAATTAAAGAATCCTTCAACCAAAAGTTGAAGGATGAAATTTCAAAGAGGTTGGACGATCTTGTGCCTTGCAAAGGCACGAAAATATCCAAATGAAGTGGATAACTCATTCACATTATTATAAGAAAAAGAAATATCCACTCACATATGGATATTAGTATAATATGATCCAAGGTGCTTAATTTGCATTTCTTTAAATTGAGTATAATTGATAGGAATAAGAGGAAAATGGGATATCCTCGTATCCAAGGAATGGAGGGGGAAGAGGTGTCACTAATTTTGGAATTAAATGATTTTTATAAGGCACTTTCTCTCTCATTGATTTTCTTATAAAAACACCCTTTACAAGCCAAACCAAAGGCTTTTTCGGAATCCACTTCTTTACCTTTCTTTCAAATGACCAAAGGAGCTTTGGAGGATCAGGAGGACGACCCCCAACCTATTGGTAATCTTCTTGACCTCCTTTCACATTGAATCCATGGTGAAAATCGAAAATTAATGCATGAATTCTTCTTATCTCGATCCCCTCTTCAAATCTAACCATTCCTTTTCACTCAAAGCTTGAGGACGAGCCTTGGGATAGTAAAAGGAGTTTCATCCACCATTTTTGACGTGATCTTGAAGCTTTGGAGCTCAATTAGAGGCGGGTTATATAACTTGAACCCATTTACATTATTATTCAACTATCAATCTTGCAATTTCATTGATTCCATCATTTTCTTGGTTAATTGTTTGTTGAAATTGGTAATTCCATGAAATTCGAAGTACTAATATCTACAGGGATGAAGGTAGATGATGATGACATCATATTGGACTCATTTCCCAAAGAAATTGTATTTCATTCAGTTTCAACAAACTTGCTCATTCGGTTTCAACAAAACCGTCTGAAAGTAAACAGTTTCATCAAACCGTTTGAAGCTAAATGGTTTCAAACCGTTTGGGAGATTTGACCATGGTTGACCATTTGTAAAATATAATGCTAATATTTATGGTTAATGACCCATCAAATTTTATTAATTAATTCCAAAGGGTTCATCAGTTGAAGGTTAATCAATTAGATAACCCTAATCGGGTTAAGTGCTGAAATTCACTTTGGTTAATTTAGATTTTTGGGTGTTTGAGCCTAAACAGTCTCAAGACCATTTTTAGGTCACCAAAACGGTCTCAACACCGTTTGTAGGTCACTCAAGACCATTTGGAGGTCTAGGGTTAAGTATGGTTGAGCAATTGAAGGCCCAGAGATACCAAATTGAAATGCAATCAAGTGTTGATTTGATGATCAATCCAATGATCTAATCCCTAATGGAATTTTAAAAAATCCAAGGATAGGATGGGGCAAACGGTCTCAAGACCATTTTGAGGTCATCCAAATGACCTCAAGATCGTTTGGGTTTAGGTCATATTAAAAATTTGATGATGATTCATTAATTGCAATGGAATCAATTCCACAATGTTGATCATTGATGGCTACTCGATTCAAAGCCCTAATTGAAGGTTTCTTGAGTAGAATTTCTAGATAAATTGGGTTCAAAACCCTAATTGATGGTCTAATTGAAGGTTGATTCAATAGTTCAAGTAACAAAGAAATCAAGACTTCAATTGATAATCGATGCATCCATTGAAATCATGAATCATGTAAGTATTGAAAGGACTTTTAGGTCCATTCGGTTTTGAGCGGGTTTGGACCAAACAGTCATAAGACCATTTGGATCCAAATGGTCTCAAGACCGTTTGAGACCAAACGGTCCCAAACCGTTTGAAGACCCAAGACCATTTGGTTTCAAAACTGTTTGGTGATGAAACCCCAAAACCGAATGGAGGTCAAATGTTATTCAATCATTTGAAAATTGAAGGTGATGATTGTTCCATGGATCCAATGATTGATAGCAATGATAATCAACGATAGGTATAAAGGTTGAATCGCTAAATTACCTAGATGATTAGCACCTTTAAAAGGGATAAACTCTAATTACTTATAAGAACAATAACTTAGTACACTATGTCAATCATAGTTGTATGTACTTGATTGAAGGGTTGATACAACCTAATCAAGTTCAGAGGATGATAGAATGGATTTCATACTTGAGTATGATTCATGTGGTGATTTAGGGTATGATCCTTAGTAAAGATATCATAAAACCCTAATCATGAGCATAAAACCGTAATTGACAATGTTATTGAATCCTAACCCTAATTCAGGGCAATTTTGAGTGAAACCCTAATCTAGGGTAAGGATGTAACCCTAATCTAGGGTGATGACATGTGTAAACCTAATTTAGGGTAATGTGATGTAAAACCCTAAATTGGGATGAATAGTAAACCCTGATTATGGATACTTGAAGTGGAAATCCTAAATGAGGATGATTCCATGTGAAACCCTAATTGAGGATGATTCCATATGAAACCCTAAATGAGGATGACTCCATGTGAAACCCTAATCAAGGGTGATTCCATGTGAAATCCTAATCTAGGGTAATGCCATGTGAAACCCTAAGTTAGAATGATGTTATGTGGAACCCTGATCCAATAATGTGATGTGAAACACAAATCCAAGGTGATGCCATGTAATGATATATGAAACCCTAATGATGGTATAATGGCCAATACACTAAAGTAGGGTGTGGCTAATATAATCAAGTAAGATTAGAATGTTACACTTATGAAGGGTGAAGTTGATAAACCATATGAATGGTAATGTTGATACTTTAAATGAGTAAGGGTATAAGGGAAAAGGTGATGCCTACATTATCATACGTCCAACTCTATACATGTGATTAACTTGATATACATGTATTAACCCTATACACCTTACAAAAATGAGGACAGGACACTCTTAGGAGTGATGCATGCAACACCAAATAATGGTGTGGATAGTATCTTGAGAGTTGAGATACCTAAAGTAGTTGATAGTGATATCAACAATGCCTAATCATTAGACAAGTCCATATCATTAAAGATAGCTGGACAAATCTAGTATGTGACCTATGCACTATATGATAAAGGTGATAGGTGAGTGGTTAAAAGTATTAAGAGGGAAATACCTTAATACAAGATAAGTTGGTAATTTCAAGTGAGTTAGAAGTGATGAGAAAAGTAATACATCAAGACATGAAATATATCACATTCAACAATTCAGGATTGATACACCTTGTTACACTTTAAATCCAATTTAGTTGGATAAGAAACACATGAAATGTGTTATATAAACTGATACAATGAAATGTAAGGAGTTTGATACATTTCGATAAGTATAGGCTAACATACCTTGAGAAAGGGGTTAAGCCAAACTAATGAGTATGATGTAATCATACCCTGGCAAGGATGAGAAATAAACTCATACCTTGCATTAATAATATTTAATGATATGTGATGAGAGAAATAAGCATGTGTGAATGCTTGTGATATTAAAAGAGGCTCTTGGAGGAGTGGAGAAATTAATTAGGGTTGGATTCATAAAATGAACATAAGCCCTAATTAATGTGTAATGGGAAATCCTAACCCTAATATTGGGTAATAGGATGAAAAATCCTATTTGATGGTAAACCCTAATCCTGGTAAGGAAATAGTGGTGTAAATTTTGTATTGTATGTTGTGATATGCTTTTGTTTCTTACTAAGAAGTAACAAGATATGCATTGGCCTGGTGTGCCATTATATTATATTTTGCTTAATGAGAAGTAACAAAATGTTTAGTTGCATTGTAAGCCATGTGATCAAGTTGTTGCCTAGTAAAAGGTGACAAGACAAATAATGGGCCTTGTGAGCCATGTGTGATGCTTGTGTAATAAGTATCATGCATACCTCGGTCTGAGGACCTAGAGGTGATAGTTACCTAATAAATCGTAATAGTGATTAGTGATGAATTGAGGGTATGAATACCCAGTTTTGATAAGTATGATAATGATGTTGCTGTGAGATGTGAACTTTCAAGTAATGAGATAAGGGACTGAGATCCTAATGCCTCATAAAGAATGCGAAGTGAATGGTGCAATTAGTACATGTTTCTTTGTAGCATTTGTCTTAATAAGTTATGGTTGAGAACTTGGCTGATGCTAAAAGAATATGATAATGTACTTAATTAAGCAAGTGATATCATATCATGTAGAGCCCTGATCATAGATCCATTAATGTCAAATTGCTGAATGGTGAAACGGGTGCTCTGCGGAAAAACCCAGAACACATATTTTAAATATGTGGGGGTAAATGGGCGAAAATATCCTTACGTCATGGTGAAGAGATTGAGGGAAGGTAAACATTAAACCTCTCAATCCTTCATGTGTCGGGATGGATATATCACAAATCTCCCGATGATTGGTATAGATGTCATACAAATCTCCCAATAATATTAATGTCGGTTCGATGGAAATAAACATTAATTCTCTCGATTGCCGATGAGATCGCAGTTGATGTTGTTACTCTATAGCTAAGTTGCCAGTATACCCTGGAAAGCTATCTATCAGAGATACAAGATGTCCTTCATGTTGTCTCGTACTGATCAAGATGTGGGAGGTCTTGGAAGCCGGCTCTACCATTGACCTATGTATGGTACCGATTTCAACTTCGCAGTGGTCAGTTGGAGTATGAGCGGTATACCTCATCTCCTCACGGCATAAGTGTGGTTGTAAAATGTAATCATTCGTTTAGCATTTTTGCTTAAGGATTGAATATGGAAATTCATTGGCTGATGTTACATTTCTTTTATGCATCTCTAGTTGATAGATGTTATTCATATCTCTTTATGCTCATTACAAGTAGATGGATGAAATACGATTCTATCATGGATAGATACAATGATCTCCTTAGGAAAGGAGATTACTTTACTCTGTTCATTCAATGATTAATATTGTTGTTAATATATAAGAACTCCTGCTCAGTTTTATTATAATAAACTGCTATAACAATGTTTTGGTAGAGAGTTATATCTCCCGCTGGGGCAATTTATAATTGTCTCTTCCTGTGGGATTCAACTTTTTAGGTAAACGCAGAAGAAGTAGGAACCCTATAGCAAGGGAAAAGCAGCAGCAGTATCAGGGACAGTAGTGATAACTCAGGTGGAGGCACTGGCCTCCACATTTTGTATAGAAAGTCCTATGTTTCATCTCTGTACTCTCGAGTCCTCGGAGTTTATAGTTTGTGTTTTTAGTGAATCGATATGAGATTTTGGCTTCATGCCTCGAAGTTCTTATGCTGTCTATATATAACATTAATAGGGCAGCTGATGTTGTAATCCTCGAGAAGAGATGATACAAGTTATGTACTTATGAACCAGAATGTAAATGTTATACTTTGGTTCTTGATGAAAAATATTTCCTATGAGTGGATCTCTTTGTAAATTTTTTTAATTTTTAGTGATTTGTAGTAATCTGCTACAAATGATTCACTTCCTCTTAAGTAAATCTTGTTTTTAGGAGTTGGAATGCCACACTTATTATTCCATAGGTCTCATGAGACATAATCAAGATATAATAGATTATCACCACTATAGCCCTCATTTGGCTATATCCGAAAGGCATTCTTGGTTAAGATTTCATTATGGTAACCACTGATTATTATCATCATTCCATTTCAAGTTACATTTCCTCTTGTGGTCAGGGTTAGGTCTTCCTTTTTCAACTGATTAGGGTTACTAGGGTTATATTCAATTATAAAACCTAGACCATAACTCCTTATCCTTAGGAACTTATATTATTATCTTTACATTCAATTTTTATCACATATAATCACTTGATCAAGTTACAAACCTCTCATAATGTGATAGAGTTCTCTTTTGGAAACCTTAAATCTCCAATAACATATTGGAATTCATATGTTGAGTTATCTTGCGAAGTTTCAAGTGCTTTGGTAAAGTGTAGGTGTTGATTAATGTTGATATCAAAATTAAGGTCCCTAAGTTTATGCATTTGGAGGTATTTAATTTACAAGTCAAATAATCAAGTTTTGGTACCAAATTGGAATGGAATGTACGTTGAGTGATGATAGAGATATGGTTAAAATTTGGTGGCAATTGGAGGATCCTAGAGGAAGATATTTAGGTTTGAAATTGGTGGAATAATTAATTTAATGGTGATATTCGACCTAAGTTGTTGAATAATAAGATAGTGTCATGCCCCTTTAGCCTTGGATGTGAGATGCCACAGATTGGCTGTGCGGTTCATCTTTGACCCTAGGATGATGATATCTAACGGTCAACCCACCTTCTTCTACCTTGTGGTTTAGAAGATTGTTGTGGGTGGCACTCCTCCATATCTTGGAGAAACTGGATCATGGGTAAGAACATGTTTTCTGACTGAGCAGTTGGCTTCAGACTGGGACGAGCTTCCATTTGACCCCTCTTTTTGGACTAACAATTGTCTAAGCAGGGAGTTTGAGCTCTTGGTCCTCCCCACCTCTCCACTTTGACAAACAGGACAGAACCATAGGTAGGGAAAAGGAGGAAGTGATGTCAGGGAGAAGACCTCACTGGTGTTAAAGCACTTCAAATCCTTGTGAAGCTGGTGGGAGGTAGAGATTCAGGCTTTGGGTTGAGATCTGGGTTGACGAAATCGAGGTAGGCCAAAGAAGAAACTATGTTCAGATGGGTAGAAGAAGGTCCTTTCCACCGCATTTTTGAGTCATTGATGAGTTTGGGGGGATCTTGTAGTGCTTTTGGAAGCACATCCGTAAAGTTCGGGCATGTTAAGGGGAGTTTCCCACTTTCCTGGCACCACAGAAGCTACCATGGCCAGAGATCCCACCGATCCAGAGCTCAAGAGACAAAAAAACATAGTCGAGTAGCCGTCAAGGATCAGAGAACACCGACGAAGGTGACCACGACCCTAGGAGCTGAAGAAGAATGCCTGGGCTCTACCGATTTCTCACTAGAGCACAGCCACACATCGGTTACTAGGTAGTAGAGAACACAGACTCAAGGAGGATCATGTTTCAAGTGGAGAAAGAAAGAGGAATGTTGAACCAGGTCAGTTAGAGCTCAACTATGTGTGATCCAGACAAATCCTGCACCAGTCAGATCGTGAACCCGACCAGCTCAACCAAGAACCATCCGCAGCAAGGAAATGAACCCATGAACACGTGGCATCAGCCGATTGGCTAATAAAGGTAAATGCCCTCAAATACCCAGAAATTGCATAAGTCTTAGAAAATCTACAATAAATAGCTTGCTTATTAAAAAATTGCAAATAAGGTATCAAAATGTTTTGAAAAATAATTATAACAACATGGGACCATGATATTAGTCTTTTAGTGCTTACATATCAATGTTTTAATGTAAGTTATGTTACACTTGTTTCATCAGTAATAAGTATCAAATAATGACCCAAAATTATGAGAATGCACCAGTAACTCCCATATATGTTCTACAATCCATTTCATGTTGGATATGATGATATTTCTGCATGAAATCATGTGATTTACTTAATGTGTCTAATTAGGGTTGATAACCTTAATTAATGTGAAATAATTACAAATAAGCACAAGAAATTTTGGAAATTATATAGTAAGATCATATCAGTATATGGAACCTTATATCAAATTTTGGGATCATAATGATACATATAATTCATGATAATGTGGTGATGAATAATAATATATGGTCTTGAAACCCTAATTGGAGTAATGCATGTTATCCAGGGATAATATGTGCACATAATTATGTACAATCATATAATTGGATTATATATGTAAATCTATAATCCAAGACCAGTAACCTAATCTCAAGAAGGTAAGACAAGTAATAGTAGGAAAATCCTAATCAACTAAGTGAACCCTAAAATGGATATAACTAGGGTTGAGATGATGAGAACCTGTTGGTGATATGTGATCTTGTCTTAATCAGGGGCTGACTAGGATATATTTGACTCATTAAAATATGATGATTAGGTTATCTTGAGCAAGGTATGCCATTACCTCTTACTTGGCTCATTATACAATATGCGTGTATTATATGTGTAGTAAACACTTGGCATATGATATTTGATGAAATGATTGTTCTTGTATGATATCTTGCTTGATTTTCCATACTTATTGTTATGAACACATGAAACATAATATGTCTGTTCTATTACATGAAAGTGTGATGACCGCTATCAAACTGACATCCAAATTGTCACAATAATTATGCAGAATAACCATTAGAAGTGGATTAACAAAAATCACTAAAAATTAAAACCATTTTTCAAAGAGATCCATTGTCAGGAAACTCTTAAAGAAAGAACCAGAGCAATATATACTTCATGGTTCACATTGTACCATATCATCTTGAGGATATCATATACCAATTGCTTTGCCCAAACATATACATAAGCAACATAAAACCTCAAGGCATACAAGCCAAAATCTCAGATTGTTTATAAAACCATTACATATGAACTCCCAAGGACCTGAGAGTACAAAGACGACACATAGGACTTCTATCTACAAGACACAATAGACATCACACTCAACCTGAGTTGTTACTGCTGTCCCTGTTGCTATTGTCCTCCCTCTACAGTACAGTCTCTACCTCCTAGTCCACATCCACCTAAAAAGATTAGGACCAATGGGGTGAGACAGAAGTCCCAACGAGAGATATAACTCTCTACGAACAACATTATTATCATAGGTAAACAACATAAAACTGAGCAGAGGATCATTTATATTAATAATCAAGATTTATCATTGTTTATAAGTAGAACAGAGCAATATCATCTTTTAAAGCAATGCAGCTATCTATGATAGAGCAATAAATCATCTATTCACTTTATATAGAATACGAAGAACACATATAACATATATCCATTTAAAATGTATAAAAATAGTGTAACATCAACCAATTTTTTCGTATTGAATCCTTAAGCAAATATGCTACACCGTTGATTAGATATTTACAATCACACTTGCCCTAAGGAGATGAGGTATCCCACTCATGATCCAACCAACAATGGCTACGTAAAGCATCAGTACCATACAAGGTCAAAGGAAGAGCCGACTTCCAAGACCTCACCTGTCTCAGTCAGTACGAGACCACTGGCAGTGACATCATGTGTCAAACTACAATCAACTTTCCAGGGTATAGTGGAATCTTCAAAATCGAGTTACAACCTCAGCATGCACTCTCTTCAGAGAGACCACATAACAATCCCTAGTATATTAATATTAAGTCAAGGAATATAGCCATACTCTTATGATGATGAGGGAGATCACACAACAATCCCTATTTAGACGTAAGAATATTTTCACCCATTACCCCCACATATTCAAAAATATGCTCTTCGAGTTAAACTCATTTCACCATTCAGAAAATTCTAACACTGAATGGATCTATGGCCAGGGAAACTACATGATAAGGTTCAACTTGATTAGTTAGGTGCATTACAATATCTTTTAGCATCAACCAAGTTACAAGCATGAATTATAACAGTTTCTACAAAGAGTGTTATACATTTATCAAGTACTTTCATAATCTTTGGAACACATTGAATGCATAACAGTTGGGATCTCAGTCCCTTATCCCATTACTAAGGATTCTCATCCCTTAACATTATCATCATCATGATTGCTAGATATGGGTATTCAAACCCTTAGTTTATCATTGAACATTGTCACCTCTTATCAGGTAACTATTACCTCTAGGTCCTCAGACCCATGTATACATTATACTTGTTGCACAAGTATTTCATAAGGCTCACAAGGCCCATTTAAGTTGTATCATATGAAACATTATAGCTCATACCTGGCTATGCTCATCATCTCATGATACCTGCATGGTTAGTATATCATGATAAAAACAATATCAAGTACATATCATCACTATGCAATACAAGAGAAATGCAACCTTCCCATTATTAGGGTTACAATTTCCCTTTTTATCCGATTAGGGTTTCAAGTTCATATTATCAAGAATCAAAGCCCTAATTCATAGCTCCACACATATTAGGAGCATACATTGATATCATAAGTATTCAATCATACTTGTTTATTCTCATCATTTATCATTAAATGATTATCACACAAAGTATGAGTTTCTCTCTCATCCTCACTAGGATATTGATTACATCATACTTTATTAAGTTGGCTCAACACTTTTCTCAAGGTACATTTGTGTACACTTGTCAAAATGCATTAAACTCTATACATCTTAATGTATCATTTGACATAACACACTTCATGTGTTACTCAATCAAGTATATCGGATTTGAGGTGCTTACCTCTGTATTGGTTTTGAGGTGCTTTCACCATATCGGGCTAGAGGTGTGTGCTTACCACATATCGTCCAAGAGGTGTGTGCTTACCACCATATCATCCAAGAGGTGTGTTCTTACCACCATATCGTCTAAGAGGTGTGTGCTTACCACCATATCGTCTAAGATGTGTGTGCTTATCACCATATCGTCTAAGAGTTGTGTGCTTACCACCATATCATCCAAGAGGTGTGTGCTTACCACCATATTGTCCAAGAGGTTGGGTTACTCAAGTGTAGGGTTTTGCATATCAGGTTAGACTTTTCTGCTCATACATTTTCGAACATTCAAAGTATCAACCTACCATGTGTTGAGTGACATCCTAGACAACTGGTTAGTCCTTTTTCAACCTACCCAAATATAAAAAATGATAGGGGTGCGGGGTTCCAAGGTATAACAGATTTCATATCACCATATTGGGTTTCATTACCATATCAAGTTAGAGGTGCTTCAACCCAATATCAGTTTGTGCCATGATGATGTCATCATCATCAAGCTCTAGACTTTCATGTCTTACTATTCTAGTTCATGGAAAATAGTCCTATGCAACTATTAGAACTCATTGAATCATCAATCATTCAAGAAAAAGATTGAAATTGAAAGTAGATCAACAAGTATAGCAAGATTGAAGGTGAATAATAACATGATTGGGTTCAAGTTATATAACCCACCTCAAGAAAAACTTCAAAGATCCAAGCTCTAAAGCTTCACGTTCCCAAGGTTGAAGATGAACTTATCAAAGATCCAAGACTTGTTCACAACTCCTCTATATGCAAAGAATTACCATAGATAAGAACTTGGTGAAGTAGAAAAGAAAGGAAGAATCACAACCTAAGATTCATGCTTCAACCAAGGTTGAAGATGACCATGGCTTCACCTTAAGCTTAAGGCTCGAGATCCTCCTTGCTCCTCAACTACTATGCATGATATCTAAGAGAAATAGAGTTGTAGGATTCGAAAATTTACACTAGTAGGTGAAAGGAGTGGTATATATAATTGAGGCTCATGAGAAAGAGTGTATAAAAGGTGTCATCGCCTTATACTACTAGGTTACACATGTCCATGCATGGGTTGACATGTGTCCATGCATGCACACATATTTATCTTGACATGCAAAACTCTTGGGGATAATCTAGGGATACAATTTTGGCCATTGGTTGTCTTGTTGAACAATATATTTCAACCCAACATCACTTTATTCACAAACTGATACAACTTTTCCAAGGAAAGTTGTAAACTGATATCCATCACCTTCTTGAGGTGCTTAACTCGTCATGGCCTTTTCCAAGAGTTGAAGAAATGATATGGGAATTGTAACGACCCCGCCTCCCGATAACCCGTCAATTAAGGGAGACCAAGAGGTCATAGTTGTTATCCCAATTTTTTGGATCAAAGATTCGACAAATAATCAATAATAATTATTAAATTATACCATGACTATACTAAAAGTTGGAATAAAATAAAACTTTGCATACCTTTTTCAAAAACTTGGATATCTAACTTCTATCCCCATCTGGACTCTATTCTAACTAATCCTCCTTGCACTTTAATTCTTAATTTCACAATATGCCGCTTTACTGTTTGTCCTTTTCAAAATTGTACCTAAAACGTCGACAAAAAAACATCGGTTAGCATAAAAGAATATTTCGGTATGTGGGGACAACCAAAATATCACACATAGGGTTAACAACCTATATATCACAATAAAGATAATTAACAATTCAATTTACATTTTCAATGTGTCAATCTCCACCGCTTTTGCCCTAACCCTAGAATACCCTCCTTAGGGTTTCTCTTTTTCCATTGACTTAAGGCCACCTTCTCCATCCTGAGCTTGGTTCCTGGGGTCACCACTCATGGTGCCCATTAGTCATGCAATAAAGGACATCGTCTCTATCCTGAGCTTCGTGCCTGGGGTCACCACTCATGGTGCCCATGGGTCTTCCCTCTTAGGCTTGACCTCATTGCATCATCCATCAGGGTGGCATGTAGGTGCGAGAATACACACTTATATCATAATTGTGATAATCATAGTGACTTTATAATTTGCAAGTATGGACATCTAAACTGATAGGTTGCATTCAATGTGATTAATCATCCGAAAAACCTTCGGGAAACTAGTGTGATTAACCATAATTAACCACATACCTGATCCCGAGAAACTTGATGTCTAAGCAATAATGATAAAGAACAATCAAACAAGCAATCAACAATATCATGAAATTAATGCAATACATCCAAGTGTTATGGTTTATCCAAAACATTCTCAAGATAGACTTGGATTCCATCTTAGGCTTTCTAGGCCACTTTAGGGTTTTATTAAGGTTTTAGCCTCCATAATACTAATGCTCTCTTAGTTCACAAACCCCAATTCCAACATCACACGCCTACCTACAAGTGAATTAAGTATATTATTTCCCTTTTACACTAAAATTACCATCTTTATCCTTTTAAGTTATTTCAAGATCATTAGACTCAATTATCACCTTTAGTTTCTTTCGAATTTACAACTCATATTTCATATAGTCTAATTCATATATGAACTCTATTTATCATTAATTCCACATTAATCCACTAGAAAACCCTAATTATGTAATTAAGGGTATTCATCTACAATTAGGAACTTTTATACTCAAAATAACTTAGAACCATCATATCTCAGCTTTATACATGAATTTGAACAATTAAATCCATTAAGAATCATAATCACTAACATTAGGGTTTCAAGGCCCATTAAAGCTCATTTATGTACTTGGAACCCTAAATTAATCAACTTACGCATAAAGTTCATCCTTTTAGATCTAATGTTTCTTTTTATAATCAACAGGTCAATATCAACTTTAATCATTCACATAACCCTTCATAATTCATTAACCATAGGGTTCCTCGCTGGTGCAGCGGCGATCACGCAGGCGATCACAGGTTCCACATAGACAAAGACAACAGAGACCCGACCACAACTGCACGCTCCTCCAGCTCAATCACTCTGGGCTCGACGGGGCTGTCCCTCAACTTCACCACCTACGGCCAACAGTCCCCTGGCTGCGTGAGAGGAAAATCATCGACAGTAGAATCTCCCTCCATGGACATCGATCAGCATGATCATGTCACCCATTTTCCTCTTTTCTCTGACCAGGACCATCAACGCCCGCCCCCCAAGGTCCACCCAAGGCCTCCTACATGGATTCTTTGGGATAAGGATTGCAAGACAATCCCTACAACTTCAATCACATTGATGCAGATGAAAATGGTGTTAGGCTGTAGCATTCTGACATTGAAGTCTCGACAGAACAAGGCTTCCCCGCCTTCTGCCTACGGCAGGAGGCTTTGGAGGAACTATTGAAACCTTGAAAGTAATGGTCATTGTTAAACTCCTATCTCTTAAAATAGGATATCTGACACTTAGGAACAAAATCAAAGCGATGTGGAAGCCGGTGGGTGGCTTCAATCTGATCGACGTGGCCAACGACTACTACATCATCCAATTGCAAGACGATGATGACTATATCAACGCTCTTGCTGGAGGGCCATGGCCCATCTTTAGCTCTTATCTAACAGTCCAGAGATGGACACCAACGTTCTCACTGGACATGGCTTCTCCACCAAGCATTGTGGCTTGGGTTCGCATACCCAATATGCCTATCCATATGTACCAGGAGGTCCTACTTAGAGAGATCAGCAATCGACTGGGGAAGACTATCAAAGTTGACCGGAACATGACACTCCAGAGAAGAGGTCGCTTTACAAGAATCGCAGTGGAACTCAACATGCAAGCCCCACTGATTCCAGTGATCTGGGTGGATGGAATCCGATACAAGGTGGAGTATGAGAATATCCTGTATATATGCCTTCATTGCGGAAGAGCAGGTCACATAGAGAAAGATTGCATGAAGAAACTAGAAGAGGAAAATGATGCAAGACGCACATGTGTAGATGTCGGGTCGCTCATCCCTCCCGCATCACAGCGCATGGAAGGATACACTGAGGACATTCATGCTAAACCAATACAACATAAACCTTGGAAATCCCAAGCAATGGTTGTGCAGCAGAGGACATCCCAGAGGAAAAACCACTACAAAGGCCTTGAGGAGGGCCTAGGAGATGACAGGGAAGTTCAGGAAATAATTGACGCGGACAACATAGCATCAAGAGTCACTGGAGGTAACAGCATTGAATAGAACCAAAGGAAAAGAAACAACAAGCTCTGTAGGAAATTTGGATCAACCGGCACCCTCACAAACCACCAAGCAGACAAGGAACTACCACCCCAAACCCCTATACCCCCTTTAGTACCTACGGTGAATGCAAACCACACCGCAACAAAATTGTTACAACCCCAACTTTTGGGTTCATTTGGTGAGAAATGTAATTTCTAATATTAAAGATATTGGAATAAATAATGATATAATTTGTTTTAAATAAATGAGTTTCATTTACAATAGCCTTTTTGGTTGTTTTGTGGGCTATATTGGCTATTGGGCCCAATAACAAAGAAAAGACAAAAGAAACTCCATTATTTGAGTAAATAAGAAAATGAAGGAAAGAAAAATGTAGAAACCTCTAGAAGGTAAATGAATGTTATCCAAAGTTGGATTTAGTTCCTCTTGGGTTCTATGGGTTCCAAGGAGTCCAAAGTTTCAAAGAGAATGCAACAAGAAAATAAAAGATCGATTAACTATTTATTTATTAAGAAAGAAATTGAAAACAATGATAAAATGTGGGAAATAAGTGAAAAGAGGTATAATTGAGTTACCCTTGATGGATTTTCATATCCAAAGGATTCCTAATGTTAAATGGAATGCCAATGAGGAAAATAAAAAAAAAAAGATAAAGAGAAATCCTCAAAAAGAGATATTATAATAAGAAATAAACAAGATAATGACAAATAATGAATATAGATGCATCTAGAAGGATAATAAGTATCCTTAAAAAGGAATTTCGAAATCTTAGAGTTTCTTGGGGTCCAATGAGTCCCAATGGAGAAAAAGAAAGAGAAAATATCAATAATAGAAAATAAGAAGATAACATGATGCATAATGAATGGATTTTTTGGTATTGTTAAAGAGGTGGTATTTTCTACTAAAAGAAAACATCTTTTCATGGCCAATAGATTAAAAGGCCAGTACAAAACAGAATTAAAGAGGTAATTTTCGAAATCCTAATATTTAAAGAATAAAGATTATTAAAGAGATAATTAGGAGACAGAAGCTTGCTTCATAATGAAGGAATTGGATTCCTATTGGGAAAAGGCCTTGTATCCTTGTGGATGAACATAATAGGCCATGGATACCCTTCCCTATAAAGGGTAGAGCCTTGGGTCTGCTAAAGAGGGAGCTTGAAGGAAGTCCAAACACCCATTCCTTTAAATCCATGTGACTACGTTGACAATTCATGAGGAACCCTCGCCCTGGTCACCTACAACTCATTTGTAGAGAGCCGAGATTCGCAGACCTAATGCTCCTATCCCCCGCCATTTAGCACATGGATGGTGACCTTGGTGGATGTGACGGGGAGTGGTGGAGTCAGGGAGATGGATTCCGGCGAGCTCTGGGCCTGGAAGTGGAGGGAGGTGACCCCACGAACAACTACAGTCGGTCGTCGCTAGGGTTCCTTGCGAGGTGGAAGACGAGCAGGGTGTTTTTGACAAAAATGCCCCTCATGAGCGTGAAGGAGCGGTCTGTGGCCTGGGGGTAAAAGAGACATTCAATTATAATTGAAGTGGGCACGCGAGGTATGTGCATGGGGAGTTCGTTGCCTACGTGGCACCTCCCTATTGGTTCATATGTGTTTATCTTAAAAAATTCATAATTAATCACTGGTAGCTCGTATTTAGATAAGTTATATATGAATTTTTATCAGGAGAACTCAAGGAATGTAATAAAAATATAATTGAAGTTTGTTTCTAAGTGCAATTCAAAAAGTGTGTAAAGATGTTATCTTTAATGGTTTAATTAATGCAAAACCCAAATCTTTGGTGATTAATGATTTGGGGAAGGGTTAAATGGATGATTAAAGTTGATATTAACCTGCTAATTGTAAAAAGGTACATTAAGAACAAAAAGGATGAACTTTGCACGTAATTGGTTTAGTTTAGAGTTTTATGTGCATAAATATGCTTTAATGCGCCTTGAAACCCTAATATTAGTAAATAAGACTCTTAATGGGTTTAATTGATCAATTTCATGATTAAAGTTAATATAAGATGATTCTAAGCTATTTTGATTATAAAAGTTCCTAATTGTGTATAAATACCCTTAATGTAGTAATTAGGGTTTTCTAATGGATAAAGGTAGAATTAATAACAAATAGAGTTCATATGTGAATTAGATCATAATGAACTATATATTGATGATAAATGAGCATAATGATCTTGTCATGTATTAAAAGGATAAAAATGGTAGCTTTAATGTAAAAGAGGCTTAATGGGCTTAATTGATGGTTAATTGTGATTTTTTCTAAAATTGGGTTATATGCGGTTAAAATATAACCTTAATATCTTTCGTGAAGAATAGATGAGATAATTAGGGTTTGTGAGTAATTGTATAAAATTAGGGTTTAAAATAGTAAAAATTAAGTGAAACCCTAATTGCAATGGAAACCCTAAAAGTGGACTAGAAACCATAGGAAGCGAGCTAGGTTTAATAGATCTTGATGGCATGATTACTAATAGGAAATTGTATGCACATTTCAGGATCTCATTATGTGCTTGTTTGCGTAATTGGATTTCTTGATGAATTGGATTATTCTATCTCAAATCAGCCTGACAGGTATGTGGTTACGCTTATGGTTAATTGCTTTAGTTTCACTGTGATTCCTGGATGTTTTATCGATTGCCTGAAAATAACTGCTTGGATGACTTTTATTTCATGCAACTATAAAGTGACTATGATTATCACCATAAGTATGTATACATGACTGGCTCAGATCCTGGTCCTCCTTTGTGGCTTTGCTAATGATGAAAAGGGTAACCTGGTAAAGGGTCTACTTGTTAAGTGGGACCATCAGGTTATAAAGAGTTAGGGATTGGACTACCTATGGGTAGTTCCATGTGACTCTTTAGCACACCATGAGTTAGGGATTGGGCTACCTATGGGTAGTGCCATGCGACTCAACCCTAGATATTGATCTACATGTTAGGTAGGATCATGCAGGGTTTAATGGGGATCTACCATAAGGAAGGTAGCATCCAGGTCCACTGCAGGGACAGTGCAGAGGCTAGGATATGTATGGATTGAGTAGTTATTTTTATGATGTAAAGATTGCTTGCTAAACCATAATTGCTTGCAATATGTTGCTACAATTAATTGGACGATTATTGTTTCCCCCACATATCGACATATTCATTTATGCTGACCAACATTTTATTTGTCGGCATTTTAGGTACAAGTGAAAAGAAAAAACAGTAAAGTAGCATATGTGATATTTATAAGAATTAAAGTAGAAAGGAGGATTAGTTAGAATAGACTCCAGATGTGGATAGACGTAGATATCTAAGTTTTTGAAAAAGGTATGCAAAGTTTAATTTTATTACAACCTTTCAGTTTAGTTGGTAGAATTTGATAATTATTATTGATTATTTGTCAAACCTTTGATCCGAAAATTGGGATAACGGCTCTGACCTCTTGATCTCCCTTAATTTGGGGTTACTGGGAGGCGGGGTCATTACATTTGGTATCAAAGCATAGGTTCCTCATTTAATCCTTAATAGTTATTAAATTTTACAAACTCTGTAGAACCCAAGGGAGTTATTAGAGGATTTTCTAAATGATAGAGGTGTCTAGAAAAGGATCACGTCTGGGGGCTGGAAAGATTTTCTTCCGCACCGCTAGTCAGAATATGAGGACTCCTGGATTAGTGTGACTACCTAGCCAATGTCTCAGGATTAGACTCAAAATAAGACACCTTTAGGACTCTCTCATCTTGTTCATCCCTTCTCAACTCAAATGATGTTAGGGATTATAAGGATTAGGGTTTTCTCTCTTTTCCTCACCCTCTTGAGGTATGGGTAAGGTTGATAAGGTTGAACAAATCCTCCACCAAATTAATAAAAAGCATGTAAATAAGATGTCATGGACATAAGCTTAATAGATTAAGCATAAAAGAATAGATACATGCTTAGGTCGTATGACATAAGTTGTCATGCCTTAGAACAGACCTGAGGCTAGACCTTCTTGTCAGGAGGATAAGTAAAGAGAGTTAGCCTTGGAGGTAGAGATCTCCATTACAAGTAGAGACCTGGCACATCCTCTGAGTATTATGTTAACCCTAACCCTATGTGAAGGTTAGAGAGAGAGATGACATGATGAGTTAGATGTCATGGTAGACCAGGTGTTTGGATATACAAGCCTAGGATGCCATATGAGCCATGAGAAGTTGGATGACCGAGTACCTTTGGTGACCCAACCTTAGGAAGGGTCATGCATGTTAGAGTGAAGGATAGCTCCTTCATTGATGAGGTTAGAGAAGAACCTATGGAAACCCCATGAGCTTATATGAGCATGGCATAGTAGGAACCCAAAATACATTAGTAGTGCGAGTAGTAGGTTGAAACCCTGGCTAAGGGAGTATGTTGGATAGCTGATGAGATAAGCATAAAGGGCTAGGGATAACCTTGAGCAAACATAAGTTTGAACATAGGCTTCACCATGTAGAGGTATGCTTGTGAGCTTGATCCATCTTCATGGAGAGAGGACCTTTAGTATACGGCTGGTTGTGGAGTTAGCTATAGAGAGAGAGAGAGAGAGCAAGACCCAAGCAATAAGGTTGGAAGCCAGACTCTGAGATATGAGGAAAAGTGGGGAGTTGAGGATGATGCGACCTAAGTGGATGATAGTGGTTGCCTCATGCTGATGATATCTTGGTTGCCATTAGAGGAACCAAAACCTAGAGAGAGGATGAGACTACTGGTACCTCTGTACCTATGGTATAGATGAGAAGAAGAGTTCCTTAAACCATGAAGAGGTTTAGTAATAGGTTGTGAGGCCTTATACCTTGTTGATTGTCCTTGAGGAGGACTCAACTCTGAAGTGTTTCTTGAGTAGAAGGATGACAGGAAGTGCATGTCATACCTTGTACATGTTTGGTTCATGGTTAAGAGGTTGAGAAGACAGTTGGACATCAAAGAAGTGAACCTAGGGTTCCTAGGCCTAAGAGGGGAAGTGGTGTACCCGATGATCATGATAAGATTTGAGTTTATATAGATTCGATCATAGTACTCCTCATGTTTAGAGGAAAAGGAAACCCCTTAAGTTTAAGGTATGTTTGATGAACCCCTCACAGCTAAGTTGATGACATGGGAAGGTATGATCT
Source organism: Alisma plantago-aquatica (assembly GCA_963693085.1). Classification (NCBI taxonomy): domain Eukaryota; kingdom Viridiplantae; phylum Streptophyta; class Magnoliopsida; order Alismatales; family Alismataceae; genus Alisma; species Alisma plantago-aquatica. The sequence continues at coordinate 203,663,671 of OY856412.1, read as the reverse complement.
TGATCCAGCATTGAGGAAAGAGAACAAGTATGACCTAGCATGGTTTAGTAGGTGGTATGCTTGTGCCTTAGTAGCTGCTGGGTTAAGCATGCTCATGTGAATATAAACCCTAAGGATGTTTGTGACCTTGTTATCAAGAGTTGTAGTTTCCTCCCATCCTGGGAGAGGGATCCTTTGGTAGGGTGTATACCAGTTTTGTGGGTTTTGAGGAAACCTAAAGAGGTCTCATAGGATCTTGAGAAACTAAGTGAAAAGTACATGGTATGAGAATGAACCTATAGACCCATAGATAACCATCTCTAAGTGCATGTGGATGTGTTACCATGGAGGTAACCGGTATGGGGCCTGACCAAGGTAGGTAGGTTTCCATGATCCCTATGAAAGGATGAAAGTCAGCCCATGAATGTAGAGAGAGAGATGATGAAGGCTTGGGTAAGGTTCTAAGTTGGACATGTACTGTAATAGAATCCTAAGTCTATCCTAGGGTCAGGTAGGGATAAGACCGATGGAAGTAGGAGTTGCCTAATTCCCTAGTTGCACATGACCATAGGGTCTGGAGGTAACAACTATCATTGTCTGAGGACCATGGGTTAGGAGATTGATCACCTTCATGAACTCATGGGACCCAAAGGGCGGATGAGTAGGGCACTCTCTAGATGAATAATGGAAGAGGGATGACTCCAAAAGTTCTGGCACCCTATAGACCTAGAGGAGATGACCAAGGAATGTGTGTGGACCCAAGTAGGTTCCAAACCAGTTTTCCATGGAGGTAACTTTAATATTGAGATGGTTGTGATGTAGAGACATATGTGGCACGTTTCAACTTAGATTTAAAGGTGTACTGGCAAGGTGGGATGTACCATCTCTACTCTTGGAACATGAAGAACTCTGTATTTGGACTGCAGCCAAATGCTTATTTCCTCTTGTTATGGGAGTGAGAGATAGGACAATACGCATGTCATACACCAAGGATAAAAGGTGATGTGAGTTGGAACATTGCCATGGGGTATGAGGACAGAGATGATAACATACCCTAGTGGAGTGGATGATACATGGATGGTTTACAAATATTAAGAGAAACAAGGTAGTCATCTTATGAGGATGTTTTTATCATGAGCTATAAGTTATACAAGGTTGAATTTGAAAAACCAAGAGAATAAGCTCAGAGTTTTCTTGATGGAGATAGACTTAGAGCTGAGATGAGATAATAAGTGGAATACATGGAGGTGCATGTCTTCAATAGTACCTAACACATAAGGATATGAGGTGGTAATGGGTGCTCTTGTTGAGAAGCAGCTATCTAGTATAGCTAGAGGCTAGATGAGGCTGTTAGGTTAGCCTTAAGTTGAAAAAAAAATATGTTTGGCTAACACTTAGATGTAACAAGATCTATTGAACAAGTTAGTAGTTGTTTGGTTAGCCAACCTAGGCTGTGATGAAATGAAAAGATGGTTGTAGAACCTCAGATGCACTTCTTTGGAAAAGAAGGTGTTAAAACCCTGATGAGAGTGGTTTAGGGTTTCTGAGGAATCGGTCTTCAGGAATCATGACAATACAGGAGATCATGATTTTTAGTTCATCATACACCATGGTACTATAAGGGTAGTAAGTGACAGTAGTACTTTGGATGCCTAAGATGAAGTTGCATGTGGTATGTTGCCATGTATGATAGGAAGTGAAGGACAAACACCAGTAACCCAGTGTTTTGATATAGAGGATAAAGGGAGTTCCCAGAAGAGAATGTGAGTTCATCACTATGGATGTTGTGGTAAGTCTCCCATGGACCAAGCAAGGTCGAGATGCAATATGGGTTATGGTATATTACCTTACCTAGATAATAAGAGAAAGAAAGAGTATTGTCAAGGGATAGATCTGGTTGAATTACATATGAGGGAGATGGTTCGACTACACCATGATGCAAGTTCAAAGGTTCTTGCGTATAACCTAAAGATACACTTCCATAAGGTGGGAGTGGATACATGTAGAACTCGATGTTAGTACAGTTTATCACCCCTAACTAATGGTTAGTATGATCCAGACTAGAGGGTCTGATGAGAGCATGTGTGCTCGTTTAGGGTGATGCATAGAGATAGTTTTTGTCCTTTGTAAGATGTGATGATAACCACCATGGCCAGTATCGGGATGTCAAGAAGCTCTGCAAAGGATGTTGTATCGGTCACCACTTCATTAAGATGATGTTGGTGAAGGGATCTCGCAAAGGTCAAGAAAGGACCACAATGTGTGTAGATGAAGTCGCTTTGATCGTGCAATGGCTGAAAGGAGCCCAGGGATGATATGAGTTGTAAGATGATTCAAAGTAGACTGACATGCAATTCACTATGGGGGAATATGTGACATGAAAATCTGACCCCTCTAAGTTATAGCTAAGAGAGCCGAGTCCCCGATGCATGGGTTCTTTTGACATGGTTTGGTGGAGAAGGTTATGTTTTCCCTTACCCCTCAAGATAATGTGATGTGTGATGAGTTCCATGTGTCCAATTTAGAGCACTATGTGAGGTACCTGAACCATGTGCAGAGCAATGAACCTAGTCAACCCCAAGGGAGGCTGAAATGACCTGAGTCACCTGTGAGGTTTATAAATGCCAAGGTGAAATAACTCAGAGAAAAGAATATGTGATGATAAAGGTTCTTTGGAAGCTCCATGGATAAGGTAAAGCCACATAGGGGTCAATGATGGACATGTAAAAGTCTTATCCTGAGTTGTTTGTTTGCTTGATGGAATTTTGAGGACAAAATTCCTATAAGAGGGGAAGGATGTTACAACCCCAACTTTTGGGTTCATTTGGTGAGAAATGTAATTTCTCATATTAAAGATATTGGAACAAATAATGATATAATTTGTTTTGAATAAATGAGTTTCGTTTACAATAGCCTTGTTGGTTGTTTTATGGGCTATATTGGCTATTGGGCCCAATAACAAAGAAAAGACAAAAAAAACTCCATTATTTGAGTAAATAAGAAAATGGAGGAAAGAAAAATGTAGAAACCTCTAGAAGGCATAGGAATGTTATCCAAAGTTGGATTTCGTGCCTCTTGGGTTCCTTGGGTTCCAAGGAGTTCAAAGTTAAAAACAGAATGTTACAAGAAAAGAAAAGATCGATTAAACATTTCTTTATTAAGAAAGAAAATGAAAACAATGATAAAATGTGGGAAATAAGTGGAAAGAGGTATAATTGAGTTACCCTTAATGGATTTTCATATCCAAAGGATTCCTAATGTTAAATAGAATGCCAATGAGGAAAATAAAAAGAAAGATAAAGAGAAATCCTCAAAGCTATATATTTTAATAAGAAATAAACAAGCTAATGAGAAATAATGAATATAGATGCATCTAGAAGGATAATAAGTATCCTTAAAAAGGAAATTCAAAATCTTAGAGTTTCTTGGGGTCCAAGGAGCCCCAATGGAGAAAAAGAAATAGAAAATACCAATAATAGAAAATAAGAAGATAATATGATGCATAATGAATGGACTTTGTGGTACTGTTAAAGAGGTGGTATTTTCTACTAAAAGAAAACATATTTTCGTGGCCAATAGATTAAAAGGCAAGTACAAAAGAGAATGAAAGAGGTAATTTTCGAAATCCTAATATTTAAAGAATAAAGAATATTAAAGAGATAATTAGGAGAGAGAAGCTTGCTTCATAATGAAGGAATTGGATTCCTATTGGGAAAAGGCCTTGTATCCTTGTGGATGAACATAATAGGGCTCGGATACCCTTCCCTATATAAAGGGTAGATCCCTGGTTTAATTTCCAAAGAGATACCAGGAAACTTTCTCTCTCTTCTTCATCTTCTTTGTGCAAACCCTAACCTTTGAGCATAACTCTATCCCTGGAGCCACAAAGGGAGCTTGAAGGAAGTCCAGACACCCCTCCCTTTAAATCCGCACGACTATGTTGCCAATTCATGAGGAACCCTCACCCTGGTCACCTACAACTCATCTGTAGAGAGCCGAGATTCGCAGACCTAATGCTCCTATCCCTAGCCATTTTGCACATGGCTAGAGACCTTGTTGGATGCGACGGGGAGTGGTGGAGTCAGGGAGATGGATTCCGGCGAGCTCTGGGCCTGGAAGTGGAGGAAGGTGACCCCACAAACAACTACAGTCGTCCATCGCTAGGGTTGCTCACGAGGTGGAAGACGAGCAAGGCATTTTTGATGAAAATGCCCCTCCTGAGCATGAAGGAGCGCTCTGCGGCCCGGGGGTAAAAGAGACATTCAATTATAATTGAAGCAGGCACGTGAGGTACGTGCACGGGGAGTTTGTTGCCTACGTGGCACCTCCCTATTGGTTCATTTGTGTTTATCTTACAAAATTCATAATTAATCACTGGTAGCTCGGATTTAGATAAGTTATATATGAATTTTGATCAGGAGAATGCAAGGAATGCAATAAAAATATAATTGAAGCTTGTTTCTAAGTGAAATTCAAAAAGTGTGTAAAGATGCTATCTTTAATGGTTTAATTAATGCAAAACCCAAATCATTGGTGATTAATGATTTGGGGTAGGGTTAAATTGATGATTAAAGTTGATATTAACCTGTTAATTGTAAAAAGGTACATTAAGAACAAAAAGGATGAAATTTTGCATATAATTGGTTTAATTTAGAGTTTTATGTGCATAAATATGCTTCAATGGGCCTTGAAACCCTAATATTAGTAAATAAGACTCTTAATGGCTTTAATTGATCAATTTCATGATTAAAGTTGAGATAAGATGATTTTAAGATATTTTGAGTATAAAAGCTCCTAATTGTGGATAAATACCCTTAATGTAGTAATTAGGGTCTTCTAATGGATAAAGGTAGAATTAATAACAAATAGAGTTCATATGTGAATTAGACCACAATGAACTATGAATTGATGATAAATGAGCATAATGATCTTGTCATGTATTAAAAGGATAAAAATGGTAGCTTTAATGTAAAAGAGGCTTAATGGGCTTAATTGATGGTCAATTGTGCTTTTTCTAAAATTAGGGTTATATGTTGTTAAAAGATAACCTTAATATCTTTCGTGAAGAATAGATGAGATAATTAGTGTTTGTGAGTAATTGTATAAAATTAGGGTTTAAAATAGTAAAAATGAAGTGAAACCCTAATTGCAATGGAAACCCTAAAAGTGGACTAGAAACCCTAGGAAGCGAGCTAGGTTTAATAGATATTGATGGCATGATTAATAATAGGAAATTGTATGCATATTTCAGGATCTCATTATGTGCTTGCTTGCCTAATTGGATTTCTTGATGAATTGGATTATTCTATCTCAAATCATCCTGATAGGTATGTGGTTATGCTTATGGTTAATCTCTTTAGTTTCACGGTGATTCCCAGATGTTTTATCGGTTGTCTGAAAATAACTGCTTGGATGAGTTTTATTTCATGAAACTATAAAGTGACTATGATTATCACCATAAGTATGTCTACATGACTGGCTCAGATCCTAGTCCTCCTCTATCGCTTTGTTAGTGATGAAAAGGGTAACCTGGTAAAGGGTCTACTTGTTAAGTGGGACCATCATGTTATTAAGAGTTAGGGATTGGGCTACCTATGGGTTGTGCCATGCGACTCTTTAGCACACCATGAGTTAGGGATTGGGCTACCTATGGGTAGTGCCATGCAACTCAACCCTAGATATTGATCTACCTGTTAGGTAGGATCATGCAGGGTTTAATGGGGATCTACCATAAGGAAGGTAGCATCCAGGTCCACTACAGGGACAGTGCAGAGGCTAGGATATGTATGGATTGAGTAGTTATGTTTAAGATGTAAAGCTTTCTTGCTAGACCATAATTGCTTGCAATATGTTGTTACAGTTAATTGAACGATTATTGTTTCCCCCACATACCGTCATATTCATTTATGCTGACCGACGTTTTGTTTGTCAGCATTTTAGGTACAAGTGAAAAGAACAAATAGTAAAGTGGCATATGTGATATTTATAAGAATTAAAGTACAAAGGAGGATTAGTTAGAATAGACTCCAGATGTGGATAGAAGTAGATATCCATGTTTTTGAAAAAGGTATGCAAAGTTTAATTTTATTACAGGCTTTCAGTTTAGTTGGTAGAATTTGACAATTATTATTGATTATTTATTGAACCTTTGATCCGGAAATTGGGATAACGACTCTGACCTCTTGGTCTCCCTTAATTGGGGGTTACTGGGAGGCGGGTCGTTACAAAAACCCTCCGGCGATGAGGTGCTCGAAGGAAGATCTCCTCAACCACACCCTTTCATCACTACCCAGTTCAGCATGGGTGACCATGGCATGGCATACACAAAATATATAATTCCAACCAAATCTACCATGGGCATCCACCTTAGGAATAGGAAGGTGGTTAATGCCGGAGACCCCAGACGGGCATCAACGAGAAAGAGGGGGAAACAATCCCACCTCCAAGACCTAGAAAAGGAGGAACAGAAGATGGGATCATTGAAACTTGAAGAAGTTGCCCAATGAAGATCATGAGTTGGAATTTTTAGGGTATCTGTGACAAAGATACCCAGAACAACTTAAAGAATCTTGTCACCCAATATCAAGTTTCAGTGGTGGGAGTGTATGAACCCCGTTGTAGCGGAAACAAGGTCGTCTCCATCATCCAGAGGCTAGGTTTCTCCCAATCCCACAGGGTGGAGGCAGTAGGTTTCGCCGATAGGATATGGGTTCTCTGGAAGACCAACGTTCATCTTGAAGTTCTTTTCTCTTATAAACAATTCATCCACTATTGTGTTGAAAATAAACCCCTCTGCACCTTTGTGTATGGAGGAATGGACAGGGGAAGCCGGAAGTTCCTCTAGCATCATCTCAATCGTCTAGTTTCTACAATCACCACACCATGGATCGTGGTGGGTGACTTCAATGTAGTCATGTTTCAATAAGAAAAGTTTGGAAGTGACTCCTTTGACAAGGCAAACAGTCAGGACTTCATCGACACAACCACCTCATGCAACCTCCACAACCTTCACAGCTGTGGCCCACGTACCACCTTCAGGAGGGGCCTCCTCCATGATAAATTGGACAGAGCACTAGGCAACAATGTCTGGCTTGATTTGGGATCGCCAATGTCGGTGATGGTCCTTGAGAGGAACAACTCGGACCATGCCCCGCTCCTTGTCACTCTGCCCTGCTCACACAACAAGCGACACGCCTTCCATGGAACAGTCGCTAGTTGGAATGATATGGACGGCTTTGAGAACTTTATCCGAGAGAATTGGGACCCTGTCGCCTCTTTTACCAGAGAAGGCTCGAGCTTTCTTCAGGCAGTGGCGATGTGGATAACAAAAAAATGAAAGAAGAAAGGCACACAAAAGACCATATCGGAAACCTGATCTGATGGAACCAGCTACAACTTGCCATCTACTTCGACTTTAACCTGGCCAAAGACACCACGGACCTCTAACGCAAGCTTGACGAGATCTTACAACGAGAAGAAATCGATTGGCAATAGAAAGCTAGGTGTATGTGGATAAAGTTGGGCGACAACAACACCAAGTTCTTCCACTCCATAGTCAATTCTCAACACAACAAGAATAAGAATACCCGCCTAAAGGACTCGTGTGGAACATGGGTTGAAGAAGGTAACGATCTCAACAATCTTATTCTCTCCTTTTTCTCTGATGTCTACCAGGAAATGGACAATGAGAGGCACCACCAAGCTAGTGAGTCCTTCATCGGGAGCTACTCCCCCCTCAATGAGGAAGAAAAGGAAGCACTTGCATGCCACCCAAACAAGGAAGATATCCACACCGCCCTCACATCCATGGTGCCCCTAAAAGAACCTGGCCCTGATGGCATTGGTGCCTCCTTCATCCAGAAGAACTGGCCCTTTCTTCAACAACAATTATGCTCCCTCATTCAGAGCCCCTTCGCCGACCACCCTATTGAAGCTAGCACTGCCGACTCAACTCTGATTCTGATTCCCAAAGTGCAACAACCAGAGACTTGTTCACAACTGAGGTCGATTTCTTTAAACAATGTTTGCTCAAAAATTTTGTCCAAAGTCATATCCAACAGATTAAAACCTTATCTCCCTTCGTGGATCTCACCTCATCAATCCAGCTTTATACCGGGGCATACGATTGGGGACAACATTGTCCTTCTACAGGAAACCATCCACTCTATGGAATCTAAACAATGCAGGAAACACTACTGTGCTATCAAGCTCGACCTTATGAAAGCCTTTGACAAGCTAAGCTGGCCCTTCATAGCTGATACGCTAGCAAGAACACATATCCCAAACAATCTGATTCAGATCATCATGCAAGTTATCACATCGGGTATGACCTCTATTCTTTGGAACCGTGAAACTATTGTCTCATTCAAACCGTCGTGTGGTGTGAAGCAGGGGGCCCCCTTTCACCCTACCTCTTTGTTTTATGCTTGGAGCACCTCAGCCAACTGATCCAAGAGGAAGTATCTTTAGGCCATTGGAAACCCATTCTTCTGATAAGATGGAAACTTGCATTCACCCATGCATGTTTTGCAGATGACATCCTACTCTTTGGGGAAGCCATTGTGCGCTAGGCAAATACAATCACAAGTTGTCTTGCACATTTCAGTCAAGCCTCATGCCAATTCCTCTCTAATGGAAAATCTTCGGTCTTTTTCTCCTCAAACTCTCCTTGTCCCCTCCGAGCAGGAGTTTGCAGGGCATTGAACATCAAGGAAACATCCAACCTGGGGTGAAACCTAGGAATCCCTATCATCCACAAAAGGAAGAGTAAATCTCACTACTAAGTTCTTATGGGAAGAATGTTCAACCAGATCAACTGTTGGCAAAATAGATTCCTCTCCTTGGCGGGTAGAATCACTCTTGCCAAATCTGTGTTTTCCCCCAAAGCTACTATATGATGCAATCCATGCTCCTACCTGCATCCATGACGAATAGAATCGACCAACTAACTAGAAATTTCATATGGAGTGGTACACACACTTCGAAAAAGTTGCATCTCATTTCATGGAACTAGGTCATCAAACCTCCACATAGAGGAGGCCTCCGGGTGAAGCCAGCAGTAGGATTCAACAAGGCTCTCTTGGCAAAACTCGCATGGGAGTACATTCAACAAGGCAGCATATCGTGGGTCAATCTCATGAAATCCAAATACAGCAACCAAGGCACAAGATCTTCTTATGGGTCGCACACATGGCATGGCATTAAATCGTTACTCCTGTTCATCTCAAATAACTCGACAATGACACCTATTTCAGGTGACAACACCAATGTTTGGTTTGACCATGGGGTGGGAGATGGTACTGCACCTGACATCAGGCCGGGCCTCACGATTCCAGAAGACCTACAGGACATGTCTGTCTCCTACCTTGTCTCTGACTCGGGACAATGGGACATGAGCTTTATCAATCCTTGGTTTTCAGAAACATCAGCACAGACCATCTCCCTCATGCCACCACCCAGGGCTTCCCTAGGGAAAGATGGAAGGATATGGTTCCACTCAGAAGATGGTCATTTCACCACCAAATCAGCATATAGAACCCTCATGAACTTCACTGAAACAGCAAACCTCGACTGCTATAACATCATCTGGAGCCTGAAGATCCAATCCATCATCAAGACTACCTTGTGGTTGATCCACCATGACCGCCTCCTCACCAATGAGCTACACCTCAGACACAATATGACTCGTGACGCATCCTATGCCAGATGTCATTGTCCACTAGAAACTATTCTTCATGCCATAAGAGACTTCCCAGATGCCAGGGAGGTGTGGCACAGACTCTTTCCTGCAGAAGCTATAAACTTCTTCGCCCACAATTCAATCCTTGAGTGGATATCCTATAATCTAAAATCGCTGAATAGAGAAGCCAACTTGATGTTTGTGTTGCTACCACTTTCTGGTGGCTGTGGAGAAATCAAAACCTTCATATCTTCGAACACAAGCCCATGTCACCTTCTATGAGAATCATGCATTATAACTCATCAACTGCATCAGCAGCCCAAGCCTTCAGCTCACCTCCAACTTCCGCCTCAAATCCCCCTCTGAACGTGAGCGGCCTCGCAATACTCCCAAACTCCCTCATCGTGCATGTGGACATAGCTATCAACAAGGAAGAAAACTCACGAGCTACTAGTATGGTGGTCCGGAACTCACAAGGAACCTGGATCCATGGCCAAGCCAGCCATTCAACTGGTATCAACCCTATGAGAGGTGAACTCTTAGCAATTAAAGAGGCCTTGTCACATGCCAAGCTCCGTCAAAAGAGAAGAAGTCAATATTTTTAATATGGCTAGATCAGGAAGCTTATTGTGGAAACTAAGTGCGTATGAGAAGTTTCAAGAAAGGGGTGATAATAGGAACCATCAAAGATAAAGCTGATGGGTTTTCTTTTTTACATATGTAGTGTGGGGATTTATGAGAAGTTAATATTATTCTAAGTAGTGACAACCAAATTAATATGACACTACATTTTTTTCTATCACATATATGTTACTTCTTAATTAAGCTTCCCTATTCCAACCCCTAAGGGGTGAATCATAAAGATAGGACTTTCACTATTTTTGTTACTATACGAATCAGAAATGGAAAGCGAGAATGATATTTTTTAAGAAAGTTCATTTATTTGTTAATTTCGTGGACTACAAGATTAGTACTTCTGTCTAGTGTGGGTAGTGAGGCTAGAGAAAACCATATTTTTTATTGACTGTTTAGGAACTCCAGACAATTATGTAATACAAAGGGGCATTGGCATTTAAATGTACTTGTTGTGCTTTATTCGATCAACACTAGTCTCCTTTTGTTATGTTTTGTCTAACTAGAAATACCATACATAGGGTCCCCACTTCATTTTTCTGCATGGGCAATAAATATATTATGACAATGATAATGAACCTAGAAAAACTCAAAATGAGTTTACTGTTTAACATATTTTAACAGATGTGTTCCTAATGGGTTGAAAAGTTACCACTATTTCTCCCTTCTTAAAAAACTAGATAGCATTATTTTGGCAAGCAATGCAGAAATACCCATTAAGAATTCAATATTGTTGGTTACGTACATATTTGTGTAGAAGTAAAATTTTATCGTTGACTATGAATACTTTCTTCCTTTGTTTAAAAAATAATTATACAACACGATTCTTATATACAAACAATGTTGCATATTTGATTCTTTTATTCTTCAACCTTTTTTTTTGAATTCAAGCTTGTTGTTTCGAACATAGTACAAATGTTAAACTTGTATCATATTTGAAATGTTCTATCAATATTAGTTTGTGAGCTCTACCTCCATGGCCAACACTCTACTTTATTTGTATGACCTTGCCACTTTTTTCATGTGATATGATACATTGTCACAATTTTGAAAAAGGGTTCAAGGGTATGGTTTGTACATGCTTATAATTTTTACTTTAAAAAAGGTAGGGCATGACTGATTTGGCCCACCTAGACTTTGAATTTTTAATAGGTAGATGAGAACATATTTCACTATGTAAGATCTTATAATTTAATATTCATAATAAGTAGAAATAAACTATGCCATCTTTTCTATTAGTCGATGTTGTAATCAATTCATATATGATATCCAACTAAGACAATCATATCATTCAAGATAAGAAATGATATTATGTCTTTGTTTTAAAGTACTACATTCCATAGAAACATCTTGAACAATATATGCAAACATGGAAACTAATAGAAGTTTATCCATCATTTCCATCTCTTGAGAAACTAGAACCAGAAAACAAGGAAAAAACTGCCTAAAAGTGTTGTCTGTCCTCCCTATATCAATGGTTGAAATGTAAAACTCACATCTGAATTGAATGACTTTACCTTTGAAGAGATTTATGGACCTGGGCTAGGTGAAAGATATAACTCTCCAGGTATTCTGAATTAAACATTCACATATAAGAAACCTCTTGATGGACATGAGTACCTCTTTGACCAGATCAGTTGACAAAGGAAACTTGAACCAACCTTTACACTGTCGCATATTAATCAGTGGCTTTGTCCTCCTCGGGTTGTGGGCAAGTACTCGATGAAGATGGCTGATTGATACTGTTAAATTAATATGAGAAGTGATAGCATTTACTTTATAAGAAATAAGCATACCAGTTGTCGTTTGATCGCGGGTTGAATCAATCCATATTTCTTTGTGTACACTTCCTCGATATAAACAAAGTGGAACACCTGTGTGATTATTTAGATATAATAGAAGTCAATTAGATTTGAATAGAAAAGAACTAGAAACGAGGGTGGGGGGGAGATTGATTTTTGTTCTTACCCGAATAGAACATATGATCGCCTCGCACAAACCTTTATGGAATGAAAGGAGGATTCAATCAAATCAAAAGGATCATCGGAGAGAAAGGGGTAGTCACATGGCAACATGAATCGGGAAAAGGGACCATAGTAGGGATGGACGAAGGGAACAGGGGATGCAACTCTTGATTTTAACCAACTCTTCGGGAGTGGGAAAGGAAATAGGAAAACATACTTTGTTTTCCAATTTCGTGTGTTCCAATTTGGTGCTATCTTATTTTTAGGATAGACATGACACCTGTAATTAGTTAGATATTATTCCGACACCAATTATTTAAAATGTCAAAAAAATGTGACGGCGTTGGTGGAATTTGTTGTGGTGAGCACCTTCCATATGTCGATGTTGACCCGAACCCGATCCCACATCAAGGAACGAGATATCTGATATTGATGTTGTTTCGACAACTTGGAAACATGCATTTATCAGTATATCGATGATAATATCCACAAACGCAATCCTGGCCGTTTCGATGCCAAAATGAACGAATTGAATCATGAAATTTTGTAGGAGTAATCGCCCACCTAAATGCATTGTTTTATGTAATAAATTTATATGAGGGGTATGTATGTGGATTGTCCATCAAGTGGGAGGTATGGAATCTATCCAGTTTAATTGGGATTTCGATGACAAAATGTTGAAGTTAAGATTTGATATTTTACTAGCGCAATCCATAAACATAAATACACACTCATACAATAAGATACCATTTACAACACATGAATATCATAGTAACTTACTAACTCATCATTTGTATGTTAAGTCACACACTGATTCTCGATACAGTATTGAGTTGATATGGTTGACATATTGCTCCACTAACATGTACATTATGTAAGGTTGGTTGTATGAAGTTACATGTTTCTCATACACGTCATATACAATACTATAGAACTATATGTTACTTGTTTTTATTATGTAATCAAACACGGTATATTTTGGAATTTTATTCAAAATTGAATTTCTAAAATAATGTCTTCAAAACAATAAAGAGGTGCTATTTAATGATATAAAACACTTTTGAAAGCTTACCAAATAATTACTTAACTTATACAACATTAATACACATAAATATATAGAAAATTAGATAACTCATCAATTTATTACTTTTAATAAACAAAAAGATAGTTCCACTATACTTTCTTTTATATATGTTCACATCACTCTTTGTTAGAATGCCTTGTACTAAACATAAACAAGTAACTAATTATAACAATACTTATTGTAATAGTAGTAATGATTAGATGCATTACATGATAATAGTGAATAATAGTGTTGTAATTTGGTAGATCTAGTGATAATATTGTAGATCTACACAATATACTTATAGATGTAAGTATAGTTAGCACAAACATATTAAAATTGGAGTAATACTATGTTTTGGCGGTAGATAATAAATTTTTTTTTTGTGAAAGTAGAAGAAAATAGTAGGAAAAGGAGATTGAGAGGTTGCAAATGGTAGAAAATGGAAGAGTAGTTAAACTTACCTTGTTTTGGGTTGATTTGAGCTGCAATTGCTAAAAATCACCCAAATACACCTTCTTTTCTCCTCCCAGGAAGTAACAACAGTCATTCTCGCAAACAACTGTAATTACCCATCGGTATTGGCGGTTTCGGTCGGTACAGTAAAGTTAGTAGTACATTTTGCGCCGAAACCATTGAAAAATGGCAATATTGGTGGTATACCCGTCGGTATACCAATATTTGGGAACCTATCGGTACGCACACATGTTTCAACATCCTATGGCGTCGGTATTGGTATTTCGATCGAAATATAGTCCGTATGGACGATATCTCATTCCTTGCCCCACATTGATTGGCTTTTGGTTGATGTTTATTCGAATCCAGACCAACACCTTCTAGAGTTGGCCTAGTATCCATTTGTCCAGGTTCATGCCGACCAAAACCTTAACCGAAACTGCCCATAATAGATCTTTACGCATATGAGTCAGTTACCACGAAAACCAAAGTTTGTTCTTTATGTGATTTAGTGTCTTAGATATGTTCTCTATACTTCTACTTATTTTAAACATTTTCCAAATAAACTTTACTTGATATGTTATAGCACTATACTTAGGTTTCACAATAATTCTAGTTAACATTGAACAAAGTACATGATGCTAATACGTAGTTTAGATGGAAATGATAAAGAAAGCAACTCAGCAGGGATTAGGGCTTGTAACCCTACTGCCTAGCTTGAGCAGGGCTGCTAGCTTCCTGCCTTTTGATTTTTGGAACGTTTTTATTGACAAAATATTATTGAAGCAATTTAAGACTCATCAATAGGGAAACTACTGATGTTACTTGTGATCTATCTAAATTCGCACGCTGCATTGCCCTATTTCTTAAATGTGAGTAGCTGTCTCTGAAAAAATCAAGGATTACTTATTATGCAAGTACCATAAATGTTCCACAGGCTGAACTTGGGCGGCCAAGCTCTCTTGAACCTGACAAAGGTAAAGTGGCTATATTTGTAGACTGCAGCTCCACGGCTGGCCCTGTCTTTGAGGTTTGTCATATAAAAGCTTCATTTCATTTTCTTTGTCGTGTTTGCTTAATTGGTCATCTCTTCTAAATGCTAAGCTGTTCGAACCGTAAAAAATTATACTCACAGTTAGACTTGTGATTTCGGACATAAAATACTTTACAAAACTTTATTTTCTTGTTTGTATCACATTCAATGCCTGCTGTGTACATCACTTTTAATAATTGCTATCATGCTGGTAATAACTCTAAGACCGTTGACTAGTATACTACATCTACATATTTTTGGACCTAGAAGTTCTATATTGCTGCCTAATAAGTTAACTTGTTACTACACGAGTTGAAACTAAATTGCGTCATCAGTCTGCATTATAACTTCTTCTCTCCATATTAGAGGAGTATCTATAACTTTATATTTTAAATAATAGCTCAGTTATATTGGCTGTCTAATTTAAAATAAGAGATATTATTTTGTTTATGGAAGAATAATATATAAAAGCAACATGGTGGCAATGAGTTGAATAGTTAAATATATTCCTGGAATTTATGGTTTCAATGATCTTCCTTTATCAAAATTTTAATCATCCAACATCTTTTCGGGATTTGGATTATAATTCACTTTTTATTTTTGACTATAATCTATTTATTATTTGCTTTAATATACATTGAAGAGCCTATTCTAAAATGGCCATCTCTGACGTAGTTTTGTAATGGGAAGATTGTTAATGTGTCTTATGTATGCTATATTACTTTAACTTTTCAGGGTAAAGGAGGAGAACAACTATCATCAGAACTTTCGCTTGCTCTTCAAAAGTGTTTACTTGGTGGAAATAACCAGGCAGGTATGTATACAATCAGCGGTAGAGTTATTTGATGTTTTGAAACATCTGAGAGTTCCACCTTTTGATGAACATGTGTGGATCTTTTCATAGTTGTATTAGGTCTATATTTGTTGAATGAGGCACAAATTTCAATCCGATTCATGGAAAAACAAGATTCATTCGCCAATCACGTGTTTGAAATATGTGAGAGAACATATAGAAGATACTGTTGTACATTAAGACAACCTACCCTATAACTATAGGGAGAGGTAAAATAACAAACTTAGACCAAGTTACTAATAGAAGCAACTGATCCAGACCGTAGTGCTTGACACAAGTGATTAATTAACTTACTCTTCTACACACCATCACAAGCTGAAACGTTTGAGAGTCCCATATTTAGCTTGGTCATTAAGACTAAAAGATGACAAACAGTCTACCCGTATTGAAGCTGTTATGGCTTTTGAATCTCTTAGTCGGTGAGCAGTAACTCAGGTGATGAGGAGTAACTCAGGTGATGCGGCTCGATAAACCCCAATGGAGGATCCCATGTTCGACCCCGCGCGGGGACCATTTCTCATAATTGTTTTTTCGTCTACCATGCCGACCAACTACGTGCTTTAAATGGTTCGTAGGTGGGTAGGATGCTCGAGGTCCGGGGTTTTACGCTGATGTGGTAGTTCCCTCACAATAGGGAGTTGCTGGATTCAAAACAAGTATTCAAAATTCAATCATAACTCTGTTTCAATTCCACCCACTGTAAATCACAACATGCATGGCCATTGCTTGACATTCAACTTTGCTAGATCGAGCAACAACAAACTAATTTTTTGCTTCTCCAGGCAACATGATGATTGCCTAACTTGATACGAAATCTAGACATAGACCGCCGATCTTGAGCATTTCCCACCCAATCTGCATCTGCATAATCGGAGATAGTAATGATCTTTTACATAGATAGGTTGTAGAACACTACTACAGAAATGGCTTATAAAGTCACTTTTCAAGATGTCAGTTGTATACATAAACCGACACCTAAACTCTACAGTGTCGGTTGATAACATAAACCGACATCCAATCTATGAAGGGCGACCAGACACGGGTACCGCTTTTATTAAGTGTCGGTTACTTGTTAAAAAACCGACACCTAAAATCAACCGCCAAAACCAAAATTCCAGCGAAAAAATTACCTCCACAATTTGACATATGGCGTCGGTTCATAAATAAATAACCGACGACTAAAGGGTATTCGCGAGACATGAATAGTTGTCGGTTGTCTTTTAGTTAAAAACCGACGACTATAATCTAGTATAGTTGTCAGTTTTTGGAAAAGAACCGACACTGTTGGTTTATATGTCAGTTATTTTGAATAACCGACGCTTATTGTCATCTTAATAGCTCGCGCTAGCGCGAGCGACTCTTCCCCTAGCCTTTCCCTGTTTCATTCCCGATTTCCTGATTAGGTCCGGTGATTTTCTTGCTCGTCGCCGCTCGGTGCTGCCGCCGCGTTGCTGCTGTCCTCTCGTCGCCGCCGCCGGTCGTTGCCCGCCGTCGGTCGTTGCATGTCCTCTCGTCGCCGCCGCCGGTAGAAGCAGCTACGGTGCTCTCCTCGTCACCGCCGCCCCCGCCGGTAGAAGCAGCTTTTCTCCTCCGCCAGCTTCCTGTAAGGTAACCCACAAAAGCTTCACCGCCTTTTCTGTCCTCCGCCTTGCTTTTCTCTGTCGCCGCCGAACTGGAACTCACCCAGGCGGCGCCTAAGCAGGTGCCAGGGCATGCCTAGGGTCCCAAGCCCAGGTGCCCTGCCTAGCTAGGCCTCTGGGCGGATGCTTGGGCGGCGCCAGGGCACGTCTAGGCTGCTGCTGGGGTTTGGATTCATCTACTGGATGCCCAAAACATGCACTGATTTCACCAAGTCACCCCAAAAGCCATGAAAAATATTCTGATTGTGTTTATTTATTAACTGATTTCACCAAGATAGTGGAATTTTTTTTAAAGTTATTTACTGATTGTATTTATTTAATTATGTACTGATACATATGTGCTATACCAATCTTATAGTCCATGATAGAACAAAGCATAATGATGTTGACTGCAACTTTGTGTGTCATGCTATTCTGAATTAAGTGTATATTTACTTCATAATTGAATGTTTAAGTAAGTTATAGATATCTTGATGATGAACTGTAATGCACACATGTGACATGCTTGGAATGTAAATGATGAACTGTAATGCACACATGTTTAACTTGTTTTATTGTTGAGTATATTGAGAATCCTAATCACCCTTCTTGCTTAATGATGAACTGTAATGTACACATGTGACATGCTTGGAATGTAAATGATGAACTTTTCCCTAAATTGCCAATCATGCTTTTAAAGACATCAATAATCACCCTAACTTAAAGAACTAGGATTTTAGGTATAAGAATGACAACACATTATTTGTTGGCCTAGAAACTCGTCCAAGATTTACTCATTAGGAGTAAATCTTGGATAGTCCCCGGTTTGGGACTGTTCTTGAACACCTAATCTCGCTTAGGATGTAAGTGTATAATGTGTATTGGGTTTTCAAGAAACTTTCGGCAGCATTTCCCCATTTGTTCTCTAAGTACATATGTACTTGGAGAACAGCGGGGAAATGCGGCCGAAATTTTCTTGAAAACCCAATACACATTATACACTTACTAGTGAGATTAGGTGTTCAAGGATGGGATAGGTGGTACATATACATTTATTATATATAAGAATGACATCACATGTATTTGTTAACCCTAGACCCTAATATTGTTGTCATATATACTTTTTTTCTCTTTGATCATAGAGCTTTACAATTTTGTTGTGATATATACTTTGTTGTAATAATGTGAACTTTACAATGTGAGCTTTACAATTTGAATTACTTTACAATGTGAACTTTACAATTTGAATGTGAATTTGCAGATGGCTGACCATTCTCCTGATGACCGTGCTAATGATTACCGTGAGGGTGAGGACATCAATGCGCCGCCTCACAATGTAAGTTTTAAAAATATATCATATATTTATATCTATATGTCCATTTATAGTAATATCTTGTAAATGTGATTATTTTGTCAAATTTTAGGTTGATGATGCACAGGTACCATCTGAAGCACTTGATGCACTTGATCAACAACACCAAAAAGTTGACAAGAGAAGGGGCATCACTATGATGAAGAAGTTAATTGCGCAAAAGGGCAATGGACCCAAACTTGTTGTGGATTTTGATAATGCAGGAAATGCATGTGGTGTGAATCGCAATTCATTTATTTCATATCTTGGGTTTGTTACTCGTAGCCATTGCAGTTGTCGCTTAGATTCTTGGCATAACATTTCTAAGGAGAAGAAAGACTTAATATGGAGGGATTTATGCGTGAGTTATTATTAATTTGCAATTATATTTTGTAGATTACTAAATTTTTGGATACTAGTTAATAGCAATTCTATTTTGCAGAGTATATTTGAATTGGATGAAAAGCTGCATCGTAAATGCGTGATGCAACACTGTGGGAGAGTCCTAAGGAACTATAGGACAAATCTCACCTGAGAATACATAAAAGAAGCTGACAAGAGGAAGAAGACAACCACTGAACATTGGAACTTCCTGGACAAAGAAGAATGGGACGTGTTTGTCGCTTCAAGACAAACTGATGAATTCAAGGTATTAGGTGTCAGTCTCAATCTCATTAATTAATATATGTTGTATTCACCTATTCAAGATTAACATTTAGTGTTACTAACCAAATCATTAATGTGCATACTAACTAGGCCCTCAGTGAGGCACAAAGATCAAGGCGTGCACTGAATGTGCATGACCACACAATGGGTCCAAAGGGGTATGTAGGCATTCGCCAAAGACTATAGTCTGAGGCTACTACTCAGTCTTCTGCTACTCAGGAGTCCTCTACCATAGGTAGCACACCTCTGCCTCACCATGATGTCTGGATAGCTGGGAGGCAAAATAAGAAGGGAGAAATAACGAAGGCCGCAACTGCTGAGGCGACTGTAAAAATGGTAAAATACAACTCTTACAGCAATAATTCGAATATTGATTATTTGTGTTGTTTACTTAATTACAAATTTTTGTTTTGGCGATTAGCGGGAGCTACACGAGCTCAGGAAACAAGGCAAGTTCATCCCTGAGGGCACAAGGGATGAATTGACAGTTGCTCTGGGTAACCCAGAGCATCCTGGATGTGTTAGGGCTACAGGCGCTGGTGTGGGCATCAAAGCTTTTTTGGGCCATCCCAGCGCAAACATGTCCCAAAAGCGGGACTTTCACAAGAGGAGGTAACATATTCTTTATTTATAATGTTACTGTAAAAGAGAATTCAATAATTAGAAGCTAACGTTTCTTTTATCCATGTATAGGTAGATAAGCTAGTTGATAGGAAACTAGAAGAAGCAATGAAAAAGTGGCAGACATCTCAGACTGCCACTTACCAGACAGTACCTACTACAGGCTCTACTCCTCCTACTCCTACTGCAGAGGTTGGGAGTAATCCTGTAGAACCACCACCTAGCACATCCGCAGTAAGTATTTTTATGACATAGTAACTAGTTTTTTAATTCAAGATGATATGTATATATGAAATTGTAGTCGTTTCAAAAAAAGATGATATGTATATATGTATATAACATTCTTTACACAAAAATTTGTAGGGGTTGAAGTCATTCTATCTAAAAAGTAAAGAATTTGTCATTGCAGAGGCGTCGGCTTACCCATCCCTACCAGGGGAAATGTGTCACGGGTCTCCAGTACCAGCTGGCTGGATTCGTGTGAGCCCGATACATATATTCTCCCAGTGGATGGATCTTCCATTGCCATATGCCCACCCAGATTGTGAAACACTTGGTGAGGCAGTAGGCAGAGTGATATTGTGGCTAAAAGCGGATGTCCTCTTTACTGAAAAGGTATGGTAAATTTACATTACGTTCAATTGTTAGTGTGTGTATATGATGGCAGTTGATCTGAAATTATATATATATAAAGGTTAAAAAGAAGACACCCACAGCATCTAGGCCTCCACTTCCACCTCCTACATTACCTAGTTGGGTTCCACATGACCTACCTATCCCGTTAGGTCCTAACTGTAGGGGTATGGCAATATGGTTAGGCGAACATGATATAAACTCCCTTATAACTATTTCTTCCGATTCAGATTCTACAGGTCAGTCATATAAAACAAAACTATTTATACAAGATATTTTGGAGTTGTTTCGATATGATTGGCTAAATACATCTTTGATATAGCTATGGATAAGGTGAGATATTCTTTATACATCCATATACCTTGTGTATGATCTGGTGATCTGGTTTCTTATTTATTAATGCATGCGTAATTAATACATATTTTGCAGTTACTTAGACAGCATATGTGCAGATTTTGGATTCAAACATGTATGGTTTTTGATTCCATCTTTGATTAGTCTAGTAGCTAAAGACCCTACGTCAGTTCAACAATACTGCTGTGAGGCTTTTTCAAATTTTGCTGTAAATAAGAAGACGGTGATAATGGCTCCATTCAATGTAGAGTAAGTTTACTTTGCTTATTATAATCTGGACTTAAGAAAATTACATTTTTATTGTGGATTTTGAGTTATTAATTTTTAATTTTTTTACCTCTAGGGGTAGGCATTGGGAGTTACTGGTTATTGCCCCCGAGACGTTCACTGTGTATTATCTAGATCCTAAGTGGAGTAAATTGAATACAAGATTTGGACACATAATGAAAATGGCATTATTCCGGTGAGAAATATTTCATTTTCATATCCGTTAACATATGTTATTACATTACTATTTAATTGCAATATTCTGTGTTACATTAACATGTAGGGGTTTTGAGGAGTTCAAAAAGGTTGGAGGAAAGGTCCCCACGAAAAAGAACCAGCCAATAATTTGGATGAACGTGAAAGTAAGTTCCCGACTGTAATATATGGATATATTATTTATGTGAACAATGCTTAATTAGTTGTATTTTTTAATATTTTGTATGTTTGAATTTATAGTGTGCTACACAAGACAATGAATGGGCATGTGGATACTATGTCATGTGATATATGCACATGATTATCAAACATGCCACACTGTATATCGAGTGTATTGCTCAGGTATTATATAGTCTCATTAGATAATAATATGATCGAAATATATCAATCTTATTTATAGCTCATTAATTATATATATACATTCTCTTTACAGGTGTTTAAAGCTGACCCCATTACAAGAGAGGCCTTACCAGATGAAAATTCTCCCTATACGATGGGAGAATTAAATGAAGTAAGAGAGAATGGGCAACAACCATACAAATAGTGGGGGATTTAAAATATAATTGGGATCCTGATAGTGAATAATGACTAAACAATGATATTTTGTAAATGAATTTCTGAATTATAATATATGTGTGAATGTTTCTACATGTCTGGATGTTTCTACATGTGTCTGAGTGAAAATGAATGAAAGTGTTGGTTGTTATATGAATGTTTCTACATGTTTGAATGTGAATGAATGGAACTACAGATTGCTAGCTACATAAATGTTTCTAAATGTGTGAAAATAAAATGGAACCGCAGGTTGCATTGTTAAATGCATGTGTGAATATTTTTGTTGTTAATTTTGTAGGTTTGTGGCCTGTTGTCGGCTGATATCAATGGATATCGCAAAACCTGCAGTTCATAACTGAACTGAATAGGTTTCTCATCCTGCGACCAGCCACAGCAGGTCTGTAGACTGACAGAAAAAAAAACAAAACAATAGGCGTCGGTTATTTGTAAAAAAACGACACGCAATGTTATAGTGTCGGTTTTATATAAATAACCGACGTCTATTTCCTGTGGCGCGAAGATATATGTCGTCGGTTATTTGTAAAAAACTGACACTTATAGTGCCCAAGATGGAAACCTTTCTGTGGCGCGAAGGGTTTGGGCGTCAGTTTCTTATCTAATAACCGACGCCTATAGTCCCATGATGGCGTGTTTTCGGTGGCGTGCGAAGCGTTTGGGCTTCGGTTTTGGAACCGACGCCTAATGGGTGAGATTTTAGTGTCGCCCACATAGGTGTCGGTTAGAAACTGACACTAAAGGCTTTAAATAACCGACACTAAAGGTAGGTTCTGTAGTAGTGGAACAATCCTTTGCCTAGAGCAGGGTTGTCACAACCAGGCTGAACCGTCTGGTTCAACCAGGAACTGGTGGTTGTCCTGGTCTGGGTGGGCTTCCAGACCTGCAATTGAGACAAAGTCGGCCAATAATCAGAGAATTGGCCGGTTAAACTGGCGAACTGGGTAGGTTTTACACAACCACTGGCCTGCTTCTAATGTCTGCAAGTGACCATGCGTCAAAAAAAACCCCCAAACCCCGGATACCTCCTGACCCCTCGTCCTAGTTCCTCGATATTGTGACTGACCCTAAAGTTGCCGTTTGTTGCTTCTCTGGCCAGTGCTGTCAGAGATTTGTTGACAACGCCGCTGCTTGGAGCTTGAACCTATCTCGCCGTTGATAAAGCCGCGCCGCACTTGGATCTTCCTAACCTTGCTAGCATCACCAACACAACCACCAAGGTTCATTTCTTCTCCTCCTCTTCCATCTCTCTATTTTCTCCTTCGTCCATCTCCTATTCCACCCTTATTTCTTCGCTTCTTCCTCCAAGCAGCTCTTCCTCCAAGCAACTCTTCCTCCTCTTGTTCCCCCCTTTCCATTGACAAAGTATTGCTGATTTGCTCCAATTTGTACCTACTTCATGTACACCTAGCCTGTCCTCTTTTTCTCTTACTCTCTTCCTGTACCCGTCCCCTTCTTCCTTTGCCAAGGTGCTACATTTCCTCTTTTCCTCTGTGTGCATTTCCTCTCTCCTCTTTATGCTTTTTCTATATAACATAGGGTAGTACTCTACTATTCCTATTTTGCTTTTTGTCCTTTTCTTCACTCCCCTATTCTGCCTCATGGGGAGTACTGCTCATATCATTTCCTTTTCTTCTCTTTTTCTCCTCTTTCTTTATATCGTTCATTTTCTTCCAGATCTGACCCCTTTTTCCTTCTTTTTATCTGCTCCTCCCCCCCTACTATGTTGCTTTTTCTCTCAATTGCTATTGATGTACTCTTTTTTCTCTTAATTCATTGCTCTCCCCTTTGACGTATCCTTTGGTCCTCTCAATTGCTTCTTTTTTTCTTACTTAATCACTTAAAACTTGTCTGTGATTTTCTAATTGTCTCTTATCTCTTCCCTATATTGCTAGCTTCACTTTGGTGTAAAAGTGGAATTGGTGTGCGCTACAGTCTTTTGGATTTTGCTCTACCGAATTGTGTGTTGCTGCTTGCTGCCAAATTTCTGTGTCGCAGCCGAATGGTGTGATACACTGATACTGCCTACATGGTACAAATTCATCTGTTTCAGTAACAAGTTCTCATCTATAACTACAATCTGCCTTATAATTTAATTACAGAATTGATTATTTCCTTCTGATTGTATTAGCATCCTAGTCAAGACCTAATTAGTCAAGTTTTCAATTACATTCTTTTGAGCTAGTGTATTATTATTCATAACTCGTTTGTATATTTGAATATATTATGTTACTAAAATTATTTATGAAGTGATAATGATGTCAGCGGTTGAACTTGTCTGACTACTGGTTGAACCACTGAATTGAGAACCGAAGGCCTCACTGGTTTGCTCATCAGTTCGGTTTTTGAAAACTATGTCCTAGTTTCCTAGAGCACTCTTGGCACATGGCATGATGTGTTGATCGCTACACCAATGAGCTTGAAAACGGGCATTGTATGTTGACCAACGTTTTAAATAGCATGAAGCGGGAAGCGAACGAACGTCATCTTGTAGCTGATTAATAGCAGACGGGCAATTAAGCGCGCGTTTAAAAAAAAGGAATGTTTAATTTTGAAATATTTTTAACAATTTATACACATATATACATAAATAATATTATGATTTGTGAATGGTTTACATAATTAAACCTAGGTATTCCTTTAAAATTAATATCAAGTAAAGATAATAAAGATTTGATGAATTCAGCCATCTACAACAAAATATCTAATCAATGTTAGTTTGTAAACATAAAATGGCAAACTAGCTATATTAAGTTAGTAGCTAAGAATATATTAAATCAGCAGCTAACTATACATTCATATTCATTTAACATAAACATATTATTTTATGCTCATATAAATATAAAATCACATTGTTGACATTGGTGTTAATGAGTATAAATTATCTGACATTGGAAAAAGTAGGGAAAAAGCGTGCTAAAAGTGGCCACTAAACCCAAAATCTGCTCAATAGCCGCCTAAGGTACAATTAAATTGCCAAAGACTTTGCGCCACTTAGCACGGTTTTTACAACACTGATGTTGACAGACAAGTCTAATGACATAAATGATATCGGGTTGCCTAATTGTCAAATAAAACAATTTCCCTTATATGTGGTGATACTTCTATAATTGAGGAAGAGCTTCTCCCAACTTGAAATCTGGTGTGGTGGTCCATTGGAATGGAGATTGGTTTGTCATATTTCTTCCCAATCTCCTTAACAGGTCTAAAGGCCTATCATCTTTGAGTTAGGTTGAATCATGTGGAGTACAAATCTTCTATGTTGAGAAAACCCTCTAGACTTCCTAGCAAGGGATTAAATGCCGATACTGATGCCTTATCGATGGCGTGGAAATTGATATTTACAGGTATACCGATGAAAATATCGAAAGATGCAGTCCTGGACTTATCGATGCCTAAATGAACGAATTAAATCATGAAAATTTATGGGCGTGGTCTCAACACCTAGATGCAACGTTTTATGTAATAAAATTATATATTGGGTATGTGGGTGGGGGGGTCAATCATGTGGGAGGTAAGGAATTAGTCATGTTCTTTGGAGATTTCGATGAAGGATTTCGATGACAAAATATAAGAATTAAGATTTGAAATTGTAGTAGCACAATCCATAAACGCATGTTTACACACTTATGTAATAATATTCAACTTACAACAAACATATAACAACATAGTAAATTACTAAGTACTAAGTCACATTAGTTGTATGATGAGTGGCACGCCGACTGTTGATAAGGATATTGTTGTTCCACATAATGCTCCCATGTCATCAAAGCTTTATACGATTTGTTGTATGTGACAACATGCTCCTCATATACTTTAGGATTCACATACTGCATCATCCCAATCTTTGAAAAATATTCTTGTAAATCTTTGAGATATTGAGCCTTGTTTGCTGAATTCCTGGGAGGCTGAGAAGAAGCAGGAGGAGGTGCGGGTACCCTTGCTCGAGGTGCTGGAGGTTGAGGAAAAGGAGGTTGTAATGGAACTCCGGAAATAGGATAAATTGTAGTATGCCCACCACTCCATGTTTGCCCGAAATCACCAGAGTATGCTTCGGTGTTCACTCAAAAGCATCCATAAGGGCTACAGACAGAGTATGCTTCATGATATCCCATACCAGGTCCAAGTTCTAATTGGAACATTGGTTGTGGACCTTGTGGTTCAACTTGATATCCAGAATACCCATGTTGAGAAGTCTGAGATGGGCATGGAAGTGTCTTCCCAAATAACATATCTCCAAATGAATGTTGAGATTGAGAGTCAGATAAGCTCAATGCATACGTTGATTCAGTAAGATCAGAATGATAATCACTTGGACTCTGGTATTGTGGTCATGGTTGTGGATTGGATGGGTAGGAGTAGGGGTAGGGGCTTGGAGTTGTGGGCATTGCGGCATTTGGTTGAGGTGCACCACTGTAATATTTCCTAGTTCGAGTTTTTCTTCTTTGAAAAGTTTTTTCAGCCATGGGATATTTTTATTGTTGTGGAGGTGCACCCCTAGTAACATAAGGTCGATCATCATGTTGAGGATCCATAGCTTGAGGATATTCTGGAGAGCGTTGACTTTGATTACCACCATCATTGTCACTATCATCAGACTTAGATTTGGAACCATCTGAAGAAGAAGAATCTGAGCTAGCTAACTGCTCTTCTACTGTTCTATCTATTTCCATATCAACATTTACATGTGCAACTTCAGGCTCAAGTCTTTCAGGAAAATTATCAAGAATAAAATCATCACCATGGTTTGGCTCAAATTGATCTTCTATGTATGGATCTGGACATCCATCTAAATTATCAAGAACATGATGACCTATCTCATTCATCCATTCCTCTAAAGGATTTTCTGAATCTTCCTCCAACCCTCTACGTCTGTCAGTGGTGAAAGTGTATGCGGTGTCAATGGGATCGTGGATAACAGAAAAATCCACTTCCCTATAGTTGGCATCTCGTATTGATCTAGCCCTCAACCGCGTGTTGTAGTGAATGTAGAAAAGGTCCCTCAACATGTTTGCCCCAAGCTTGTTCCTTCTCTTTGAGTGTATCAGATTGAATGTGCTCCAATTTCTTTCACAACCCCCTATAGATGTTGTTTAAGCAAGGAGGTGAACAACCACTTTTCTTAAATGGGGGGCACCTGTTCCATTCCAAACCCACCACTCACAAGGATCACCTGCCTCACGACCAGAAACCGCATTTGGATGTCCAAAACATCTAGTGCCTTCATGGAAAAGGCGCAACTGCAAAAAAACATCATTTACGATATTTAGATGATGAAATCAAAGTGATGACTAATGAATAATGAGAAACTAAGAATGTAAGTAATATAGTTATCTTATACCTCTTCCAATACTAGCAATCACTATTCTGGAGAGGTAATGAACTTGTTGGTGACATTTCTCACAACAGTCATTAGAGTTGGATTCAATCCAAGCGTTCATGAGTATTGGAACTTCAGATTCAAATAGTAAGCTGTCACAAATATAAATAAGGAAATTAGAATGACATTTTAATAGGTAGACTATGAGTTAGAAAAATAACTCAGAAGTTAGAAACTTAGAACTTAATTGATTGAGATATATACCTGCTTTATGCAATGGATGCAAAATCATATTTGTCCAAGGTTTCTCATAAATTTTGATGTATTGCTCATTGGACTTAGGAGCTGCTTCTTTGATGCGGTCCACCATTGAGGTCATTGCATCATATAAAAAGGCATTGTTGCAGTTTTGTCACCATCTACCAGCCTCAATACCTTGACAATGGGTTCCAGTTCCATTATTCATAACACCCTAGTAACCTTATCCCAAAAAGGTCTGCTGGCAATCAACTGCTCAATTCTACTACCAAGTGGGGTATTTTGCTCCTTCATGGAGGTCCACTCCACTCCATTGAAGAGCCTCCTAAGTCCATCCTTTTTGGACTTTAATGATTGTAAGGCAAGAAAGTTTGTTGCAAATCTAGTTGCACATGTTCGAATCAGATCACCTCCATAATACTCAGGTCACCTCATTGCATTCAAAAAAAAAGAATGGTTGTAGATTAATCATGTGATAAACCTACCATCAATGATAACAAAATTAATGAATTCAATTGAGCCAATGTCCTTGAGAATGAGATCTATGCAGTGGGCAGCACATGGTGTCCAATATATGGGATATTTCTCCATTAAACTATCCCCGACCTTCTTGAAGGAAGAACCATTATTAGTAACTATCTGCACCTCATTTTCCACACCAACCTGCTTCATGTATGTCTTCATTAGTTTCTTTATGAACTTGTGGTTCCTGACCTCACTTGAAGCATCAACACAGTCCAGAAAAAGTGTGGATCCATGACAATGTGCAAGAAAGTTGACAATTTGTCTTCTGTTGCCACTAGTCCACCCATCACACATAAGTGTGACACCATATTCAGCCCACATATTTTTTTGGCCTGAAATCCAGGCTTGTAGATCCTTCTTCTCTAGGGGAAGATACTTGTTCATTAATTCATATTAAGTGGGGGCCTTGACGCCCTTCCCAGAATCTCCTATCACATATACCATATGTTGCACATACGGTTCGGTTGCAACATGTGCAGGTATACCATGAGCAAAGAAGAACTTACCCACTGCCTTTCCAACCTTATCTTTTGCACCAGTGAACATTGCTTTAATGCCTTTTTGCCTAGCTTCAGGCCTCCTAACCCCTGGCTCATCAACATGCCTCAATCTCATACTAGCATAACGAAAAAGAGTATCAATGTCGCCTTTCTTCCTTTTGCCATCACCAGCACTATCTTCATCATCATCTAGGTTAACAACAGGAATACATGCAGTACCACTGCCTCCACCTGCACCAGATGGCCCATACCTCCTTGTAATTCGAGATGCCTCCTCTCTTTCCCACTCATCTCTGCAGGAATCTCTGAGGGCACATCTATACACATGACATGAATAAGTTGTGTCACAATCAGGAGGATATGCAATGTCATCATTTGATTCTGCAGAAGAGCATGTGCCCCTAACATTGAATAATGTATTTGTGTAACCCTTTTCAGCCTCCTTCAGCTTTTGTTGTTTGTGTTTCTTTGCACCCATAAGATTCCTAAAATCATCCCTTACACTTTGGGGACACCTTGTGCACATTGCCACATTTTTGTCACCACCAGTAATGTGACGTTTGAATCTAGTAATCCCCCCTCCACCAGTTGTCTTCGTGTAGTAATTGCAAACTATCTTTCCCCTATTGCCTTCAAGAGGCGTGCAGTGATTCAATGCAAAATCCATCACATTCTTAGCTCCACCAACATTACCGACCCCAACACCCTCACCATCGCTTGAAGACATCTTCTCAAAAGTCAAAAGTGGACACTGTCACACTGCAAAAAGACAAAGACAAATAAAAATTAGGTGTATGAAATCTATAACCCATTAAGTTGCAAGAAATTAATCTATTTTATGTATTACAGAATCAAACACAACACTTTTAGTTGTATACATGTTAAATGTATTTATAGAATCAAACACAATATTTTTTAAGATTTTTATTAACAAGAAAAAAAGGCTTAAATAAAAAAATTAAAGTCTAAAATTCATTTAAAAATTATAAAATCTGATAATTATCTAGTATTAAGTCAAGTGATGTATCACAACTTTACTCATTCCATCTTACATAACACTAACGCATACATTTCTGTAGAAAAAAAAGATTTTTTTTATTTTCAGCATTTTAAATAAATAAAAAAACAAAAAATATAAATATTTTTACTATATTTTTGTTTGTATTTGTTCACATTGCTATTTGGTACAACTTCTTATACTAAACCTAAGTGAGATACCTATTATTTCTAGTACTTATTGTATTATTACGAATTTAATATGAATTAGTGAAATTATATGATAATACTAATTAAAAGTAGTAGATCTAGTTATCCATTAGTTGATCTACATATAATATTCATAGATCTACTGTTAAATAGCATTAATCCAAAGTTTTTTGAAGTAGATCTAAGATTTGGGTGTATTTAGAGATTTGTTTAGAGATTTTATGGTGAAAATAGAAGGAAATAGATAGGAGATGGGTTGGAAATGATGAAGAATGCAAGAAATCAAGAAAACATACCTTGATTACAGCTGATTTGAGCTCCAACGAAGAAAATCACTCCAAATGACTAAGTTGTTTCACTCCAGCAGCAAAAGACTCGTGTTTGCAAATAACGATATACCGGGGCGGTATACCGCCCATATCGCCCATAAGTGGGGCTTTTTGCACTGAACCCTCCTATCGGAGAAAACCGGTCGGTTTTACCGGTAAACCCACCGGTAAACCCACCGGTTTATCGAAATTTGCGAGAATAACGACATATTTACGTAAACTGATGCCAGGTTGGCTCGGTATTGGTAAACCGAGCGGTATACCGACGATATCGTCGATATCTCCTTCCTTGCTTCCTAGATCCTTAGCGTGAAAGTGGGATTGTAGTTTAGACTTGGGATACCTTTAATGTCATGGCTAGTGATCTCAATATCATCGACATGTAAAACAAGAAGAATCTAACCTTGAGAGGAGTAGGAGAATCAAAGAATGATTTGTAGCAGACCTTATGAAGCCTGAGTGATCAAAGATAATGCTTCGCTTATTTAACTAGGCCACCATAGACTGCTTTAGGCTGATAATGTAGAACAAGGGTGGCATACCGTGTTAGAAGATGCCTTACTTCACAACAAAGTTGGGAGGATGTTGCATGTAAATTTCCTCAAATAGTTCACCATGGAGAAAAGTATTTATAATATTCAACTGTACCAAAAGGCCAATCAAGATTTGCATCCAATGAGATCTGGATATGAACAAAGGCAATCCTGGTGATGGAAGAGAAAGTCTCAAAGTAGTCAATGCCAAAAGCCTGGGTAAAACCTTTGTCAACCAACCACGCTTTGGGCCTTTTCACGGAGCCATCAATTAGGTGCTTTGTAGAGAATATCCATTGGCATGCAACAATGTTTTGGCTAGGAGGTGGACCCACTAGATCCCGCATGCCTTTATCATGCAACACTTGCATTTTGTTAATCATTTCAACCTTCCGTGCAGGGTACCCAAGGGCATTAGTTGTGTTCTTGCAAACAAAGATATTTTCCAAGGTTGTGGCAAACACATACATATAAGAGCATTGATGAGTGAGACAAAAAATGTTAGAAATTGGTACAAGAGTGTATACCTTTGTGAAGAGCTATTTCCCATTGGTTTATCAGATTGTATTGGAATAAATGATGATTGGAGGGGGAGATATGCCTATTGATCAACTTTCTTGCACGAGTGATAGACCTTGGAAGAAAAACAATTGTGGTGGAGGTGGTGGTGGCAAAGTGGGTGGTGAGAAAGGATGAGGTATCCGATTTTGATGCCATTTCAACAACATGGAAACCGAAATATATTGAAATTTCCACAGAAATTTTGATATAACTGTGTGCCTATTTTGACACAGAAATGAATGAATTAAGTCATGAAATTTCACATGCATGATCTCTACACCTATATGCATCGTTTTATGCAATAAAAATATATATGGGGTTAGGTGAGGGGACTCCTTCATGTGGGAGATAAGCAAGGAAGAAAATGTCCAATTTTGATCTACTCAAATATGCAATAATATTTCATATTGGATGTGTGAGGGGGTGGGGCATCTCATGTGTGAGTGAAGGAAGCTAAACAATTTCGATGGGCATTTCAATGGAGATTTTGAGGTCAATTGAATGGTGAAATGAATGAATTAAGTCATCTTAGTTTACAAGCACAATATATAGACTTAAAGATAAATTTATGGAAACATAGCATGATCTAGGATGGTAGGACCTCTCAGTAGGATGATAGGATGTAGTACACAAAAAATATAGTAGTGGTATGTGAGTGAGTATTGACGAAGCATGAGACAACTATGGTTTATGCATCTAGTTGGACCATGATGGTTGTCATCCTCGTTGATTATACCTATCAAAATATTGGCTCTTGCTTATTTTGTTTTATATAAGCATAGATGTGTCTCACTGTTAATCTCCATATGCTTACAAGTGATAAAATGCATACTAATGGATTAACTCAAGCTTTGTTCTTCGTCGTGTGCTTTTGTCATGAGAGGAGGCAACCATGTAGTTAGAGGTATGATTGATAACGATATACATATAAAATATATTGATAGTCATGCTAATTTTACGCACTATAACATAAATCATGTGACCTCACAAATGAAAGTTAGTGGGTCATCATAGTCATAGATATCACTCCCACACACATTTTTAAATATTTCCTTTGAACATCTTTATAGAAGTGAGAGAAATAGGAGAGAGGTAGAATTAGGCTAGGAAAAGAAGAAGCATAACTTAGATTGCCCCTAATAAGCCCAAGGAATCACATAGTACAATTTGCAGACATCGTACCCCATTTCTCGAAATTTTATCAAAATGTAGACGATATGGGCATTTTCTCATCGAAATTTACCCAATTTTGTTGAAATTTGAAAAAATTATCGAAATGTTTTTTGGAAAATTCCCTACGTACAGACATGTAAGGCCATTTCTATGTCTGATCATTGGCAAAATCAAAATAATTAGTGGAATTTCGCCAATTTTGATGATTTTTTTTAACATTGAAGATAAGTAAACTTTGCCATTTCCTCGAAAAATTTCAAAATTTGGAAAAATGTTTTGATGATTTTGACATAGCTGGACAATCTCATGATTTCATTGCAGACGCCAACGAAATCGAAATTTTGAGCAAAATTTTGACAATTTTGTCGAAACCTCATTCTATGGTGGTGGGTCGTTTGAAAAAGGTCTGGCAGGGACATCATTTGATTGATAGACACCTTAAAAAAAGTCATCGACGAGACTTCCCCTCCCCGACCCCTCATTGACCTGTGGAGGCCCGACACATGAGGAGTAAGGTAAACCAAGTGTGCAACCCATTAGTTCCGTCGCAAACCATGTCAGACATAAATCCTAGTTTTATTCGTCTCTGGGAGGATTCAAACCTGAGACCTCTGTCTACATTCACGGTCCGATCACCAATGAGCCACACCCTTGCGAGTGATTGATAGACACCTTAGAAGAGAAGAAAA
The DNA here is from genome assembly GCA_963693085.1 of Alisma plantago-aquatica. NCBI lineage: Eukaryota > Viridiplantae > Streptophyta > Magnoliopsida > Alismatales > Alismataceae > Alisma > Alisma plantago-aquatica. Next base: position 203,630,620 of record OY856412.1, on the reverse strand, counting down.
ACCTATTTTTGTGGAAGTCAACCTCGACCAAGGCATAAAGATGACCAGTCACATGATCAAGACACTTATACCCTTTGTGAGTAGGAGATATCCTGGAAAAGTCATTTCAAGTGCCTAGGGGGAAATCTTATCACCCTTTGGGTTGAAATTATGCACAGTCACAATGCAATAGAAAATATGAGGGTGGAAACATATTTTTATGAGAATATAAGATAGAAATAGGGGTTTCCATTTTAGAAAAGATGAAGCTTGGTGATCAATAAGAAAACAAGGAGTTAAGACAGTCTTGAACTAGAGATGTTTGGGAAAGTTAGCATGAATGGTAAGAGAGCGAATAATATGAAGAAAGTGATGATTCTTATGCTCATCGAAACCAGTGTGTTGTGGGGAGTAGGCGCATGGATGCTGATGAATCATCCCCTTTGCTGTGGGGAGTAGGCGCATGGATGTTGATGAATCATCCCCTTTGCTATAGGGAGTAGGCACATGGATGTTGATGAATCATCCCCTTTGCCCCGCTAAGATATCATATAGAGTACTCAATGATACAACTAAGGGGAATCACATGGAGATGAAGAAACATTAATGCTTTGCCCCTTTGTTTTTTTATATACGAACTAAGGTCTTTTCTTAGTTAGCCTCTTTTCTTATCTCTATTTTTGATTCATAATGCACACAGAAAAGCAGAGATGGGAAGAAGAAGGGAGTCATTAGGCCATGGTTTTGACAGTTGAAGGTGGTAGCCCCTTACAACACCCTCTGTCGCGACTGGCAAGCCTGACACTGGTTGTTGGGCTGCTGATGTTCCCATACAGTTGGTGGCTTCTAGACAGCCTTCGGTGCTGCAGTTACTGCTGGTCCATGGGCTAGAACACCCCATCACCTAACGACAGTCCTATTAGTGGCTAGTGGCCATAACACAACTAATGTTGCCCCTTTGGCTGGTGGCAGAAGGTGGTGCCACCACCGCTACTAGTGGGCCTTCTAGCCGGTGGCACCAAGGGAGGGAGAGGTAAGAAAAGAGAGAGAGGAAGGGAAGGATCAAGGTTACAAAGTTTTTCATCTTAAAACCAGGTGCTCTGATACCATGTAAACAAGTTTGTTGGTAATTCTCACTAGGAAAACATGACTACATGCTCTCCTATATATAGGAGGGTAGAAAGACTTAAGTGGGTAAATGGATCATCACTTAAGTGTACCAAGGATAAAAAGAATACGATGTAAATAATAAACACACGGGCTAAGGCCCAATAGCCACTTGTACCAACAAGTTTGTTGCTTCAACATCAGCTAGGTCTAGATGGCATTGCAAGCATTCAATTCATGGAAAAGTTCTTAATCCTTGCTTGGTTGCTAACATACTTGAGGCAAACTTTGTGGACAAGTTGTAAACATGGACATATTACTGAGAATTTAGTAGTCATTCTCAGTCTCACTAACCATAAAGTTGAAAATAGTTTGAAACCCACCCATTTCTTCTACATTTGGATCCCTGCATTTTAGAGTATTGTTAAATTTTTAGCAAATAGTAATCCCACCATACAAGCTTGAAAAGCCTATCATGCTTCCATTTCAACCATTTGTTTCTACATCCAAATTAATTTTTGATTTGGATTGGCATAGAATGTTGGTGGTGATAGAACATGCCTTTATATTACTAAGGTAAAATTTTCCCTCTTTTGTGAAATATGATTTCCCCCACATATTATTTATTTGTTTTCCATCTAATTCCCAACATATTTGTAATTCTTTTCCATTCCATATTATTTCATGCTAGGTGATGGTTTAGATCATTCAACACTGATTGTTTTGGAAGGAAAGTTATGTTGGGACCTATATGTTGATATACTTGTGATTAGTTTTGATGGGAATATATTAGATGCACTAGGTGCTACTATTAAGGTAGTATTCTTTTGCCACTTGAAGCACTCACTAAAAAACATCATGTATTTCTATATCTCTGTTTATACACAATTTTGATGGAGTAAAATCAGTAAAACTAAAACTGCTTCATAAGCATAGTACGACTGAAGGCAAATGATTCCATATACAATCTAAGTAGCTTAATCTCTTGTGGTGTTATTTCAATTTTATCTACTAAATTCATTTCCGGCTTTTTTGGATTTTATTTCCTGTTTTAATTATGGTCTCATGTAATTTGTATAGTGAATATTTGTCAGAATCCCTGCTCATGTAAGAACATGGTATTGTTTGGCCATGTCATCTCTATGCTCGACCGCCATCTTCCTGTGCTACATAATTCAACCCCACAATTTCTTACATTTTTTCTAATTCATGTATTACTAGTTGAGTAAAGAATTATTTAAGTTGTGTAGTTCTCGTATTTTGTTGCAAACATTTGGAGTTTCTTCTAACCTTGTAGTCATTGTTTATTATCATCTAGATAAGTGGTGAGAAAATGCTTCTTATGGAATCCCACCTTGCAATCTTCCCACATCAGCTTGTCAAGACCTCTATATCATCTATCATTATCATCTATAATGTTCCGAACTCCTTTGAGTGAATCTATACTATGCTATTTCTCCCTAGGGCACTTCATAAGTTTGAATAATCTTTTTGATCTTTTGCATATACGAGTATGTTATGGCTTCATTCATAGATATTAAGTATTTTATATAGAATTACCTCATTTTCTCGATTAACTGCTGGCCTTCCTGAACCCCCTACACCAATCATGGGTAGTAGGTGAGCGACAACCACTTGCATTCTGCTTGCAAGACACAATGCAGTGTTGCCTAGACTAAAGACTATCTAGATCACGAGGTCATTCTAGGATTTTCACCATGCTACTTGTTGTTGAAAACCATGTGAAAATAATGAAGTACTAGATACTAAACTAGCTAGTTAAAATAAAAGCAAAGCCTTCATGTTTCCTCTTGGGTGTGTACAACCTGGTTCATCGCTATCGCCCTAGGCATGCGTGAAGGGTTGTTGGCAGTTCTTGATTCCATCTCTCTCCCCCTTAGGCCCTTCTTCATGATCCCCCTTCTCATTTTAGTATTTGACTTGCGACTCTCTTAATGTTGCAGTTTACTTCATGTGTTTTATAAGTTATTCAATAAATCATCTCTCCTTTCTGAGAGTGCTTCTCCTCTCTTGATATTTTGTATCTCTGGTAGTTGTTTGACGTGCCCACCTAGGAAGCTAGGCGCCCAAGTAGTGTCCGCCTAGGCCACCACCAAACTAAGACAATGTAAGTTTTCACGAATCTGAACACGTAACTCGTAAATATGCTTGACAAAAGTTTTTCAGTGTGGGATTGGCATGCATTGGTAGGTAGGAGAGCGAGGACAATAGGCTGACAAGGTTTATGACACTAGATAACATCAAGGGAACTCTTCCGAGTTGGCCTATTCATAGAATTATTGTAGGCACATTCTAAAGTTGAAAAAAGAAAATCCCAATTTCCCAAATGGTCGCCTAAAAGGCATCTTAAAAGGTCATCCAAACTCATATCGACCACCTTAGTTTGGTCGTCAGTCTGAGGATGGAAGGCTAATGAAAACTTGAGGTTGATGCCTAAGATTTTCCAGTGTCTTCTAGAAATAGTTGACAAATTTTACATTACGATCAATAACTATGGTGGCGGGGAGCTAGTGTAGCTTTTCTACCTCATTAAAGAAAAAATGGGCATTATGCGATGCATAAGAGTTTTTGGTATATTGGATGAAGTGAGCCATCTTGGAAAAGTGATTAACAACCACAAAAATAGAGTTGTGTCCACGGTAATTGTGAGGAAGGCCATGAATGAAGTTCATAATCAGATTTTCCATGGCTCGTGGGTGATGGAAAGGGGAATGTTTCGTCCCGTATTTTACCTTTTGGCTTTTGCAAATTGGCACACGCAAGACATATAAATGATACACGTAAAATCATGACGTGGGGAAGTCCAATAAAACCTATTAGTGACAAGAGTAGTGGTTTTATCCCTACCAAAATGAACAACTAGGCCACCGACATGTGATTCCCAAACAAGAAAGTCACGAGGAAGTATTTGGAATATATAGGTGGGTAGCACGAAGAGGAATCCTTCACGAAGAACAAAATTAAACAAACATATCTTGTTCTCAAGAAGCTCATAGTAGATCACTCCAAAGTCAGGGTAAGAGCAACTTCAATGCTCATCGATAGAGGAGTGGTTATGCTATGACTCAAAGCATCAATGGCCTTGTTTTCAACACTTGTCTGGAAGGTCAATATGTGGGAACCTCACACCACTTGGTGTGACCAACACTCGAGCTCTTTTTGGAGTTCAACAAGTACATGCCTTGATGACCAGACCACATAATTAATTCCTGGTGCAAAATATGGTTACACAAATTACGCAAAGATTGAACAAATGCGTGGAACTCTTTGTCATAAGTAGAATATTTGCACTTAGTGTCATTGAGTTTCTCACTAAAGAAAACAATAAGATGACCTTCTTGACTCAATACATGTCGATTACTACACCTGAAGCATCACATGACACTAATTGAGGAAGAAAAAAATCGAGAAGGCAAAGAACATGGTCTTCAATCATTTCCTTTTTTATTTTTACAAAGGCTCATGTAGCATGTGTGGTCCAAGTCAATATGTCATGATTGAGAAGTTCGGTGAGTGGAGTCATAATTGTGTTGAAACCTCAAATAAAGTGATAATAGAAGGTCACTAGCCCATGGAAACTGCACAACATAGAAATAGTCTTGGGCTCTGGCTACTCTATGTGCCTCTAACTTTCTCAGGTTTGAGAATAACACCGTGGTGGAAATGATGAAACCTAGTAGGACGACCTTGTTTTCAAGAAAGGAACAATTCTCTAAGTTAATTTTTTTCTTCCAACCACAATGTTTCAAAAACAAGGTGTGTTTATATGCAATATGGTCTTCCTTGGTTTCAGTAAAGAGAAGAATATCAATGTACACCAATAGAAGTTATCCTATGTATGGTCAAGGAACATCATTCATGACTCATGTGAATGTGCTTGAGGCATTGGACAAGTCGATGGACATGCCAATTCATTCATATAAGTCAGGAGTTTTCAAAGTTTTCCATTCACGCATCTCCTTGATAATATGAATTTGGTGGTAGTCACTGGTAGGTCTATTTTGGAGAACCTTTGGGACCTAGCCAACAAATCTAACATGTCGTCAAGTCTATCAGTGGGAAAATGGTACCTAATGATGATGTTCATAGGTCGACAGTCGAGGCACATTCTCTAAATACCATTGTTTTTTGGGGCAAGTAGAGCATGTTTAAGACAAGGGCTCTTGCTCTCACAAATGAAGCCCTTAAGGACATCATTTTCAGTCGCGTTCATGTGATAATTTTGGTGATTGGGAAGGGATGAACCTGGAATCAAATCAATCTCATGCTAAATACTGAGGGAAGGTGGGAGCTCATTAGGAAGCTCCTTGGGTGTCATGTCCTTGAAGTCATCTAAAAGGTGAAGGGCGATTGCGAAGGAATGAACTTGGAATCAAATCAATCTCATGTTGAATATCAAGAGAAGGTAGGAGCTCATCAAATTAGGTTTGATTTAGGCCAAATTAGGGCAAATGAGGTCAAATTAGATCAAATTTAGATCAAATTTAGATCAAGTTAGTTCGAATTACAAACAATCAAGTCTAGTGTAGGTCATGTTAGGTGTGGTTTAGCCTATATACTACGTAATAATGCCATTATTGAATCTTTAAAAAAAATGAAATTATGAATTAAAATATATGACTATCAACCAAGGAACAAGGTGACCGATACCGACGTCGTTTCGACAGCTTGAAAATAGGTATTTACTGGTATACCGATGGAAATACCGACAGCTGCAATCCTGGTAGTTTTGATGCCAAAATGAACGAATTAATTCATGAAATTTTACAGGTGTAATCTCTACACCTAAATGCAATGTTTTATGCAATAAAATTTCATATTGGGTGTGTTGGGGGGGGTCCATCATGTGGGAGGTAAGAAATCTGACCTGTTTCATTGGGATTTCGATGACAATATGTAGGAATTCAAATATGAAATTTTACTAGCACAATCCACAAACTTAAATACACACAATTATGCAATAATATACAATTTACAACATAAGAATAACATATTTACTTACCAACTCACATCATTTGTATGTTGATTGGTGTGCTGGTTGTCCATACTATAATGAGTTGATATTGTTGAGATATTCCAGCCATGACATGCATCCTGTACATTTGGTTGTATGTAGTCACATGCTCCTCATACACATCATCATTAACAAATTGTATCATCCCAATCTTTGGAAAATGCACTTCTAAATCTCTGAGATATTGTGCTTTTCTTGGAGACGTAGGTGGAGCTGGAGTAAATGGACATTGACTTGTTTGATGATTTTGTTAAATAGCTACAGGCACAACCATAGGAAGTATTGGGACTAGAGAAATAGGAAGAAATGAATGAACACCACTCCATGTTTGCCCACCATCTTCAGAGAATGCAAGGGAGTTGTACTGATAACTTCCATGTGGGCCTGAGTTTATAAGAAACATCAGTATGATCACGTTACCATTGAAAAATTTGACTAGGAAGGATGTACATTTTGTTTGGGATGATCGTTGTCAGCATGCTTTCTAAAGTTTGAAGGAGAAGCTGACTAGTGCTCCAGTGTTGATGTTGCCAGAAACTAAGAAAGGCTATGTTGTTTTCTGTGATGCTTCCAAGAAAGGCTTAGGATGTGTGCTGAAGCAGGAAGATCATGTGGTTTCTTTTGCTTCACGACAGCTTAAGAAGCATGAGGAGAATTATCTGACACATGATTTGGAGCTGGCAGTAGTGGTCCATGCATTAAAGATTTGGAGACACTATCTTTATGGGGAAGTGTGTCAGATATTTACAGATCATAAGAACTTAAAGTACATCTTCTTGTAGAGTGAGTTGATCATGTGACAACATTGCTGGATGGAGTTGATCAATGATTACGATTGCACCATTGAGTATCATCCTAGTAAGGTGAACGTGGTAGCTGAGGCGCTTAGCAGAAAGTCTTCTTCTCTCTCTATGAAGAAGGCACAATTAAGTTTCTTGGTATGCCATAGGCGGGATATGTTTGTCTCTTTACGACAGATGAATGTACGGTTGGAAGTCTCCTTGTTGGAAGGATTGTTGGCACAGATGCAAGTAAAGCCTACATTGACACAACAGATCAAAGATGCACAACAGTTAGATGTTTCAATTCAGTTAATCAAATCAGAGTTTGGTAGTGAAAAGCGTGATGGGATCATATAACCATGGATTTTGTATTTGGTCTGCTGAGGGACAACTAAGAATCATGATTCCATCTGGGTGATAGTGGACAGATTGACAAAGTCTACTCATTTCATACCTGTGAAGACAACATATACAACAGAGAAGCTTGCTCAGGTGTATGTAGATGAGATAGTGCGTTTTCACGGTGTGCCCACAATGATAGTCTCTGAAAGAGGACCCCAGTTCACGAGTCATTTTTGGGAACAGTTGCACAAAGTGTTGGGAATGCAGTTGAGGTTCAGTACCGCTTTCCACCCACAGATAGATGGACAGTCTGAAAGGACTATTCAGACTTTGGAGGATCTTCTCCGAGCTTGTGTTTTGTAGTTCCTAGGAAGTTGGGACGTGCATCTCAGTGTGATAGAATTTGCCTACAACAATAGTTACCAGCGGAGCATCGACATGGATCCTTATGAGGCTTTATATGGAAGGAAGTGTAGATCTCCTTTTGTGCTGGTATGAGTCGGGCGAGTATCAACTTTTGGGTCCCGAGTTAGTGCAGCGGACAAAAGAGAAGATGAAAGTGATACAACAACAGTTGAAAGCAGCACAGGACAAACAAAAGTGATATGCAGATAATCGCCGACGACCTCTAGAGTTCTAGGTGGGAGAAAAGGTGTATGTCAAGGTCTCACCATGGAAAGGCGTGCTGAGGTTTGGCCAGAAAGGCAAGTTGGCACCCAAGTATATGGGGCCATATCCGGTAATAGCACGTGTTGGCAAGGTGGCTTACAAGTTAGAATTGCCGCCAGAGTTACACATGTTACATCCAATGTTCCATGTCAGTATGCTAAAGAAAAGTCATCCAGGCACAAAGACAGTGATACAGTCGGGTGAAGTGGAGCTGGATGAAGATGTGACCTACGAAGAAGGTCCAGTGATGATTCTTGATAGAAGAGTAAAGGAGTTGAAAAGGAAAGACCTGGTTCTTGTGAAGATTCTTTGACATCATCGTGGCATTGAGGAAGCCACGTGGGAGCTTGAGAAAGAGATAAGGAGGAAGTATCCCTCACTTTTCTCTTCGGATTTTGGGGTCAAAATCCCTTTGTAGAGGTTTTTGGCTTGTAAGGACCCTGACCTTCATTTTGGGCTTACTTTGTTTTCTTTGCCTAATCTTTATGTTGAGATGCTTGCTAATCACCTGAGTGGTGATTAGGGTTTGTTTGTGCTTTGTTGAGAGGAGGAGGTGCAACTTGCAATTTACCTGAGTTTTAGGGTTGGCATGCAAGTTTGTCACCTTGAGAGATGTCTTTCTCTCTCCTTGCATCCTCTAGAGTTGATAGGATGGGTTGGGCTTGTTGTTTGAGAAGCCTTGGGCTTTGTTTTGCCTTGTTGAGCCTTGTTTGTTATTTGCCTTGTTTTGATGGGCCTTGTGTCGGGCAAGCCCTAGGTGTATCGACCAAGCTTGAGTGTGTCGACCTTGGTGTGTCGGCCATGCTGTATCGGTCAAGGAGGGTGCTAGTGGGTTTGTCGGTTTGCCATGTTGGGCGACACACACCCCTCCACCTAGCATCGTTTGTGTCACCCCCTTATGGACACTTGGTGCTTACTACTTGCATGTGGCAAAGCTTTGGACATGTGGAGGTGGCAAGCTAGTAGGTGTCTTTTCCCCATGGACAAGTGTCCCTAGGTTGGGCGACACCTTGCCTTAGTCTCCCCTTCACCCTCTTCTATATATGTCTCTCCTTTCTATTGCTTAGGATCCCTTTAGTTTCTTAGTTGTCTTCCTTTTTCCTTGGTGGACGATACCTCTTCTTGGTAGATCTTTGTGGCCAATCTCCTTGGTGGAGTCTTCTTCTTCCTCTAGTGGTGGCCGAACCCTAGAGTGTGTATTTCTTCTCTTCTTGTGGTGAACATCTCCCGCTCTTTCCTTGGCACCTTCTTCTCCTTCTTCCTTGTTCTTCGGCCATGGTGGTTATGAGCTTTTCTTTTCTTCTTGAGGTGGCCGAAGGTGGTCCTTGGAGCTTGGAAGCTTGGTGCTAGGAGCTTTGAGCTTGCTTAAGGTGAGTTACATAACTCTTGACCCTATCTATACTACTTCTTTTTCATGTTGCATGTTTATATGTCATCTTGATCGACCATGCATCTTGTTAAATATGTTTCTTATCTTAGTATGTACCCTTTATTTTGTTATATATATAGTGGCCATGTTGATGATGTCTTCTTAGACCTTGTGGTTGAACCTTGAGTTTAGGGTTATTTAGGTAAAACCCCTTTCTCTCCCATTTGGTTTTGAGAAGTAAGTTAGAACCCTAGTGGTGTAGGCAAAACCCCTCTCTCTTGGTTGTTGAGAGGTGAGTCTATGCTCTAGTTGCTTGGGAAATACCCTTCTCTCACCATGGATTTGAGAGGTGAGCCTTGGTTGGACGTGACCTAGTAGGGGATGATCCACCTTTTGCCCGATATATGATGGAGGTTGTGCAAAACCCCTCTCTTGGTTGTTTAGAGGTGAGCCAACTCTCTTGATCTATTGGGGTTTGATGATGGTGATCTTGAGGTTGATGATGACCAAACCGATATGGTCCTTGTGCCTTGCACGATACCCTTTTGTGGTGCTTTGCATGATACCCCTCTTCTAGGGTTTTGTCTTGGGCGATATGATAAGTTGGGATCTTTTGACCTTGTTGCCCGATATGACCCCTTCACCATGTTAGTGTTGTTGGGCGATATGCTAAGAAGTTTCTTTGTCCCTTTTTCTTGATATGAACTCCTGCCTTAGTTGGTGCTTGTGAGCGTTATGCCTTTGGCCGATATGATGCATGATAGACATCTCTGTTTTGTGCCTTGGGTGACATGGGTTAGTTTTGATGTTGCCCGATATGGTGCTTGGGTGGTGAAACCCTAGATGGATGCCTTAGTGGTGACTGATATGTAGTGCTTAGCTTAAGTTGAATGATAACCCTCCTTGAGCACCATGATGTAGTTGGATAGAGATTAGTAGTGTTCTTGTTGGGCATTATGATCTTGGCCTTGGTTGATATGGCCTTGGGTGTTATGATGATGGTGGGTGCCCGACAAGAAACCCTAACCCTAATGGGCGATAGGGTCTTGGCCGTTAGGGCTAGTTGTGCTGCCCGACACATCTTTGCACTTGGATGCCCGTTATCACCTTGCAATTGGGTACATGACACACTTTGAGATCCAATTGCATGATACACCCCTTTCTCCTTGGCTGCTGACACAACTCTTGGATTAGGTTGCACGACACACATCAGGTCTGGTTGCCCGATATCCCTTGTGCATGGATGCACTCCATGGTTGGCCGATATGTGTGGCTAAGTGCCCTAGCCGATAGGCTTTTGGTGAGGGAGGTAATCCTACCCGATACCCCTTTGTATGAGGGATGCACTACCTACCACACCTATAGTGGGGGTAGGCGATATCTTTGGTAAGGGTTGCACCTTGCTCGAAAACCCTGGTTTTGGTGAGTCGTTATCTTGTAAACACACCTCTGTTGATGATACATTATGAATGATAGGTTGTAACCAATGATATGTTTAGTACCTAAAGTTGGTGCTAAGTAAGATGATAAGATACATGATTATGTTCATAAGATATTGGGCATAGTGGATGCTCATAGTTTGATAATAATAATGTAATTTGTCTACAGATACAGCTTGTGCTTCATGTAACTATGATCATGGATGTTGTTCCAATCATGTACCTTCAACCCTAATAGCATGCTAATCATAAAGATCTATGTTTGGTGATTCAGTTATCTCTCTTGATCTGCATACTAACCATGCAGGTGGATCAAGTGAATTCAAAGCCAGGTAAGACCTATGAGGTATATGTGTTTTGAATAATGTTGAACAATGATAATTCTTGATTGATGGGATAACATGTGTCACCCGTATGATGTGAAAAGGTCTGTTGACCTGATAAAGGCTAAGTGCCTAGTTGAGGTGTTATCCTCTGATGTTGAGATAAGATATTTCTATCCCATGGTGATGATGTAAGCCTTGAGAGGCAGTGGCATTCTGTGATGAGGGATTGAGATCCCATGGTAATAATGCACCTCAATGATGTTATGTTTTATAACTTGGTTGCCTCAACAATCCACATAAAATATACTAATTAACTACAGTGGAACATTTCAGGTAGTTTTCCCTGGCTATAGATCCATCATCGTCGATAGCTGGTGATGGTGAAACAGGTTTATCCTACGGGATTACCTGGAGTGCATATTATTGAATATGTGGGGTTTCTCCTAGTCGAAAGTAGGAGGATTTAGGTACAACTGCAGTTGTGTATAGAGCATGGTGAACATGCCCATGGCTCAGTGATTATAGAGCATGGTGAATAGGCCCATGGCTCAGTATTATAGAAGTGTAGCCAGCGGAGATGACCCTGTGGCTGAGGCCACTCAAGCAAGAGATTGCGGTCCTGCTTTGGTTTTCGAGCACTAACCACGAAGAGTTGAGGTCATGGAGTCTGACTCTCTGAATGACCTTGTATGGCACCGGTTTTGGGCTTCGCAGTCGAAGGTTGGATTTGAGCGGGACGGCTCACTTCCTCATGGCATAATAAATTGTAATCCAGTCGTATATAACATATTTCTTAAGGCAAAAAATGGAATATTAATTGAGGCCTTGCTTGTATAGTTGATCTCATTATGCCTTGCAGTTATTTGTAGGATCCTTATATTTTGTGATAAGTTCTTATAAATCTTATCTTGTCAATCATGTTCTATAAAGAATACTTGGTTATATGCCTCCTGGATATCTAGTAAGATTGTTAATAAAATAAGTTCTGCTCAGGATGCTGCTCCTATGATCTGTTGATATGAGTTATCTTCTTTACATGCTTTTCCTGAAGTTTTATAGTTTTGGCGGGGAGTTATGTTTCTCGCTGGGACTGTGTGTCTCACTCCGTTGGTTTACAACCTTTTTAGGTGATCATGCTAGACATGGTGGTGGTCGTGAGGTTGCGGTCGAGCAGCAAGAAGAGCAGTAGGAGGCAAGAGATGGATATGCTGCTGTTTTGGTTGTTTTGTAGTAGAGTCCTAGAGTCATCCCTGTACTCTCAGGTCCTCAGAGGTATTTTGATGATGTTTTATGATGTATAGCTGATGTAACTTCATATATCCTGCTGCTGGCCTGATGTAGCCGTTATGTATGTATAAATAGGTGATGAACTCTTATGCTGAAAGGACAACTGGTTGCTATAGGCTGTGGATAAATATCAAGGCTTGTAAATGTTTATATAACAAGTTTCCTTACAGGATAAGGATCTGTATGTAATAGTTTCTTTGTTTATCTGCATTCCGCAATCAGTTTTAATTAACCCGTGTTTTTGGTAATATGGTTTATGGTGTTTCCTCACATTTTTGCATGGCATTTCGTTGTCAGTGTGATAGCGAGATGTGTCAAATTAAATTCATTATTATTATATTTATTATTCTTGATCGGTAAATTTAAATTAAAAAATAAAAATATATATATTAACTTTAAAAATATATAATATAACTTTTAAATTTCTTTCTTTATTTTATTTTCTTTATTTTATGATAAAAATGCATTCATCTCAGCAATTTCACAAGAAGAAACAAGGGATCTGTTGAATTTCATGTATTCAGTTTTACAAATAAAATACGGTTGTAGTGACACATCCCATTATCACACACACAACGAAATCCCATGCGAAAACATGCGGAAATGCCATAAACCACATATTACCCAAAATATAGGTTAATTAAAATCGATTGCAGAAAGCAGATAAGTAAGGAAACTATTACATCTAGATCGTTATCCTGCAAGGAAACATGTTATATAATCATAAATAAACCTTGATATTTCTCCACAACCTATAGGAACCAGCTGTCCTGTCAGCACAAGAGTTCATCACCTGTTTATCCATATATAACAACCACATCAGGCCAGCAGCAGGATATACAAAGCTACATCAGCTATACATCGTAAAACATCGTTAAAACACCTATGAGGACCTGAGAGTATATGGATGACTCTAGGAATCTACTACAAAACAACCAAAACAATATCATATCCATCTCTTACCTCCTACTGCTGTTCTTACTGCTCGGCCGCAACCTCATGACCACCACCACATCCAGAACGATCACCTAAAAAGGTTGTAAATCAATGAGGTGAGACACATAGTCCCAGCGAGAAAAATAACTCCCTGTCGAAACTATAAAACATCAAAGGAGCGCTGGAACAAATAAAATAGGTAACTGATATCAACAACTCATATATACAACATATTGAACAGAACTAGCTTACCAACATATCCAGGAGGCATATAACCAGATATTTCTTTATGAAACATGATTGACAAGATAAGCTTTATAATAACTTATCACATATATGAGGAACATACAATTAATTATAAGATATAACTAGAGAAACTATACAAGTAAGTCCTCAACCAGTGCTCCATATTTTGCCTTAAGAAATATATTCTATACGGATGGATTACGATTTATTATGCCCTGAGGAAGTGAGTCATCCCGCTCAAATCCAACCTTCAGATGCGAAGCCCAAAACCGGTGCCATACAAGGTCATTGGGAGAGCCAAACTCCATGACCTCACCTCTTTGTAGTTAGTGCACAAAAACCAAAGCAGGACTGCAATCTCTTGCTTGAGTGGCCTCATCCACAGGGTCAGCTCCGCAGGCTACCCTTCTATAATACTGAGCTATGGGTCTGTTCACCATGCTCTATAATCACTAAGCCATGGGCATGTTCACCATGCTCTATACACAACCACAGTTGCACTCAAATCCTCCTACTTTCGGCTAGGAGAAACCCCTCATATTTAATAATATGCACTCTAGGTAATCCTGCAGGATAAACCTATTTCACCATCACCAGCTACCGACGATGATGGATCTATGGCCAGGGAAAACTACATGAAATGTTCCGCTATAGTTAATTAGTATATTTTATGTGGATTGTTGAGGCAACCAAGTTATACAACATAACAACATTGAGTTGCATTATTACCATGGGATCTCAATCCCTCATCACAAAATCCCACTGCCTCTAAAGGCTTACATCATCACCATGGGATAGCAATCCCTTATCTCAACATCAGAGGATAACACCTCAACTAGGCACTCAGCCTTTATCAGGTCAACATACCTTTTCACATCATACGGGTGATACATGTTATCCCATCAATCAAGGATTATCATTATTCAACATTATTCAAAACACATATACCTCATAGCTCTTACCTGACTATGAATTCACTTGATCCACTTGCATGGTTAGTATGCATATCAAGAGAGATAACTGAATCACCAAACATAGATCTTTATGATTAGTATGCTATTAGGGTTGAAGGTACATGATTGGAACAACATCTATGATCATAGTTACATGAAGCACAAGTTGTATCTATAGACCAATTACATTATTATTATCAAACCATGAGCATCCACTATGCCCTATATCTTATGAACATAATCATGTATCTTATCATCTTACTTAGCACCAACTTTAGGTATCAAACATATCATTGGTTACAACCTATCATTCATAACACATCATCAACAGAGGTGCGGTTACAAGATAACGACTCACCAAAACCAGGGTTTCTGAGCTAGGTGCAACCCTTACCAAAGATACCGCCTACCCTCACTATAGGTGTGGTGGGCAGTGCATCCCTCACCCAAAGGGGTATCAGGCAGGATCACATCCCTCACTAAAAGCCTATCGGCTAGGGAACTTAGCCACACATATCGGCCAACCAAGGGGTGCATCCATGCACAAGGGATATCGGGCAAGCAGACCTGATGTGTGTCATGCCACCTGATCCAAAAGATGTGTTGTGCAGCCAAGGAGCAAGGGGTGTATCGTGCAACTGGGTCCAAAAGTGTGTCGTGTACCCAAGTGCAAGGCGATAACGGGCATCCAAGTGAAAATATGTGTCAGGCAGCACAACCAGCCCTAACGGCCAAGACCCTATTGCCCATTAGGGTTAGGGTTTCCCCACCCAAGCACCATATCGAGTAACATCAAAACTAACCCATGTCACCCAAGGCACAAAACAGAGATGTCTATCACACATCATGTCAGCCAAAGGCATAATGCCCACAAGCACCAACTAAGGCAAGATTTCATATCGGGCTAAAGGGACAAAGAACACTTCTTAGCATATCGCCCAACAACACTAACATGGTGAAGGGGTCATATCGGGCAACAAGGTCAACAGTGTTGGGTTTTAGGGGAGGTAGAGAAGGAAGCAGACACAAAAATTTCTTCTCCCCAAACCCAGAATAAAGGAATCACGTCAACGTCTATACAATAGGAAGGATGGTTTGTAGAGACATACCTTTTCACGAGGCTTGCTCAGAGACATTACCTCGCGGATTGTGCGGTCTTCACCTCTAGTCTTGGACGGTGTCTGTACATCTCCCAGTCTCACTGGGACTGTCGGGATTGACAGCTGTCCTCTGAGCGGAAGAAGTCTCTCGCCTCTGTAGTAGTCCACACAGACCACATAGAACTCCGATCGCCTTGTTGCAAAAGGCACCGGAAGGATTCACACCCTCCTGTCGGTGTACTAGTCACTGACACACTCTCCTGACACCAGTCACTTTTCTGCAGTTGTCTTTCCCTTGTTGTGCCTCCCTTATCCGGTAGCTCTTGCTCGGGCTCTCCTGGTTACCACAACCAGAGAGAACGACAACTTTGCAGAGCAACTGGTGTTCTGAGTTGTATAGTCTGAGAAGCCCCCAATACCCCTATATATATAGGAGGGTCATGGGATAGCGTTCTCTATCCCGGGTAATGCAGGATTAAAGCAGGAGTAGAAGGGTTCAAGATTTTCCACAAAATTTGACAAACTGCACCAGTTGAACTGATCGTTTCAAGCACAAAACGGTCAGTTGGTGACCTCAGCCGATCGGTTCACACCTGAACCGATTGTTTAAGGCATCTGAGCTGATCGGTTCATGCTTTAGCCGATCGGTTCATGCTCCTGGTCCAACTCGAATTGACTTTTCATGTTTATTTCTAACTAATCATATATTAGTCCTTATCCAAATCAAATTTAGCAAGTGAAATGAACTTGATTGGTCACTTGACCAGTTCAACTATGTGAACCGATCAGTTAATTGACCTGAGTCGCTCAACTCACCAGCCTAAGTTGATTGGTTCATCTGCATGAGCCGATCGGTGGGGGCAGCAGATCAGTCAATCGCAGTTTCAATCAATCTGATACTCTAATCATTAGATCCAACACCTTGAATATCATGATTTTGAGCTATCAATCGATTGGGTGTTTAATTGAACTACTAAACTCCTTTAGTAATGAATCCAAACAAGACTTATGGAGAAACTCCTCTTCCAGGAACATGTCCTAGTGTGTCTGACCCTATAGGTCCATTTCACGTTGGTAGTGAAAGTCCATAACACTTATGACTTCACAAGTAAAGAGCGGTGCATAGTCACACATCAATGCTACCCAAGTGAAATAGAAATTTGGAGAACAACTTTCAATCATACAATCTGTGAATGGTGTTATAGTGAATGTATAATTCCTTTGTCACTAATGTCCTGAATGAACTCAAGGCATGGTACAATCATCCTTTCAACGTTCATCCATTTCCTTGATCTCAGAGCAGACTGGGTGAGATGTGTGGGACATCAATATCACATATTGATTCACACATTCATGCACATGCCTTTCTCAATACTACTCATCAAGTGGTCATGGACATCAAACTCCCTTAGGAGGGACAAATCCCATATCTATCACTCACCCCTCAAAAACCCCATGTTTCAAAGTCACCCAATCATCACCTTTATAACAACCCATGTTTCAGGACTGCATTTGATGATGTCAAACTATACCCAATGATATGTGTTGAGTGTAGTGATTTCAGGTCGAAGAATCACACTCACCACCATCACTGTGAGAGCTGACTGTGACTACCAAATCATGATTCCATGTGTCACTCTCACGGTGGGTCTGTTCGGTACACTTGTTCTCTAACAAGTATCTATGTGCTTGGTTTGATATCACTATATCATGACTAATGAGATGTTGTCATCAACCAAAACACAATCTAGTCATTAGTGTTATTGATGTCTATGGTTATTTCCACAATAACAATCGACTAGGGGCAAAACAAGAATGTATACTCTTAACATCCGTATGATCTCATTGTTTAGGTCCTTAACCTAAAAGCATATTTCATTGAGTAAAAACAATTCTCTAGACATCTGTCATGTTACACTATCATCTCAGAAATAGTTAAAACATATAGATTGGAAATTGCCTTTATTATTCAAATCATTTACAGAGTATCCCATTACAGTCATCACATGACTTGCTATATGAGCATACATACCAACAGAATCCCACTTGCACTTAGAGCCAGTCACCTAGGAACCTCAGTCCTTGTGACCTAGCATGACAATCATGCTTCTGTGGAGAAAGGGCCTTCATTAGTGGATCGACTATGTTGTCTTCAGTTGGTACTTTGCAAATTTTCACATTTCCTCACTGTACGATATCTCGTATGAGATGGAAGTGTCGCAGTATGTGATTGGACCTCTGATGTGATATGGGTTCCTAAGCTAGAGCAATAGATCCATTATTGTCACAATAAAACTCAATTGCATCACAACTACTGGGAATTATACCAAGTTCAGTGATGAACTTCCTGATCCACACAACCTCCTTTCCTACATGTGAAGCAGCAATATACTCGGCCTTTGTAGTAGAATCAACAACTATTTCTTGCTTGGAACTCTTCCATCTCACAACTCCATTGTTTAGGTAAAATACAAATCTTGATAGCGATATGTAATCAACTTTGTCGGTTTGGAAGCTTGCATCGGTGTATACTCTTACAACCAGTTCTTCCTCGCCACCGTATATAAGGAACTGATCCTTAGTCCTTAGCAAGTACTTGAGGATGTTCTTTACGGCTGTCCAGTGAGCATCCCCGGGATCTAACTGGTACATGCTTGTCATGCTGAGGGCATATGAGACATCTGGGTGTGTGCACAACATAGCGTACATGATGGATCCGATGGCTGATGCATATGGGATCCCATTCATATGCTCCCTCCCTTTGCAAGATTGGAGACATTGAGATCTAGAGATGGTGACTCCATGTAGCATGGGGATGTTTCCTCTCTTTGAGTTCTCCATGTTGAACCGCTTCAGCACTTTGTCAATGTACGTGCTTTGACTTAGTCTGAGAAGCCTTTTAGATCTATCTCTATAGATCTTAATACCTAAAATGTAGGATGCTTCTCCTAAGTCCTTCATTGAGAAAGTATTCCCAAGCCAAGTCTTTACCTTCTCTAAGGCTGTGACATCATTCCCCGTCAATAGTATGTCATCCACATACAATATGAGGAATGTGGTCATGCTCCAACTAACCTTCTTGTACACACAAGGTTCATCTTCATTTTGAATAAAGCCAAATACTTTGACTTCCTCATCAAATCGAAGATTCCAACTCTGAGATGCTTGGTTCAATCCATAGATTGACCTTTGTAACTTACAGACTTTATTAGCGTTCGTTGGATCTATAAAACCTTCAGGTTGTGTCATGTACACATCCTCATTTATATTCCCATTAAGGAATGTGGTTTTAACATCTATTTGCCAAATCTCATAGTCATAGTAAGCCGCAATAGCAAGCATTATCATGATGGAGTTAATCATGACAACTGGAGAAAAAGTTTCGTCATAGTCAACACCTTGAACTTGTCGGAAACCCTTTGCAACCAATCTGCCTTTATAAGTTTGCACATTTCCATCCATGTCGGTCTTCTTCTTGAAGACCCACTTGCACCCTATGGGTTTTACCCCTTCGGGTGGTTCCACCAAAGTCCATACTTTGTTGGAATATATGGATTCCATCTCAGATTTCATGGCCTCAAGCCATTTCTCAGAATCTGGCCCCTCCATAGCCTCTAGATAGGTAGTTGGATCATCATCTATAATCAACTCACCGCCTTCCTGAGTCACAAGGTATCCAAACCTCTCAGGTTCAAGGCGTGTCCTACTAGATCTACAAGGTCCTTGTATTACTTGAGGAGACTGAGATTCCACAACACCTTGTGAATCTCTATGTTCCTCTTGTACATCTACTGGTTCAATGTTTTCTTGTTAGGCTTGAACCTCTTCAAGCGCTATTTTCCTCCCACTGCTTCCTTTGGAAATAAATTCCTTTTCTAGGAACACAACATCCCTGGAAACAAACACTTTATTGTCAGTTGGGTGGTATAAGTAATATCCCTTGGTCTCCTTAGGATATCCAACAAAATAACATTTATCAGATCTAGGGCCTAGCTTGTCAGGAAACATTTTCTTGAAATATGCCTCACACCCCCAAATCCTCATAAAAGACATATTGGGACGCTTCCCAGTCCATATCTCATATGGTGTCTTTTGAACCGATTTAGATGGTACTCGGTTAAGTGTAAATGCAGTGATTTTAAGAGCATGACCCTAGAAGGAAATCGGAAGATCAACAAAACTCATCATTGATCGCACCATATCAAGTAAGGTGTGATTCCTTCTTTCAGACACACCATTATGTTGTGGTGTTCCAGGCGGAGTCCCTCGTGATACAATACCACAGGCTTGCAGAAGGTCCTCAAATTCCTGGCTTAAGTATTCTCCACCTCGTGATGAAATCCTTGAACCTTTCAAGGGTTTCTGACTTATGTTTCATCAGGTACACATAGCCATACCTACTGAAGTCATCAGTAAAGGTAATGAAGTATTGATACCCATTTTTGGCATTAGTTCTAAAAGGCCCACATACATCAGTATGTATGAGTCCTAATAGATCACTAGCTCTCTCACTTTTACCTGAAAAGGGAGTCTTGGTCATCTTACCCAACAAACAAGATTCACATGTCTCTATTAATTCATAATCAAAAGAGTCTAGATAACCATCTTTATGGAGTCTAGAAATGTGCTTCTCATTTATGTGCCCTAGACGACAATGCCAAAGATATGTTTTATTTGAGTTGTTGAGTTTTTACCTTTTGGTGTTTACGTTGTATACACTTGTCTCTAGATCTATCAAGTATAGACCATAAGACATTGGGGCACTGCCATAAAAGATCCCATCTTTTGAAATGGAACACTTTCCATTCTTAATAAGATATTCAAAACCATCCTTGTCCAAACAAGAGACGGAAATGATATTCCTATTTATGGCAGGTACATAATAGCAGTTCTTCAACTCTATTATTAGCCCACTAAGTAGAGTTAACTCATAGGTTCCTACGACACTGGTGGCAAATCTTGCCCCATTGGAAACACACAGTTCAACCTCGCCTTTTCCCAAAGGCCTACTTCTCTTAAGATCCTTCACATTGAACAAATGTGAGATACACATCCGATATCAAGTACCCATGATAAAGAAGTAGTAAAGTTAATCTCTATCATGTATGTACTAGAAGTAGAGATCTCTGTCTCTCGCTTCTTCTTCCATCGTTCCTTCCATCCTCTCCATGTTTTGAGTGCAGTAGAATTTAGTTTGGAAAGAGAACCCTACTCCCCCTTACCTATGTCATTAGACTTCATTCCATTGATCTCTATCAATGAACTATCCTTCTTCTCACTTGTCTCAAATAATACCTTAAGCGTACATAGAACGGACTCAAAGGTCACTGGTATATTTGGATGGTGCAGAACATTTCTCATCATCCCCAACTAGTTATGAAATTTATTCTCAATTAATTTTCCCATTTTAAAAAATGATTCTTTTTCCGTTCTATAAGAGAAAATAGAATTTGTCAAAACTCCTTTTGATTCGATTTGATTTGAATAAAATTTGATGATAGTTAATTAGGCCTTTAATTAATTACCGCTTCCACTATTTTGATTCAAATTGACAGCCCTCACCATCAATTTAGAAGATTGCAGTGCACAATATTCTAGTGGGCAAGATCCGTATTTCATCAAGTCATGAGTCAGCTTTGGTTGATCGCCCACAACTTGACTATTTAGGTAGGTCATCATGCCAATTGCATCATATGCAACTCTTGATGAATGAACATGTACAACACCTTGCCATGAACATTCCATGCCTCTGGGCTTAGACGCTCTAAGAATCACCAGTTAAGTCTATCCCAAAAGCCGACACGGTAAACATGCACCATGCTTTGGTAGAACCTACATGTCTACCCTTCATACTTCCGCGAGATAGATGACGCACCATGCTTTGGTGTAACCTATGCTTTGTTGATCATGTTTTTCATCTGTGTCACTAATGGAAGGTGTGAAAGACTTAATATTTAGATGAGGGATTTGTTTTTTATAGGTACATATACATATCCAATCACCACAATATAGTAAGTATCATATACATGCTACATCCCACAGAAAACATGTGAAACAATAAAAGCAATGATTATGGCCATCCTAATGTGATTCCTCGAGCCAAGAGGAATCACAGTCATCTAGGTCCACATCACATGCAACCTATACAAGATGAACTTTGTGCTTTGCCTTTCTAGGTTTGATAAACTCATATCCATTATTGATCAGCTCACCATCAGACCGGTCGGTTGGGTGCCACCAGCCGATCGACTGGCGCCTCCAGCCGATCGGTTCATTGGTCGTCGTGCATCTCCTCAGGTCGGCACCCGCTCATCTCGCTCCTCGAACTGGTCATCAAGAATGCCAACTAATTGGTTCACGCCTTGAACCGATCATCTCAGTTGTCGTCAGGTTATCCTCCCTTCTTTAACATAACACAAAATAAAATATCTATCCTATTTTACATTTGAAAAAGGAAACCCTGAGTTACATTCGGGGAGGGGAAAAGGTAGGAAAGAAATCTCGAGTTACATCAGGAATAAGAGATAGGGAATCAGTGCGGAGACTGAGATGCAACATCCACATTCAACCAAGCATCCATTGGGTTTATTGGCCATAACCATGCTATACATCCACTACAAAACTCGTTTAAGGGTGACGCGTATCGAGTGCATTCATATTACATATCATATATGTATATTAGGATTTGTAGATTTAGGAATGGACACACATAAAGCCAATTCTATTCGCATCATATATAATAAATAAAGGCGACAAACCAAAATCGATCAAATCGATAATCCTAAAGTACAGAGCAGTTGACGTCACTCTGATACCACTGTTAGGTTTTAGGGGAGGCAGAGAAGGCAACACAAACAAAAATTTCTTCTCCCCAAACCCAAAATAAAGGAATCGCATCAAAGTCTATACAATAGGAAGGATGGTTTGTAGAGACATACCTTGTCCTAAGGCTTGCTCGGTGACGTTACCTCACGGCTTGCGTGGTCTTCACCT
Source organism: Alisma plantago-aquatica (assembly GCA_963693085.1). NCBI lineage: Eukaryota > Viridiplantae > Streptophyta > Magnoliopsida > Alismatales > Alismataceae > Alisma > Alisma plantago-aquatica. The sequence goes on along the minus strand of OY856412.1, from coordinate 203,608,057 downwards.
CCGGTCTTGGACGGTGTCTGTACAGCTCCTGGTCTCACCGGGACTGTCGGGATTGACAGCTGCCCTCTGAGCGGTAGAAGTCTCCCGCCTCTGTAGTAGTCCACACTGACCACCTGGAACTCCGATCACCTTGTCACACAAGGCACCAGAAGGAGTCACACCCTCCTATCGGTGTACTAGTCACTGACACACTCTCCTGTCACCAGTCACTTTTCTACAGTTGTCTTACCCTTGCTGTGCCTCCCTTATCGGGTAGCACTTCCTCGGGCTATCCTGGTTACCACAACCAGAGAGAACGACAACTTTGCAGGGCAACTGGTGTTTTGAGTTGTACTGTCTGAGAAGCCCCCAATACCCCTATATATATAGGAGGGTCATGGAACAGGGTTCTCTACCCTGGGCAATGCGGGATTAAAGCAGGAGTAGAAGGGTTCAAGATTTTTCACAAAATCTGACAAACTACGTCAGTTGAACTGATCATTTCAAGCACGAAATGGTCGGTTGGTGACCTCATCCGACCGATTCACACCTGAACCGATCGTTTGAGGCATCTGAGCCGATCGATTAATGCTTGAGCTGATCAGTTCATGCTCCTGGTCCTACTCGAATTGACTTTTCATGTTTGTTTCCAACTAATCATATATTAGTCCTTGTCCAAATCAAATTTGACAAGTTAAACGAACTCGGTTGGTCACCCGACCAGTTGAACTTTGTGAAACGATCAGTTCATTGACTTGAGCCGCTCGGCTCACCAGCCTGAGTCGATCGGTTCATCTGCATGAGCTGATCGGTTGGGGCAGTAGATCAGTCAATTGTAGTTTCACTCAATCTTATACTCTAATCATTTGATCCAACACCTTGAATACCATGATTTTGAGCTATCAATCAATTGGGTGCTTAATTGAACTACTAAACTCCTTTAGTAATCAATCCAAACAAGATTTATGGAAAAACTCCTCTTCTAGGAACATGTCCTAGTGTGTGTGACCTTGTAGGTCCATTTCACATTGGCAGTGAAAGTCCATAACACTTATGACTTCACAAGTAAAGAGCGGTGCCTAGTCACACATCAGTGCTACCCAAGTGAAATAGAAAGTCAGAGAACAACTTTCAATCCTACAATCCATGAATGGTGTTGTAGTGAATGTATAATTCCTTTATCACTAATATCCTGAATGAACTCAAGGCATGGTACAGTCATCCTTTCAACGTTCATCCATTTCCTTGATCTCAGAGCAGACTGGGTGAGATGTGTGTGACATCAGTATCACATATTGATGCACACATACATGCCCATGCCTTTCTCAATCCTACTCATCAAGTGGCAATGGACATCAAACTCCCTTAGGAGTGACAAATCCCATATCTATCACTCACCCCTCAAAAGCCCCATTTATCAAAGTCACCCAATCATCACCCTTATAACAACCCATGTTTCAGGACTACGTTTGATGATGTCAAAGTGTACCCAACGCCATGTGTTGAGTGTAGTGATTTCAGGTCGAAGAATCACAGTCACCACCATCACTGTGAGAGTTGACTGTGACTACCAAATCATGGTTCTACGTGTCACTCTCACGGTGGGTCTGTCCGGTTCACTTGTTCTCTAACAAGTACCTATGTGCTTAGTTTGATATCACTATATCATGACTAATGAGATTCTGTCATCAACCAACACACAATCTAGTCTTTAGTGTTATTGATGTCTATGGTTATTTCCACAATAACAACTGACTAGGGACTAAACAAGAATGTATACTCTTAACATTTGTACGATCTCATCATTTAGGTCCTTAACCTAAAAGCATACGTCATTGAGTAAAAATAGTTCTCTAGACATCTATCATGTTACACTATCATCTCAAAAATAGTTAAAACATATAGATTAGAAATTGCCTTTATTATTCAAATCATTTATAGAGTATCCCATTACAATCATCACATGACTTGCTCTATGGGCATACACACCAGCAGACTCCCACTTGCACTTAGAGCCAATCACCTAGGTACCTCAGTCCTTGTGACCTAGCATGACCATCATGCTTCTGCTGAGAAAGGGCCTTCGTCAGTGGATGAACTATGTTTTCTTCAGTCGGTACTTTGCAAATTTTCACATCTCCTCATTGTACGATATCTCGTCATGCTTCTACTCATTAAAGTCATGCATCAAAGCCCTAATTACTATATTAAACATACCCTTCATGATGATCCACTACTACAGAAACAACATTCAGTGTCGCTTTTCTGGGCGTCGGTTATTTAAGAAAACTGACACCTATAATATTAGACGTCGGTTATTTATGCAAACCGATGTCTATATTCGAAGACCAGCCAGACACGTGTATCACTTTGTATTCAGCGTCGGCTGGTTATAACAGACCGACGCCTAAAATCGCCCACGAAATCCAATTTTCGAGCGAAAACATTTTAGGTCACCTACAACGTCGGTTTTGTAACTATTCATCGTCGCCTATTTAAAATAAAAATTTGTGCGAAAAGTCCCACTTTCAGTGTCAATTATCCTTCAATAACCGACGGTGATAATGGTTCCCGCCAAATAATTTAGGGTAAAGGTTGTCTAGTTGGGCGTCGGTGGTTTACTATCAACCGACGCTAAATCATAATAGGCGTCAGTTTTGTAGATAACCGATGTCGTTGACCAACTTAATAAACCCGATCACCCGGCTTACTCATTAGGAGTAAATCTTGGATAGTCCCCGGTTTGGGATTGTTCTTGAACACCTAATCTCACTTAGGATGTAAGTGTATAATGTGTATTGGGTTTTTGAGAAAATGTTGGTAGCATTTCCCCGTTTGTTCTCTAAGTACATATCTACTTAGAGAATAGCGGGGAAATGCTGCCGAAATTTTCTCGAAAACCCAATACACATTATACACTTACTAGTGAGATTAGGTGTTCAAGGATGGGATAGGTGGTACACATTTATTATATATAAGAATGACATCACATGTGTTTGTTGGCCTAGAAACCCGTCCAAGATTTACTCATTAGGAGTAAATCTTGGACAGTCCCCGGTTTGGGACTGTTCTTGAACACCTAATCTCACTAGTTAATACAAATGCTAAATGTTTGCCTTTTTCTAGTTAATACAAATGCTAAATGTTTGCCTTTTTCTAGTTAATACAAATGCTAAATGTTTGCCTTTTTAATGACATTTTCAGATGGCTGACCATGATGAGCATGATGTCCATGATGAGCATGAAGTCCATGATGAGCATGCTGTCCATGACGAGCATGGAGAGGATACCAATGTAAGTTCTAAAAACATATCATGTATTTCTATAAAATTCATTATCTTCTAGTTATGTCATATATCCCATATTTCTATATTGCGCTAATTCAGTGGGTTTATTATTGTCAAATTTTAGGTTGATGATACACATGTACCCACTGAAGCACAGGAACAACTTGATGCGCAACACCAAACACTTAACAAGAAAAGGGGCATCACTCTGTTGAAGAAGTTAATAGCGCTAAGTGGTAGTGGATCCAAATTGGTTGTGGAGTATGATAATGGAGGAAATGCAATTGGAGTGAACCACAAAAATTTTGTAAACTATCTTGGGTTTGTCACTCGAAGCCATTGTGGTGTTAAGTATGATAATTGGCATAAAGTTCCTCAGGGGAAGAAAGACTTGATATGGAAGGATTTATGCGTGAGTTATTATTATTTGCAATTCTATTTTGTAGATTACAAATTATATTATTTGCAATTCTATTTTTGGATACTAATTAATAAGAATTCTATTTTACAGAATCTGTTTGCATTGGATGAGAAGTTGCATCGTAAAAGCGTGATGCAACACGCTGGAATGATGCTTAGGAACTATAGGACAAATCTCAATAGAGAATACATAAAATATGGTGATAAGAAGAAGAAGTCAGCCCTTGAACAGTGGAACTTCTTGGACAAAGAAGATTGGGACAATTTTGTTGCTTCAAGAAAATCTGAAGAATTCAAGGTATTAGGCATCACTCCCAATTTAATTAATATATGTTGTATTCACCTATTCAAGATTAAAATTTAGTGCTAATAACCAAATCATTAATGTGCATACTAACTAGGCCCTCAGTGACGCACAAAAAGCAAGGTGTGCACTGAATGTGCATGACCACACTATGGGTCCAAAGGGCTATGCAAGCGTTCGCCAAAGACTACAGGCGGAGTCTGTGGCTACTCAGGAGTCTGCTCCTACTCAGCAGTCTGCCACACCCATGCCTCGCCATGATATCTGGATAGCTGGGAGGCAAAACAAGAAGGGTGAAATAAAGAATCCCGTAACTGTTGAGGCGGCTGCGAAAATGGTAAAATACAACTCTTAGAGCAATCGTTTGAATATTGATTATTTGTGGTGTTAACTTACCAATTTCTGTTGATGGTGATTAGCGGGAGCTGCACGAGCAGAGGAAACAAGGCACGTTCATCCCTCAGGGCACAAGGGATGAATTGACAGTTGCTCTAGGTAACCCAGAGCATCCTGGACGTGTTAGGGGTGCAAGCACTGGTGTGGGCATCAAAGTATTCTTTGGGCCATCCCAGCGCAAACTCAGAGCGAGGCTTTCACAAGAAGAGGTAACCTATTCTTTTTTGAGAATGTTACTGCAAAAGGGAATTCAATAATAAGAAGCTAATGTTTCTTTTATCCATGTATAGGAGAATAAGAGAGTCAAGGATATAGTTGCTAAGAAGGTCAATGATATAGTTGCTGAGAAGGTCAAGGAAGAAATTGTGCGGTGGCAGGCATCTCAGGCTTCCAATCAGCCTATGGCGACCCACTCTTCTCCTGATGCACATACTGCGAGTAATCCTGGAGACCCATCCCCTAACACGTCTGTTGTAAGTATTGTTTATGACATTGTAGCTAGTCTTTTCAAGATGATATGTTTTCAAGATGATATGTATATATGTATAACATTCTTTACGTAAATTTGTAGGCATTGAAGCCATGGCGCTTAAGAATGGAAGACTATGTTGTTGTAGAAGCGCAGGCTTACCAGTCCCTTCTTGGGGCAACGTTTCATGGGACTCCAATGCCGCAGGGCTACGTTCGTGTGAGCCCGATATGTGTATTACCCGATTGGAGGGAAGCTGTATTGCCATAAGCCCACCCAGATATTGATACACTTGGTGAGGCAGAAGGTGGGGTGATATTGTGGCCGAAAGCATATGTCGTCTACACTACTAAAATTATAAGATAAATTTACATTACTTTAGATTGTTAATGTGTATATATGAGGTCAACTGATCTGAAATTATATATACAGGTTAAAAAGAAGACACCCGGAGCACCTAGGCCTCCACCTCCACTTCCTGCATTACCAAGTTGGGTTCGAACTGACCTAAAATACTCGTTAGGTCCTGCTTGTAGGGGAATGGCATGTTGGCTATGAGCACATAATATACATTGCCCTATAATTGTTTCTTTAGAAGTAGATTATGCACGTCAATCATACGATAGATCTTTATTTATACAAGATATTATTGAGCCATTTATGTATGATTGGCTGAATACATCAATGATAGAGACATGGATAAGGTGAGATCTTGTTTATACATCCATATACCTTGTGTAAGATCCGGTGATCTGGTTTCTTATATATTAATACATACGTAATACATGTTTTGCATCTACTTAGTCGAAGATCAATGCAACCAATTTGCATTTGATCATGTGGGTTTTTTTATTCCATCATTGAATAGTATGGTAGCTAAAGACCCTGATAGTGTTCAACAATACTGTATAGATGCTTTTACAATTTTCGGTCAGCAAAAGAAGACGATAATAATATCTCCATTCAATGTCAAGTAAGTTTACTTTATTTATAATTTGGACTTAAGAAAATTCCATTTTGATTGTGCATTTTGAGTTATTAATTTTTAACTTTTTACCTCTAGAGGTAGACATTGGGAGTTACTAGTTATTGTCCCCGGGACGTTCACTGTTTATTATCTAGATCCTGCGAGAAGTACATTGAACACTAAAATTGGACACATATTGAGAATGCCATTCTTCTGGTGAGAAATATTTTATTTTTATATCCGTTAACATATGTTATTACATCACTTTTTAATTATGTAATTTACTGTGTTACATTAACATGTAGGGGTTTAGATGCATTCAAAAATGCTGGAGGACATGTCCCAAGGAGAAAGAACCAGCCAATAATTTGAGAGAACGTAAAAGGAAGTTCCCGACTCCAATGTATATATTATTTATATGAACTGTGCTTAGTTGTATTTTTTAATATTTTGTATGTTTCAATTTATAGTGTGCTACGCAAAACAACGGCTGGACATGCACATACTATGTGATGCGATTTATGCAGATGATTATACAACATGCCACATTGGATATTAATACCATACATGAGGTATTATATATAGTCTCATTAGTTAGTATGAAATATATCAATCTTATTTTTATATTATTACTTATATATATACATCATTCTCTTTGCAGGTGTTTAAAACTGACCACACTATAGGTAAATGCTTAAAAATGTACATGTTCCATATACGATGGAAGTATTAAATGAAGTAAGAGAAGAATGGGCAAAAGCCATACAAGCAATGACGATTGTAAGATATAATTCGGATGTTGATAGCGATGTTGAATGATATTTTGTAAATGAATATTTCTGAATGTTTATACATGTCTGAATGTTTCTACATACATGCATTTGAATGTTTCTACATGTGTGAATCTGAGAATTGAATTGATGTCTGAATGTATCTACTTGTGTGAAAAAATATTTGTTGATTTTGCAGGTTTGTGGCCTGTTTGTAGGCTGATATCAATGGATGTCGTAAACCTGCAGTTCAGAAAACTGAACTGCAGGTTCTCATCCTGCTGACCAGCCACAGCAGGCCTGCAAACTGATAAGAAAAAAAAATTAAAGTATAGGCGTCAGTTATTTATAAAACACCGTCATCAAAGGCCTACATCGTTGGTTATTAGATAAAAACTGACGCCTAATATGACAAACAACCCGACCGTGCAGGAAAGCACGACAGTGGTGGAAAAGGCGTCGCTTATACGTATAAAACCGACGCCTATAGTACTAAACATGGCTGTGCAGCGAAGCACGGCCGTGTCGTCTGGGAGTATGGCGTCAGTTGTTCAGTTGGTAACCGATGCAGATTGTTTCCTATGTGGTGCCCTTCTTTGTGGCGCGAACCCTATAGATGTCGGCCAACTATATATAACTGACGCCTATAGATCATATAGGCGTCGGTTAGAAAACCGACGCCGATGAGTTCGACCTTTAGCGGCGCCCACATAGGCGTCGCTTGAAAACCGTCGCCAAAGGAGGTTAAACAACCGACGCCAAAGGCGTATTCTATAGTAGTGATCACTTAGATTCGAGTAGTTTTGTTGACAACACAACTTGTTATGACCTTTGAACCCGAATTCTTCATATGCATGATTATTCACTTTAGATACCCTGATTATCATCATTATGATCACAATAATAATAGATTCCCTTTATGCCCAACAATATCAGATAATAACACAAAAGAAAGGCTTTCCATATTTTTTAACATTTTAATATCAGAATCTATGGATTCTATGCATTATTCATCACTTAATCACATATTAGCCTAATTTTTAATACAAAGCAGAATTGATTCTCAATTATATTTTATTTGTGTTCCTCTCATTTTCTTGATCATTTTGAAATATAATATCACTAATTTTGGATAATTCTAGCATTTACTACAATTTTCACAAAATTATTATTAACAGACCAATCAATTGCTGAAACCTCAACATTTAACTTCCTTTCTATTACCTCTTTATTGGCTCTTAGATCTGGTCGTTGGTCCATTTATCTCAAAAGCCAGACCCGACTGGTTTCCTCCCTCACGTGTCCCTCTGGTTCGAGACTCTCGTTGCCCGCTGCTTGAGAGAAAGGACGCCATGCAGACAATCCGCGGGCAAATGCTTAGTGCACAACACGTCAGATCGGCATGCAGGGTCTCTTCATCTGATTGTCCACCAAGGACAAGTTTCAATGGTTCCGCAAAGGAGCGTCAAAGGCTCACGACCACCTAGAAGACCTCTGGGGGTGTTGTGTTGCGATCTGTTGGTGAAGCCTTCCTCCGCAACAGTCACGGAAGTAGAGAAGGAGGGATAGGAGGAGATTTGGGGAACCCTTGCTAGCCTTTGACGGACAAGGTCAAACCCAACAACATACAACAATAGTCTGACATCGGGAGATTTGCCTTCTTTGTCTAGATCTGAAGTGAGGCTATCGGGGACCTACACAGACAAGAAAGGCTCTGCCTACCCATGTCATGGATGAGTTGATGATTGCCCCTCCTTAGGTCGGTGCTCTGGCTTCTCCACCGGCATGAAGGTAGTCGTGTCTAGATGAAGCCTTATTGCAGTATGCATGCACAATCATGGAAGACTATCTTGAAGGTGATATTCCTGGGTTTGAGGAGGGGAGACGATGAACAGGAAAGGAGAGGGTGTATCTCTCGAGGAGGGTAGGTACCTTTATATACATAGCTTGCATGGAAAACTCCACTGATCGCATCGTCCCTAGCATTCGTTTCCATCCCCACTACATTAAGTCTTTTCAATTCTCTCTTCATTTGACATATTCTCGAGTATATGGTTTTAGTCTAAGCATTCTTTTTATATTTCTCCTCCTACTAATTCCTTTTTTTCTAATGATTATGACTAATACTCATGGAAAGTATGTATAGACAATGTTCATTATCTTTCCAAAAGTTTACTAAGATATCTTTTTTATTCGACAATTGGTCTTCAACTAAAAATAGGAGAATGAAAACACATCTCATTTAGGAAAACATATTCCCTTATACGAAACTCTTGCCTTCTATTCCTATTAATCCAAAGGTCGTAAAAAGACACCACCACGTTCTTATCTAGACTTAGATTTGACGATAATAAGCCATTTAAAGAAAAGCATATAAATACATGTCACTTTATTGGACCGTTTGATCACGATATAGAATTAAATGTCTCTTCCTTATCATTTTCAAGTATAACAAAGATAAAAATAATACTAATTGATGTCTCAAAACATGTCCACCCAAACTAGCTAGATAATTTCTCTTTTAATTATCCAAAACATCAAACATATTATTTTATTTTCGAAATTTGAAAATTATCTTATATTGCAGTTATCATCTCAAAAAGTACATTATTATTTATTCATGTATGAATTTCATTCATTTTCTGCCACAAGGATTTATTTGCAAAGCAACCAATGCTTGGGCCTTACTTTGGCCATGGGTCAAAAACCCATGTTATTCCATCAGAATATCATTAAGGAATTACTTATCAATTCAAGCATAACATTTTGTATAATTTAATTCTACCAAAATTGAGGATATTACATCCACATCTTCCTTCATCCACGTAATTGCCACTCTCCCCAGAGGATGATATTATAGTTGGAAACCCAACTACATCTTGGATACATGCTTCTCATTACTCTATTCATTTTTGTCCTCCTAATTTTAGTTTTAAGCAAACGGGAAATAATAGCCTTATTATTCACAATAGATTCTTTAGCCACCCTTTGATGTTTTGGTTTATTAGAAACATGTATGATCCATGATACAATAGTAAGATAATTAACCATTAGGAACAACAATCATTGGGGACTTACCAGCCTTAGTCTCACCAACTCCACTTCCAGCACTTTCAGTGTTATCAAGAAATTCCAATACTCTGAAGCTATTTGGGGACAGTGGAAAGCCTATAGCCTTCTGGTGAGGAATTTTAGAAACATTACTTGTGGGGGGATTTTTTTAATCTTGTCATCACTCAACATATCTGGTGGAGAAGGTCTTTTAGTACCAACAAAACTATGTAGACTCAATGGAGTAGTAGGGTTCACCACTACTTCACTTGCTTCCACCACTAGGAACCTCTCACTAGGGTCTATGTATTCAATCATTTTGTCAATCACCAACATGGAATCATAATCAAGCATTATGTCAGTCATCTGCATGTCACTGGACAGACACTCAAAGAATAGATCATCACTAATCGACTTCTCCATCGAGATCTACATTTATTGTATTTTCTTCCCTTTAGTAGTCAAACAATCTCACTATCCGTGACCAAATATTCTGCAAGCTTTACAACAAACATGGTACCATTCATATTCTATTCTCATAATATTTTTGATCCTGTCATCACTTACAAGATTAAATTCTGATGGAAACAAAGTTGTGGCATGGAGTAGGATCTGAATCCATGCAAAATCCAAATGATGCAACTATTTGATTAAGTAATCCGACCTTAGGAGAAAACCTAGAAAACTACCAATCATGTCGAACACTTCATCCCAGAGTGCGAATGGAAGATCATATATATTTACCCAGATCATAAGGCTATGTTATTTTCACCTTCACAAGTTGCTCTCCTCACTACCATTTCTTTAATATAATTGGTTTTCCTACAACAAACCATGGCCCTTGTTCTAGAGCCACCTTCGTATCATTTGGATCCAAAAACCTTATCACAAAAAGTCATTCCCAGGTGAAAAAATTTCCATATTACCTTTTATTTTCCATATCAACTCGAGTTGTTTATGCAAAATCTGCAAGTGGGGCTTCATCCCAATCACATAACCAACAATGGTGTTCTTCCACCTAGATAAATTCCTCTTGGCAACGTCCTTTGAGTATGTAATAGCACCATCAAACACCTCAACTAAACGTTGCTAAATTACTTTTTCATGGGAACACCGCTAACAAAATAGATTCACCCATGATCTCATTTCTTTTTCTACTAGAATTCCACTCCTTCCTAGAGCTCTTCCTTCAACAACTTACGCACTCTACAATGTCTATTGAGAGGGACCAACCCTCTGGAGTTTTGCTCCAGTTGTCAATGGCTTGCTGGTATCACCTTCCCTCTAACTACACTTTTCACCATAGCGTAACATTAGAGTATTTTGAAAACTTGATATTTTATTTATTTCTTTTTTCCAAGTATTTCTATTTGTCTCTAACACAAAGGAACCCTATGGTACTCTTCCCATTTTAAACTTTTAGTGGTTATTTAAGTGTTCTAAGAGCCACATTCTAAATCTAAATACTTAATATCTTAAATAGTTCCTGTCAGTAATATCCCCATGTAAATCTACACATAGGGGAGTCTAAAATCTAGTAGATGAGATATGACTTTCTATAACAAGGTACATACCTCACATCCTAGGCTCTTAGGGTTTATTTCTTATAGTTTAGGTATATTCAATGATACTAGGGTTTTTTGTCAACTATCTACTTCATTTGTATTCTTAACTAACACTAGATTTTTGAGACATGCACGAGTGTTGCCTGTTTATAGTATCTAATACCAGGTTGTAAAGATATGATCCATATGATCAAATCTTTACAAAATTTCATCAGGAAATATAGATAAATATTTCTATACTCATGTTGTAGATCAGAGTCATGAAAGATTTACATAAGATTACAAAATTAGGCAATGATTCCTATGTACTCTTTTTAACAGGAGACATCTCTTGCACGTCACTTCTAGGTCTTATATTGATCACCTGCCCATGAGTTCCCAAAGGAAATAAACCACACATGGACCCCAAGAAGGGAAACATAGGTCAACAAAGCTAGTACAAAATATATATTTGGAAAGTGAACAACATGAACCAATCTACATGGATTTTTATGACTACATGCAAGAGTTAAATAATGTAGGAGAGTATCAAATGGTAAAAACAAAATTTCAAATTCAATAAGATTCAATATCCAATTTTGAGTATAGTAATTCAATTTTTCAATTAGATAGCACATTTCACTGTCTAGTTGTTGCGGAGCCCATGTATTCTCTCCTACAGAGGAAGACAACACACCAACTGAGATTCTCATAATATCGAGGGACCTTGTGTCCTTTACCTCTATGCAGAGGTGTGAAAGCATAATTCCACAAAACTAGGAGATCTAGCCTTCCCCTTTTTGACATTTATAAGTGTTGGTGGCCATTCCAAGAGAAAGGCTAAGGTTCAAAATCAATTTTTGGGCCAACCAACCTATCTAATTATGCATGAAATCAATGAGGGATATACCCTTCCTAATAGAAATAGAAATTTCATACTTTTGTATCTATGGCATATTGGTCGGTGGTCGTCGAGACTCCCAAGTGGTCACTAGACATGGTGGTGTCCACGGGCATTGAGTTGTTGCTGGACTATGCCTACAAGATTCTGATAATGGTGATGGTGATAGGATTGGATGAGGAGGGTGAAAGGGTGGTCGATAATCTAAGGTGCGGTTAAGAAGAGGGTCTTCAACGGTGGTGGGTTCTTGGTGCAGGCCGTCAGGTTCCTTGTTGAGTTCCTAAGTTGTAGGTATAGTAGGGAATCTCATTATCATCCCTAAAAAAACAATGGTGGTGGGGTTTGCAAGACTAATGGTGTCATTGCAGGAGTGTAGGGTGTTGTTGGTATTTGGGGAACTACTAATGGTAACGATGAACAAGGCAAGGTAGCTAGTGGGATCAACACTACTATCTGCATCTTGCATATGCTTTGGCACCACCGCAAGTGATGGAAAACCCTGTTGTAGAGACTGGGTGAGGAGATTGGGCTTGTCTTGGATTCCACTTATTGTAGGGGAGATGAAGGTGGTCAAGATGTGGATCAAGAGCTCGAGGTATAGTTGAAGTTGGGATGCTTGAAGGGTTTGTGGGGGTGGTTTGTCAGAGGTCTATACTCATGATGTGTCAGGGATCTTATGTGGTGTTCCTAGTGGATAGTAGACCCGACAGTGGTAACTATATGGTGGCATTGCTCCCTTGTGGTCAGGGAGACTGACTACAAGATGGAAGGGGAGCATGCTAGCAAGGGCTGAGGATGGGTTCTAGGTTTTTAGATTTTAATAGGTAAGGCTTCAATTAAGAAGTTTTAGGTCACCATTTCCCTAGTTCAATGGCATGGAGTTGTTTATATAGGATGCAAAGAGGGCTCTCTTGTCTAAAAGGAAGTTAGTTCATTAGGAGGAGAGGGTCCAATTTATAGGAGAAATGGGAGTCATCAACATCTCTGTAACAACCTATATTAGAAGTGTTACATGAGGGGAGGAGATCCATCATTCGTATGAGGGAGAGGGGATAATACTTCATTTTCTAAGATATCAACCTAATAACTGTAGTTAACATCATATTTACTAATTATATCCAAAATTTTAACTTCTTAATGTTAAAGTCAATTGCTTTGAATTTTGACCATGGGTTAAATTCTCATTAGCTAATCTTTCAGAAAACATTAACACCTCCATCTATTAGACCATGCTAACTTAAATATTCTAGTAATTGTATATCTTAACATATACTTATATGATGAACATTTTACAATGATTCCAAGGCCAAGTAGCTTTCAAATGAAGGATGTTTCCTACATACAAGGTCTATTGGAGGTGTTTTGACTCACAATTTTGACTCATTATAAATGATACCAAATCATTTGATGATGATAAATTCAAAGACTAGTTCACAATTTCTTTTTTTGAATGAGGAGGGAAAGACATCATTAAGAGATTAGAAAATTAAAAGGAGTACTAGTATAAAAAACATGATAATTGACCAATAGAATCAAATGAGATTTAGAGTTAGAGACAAATTTGCAAATGGACAAGATTTCGGGAGTATCATGAATTATAACTAAAAATAGATTCAGTACCCAAAATCTAGTATGTTACAACTCTCCACACCTTAAAGATAATTTCATCCTTGAAATCAGTGTACCACTGGTCTAGTTAGGTACTATTCTCAACCCCTTAAAAGGATTAAATTTCCCATCCAATTATGTCTACATAGCATGTCGACTAATGTCCACTACCAATCTATCATGAAGTACATGTTTTATTAATGATGTACCCATTCAAGGTGACTCTATTCTAAGTTATTTTCTTGTACCTCCTTGATTGTGACTTAGTTTAAGATATCATCGATAAATATCCAAAATAACCATTTTTATGTAGTACTATAAAGAAATAATTTTTGGAAATGAAAAATTTTTGGTACAAAACTAAAAAATTGCCAAAAGCAATGCGAGAACCAACTCACAATCACCTCATATCTCTATTCGAATTACTACTACTCCATCATCCCAACTACTTGATACATTTTGGGAATTTTATATTTCTATGAACATAAAGAGTCATCTAAACTCATAGTGATGCCTGGTCCGTATAATTCCTCTAGGCTCTCGTACACATTTCTAGGTCAAGAATCTAAATTATCAATAATAAATTTGTGTTACACCACAAAATTATTAGATGAACTATAATTATCTTGTTCAAGCTTTAAAACTTAATACAAAATTTAGAATATTATAGTCAATAAACTTTATGTGATGTTTTATTGGGTCCAAAATTTTTAGAATATTTCATTCTTAGGTGTCCATTTTCAGGGGTAAGGTTTTACATCATATTATCCAAAGTTATATATATCTTTGAGAATTGGAAGTTTCAAAAATCTAGGGGTCCTAATGTATATAACATTTTAGCATTTAATTCTCTTATTATGGATTAAGATGCAATTTGAAATCTCTTTTTTTTCATCTATAAAGTTATAATGTTGGATTCATATTTTTTTTCTCCTTGCAGACATTGTAATCACATATACAGATGGAGAACTTATTATTTAACCATCAATCATCATAATTTATAGGGATTTTATGTCAAACGTATCATGAGGAGTTTTTTTGAACAAGTTTTGTATTAGTAGGGGTTTTCATCTAAGTCCTAACATTTTATTATTTACTTCCTCTCTATTGATGGGATTGAACATTCATGTATATATATATATATATATATATATATATATATATATATATATATATATATATATATATATATATATATATATATGAGTCAGGCTAGAATACACTCGAGTGTATCCGGAGCGGAATACACTCAAGTAGTTTTTCATGATGCAATATTTTTTTTGAAAATATAATCCGTTGACCTTTTTAAACATCCCGTGAACAACTCATATGCAAAATTTGAGCACATTTGGATATGTATAGCTCATGTTATGAAGACCGCAAAAATTATGCATTTCAAATTAGTTTCGTGCGTCGATTTTGTTTCCCTTGGATAAGTGACTTAGACTCATCCAAATGGGCTCAAAATTTGTATGTAACCTAGTTATAGTATGACGGTGAAGATCAACGGTTTACATTTTGCAAAAAATAGTCTTAATATGAAAACACACTTGAGTGTATTTATGCGATCTGTACACTCGAGTGTATTCTAGCCTGACTCTCTCTCTCTCTCTCTCTCTATATATATATATATATATATATATATATATACTAAATCAGGTCATTGACTAAATTCAAGATTAGATTTTTTTCCAAGTAATCGAAATTGATTTGGCCAGGTTGGTATGTAAGCTAAAGAAACCCCACCACCACCTAACTGGTTTGGGAGCAATTATAACAGAGCTTTCACTAAACATCATTCCTAAGCCACCTCAGATCATTCCATTTACATGGTGATGCATTATTATCAGTTAGCTAATAAATTAAAAGTAACTTATCGTTGTTATATCACTCTCGAATTTTTAGATTCCAAATGTACTTATACATACATCGAACTTACCATTTTAAGGTGTATACAATGATATTTATTTACTTTTTGATCAATCAAATCTTGTTTCTCTCTTTACTATTAACTTGGAAAATTTTTGTACAAGATCCATAGCAAAGCTATGTAAAAAAGGAAACAACAACAAGAGGTTAAAGAAAATTGTCTACTCCTATCTTTACATAGTTCCATATAGTATCAAATTTCCTAACTTTTCTTAAAAAACTCTACCATTTCTCTCCCTCCTAACTTTATGGACATAGAACACGATAAAGTTCCTTATTTTCTTATCCATCAAACCAAACAAGCCTTGTAAATCACAAGGTTTTCTCCCTATAAGATCATTGTCCCTTGCCCTACTCCAGATCTCATTCCAAGCTTGCAACAAAATAGAATATGATCCATATATTTTCATTCCCCATGCATAGCACGCATCTTGAAACACACTGGATACCCCATTTTCTTAGGAAAGCAACAAATAGTAGACCACCTCTAAAACATCTCCAAGCTATTAAAATACATTTCATAGGAGCTTTAGTACCCCATAGACAACGACCACAACAAAAATAAGGGTATATGTCCCTCAACACTCCCCAAAAATCTCTCAACTTCCTAACATACTCTCCTTTAAAGAGAATCATATCTTCCTTTTTAGTAGAAAACATGATCCTTTTTTAACAAAGTTCATTACACACCGGATGTGTCTCGACTTGGTGACTTTCCAATCACCATCAGTAGATATATAGCAGTTCAGTTTAGAAAACATCCTGACTCCACAGTTACTAAAACACTTACCGAAAAGGAAGTCATATAGGAATAAATTGTTCCCCAACCAGGGATCTCTCCATAGCAAAATACTATCGTGATTCCGTATGAAGTATCTTATTGCAGTTACTATCTTATCCCTAAACAAAATAAGTTTCTTACCAATCCAAGTAGCATTGGATTCGTACTTATAGTCCACACATAATTCCCCTTAGTATATCTTTCATGGACCCATCAAACCCATGGATTATCTTTCTTCTTTGCAACACTTGATAGATTTCTCACAAGACTAGCTTTAACAACATCATTAGTGTGACGTATACCCAAACCACCTTCTTTCTTTAGGTTAAAAATGATTCTCTATTCTACAAAATGTATCTTCATCTCAAGACTAGGACCTCCCCATGAGAAATCCATGCACATCTTATGAATCTCCATAGTCACACTCATAGGTTGAGAAAGAACAACAACCCAATAATGATGAAAGGATGATAGAGTCAAAATAATCAACTCCATTCTCTTTGCAAATGATAAAAATCTAGATTTCCATACTTCCATCCTCGCCTTCATTATATACATAATATGAGAGAACCCCAAGTATATCTTGGGAAGATGATCAATCTGAACCCCTAGGATATTTACCAACTTCATCTCACTTGCGTCATTGTTATAGAAAACTAAACTCTTCTCTTTACTGACCTCCATGCCTGACATAGAACCAAAATCATGGACAATATTGGCAATAGCCTCAATGGACTTCTCATCTACATTAGCAAAAATATTTGCATCATCATCAAACAGGACATGGGATAGTGAAATGAAAAAAGGATTTGAAAGCTTTGAACTCCTTCCTATCCTCAACAAATTTCAACACAGACGACAACCCTTGCATAGCAATAACAAACAAATAAGGAGCCAAAGGGTGTCGAATTCCCCTAGAAGGATAAATCCTCATTGAAGGGACCCCATTGATTAGGATTTGACAGTTAACTGAGATGAAAATGTACTTCACCCAACCCACAAAACAACAAGGAAAATTCATAATAACTAGAATAAACTCCAAATACGACCATTCAATAGAATCATATGCTTTTTAATATCCATCTTCATACAAAACTTAGGAGAATTACTTTATATCATATTCTTGATAAACTCATTAACCAGTAGTGTAGCATCTACGATACTCCACCCTTTGAGGAAAGCATATTTGAAATTATCAATGACCATAGGAGGAATAGATTGAACTCATTTATCCACAACCTTTGATATAATTTTATAACTCACATTACATATCCAAATTGACCTGTAATCCTTCACACTAGTAACTGAATCCACTTTAGGAATAGGAGTGATAAATGACATGTTAGCTTCATTCAACATCCTCCCACTTGAAAAAGAAGTTCTTAATAACTTTAGTAACATCTCCCCTGATGATACTCCAACATACTTTATAGAATAGGTAGTTATACCCATGCTGTCGTGGAGCTTTATCATCATTAGTTTTTTCAACAATGTCATCTATCTCTTTATCGGACACTATAGCACAAAGACTATCAAACTGATCACCCGACAACTTAGGCAGATTCATAAGGACATCTTTAGGCTTCTTGATACAAGTTTTCTTCACAAACAACTCTACATAGAAAGCATTAATATGACAACTAATTTTCTCCTCCTCATAACATATTTCATTGTTAACAGTCATACCAAGAATATCAATCCCCATTCTTCTCATCTTCAGCGTCGCATAGAAAAACATTGAGTTCTCATCCCCCAATCTAAGCCATTGAACTCTTCCTTTCTGCCTCAGCAAGGATTCTTTAACATCATACACTTTAATAGCTTCCTTCCTTGTAGAAGAAACTTTTTCAAGCAACTTAGATTCACCCATCTCTTTTTCAAGCAAATCAGATAAAGCTGAGAGTTCAACAACATCTTCTATTCTCATGAATATTACCAACCATTCTTTTGTTCCACTCACATAAGGCAAATCAGACATTTTCTAACATCCTGCACAAACTAAACATGAGATTACCAAGAACTTCAATCTCCCATGCTTCCCTAACCACATTCATGAACCCCAGATAGTCTACCCAAGAATTAATAAAATGAAAAGGAGTTTTCTTCTTAAATTTGGTGTCATCAACATGAGTAACTAAAATCTTATGGTCATTGTGAATAGAACATATGTTAATCCCCTACATTTTAGGAAACTCATTAAGAAACTCATGACAAACACCTTTTCAATCCTTGACATAACCAATCTCGACCCCTATTATCTATTGTTCAAATTTTGAACCATTAAAATCTAGCTCAATTAGATTTGCCATATTCACAAAATCATTGAACTCTTGCATTAAGTTATATGATGCTTTAGCTTGACCAAACCTATTAGTAGCATAACAAATGGCATTGAATCACTGATGATAACTACTGAATGACCATTAACTTGTTGCAGAGTAGCAATGAGACCCAATCACAAGCATGATATTTTCATCTCTGGATTATGTCCATACACAACCACTAGCACAAAATCTTTGTTATTGTAACTAACACCACACATAATGAATTGGTCAGACTCCTCAATAACTTGCACATCCACTGTAGCGACCTCACATTTTAGAAACCCCCAATTAAGGATGAAAAGATGAGACCCATTACCCAAAATTTTCCCAATGATCCATATTTTAATCAAATAATAATCAATACCAAATAATTTCTATAAATTCTAATATTATTTACAAGATGCTCTTCTAAAGAGATACATGAATTTCTATCATTAAAATTGTACACATGAGAAGAAGTAGCTATCTAATCCTACTTACAGGTAACCTTAATGTCTTTAAGTAAGTTCATATGTCCTTCACATCTTGATATCTTCATAATAAGCATGTACCTAAAATATTGTGAAACCAAAAATACGAATCATTATATTGCTATAATGTGTAAGTGGGGTGCATGCAACGGTGTCTAAGTACATAACAACATATATTCAATTAACTACTTGCAAAGAAGAACTATTATTTTCTTCACATAATCTATCTTTATGTGATAGTCATAGTAGCATTATAATTGAACATAATGTAAATAAACATTCAACAATTTAGTTGTTCAATCTTCTAGAAACACTCAAAAAACACTGACAAACTAATGCGGCTAGTCCTAATTGTAATCACATACGTCTTGTAGGACCACACAGATTATTGAATCATAATTTAAGAATATCACCCAATCAATCAAGCAAAGATGAATCCAATCATTGAATCTGTATGTATGTGAATCCTAAAGTGCCACCATCACATTAATTAGATTACACCTTGCGTGGGTCCTAAACTAGGTTTAGTCTTCCTTGTTATCAAGTTATCATTAAAGTCATGCTTCGAAGCCCTAATTACTATATTAAACATACCCTTCATGATGATCACTTAGATTCGAGTAGTTTCATTGACAACACAACTTGTTATGACCTTTGAACCCGAATTCTTCATATGCATGATTATTCACTTTAGATACCCTGATTATCATCATTATGATCACAATAATAATAGATTCCCATTATGCCCAACAATATCAAATAATAACACAAAAGAAAGGCTTTCCATGTTTTTTAACATTTTAATATCAGAATCTATGGATTCTATGCATTATTCATCACTTAATCACATATTAGCCTCATTTGTAATACAAAGCACAATTGATTCTCAATTATATTTTATTTGTGTTCCTCTCATTTTCTTGATCATTTTGAAATATAATATCACTATTTTTGGATAATCCTAGCATTTACTACAATTTTCACAAAATTATTATTAACAGACCAATCAATTGCTGACACCTCAACATTTAACTTCCTTTCTATTACCTCTTTATTGGCTCTTAGGCTGCGTTTGGTATGTGGTGACAAAATGCGTGGTGACGGTGATAGTGACAATGACGGTGACAGTGATAGTGACAGTGGTGGTGAAATTGTTAAAAATTGTTGTTTGGTAAAACATGCATGGTGATGGTGAAAGGGATGGGGAAACTTTTAAAATTTGTTGTTTGTTACATGGTTACGGTGACGGTGATAGTGAACCAGTTTTATATAAAACACCTCATAAAAACATAAATTCTATTTATTAAACACCTCATACATAAAAAAATTATGACATTAATAATACAAATATTTATCATCAAATTTTAGTATGTGTATGAGCTATTTAATTTAAAAAATACCAAAGAGATTTTTTCACATGTGAGTTATATTTCTTAACAATCATTGCAGAGAAATACTTTATTCAAAAATTAGGAAAATAAAAATATTTCATCATAAATATTTTCTTGAGAAATACAATATGATCAGTTTTTTTCAATCATATTACATATGACTTGATGTCGTTCATGCCGTGGGCAACAAAAGAAGCCATCATCATATTTGGATGTTCAACTAGAAAAAGATTTGACTTGAAACTTTATCTTGCAGAAAAAAATTTAATGACATATTATATCTTGATGAGGGGAAAATGGTGTGGCGGAAACATTATCTTGGAGCAAAAAAAAAATCTTGGAGGAAAAGGTGTGGCGGGAATCTTTTTTTTGGAGGGAAACCTTTTAGTGGGAAGTATTATCTTAGAGGAAAAATGAGTGGCGGAAAATGTTGTCTTGGAGGAAGAAAGTGTCATGGCGGAAAAAGATGTTGTGGAAAAGTTTTTCATGAAGGAAAAAAGATTTGGCGGAAAACATTATCCTGAAGAAAAATTGTCTTGCAAAATAGTTGTGGCGTAAAAAAAAAATAGAGGAGATAAAGATTTGGCGTGAGGGAAACGTTGTCTTGGAGGCAAAAAAATCTTGGAGGAAAAATGAGTGGTGGGAAATTTTTTCTTGGAGGGAAAAAGATTTGACGAAAAAAATTATTTTACAAGAAAAAAATCTAGTGGAAACTTTATCTTAGAAGGAAATATGTGTGGTGAAAAATATTATCTTGGAGAGAAAAATATTTTGGCCGGAAGTTAAAATTTGTTGGCGGGAAAGAATCTTGGAGGGAAGCATATGGCACGAGGAGAGAAGGAAAATATAGTATCATTTTTCTTTGCACATATGTCCATATATTAATGAGGACTTAAAAAGAACTTTTTTCACCATCATTCACCGTCATTCACCATGTTTTTTTATGGGGACAAAAATAGGCCAGAATTCACCATAGATTCACCACGAAAAAATTCCCTATCACTATCACCATGCGTACCAAACAACATTTTTGTTTCACTATCATTCCCTATCACCATGATTCACCATGTACCAAACACAGCCTTAGATCTGGTCGTTGGTCCATTTATGTCAAAAGCCAGACCCGACTGGTTTCCTCCCTCACGCGTCCCTCTGGTTCGAGACTCTCGTTGCCCGCTGCTTGAGAGAAAGGACGCCATGCAGACAATCCGTGGGCAAATGCTTAGTGCACAACACGCCAGATCGGCATGCAGGGTCTCTTCATCTGATTGTCCACCAAGGACAAGTTTCAATGGTTCCGCAAAGGAGCTTCAAAGGCTCACGACCACCTAGAAGACCTCTGGGGGTGTTGTGTTGCGATCTGTTGGTGAAGCCTTCCTCCGCAACAGTCATGGAAGTAGAGAAGGAGGGATAGGAGAAGATTTGGGGAACCCTTGCTAGCCTTTGACGGACAAAGTCAAACCCAACAACATACAACAGCAGTCTGACATCGGGAGATTTGCCTCCTTTGTCTAGATCTGAAGCGAGGCTATCAGGGACCTACACAGACAAGAAAGGCTCTGCCTACCCATGTCATGGACGAGTTCATGATCGCCCCTCCTTAGGTCGGTGCTCTGGCTTCTCCACCGGCGATGAAGGTAGTCGTGTCTAGATGAAGTCTTATTATAATATGCATGTACAGTCATGGAAGACTATCTTGAAGGTGATATTCCTGGGTTTGGGGAGGGGAGACGATGAACAGGAAAGGAGAGGGTGTATCTCTCGAGGAGGGTAGGTACCTTTATATACACAGCTTGCATGGAAAACTCCACTGATCGCATCGTCCCTAGCATTCGCTTCCATCCCCACTCCATTAAGTCTTTCCAATTCTCTCCTTCATTTGACATATTCTCGAGTATATGGTTTTAGTCTAAGCATTCTTTTTTAATTTCTCCTCCTACTAATTCCTTTTTTTCTCATGATTATGACTAATACTCATGGAAAGTATGCATAGACAATGTTCATTATCTTTCCAAAAGTTTTCTAAAATATCTTTTTTATTCGACAATTGGTCTCCAACTAAAAATAGGAGAATGAAAACACATCTCATTTAGGAAAACATATTAATTCCCTTATACGAAACTCTTGCCTTCTATTCCTATTAATCCAAAGGTCGTGAAAAGACACCACCACGTTCTTATCAAGACTTAGATTTGACAACAATACGTCATTTAAAGAAAAGCATATAAATACATGTTACTTTATTGGACCGTTTGATCACGACCTCTAGAATATGCTTTTATCTCTCTCTTTTGTGATATTCCTCCCCATTTTATAGAATTATCCTCTCTTCCTTATTATTTTCAAGTATAACAAAGATAAAAATAATACTAATTGATGTCTCAAAACATGTCCATCCAAACTAGCTAGATAATTTTTCTTTTAATTATCTAAAACATCAAACATATTATTTTATTTTGGAAACTTGAAAATTATCTTATATTGCAGTTATCATCTCAAAAAGTACATTATTATTTATTCATGTATGAATTTCATTCATTTTCTGCCACGAGGATTTATTTACAAAGCAACTAATGCTTGGGCCTTACTTTGGCTATGGGTCAAAAACCCATGTTATTCCATGACAATAATATTAAGGAATTACTTATCAATTCAAGCATAGGATTTTGTATAATTTAATTCTACCAATATTGAGGATATTACATCCACATCTTCCGTCATCCACGTAATTGCCACTCTCCCCAGAGGATGATATTATGGTTGGAAACCCAGCTACATATTGGATACATGCTTCTCATTATTGTATTCATTTTTTTCCTCCTAATTTTAGTTTCAAGCAAATAGGAAATAATAGCCTTATTATTCACAATAGATTCTTTAGCCACCCTTTGATGTTTTGGTTTATTCAGATCATGTATGATCCATGATACAACAGTAAGATAATTAAACATTAGGAACAACAATCATTGGGGACTTACCAACCTTAGTCTTGCCAACTCCACTTCCACCACTTTCAGTGTTATCAAGAAATTCCAATACTGTGAAGCTATTTGGGGACAGTGGAAAGCCTATAGCCTTCTGGTGAGGAATTTTAGAAACATTACTTGTGGGGGGATTTCTTTACTCTTGCCATCACTCCACATATCTGGTGGAGAAGGTGTTTTAGTACCAACAAAACTATGTAGACTCAATGGAGTAGCAGGGTTCACCACTACTTCACTTGCTTCTACCACTAGGGACCTCTCACTAGGGTCTATGGATTCAGTCATTTTGTCAATCACCAACATGGAATCAGAATCAAGCATTATGTCAGTCATATGCATGTCATTCGATAGACAGTCAAAGAACAGAACATCACTAATCGACTTCTCCATCAAGATCTACATTGATTGTATTTTCTTCCCTTCAATATTCAAACAATCTCACTATCCATGCCCAAATATTTTGTAAGCTTTATAACAAGCATGGTACCATTCATATTCTATTCTCATAATATTTTTGATCCTGTCAACACTTACAAGATTAAATTCTAATGGAAACAAAGATGTGGCATGGAGTAGGATCTAAATCCTTGCAAAATTCAAATGATGCAGCTCTTTCATTAAGTAATCCGACCTTAGAAGCAAACCTAGAAAACTACCAATCATGTTGAACACTTCTTCATACCAGGGTGCCAATGGAAGATCATATATATTAACCCAGATCATAAGGGTATGTAATTTTCACCTTCTCAAGTGGCTCGCCTCACTACCATTTCTTTAATATCATTGGTTTTCCTACAACAAACCATGGACCTTGTTCTAGATCCAGCTTTGTATCATTTGGATCTAAAAACCTTATCACAAAAAGTCATTCCCAGGTGAAAAAGTCTCCATATTACCTTTTATTTTCCATATTACCTTTTATTTTCCACCTCAACTAAACGTTGCTAAATTACTTTTTCATTGGCACACTGCTAACAAAATAGATTCACCCATGATCTCAGTTCCTTTTCTACTAGAATTCCACTCCTTCCTTGAGCTCCTCCTTGAACAACTTACGCACTCTACAATGTCTCTTGAGAGGGACCAATCCTCCAGAGTTGTGCCCCAGTTGGCAGCAACTTGCTGGTATCACCTTCCCTCTCACTACCCTTCTCACCAGAGCGTAACATCAGAGTATTTTGAAAACTTGATATTTATTTGTTTCTTTTTTTTCTAAGTACTTGTGTTTGTACCTAACACAAAGGAACTCTATGGTACTCTTCACATTTTAAACTTTTAGTGGTTATTTAAATGTTCTAAGAGCCATATTCTAAATCTAAATACTTAATATCTTAAATAGTTCCTCTCAGTAATATCCCCATGTAAATCTACACATAGGGGAGTCAAAAACCTAGTAGATGAGATATGACTTTCTACAACAAGGTACATACCTCACATCCTAGGCTCTTGGGGTTATTTCTTATAGTTTAGGTATATTCAATGATACTAGGGTTTTTTGTCAACTATCTACTTCATTTGTATTCTTAACTAACACTAGCTTTTTGAGGCATGCACGTGTGTCGACTGTTTATAGTATCTAATACCAGGTAAGATATGATCCTTATGATCAAATCTTTACAAAATTTCATCAAGAAATATAGATAAATATTTCTACACTCATGTTGTAGATTAGAGTCACAGAAGATTTACATAAGATTACAAAATTAGGCAATGATTCCTATCTGCTATTTTTAATAGGGGACATTGATGGAAGTTTTGTTTTATGCAACACCACTAAAAATCCTAGAGATGATGAGTCTCTAAGTTTAGCCTTGCTAGTACTATGGTAAGAACTCCACCCACATGTGCTAAGACATGTGGAAGTCTTATCGTAGTATAGTTAAGGGTCGAATCCTCGGGACAACGGTCTTGACGAAGTCAAGATGGAAAACGTTTAGCCTTTACTTAACAACTTAAAGATTGATATTTAGATCGAAGGTTTGATTTGGTTGTTTTAAACTAAGTACAAAGAAAGTAAAGCAAGAAAGTAATAAAGCAAGTAAATCTTAAGAGTTAACAAATGATGATGAATCACTGGGGTTAAGCAGGTATTTACCACCGCTACACATGCATTGTATATGTACTAAGCAAGACTTATAAGCTAGATGCATGGATGTTTCCACAAGACCGATGCCTTATAAGACAAGAGCGATGCATTGCATCCAAGGGTGTTCCACAAGACCGATGCCCACATAAGACAAGAGCGATGCATTGCACCCTTCGATGTTCCACAAGACCAATGCCCATATAAGAAAAGGGCAATGCATCTCATCCTCCAAGGGTTAAGTAACTCTCATGCGGTACATCACTACGCGTCACTGAAGGATGTAGTCTCCGAAGAGAGAATCTTACTCAACCTCAAGAAACGTGCATCTAAAACTAACAAGCGAGCGATAATTACCAAATCGAATAGCATCCTTGTAGGCCTAGTCTCCTATTCGGATAACCTAGCTACGAGAAGTGCGGGAATGATGCAACGCCAGCCATTCCCGAACAAATGGTCACACGCTTTACATCATTCCCCTCGCAAAGTGTTTTCCTCGACTTACCAAAGGTCTTTCCCATACAGATGGGAGTGTGCCAAATGATAGTGAGTTTACTCCACTCTTTGAGATACACTTCTAGACACCGAAACGGATGTGTGGTTGATACACACACCAGAAACCAACACTAAATCGGTATTCAAGCCTCGGTAGCGGTCGTAGACAAACCACAACGAAAGACAATAAATGCATACAAGAACGTGGCCATCATTCAAGCATGTGTGAAACGATTTAGTATTAAAACGAAATGATAACATCTTTTTTTACAGTACAAAATACAAAACATGGGCAGCGGGGCTAGTCCCCGCGCCCCAGTGGATGGAACTACTCGCTCCTCATAGAGGGAGCAACAAAGAAGGAGGCAAGAAGAGATAGAAAGAACATCATCTCCACTGAGAAGAGAAGGTTGAACCCTTGGTGGAGAGAGCAACGATCTCCACCCCTTGTAGCTTGCTTGATGACGGATCTTCTCCTCTCACCTTCCTTGTTGATGAGAGAGAAAGTAGCTTGCAATGGACGTGAGTCTCAGACCGGCAGCCTCGAGTGATGGATGGAGTTGTTCTGGTAGTGGAGAGACAGCCTCTGGACGTCTGGACTCTTTATGAACGGCCCTGAGGTCTTATTTATAGGCTTTGAGTGAGATCCAAACGGTTTGGAGACCGTTTGGGCTCAAACGGTCTTGGGACCGTTTGGCGTCAAACGGTCTTGGGACCGTTTGGCGTCAAACGGTCTTGAGATCGTTCGGCGTCAAACGGTCTTGAGATCGTTTGGCGTCAAACGGTCTTGGGATCGTTTGGCTTCATGCGGTCTCGGGACCGTTTGAACTCCATGCGGTCTTGGGACCGTTTGGCTTCATGCGGTCTCGGAACCGTTTGAACTCCATGCGGTCTTGGGACCGTTTGGCTTCATGCGGTCTCGGGACCGTTTGAACTCGATGCGGTCTTGGGACCGTTTGGCTTCATGCGGTCTCGGGACCGTTTGAACTCCATGCGGTCTTGGGACCGTTTGGCTTTATGCGGTCTCAGGACCGTTTGAACTCCATGCGGTCTTGGGACCGTTTGGCTTCATGCGGTCTCGGGACCGTTTGAACTCCATGCGGTCTTGGGACCGTTTGGCTTCATGCGGTCTCGGGACCGTTTGAACTCCATGCGGTCTTGGGACCGTTTGGCTTCATGCGGTCTCGGGACCGTTCGAACTCCATGCGGTCTTGAGACCGTTTGGCTTCATGCGGTCTCGGGACCGTTTGAACTCCATGCGGTCTTGGGACCGTTTGGCTTCATGCGGTCTCGGGACCGTTTGAACTCCATGCGGTCTTGGGACCGTTTGGATCTACTCGACCCTTGGGCTGGTTTATTCTTTTGTTTTTTTTTTTGTGCTTTTTCTGCAATTTATAAAAGGAAAAGTTAGTTTGATGATGCATTTACAAAAAGGGGTAAAATTAGGTTTAAGTACAATATAAATGTAGAAAGAGTAAGGAAAACTAAAGAAAAAGACTAAGATAAACTACTAAAATAGGAGGTTATCACCCCCCCTAACTTAGAGTCTAGCTTGTCCTCAAGTTAGATAGAGCTGAGACATGAAATGGCGCGGCGATCTTAATTAAAATTTCCGTACTCTTGCTTCAATTCTTGACCTGAGTTCCCCAGGGGTCGTATCGAGGCTTATTGAATGCCTTGATCCTTTTGGATTTCGAGAGTTGCTTGGGTTTCAGGTTTTTCCGTATCTCAAAGTTTGCCTTGGGACCACATTTATTTTGTGCATGCTGTTGACTCTAATCAACTTTATACCTCTCTGGAAACCTATTGGAAGCTAGAGAGGGTATGAGGGTTGGCTAAAGGCTTTGAAGTGTAACTCCCCCTCGAGTGGGGGAGGGGCTGTCTATGCTTTTTAGGATCTCACTACCGGACACGACACATCTGCCTTTATGAGGGCAGCTGAATGTACCGGTCGGGCAAGTCCTTTATTAGCCTTTTCATATACTTGGAACTTTTAGGGTTTCACTACTGGACGCGACGCATCTGCCTTTGTGAGGGCAGCGGAATGTGCCGGCCGGGTGAGCCCTTTATCAGTTCTTTATATAGGTCCTTATTCATGGCACAACTCTCATGATTTTATTCGTCTCTCTGGCTTTTATTCAAAAACTCACAGGCTTGGGTTTTGGGATGAGGATTTATTTTGGGCGGCCAAGCCTCTTTTATTTTGAAGAGAGGAAAGTTGTTCTTAAAGTTTTTCAGCATGCACTTATTTGGTTTGTGGTCCACTTGCAGAGCTTTTTGACTTGGAAGTTGCCTGATTTCCCTCTCATCCTTGAGATCTCGGCTTATTTCTGCCCTGATTTTGACCTATGGAGAGTCAGATAAAGAAATGGAGCAAAAAAATAGGATCCATAGTGGATGGGGGTTGATAAATTGCCATTTGATGTCTAAGTGCTAAATACTTGTAGAGACTAACATGATTCTAGAGTTAGTTGAGGTGACTTATTTTAAGGAAAAGGATGTATATAGATTGATACCTAGCCCTTGTCTGATGACCCCCCCCCCCTAACTCATCACACACTCTGTCCTCAGAGTGGGAAAGTGATAGGTTGAGAAGTCATTTGAACAAGGGCTGCGAGTTAGGCCAAAATTGCGGTAACCCCTGGAGATTGGAGTAGAGTGGATGCGAATTGGGGTGCCTTGTAGCGCTGACTCAGGTGCTTTATGGATGTCGCAGTGCATTCCTTTGCAATTGTGTCTTGATATTGTAGACGAAATCTGCAATTCTAGCAATGAATCTGCTAGACAATATCAAGACAAAATTGCAAAGGAGTGCACTGCGATATGTGCTGCTTGATTATACAAAAGTTCCCAAACGGTGTCTAAACCGTTTGGTTCCAAACGGTTTGAAGACTGTTTGGTTCCAAACGGTTTGAGGACCGCTTGGAAAGCGAGAAGCTGCAGGTTGCCGGCGCGGGGGGAAGGTGGAACGGGGTGAAGGTGAAACGGGGCGAGGGTTTGAAGGTGGGTGGATGAAACGGCGACTGACGCGGTAGTGGCGACAGAACGGCACGGCAACGAAGAACATCATTTGACGACGACTGCGAAGGTGGCGCGGAGTGGGCAGCGTGCTTGGAGTCGCCGGGCAATCTTGTGGGAGGTGGATTGAGAAGCTTGCGCGGAAGCACAGAAGCAAAAAGGTGAAGTTCTGCGCACGAAAAGACTGTAGAGTGCGAAGATTCGAAGAGAGGAAGATGGAGATGCGGGGTCGGTATTTATAGCGGTGACTTATCGTATTCAAACGGTTTCAAGACCGTTTGGTTCCAAACGGTTTGAGGACCGTTTGGTCCCAAACGGTTTCAAGACCGTTTGGTCCCAAACGGTTTCAAGACCGTTTGGTCCCAAACGGTTTGAGGACCGTTTGGTCCCAAACGGTTTTAAGACCGTTTGGTTCCAAACGATTTGAGGACCGTTTGGTCCCAAACGGTTTCAAGACCGTTTGGTCCCAAACGGTTTGAGGACCGTTTGGTCCCAAACGGTTTGAGGACCGTTTGGTCCCAAACGGTTTTAAGACCGTTTGGTTCCAAACGGTTTCAAGACCGTTTGGTCCCAAACGGTTTGAGGACCGTTTAGTCCCAAACGGTTTGAGGACCGTTTGGTCCCAAACGGTTTCAAGACCGTTTGGTCCCAAATGGTTTGAGGACCGTTTGGTCCCAAACGGTTTCAAGACCGTTTGGTCCCAAACGGTTTGAGGACCGTTTGGTCCCAAACGGTTTCAAGATCGTTTAGTCCCAAACGGTTTGAGGACCGTTTGGTCCCAAGCGGTTTCAAGACCGTTTGATCCCAAACGGTTTGAGGACCGTTTGGTCCCAAACGGTTTCAAAACCGTTTGGTCCCAAACGGTTTGAAGACCGTTTGGTCTCAAACGGATTTAAGACCGTTTGGAGCATAAAAATATTTGTATATTTTTTTGTATTTTTAGATTTAGTAATGAAAGAACTTAAAGAAGCAAAACAAAATTAAGAGAGAATAAAA
Source organism: Alisma plantago-aquatica (assembly GCA_963693085.1). Taxonomy (NCBI): domain Eukaryota; kingdom Viridiplantae; phylum Streptophyta; class Magnoliopsida; order Alismatales; family Alismataceae; genus Alisma; species Alisma plantago-aquatica. The sequence continues at coordinate 203,577,890 of OY856412.1, read as the reverse complement.
CTAGAAAAGTGGAGAAATTGATACTCAGGTCTTGGGTTGCCTCCCAAGAAGCACCTTGGTTTTACGTCACTGGCTCGAAGAAATTGTGGGCGTAGCGTTTCTGACGTCGAGGGTTTGTTGATGTGTTTTGTCTTCCTGAGTGTAGTATCTTTTTAAACGGTGTCCGTTGACCGTTCGTTCTCCTCCGTTGTTGTTGATGATAATGGCAGCTGCTGTAACACCCCTGACCTGGGTTATAAGCTAACCCTAGGTGTTTTGCCTAAATATGAAATTAAAAGTTTGTAATTATCCTTTGGTATGTAATTAAAGCTTTTATGGAACATAAGTTTCCCTTTCTGTCCCTTATAAACCAATGTTGAAGTGATTGGTTGCAATATGGGGACCTATGTGCAATTTGCCCAACCAGAGGGGTTAAACTGCAAATTTCACATGTTTATATGTTCCTTTAATGTGGAGACAACATAGGAATGAATATGATGAGGTTTAAGGGATTTCCCAAGCTTGAGCACCAAGGTGCAGCTGTGGAAGCAACCCCTGTACTTGAAAACCCTAAATTGGTGTAAAATGCAATTTACCCAATTTGAGGGGTGCAACTTGTAAAATACATCATCTAAAACATCTTTTATGGCTCTTGGCATCATTTAGAAGAGGAATGATGAAAAGATTACTTTATGTGAATAATCATATAGTAAAGAACACCCTTGTGATTGAATAATCAAGGTGTATGTATAATAGCCCTTTTATGTATATGCTTTAGTGATGGGTTGATCCTCTTTGCCTTCAATTCTTGACCATAGAAGGAGTTTGTCCTTAGAAATAAGATGTGGGGACGTGCAAGGAAGAAAGGGAGTACTTAGATGAGAAATGAGGAAAACATATGTTCTTATGTTGAAAATTCATCTAAGTATATATACAACTTTTCTCACTTAGCAAGGGAACGACCCTCTCCCTTTCATTTCTTTTCCCCTTGCTCAAACCGACTAAGGAGAGCTCTGGAGCTCAGGAGGACGACCAAGGGAGTGCAAGGTAGGTTTGGATCCTTCCTTTTTGCTCAATTCTTGGATGAAACTCGGATTTAAGGTCAAATTCATGGCTAGCTCACTTAGCTCCATCTTTCTAGCCATCTCTTTTCAACCTTCCTTGGAGGATTCACCTTGGCCGACCTGTGGAGCTTCTAGGACGCCATTAAAGGCTTGGAACTCGAAAGCTTGGAGCTCAAGGAGCAAGCTTTAGGCGGGTTTTATAACTCTAAACTTGATGCTTCGATTATATATCTTTTCTATGCATATAGTTGATAGATCTTCTTCTTCCCTATCTTCCCTTGCATCCTTGCAAGCAAAATCGTGAAGAACTGCTACTGTTCTTAAGGTGGAAGATAAGGGCGTTAATTACTATGCTTATCCACAGATTTTCACTTTATCAAACGACCTCCACCTATTGCTCAAAACGGTTTCAAACCGTTTGGTGGGCAAACGGTTTCAGGGTCGTTTGAGGGCAAACGGTCTTCAAGACCATTTGGTCCCATTGACCAAGTGAAGACCGTTTGGGAATCTTGTTCATAATTATGTAGGTTAATCACCCACAACATTTTAGAGGTTAACTCCAAAGGAATCGTGAGATATGAGCAAATCAATTAGCAAAACGAATTGAATTAAATTCTGATTTGCAATCTGTTTAATTTGCCCTTTTTGGGCAAACGGTTTCAAGACCGTTTAAGATGGTTGACTAAACGTTGACCGTTTGGGATTACTGTTCATAATGATGTTAATTAACGACTCACCAAATTTTATGGATTGATTCCAAACGAGTCATGAGTTGAAGGATGATTAATAGGGCAAACCCTAATTGAAATTAGTGCTGAATCTCCAATGAGTTAAGTTGAGATTTTGGGTTGATTAGCCCAAACGGTTTCAAGACCGTTTGGGAATCACCCAAACGGTCTCAAGACCGTTTGGGGGTCACCCCAAGACCGTTTGGAGGTCTGGGGTCAAGTATAGTTGATCAATTGAAGGTCCAAAGGCACCAAATCATATTGCAATTAAGTATTGATGTGATGATCAACTCAATAGATCAAACCTTGATGAATTTTCACTAGAGTCCAAAGGATGGATGGGCAAATGGTCTCAAGACCGTTTGGAACTCATCCAAACGGTCTCAAGACCGTTTGGTGTCAACCCAAAACCGTTTGGAGGTCTAGGGTTAAGGTAATTTGATCAATTGAGGCCCAATTACAATGGGTTATTGAAACAATCAAATTGCTGTTTTCTAAATATAGATCTTGTTGAGTTTTGGGTTGAAGGACCCAAACGGTCTCAAGACCGTTTGGGGTTCCTCCAAACGGTCCTAAGATCGTTTGGGCACAACCCAAGACCGTTTGAAGGTCTAGGGTTGAGTTAATCTAATGGTTTGAGGGTCCAATTGTAGGAAATTGATGCATTGTTGAAAATTGCTGATTTTGACCTAATTGGACTTCAACCTTAGTCAAAACGACTTGGATTTTGGTCAAACTTTGGGCAAACGGTCTCAAGACCGTTTGGATGATGTCCAAACGACCTCAAGACAGTTTGGGCCAAGTTTGAGCCCAATTGGAGGTCAATTGATAGGTTCAACCTTGAATTGTTTCACATTGTTGAACATTGATGACCAATCAACTTGAAACCCTAATTGAGAACGATTGAACCCTAATTGGTTTACAATGGAGGGTCAATTTGATGTCTAAGTGGTTAAGGCTAACCTTAATTGGCTCAATTTATAAATGGTTAGCATACCTTTAGCCAATTGAGGGCTTCAACATACATATCCTTGAACTTTGGTGACCTTTGAACCCTTTTGGAGGTCCAAACGGTTTGAGCCCATTTGGACCAAACGGTCTCAAGACCGTTTGGGTCCAAACGGTCTCAAGACCGTTTGAGACCAAACGGTCTCAAGACCGTTTGGGGCCAAACGGTCTCAAGACCGTTTGGGCTCAAACGACCTCAAGACCGTTTGAGCTCAAACGACCTCAAGGTCGATTGGTCCAAACGACCTTAAACCAATTGAAGTTCCAAACGGTTTGGAAGTCAACCCTTCCAAACGGTCTTCACCTCCAAACGGTCTCAAGACCGTTTGAGTGGTTGAAACCGTTTGAAGGTTGAAACCGTTTGAAGATTGGTGATGGTTTGTACTTAACCATTTGATGATGTAATCAGTTCAATGGTGATCCAATCTAAACCCTAATGGTAACCTAGATCATTAAGGGACTATGTGATTAGTGAGTTAACCCATGATGGTGATCATGTGGCAAATTACCAAAATACCCTTGAGGGGTCTAAAGGGATAAAACCTTGTACTAATCAAACCCTAATCACATGATGTTGATGTTTTTGCTTATGTTAGTCAAGGAGACTTATCTCAACCTGATCTAGAGTGGTGTTGCCACCATTTACTAGTAAGAGGAGAGAGAAAGTATTTTCTAGAGAGAGAAAGTATCCTAGAGAGAGAAAGTACCCTTTTTAAGGTGGAAACTCTGGTGAGATACTTCAATTACTTATGAGTGTGCATGTTTAGGGAATGACCCACCTATGTGAGGTCATGGGAACCCTATTTATAATATCTAATGGATCTTAATCCTAATTAAGAGCCTTAATGATGATGTTTCTCTTACATAATGATGTAATGAGTACAATTCACCATGGAGTGAATAGTAAACCCTAAGTTTAGGGTGAAGACATGAAAGATGAATAGTAAACCCTAATTCAATTGAATAAAACCCTAATTGATGACTAGTTGAGGGTGATTCCATGTGAATCCCTAGTTGAGGGTGACTCCATGTGAATCCCTAGTTGAGTGTGACTCCATGTGAATCCCTAGTTGAGGGTGATTCCATGTGAATCCCTAGTTGAGGGTGACTCCATGTGAATCCCTAGATGAGTGTGATTCCATGTGAATCCCTAGTTGAGGGTAATTTCATGTGAAACCATAATTGAGAATGCACCCTTAATGGTTGAATTGTTTACTATTATCTGTTGAATGAACCATATAGGTTGTTATGAGATGATAGGCATAACCAGGTAGGGAATGCCATGTTATACTAATGAACTTTGCAGATTGTTATAAGATAATGGGCATATCCAGGTATGGAATGCCATGATATATTCATTGAAAGCATGTCTTAAGCTTTATGAATAGTAACCCTTGTTGATGCACTGTGAGTGACATCTTTTGTAATTTATGGGCTGTAAGAGCCATAAATGTTATCAAAGTCATGCTTGACAGATGACTTGAGATGAAATAACTGATGATTGTGAAAAGTTAGGCCTGCTACATTTTAAGTATTCTCATATATAGCTGTGTTATTGTAAGATGATAAGAATACTGAATGTACCTAACTGATTAAGAGAAATAGTGAGAGGAATTGATGTAGATTCTTGTAGTCCGTCATTCCTTCACTAAAAGAGAAATGGTGAGAGGAATTGATGTAGATTCATGTAGTCCATCATTCCCCACCACACAGTCGAAGAGGTGAGATACATCCCTGCACTCCCTTAAAAACATAATCAACAGCGTAGTATATCTGTTAGAGTTATCTACGAGTTATTTGATTGATATTACTTTGAATAGCATAGAGGTTCTCATATTTTGATATTGATTGAACTCTGCTTATCATTAAACTGCTAGTGAATACCTTGAAGGCTTTTATTGCTTAGTTATTCCCTGCTTTGCTTATAAAGCTTCTAGTGGAGAGTTATAACTCTCGCTGGGGCAATTATGTATAATTGTCTCACCCCGTAGACTTCTACTTTTTAGGTGGTCGTCGAAGACGGAGGAACAAGAACTCAGGTGACCAATCCCAGCAGCATCAGGAGCAGTAGTTATCTCAGGTGGAGATCTAGCCTGCTTCATGGTGTAGTATAGAGTCAGTCTTATGTGTCCTCTGTACTCTCAGGTCCTGGAGTGTTTTGAGTATGAATTCTTGAGAAGTTTTGTATCATGTTGTATATAATTACTCAAGAAGTAATTGTCAGTGATGTAAACAGTAAAATCCTTTTTCTATGGAAAAGGTTTGAGGTTTCAAGCGCTTGTCTCAAAAAGTTTTAATTTCTCGTGATTTTTGGTCTTCCGCTGTTTACCGAATGCTTCCGCACATGTTTAAATCGAGATTAATTCGTGGTTTGGAGATTGGAGCCCACAATTAAGTGGTATCAGAGCTCTAGGTTCGCCGAGTCTACAGAGGCATAGGACATAGGAAGTCGAGTCTATCTTTAGTATTCCTTCCTTATCTAATAGAGTCTTCTACTCCTCAGGAGAAGAAGATACTTAAGATGTCAGAGCCACATAATGAGTATGTGGAAGGAAATAGTGCCAATGCACCTCAAGGCGGTGCAAGAGTACCAGAGGTGGAACAGCCTGTACCAGGACAACTTAGAGAGCCACCCCAGTTTGACCCAGCTGATATGGGTAATCCAGCAGTCCCGACTGTGTTTGGGCAGTTTATGACTGCCATAACACATATAACCGACAGGTTGCCTATGCCTACACCTAGGGCACCTGTCCAACCAGAGAGCCAAAGTATTGGGAAGACGTTCGAGCGACTACGTCGTGTCGGAGCTACCGAATACCATGGGACTGCTAACCCCGCAGATGCTGATCTGTGGTTGACAGAGCTGGAGAAGGCTTTCAGGATCCTGAACATCCCTGAAGCTGAGAAGGTTAGACATGCTGTCTATCTTCTCAAAGGAAGTGCTGGTCACTGGTGGACCATGGAAGAGCAGAAGAGACCTGGAATAGAAATCTCATGGGAAGACTTTCGATGGGAATTTGTCCAAAGATATTTCCCGAAGACCTTCCTAGATGAGAAAATATCTCAGTTTGAGAGACTGAGACAGGGTATGATGAACATTAGCGAGTATGAAGCTAAGTTCATGGAGCTATTGCGGTTTTGTCCGCACATGGCTGCCACAGAAGAAGAGAGAATCAGGAGATTCGAGAGGGGTTTGAATGCTGACATGTCTACCCCAGTGTCTGCCTTAGAGAACCGAGACAGATTCTCTACCTTCGTTGAATCAGTCCGAAGGATAGAGAGATCTGTGGTTGAGAAGAGGCAAACCCAGAAAAGATATCCACAATTCCAGGGTTCTTCATCTATGGACTTTAAGAAGTCTAGATCCTCTACACCTAACCCTCCACCATCCAGAACTAGTTCTCAGACTGAGTGGTCTCCAAGTAGGGATGGGGATCTTAGTTATATTCCAAATAAGGCCTCCATCATAGCATCAACGTCAGTGTCTGGACCTCACCGACCTTATGCTATACCTAGAATCTGTTATCAATGCAGACAACCGGGACATCTGGTAAAAGATTGTCCAGACGGGAATCCAATGATGACCCAACCTCAGGGGCAGAGTCAGCAAGGATCACAAAGGAGGCAGTTTTCTAGTGACAATAGAGGACGTGGACAGACGTCCCGAGCAGGTCAGAGGAAATAAAGCCATTCTGATATTTCATTTTCATGTTTCTATGTGATTAAAAACGTGAAAATAGTTGTTTTTGAAATTACTTTGACTAGTTTTATAAGGACACAAAGGAGATGAGAACTTATATCTCACTCAATGTTCCTTAAAATGTTTAATAATCTCTCTTATCTGTATGTCAAAAGATGAGATTTATAAGTGATGCCCGGAGGAAATATAGAAATGAAAAAATCTTGTGTATATAAGGATATGAAAAGTGAGGAATGAGACAGTATGTAAGTGCATACTACTTGATCTCAGTATTTGTAAACCCTGGCCAGGTATACAGCTATTGATGATAAAGTGAGTATGGAAACTCCTAGATTGATATCTTTTTGATTGCCCTGATCAAGCAATCATTCTGATACAACCTAATGAGTATCATGAAATAAGAAATATGGAACAATTAATAAGGGGAAAGCTATGTGTCATCCCCAACAAAAAGGGAAAAGCTATGTGTCATTCCCAATCAAAAAGGAGAAAGCTATGTGTCATTCCCAATTAAAAAGGGAAAAGCTATGTGTCATTCCCAATTAAAAAGGGAAAATCTATGTGTCATTCCCAATTAAAAAGGGAAAAGCTATGTGTCATTCCCAATTAAAAAGGGAAAAGCTATGTGTCATTCCCAATTAAAAAGGGATAAGCTATGTGTCATTCCCAATTAAAAAGGGAAAAGCTATGTGTCATTCCCAATTAAAAAGGGAAAAGCTATGTGTCATTCCCAATTAAAAAGGGAAAAGCTATGTGTCATTCCCAATTAAAAAGGGAAGAGCTATGTGTCATTCCCAAACCAACAAAAAGGGAAGAGCTATGTGTCATTCCCAATTAAAAATGGAAGAGCTATGTGTCATTCCCAATCAAAAAGGGAAAAGCTATGTGGCATTTCCAATTAATAAGAAGAACTATGTGAACTATCCCAATTACATAGAGTTGTAAAGGATTACTGAGTATATTATCCTTGTTAGATATATATGTTGTTCCTTTTGATAAATATTCTAGGGTGATGATAGAAGTATGTTCTTTTATGCCTCTTCTTTCCAATAATATAGACATCATATGTTAGGGGTTTATGCTCTGCATAAACATTGGTAAGGTTGAATTAGTGAAAGGAGCCTTGTGTGGAATTGCAGAATTCATGATACCTCCATGATATTAAGATAATATGTGGAGACTTGAGGACATGATTAATGAATACTCTGTTTCTCCTTTTGTCTGAGATTTCGGGGACGAAATCCTTGTTAGGGGTTTATGATTTGTAACACCCCTGACCTGGGTTATAAGCTAACCCTAGGTGTTTTGCCTAAATATGAAATTAAAAGTTTGTAATTATCCTTTGGTATGTAATTAAAGCTTTTATGGAACATAAGTTTCCCTTTCTGTCCCTTATAAACCAATGTTGAAGTGATTGGTTGCAATATGGGGACCTATGTGCAATTTGCCCAACCAGAGGGGTTAAACTGCAAATTTCACATGTTTATATGTTCCTTTAATGTGGAGACAACATAGGAATGAATATGATGAGGTTTAAGGGATTTCCCAAGCTTGAGCACCAAGGTGCAGCTGTGGAAGCAACCCCTGTACTTGAAAACCCTAAATTGGTGTAAAATGCAATTTACCCAATTTGAGGGGTGCAACTTGTAAAATACATCATCTAAAACATCTTTTATGGCTCTTGGCATCATTTAGAAGAGGAATGATGAAAAGATTACTTTATGTGAATAATCATATAGTAAAGAACACCCTTGTGATTGAATAATCAAGGTGTATGTATAATAGCCCTTTTATGTATATGCTTTAGTGATGGGTTGATCCTCTTTGCCTTCAATTCTTGACCATAGAAGGAGTTTGTCCTTAGAAATAAGATGTGGGGACGTGCAAGGAAGAAAGGGAGTACTTAGATGAGAAATGAGGAAAACATATGTTCTTATGTTGAAAATTCATCTAAGTATATATACAACTTTTCTCACTTAGCAAGGGAACGACCCTCTCCCTTTCATTTCTTTTCCCCTTGCTCAAACCGACTAAGGAGAGCTCTGGAGCTCAGGAGGACGACCAAGGGAGTGCAAGGTAGGTTTGGATCCTTCCTTTTTGCTCAATTCTTGGATGAAACTCGGATTTAAGGTCAAATTCATGGCTAGCTCACTTAGCTCCATCTTTCTAGCCATCTCTTTTCAACCTTCCTTGGAGGATTCACCTTGGCCGACCTATGGAGCTTCTAGGACGCCATTAAAGGCTTGGAACTCGAAAGCTTGGAGCTCAAGGAGCAAGCTTTAGGCGGGTTTTATAACTCTAAACTTGATGCTTCGATTATATATCTTTTCTATGCATATAGTTGATAGATCTTCTTCTTCCCTATCTTCCCTTGCATCCTTGCAAGCAAAATCGTGAAGAACTGCTACTGTTCTTAAGGTGGAAGATAAGGGCGTTAATTACTATGCTTATCCACAGATTTTCACTTTATCAAACGACCTCCACCTATTGCTCAAAACGGTTTCAAACCGTTTGGTGGGCAAACGGTTTCAGGGTCGTTTGAGGGCAAACGGTCTTCAAGACCATTTGGTCCCGTTGACCAAGTGAAGACCGTTTGGGAATCTTGTTCATAATTATGTAGGTTAATCACCCACAAAATTTGAGAGGTTAACTCCAAAGGAATCGTGAGATATGAGCAAATCAATTAGCAAAACGAATTGAATTAAATTCTGATTTGCAATCTGTTTAATTTGCCCTTTTTGGGCAAACGGTTTCAAGACCGTTTAAGATGGTTGACTAAACATTGACCGTTTGGGATTACTGTTCATAATGATGTTAATTAACGACTCACCAAATTTTATGGATTAATTCCAAACGAGTCATGAGTTGAAGGATGATTAATAGGGCAAACCCTAATTGAAATTAGTGCTGAATCTCCAATGAGTTAAGTTGAGATTTTGGGTTGATTAGCCCAAACGGTTTCAAGACCGTTTGGGAATCACCCAAACGGTCTCAAGACCGTTTGGGGGTCACCCCAAGACCGTTTGGAGGTCTGGGGTCAAGTATAGTTGATCAATTGAAGGTCCAAAGGCACCAAATCATATTGCAATTAAGTATTGATGTGATGATCAACTCAATAGATCAAACCTTGATGAATTTTCACTAGAGTCCAAAGGATGGATGGGCAAACGGTCTCAAGACCGTTTGGAACTCATCCAAACGGTCTCAAGACCGTTTGGTGTCAACCCAAGACCGTTTGGAGGTCTAGGGTTAAGGTAATTTGATCAATTGAGGCCCAATTACAATGGGTTATTGAAACAATCAAATTGCTGTTTTCTAAATATAGATCTTGTTGAGTTTTGGGTTGAAGGACCCAAACGGTCTCAAGACCATTTGGGGTTCCTCCAAACGGTCCTAAGATCGTTTGGGCACAACCCAAGACCGTTTGAAGGTCTAGGGTTGAGTTAATCTAATGGTTTGAGGGTCCAATTGTAGGAAATTGATGCATTGTTGAAAATTGCTGATTTTGACCTAATTGGACTTCAACCTTAGTCAAAACGACTTGGATTTTGGTCAAACTTTGGGAAAACGGTCTCAAGACCGTTTGGATGATGTCCAAACGACCTCAAGACCGTTTGGGCCAAGTTTGAGCCCAATTGGAGGTCAATTGATAGGTTCAACCTTGAATTGTTTCACATTGTTGAACATTGATGACCAATCAACTTGAAACCCTAATTGAGAACGATTGAACCCTAATTGGTTTACAATGGAGGGTCAATTTGATGTCTAAGTGGTTAAGGCTAACCTTAATTGGCTCAATTTATAAATGGTTAGCATACCTTTAGCCAATTGAGGGCTTCAACATACATATCCTTGAACTTTGGTGACCTTTGAACCCTTTTGGAGGTCCAAACGGTTTGAGCCCATTTGGACCAAACGGTCTCAAGACCGTTTGAGACCAAACGGTCTCAAGACCGTTTGGGGCCAAACGGTCTCAAGACCGTTTGGGCTCAAACGACCTCAAGACCGTTTGAGCTCAAACGACCTCAAGGTCGATTGGTCCAAACGACCTTAAACCGATTGAAGTTCCAAACGGTTTGGAAGTCAACCCTTCCAAACGGTCTTCACCTCCAAACGGTCTCAAGACCGTTTGGATCCAAACGGTCCCAAGACCGTTTGGGGTCAAACGGTCTCAAGACCGTTTGAGTGGTTGAAACCGTTTGAAGGTTGAAACCGTTTGAAGATTGGTGATGGTTTGTACTTAACCATTTGATGATGTAATCAGTTCAATGGTGATCCAATCTAAACCCTAATGGTAACCTAGATCATTAAGGGACTATGTGATTAGTGAGTTAACCCATGATGGTGATCATGTGGCAAATTACCAAAATACCCTTGAGGGGTCTAAAGGGATAAAACCTTGTACTAATCAAACCCTAATCACATGATGTTGATGTTTTTGCTTATGTTAGTCAAGGAGACTTATCTCAACCTGATCTAGAGTGGTGTTGCCACCATTTACTAGTAAGTGGAGAGAGAAAGTATTTTCTAGAGAGAGAAAGTATCCTAGAGAGAGAAAGTACCCTTTTTAAGGTGGAAACTCTGGTGAGATACTTCAATTACTTATGAGTGTGCATGTTTAGGGAATGACCCACCTATGTGAGGTCATGGGAACCCTATTTATAATATCTAATGGATCTTAATCCTAATTAAGAGCCTTAATGATGATGTTTCTCTTACATAATGATGTAATGAGTACAATTCACCATGGAGTGAATAGTAAACCCTAAGTTTAGGGTGAAGACATGAAAGATGAATAGTAAACCCTAATTCAATTGAATAAAACCCTAATTGATGACTAGTTGAGGGTGATTCCATGTGAATCCCTAGTTGAGGGTGACTCCATGTGAATCCCTAGTTGAGTGTGACTCCATGTGAATCCCTAGTTGAGGGTGATTCCATGTGAATCCCTAGTTGAGGGTGACTCCATGTGAATCCCTAGATGAGTGTGATTCCATGTGAATCCCTAGTTGAGGGTAATTTCATGTGAAACCATAATTGAGAATGCACCCTTAATGGTTGAATTGTTTACTATTATCTGTTGAATGAACCATACAGGTTGTTATGAGATGATAGGCATAACCAGGTAGGGAATGCCATGTTATACTAATGAACTTTGCAGATTGTTATAAGATAATGGGCATATCCAGGTATGGAATGCCATGATATATTCATTGAAAGCATGTCTTAAGCTTTATGAATAGTAACCCTTGTTGATGCACTGTGAGTGACATCTTTTGTAATTTATGGGCTGTAAGAGCCATAAATGTTATCAAAGTCATGCTTGACAGATGACTTGAGATGAAATAACTGATGATTGTGAAAAGTTAGGCCTGCTACATTTTAAGTATTCTCATATATAGCTGTGTTATTGTAAGATGATAAGAATACTGAATGTACCTAACTGATTAAGAGAAATAGTGAGAGGAATTGATGTAGATTCTTGTAGTCCGTCATTCCTTCACTAAAAGAGAAATGGTGAGAGGAATTGATGTAGATTCATGTAGTCCATCATTCCCCACCACACAGTCGAAGAGGTGAGATACATCCCTGCACTCCCTTAAAAACATAATCAACAGCGTAGTATATCTGTTAGAGTTATCTACGAGTTATTTGATTGATATTACTTTGAATAGCATAGAGGTTCTCATATTTTGATATTGATTGAACTCTGCTTATCATTAAACTGCTAGTGAATACCTTGAAGGCTTTTATTGCTTAGTTATTCCCTGCTTTGCTTATAAAGCTTCTAGTGGAGAGTTATAACTCTCGTTGGGGCAATTATGTATAATTGTCTCACCCCGTAGACTTCTACTTTTTAGGTGGTCGTCGAAGACGGAGGAACAAGAACTCAGGTGACCAATCCCAGCAGCATCAGGAGCAGTAGTTATCTCAGGTGGAGATCTAGCCTGCTTCATGGTGTAGTATAGAGTCAGTCTTATGTGTCCTCTGTACTCTCAGGTCCTGGAGTGTTTTGAGTATGAATTCTTGAGAAGTTTTGTATCATGTTGTATATAATTACTCAAGAAGTAATTGTCAGTGATGTAAACAGTAAAATCCTTTTTCTATGGAAAAGGTTTGAGGTTTCAAGCGCTTGTCTCAAAAAGTTTTAATTTCTCGTGATTTTTGGTCTTCCGCTGTTTACCGAATGCTTCCGCACATGTTTAAATCGAGATTAATTCGTGGTTTGGAGATCGGAGCCCACAGCTCCAGCTGGGTAGATATGTTTTATAGTGAAGGGTCCGGACCATCTTGTTCGAAGCTTTCCGGGGAATAATTTGAGCTTGGAATTGAATAAGAGCACTTTGTCACCAACGGTGATATCTTTTCTCCTAAGATGTCCATCGTGCCACATTTTCGTTTGCTCTTTATAGATTCTGGCACTGTGATATGCTGTCATGCGGAGTTCTTCTAGCTCCTGTAGTTGAAGTTGTCTGTTCTCTCCTGCACTTTTAAGGTCGAAGTTTAGTTGCTTGATGGCCCACCAGGCTTTATGTTCCAGTTCTACTGGAAGATGACATGATTTACCGTACACCAAGCGGAACGGAGTTGTTCCAATTGGTGTTTTGTAAGCCGTACGATATGCCCAGAGGGCGTCAGAAAGTTTGGTGGACCAATCAGTGTGATTTTTGTTCACAATTTTTTCAAGAATTGCTTTTATCTGTCTATTGGATACTTCCACTTGGCCACTAGTTTGCAGGTGGTAAGGTGTGGCAACTTTGTGATGGACTCCATATCTTCTTAGTAATGCTTCGAAACTTCGTTCCAGAAAATGGGTTCCGCCATCAGATATGACCGTTCTTGGGACTCCAAATCTTGGAAAGATGGTATCTTTGAACAATTTGACAACAGGTTTGGAGTCATTAGATGCAGTGGGTACAACTTCGACCCACTTCGAGACGTAATCCACAACGACCAAAATGTACGAGAAACCATATGATGAGGGGAAAGGTCCCATGTAGTCTACCCCCCCATACATCAAACAGCTCAATTTCCTGCCACATGGTAAGAGGCATTTCATCTCTTTTTGATATGTTGCCCGAAAATTGGCATTTATCACAGGATTTGACAAAATTATGTGAGTCTTTTGATATGGTGGGCCAGAAGAAACCAGATTGTAGAACTTTTATGGCAGTTTTCTTGGCGCCCATGTGCCCCCCCGTGGGTCCGGAGTGGCAGTGTTCCAAAACCGATGTTATTTCTTCTTCTGGAAGGCATCGACGAAAAAGTCCGTCGGCACAGAGGTAGAACAAGTAGGGTTCATCCCAATGATAACGTTTTACGTCATGAAGGAATTTCCTTTTATCTTGATAAGAAGCAGACGGGTGAATGATCCCTGTGGCCAGATAATTGACGATATCTGCAAACCAAGGGAAATTATGAGTGGCTTTCATAAGTTGATCATCAGGAAGAGAGTCCCTGATAGGGATTTTATCTTTGTCTTCAACCTCGATTCTACTGAGGTGATCGGCGACAACGTTCTCTACGCCACTTTTATCTTTGATTTCTAGATCGAATTCTTGAAGCATCAATACCCAGCGGATGAGCCTGGGTTTGGCATCCTGTTTCTGAATCAAATGTCTGATAGCAGAATGGTCAGTGTAGACAATTACCTTAGAGCCGATCAGGTAAGAGCGGAATTTTTCGAAGGCGTAGATGATAGCTAGGAACTCTTTTTCCGTGGTCGTGTAGTTTCTTTGTGCTTCATCAAGCGTTTTGGACGCATAGTAGATGACATAGGGTTTCTTGTCGATTCGTTGTCCTAAAACGGCCCCTATGGCATAGTCACTTGCGTCACACATAATTTCAAAGGGTTGCGACCAGTCTGGAGCCCTTAGAATAGGTGCGGAAATTAGTGCTTCTTTAAGGGTGGAGAAACTTTGCATACATTCTTGGTCAAAAATAAACTCGGCATCTTTTGTCAGGAGTTGGGTCATGGGTTTAGCTATTTTTGAGAAATCTTTGATGAACCTTCTGTAAAACCCAGCATGACCTAGGAAAGCTCGAACTCCTCTTATGTCCTTCGGAGGTGACAACTTCGAGATGACATCAATCTTTGCTTTGTCGACATCGATCCCTCTATCACTTACTCTATGTCCGAGGACGATACCCTCTGTTACCATGAAATGGCATTTTTCCCAGTTCAGGATAAGGTTTGTTTCCTTGCAACGTTGCAGGACTTGTTCGAGATTATTTAGACAGTTATCGAAAGACTCTCCATAAACAGAGAAATCATCCATAAAGACTTCCATAATAGATTCAGTTAATCCGGCGAAAATGGCGGACATGCAGCGTTGGAAAGTAGCAGGAGCGTTACATAGCCCGAATGGCATTCTTCTAAAAGCATATGTCCCGCAGGGACAAGTGAAGGTGGTTTTTTCTTGGTCCTCTGGATGTATGGGTATTTGGTAGAACCCAGAATAACCATCGAGATAACAAAAATATTTTTGGTGGGCCAAGCGCTCCAGGACTTCGTCTAGAAAGGGTAGAGGGTAGTGGTCTTTCCTTGTAGCTTTATTCAATTTCCTATAATCGATGCACATTCTCCACCCTGTTACAGTCCTAGTAGGTACGAGCTCATTTTTATTGTTGATCACTACAGTAGTGCCCCCTTTCTTTGGGACAACTTGAACTGGACTAACCCACTGAGAGTCGGAGATAGGGTAGATCATACCAGCTTTAAGCAGTTTGAGGACTTCCAAACGGACTACCTCTTTTAAATTTGGGTTCAGCTTCCTTTGATGTTCGCGAGTGGGTTTAAATTCTTCAACCATAGGAAGCTTGTGCATACACAGAGCCGGATTTATGCCTGTGAGGTCGGTTATTTTATAACCGATGACCTTTTTGTGTTTCCTAAGTTTGTCTAGAAGTCTGACTTCTTGGTCTTCGGTGAGGGTGGAGCTGATAATAACTGGGCATAGCTCTTCCTTATCCAGGAAAACATATTTGAGCCCTGTGGGTAAGGTCTTCAATTCAGGGGTTTTTGGTGGTTCTGCTGCTTCAATAGTCGTTATGGCTTTAAGCTCTTCAAAGGTAGCCTTTGGTGCTTCTTCTACCTTTTCTAGATATTGGATGCATTGCTGGACTAGTTCATTTGCAGAGAACTCGACTTCAGGATTGATAAGAGCATTTTCAAGTTCGTCGATTGGCTCGGAGATTTCTAGTTGCGACATTTGTTGGATTGCGTCTAAAAGAAAGACTTCTTCTTGAATGTTAGGGCCTTTCATGCTATCAAGGACACGGAATTGAATGGCTTCCTTTCCGAGCCTAAGGATGATGGTTCCGGCTTCGACATCGATTAGAGCTCTGGCTGTAGCTAGGAAAGGCCTGCCGAAAATGATCGGATATCTCAAGTCCTCTTTAATATCCATGATGACAAAATCACATGGAACGTAAGCATCCTTGCCTATTCTTACTGGAACGTCTTCAATGATTCCCAAAGGTGCGGTTATGGTGGAGTCAGCAAGTTGAATAGTCATTGCTGTAGGTAGCAGATCTGTGAAACCGAGGCGTTGGCACATTGAGAAAGGCATAATGGATATACTAGCCCCGAGGTCAGCTAATCCTTTCTTTGTGGATGTGTTTCCAATGCAACATTGGATTCCGAAAGAACCTGGGTCCTTCTTCTTTTTGGGCAGTTTGTTCAAGATGATGTCAGAGGTGGTTTGGGCAAGCTTGACGGTTTCCTGCTCTTTGGTGATATACTTACGTGATAGCAAAGTTTTGAGATACCTTGCCCATGCTGGTACTTCGGATAGAGCGTCGAGGAGTGGGATATCGATATAAAGTTTCTTCATTGCTTCCTTGAATTTCTGAAACCTGGCATCCATTTTTGTTTCTTGCAGTCTGCCTGGATACGGAATCCTTGGTTTGAATTGCGGGACCTTGGGTTCTGTGGGTACATACTCTTTGTTTTTGTCCTCGGTGTCTTTGGGAGATTTCCCAATCTCTTGTTGTGAGATCTCTTTTGTCAAAAGATTGGGCACATCATCATCATCTAGAGTGATCTTGATGGGTTCAGGCAGAATGCGTCCCGACCTTGTGGTGATGGCGTTCAGCTGTTCGTGTTCATTTTGCCCATTTGGTTCAGGTTGCCTATCAGAAACGCCAGCCGAAGACTTCAACTGTGCAGCGATCTGAGCTAGCTGGGTTTCAACTGCCCTTTGTTGGGCTTGCTGGCTAGCTAGCATAGTTTGCTGAGACTGAAGCATTTGCTTTATCAAAGATAGTTCGTCTTCTGGTTGTTGCAGAGGTGCGGTTAACTGTGGCTGCAGGGGCTGCTGCAACTGGGGTTGTTGTGGCTGCTTCAACTGGGGTTGGTGCAACTGAGGGTGCAGTCCTGAATGAGTGTATTGGTAAAAAGGATTCCTGGGATAGTTAGGTCTTTGAAAACCTTGTCTGTAATTCCCTTGACTGAAGTTATTCTGGAGTCCCGGTGGTTGTCTGTTGAAAGATCCACCTTGTGCCTGCTGCTGTGGGTTGGCAGTCCCTGCAGGATTCCCATATTGGAAACCAGGATGGTTCCTTGGTTTGTCTGGGTTGTAATACATTTGGCCAGGTATTGAATGTATGGAGTTGACTTGCTCTGGCATTTGGTCTTCGGGATGCTCGATGATGGGTTCATATTGCGGCATAGGTGGTTGTAAATCCATCATGACATTGTACAGCAATCCACATGATAATGTGGGATGATCGGATGCATGACATGCTTCACAAGTTCCAGTAGCTGCCTTGACTTGTTGAACCTGGGAGCTTTTCTTCTTATCATATTCCCCGAAAGAAGTTTCGAGGGCTTGTTGCTTGCTAGCAATAGTCTTCAAAGCCTCAGCAATGGCTTTGAGTTCCATAGATTCTTCCGCTTTGTAAACCTTGAGAACGCCTTTGGGTTGGTTAGATGACCTTCCCCAATTGGATTGGTTCTCGGCCCCCAACGTAACTATATTCCAGGCGTCTTCGTAGTTCTTTCTCATAAAGTTTCCTCCAGATGAGGAATCTAGGAATTGCTTGATATCATCACTTACTCCTCTGTAGAATGTTTCTATTAGTTGATTTTGAGAAATGCCATGGTGAGGACACTTTCTCAGGAGTTCTTTGAATCTTTCCCAAGCTTCAGAAAGTGTTTCTCCAGGCAATTGGGAAAAGTGATTAATCTGTCCCCTGATCTCATAGGTTAGGGAAGGTGGGAAGAATTTCTCAAGAAACTTCTCTTCTAAGGGAGTCCAGGTAGTGATGATAGGGTGTCTATCCAAAGCGTTGTACCAGCTTAGTGCTCTTCCAGATAGGGTGAAGTGAAAAAGGTGTAACATGATTGCTTCCATTGCAATGCCTGCTTGGGGGACAAGTCGGCAGAGTGACTTGAACCTCTTAAGGTGATCCATGCAATCATCTCCATGTGCTCCGAAGAAAGAGATGCCTTGCATGATCTGGATCCATTGCGTCCGAATTTCAAAGTGTGGTATGTTGATAATCGGTGGTCGGACAGGATGATCATCTTCATAATTCTTTGGGACTGCATAGTCCCGAAGTTGCTTGTTTCTTAACGCAAGTTGAGCAGCAGCCTGCTCTGCTTGGATGCGGGCTTGTTCCTCAGCTCGGATCTCAGCTTGCATCTGAGCACGAGTGTCAGCAATGAGTTGTGCTCGTTGTGCTGCTATGGCGGCGTTGACTCTTTCTGCAATAAGGCGTTGCTCTTCGGCCATCTGTCTGGCTCTTTGGCGGTTAAGTCTATTCCTTCGGTGAAAACTTTTTTCTACCTCAGAATTGTATTCTGGTTCAGGGGAGAATCCGATGCTATGCGGGGGTTGCATACACGCTTTCTACCTGAGTAGAAGGAAAATCTCAAGTTAGGAAAAATGGAAGGAAATGAAAAAGATCAAGAAATATTGGATTGGTTATTAAGAAATAGTGTAAAATCCTAATCAACAAAGAAATTGGTAAGTAAAAACTAAAAAGTTCTGTTGTCCCCGGCAACGGCGCCAATTTTTGATGGAAGTTTTTGCTTTATGCAACACCACTAAAAATCCTAGAGATGATGAGTCTCTAAGTTTAGCCTTGCTAGTACTATGGTAAGAACTCCACCCACATGTGCTAAGACATGTGGAAGTCTTATCGTAGTATAGTTAAGGGTCGAATCCTCGGGACAACGGTCTTGACGAAGTCAAGATGGAAAACGTTTAGCCTTTACTTAACAACTTAAAGATTGATATTTAGATCGAAGGTTTGATTTGGTTGTTTTAAACTAAGTACAAAGAAAGTAAAGCAAGAAAGTAATAAAGCAAGTAAATCTTAAGAGTTAACAAATGATGATGAATCACTGGGGTTAAGCAGGTATTTACCACCGCTACACATGCATTGTATATGTACTAAGCAAGACTTATAAGCTAGATGCATGGATGTTTCCACAAGACCGATGCCTTATAAGACAAGAGCGATGCATTGCATCCAAGGGTGTTCCACAAGACCGATGCCCACATAAGACAAGAGCGATGCATTGCACCCTTCGATGTTCCACAAGACCAATGCCCATATAAGAAAAGGGCAATGCATCTCATCCTCCAAGGGTTAAGTAACTCTCATGCGGTACATCACTACGCGTCACTGAAGGATGTAGTCTCCGAAGAGAGAATCTTACTCAACCTCAAGAAACGTGCATCTAAAACTAACAAGCGAGCGATAATTACCAAATCGAATAGCATCCTTGTAGGCCTAGTCTCCTATTCGGATAACCTAGCTACGAGAAGTGCGGGAATGATGCAACGCCAGCCATTCCCGAACAAATGGTCACATGCTTTACATCATTCCCCTCGCAAAGTGTGTTCCTCGACTTACCAAAGGTCTTTCCCATACAGATGGGAGTGTGCCAAATGATAGTGAGTTTACTCCACTCTTTGAGATACACTTCTAGACACCGAAACGGATGTGTGGTGGATACACACACCAGAAACCAACACTAAATCGGTATTCAAGCCTCGGTAGCGGTCGTAGACAAACCACAACGAAAGACAATAAATGCATACAAGAACGTGGCCATCATTCAAGCATGTGTGAAACGATTTAGTATTAAAACGAAATGATAACATCTTTTTTTACAGTACAAAATACAAAACATGGGCAGCGGGGCTAGTCCCCGCGCCCTAGTGGATGGAACTACTCGCTCCTCATAGAGGGAGCAACAAAGGAGGCAAGAAGAGATAGAAAGAACATCATCTCCACTGAGAAGAGAAGGTTGAACCCTTGGTGGAGAGAGCAACGATCTCCACCCCTTGTAGCTTGCTTGATGACGGATCTTCTCCTCTCACCTTCCTTGTTGATGAGAGAGAAAGTAGCTTGCAATGGACGTGAGTCTCAGACCGGCAGCCTCGAGTGATGGATGGAGTTGTTCTGGTAGTGGAGAGACAGCCTCTGGATGTCTGGACTCTTTATGAACGGCCCTGAGGTCTTATTTATAGGCTTTGAGTGAGATCCAAACGGTTTGGAGACCGTTTGGGCTCAAACGGTCTTGGGACCGTTTGGCGTCAAACGGTCTTGAGATCGTTTGGCGTCAAACGGTCTTGGGACCGTTTGGCGTCAAACGGTCTTGAGATCGTTTGGCGTCAAACGGTCTTGGGACCGTTCGGCGTCAAACGGTCTTGAGATCGTTCGGCGTCAAACGGTCTTGAGATCGTTTGGCGTCAAACGGTCTTGGGATCGTTTGGCTTCATGCGGTCTCGGGACCGTTTGAACTCCATGCGGTCTTGGGACCGTTTGGCTTCATGCGGTCTCGGAACCGTTTGAACTCCATGCGGTCTTGGGACCGTTTGGCTTCATGCGGTCTCGGGACCGTTTGAACTCCATGCGGTCTTGGGACCGTTTGGCTTCATGCGGTCTCGGGACCGTTTGAACTCCATGCGGTCTTGGGACCGTTTGGCTTCATGCGGTCTCGGGACCGTTTGAACTCCATGCGGTCTTGGGACCGTTTGGCTTCATGCGGTCTCGGGACCGTTTGAACTCCATGCGGTCTTGGGACCGTTTGGCTTCATGCGGTCTCGGGACCGTTTGAACTCCATGCGGTCTTGGGACCGTTTGGCTTCATGCGGTCTCGGGACCGTTCGAACTCCATGCGGTCTTGAGACCGTTTGGCTTCATGCGGGGGACCGTTTGAACTCCATGCGGTCTTGGGACCGTTTGGCTTCATGCGGTCTCGGGACCGTTTGAACTCCATGCGGTCTTGGGACCGTTTGGATCTACTCGACCCTTGGGCTGGTTTATTCTTTTGTTTTTTTTTTGTGCTTTTTCTGCAATTTATAAAAGGAAAAGTTAGTTTGATGATGCATTTACAAAAAGGGGTAAAATTAGGTTTAAGTACAATATAAATGTAGAAAGAGTAAGGAAAACTAAAGAAAAAGACTAAGATAAACTACTAAAATAGGAGGTTATCAGACATATCTTACATGTCACTTCTAGGTCTTATACTGATCGCCTGCCCATGAGTTCACAAAGGGAATAAACCACACATGGACCCCAAGAAGGGAAACATAGGTCAACAAAGCTAGTACAAAATATATATTTGGAAAGTGAACAACATGAACCTATCTACATGAATTTTTTTGACTATATGGAAGAGTTAAATAATGTAGGAAAGTATCAAATGGTAACAAAACATTTTCAAATTCAATAAGATTCAATATCCAATTTTGAGTATAGTAATTCAATTTTTCAAATAGATAGCACATTTCACTGTCTAGTTGTTGCGGAGCCCATGTACTCTCTCCTACGGAGGAAGACAACACACCAACTGAGATTCCCATAATATTGAGGGACCTTGTGTCCTTTACCTCTATGCATAGGTGTGAAAGCATAATTCCACAAAACTAGGGGAACTATCCTTCCCCTTTTTGACGTTTATAAGTGTTGGTGACCATTCCAAGAGAAAGGCTAAGGTTTAAAATCAATTTTTGGGCCAACCAACCTATCTAATTATGCATGCAATCAATGAGGGATATACCCTTCCTAATAGAAATAGAAATTTCATACTTTTGTATCAAACTATGTCAAATTTTGAATTCCATGTGTTCAACTCCATGAATTTAATCACAACAAAGAGATAGTATCCAATATTTCCAATGACGAAGAACTCATCCTAAACTTCTGATATTCACTGAGGTGGAAACTGGAAGGGATGATGATTTATTGGGTTTCTAAAGATTGGGATGAGGAGGAGATGATTGGCATACAATGGGGTCAAAGGAAGTAGCGGTAAAGTCTAGTGGCAACGAGGTGATTCAGCAATGTTATGTTGTGTTATAGAATTCATGGTGATAAAGATCTGCATGCAACCTGTCAGTGTCTGATCCTCATTGGACGTTGATGAAGGTTTATAAGAGGACCAAATTTCTAGGAGATGGTTTATCAGAGAAGCATGAGTCTGGGGACACAGTGGCTATGACATCTTGGGTAGTGATAGTCAAGACTCCCAGGAGGCCGCCGGACTTGGTGTCATCTACAGGCACCGATCTAGTGTAGGACTACCATGAGGCTTCCAGAAATGGTGATGGTGATAGGGTTGGATGAGGTGGGTGAAAGGATGGCCGACGATCTGAAGTGAGATTAAGAGGAGGGTTTGAACTTTGATGGTGGTGTGTTCTTGGAGTAGGTTGTCAGGTTCTTGTATAAGTTCATGAGTTGTGGGTCTAACAGGGAATCTCATTGTCATTCCAAACCAAACAATGTAAGTGGATTTTCTAGGACAAATGGTGTCATTGTAGGGAGTGCATGGTGTTGTAGGTGGTTGGGAATCGACTGATGGCAACGATGAAGAAGGCATGGTAGCTAGTGGGATCAACATTACTATATGCACCTTACATACTCTTTGGCGGCACCATAGGTGATGGAAATCCCCTTTGTAGAGGTCGGGCGAGGAGATCAGGATTGTGTCAGTTGTCGTTTATTGTAGGAGAGACGAAGGTTTTCAGGGCCTCTTATTGAGCTCAAGGTTTAGTTGAGTCAGAATGCTTAAAGGTGTTGTTGGGGATGGTTTGTTGTAGGTCTCTGGTCATGAGGTATCGGGGATTTGGTGTGATGTTCCTATGGCCAATAGACCCGACAAATAAAACTGTATGGTGGCAGTGCTCCCTTGTAGCCAGGGCAGCTGGTCGCAGTGATGGAGGGGGAGCAAGGAGGCTGGAGTGAAGGATGGGTTCTAGGTTTTCAAATCTGGCTGGGTAAGGCTTCAATTAAGAAGTTGTAGGTCGGAAATGCCCTAGTTCCTACGCATGTGTTTGTTTATATAGGATTTAAAGAGGGTTCTTTTTCCTAAAAAGAAGTCGGTTCACTAGGACGAGAGGAGTCTGATTTATTAGAGGAAGGGAAGTCATCTATCAACAACATTACACCGTGGGGGCACTCCAGCGTTTGCGTGAGGGAGAGGGTGCATTACTTCATTTACTAAGTTATAAACCTAATAACTATAGTTAACATCATATTTACTAATTACTTCTAAATTTTGTAAATTCTAAATGGAAAAGACAATTGTTATGAGATTTTGACCATGTGTTAAATTCTTATTAGATAATCATTTAGAGATCATTAACACACCCATTATTTAACCATGATAACTTAATTATTCTCATAATTAATGTAAGTATTAACACATACTTATATGATGAACATTTTACAATGATTCCAAGTCCAAATAGCTTTCAAATGAAAGATTTTTCATACATGCAAGGTTTGTTGTAATGGTTTTAACTCAACATGTTGACTCATTGCAAACAATACCAAATCATTTGATGAGGATACATTTACGGACTACTTTACAATTTCTTTTAAAAGGAGGAGGGAAAATTTTCATTTAGAGGTAAGAAAATTAAAAGGAGACTTCTTAGTATAAAAGAACATGACAATTGACCAAGAAAATAAATTTATAATCAAAATGTGAGACAAATTTGGAAATGGGCTCAAATTTTTAGAGTATCATAAACTACAACTAAAAATAGATTTAGTACCCAAAATCCAGTATGTTACAAAAAGATTATATCGTATATAAACAAGTAACATTGATTACATAGACCACATGTACAATCCAATTAGAAATACAATATGGAAAGATAATTTGATAACCACGATATCTTTAGATGGGAAGTAAAATCATAAATAGAAAAGATTCACTCAATAACTAGTTCCAAGACAACAAATAATCACATTATATTGTACTTTTCATATTTCTCCTCTTAAAGCCATTATGTGAATATCCAATCTTTAAAGACTCAAATGATTGAGATATTTAAGTCTTTTCTTTAATTATTGTACTATTTACTTCCCACTTGAAATTTCAAGCACAAAGCTTTTTGTAATAGTGAACTCAAATTGTTTATTTGTCTTATCTATCTTCTTGAAGATCACCATGAATATTAATGAAAATCTCATATATTGTTTGATACTAAGATAGAAGTAGAATTCATCTACTGGACTTCCAACTCCCTTTATTTTTTGGCCCATTTTTGGACTTCAGTCCCTTAGTGTTTGGTCCCTTAGAGCTTAGCCTCAGTTGACGTTGAGTTATGTCCTACCAACCTACACAATGATTGTAATGTATTAGTTGTGTTGTGGTATATTGGTTAAAATAGAAACAAAGTGATTTTTTTTCACTCATAGACTTTAAGGACACTAAGGCACCTAGACCTCAAAGAACATATGATATGATTGTGCTCAGTTTTGATATTTTCAGTTGATTTTATTACTGTGAACAATCTTTAATTTCTTGGACAACTTTGAATATATGAAATCTTGTGGATAATTTTTAATACTGAACTACCTTGAAATTATGCTATTTGGATAATCTTTTGAGCTTGATAACTTGAAACTTAAATCTTGGAAATGTTAATTCTTATCTTGATAACCTAGTAGACCAAATAGTCCTTACCTATATTTAGAATTGCATTCAAACCTCTATTTCTACATATTTTATACTAGCTCAATAATAAGAATTTAGCATTGGATGACTTTTTCCTCTTTGGTCCCATGTAGTAGATGGATTTATCCCTTTAGGATATACATGGACAAGTGATTGTAAAATTAGAAGAGACATGTATGAAATGCACTCTATTGATTGAAGAGTATATATGACTCATGTATGTTTTAAATTGTAGTCCTAATTATAGGCCTCCATGAACTCTTGTGTAGTGATCAAATGCTCAAACAATTGTTTATATATTCTAAATATAAATCATACAAAAAATATTTTATCCCAGGATCATATTTTTGTAGGAATGGTCCAAAAGAGTATCATGACTACTCATGTTGAAACTTATAGACATGTCTTGTGTGGCAATGCACTACAGGATCACTAAAGGTGTCAAGGTTTATGGTGTTGGAAAGAGGACAATGCTTAATACCTAAGTACAAGGGAATCATGAGCCAAAATTGATGTAGACCTCGATACTCAACAATTGGCACGGACAAATCAAGACAATCAATGGTAACAACTAGTAGAAACTTTTGTTAATGATCAACTTATAGAGAAGTGAGGATATCTAGATGCCTTTGGGAGAGGCCACTTGTAGTGCATTGTTGGATAACTATTTGAATTAAGCACTTATCAAAATATAATATCTCTTTGGAGTGACAAAAGGTGTACATGATACCTTGGACAAACAAAAAGATGACAATATATTATGAACGGTTGTATGTGAAGTAACTAAATAGGATCATGTAGGCATAGATCCAACCTCTGACGGAATATGGTCTTGAAGTTTCTGAGTGTAGATTCAAGAGTAATTGTGGCTGAAGTTGTTTTCGTCATCTGAAGATTTGATGCCCAAACCACTAATATTCCTAGGAAGCATGCTAAGTGCCATTGTAAATCACCAATGCATCGACCATCACCAACCATAACTCATGGTCGAAATCGATGAGACCATGATAGAAATCACCCAAGACAAAGCTGAAAAAAGTTTGGGGTGTCATTCAAAGACAAAACATAAACTTGGCATCCCAAAACATGACCAAGAAGAAGAAGCTCACATTTTGTGTTAGAAGCAAAACCAAGCAATTATCATGGCAAGAGTTTTGTCCAAAAATTGTTTATGAAGATCCATGGAAATAAGTCCTCTTAAATTTTCACACCATTCATAGGATGAGATACATTAGCATGGAACATATCCAACTATGGGTCTCGCTAGTGGTGAAGGTAAAAAAATATCAGTCTTTTTAATATTGATATGAAGATCAAAATATTAGCCTTCATGCTTAGATAATACACAATACCTCGAAGATTTCCACAGTGTCACCAAAAGGTGCCATCTTCAAGATAAAAAAGCATGAAGGTGGATGTGACCTTTATGTTTTAGTTTTAGAATAAGAGGATGAGGGCAAATGAAAAAAGGAGTGTCTCGGTGGGTCACCTTACTAGACACTAGTTTAGAGCTATAAACGAGTACATGTAAATCAATGTACCTGCTAAAACTCGTCATGGGTACAATTTTCCATATCTGCATACCCGTGTACCCATATTTATGCAGGTATAATTATGGGTATGGACATACCCATACCTTCTATACTCGTGTCCCACATTACTATATAAATATAATTAAACATATAATTTAGAATAATCTATGAAACAAAAAAACCCTCTCCTATCATCTAAGGGTTAATATTTCTAACCTAATAGAAAGTGTCAAGCAAACTAGTCTACCCCATTTCGTTATGTTTAGTTGTTCATTTCACAGACCGCGGACTCACCGACTCCAGCTCTAGACTCCCGCAATGGCAGCGCCTTCGTCCTGCGAATCCCGTACAACCACTAGCACAACGTCACCCAGCCACATCCAAGTCTAGGTGTTATTCGCATTCTTTGACTCTAGTGCAAGCACCAGCAATGTGACACCCTGCACCCCGCCGCATCTAACTCCACCTCCATCCTCCGACTCCCGTCCTCCCAGTGGCACCATAGCACCTAGCTGCATCCGACTCTAGGTGCTCTCCCAACCGCCTCTGTTCCTGCTTTATCAACGGCTTGTCGAAGTCATTCATGTTGTAGTTCATGACAAACTGATTGTATGATTCTGGTAGAGACTGCACAATCACATCAGTGATCAACTTTTGACCCAATAGGAATCCCAGTCTAGCAAGGTTCTCTACACATCCAATGAGATTGAGCACAAAGGACCTACTAGATCTCCTTCGTCCATGTTACATTTAAACAATGTCTTGGAGACATCATATCTATCCTATCTTGTATGATCTTGGAATATGTTCTTAAGATGTGTAACCATCTGAATAACATCTATGTTCTCATGTTGCCTTTGCAACTCATAGTTCACACTGCAACAAAATCACCCCAGTATTCTCGCTTTTTTTTCTACGCTGTGTACAACGTGGCCAAAAATTGTGAAGAGTTGTTATTTTTGGCAAGGCCAAACTTCCGCGGTCAATGATATTTCCTCTAGCCTCCCTCTCCCATCCCTCGCGCTCGTTCTCTCTGTCCCGCTCGGTCTCCCCGCCCCTTCCTCTCCTCGTTTCCGATTTCTTCGGCACAACTCCACCATAATGCCTGATGGTTTTGCGATTTTCCTTCTATCGCATGTCGGAGCATCCCCTCTACATCTTCCGCTCACGTTTCCGAAGAAGGAGAACCAAAGGTAACCAGTGCGACCCTTTCTCCCAAATTAGAAACCGTCGACTCTTTTGGATGCCCTTTCTAGACCAATATCCCCTAAAATCTTCCGGCGAACTCCAGCAAAAGCCGTCTGCAAATTCCGGCTAAGGCGACCTGCCACGTTCTCTAGCGGATAGCAGGGCTGGTAGCGGCACTACCGTCAAGGATTCCACTGACGAGAAGGCCTGGTTCCATAAGTTTTCTTCTACCCAAAACTCAATATTTCTCAATTTTAATTTATACATCCATATTGCGGAAGCAGGAAATTTTTTTGACGATGTACCATCTTCACAGGGGAGCTCTAGTATAGAAGGCTTGAATCTTTTATTAGGGAGATCTTCTTGAGGCAAGAAAAAATGCTTTGCCTCTATAGAGAACGCATCTAACATCTAAGAGGAAGAAAAAGAACAGGTCTACTGTAATCTTTGTTTCCTTCATCTACTTTTTATCTGAACGTCTCCATATATCAGTATGTTCTTCATGATTTATAAAAAAATTGATGATTTATTTAAACAATCAAATTTTCAGTTATGTTGTATGTTAAACTGTTTATAACTTGTTGAAATCAGTTACCATCACCTAAGCATGCTTTTGAAAAAGGCTATTTTGAGAGAAACTTTATGATCATAAATTATTTTTCTCCTTGCTATTGGATATTGTTGTGTATCCTATGTTCAACTATAAATTTTCTCGAAATTTTTCCCAAATTCTCATGGAATTTAAATCCATTTCACGTCTCTATTCCCTTGTTTTTAGCTATTTTACAGTAACATATATAGACTGCTTTGTGATTGATGTAGTTTTCGACATACACGTAACAATGGTACTTCCTAAAATATAATTTTTGGTTAGTTGCACATTTTAAAGCAAGTGTGACTACATAGATAAATATATATATATATATATATATATATATATATGGTTAATGTTATATTTTGCACATTTTAATGTTATATATATCAGTGTATATATATTATTTTACTCATTTGTATACAATAAGCTCATAATTTATTTTGCCTCTAATGTAAATTAATCCTACATTGACTTGATTTACACTAGACTTTATTGGCCATAATATTAAAAAAATCGAACAAACTTTCACTAAGTATCCTCAATTTTGAGACCTAACCATTCAAACCTAAAATTACCAAATATTTCCTAAATTGACCTAAATCATATAGAATTTGGCCAAATTAGACATTATTTGGCCTAATTGAAGCCTTATTTGATCTAGATGGGACCTATTCAAGAACTGAAATGGCCTAAATTGGTGTCATTGACCTAATATAATATTAAAAACATGCTAATTTCCACTTGCACAGGCATGTAGATAAACATGTAGTTGGTACAATTTAAATATGGGTAATTGTGTATATAAGCAATTATTTATTTTATGTTCATTTCTATATACCAAGAAGTCAATAACTATTTTAATGTTAAACTGTTATAGTTTACTGAAACTACACCTAAGGTAATCCAAAACCAGACTTTAATTGCTCTAATTTGAGCAAAAAAAGAATGAATTTTCTCAAATTTGTCTTAATTAAAGTTTTTTTTAAATTAGCCATTCAAACCAAAAACTACCAAGTTTACATGGAATTGACCTAAATAGATATGATTTGATCAAATCATACCTTATTTCACCAAATTCAAACCTTAATTTTTCTAAATTAGACCTATTTAAGAGGTGTCGTTTGACCTAAAATCATGTTGCTTTAACCTTGAAATGACACCTTAATAATAATGACATAGTGATATATACAAATACCATGTACTCAATACATTTTTTTTAACTAACAATGACAAAATATCCATAGTGATTTTTTAAATTTTATATACTAAGAAGTCCCAAAATATTTTTTGGTGTACTCCTAAATTGACATGTAGTGACCCAAAATCAGACTTTCGTAGCCCTAATTTTACAAAAACAGAACTAACTTAATATAATTTGGCTTAAATTAGGCCCAAGTTTAGGTAGACTGGTCATTCACACCTAAAACCACCAAAGTTTTTGTAAACTGACCTGAATCAGAATAATATAAATAAACCAGACCATGTTTGGTATGATTCAAACCTTATTTGCTTTATAGGTGACCTATTTGAACCTTAAAATGGCCTAAGTTGGTATCATTTGACCTAATTTAGGACTAAGTATTGCTATTTTAGCCTCAAAGTGTCCACCTTGATAATAAAGATATGCTGAAATCTGCACATACATATGTAGCTGACTCATGTTATTTATATATATAGTTAGTATTATATATTATGTATATATTTTTATTTACTTTTCTCGTTTTATTTACTAAGAAGTCTATAAATATACATGTTTTGATGTAATATAGTCCTCAATTGAACTCGCTTACACCTATATTGACCTAAAATCAATATTTAGGCCCTAATTTGATAAAAAAAATTACATGTGACTTTGTTTAATTTGTCTAAATTAGGCCTAAGTTTGGGGAACCAGACCATTAAAACTTATAACACCATGCTTGCCCAAAATTTACCTAAATGGATATAAATCGGCCAAATCAGACCTTAGTCAGTCTGATTCAGACCATATTCTGTCTATATGTGACCTATATAAATCCAAAAATGGCATATGGTGATGTCTATTGACCTAATTTAGGACGAAATAATGCTACATTGGTCTAGGTTTGGGTAACATGACCATTAAAACCTAAAATCACCAAGTTTTCCCTAACTTGACTTACATCAAATATAATTTGGCCAAATCAGACCTTATTTGGCCAAATTCAAACCTCATTTGGCTCAAATTAGGCCCAAGTTAAGGTGGGCTAGCCAGTCACACTTAAAACCACCAAAATTTTTACTAATCTGACCTAAATCAGAATATTCTGGATAAACTAGACCCTATTTGGTATAATTCAATCCTTATTTTCTCTAAAGGTCACCTATTTGAACCTTAAAATGGTCTAAGTTGGTATCATTTGACCTAATTTAGAACTAAGCATTGCTATTTTAGCCTCAAAGTGTCCACCTTGATAATAATCATATGTTGAAATCTGCACATACATATGTAGCTGACTCATGTTATTTATATATATAGTTAGTATTATATATTATGTATATATTTTTATTTACTTTTCTCATTTTATATAATAAGAAGTCTATAAATATATATGTTTTGATGTAATATAGTCCTCAACTGAACTGGCTTACACCTAAATTGACCTAAAATCAATTTTTAGGCCCTAATTTGATAAAAAAAAATTACATGTTACTTTGTTTAATTTTTCTAAATTAGGCCTAAGTTTGGGAAACTAGACCATTCAAACTGATAACACCAAACTTATAACACCATGCTTGCCCGAAATTTACCTAAAAAGATATAAATCGGCCAAATCAGACCTTAGTCGGTCTGATTCAGACCATATTCTGTCTATATGTGACCTATTTAAATCCAAAAATGGCATATGGTGATGTCTATTGACCTAATTTAGGACGAATAATGCTACGTTGGTCTAGGTTTGGATAACATGACCATTAAAACCTAAAATCACCAAGTTTTCCCTAACTTGACCTAAATCAAATATAATTTGGCCAAATCAGACCTTATTTGGCCTAATTCATACCTCATTTGGCTCAAATTAGGCCCAAGTTAAGGTGGGCTATCCAGTCACACTTAAAGCCACCAAAATTTTACTAATCTGACCTAAATCAGAATATTCTGGATAAACTAGACCCTATTTGGTTTAATTCAATCCTTATTTTCTCTAAAGGTCACCTATTTGAACCTTAAAATGGCCTAAGTTGGTATCATTTGACCTAATTTAGGACTAAGTATTGCTATTTTAGCCTCAAATTGTCCACCTTGATAATAATGATATGTTGAAATCTGCACATACATATGTAGCTGACTCATGTTAGTTTTATATATAGTTAGTATTATTTATTAAGTATATATTTTTATTTACTTTTCTCATTTTATATACTAAGAAGTCTATAAATATATATGTTTTGATGTAATATAGTCCTCAAATGAATTGGCTTATACCTAAATTGACCTAAAATCAAAATTTAGGCCCTAATTTGATAAAAAAAATTACATGTGACTTTGTTTAATTTGTCTAAATTAGGCCTAAGTTTGGGAAACCAGACCATTCAAACTTATAACACCATGCTTGCCCAAAATTTACCTAAAAAGATATAAATCGGATAAATCAGAGCTTAGTCAGTCTGATTCAGACCATATTTTGTCTATATGTGACCTATTTAAATCCAAAAATGGCATATGGTGATGTCTATTAACCTAATTTATGACGAAATCATGCTACGTTGGTCTAGGTTTGGGTAACATGACCATTAAAACCTAAAATCACCAAGTTTTCCCTAACTTGACCTAAATCAAATATAATTTGGCCAAATCAGACCTTATTTGGCCTAATTCAAACCTCATTTGGCTCAAATTAGGCCCAAGTTAAGGTGGGCTAGCCATTCACACTTAAAACCACCCAAATTTTACCTATCTGGCCTAAATCGGAATATTCTGGCTGAACTAGACCCTATTTGGTATAATTCAATCCTTATTTTCTCTAAAGGTCACCAATTTGAATCTTAAAAGGTCTAAGTTGGTATCATTTGACCTAATTTAGGACTAATTATTGCTATTTTAGACTCAAAGTGTCCACCTTGATAATAATGATATGCTGAAATCTGCACATACATATGTAGCTGACTCATGTTATTTATATATATAGTTAGTATTATATATTATGTATATATTTTTATTTACTTTTCTCATTTTATATAATAAGAAGTCTACAAATATATATGTTTTGATGTAATATAGTCCTCAACTGAACTGGCTTACACCTAAATTGACCTAAAATCAAATTTTAGGCCCTAATTTGATAAAAACATTACATGTGACTTTGTTTAATATTTCTAAATTAGGCCTAAGTTTGGGAAACCAAACCATTCAAACTTATAACACCATGCGAAATTTACCTAAAAAGATATAAATTGGCCACGTCTGATTCAGACCATAGTCGATCTGATTCAGACCATGTTCTGCCTATATGTGACCTATTAAAATCCAAAAATGGCATATGGTGATGTCTATTAACCTAATTTATGACGAAATCATGCTACGTTGGTCTAGGTTTGGGTAACATGACCATTAAAACCTAAAATCACCAAGTTTTCCCTAAATTGACCTAAATCAAATATAATTTGGCCAAATCATACCTTATTTGGCCTAATTCAAACGTCATTTGGCTCAAATTAGGCCCAAGTTAAGGTGGGCTAGCCATTCACACTTAAAACCACCCAAATTTTACCTATCTGGCCTAAATCAAAATATTCTGGCTGAATTAGACCCTTCGTGTATGTACATTTATGGATATATATGTTTTATTTTATATATTATTTTATAATTATTTTATCTGCTTCGTAACCCCAAATATAATTTCATCACGTTCAACTACTTTTTTGTTATGTTAATGTTGTAACTAAAATATCAGATTTGTCATTTTTCTTTTTTATAGATTTGGGTGTTGAAGTTTCTTTTAACATGGACAAGAGTTGGATTGAGCAACCGATTGGCTCCCAAAGGTATATTGATGGGATGTATCAATTTCTTGAATACGGTAAGACATGCATGAAAGATGATGATGCTTTGTCCATGCAAGAAATGTAAAGCGGGTAGCAGAAAAGAATATTCTATTGAAAGGCACATTTTTTTCAATGGCTTTTTTAAAGATTATAAAAATTGGATTTTTCATGGTCCAAAGAATCTTTTTGAAAACATCATTGCAGACCGCATAAGTAACGATATCCAACAAGCTAATAATCATGAAGTTGAATTAGTAGGCCAAGTTGATGTGGAAGGGCTATTGAGAGACGCATTGGGAGAAAATGCTACTCATGTGGGGGATGCATCAACTAGTGATGATAATGAAGGGGTTCCACAAGGTGATACTTCTTTTCACCAACCAAATTGGTTGGTGAAAAGAAGTATCACCTATATCAGGATGAAAATGTACATGTCCTCTAAGATAGCTGAAGATATGATATGGCATGAGAAAGGTCGGGTGAAAGATGAAAAATTAAGACACCCAGCAGATGCAGTAGCATGGAAAGAGTTTGATATGATGTATTCAGATTTTTCTGTAGACCCTCGTAGTGTGATAATCAACCTATCTAGTGATGGGTTCAATCCATATGGGATACAAAGTACTAACTATAGTATATGGCCAGTAATTCTTAGTGTGAATAATCTTCCCCCATGGGTATGTATGAAATCATACTCCTTGATTCTATCTATGATAATTCCTAGAAAATCTGGTCCTAGAAATGATATTTATGTATACATGCAACCTTTGTTGCATGAGTTGCAGATATTGTGGGAAGGTGTTGATGCATATGATGCTTATATTGGAGAGAATTTCAAGATGCAGACATCTTTAATGTCTACAATCAGTGATTTTCCTGCTTATGCAATGCTATTTGGTTGGAGCACAAAAGGTTATAATGCATGCCCATGTTGTACTGAATTCACCCATTCCTATCGATGTGGGTCAAGAATTTGTTATGGTGGTCACCGTAGGTGGTTACCAAATAACCATTTGTTTCGTTCCCAAAGTAGTTTATTTGATGGGACTAAGGAACATCATCATCCTCCAATTCCTACAACTGGAAGTGATGTTCTACGAGCACAAGAACGAGTCAGCTATGAATATGGGAAGAACTCAAGACAAAATTGCAAGAAGAGAGGAAGAAAACAAGGAAATGCATCAACTACTAGTGCTATTGCAGATGACAATACTCCCAATGATGGGGGGCTTTGGAAGAAAAGAAGCATATTTTTTTATTTGCCCTATTGGAAGCATATTTAGATTCGTCATAACCTTGATGTTATGCATATCGAGAAAAATGTCTATGAAAATGTATTGGTAACACTATTAAATGTAGAGGGAAAATGCAAAGATGATGAGAACGCTAGGAGATTCCTTGAGGAAAAAAATATAAGGCAACATCTTTGGCTACAACCACAACCAGATGGAAGTTTTATTATGCCTATGACTCCATATTCTATGTCTTCGAAGGACAAGGAATGCTTTTTAAATGTCTTAGCTAAGCTCAAATTGCCTGACGGTTATGCTTCCAACATTTCTCAATGTGTTAATTTAAAACAACGAAGCCTTATAAATCTCAAGAGCCACGATCATCACATCCTCATGCAAGACATACTTCCTGTAGCATTACGAACATCGAGACAAACTGAAGTTGTTGATGTGTTGTCAAATTTGTCTTCATTCTTCAAGTCATTGTGCTCTACGTGCATTAATTTGGATGATCTTGATGCATTACAAGAGAGTATAGTGGAAACACTCTATCACTTAGAGATGGAGTTTCTTCCTCCATTTTTCACAATCATGGTTTGCCTTTTGGTTCATTTGGTTGATCAAGTTAAACATGGTGGTCCAGTTCAATATCAGTGGATGTATCCCATTGAAAGGTTATAATTTAATATCACCTTCCATTCATAATTATTTATAATTTACTATTAAAGAGTTCAATTTTGATATCAGAAACTCTGATAATATTTTTGTAGGTATTTATCTCGACTGAAAGGTTATGTAAGTAATAAGTCTCAACCTGAGGGTTCTATTGCAGAAGGCTATATTTTGGAGGGGATTGTTACCTTCTATTCTAGATATATGGAAGGTGTTGAGACAATACTTAGAAAACCTAAAAGAAATGATGATAATGTTTCACATAAGGGTCTTTACTTGTTTAATTCTGGTGGACGTTGTGTCGGAGTTGAAAAAGTTGTTCGGCTTGATGAGAAAAGCATGTCACAAGCACATCGTTATGTTCTACTCCATTGTGATGACTTGATGAAAGACCTCAAACAGTAAGAAGCATCATTGTAACACTTTATTTAATTTACGATTTAAAATTGAGTTAACTTATTGTGTTGCTATAGAGAATTCCTATATCTGAAGCGAGAGGAGTGTCAACAAAAAGGAATAAGAATTACTGAAACACTAGAAGCTAAGTGGCTGCTAAAAGAATTTGCCAAATGGCTTAATTCTCAGGTAACGATAAAATAAACACAGATGTATTGGTCAAATGTCAAGTGAAATAGTATGGCTAATATACTTTTTCACTCTTGTAGAGACCTCATATCAATGCGAGCAATGACCAAGGTGTGTTAAAAAGGGCATTAGCTCGTGGACTTAATGTCTATGCTAAAAAGCTTCAGGGCTTTATAGTCAATGGCTATAAGTATCAGACACTAGACCGAGAAAGAAATATAAAGACACAAAATTCTGGAATTATGGTTGAAGCCAATGGATATTCTTACTTTGGAAAATTGATTGCCATTTATGAGTTAGATTATTATGGGACATGTAAAGTTGTGATTTTTCGTTGTGATTGAGTAGATATAACCTCAAAACGAGGTTACAAGCTTGATAGAAACAATAATCCTTGTGTGAATTTCTCTAAGTTGATGCACACTGGTAAATCATTGAAAGACGATCCATTTATTTTCTCATCTCAAGCAAAAAAAGTATTTTATGTTGAGGATGAAATAGAGAAACCATGGCTTCATGTCATTTGACATAAGATAAGGGATTATTTTGATGTTGGGGTGGTCCCTGAGTTGGTTAATGATTATACTAGCCCAATTTTCTTATGAATTATGCAAATTTCATCTTAAAGGATTGAATTACATGCCTATTGGATCATCACTACATATTTGGATAACTTTACATGACTGCATGTCTTCTCTACTACTATCTACATGGTGAGTTCATATTTATTAGATGAATTTTATTTTTTCATCTCTTATGCTCAGAACGTGTGTTCTCCCTTTGCTTTTCTTTTTTTATTAGGTTCAAGTTCCTGTTATAAACAATGCTTAAGTAGTGACAGCTGTTCTGAGCTACTGCCTTATCTAAAAGTGTGTGTATTTGTCACTCACCAACCCTTTTTTTTTCACATCACAATTTTCATTCATTTTTCAAATTACAAGTGTCAAATTACATGTTAGACGTCCCTGGTAAAAATGCAACTAACAAAGTTAGTAGCTCGAAGGAATATTACTAACTGTATCATAAATATTGAATAAGATGTGTTTTGAACTCCACTATACATTAGTTTCAGATGAGTGTAATCCTGCATTTGCGTCCTGACCTTCCACTCCACCCTAATATCACTTGTGGGTCGAAGTGCATCAGTCAATATAAGGGAATCCAGGTACTGGCATTTCAATTCAGACCTCCCACATGCAGAACTGTTGTTTGTGCTAGGAAACAAACTGTTTGGATGTCTATCCTGCTTAATGAGTGTTGGTCTGCAGTCACAGACGTATTCAACCATGGGGCTTGACCCACCCTAGCTTGAAATACAAGATTCCGAGCTATTAGACTGCTGCCTTTCTTGGACTGCAGATGAAGTAGATGTCATCTTGTCCTCTACATCAAGAACAACAACACTCTTTTTATGACCCATGACCTCCATCATATGTTGCACTGCTTCATCCAATTGTCGAGGTAAGACATCGAACTCCTGCCACCAAATATGCCCCTTGTCATAAGAAGTCTGACGTTGTTGATTTTTGCTGCCAGATAGATTGAACCAGCTGCCAAGTAATGAGCTCTGTATTGTAAATATAAAGTTGTCTGCATCCAGTAGTCATTCAAATAATTCCATGCTACTCTTGCCACAATATTTGGCAAACTCAGTCTCTTCACTGCTTCAATTAAGATTTTGTGCGGATGTTGGACGTTCAAATCGAACCCGATTGTTGCCAACAATAGTGTCTCCCCAACCAATATTAGCTCTTTTTGCCTCAAAAACACCTCCTTGACTCGTATTCTTTGTGCAGCAACAGCAGAGTTCTTCCTATGCTTCATTTGATATGCAAGGGATGTTACTACATCTAAATAATATGGGGACTTCACATTGTTGACTATAGACAACTAAGTTGAAATTGATGTGTCTTGTTTGATCCATGGACTAGTGTTAAAGTAATATGCCTTCCCGATTAATTTCTTGAATCACGTTTGTTCTAATTTACTCATGTTTCAGGTGTCTGCTCATTTAAGAAAAGAATGTGGCGAACTAAACGAACAACAACAACCTTTGTGTCAAGAGAGCCAATTCCAAGTGGTAATGAAGACAAATCCAGACCAATTCAAGATGAAGATTTGGATGAAAGAGAAGAAGACAGATCCAGACCAATTCAAGATGAAGATTTGGATGAAATAGAAGACACACAACCAATTCCAAAATGCCCGGAACTGCTGCATGGAATGAGAACTCTCATGATGATGATAATGTGCTGGAAATAATAGGTTGAAATTTAATGTTTCTGTTATTTAATTTAGTGCCCTTTATCCATTGTAGTTAAATTATGCATGATATTCATAATATATCCATATTGTTGTAGATTCCAATGGAAAAGTTGGGACAAAGAAAGGGTGAGTTCATTTATCACAAGTATGGGTTTTACAAGATTTGAAATTGATTGTCAATTTCAATAAATTTAAACAACCCATAGGGAAAGGAGGACACTTATTGGTGAGATTCCTTGGAGAGGTGGAAAAATGGGGAGAACTTTGTCCAATTGGTGAAAACAACTGGCATGGGGTGCATGATTCCTATAAGCTCAAGATTGTGACCTTAACTAGGGTAAGAAATCACCAATATTATCTATTGGTACATGTAATATGATTGCCATTGAATATGATTTTCATGTTGGACTAAGGCTTAAAGGTAAAGAGGATGACATGAGTATACAAGGCTAGGGAGTTGAATTGAACACATGAACATGTTGGAGATGCCCACCATTGGTTGTGACTACATAGGAACTCATGATGTTCGGTTTTCCCTGTTGACCAATAAAAATGTAGTAATTGCCTTGCTTAAGAATTTGTTTTAGTTCCAAAGTCGCAGATCCTTCATACTATGATCTTTCAAATCACCTTTCTTTTCTTTTTAGAGAGAAGACCATGTGATCCTGTGTGCTTGTCACTGGGTATAGATGCTTTTTATTTTTTGCCTTTTTCCATGTTGCAGAATCTTTCCTATCATACCTCCTCCTTGATAGAAGCAAACATTTAACATACACTAAGTACATGACTTCTCTATGTGCACAAAAAGTTAAATTGCAGGTAGCATATAGGATAAGTCTCAATTGCTGGTGCTTTAAATATGGTTACTAGATATGTCTATAAAACTTTATCATTTTTATACTTCGCGGAACCAGTAATCAGAATTTAAGATGTCAATCTTACTTGACAGAATCTCGTGTTTGGCTGACAAGTCTGATAGTCTCTGATTTCCGCAATCATAGCTCTCAGCAAGCATGTTTCTTTGCTTCCCTGAAGCTTTTGTTTTTATGGCAGTTTTCTTCGACAAAACATCTGTACTTTTCTTGTGTATGTTTTTAGATTCTTGTGCCTCTTCATCTCCATCAAAAAAGGCAGATGGACTTGACCAACCAGTTGAATTAGAGTCTACTTTGTTCTTCCTAGCAAACTTCAAAAGCCTCTTGAAACCCTTTGGGGCATCTTTTTGATATACTAAAGAGGGGGAATTCTCTGCATTCCCCCACTCGACGATCTCAGGCTCACCATTATCAGCCAACAACATTTGTGACAATGAGTGGCAAACCCTTGAGTTTGAAAATGTGTCAGACACATCATCAACAAGATTTACAACGTCAAGTAGATTACTGTTAGACGAATCTGCCAATTCCTGAAGCTCAGCCTCAACCCAAGCTGCAGATTAAATGCTCAAATCCTCAACAGGTTCAATTTAGGATACAGGAAAATTTACTATCAGATTTTTATCATCCACCACTTCACCAGTTCTGGGTCATCATCTGCCTCTATCTTCTCAGACAACACAAAAGTACTAGATTCGTCAAGATTTGAATCAGCAACATTACACGAAGTAGCATTGTTCTCAGAAGGTGCCTACTCCACAGATTCAACGACCAATTGTTTAGGTTCTACTTGAACTGGAGTAGCACAATTTTTTGAGGAGTCTTTGGACTGTGGAGTTTTTGTTTTTGGTGTCATAGGAGCAACACATGAGTTAGTACAAATAGCTTTCTTTACTGAAGTTTTAGATTCCAGAGGCACCACACTATTCTTTCGAGAGCTTCATTGCAGCTTCTTTCCACAATACTAGTAATGTTTTTCTCTGTTTCCACTACACTATCGACGACTTCACCACAACGTGTTTCAACAATCTCAGATTTCACTTTGGTTTCAACAGTTTCATCACAGCAAGTTTCTACAACGTCTATCTCACACTTCACTATAAATTTTTCGACATCAGCTGTGTTGTCTTTCTCAGTTGTCAGTATGATTTCAACAGTCTCATCACGGCAAGTTTCTGCAACATCTTTCTCACTCTTCACTATAAATTTTTCGACATCAGCTGAGTTGTATTTCTCAATTCTCACTATGGCTTCAAATAGTTCCCTCATAGCACGTTTCTACAACATCTTTCTCACTCTTCACTACAAGTTCCAGAGCTATGTGGCAGCATTTTTTCGCATCAGCTGCATTGTCTTTCTCAAGCTTCACGGGAACCTTCATAGCTTTGTTGTTTTCCATATCAGTTGCAACGTCTTTTTCACTCTTTACTATGTGGCCATCTTTACTGTGTGGACATCTTCAGTTGATACACTACCATAAATACAGTAAAATTATATTGACTAAGACACAACGACTTCTTTCTTGGCTAATAACTCAGACCAGATATCATAGACCAGTTCACTCACAGTCATCAGCATATGGCATACTGGAAACTAGACTTAGGACAAAACCAATACATAAAAAATGCATTTTGGGTCACGAGGGAATGAATGTGATGCAACGGCTTATGACTCAACCATACATTTGAATTGAATTTTGAAGCCCATAGTATTTTTGTACTTTTCATGCTTATTCAATAGTATATTTGTAAATTTAAAAGGATAGCTATGTTACTTTTCTGCTTTCAATGATGTGATTTTATGACAAGATAGAATTATGAGTCACGTAATTGCTTACTGTTTCATTTTATCTTTGTTATATTTGTTTTGTTTGTTTTTACTTCAGGTTGCTACACATGCTCCAAGTAGTAGAGAAGGAATCCGAGATAGAGATTGTAGTGGACCACTACCTAGAGCTTAATTGGATGGCATATCACATCATTAGATTTGAAGGGTGTAGTATTTAGAATCTTGTTTATGTTTTACAAACTATTTGTTATGCAAAAACTTAATTGTATACCTTCCTCTTTACATGTAAGATTCTAAGACAAGATCTTATCTCTGCTCAATCAATTTTATATTAAGAATGTGCCAACAACAAAATAGTTGATGTCTTGAATGATGCATGGTTTCTTTGTCTCTCTTTTCTTTTCTCCCTCTGTTATCCTGCCATCATGTTGAGAAGCCTCTTCCACATTCATGGTGAGAACAGAAGCAGCCTTCTCCTCTGTTAGTGTGGAATTATCTTCAATCTTACTTTCCAACACATCCTCCTCCATGGATTCATCACCAGAGCTCCTATCTAAATTTATCTTTTCTAAATACCCACCATCAGCGTTATCGATTTTTATTTCAGCTTCTCTGTCCCTTGATTTTTCTAAACAAGATTCTTCAATAGGAGGAAACTAGTTTTCATCATGTTTTACCACATCCTCCAAATGTGCTGCTCACCACCTTGCTACTGGTTTATGTCTAGGGAGTCCAGGCTCCCAGAAGTTATAATTGTTACACCCATTGACGATTGAATAGAAGAGTGTATTCAGGTCGATCTTCTATTCTTCTATATATGGATCACTGAATCGAAACCCACGCCGACCATCACTGGGAATATACCAGTTGCAATACGAAATTGTTATATCATGATTTGGTGGAAGGGAAAGTCAAGGATCTGTAACTTTTTTTCTTCTGTCAGTCCATGGATTTTAGTTTCACAAGGTTGTTGCAAGTATATTATATTTTATTTCGGTCAACCTAGGTTCTTTTCTGATCTGTAGTAGGTCTGTTTTAGATAAAGATGAGTTATCTGCAGTATTGTCGTCGTAAGCTCTTAAAGAAAACCTCAATATTGGTATTTTTATACAGTGCTTTTTGTCATCTTCTGCTACCAACTTATCTAATCATTCTTATATACTTGGTTCTTTCTTGAGCTTAAAATATAAGTGGATCTCGAAAGAGACCTTCTGATCGCTGGCTTTCTGCTAGATGCTCTGAATTACCAATCTTATTTCCACACTTTATAGTGTGCATTTTTTAAAAAAGAAGTTCATTAATTTTTTCCACGCTTTAAAGCGTGAAAGTGTGCGTTTTTTAAAAAAGAAGTCCATTATTTTTTTCCACGCTTTAAAGCGTGAAAGTTTAAAAAAGAAGTCCGTTAATTTTTTCCACGCTTTAAAGCGTGTGTAGCATTGCCGCCAAAAAGTTTGTTTTCATATTTTTTCCACATTGTTATGAGTGGAAATCAAATTCAAATAGTTTTTTTTAAAAGAAGTGTTAAATATTTTCCACACAGATTGGTGTGGATAAATTGTATTCCACGCTAAAAAGTGAAAATAGAAAAGAGTGAATAAATTTCCACTCTTTATTTTGCCACACTCCTGCCTAGGGTGGATAATGTGTGTTTCCACGCCTTTTCGTGTGGAAAAATTGCATTTGAAGCGTGGATAACCACATGTGTTTTTTTAGTGATGGATCATAGCATCAAACATTTGACATCAATGACATCTTCAGTATGCTTCTTATAAGCATCTTTCTCAGCCTTAGGTGCATAAAGAAGGGGTTCATCTGGCTCTGGTGTATCTAGGACATAGAGCTTGCGCTCCTATGTTAGAA
This sequence comes from Alisma plantago-aquatica, assembly GCA_963693085.1. Classification (NCBI taxonomy): domain Eukaryota; kingdom Viridiplantae; phylum Streptophyta; class Magnoliopsida; order Alismatales; family Alismataceae; genus Alisma; species Alisma plantago-aquatica. Next base: position 203,535,886 of record OY856412.1, on the reverse strand, counting down.
CAATTCTCAGCGTCCTGAATCAACTGTGGAAGTTATTCCCATTTAACTTGTCCTTCTCAAGACTGATCGTAGAGAAAAGTTGTTGTTGCATGTTGTCACTTGATTCGACAAAAGAATTTACAATTTTATCAAAAAAAATAGTTTTGATTTGATTTTATTCGATTAAAATTTGACGATGTTGATTAGGTTTTTAATTAACTATCACTCTCACTATTTTACTCAAATTGATAGCTCTAACATATCAATTCGGAAGATTACAGTGTACAACTATCTAGTGAGACAAGATCCAAAATAATTCAACTATTGCCCGGCCAACGTCAACGTCCATAGTCAATTACTAGTAAATGCACATGCTTTGCATGTGTTATTTCTATATCATAAGTATTGTAACTATACTAAATGAGGTAACTTAGAATGTCATTGTGATGGTAAGTTTATCAAAGTAATGAATACAAAAATCTATCCTGTAATAAATTCTTGAGAATGTGTTTAACAATTTTATATTTTCACTTTAATTTTCTATATACATTCACATTTTAAATTTATGAATTGTACAATCATTTTATATTGTTAACCATGTGCTATTTTCTTTTTTGCAACTTTGATCATTCAAATAGTATGTTTACACAACGATCTTGTTTTTTCTTATATATAAATTTGATATTGATATTTGTGAAGTTTTTTAACTTCTATTCTCTAAACATGTAAGGGTGTTATATGAGGTTACCTTTTAGTCATAATAGTTCACAACCAATAATTGAAAATAAAATTAGTAATATAAATAGTGTTATGTATATATCACTCTAATACTAAATTACATATTTCAAAAATTGGTACATGTTATGCTTTTTGCTTGGATAGTTTCTCATCAGTACTTCATTATATCTGAAGCTTATTTCTCAAATAAAGTAGCCTATATTGTTCCACTATAATCATTCATGTAACTCAAAGACAATACCCACACACATATATACTTTACTTTAATTTTGTAGACATTCAATGACCCATTCCAACATGCATAAACCACAACTCTCACTGACTTGAGATCATCATTGTAATCTTCAACTCATATAGGTGTTAAATGTGGATGCTATAAAGTTAGAATTGTTTACATAAATATTGATTCCCACCCACGATATTGGTGATTTCCTAATTAATACAAAATGATGCTTAAGTTTTAATAACGAAGCATTCATAAATATTAAAATAATGATAAACAACAACACATATACATTTTCACCATTCTTCTTTTTCTTATAGTCATAAGATTCTAATTAGGAAAGGTCTTTAGTTCTATCACCTCAAAAAATTCTATGAGATTATTTGTAAAAATTATGATTGGTTTATCTTAAGTTGTAACTAATAATTAACCTCAAAATCAAAATATTCATCATTACAATCCATTACAAGTAAAAAACCATCATTAAAACATCATAGTGATTGTAGCTTGTGATACCATATATATGATACTAAATGGTAATGAAGTTTGATATATAATCATAAAACATTGAACCATTAATATTATATGTGCATAGATATGGTGAGAAATTTTGGTTTATAAAAAATATTTGTTGTAATCTTCTTGGGTGGAGGAAAAAGATGGTTGTGAAGCAACTCGAGGAAGGTAGCACCGGGGGTAGAACTCTAAAAGACATTACAAATACAAAAGGAAACAAGAGAACAGAAGGAAGTAAAACAACCATTGTCAACATGCAGCAACATGTAGCAGTATCCCCAGCCATTGACGAGGTAGTCGAAGTGATCGAGGTGGAGGATACAGAAAAATAAATCGATATGTCCGAGACTGCAACAAATGAAAAAGCCCCCATAATACACCTTATAGTATCAGAACTGAATAATATCAATGAAGCTTTGACAACCAATAACTCGACTGTATCACAAAGGAAATGGAAACAAAATGAAGAGAAACACAAAATTATAATCGAACACCATCCTAACACCTAGGATTAGCATTCCTAGAAGACTAGATTTTAATCCATAGGTCCTAATGCCAATTGAAGACCCTGCATCACAATTGAAGGGATTTGAGAAAGAAGAAGAGGCCAACAAGGAAAATGTGATTCCTATAGATAGTGAGCATGCTGAGGAAGACAAAGGAGGATCGTAAAGCACCAAATCCAAGTAAGTAGTCCTTATGATTGATCTAACGTGCTGGAACATATGGGGTATTGAAAAGCATAACCATATTTGTAACCTTAAAGAATTGATTATGATCCACAAACTGAAAGTTCTGGCCATCACTGGACCTTGGTTGAGTGGCATTAAGGCAACACATACCATCACAAAGCTAGTCTTTGATAAATCTTTCAGAGTTAAAGCCCAGGGATTCGCTGGCATCATATGGGTGTGCTGGAATGTAGCTGAGAGTGATATAAAGATTATCAATTATCATGGGAAATTCACAACTTGTTTTCTGAACAACAACACTCTGATGACCTTCATTTATTAAAATCCTCATATCACAGTTCATAAATTGCTTTGGAAGTACCTTGTATATATGGGCAACACATTCATCAAATTGTGGATTGTGTTGGCCGATTTCAACACCACCTGTAATCCTAAAGAATGAAGAGTTAGCACACATTGCAACTTCATTGAAGCCCACACATTTCAAGAAACCTTGTTGGAAGTAGGACTCTCTGACCTTGGATTTTCAGGACCCAAGTTCACCTCGAAGTGAGGCATGTTACAACAGAGACTAGATCGTGCAGTAGCAAATACATAATTCTTACAAACATATCAACAATTCTTTGCCGAGTACATCCCAAGAATGCATTCTGACCATAACCCATTGCTAGTCAGGAGGGTGAGATTAAAAGCCAACCCAGGTAGGCTCACAACTAAAGTCGCTTGGTCAAGAGACAAAGACTTCAAAACCTTTCTTGTTGGTAAGTGAAAATAAGAGGAGTCATGCAACACAATATTTGGATATATTAAAACTAAAATCACCTAATGGGATTGTGAAAGGGTAAAAGACAACATGCAAAGGAAAACGACCTTACTGCGCAACCTGGGACACCTAGAGAAGGAGCTTGTAGAGTGCTACAATCCCATCACTGATGGCATTTACTCCGACACGAGTGCTGCACTGGATGAAATCCTCAAAGAAGAAGAGGATTGGAAGTCGAGAGCCATATAAATAGGATGAAAAATGGAGATTCCAATATAAAATTTATCAACACATATGTTAACCAAAGACAATGACATAACACTATCCTATGGATGAAAAATAAAGATGGTATGTAGATTACAAGGGACAAACCACCGATGGAACTGACCCGAGCTCACTTTCATTCGATTCTAACTCAACTAGAGAATCATAATATAGAAATCATGGAAGCCATCCCTGGGTGATTCAAAAGGCTTTCACAATGGAAACTCAAAGCTTTAGGTGAGACATCAACACAAGATGAATGTGTGAGTATATTGAAACAACTGAACCCATACAAGGTGGTTGGGAAGGATGGAATCAATATCCTATTTTTCCTAAGTCATTGGGATACTGTGAAGAACTCGATCTTGATGACTGCCAGAAGAACAATACGTGGTGAAACATTATCTCCAAAACTTTATGAATCTACTATCATGCGCATACCAAAGACACAAAAATAGATCTCATGTGATCAACTGTGGCTGATCTCGCTGAATAACTTCTACCTAAAGCTTATCTCACATATAGTAGTTGAACTCCATAAGGGACATATGTTGGGGTGGATTCTTTTTCACAAAGTGCATTTCTGCCTGGACTTCGCATTACTAATAATATTTCAATCACCCAAGAGGTCATCCATTTGATGAAGAGAAAGAAAGGACCTGCATACATGGCTATCAAGATGGATTTTTTCCAAGGTGAATTATAAATTTTTGTGGTTGTTTATAAAGGACACTCTACAAAAGACGACCCTACCCATCAATATATGTTCATTCATCATGAATTCCATCACAATCGGAAATTGTTTGATACTCTAGAATGGAGCCAGCTCCCAACCATTTAAACCAAACTGAGGATTAAGGCAAGGTGATCTATTCTCACCCTATGTATTTGTATTATGCATAGAACACCTAAGACAATTGATCGATGATCTAGTACAGAGCTATGAGTGGAAATCGATTAGAATGGGTCAAAGTGGGGTTGATGTATCCCATCTTTGTTTTGTAGACGACCTAATCTTGTTTGGGGAGGTGACCTGCACTCAGATATGCACAATCCAGAAGTGTTTTGAAAGATTTGAAGATGCATTAGGACATGCTATTTATATCTCCAAGACACAAATCTTCTATGCAACTAGTCCTCCTAGAGAAATAAGACCAAGCGTTATGAGAATGTGCAAGTTTCAAGAAACATAAGATTTCAGCCTCTATCTAGAAGTTCCTATCATCCACGTGAATGTAACGAACAAGACCTATGAAAGCATTCTAGACAAAATTGAGTCTCGGACAACAAGCTGGGCAGAACGAACACTTTCCTTAGCTGGCTGACTATGTCTTGTCAAGTCAACACTGGAAGCTATACCAACATACTCATGAAGATTCCATTGGGGAGGATGACATAAGGCAAATCGAATGTCTCTTGCAGCCTATAAGAAGGTGACTAGTACAAAAGAGAACAGAGGCCTAGGGCTCAAAACAATGTGTGAGTGGAATATGGCATTGTTGGCCAAGAATGCATGGGATATCATAACTAATAGATCCACAACATGGTGCAAAATCATGAAGAAATAGTATGATGATTAATGTGAAGGGAAGTCTCTAAACCTATCTAGGTTGGCAAGGGCTACCTTTAACTGCAAGCAAATGATATTGGAAAACTCATACATTGTCGTCTGGAAGGGATGCAAGGTTAACTTCTGGCATGACAATTGGGTTGAATCGAAGACAACTTTAGCAATGGAGGCTCTACACCCCATACCCAATTCTCTTCAAGACTTGACAGTAGCTAGCACAATGATGGAGAGTGGAAGATGGGATGAAGAGTTCTTGAGGTATTAGTTACCAGTGGATCGGGTTCAACAGATTCTAACACTAAAATCACCAACCAGTGAATCCCTCAATGATGACATGGTATGGATAAGCACAAACAATGGTGCATTCACCATAAAATCTGCATATATACACTTGAATTATCATAATGAATTAGTGATCGCCAGAGAGTGGAGGATGTTGTGGGGGTCGAAAGTACCAGCCAAGGTAAAATTCTTTGCGTGGATAGATATGAATGAAGCTCTACTCACCAACAAAACAAGGGAATAGTGAAAATTGATGTCCAACAACATGTGTGAGAGATGTAGGGTAGCGGAGGAAACCACCACCCATGCTCTACAAGAATTAACTTTCTCCAAAGAAGTGTGGACCTCTTATCTAAACGTCAATTTGTCAAATTGTTTCTTACAAACAGAAGAAAATGGGTGGTTCAATGAAGAAATGAAGCATTGTGAACCAAGACTTTAGAGCTTCTTCATAGCTTGATGGGTTATTTGGAAAGAAAGAAATAGTCATATCTTTGAAAAGAAGACAATATATGTTAATGTCCTGGCTAAATGCATCCATAGATAGGTTCAACTCAATACCAGATCATGGGAAGTGACAAAGCAGATGTAATGACTAGGCAGAATGAAAGATGTAATTCGACTTGACCTCTTGAGGGGTACATAAAAGTAAATACAGATGCAGCCTCGACAAAGAAGAAGTCCACAACTGCTATGATTTCTAGAGACCAGGAAGGGTGTTGGATTGGAGGCCATGTAAGGGAGACGACTTCTAGCTCAGTCGTGAATGTTGGGATATAGTGGTCAATCTAGTCATTGAAGTTGCAAGCAAAAACAACATACAAAAGTTGGTCGTGGGTACTGAGTGTAAGGTGTGTGTGGATATGCTTCATAGGGAACCAGAGAAGAACCCAAAGTTTGCAAGCTATATTTATAGGATCCAAAGGAATTTGAGGGAGAATCTAGAATGGGATATAATATATGAAGGAAGGGATTGCAATAGAGTTGTGGATGCCTTAGCCAAATTTCACCAAAGAAACACAACTAGGTTCTTTGATTTCACTAGACCACCAGATTGCATCAAGTGTGCTTTGGAACTAGATAAGTGTAATGGTAGTAGTACTACCATATTTAAAAATCATTCTTATTTAGAACCTTATATTACATTTCCTTATTGGCTTGCAAGAAGAGGGTGAGTTGAATACCTCCAAGCTTCTCCAAGAAAAAAATCTTCCTCGGTTATTGATTCTCATATATAAATGATCTATACATCAAAAGAACCAATTGACATATAACACTTCCTTATAATTTATTAATTTTAGTAGTCCTTGGTGATATCTTGATGATGTAATTTTAAACCCATAAATAATGAGTCTTCTTACATTGTTTTATTCCTCTCATAGTAAAAATGAAGAAATGTTACCAATAACACGTGATTTTAACTTCCATATAGAAAATCATAAATTATAATGTTAATTGATATAGGTTTATTACTAAGAAATTAAATACTCAATTAACTCCTTTCTACAAATCCATTTGTAATGGGAATATATATGAATTGTATTTTTATTGGTTTCAACAATTTTATTTATGAACTATCTTTTTGTTCTATTCTTTATATGAAATTCTAGGTCAAGATGACTACAATATATCTATAATGATTAAAATAATAAATTAGTAATAATAATGATAGTAATAATAGTAATCAATATAGGCTATTATGCTTGCAGTGTAAAATCTAAAAGTGCAATTGGCATACCACAAAATATATTTCAGTGGCTAAGTAGTTAGAATTTTGGCATAATGAATTGAGTATGTTCATAATAAAGTAATAGAGATCATTGTGCTTGATTTTACATGTGATTCATTGATATTTACAATTCTAATCCATTTTACAAATGTGTGCATGAAAACTAAGTTGTATGGCTGACGAGGATGTTGTTGCAAAGTTAGACAACTCTTTCCACTTGGGTCATGTCACTTATAGTCTAAAGCTCCTAAAGATTGTGCATAAATGAGTCAAATAGTGTGTATGAGAGATGAATATTAATATCAAATATAGTGGTGGTTATAAGTTATTTATCATTTTATTTCCATGTAAATAATTAAGAAATCAAGGTAGAGTGTAATGAAAACTCAAGTATACTACCTTCGATGTTGAAGCACTTAGGGTGAAATTTTTTTGGAATGTCAAGGTAAGTAAGTAAACAGAATCACAACAAACTTTAGTTTGATGTTAATGATCGTACTTATGAAGTAAAGATCATCTACCATTTATGCTTTTTGGTTCATTAGTCTAATCATGCCTATTAAAGTTCTGCATGGGAGCTAGTAAGAATGAATAGGTGTTTGGTAGGAAAAACCTTATTGTGGCTGACATCTAGTATTCTAAGTCTCATGATGATGTCTTTACAAGGGTAAGGATCATTACTCACTGTCCTACATGTTGTTGGTTGACTGTTTGAAACAATATACAAGAATTGATATATCAAGCATGAATTAAAATAATTATTTTTATCATTGTATCCATTATCAAATATTAAATTAAATAAGAAAAGGCATACTCAAGTAAGAGAAGGATTGGTTGTGATATGTACTACATGTTTAAGAAATAACTATCAAAAATGCATTATGCTTATTGAAGAAACATAAAATAAATATCAAGAATGTATATTACTTGTTTTTGAAGAATAAAAATGGAAGTGCAGTTTTCTTTTCATGTTTATGTGTTAGTATCAAATGTGGATATCATACGACATATCCCCTCTTTGTAAGAAATATACATATAATGTTTTCTATTATTTATTTTTTCAGCTTGCCTTCATCATTTTTCTAGGTAAGTGTTAAGTCTTTATCATTCTAATTCTTTACGAACTTTAACCTCTAGCGTTAGAATGGACAAATGTGAAAGGAAAAATACTAAGGCATTTATTCATTTATCATTTATTCCTTAACATGCAATGGTTAAACGGACGTATAACACAATAAAGTATTGAATTGCAATGGAATATATATGTGTATATTGATCATCATGAAGTATATAATTCAAAATAAAGTATTGAATTCCAAGGATGGTATGTTATCATTTATTCGTTAACTTGCAACGGCTAACCAGTCTTGGCACATCATGAAGTATATAATTATAACGGAAAATATATGTAAACCGATCTTATATAACCGAACAAAAGCACATATAGGTATGTTTGTTTAGAAAATTGTGAACTTTTAAATAGCCAAATCTAATATTATCATCATATAATTAGGATTGTTCGGTTGTTAGACTTTCATCTTGAATTATTTTATAAGAAAATTTTGTCATTAAATGATATGAGGAAAAATATTTTACTTATTTGCATGGATATCACATAGGGAAAGGTATGTGTGTTCAACATCAATCTACAACACAAAGGAAATATGAAAATAACTACCTTGAGTTGTAAGGTCTACGTCTCATCTTTTCCAACATCTATTGTTGGAGTATGATCGAATAGCTGAAGGCTACGTATCAAAGATTCTTACATGAGGATTTAGTCATAGAGTCACGCTGCAGAAGACAATGATAAGTGACTTAGTTTGTCGACATTGTTGCCATTAAAGAAATGGAAGTTCACAACAATAGTTTGATTCTACTCCATGAAAAAAAAGCAGATGACTGCCACAAACCTGTTGCATAAAAATCTATAGTAAATGATTGCATGTGTCATACTTAATGCCCTTATTGAGCAAATTTGCATATGAACTGCATGCCTTGGCTTGGTATTGGCCCTTCTCCCATGAAAAGTTCACATCTTGGAGATATAGGATTCACTAGTCTTCTCAAGGACAATGACCACACAGCTTTAGAACAGTAGGCTAACAAAGTCTGCTAGTTCTTCATACGAACAATAGAAAGGGAGCATGTGATTAGTAGTTAAACCTTTGATTTAATATCCGTTCACAACAATCAGATTCTTTAGTTTCTTGGGTAGAGTATGACATTGTATACCAAGTATAAATATTTTTCAAGGCCTCTGCCAATGCCTCTCGTATCGCCAATTCATTCTTTTCTTCAGATCTAGTTTTTTTTCTTGGTGTGACTGCCTTATCCAAGATGGATGCTTCCTTGGTCACCTATCGGTCAAACAAGAGAAAGATGTAGAAGATTGAACTATACCACAGTTATACAAAGCCACCATTCCCTCACTACACAATCATCATTAGATTTCCATCTCGGAAATCTATTGCATGCCAATGTAAATATCTCAAGAATCTTTGACGCTTGCAATACAAAGAATAGATTCAAAAATGAACTGTTAAGAATTGTCATAGTTGAGAAAGCTTTTATTCATGTTTTTGGATGCCCATGATCGGATGTTGTTGACAAGTCATTGGGAAGCGCATCCCAAACATTACAAAAGGGGAGTGGAATTCCGTAGACATTATATGTAGATATTGAATGAAAGAGGTGCAACGTACACTGGAAGAAATAGTTTAACAACATCTGATAAATGCATGAAGAGTCCAACCACAATTAAAATCACAATAATGAGTCCAAAAATTTTACAGAAGTGAGGGGATGGAAATTAGTAGTGGTGTTCAGTAGAGTAGAATAGTAGATTAAGGTAAAAAACTTTTTTCAATTGCATCTTATGGAATTCTTGCATAGATGATATATGTGAAACTCTTTGCCATGGTCATCTATATGCCTCTAGTACTTAATTTCATTATGGTCAATCAGTTAAGCCTAACCCAAAAGCCAACTCGATAACAATACACCCTGCTTGGCAGACCCACATTTTTTACATCACACTTCCATGAGATAGACAACATACCACCCTTGAGGTGCCCACACTTAATTAGTCGATCAAACTTTTCATGTATACCACTAATGGAAAGCATATAAAACTTAATATTTTATTTGAAGGAGTTTGTATATATATAAACACATATACTTTATCCAATCACCACATATATATAGTATGAATCATGTACAAGCTATATTCTACAACGTAAACATACAATATAAAACAAAACATGATGGTTATGTTCATACTATTGTAATTCCTTGGAGCCACAAAAAATTAACACAAACTAGGTTAACAACACATGCATGAATATATTGTTGATGCAGAATTGTGCTTGCCAATCCAGGTTGATCAGTTCAACCCTTAAAATAGTCATCTCGCCTCTTGGCCGGTCGGTTGGTCGTTAGAAATGATCGCCTAAACTTATGTCCCACCGATGTCTAGATACCACCAAACAGTCAGTAGGGTTGACCATCCAGTCAGTTCGCGCCTCCTGTAGTCTGTTCTCCTCGGTCCTCCATCCAGTTGACTTGTCACGTGAAATGGTCAGCTTACAATACGTTGAACGTCATCTTTGTCGATGCAAGAAAGAAAACTATCCTATTGCTATAAAACTGATTACATGATAAAAAGAAACCTCTAATTACATTCGAGTGAAGTATAGGTGGGAATGAATAATAGTTTTGCATTGGGAAGAAGAAGGTAGAGGCTTGGTATACAAACTGAAATATAACATGATATACACAAACAACCACCATGCATAGATATTTAGATTATTGACCATAACCATGCTACACCTCCACCATCAAAATTCACTTTTAGGGTGATGTGTGTAAATTGCATATATATGATATATATATATATATATATATATATATATATATATATATATATATATATATCATATATATATATAAATATATATATATATATATATTAGTTTGGGATTATATGTTGTCTTTGATCGTATGTACACATTATCAATTTAAGTATTCACATCGTATGCAGTAAATAAACTATAGATAACCAAAAATCTGATCATATCAATTATCCCAAAGCATAGTAAATTGACGTGGCTCTGAAACCACTATAGGGAAATATCATCACGGAATCGGTAGTAGAAACCAAGATTATCTATCCATATTTTCTAGAACAGCAATATCGCGTCAACAACTATGTAATGGAAAGGATGGTTTAACAAGTTCATACTTGGTCCTGAAAAAAGTCCAATGACTATAACTCATTGTAGTAGTGAAACACTCCTATTTTTACTTGGACGACATTTGTTGAGCTCCTGGTCTTCACCACGGATAGAAGACTCGGACAGTGTCTGTTGTAGATCCTCAATGGACTGCAGGTTGTTGTTGCCCTCCTAGCAACGTGTAAAGGCCACCTCACCTATAGGGAAGGCCACACAAACCACTTAGAACTTCTGTCGTTCTACTAGAACGGACAAGAAGGAGTTGTCCCTCTTATTGGTGTACTAGTCACCAACTTGCTCTCCCACAATTGTTCTCCCTTGATATCCCTCCCTTCATTATGTAGGACTTACTTAGGTTCTCTTGGTCACCACAACCAGAGAAGGCAAACAAATGTTAGAGGCAATTGATGTGTCTGAGAAGCCCCCACTTCCCCTCTATTTATAGGAGGGGTTAGGGTCAGGGTTCCCAGTCTGTGTGGGAGTGGAAGGGACTAGTAGATCATGACTTTTTGCAACATGCAAGAGGCAAACTGGTCAGTTTGTAAAAGATCTGATCGGTTCACATGCAAGTCGATCGGTTCACTCTGTGAATTGGTCATTTTGCCATGTTTTTCAGTCGCATATGAATTGCCAATCTGAATCCAATTAATGCACAATATAACGTCAACGCTAATCCTTGATGCAATCGAATTTTTCCAAGAATTGGGTGTCTCTCTCTCATGAGTCGATCATCTCAGGACCTGAGCCGTTCAGTTCACTAAGTGAATCAGTCAGCTCGCTCCCCATTTCAGGCAAAACTCAGTCAATTCAATTTCTAATCAACCTGACACTCCAAACGATCATTTCAATACTTGAATCGATCAGTTGGGAGTCTAGTTAGCTAATTTGTTGCTCAGATTGAATACCTAAACACTTTAATAATCAATTCAATTATCATTCATGATTAAACTCCTCTTCTAGGTGAATTCCTATGTGTGTGATGCTATAGGTCTGATATCACATTGGAAGTGAATTTCTATAACTAGTTTATGACATCAAAAACAAATAGTGGTGCCTAGTCACACGTCAGTGCTACCCAAGTGAATGGAAAGTTGGAGAACTACTTCAACCTACAAGCTGTGTAAGGTGTTATAGTGATTGTATAATTTATATCTCTGATATTCGAAATGAATTTGAGGCATGGAATCATCATTCTCTCAATGTTCAATCCATGTTCCTTAATTCATGAGTAAACTGAATGAGATATATGTGACCTCAATATTATATAATGATTCACATGTGCATGTGCATTTGCTTCTCAATCTCACTTACAAAGTGCCAGGATATCAAACTCTAGTAGGATGAACAAATCCCATCTACATCACTCACAGTCATACCCATGTGTTGCAGTGTACCCAATCATCACCTTTATGCCAAACCTTATTCAGGATCATGATGGATGATGTCGAAACGCACTGAACGACATGTGATGAGGATAATGACTTTAGGTCTAAGAACCACAATCACCACCTTCACTATGAGAGATGTGTATGACCACCATTTATGGTTTCCATGTCTCACTCTCAAAGTGTGTCTGTCTCACTGTTCTCTAACAAGTATCTATGTGCTTGGTTTGATATACCATATCATGACTGATGAGATTTTGTCATCAACAAACACCCACTCTAGTCGTATGTGTTACTGTTGTCTATTTCCCTTCCACAATCACATATGACCAGGGATATAATATGAATGTACATACTCTTAACATCAATATGATCTCATTGATAAAGTCATGTACTTGAAGAAATACGTCATTGAGTAATTGTCATTCTCTAGACATTCATTGTGTTTCCTCAGTATCTCATAACCAAGGGAAACTTAATGAATTGGAAGCTTGCCTTTATTATTATTAATCAAATCCTTTATATGTTATGCCATCACAATCATCATATGATTGGATCTCTGGGCATACATACTAACAATTTCTTTGTCTCACAACTTTATCAATTACTTCTTAACCACCTCCCTAAGCATTTGATTCATATTCTTTGTGGTTGAGCTAGGGGTTCGGTAGTTTCCTCTAGCTTAACGTGTTGCATGCAAATAGCCTGGATTAAGCTCTTGATGCCTTCTTCTGAGTAGCCTCAATGCAGAATTTATGATTATTGGATTTCTTTCTTCATCATCAAGAAACTCATACTTTAGATCTTTAGGGAGATTCTTCAGTTCCATCTTGGGCTTTAGTGCTTCTTTCTTTTCAGAGTCTATTCTAGAGAGGCGTGTAATTTAGTTTAAACTGTTCCTTCCTCATCATCACTACATTCTTCTTCTGGATGGTTCAAATAGTCGAGAATTTGACAACTTTCAGGTTTTTGACACTAGGGTTCGGGTTGTTCATGGCTCCCATTAGTGGATCAACTCTGACATTATCTTGTTGTACTTATTCATAAAATTGATAATAGATATCCATGGAGTAAACCGACTCGAAAAGAGAAGGTCCTCTCATACAGTAACATGGAATTCAATGTGATCATTCCCCACTAGAATAGTGATAATTCTGGATTCCACATCTATTAACGCTCTCCCCTTGAAGAGGAATGGTCTTCCAAAGATCATTGGGCATGTTGGGTCTTCCATTTTATCGATCACAACTATATCACATGGGATAAAGAATCATCCCACACATATTGGGACATCTTCCACAATTCCAACTTACTTTGTGAATGTATGGTCAGCTAGTTGAATCCTCATTCCAATTTTTACCATATTCATAAGTCCCAACCTCTGAGCTAGACTAAGAGGCATGAGACTAATGCTTTCTCCTAGGTCTACAAGTCCTTGCCTCACTTCATTGTCTCTGACATAAAAAGAAATAGTGAATGCTCCTGGATCTTTCTTCTTCGTGGGCATCTTGGCTTGTACAAAAGATTTGGACATTTATGCTATTCTCACTATTTCCACGTGGTCTCCTCTCCTTCTCTTCATAAGAAGATCCTTAAAGAACTTGGCATAGTTCAACATCTCCTCGATGGAATCCAAGAAAGGTACATTAAGGTTTAGCTTCTTTATAGCTTCTAGAAACTTTTCATATCTCTTCTTTAAGTGAGATTTGATAAACTTGTGTGGAAAAGGGATCCTTGGTGAGTAAGGATCCTTGCATGTGAGGATTTATTTGACCTATTTAGCTTTCTTATTTTCTTCCTTCTTTCCTTTGCCCTTTTCTTTTTCCTTAGCCTTCTTAGTAGATACTTCCACCTTAGGTGCTTCCACTACTATAATAGGATTGGGTTGTGATTCAACATCTAAGTTTCCTTCTTAGATAGTCTTGTCTTTTGGATCTTCTAAAACTTTTCCATAATGGAGAGTGGCCATTTTCGCACTTGCAGTGTGCTTGTGGATTCTTTATCAGTTCTTATAGTTGTGTCAGCTATTGATCAGTTTGTATTTTATGGGTGTCATATCATCCATCAGAGATGTCAGACCCCCAAGATGCGATTGCATGGTGTTTAACGAACCTCTATTGGTGATAGATCTCTAAGTTAGTTTCTCATTCACCAAGTCTTGCCTTTTTATGAATTCAAAAAGTCAGTACATCATAACCAGTTGATTGGTTTTTTTGTTCTGACTTTGGTCTTGACTTGGCATGCTTGCATTTGTATTCTGATTCTATCCTTGACCTTGAGAATCGTTACTATTTTGTTTGTAATTTGTGTTGTGGGTGAAAATAGGTTGTCCTCCACCTTTCCAAAAACCTGGTAGTCATTTAGGTGGTGGTATGTTCAGTTGATGAGCATTTTCAATGGCGTCTTTGTTTCCATAATAGAAGACAAGATGGTCTGGTCTTTTGAAGTCAGCGCAGGAGACATGTTCAATTTCTTCCCCCTGATCATCATCTTTAGGTTGGGTGTTGATACAATTGTCAACACCATGGCCTCCTTTTCCCACACGACAAAATTCATGACTCTTTCTACTAGTTTTTTTCCTTCTGCACCAGAGTTCTTAAGTTGTTTAACGTCTGAAGCAATCTTTTGGATTTGACAAGCTATGGTCTCTAGTGCCTTGACCTGAGCAGTAGTTCCTTCCAGTGTTTCCTTCTTGGTCGTTCCTCTTTCATACTTCAAACTAACTTATAGAGCAGACATGTTGTCAATCATCACCATGGTATTTTTTGGATTCTTACCCCAGAAATCACTTCCTATGACTGCATTCAATGATGTTCTTTCAGCAGATATAAGACCATTATAAACGGTAGTGACTAGGAATCCTTTATCAAAGTTGTGGTGTGGCTAATCTCTCAGATATTCTTGGAATCTCTCCCATGCTTCATACAAGTTCTCTCCAGCCATCTGATTAAATCCAATTATCTTGTGTCTATTCCTGAGAATCTTTTAAACATGACAGAACTCCATGACAAAAGCATCTGCCAAGTGCGGCCACCCATTTATAATCTTATCAGGTAGGGCTAGGTACCAAGATAGGGCTTTGTCTTTTAGAGAAAAGTCAAATCCCTATAGTTGATCACCTTCTATGGCACCCTGTTCATCTTGATTGTATCACAAATGTTCTTAAAGGTGTCAAGATGGTGGTAAGGATTCACATCTCCAGAATTCCCTCCAAAGGTCTTGTTCTAGATCACAGCTATGACTATTGGCTTTAGTTTGAAGTGGGGAGCATTGAAGCAAGGGATGATGATTGGGCACCTAGATTTGTTGGCTCTTGTGACAGCCAACTGCCTGAGTGAAGGGCCTCCATCATTATCGTCATCCTCGTTGTCTTGTTTCTCTCATTTCTTTTATTTCTATCACGATGTCCATCATCCACTCCTTCATCATTGTGTTATTCTTCTTCTCGATCCTCATCATGATGAAAGTTATTCAGGTTCTTCTTCTTCATATTGATATTCCTCATGATCAGATTTAAGATCTGGTTGAGGTTGTCCACTTGTGGGTTTTTGTTGTCTCCCACGTGTCCTCCCCTACAAGGAGGCATGTTGATTGTAGTGGAAGTTGAAATCACAGACTGTTTCTCTTCAGGATACCAAAAATATTTCACACAGTTGAGATAGAAACTAGACATGTGAAAAGAAGTATTCGACACAGTTAAAGATAGTGGACCAAAAATAGTGCAGTCAAGTCTATTGCTAGCCTTAAGGCATGTGTTTATGCTAATTAGGCTCATATTCTTAACAGTATTGGTTGCCTTATCCTGGGAAACAACACTAAAAAGTTGACTGGCCTAAATCACACATCCAAAAAGGAGCAGATCTAAAGTAGTAGGACTCTTAAATGTATAACCTGACACTTAAGCCTCCATAAATATTATACGAGATCTAATGTAGTAGATTGGGGTCGATCCATAGGGACAAGGAGTGATATGTGTTAAGAATGTAGAGCCTTGTCACCAAAAAAATAGTGAGATAAGATATGTGTGTTCCTGAGAGAGTGACATTACTCTAACAAACAAGAAAAGTAATATAAGAAAGATATAACAAGAAGCAAAACAAAAGAACAAGTAAGATCAAAGAGTTAAGTATCAAATATGGATACCAACTTGGATTGGGTTTCACCTACTAAGGTTCCTCACTAACATGCAATACTGACATCCATTATATACCATTAGCAAGGTTACAAGAAATTATCATAGCCATTTATTCCTTCCTCTCTTGAGCTTAGGATAGATCTAGATCATGAGGTTGTATCTCTCTCGATATGGCAAACAAATAATCACAATATAGACACATGATCATTAACTTTAGCATTCCAACATTCTCATGCATTCATGCAACTCCATAACACTTAGATAAGGTTAGTATTGCTCTTTTGAGGCACTAACAATCAAACATCACAAGATTGTAGCTAAGAATAAAAGTCAAGAAATAAGAACAAGTATATGGAGATAATCATTTATAAGAGCATATATTCAATGGATCTAAGTATTTACATGTTGGGTGGGCCTTAGTGACTAATCCCAATGCAAGCTATGTGTTTAGACGCTCATGGTGGCAAGTAGAATTATTGATTTAAAAGTACAATAAGACATGAGAGAGGTCGGAGGAAGGGGTGAATGGAAGGGATGAGAGAAGGAACAACTTCAAGGAGTAGAGGATACACCAACAATGGTCTAAAATAGATAAGGTCGATGGAATGGGCTCCCTGATCTAGGGATGACACAGTGGCATAATAGATGTGCTCTTAACTCTCCTTTTGTTGATGAAGAGATTGGAGAAACTAGAGGTGGGTGTGTGTGAGGTCTTCTGACTCTCATCCTTCAGACTTCGCAAACTGATGGATGGATTGGTCGATTGAGGGATAATGACAGGAGATGCAATGGTAGAGCTTCCATGATAGGTGAGGGCGGTGATCCCATTCATGGAAGCCCATGAGGACTATTTATAACTTAGATTGGGTGCCCTTTTCCTTGCGCCACAAATTTTTCACATGGAACGTGTCTTGGGGCGCATTGGTAGCTAACTTGAATGACCATTTTGTGAGGTCCTTGGACCTTTTTATGCAACTGAGCCATTGGTTCCCTTAAATTCCATGTCTAGAGATGGGCAATCAAACCATCAGATGTTTGATACTCAATTGATCATCAATTCCTTGGCACGTACATCCTCGGATATTCGAGTCTAGCATACCATCAGTAGGTGGAAGATATGATGGTGGTTCTAGATGGTTGGCCAAGTCTGGTCCATCATTTCTTGATATCTGATGGCCAGATAACATGCTCGAATGGACAATGGATGTTGGAAACCCATGGGTATTGTGGTCATTTGGGTGTCATGACTTTCTTCAGTTTCTAAAGGAACTGATGGGCACTCTATTCTCATAGTAGCAGCCATACTTTTGCAAGTGCCTGCATGGAGACTAGATGTTATCTTCAAATAAAGATTTGAATGGTAAATAAGCGCAAAATGGTAGAAAATTAAGATGACCAAACTCAACAATGAAAAGGTTAGGGGTAAACTAAGGCATGATATATCCATAAAATTGAATGTTATCAATAAGAAGGCCACATCCTTGGCTCAGATCGAGGAAGTAATCAAGACCATCACCAAGGTTTTTGATGCACATCTGAACATGCAACTGGATAAGAGGGTGAAACTATAATTGCAAAAAGAACACTATGAATTCTTACTAGGGAACAAAATACCTGAATCAAAAGTGGAACACAACAGTCGAAAGTGACAAGTATGTCTGATTATGTTCCTTCTGAGGAAGAAACCAAAGACAAAGAAAAGAGGAAAGTAATGAGTACAACCCGAGATAGCTCGGTACATAAGAAGAAGAGGGTAGCAGCAAAGACTAAAACATAGAGAAGAGAGGTAGCGTCATCAAACACTCCAGCCAAAACTATAGCTAGCGAGACACATGTGTCAAATGATGGTAGAAGCAAACAACCAAAACACGTCTTACATCACGGGGATGAGGAACACCAGGACAAGTATGAAGTGTTCAACAAAAATAAAACCTTCAATGAAACCCAATACATGGACAGATATGACTTCCAGTAGCTAGGACTCGTGGAATGAGTGATCGACTTCTTGAAAAGGAGTGAACCTCCACATCATCGCCCAGATGTCTAATGCTCCTTCACCAACCTTACTGTAGAATTTATGTCATCCCTGACAAAGGTGCCTCTTGAAGACAAAGAAAAAGAGGAGGTAGGAGGAGAATTTGAACTGCAAGTTTGTATGAAGGAAAAGGACTATTTCCTGGAAAAGAATGTTCTGAATGTGATGTTCTGTGAAACAGATGATCAAGCTAAAGATTGCATGGCAGCATAGTATGAAAGAGACACAATAGGATTCAACAGACACAAAACTTGGAAGAGGGTGATAGGAGAGTCAAAGCATAGACCAGGTTCTACAAAGGTAGCACAAATGTTTTCTTGTTTCATTAGGGTAATCCAGAAGGTCATTGCCAACATCGTGTTTGCAAGGTCTGAAACTAGAAATATATCCAGACGAGACCTCTTCCTAATTTGATCTATGCTTGAAAAGAGAACAGTCAACATCAGACGGCTACAACTTGACAAATTATCTACAACTTTTGGTCCCTAAAAGAATTCTGCATGGGAGGACATATCACATAAATCACATTTTATTTTCTTGGCCCAGCAGAACTAGAGAAATCTAAAGAAACACAAGGAAACATATTGATCGACATCAAATACCCCATCATGACTGAGATAATTGCTCAAAAGGAGAAAAATTATTTTATAAACAAGAAAAATTAGATGTTCTACTTCCGTTCTAAGAGATGAGCCATTATGACGCCCACAAGTTGATCATCTCCAGGTACGATATCAACAAAATGTTGTTGGTCACTATCAGAAGACCTGGGGATGAACTCGCCAACCCTATCAAAGAACCAGAAAGAGACATACAACCAATAAGGAATGAGAAACTGGAAGTCAAATCCCTCAAGGTAGTTCCAAAGAAGTCGTGATCAGAATTAGAGTCTACCACCCCACAACAGAAGGGTGCAACAAGAATAGAGAAGTTGATTCTGACAAAACAAGCTACCCTCCACAGCAATGAAGAAGTGGTAGATGTCTTCACCATCCCACCATCTCCACCCGTGGACACACGAGAGCCAAAGGTAAATGACATGAAGCCAAGTGAATATCCAAGGGCCTCAGGTGATGATTAGAAGAAAGAAACTACTATAGAAGAGCAAGTGAAAACACCCAAATCCCTCAACAATACAAGTGTAGAACAACCAACAAAGCCTGAGTAACCCACTTCATCTCCATAGCAAATAAGGGAAACAACACAATCACAAATGTAAAAAGAAGTGGCGGAAACCACAACTTAGCACATGAACAATAGTGAATAATGATCCTTGGGGAAGAATTAGGGCGTCAATTTGATGCCATGTGTGAGAAAATTCAAAAATCTTTCTCCAACTCGTTAAATATTTCATCTACCCTGCAAGTGCTAGCCATACAGGTGGAATTACTAGACGACGAACCACAACCCTCCCAAAATTTATGCAGGATGTGTTCTCCAACCAAAGATCAATGATGCAAGAGATGCAGCCCATGGAAGCGTAAATGGTGAAGCTCAGAAGGGGGAGGGACGACATGTGAAAAGATACGGATGTTATGCACAAGGAACGTGAAGAGTTATTACAAATAATGGAGGAGGAACAAAGACTCTAGGAGGACATGTGAGCAAGGAAAATATCCTCGATCCCATCTAACTAAGTTCCAAATAGAGAGGAAGAAGATGAGAATATGCACTCAACACAAGAGAATATTCATCATAAAGAACATCATGATGAAGAGGAGCACATGCCATCAGCAAAACACGATACTATGAGGTAGAATTTTGATCTAAACTCTTCACTGATAAACAACAACCCCCTGAGGGAGGATCAACAAGGTGAAGAGGACCCATCCAAGAAGGGAGAGAATAGCAACAAAAAGTTCATGAGCTATGATGTAACTATAGTTACTCAATACTTGGAAGAATTATAGATAGGCATGGACATCTATGACATCTACTTGCAATCCAATGAACACAATAACTTCATATATGATGGACAAATGGCTGCCACACTCGCTGAATTGGGTGCAGTGATGCTTGAAACAACACCAGGAGAAGTAACACCGTCAGAAGACACTACAACAAACATTCTAATCCAACCCTCACCAAAAATACCAGAAATGAATGTATCAGAAGCAATCTAACATGTAAAGAAACCAACGCTGGAAGAAAAGACAATGACAGTCGGGGAAGGGACATCCGATGAGGATTAAGGTGGCCTTGCTTCCATATTTTTGGATGCTCCACCTAAAAGATCATCACCCCTAGAAGAGATAGCATGAGAGTCGATGCCTTTGCCACTTCCTTGTATGCTGGCGGGAATGAACATGTCGTCTGTGTCCTGGATTTCATGTTGAGACATCCACATCCTGGCTGATATCCTAGATGAAGAACTGCCTGGTACATATATTATATACAATAACTATTGGGGGACATTAACCAGAGAACATTTATAGGGATCTTCTTAATGGGAGAAAGAGTCCATAAAAGTCTATTCAAGGTTCTTTATGTAACTTCAAAAAAAAATTCAAGGTGCTTTATGAAATTGTATTCGAGGAATTCTTATACATGATAAAGTACAACAATTCTGGCAAAGTGGCTATACGAGGGTAGGTTTGATTTCAAATCTGTCAAGGAACTTCAGGCATGTTTGGAAAGGTGAGAAATAAGATTTTTGACTTTGCCCATTAGAACAGTCAAACATTGGGTGTTGAACGTGGTGGATCTGTATAAATGACGGGACAATATGCACTTATTGTAGTATCAAACTACCCTACAATGTCGTGGTCTTCTAGAAAAAAGACGTGCATGATATACAAAAAGTAACCATCTAAATTCAGCATGTCATCTAGCGGGCAGGCAGCTGCCACGTTAGCAACTAGAAGAACTTCATCATGAATACAAGAGTACCCTAGGAAGAGCTCGGATCTAAGGACTGTGCTTTCATTGTCTTGCGTCTGATGGAGGTGGTCAACAAAAATATCCCATTCGAAGGCATCTTCCTCAAAGACCTCCACAGACTAAGAGGAGTCTACGTGATGGTAGTTATATATGATCGTTGTTTTTTCAACAACTCGTTCGTGTCTCAAGATGCAGTACCGCATCACCTCTTTATGGTAGTGGAACTTCCTAAAAAACTGCCATGGTGCTAGAAACCAAAGACCTTATGGCTAGATCATTTAGAACCATAATGTGTGTCGACACGAAAAGAAGGTTGGCCAACTGAAGAGAAAAACAATGGAAAGAACCAACCTCCAATAAAGAACACAGAGCAATCACCTCCAACAGCCTGCCCGGAGCCAAATGCACAAATAGTGACAGAGACACCATACGAGGGGGAAATCGATGAAGAAGAACTCTTAGAGGCAATGCCTGAAGGGCCAGCTGGGACATAAGCTTCCCAGACATTGAAAGATTGCCATGTGAAGACCTATCTTTAGATTCATTGTAGATGATTATGAGCAAGTTTAAAGCAAATGATGAATTGGAGAAGTCATTTTTGAAAGAGATGGCATTTACGTCTTAAAGGATGATCTCTGTGAAACCTTGAGGCCGATGAATACATGACCGTGAGTGTAATAACATCCTTCCAGTCCCTGCTTGGAGATGGTATGCCTAATACACACATGGCATACTTCACATTAGTGGAGGACATCTTACACAACAAGAACTCTGGCAAAAAGGAGTGATCCATAAAATACATAAAAATCTCACTCCCATAGTTCATCTTCTTGCCAATTCTGCATGACAACAATTGAATGCTCTTAGTGGTCAACACCACGGCAAAAAACTACAATCCTATAAAACAACTTGGATGTGGCCTTCTCTTTGAACAAATATATGTATATCACAATGCCAAAGAGTATCATAGAAGAGAAAGCAAAGACATGTGTAGAAGATATCATCATAATGATACAAAAATATTGCAAAGGATACCAGCTCATCCAAAATAAAGACTTCCATAAACCACAGTTTTTCCATAGAATCTCGCAACAAATTCAACAATCCAACAATTGTGGCTTCCACTGCTTATATTGGATGAATGCCTTCGTGGATCAGGACCTCCAAGTCAAAATCCTACAACATGAGCTACCACATGCTCTGAGGAATCTATGCGGATATGATATTGCACTACCACTAGGCCACAAAAGGACTTATGCATGAAGAGTAAACCACACATTTATATCCAACCTCCATATTTGACACTCCAACACAGAGTGTATGATAAGTTTTGGGGGTTACAAATGGGGAAGAGAGGTACTATACTCATACCCTTTTTACTCAATTAAATTGAATGATCCAACCACATCGACTGGTCATTCTGCCTACATGATAAACTTTTGATTCTGTACATAAGCAAATTTGGGTATTTTTGAAAAAATTTGAACTTTCCGAATAGGAAATAGAATTGTCTTTACTAAAACTTATTCCATAGGAGAAATTTTGATCCAATTTTCCAGGGTAATGTCTCCACCTTAACTTAGGCTTTGTTGTCTTTCAGCTAACTTTTAGCATAATTACTTCAAGAGTAACACTTTGGGCCATAAATTCACCTGATAAAAACTTATATGTATAACCATGTCTATGACATTCTTACCTCAAGAAACTATGGACAATGAAAGAATGCTACTATCACTTAAGGACTTATCTGAAATAAGGACTTAACCCACTATATTCCAGGTTCAGTACAATAATCTCTTAATACAAGTTTGTAAAATGCAAAACCCTTGCTAATAGGAGAAACAACTACCACTTCTAGTACAAAAATTCCTATTTTGGGACCAAAAGAGGCTTGACGGCCCAAAACCATCCTTAAAAAATCCTATCACCGCCAAGAGTGTGAGAAAGAATAAAAGCTGAGCGGAATACAATCTTGAGAGTTGTTCTAAATGCAAAAGATTTTGAGATCCGCAAGACCAGAAGCCAAACTTCCCACCTCCCTTTCAATGGGGATCTCAAATAACCACTTGAAGCTTCATCATGACCCAAAATTGGGTATCACTATCATTACGACAGGAATACATGGTTGAGAGACCCTGAGAAAGGCAGGAGAACACCAAAACCTTAGCCCACTCCATCACAATATCTAGGATATTCTTTAAAATAAAAGTTGGAAGTGAAAGCTACTTTTAACAAGAACCTTGCAGAAGTACAACTAGGAAAGGGGGTCTCACATACATCATGAATGAGATCTCCCTTCCACAAAAAGGGTGGCAGTAGTAGGCACAAAAGTCATGCAACTCTAGATCTAAGGGAATGAGATTAGGGATCATAGTAAGGGGATCAAGTTGTCATACAAACTTCTCAACCTAAGTATGGCATATGGATATGGTTATGAAAAGAAAATTACTAAATAAATAAAACCCATTGTATTTACTTGATGCTTTTATTCTATCTGTTAGGTTGAGGAAAAGATAGACTTTGAGCTTGGGGGTTGATAACATCCAATTTTTTGGATATTTGAGTTCCTATTTTACCCACATATTATTGTTTTGGCAATGTTTTATTTAGATAAATATATTATTTTTGGTGAGTTTAACCAACGTAATTTCATCTCCTTATCTTTTTTTTGCATATTATACCACAAAGGGCAGATTTTAATATCAACGACCACTGGTAATCCCACATTTAAGCTTTTTTCAGGCCTAAGGCAAGCGATCAAGAGGGTACTACCTTGGTGGTCAGTGGATCTCCAACATCAACGACCACTGACACTCCCATACCTCAATGACCGATGGACCTCCATCACATCAGCAATCGTCGACCTTGACATCTCAGTAACCATGAGGATAAATGATGTAACGACCCCGCCTCCCGGTAACCCCCAATTAAGGGAGACCCGAAGGTCAGAGCCATTAACCAATTTACAGGATCAAAGGTTCAGCATATAATCAACAATAATTATAAAATTCTACTAACTAAACTGGAATTGGGTACAAAAATTAAAACTTTTACTTACGTTTATAAAACTAGGAAATCTAACTATCCACAGCTTGAAGTACTCTATCTAATCCTCCGTGCACTTTATTTCTTATTTTCACGATGTGCCACTTTTCTGTTTGTGATTTTTAGGATGTTACCTAAAATGCCGACAAACAAAACATCGATCAGCAATTGCTGGTATGTGGAGGCAACCAAAAATTTCACAATTAGGTCTAACAATTTAAGTATTGCAATCAAGGTAATTAACAAGTCAATTTACAATTTCCATGTGACAATCCCCACCGCTTTTGCCCTAACCCTGGATTTGACTTAAGGCCACCTTTTCAATCCCGAGCTTGGTGCCTGGGAGTCACCTCTCATGGTGCTCCTTAGTCTTGCCTCATCAATCACCTTCTCATTCCTGAGCTTGGTGTTTAGGGTCACCTCTCATGGTGCCCATTGGTCTACCCTCCTGGGCCTGACCTTTATGGCATCTTCCATCAGGGTGGCATGTAGGTGCAGGATTTACACATTTATATTAAATGGTGATAGTCATAGTCACTTTATAATTGCAATATGAACATCCAAATAGTTTAGTTGCATTCAATGTGATTAAACATCTGGGAATCTCTCGGGAAACTAAAATGGTTATTCATAATTAACCACATACCTGTTAATGAAGACTTGAATGCGGAATTAACTTAATCAACCAGGAAATCAAGAAAGCACACACACAATCTCCTGAAAAAGGCATTTAATTCCTCTATTATTAATCATGTCATTATGATTCAATAATTCTAAGGGTTTCCTAGGTTATTTGCCCTTTTTAGGGTTTTGACCATAATTAGGGTTTTATTCCTTTTTATTGCCTTTACCTTACTTTTATCAAATTATACATCAAACCCTAATTTTCTTGCTGAATCATCCATTAAGATTCCTAAGATCAGACTTAGTCCATTAAACCCAAATTTCGAATTACTTTATCATTTCTTTTTCTAAATTAGGGTTTCCAAACATTTTAATCCACATATGGAGTTACAAACCCTAAACTTGTAATTCTATCATCAAAACAGGTTAATGATTATCTAAAATAGAAAATAAGTTAACCATACTCGAATTAACTTAATTGCAAGACTAATTACACTTTTTATCAACAATTAGGGTTTTTATCCACAAATTAACCCTTTTTCTATTCTAGAAATATACTTTTACAAAATGAGTCAGATTCAGGGTCTCAAACTATTTTTATTAAATCCCTCATATTTTTCTGGTCATTTTTCATGTATTAAGTTTCTCCATATGAGTTTTCTATCTCTAGATACGATTTTTCTAAGATAATTCGTTTTTATCAATTTATCAACTAATTAGGAAAATCGAGGATCGCTCGATCAATGGTCCGGTGGTCCACTTAGTATCCAGCGGCCATGATCACGCGCGCCTTAACACTGCGGTCAAAAGATGCAAAGGATGGGAATGTCCTTACCAGCAAAGGTGGCACAGAGGGGCAAGTTGATAAATGACCAGAGCCTCCTTCTTCTTCCTCACGTCCTTGCTGTAGCAACGCCGGTCAACCGCGAGGTTGACTCTGGGCTTCAGGGCGCCTTTGCTCACGCCGATGGTCCAGATAGCTCCGCCGCCTCCCTTCGAACTTGACGACACTCCCAATTGCTCACCGGGAACACACAAAGGTCGGCCACCACCCGCCGGACTCTGACAATGATCTTTGAGCAGTCGCTATTGCAGGTCGACACCAAACGAGAAATTGAATGCACGTTCACGATCCTTGCGCCATCCCGCAGTAGTTGGCATAGACGAAAGAGTTGCAGGTGCCTCGGAGCATCCTCCCCTATTTATAGGGTCGAGGCAGGTCCACGATTTGGGAACTTTCCCAATCGACAACTACTCCCCATCAAACCAAGGATCAAACTCTTCGGTTTTGACTCCTGAGTTTAATGGCAACACCATCCAGCTTGAAAACCTATTGGATCGTGAGAAAACTAAGAGGGAAAGTCCCTCATAAAACACGCAGAGTCCTAGTCCCAGCAGGACTTAGACGATGAGCGTCCATCGTCAGATTAGGATCCAACGAACCTCATCACCCACGTTTAAAGGAAAGAATATACATTTATCATTTAATTCAGGAAAACTCCCAAATCCAAGATAATCTTGCAAAAATAATATCTCTCATACCATAACTCTGATTGGTCTCAAATTTTAAAGGAAAGTTCCTTTTAATATTCCCTATCTTTGTACGAAAATTGGGAAGCAAAAAGCAATGTATGAAAAGGATTTCTTCTCTCCTAATTTTTCTTATTAATTACTCCCAATTAATTCTTATCCTTATTTCTTTTGCCTTTATCTCATTATTTTGGGTCCCTTGGACCTCAAGGAAACCCAAAGGCATGGATTCCCATATTGGGGAATATTATTTTACCATTATCTTCTTTTAATTATCAATTTCTCATATTTCCCTTTTATTAGTCAATTTCTTTTCCTTGTTAATTCCTTTTTCTTTTCAATTGGGCTTAATGGCCTACAAGGCCCACAATCAATCAATCAAAGCCATCTCATACGAAAATCATCACAATTCAAAGAAAAAGATCTCATTTAGTCATTAAAAGAGAAATGCCTTTTACATTATATTTTCAGAAATTTGAGGTTATAACATCCTCCCCTCCTTATAGGAATTTTTCCCTCAAAATTCCATCAAGCAAGCAAACAAGCAGGATAAGTCTTCTTATGTCCATCAGGGCTCCCATGTGGCTTCACCCTTTCCATGGTGTTTCCCAAGAACCTTCATTATCTCATTTCCTTCCATATGAGTTCTTTCTTACCTTGGTATATTGTACCCTCATAGGTGACTCAGGACTTTTCAACCTTTCAAAAGCTGAATAGGTTCAAGGCTCAACACATGGCTTGGGTACCTCACATAGTGCTCTAGTTCGGACTTATGTAACACATTATACATCATGTTATCCTGAGGGGCAAGGCTAAACAGAGCCATATCCACCAATCCATCTCAAATGGACCCATATATCGGGGACTCAGCTTTCTCCGCTGTAGCTCAGAGGGGTCGGATTTTTACATCACATATTCTCCCACAGTGAACTGCATGTCAGTCTGCTTTGTATCAACTCGTGACTTATGTCACCACTGGGCTTTCTCTTAGCCATTGTACGATCAAAGCGACTTCATCTGCACACACTTGTGGTTCTTTTCTGACCTTCGTGAGGCCTCCTTCACCAACATCATCATAATGAAGTGGTGACTGACACAACCTCCTCATAGAACTTCTTTCATCCCGATAAGCTATGGTGGTTAACATCACATCTTAAGAACTGTCTCCATGTATCACCCTAAATGAGCACACATGCTCTCATCAAATCATATTGTCCATTAGTATGGGGTGATAAACTGTACCAACACTGAGCTCTTCATGTATCTACTTCCACCTCATGGAAGTGAACCTTTAGGTCACATCAAGAACCTTTGAATTCGCATCATGGTGTAGTTGAACCATCTCTTTTCATATGTAGTTCAACCAGGTCTGTCCCTTGACAGAACTCTTCCTTTCTCATGTCATCTAGATAAGGCGATCTACCATAACCCATATTGTATCATGACCTTCTTGGTCTAGGAGAGACTCACAACATCCATAGTGAAGATCTCCCATTCCCTCTCGGGAACCTTTTTATACTTTATATCCATGCACTGGGGTAATGGTGTTCGTCCTTCACCTCCTGGCTTGCATGGCCACATGCTACGTGCAACTTTGTTTTAAGCATCTAGAATGCTACCATCACTTACTATCTTTGTAGTATCAAGGTATATCATGACCTCCTGTTAAGATTCCTCAAGCTTGATACCTCGAAAACCCTAAACCACTCTCCAAAAGGGATTTATTACCTTCCTATCCAAAGAAGTGTATCTGAGGTTCTATCACCATCCTTTTACTACATCAAGGACTAAACTGGCTACCCAAAGAACCATTAACTTGTTCAAGATATCTTATTACATCCGAGTGTTAGCCAAAACACATCTCCTTCTCAAACTTAGGGTTAGCCAAACAACCTCAACTTCTTCTAGCCTCTAACTAAATTAGGCAGCTAGATCTCCACCAGAGCATTCATTACCACCTCTCATCCTTAAGTGTTAGGTAGCATACACCTCCATGTATTATATTTATCACCTCATCTCAAACTCTAAGTCTATCTTCATCAAGAAGCGCTGAGCTCATCCTCACTGTGATCGAACTCGTCCTTGGTTAACTTGCAAATTCCACATAGTTCCTGATAAAACATCCTCATAAGCTGACTACACTACCTCTCTTATTGTTTGCAAATCATCCATGTATCATTCACTTTACCAGGGTATGTTATCATTTCTATCATCATACCTTGTAGCTACGTTCCAACTTACATCATCCTTATCCTTGGTGTAAGGCATGCATACTGTCCTATCTCTCACTCCCATAACAAGAAGAAATAAGCATTTGGTTGTTGTCCAAATACAGAGTTCTTCCTGTTCCAAGAGTAGAGATGGTACAGCCCACCTTGCCTGTACACTTTCAAATCCAAGTTGAAACATGCAGCTTATGTCTCTATATCACAAACATCATGATATCCACACTACTTCCAGGGAAAACTGGTCTCGGACTTACCTGGTCCAAGCATAATCATAGGTCTTCTCCTCTAGGTCTATAGGGAGCCGACACTTTTGGGGTCATCCCTTTTCCCTTATGCATCAGAGAGTGCCCTACTCATCTGCCCTTTGGGTCCCATGAGTTCATGAAGGTGATCAATCTCCTAACCCATGGCCCTCAGATAATGATAGTTGTTACCTCCCGACCCCATGGTCATGTGCAACTAGGGAATTAGGCGACTCCTTCTTCCATCGGTCTTATCCCAACCTGACCCTTGGATAGACTTAGGATTCTAACATAGTACATGTCCAACATAGAACCTTACCCAAGCCTTCATCATCTCTCTCTGCATTATCAACTGATTTTCATCCTTTCACAGGGATCATGGCGACCTGCCTATCTTGGTCAGGCCCCATACTGGTTACCTCCATGGCAACACATCTGTATGCACATAGAGATGGCTATCTATGGGTCTATAGGTTCATTCTCATGCCATGTACTCTTCACCTAGCTTCTCAAGATCCTATGAAACCTCCTTAGGTTTCCTCGACACCAACCAAACTGGTAAACTCCCTACCAAAGGGTCGCTCTCCCGGGATGGGAGGAAACTACACCTTGATAACAAAGGTCACAAGCATCCTTAGGGTTTACATTCTCATGAGCATGCCTAACCTAACAGTTACTAAGGCACAAGAAGACCACCTATTAATTATGCTAGGTCATACTTGTCCTCTTTCCTCAACATTAGATCAACTTAGCTATGAGGGGTTCATGAAACACACCCTTAACCTAAGGGATTTCCTTTACCTCTACACACAAGGAGTACCATGCTCGAAACTATAGAGACTCAAATCTCATCATGAGCATCGGATACACTGCTTCCCCTCCTAGGCCTAGGAACCCTAGGTTCTCCTTTGGGTATCCAACTACATGCTCAACCTCTTAACCACGAATCAAGCATGTCCAAGGTATGTCATGTACCTCCATGATCTTTCTATTCGAGCAACGCTTCAGAGTTGAGTCCTCTTCCAGGGAAACCAACTAGGTATAAAGCCTCACAACTGGTTACTTAAACCTCCTCAGGGTCTAAAGCACTCTTTCTCTCATCAAACAGGTAACCACTTATACCATGGGTACTAGAATCATCGTCCTCTCTCTAGGGTTTGGTTCCTCTACAGGCAACCAAGATATCATCAGCTTCCAAGAATCAAGCATAAGGCAACCACTATCATCCACTTAGGTCGCATCATTCTCGACTCCCCACTGTTCCTCAAGTTTTGGGGTTTTAGACTTCCAACCTCCTTGTTGGGGTCCTGCTTCCTCTCTCTAGAGCTAAAACCACCTCTAACCATACCTACTAGAGGTCCCTTCTCCATGAAGGCTCGTATTCTCAACCAAACCCCTATGTGGTTGAAGCCTATGCTCAACTCATGTTTGGCTCAATATTATTCATATCCCTTTATACTTATCTCATAAGCCATCCATCATGCCCTTCTGGCCAGGGTTTCATCCTACTACCGTACCACTGACGTACTCTGGGTGCATGATATCCCCTACTTGCATAAGACATAGGGTAACTATAGGTTCTCCTCTAACCTCATCCATGAAGGATCTATCCTTCGCTCAAACAAGCATGACCCTTCTCAGGGTTGGGTTGTCAAGGTACTCGGTCATCAACCTTCTTATGGCATCCCAAAGGCATGTCCAGCCAAACACTCAGTTAACCATGACATCTAACTCATCATGTCATCTCTCTCTCTCTAACCTTCACTTAGGGTTAGGGTTAACATCATCCTCAAAGGATATGCTAGGTCTCTACCTGCAATGGAGGTCTCTACCTCCCAGACTAACTCTCTCTACTCACCCTCCTGACAAGGAGGTCTATCCTCAGATCTCTCCTGAGGGCAATGACAACTCGTGTCATCCGACCTAAGCATGTATCTATTCTTTGTGCTTTATCTATTAAGCTTATGTCAATGACATCTTATTTACATGCTTTTCATTAATTTGGTGGAGGATTCCTTAGACCTTGTTATCTTTACCCATACCTCAAGAGGGTGAGGAGAAGAGGGAAAACCCTAATCCTTAAGGTCCTTAATAGAATTTGAGTTGCGAAGGGATGAACAAGATGAGAGAGTACTAGAGGTATCTTATTTCGATTCATACCCTAAGACTTTGGTCAGGCAGTCACACAATCCGGGAGTCCTCGTATTCCGACTAGTGGTGCAGAGGAAAATCTTGCCAGCCCCCGCAAGTGATCCTTTTCTAGACACCTCAGTCTTTCGGGAACTCCTCTAATAACTCCCTCAGTTCTATGGAATATGTAAAATTTAATAATTATTGATGATTAGATGGAGAACCTATGCTCTGATACCAATTGTAACAACCCCGCCTCCCGGTAACCCCCAATTAAGGGAGACCCGAAGATCAGAGCCATAACCCCTCCAGTAGGTGGGGCCCACATGGGCATGTGGCATGCCAGTCTTGAGTCGTGCGGTCCAGGCAATTTGGAAAGGGCTATCTGTAGAGACAAGATGGAGCCACCCTAGCATTGGTAGCCGTGGACAGGAGCTGGGTGTCCATGGGCCATTGTGGGTCTGCACTGAAATGGGGTCAGATTATGAGGCCATATAGTTGAGCCTTGACGAGGACGTCAAGAGTCTAAGTGGGGGAGATTGTAACATCTCAGGATTTGAGGCCTCGGATAACATGATCTTAAAAGGAATGATTGGACTACCCATATCACCAAGGTGCACCTCCTTTTCCGGGAGCCCATCACTAAAGAACTCCATAGTTAAGCGTGCTCAGCTTGGAGTAGTACTGGGATGGGTGACCAGTCGGGAAGTTGATCCTGGTTTGCGCATCAGTGTGGACAAAGTGCGCAGTTAAGGCTAGTGGTGGTATGTGGGGCCAATCGTCATTCCTGAAACTCTACTAGAGTCTAGGGCAGTGGGCCCGGACGTTACAAACGATGACTGGGAACCTACAACATTAATGACCACCGAACCTACAGTCCCAGCAAGTGTTGAATTTCTTATAATCTCAATGACAAATGTGGTTGCTACCTGAGAACCACACCTTTAAATAGTTGATCAGTTCATTCATGACTGCGGGTGACATCAGAGAGAGGACGAAGTGCTTCTACATTTCACCATCATCTTGTCATCAATTTGAGGTCCCTGGAGGTGAGAGTCTAAAGGAGATCCGCACATTTGCCATCACCAAGCCCCACTAGTTTCTTCTTTGAAAGGAGAAACCATCTTCCTCGTCCTCCTCAGATCTAGATCCAAAGAAGGCGTGCATCAACCTTGGTCATTTGTGGTTATAGTTGGTGTATCTCATGTCTTCTTCTTAAGATTTGTATCATCATCCTTCATCTATTTCATCCATTTCGTCACCCTTATCTTTGTCTCATTACAATTGTAAATCCATAATGCTACTCACCACCATGAGTGGATAAACACATAGCATGGGTTGGTAGTAGCCACTAAGGCTCTCCCAACATGTAAATACTTATAATCATTGAATATATGCTCTTAGAAATGATTATGTCCATACTCTTTGTCTTAATGCTTCACTTGTATGTTTTGCTTCCATCTTGTAATGTTTGATTGTTAGTACCTTGAAAGACTAGTATTAACCTTGTCTAAGCGATATGGAGTTGCACAGATGCATGAAAATGTTAGAATACTTAATTTTATGATAATGCCATTTTATTTTGATTGTTTGTTTTCCCACTCGAGAGAGAGAGAGAAAAAACTTTATGATCTAGATCTATCCTAAGCTTGAGAAAGGAGGGAATAGACATATATGATGATTGTTTGTAATCTTGCTAAGGGTATACAATGGGTGTGAGTACTACATGTTGGTGAGAGACCTGATATGGTGAAACCCAATCTAGGTTCCCATTCATACTTGATATTTTACTCTTTCTTACTTTATCTTTTGTTATGCTTCTTATTTTATTTTACTTATTTTACTTAACTTGTTTGTTGGAGCAACATCGTTCCCTAAGGAACACCAAACTTTATTTCACTCTTTGGTTGGTGTAACTGCCAAGGCTCTTCATTTTTAGCACACATACCACTCCTTATCCCTATGGATCGACCCGGATCTACTACATCAGACCCCATGTAATAGTTGCAGGGGCCGAGATGTTGGGTTATAATTTAAAAGTCCAACTACTCTAGATCGGCTCCCTTCTGGACATACAATTTTGGGCGATCACATACTATAATCAACATTAATCTTGACATGATTATCATCAATATACATATTATTCCTATCGATCTATCACTTTTATTAATGATAGCTTCCATTGGTTTATGACCTAGTGATCCCATTGGTCTACACACAAAAAAGCTTCATTTGTTTACATGTTCAGTCCTCTCATCAGTAGGAAACATAGAAGCCTATCATTCGTCAAGCCTCCTGTGTCATTGATTGTTGAATCTGGGACTCTCAGCAGTTGATGAGTCTAGGAATTCCATCGATCAAGAGGTCCATGACACTCATCCATTTAGAGTTCCATCGGTCCACATCAACCACCAAACTAGCTAGGGTTGGGGTTAGAAACTCTAATATAAAAACCCCAGAGAAAAAGCTTCAAAGTTCATTACAATATAAAAAAATGAAGGAAAAACATGAAATTAAATAATAGACACTAATTTGTGTTGCTAGATTGTCAAATTATGACAAAATTGCATATCAGTCAACAATTGTACATTAAATTTCAAATCAAGGTAAATAAGGTACAATTGAAGTCATAGTAGAGTCATCTCTTGACCAATTGATTAAAGTCTAATTAAAGCATGTATATGAAGTAAAACAAAAGATTTTAAAATTTCACATAATTTTCAATTAAGTCCTCATATTAGGTTGAATTTACAAATTAGTCCACAACTTGTAAGGAAGCTTGAAATCAAGGAAACAAAAGTGCTATATGCACAAAACTAAGGATTTCACTTAATCAATCACATGATTATGTTTACAAAGAAATATTAGATAGAAATTATTTATGATCTGGGGTCTTGGTGTCACGGCCCTAACACATTGGTATGATTTGGCGTTGCCTAGTTTCCAAGGTTGCAAAGGATGGCGTTTTGTCATATATAATCACTTATCTTAAGGATTATCTGTTCAGTGTTGGAATTTTTGTATGTGCCAAAGCATTTCTACATGCTTTCACTCACCTTGTCCAAAACCATCAACATTATACCATCATGATGGCCTTTATTGACTTTAGTAGTGCTTTCAACATGGTTAGCATATCTATAATATTTTAATATGTTTGTCTTTCTTTCTCAACTATTGGACATTGAGTTGAATCTTTTTATAGCTATCCAGATCCTCTTTACATGGATCACAGTGGCGCTCTTCTCTCCACAACATGTGAAGGATTATAAATTGTATGAGTACGATGTGGGTATGAACATATCTAGAATCATTCCCACTTATTTTAGCAGGTATGAATACTGGTCTAGACCCGCAAAACCTAAATCTAGACCTGCACCATACCCGGACCCGCATAAAATGCATGTAAATAGTGCGGGTCTACGAGTATACAATTCTATACAAAAAATCATGTTTTAACATACTAGAAGTTAATTATGAATATATTTTATGGCCTAAAATTACCAAGCCCAAATATATGATGATGATCATCAAGACAAAGGAAAAGGCAAAGCTAAGAAGAGTCTAAAGCTTGCTAGAAGCCCAAGTCTTCAGATCTCAAGGCAAAGTGAGGAATAAAGAAAGAAGGCAATTGTCACCACTATCACCAGACTGGACAATGGAAAAGAATTACCCCCTCTAGTTGGAGGAACTAAAGAAGAAGGAGGAGATAAAGATCTCCACTTCAGGTATATATGTTATAAGATAATTCTAAATTACTTCTTTGCTGGTATGTGATATCGAATTTAGACTTGACATGTGTTGATAATCATGATCCGATCAGAAGTAAAATCTTTATGAAAGGACTAGGATGGACTGCAGAAGCAAGAGTTGTTGAAGCTATAGTCTAAATTTTGAGTTTTATCTTAGCCCATTGGGCATGTAATAGAATTAGTTGAACTGCTATTTCATTATGCCAAACAAGAAAAATTTTACTTTATGCATCTTGTATGACAAGGATGATAAATGAAGAGTTGTTAATGGTTTAATTTTGAAGATGTGATCTTGTATGACAATGCCCTAAACATCTAGTGATCTTTATACGAAAGGATTTAAAGATGAATGTTAATTATTTAAATACCAAATGGATTATAATTGATCAACAATCTTTTGCATTGTCATCTATAGAACTTATATGAGAAATTCATTTTTAGAATCCATATTGATGTTTATCTAGAATGTTTTGGTTATTGAACTAACAAGAGACATGCAAGTCTTATTTATGTGAAATATGACAAACTACCACTGGCTAGGTGTAGTGGCGAGAGCAAACATTCTATTAGTCCTTATACATGTTGATGTATGAAGATCTTATAGAATAAATTCTACATATAGTTGTTTGTACTTCATTATATTCACTGATGAGATTAGATGATATAGGGTTTGTATTTGATGAAATACAAACATGAATCTCTTAAAGTGTTCAAGGAGATTGAAATGAAGTATTACTTTGATAAAAGTATTAAGAAACTTTGGTACGATCAAATGTTGAAATACTTTACATCAATAGTTTGAGGACCTTATGGAAGGACTATGATACTGTATCATAAGTCAAATCCACCTTAAACATGATGATGTATTAGAAAGAAGAAATTACATCCTGATGGATCATGATGTGATTCTAAATCTTATCTTCTAATTTCCTCGTGGATATATACTTTGTACTAAAACAATGTACCATCTGAAACAGTTTAAAAGACATCATATGTGATATGATATGGGAATGTCCTGATGTGTCTTAAGGATTGAAACCTATATAAAGAAAATATCTTATTCAAATGTTTATCCACA
The DNA here is from genome assembly GCA_963693085.1 of Alisma plantago-aquatica. Classification (NCBI taxonomy): domain Eukaryota; kingdom Viridiplantae; phylum Streptophyta; class Magnoliopsida; order Alismatales; family Alismataceae; genus Alisma; species Alisma plantago-aquatica. Next base: position 203,499,834 of record OY856412.1, on the reverse strand, counting down.
AACCATAATTCTTGAATACTACCTTTAACCCTAATCTGTCAAGAAAATGTTTGTTGCTAGGATAACTGAGTTCCAAAAGAATTAGTGGGAGTAAAGTAGAACTCGAAAGGTTCGAGATCAACATGGAGGTACAATGAGAATAATTGGAAATCACAAATTGTTGTGGAATCTCAAGTTCCTTGCATAACAAAGAACTCATAGTTCTACTAAGTAACTCAGATAAGTTATGGATTTGTCATAAGATGATGATCCAACAAAACAACTAGAAGTTATTGAGAACCAAAATCTGAGAAGTGGCTTAAGGCCCTTATGGAGTTTATGTAAACTAACAAGTCATGACCTTAGTAGTAGAACCTAAAGGGGTAAAACCTATAAGGTGAAGTTGGGTTTTCATTTGGAAGACCAACATGGATAACCTAAAGGATAGATTGGTTAAAAAGGTCTTCAAATTAGTTAAAATTATTGAAAATGAAGAGATTCCTTCACCAATTGTTATGCTTGTTTTTGCATCGAGTATAGACTCTGAGATTTGGCATATGAAGCTTAAAATTGCATTCCTTGAAAGGAATATATGAAAGGATGTATATGTGACACATCCTAATTCATTAATGCAAATAAAGTCTATAAGCTATAATGTTCAATCTAGAGATTGAAACCATCATCTCAGAGTTAAAATCTATGTTTTGACAAGATTGTCAAAGAGTTTGACTTCAGCTAAGATAAGCGATGAAATCAGTGAGTACAAAATATTTAGTGGGAGAATATATGAATATTCCATATACTGATATGGAATAACATATCAATACTATAAATATTGGGACCTGGCTTGGAAAACACCTTCGATAATGAAGGATTTGGTGAAACACCCTATCTGATAGGGATCAAGATCTAAAGAGATAGCTCTTGAAAGTTTCATGACGTATTATGAGAACATAGAATAGCAAGATGTTGAAAGAGTTCAGTATGAAGGATGGATGAGAGAGAATTTGACCATGATTCATGGGATTAGTTTCTCAAGAACCCTATGTTGCAATGCTTATGAAGAATGGAAACACATAAGTAAGATGTCGTATGTGCTAGAAACTGGATCTATCAAATATGTTATATAATTGTGCTCATCCCATAAGTCTTTTATGTATTAGACATGACAAGATGATATTAGCTTCCAATGAGGGTCATTAGAAAGTCATTTAAAGATATCCATTAGTACCCGAGAATCACTAAAGAAAAATATGTTAGATTATAGCAACATGGAAGAGTTGGGTGTAACGGGTTACACAGATGCAAGCTTCCAGAATGACAAAAAGTGATCGCAATATAAAATGTGTTTAATTTTAAGAAAAGAGTTGTAAGTTGGAAGGGTTCCTAAGTACATACCATTGATACAGTTCGAAAATAAAAGTCGAGTATCTTGGTGTTATGAATACAAGAGAGGAAACTATGTGGATCTAGTTATTCATATAGATGAACTTAAAGATGTTCCAACCATTGATGACACAGTAGAAATACTATGACAACAATGGAGCTATTGGTTAGGCAAGGAATATTAGATAACATATTACGACAATTTCACCTGACATCAAAGAGATGAGAAACATGCAATATACAGACTAAAAGCAAAGTGTTGCTAACCTATTGGATTAGCAGTTGCACTATAGGAACATGGTGGACATGTTTAGATCACTAAGAACAAGATTTGTGGGTGATTGGCTCTAAGTGCAAGTGGGAGTGTGTTGGTATGTACGCCCAGAGACACAATCATATGATGATTATGATGGAATATCATATAAAGGATTTGATTATTAATAATAAAGGCAATCTTTCAATTCATTATGTTCCACTCAATTATGAGATAATGAGGAAACAAAATGAATGTATAGAGAATGACAATTACTAAATGATGCATGCCTTCAAGTATGTGACTTGAACAATGAGGTCATATGGATGTTAAGAGATTGTACATTCTTATTATGTCCCTGGTCGGATGTGACTGTGGAAGCAAAATGGACAACAATAACACATAAGACTAGAGTGTGTGTTCGTTGATGACAAAGTCTCATCAGTCATGATATGGTATTTCAAACGAAGCACATAGAAACTTGTCAGAGAATAGTGTATCGGACAGACCCCCCTTGAGAGTGACATATGGAAACCATAAATGGTGGTCATAGTCATATCTCATAGTGAAGGTGGTGATTGTGGTTCTTGGACCTGACGTCACTACACTCATTACATGTCATTTGGTGTGTTTCGACATTATCCACTGTGATCCTCAATAAGGGTTGCCAATGTTAGGGTGCATTGTGACACATGGGGATGACTGTGAGTGATATTGATGGGATTTGTCCCTCCTACTGGAGTTTGATATCATGGACCCTTGATATGAGAGACTAAGAAATGCATGTCCATTCACATATGAATCAATATATTATATTGAAGCCACATATATCTTAGACAGTCTGCTCTTGGATCAAGGAATATGGACTGAACAATGAGAGGATGATGATTTCATGCCTTGAGTTCATTCTGAATATCAGAGACAAAAGAATTATATAACCACTATAACACCTTACAAAGATTTTAGGTTGAAGTTGTTCTCCAACTTTCCATTCACTTGGGTAGCATTGTGACTAGGCACCACTCTTTGCTTGTCATGTCATAAACTAGTTATGGACATTCACTGCCAATGTGATATGGGACCTATTGGATCACATACATAGGAATTCACCTAGAAGAGGAGTTCAATCATGAATGCTAATTGAATTGATTACTAAGTGTTTAGGTATTCTATCTGAGAAACAAATCAGCTAATTAGACTCCCAACCAATCGGTTCAAGTGTTGAAATGACCATTTGGAGAGTCAGGTTGATTAAAAATTAAATTGGCTGACTTATGCGTGAACTAGGGAGAAAACTAACCATTTCACTTAGTCAACCGACTGACTCAGGTTTGAGACGACCGACTCACAAGAGCGAGATGTCAAGTTTGTGGAGAAATTTGATTGCATCTAGGATTTGTGTTGACGACATATTGTACATTAATTGGATCTGAATTGCCAATTCAGATGTGATTGGGAAACATGGAGAAATGACACGTTCATAGAGAGAACCGATCGGATCGCATGTGAGATGACCGGCTCGATTGCGAACTGACTGGTTTTCCATTCATAGGTATCATGATCTTCTGGTCCCTTCCACTCCCACACAGACTGGGAACCCTGACCCTAACCCTCCTATAAATAGAGGGGTACTGGGAGCTTCTTAGACACATCAATTGTCTCTTACAATTGTTTGTCTTCTCTAGTTGTGGTAATTGAGGGAACCCGAGCAAGTCCTACCCAATAAAGGGAGTGATAGCAAGGGAGAACATTATGGGAAAGAAAGTTGGTCACTAGTACAAAAACGGGAGGGAAAACTCCTTTTTGTCCATTCTAGTGGTCCATGTGGACTTCCCTAGAGGCAAGGTGGTCTTTTCCTATCACTAGGAGGGAAACATCAGCCTGTAGTCCATTGAGGAGCTATTGCAGACATCATCTAAGTCTGATGTCTATGGTGTGAAGAGTAGGAGTTCCACAGACGTCGTCCAAGAGAAACTCAGAGTGATGCACTACTATAATGAGTTATAGTCATTGAACATGTTCCAGGACCATTATGAACTCATTAAACCATTCTTTCCATTACATAGTTGTTGATGCAATCTTGTTGTTTTGGGATTATGGATAGATAATTTTTTTTTCTACTACCTACTTTGTGCCCATATTTCCCTACAAGAATCATATACCCAATCAGTGATAGTAACTGGGTAAGCCCAATACAAGTAGTGTCGAAAAAAGGAGGAAAGACCGTCATAAAAGGGGAAAGGGGAGATGAGGTAGAAACATGAACCGTTACATGTTGGTGTATGTGCATTGTTTATACAAAGTTGAATGATGCCACCAAGAAGAACCATTTCTCATTACCATTCATAGATGAGTTCTTGGAATGTTTAGCACACCGCCTATACATTTGTTCCCTGGATGGATACTCGGTATTATATCAAGTCCCTATACACCTATAAAACAGCCATCGCATGTATCTACGCACCTATGCTTTCCAAAGAATGCCATTTGGACTATGCAATGCACCTATGACATTTCAAAGTTGTATGATCTCTATTTTTTCTGACATCCTAGAATATATCATGGAAGTCTTCATGGATGACCTCTCTGTCTATGGATATTATTATGATAGATGTTTGAAGAACTAGTCTAAGTTACTAGAGCAATGTGAAGTCAAGCACTTAGTACTAAACTGGGAAAAATGCTATTCTGTGGTCTAGGAAGGAATAGTGTTGGGACACAAAGTTTTTGAGAGGGTAATAGAGGTAGATGTAAGTACAGTGGATGCCATATCTAAAATTCCACCCCCTAAGTCTGTAATAGGGATAAGAAGCTTTCTAGGACAAGCGGGATACTATATGATATTTATAAAAGACTTCTCGAAGATTGCTAAACCCCTATTGTTAAGGATGCAACGTTTGATTTCTTGGAAGATTGACTCAAGGCTTTCGAAACCCCAAGTAATTCTCTCACCATATCAGCTATTCTCCAAGCTCCAGATTGGGTGTTTCCATTCGAAATAATGTGTGACAAATGTGATCATGCTATTGGGGCCGTGCTGGGATAGAAGAAAGGAAAAAAAAAAGCATCATGTGAGTTACGGGCTCTGTTACTTCAAGAGTTCGACCATGAAATGATTGATAAGAAGGGGACAAACTATGTATTATTTGACCATTTATTGAGAAACATAGTAGCTAATGACAACCACCTACAAGTTAATGACAACCATCCTGACAAGGCTTTGATGGTCGCAAAGTCCATTGAACCAAAGGAACCATGGTTAGCAGACATATATAACTACCTGGCCTTTCAACAACTGCCACCTAGGATCACGTATAAAGAGCAGAAAAAGTTATTTTCAGACTTCAAGAATTACTACTGGGATGACCCTCTCCTGTTTAAATGATGTTCTGATAATTTTTATTATCGATGCATCCCAGAAAAAGAAGTACCTTAGATTCTCAAAGAATGTCACTCTTCCGCTTATGGAGGACATTTAGGTGGAGACATGACTACAACTAAAATTCGGTAGTCTAGTTTTTATTGGCCATCTCTATTCAAGGATGCTCACACATTTGTAAAAACTTGTAAGTAGAGTCAAGTCACCAAAAACATTTCAAGGAGAAACAAAATTCCCTTGTCAAATTGAATTGAGGTAGAGATTTTTGATGTTTGTGGATAGATTCTATGGGACTGTTCCCATCTTCTAGAGGTAATAAATACATCCTAGTCGACATGGACTACATGTCAAAATGGCTAGAGGGTATAGCTACCCCATCCTGTGATGCAAATCCTTTAATCAGAATGTTTGAAAAGATTATATTCCCTAGATTTGGAGTCTCGCGAACCATCATCAGTGACAGGGGATCCCATTTTGTTGAGAGATAGTTTGTAGTGCTACTAAATAAGTATGGAGCAAGGCACAAGGTCTCTAATCCCTATCATCCATAGACCTCCAGTCAAGTAGAGGTGTCCAACATGCAGATTAAGAAAATTCTAAAGAAGATGGTAGGAAGGATGGAAAATAATTGGTCCATGAAGTTGGATGATGCCCTATGGGCATATATCGTACCACTTACAAGACCCCAAAGGGAACCATTCCTTATAGATTAACATATGGCAAGGTTTGTCACTTACCAGTAAAACTAGAGCACAAAACTTTTTGGGTTATCAAGTGCTTGAACATGGACCTAGAATTTTCTAGAAAGAAAAGGTTTTTTGTAGCTACAAGAACTAGAGGAACTCAAGTCCAATTCTTGTTAAAATGCAAGGATCTATAAGTAGAGGACCAAGGTGTGGCATGATGCCCACCTAAAAGATATGTCTGAAGGGGATAAGGTTCTATTTTTAACACAAGAGTTAGACTCTTTCCAGGTAAGCTAAAGTCAAGGTGGTCTAATCCCTTCACCATATCGAAGTTATACCCATCATGAATGATGGAGGTTTCTAGTGAAAAGACTAGTACTTTCATGGTGAATGGACATAGAGTCAAGAGGTACTATGAAGATGAAGCATTCACAAGAAGATTAGAACTCTAGGTAGAGGAACCCCACTTGGAGTGCCAGAGGAAGCCTGACACAACCAATCAAATAAAGTCAAGCTAAATACTATAAATTAGCTCTTCTTGGCAGGAAACCTGAGGATCTTTAACCTATTCTCATTAAACTTAGTTTGTTTAATTTTGTACTAATTAGAATGAACTAAGTTTCATCATAGTTTTTGGTAATTTACTTTGTTTGGTAAGTTCTAATGTACAGAGAATAAAATAAAAAAAACAGAACTCCTACTTTTATTACATAAACAATCTATAGGAGCGATGATAAAATCCATCAAAATTTGGAATACACTACCCAACCATTGTTTTAAAGAAGTTAGTATAACCATTAGAAGGTACTACTGCTTGAAGTGCCATCAGATATATGTGTCAGAGCCACCATCAGATCTTTGGAATGACTAATTAGATGGACATTCAGTCCAACCATCATCATATAAAGATGGTTCTGACAGGATGTCAGATCTTCAACCATCGGATAATTCACTTATCCATCAAATCTTCAATTATGTGAAGCCATCAGATTGTCAATCAGTCGAGCCAGTGATTTCTCTAGACCATCTTTGAAACTACCAAACCATCATATTTTTTATACGATGTAATCACCTAAGGCAGCGAAGACGACCCATCGGAAAACTCCCATGTCATTGGATTATTCTTTCTTAACCATCAGATCTTCATATCCATCAAATCAATGGATTATGTCTGCGTTGCAAGACATTCATAGATCAGCCATTGATTCTTTAGAGAAACAATGGTCTCTTCAAAGGCAGTAGAGCCATCAGATCTTGATCAAGCACCAACCATCGAATGGTTTATAAAGACTTAAGATAAAGATTCGATGGACGGATTGGGACCCGCGATAAAAAAGGGGTAGTTGCTATAAAAGGAAGGAGGGCTCAACCCTCTCTCCTTTTATTAGTATTATGAGAAGTTAAGGTGATGTAGAGCCTTTAACCCTAGCCACCATCCTAGGTGTCTATTAACCTAACGCTAAACCCAACAATTAAACTAAACATCCTCCAACCCAAGCATCATCACACATAGCTGTTAGATGTGTTGTGAACAAGAGCGCCGTTGAAAGACTGAGGGCGAGTGAAGCGCACAACTATGTACTCAACCCAATCACGGTGAGGGTGATCCAAACAACCGACCAACATGGAACGGGCATCATGACGACTAAGAGAATCGAAGGTGTCAATAACTTGTAACATCACTTTCCCCTAACACATCTTCCATCACACCTTTCTCCATTTCCTTTTTCTAGATCTGAAGAGTTGTTGTCTTAAGGACCACCTGCCATCAGTCTATGTGAGACCACCAATTCTTCAGATCATTAATTCTTCAAACAGTCCGCCACAGGTTCTATTTCCATGTTCATTGAGGACCATCGTCCCTTCTTTAAAAACCATCAGACCGTTGAACTTTGGTTCCTCTGCCTTGAGGATCCTTCAGTTCCTAAAAGATATGAGTTCTTGGGTTCCATTGAACCATCAATACTTTACCATCCATTCCTTTGGGACACAAAAATAAAAATAAAAAAATTAGACATAGTCACCTTCCCACCTGCTTGCCCACCCAGTTTTGGGGAATGAAAACTGACACCAGTTGTTATGTTGTCAGCAACAATTAAAGCAATAAAGGATGAGGGAAGTAGAAGAGAGAGAAAATATTTTTATCCATAACTTTCAATCTGGAACATATTTTTTGATGAAATAAATTGTATTAGAATCCTTGTAAAAAATATTTTCCAACAAGACTAGTATTGACATACTTTGAAATAATGATAATGCATGAGAAATATAGTATCCGTATTTTAGGATACCATACACATGTTCTGGGTACAGACGTACAGTACTCGTGAGTATAGTACATCACCTTTGTGTTTCTCTCAAATCATGTACAATAGCTACTTGTTCTTCTATGGATTCGATTGAGCTAACAATAGCAATGAGTTTAGTATTGTACTTTTGAATGAAGGGGATCAAGGATTAGTTGTTCTTCAATAATAGTTGAAAGTACTGTACTTTAGTAAAATGTGTATGTTTTTAGTGAAATGTGAATTAGTTTATATAGGTATGGTATGTGGTTATCGACATTCTTTTATACATGGCATGTCTCATACTGTACTAATAAGATCATCAAATTACGTATTGTTGTTATGTCTCATACGGTACGGTACCTCTAGTATTGTACGTCTAATAGTATACTTTATATTACAAAATGTGATTGTTAGTACTGTACTTTTTGTAAAATATGTGTATCCTTGTATACAATTTTTGTCAAACTTTACATTCTAAATGTATGCAAAAATTAATATAAATGATAAAATGTACAATACTTATGGATTTGTGACAATATATTCAGTGCGAAAAATAATGAGGCAATTAGTATTGTACATCTATACATATTATGAATGTGAATACTTAAAAAAATAGAATGTGGTTGTTAGTATTGTACTTCTAGTAGTTTATTTTTATTACAAAATGTGGTTGTTAGTATTGTACGTCTTGTAGAATGTGTGGATATCCTTGTATATGATTTTTGGCAAACACTACATTCTAAATATATGCAAAAATTCATATCAACGATAAAATGTACATTACATATGGATTTATGACATAATATTGAATATGAAGAAATAAAGAAGCAATAAGTATTGTACCTGAATGGTCAATCTGAGTATAATACCTGAAAACGTACTATACTTTTGTATACTTCTCTCCTCTTTTGATATACTTCTAATTTTTTTTTTCAAAGTACGTCAACATTGATCTTGATAGAAAGTATTTTTTATAATGAACCTAATGTTGTTTATTTCAACTTAAAATTCCTTACGATTTAAGAGTTATGTGCAAAACATTTTTCTCTCTCTAGTTTTTTCTCTTTCATGGTGTATTTACTTTTTTTGCCACATCAAGATTGACCACACATGCTAACCACAGGGTGGATGACCGAGTAGGTGGGTGGGGATTGTAGCATAGCTCCACAAAAACATCACTTCACTGTCGTACGAATCTTTTACATTGGATCTTTTTGGTACTTGAAATGTGCATACTCTATGCCATCAGTTCTTTTCCCCCAGTTTCTGACGCTAAATGAAAATCATCACTTCTTGTCATCAGTTCTTTGTCCATCGGATTTGGTCATCAAATTTTTGGAACCATGGATTCTTTTCCCTCCTACCAAGCCATCAGTTGTTTTTACTCTAAACTTTCGATCCTTTCAGCCAAACAACTTAAAACCCTTCGAATCTTTTTCCTGCCTTTTAACTGTTGAACTAACCTTGCACGAGGTATATAATACCTACATCATAAAATGGAGAGTTTACAAAATGGCATGTGATTCTATCAAGGAAACATGTACCAGAAAATCAACCATAATTTGGGTACCACTCAATCAAGAGGAAGGTGGAGTTGAGTATATCAACCCAAATGAAGAATCAAGGTCCACCAACATCGGTACAGGGGACAATGCATGCTAAACATAAGAAACAATGTCACGAGAATTTTCCACTGATGGGGACTCCACAAGTGATGACAGCTGCTATGAAGAAACAGGGACATCAGAGTATGCATCCTGAGAAAAAGAGGAGGCCCAAGCTCCAAAGAAAAGAAAAGCCACAAGCCCTCTTCCTATGACCAAGTCAAGCAAAATGATAAAGGTAACAAAACTGGAACAAGGGGAGGTTGATGAATTGATTTAACCTTCTACCAGGGTCACCCCAAGAGAAGTAGAAGGCGCCCATAAAGAAAAACCTAATAATTTCTTCCTGTCTCATGATGACATCTGGACACCTGGGAGGTTGTGAGTGCCGGAAAAACTCTCAAGGCGACAAGGTTCGGGGACATAGAAACCCTGCAGAAGTTAGGGATATACAATAGGGTAAAGGGGCATCAACAAAATGTAGGACTATAGATGCGATGATTTTGAGTCGCATTTATAGACTTGTTTTACTCACGTTTTATGCGTTTATTGGTCACTTTGGTGGTTAATATTGCATAATTCACTTATTTTAGTATATGATCCCTCTCAGTGTCAAATCCCTCTTATTTTATCATTTTGAGCATAAATGATTATAATTATAGGTTATATCTCGGCTGATGTGGTTTTGTTTTGTGATTTTAGGAAAAACACATATCTGCAGTTGTCTATACCATCGACATATGTCGATACTATCGACACAGCCACAGGCAGGCAGCCACAAGGAGCAACGCAGAGTCGATACCATCGACTGGGAAGTTGATGGTAGCAACTTACCATAAGGTTGCCAGCGACCAGTCAGTCAATACTATCAACCCCAAAGTCGATACTATCGACACGTGTAGTTTCAGCGACGGAAAAGGGATAAAATCAACACCTAAGGGTGTCGATACCATCGACCCACATCGATGGTATCGAGCCAGCAGCAGGCGCAATGACAGAAAAGAAAGAAGGCTTGCCTATATCATGAGGGGTCGATACCATCGACCCGCGTCGATGGTATTGACACCGTAAGATTAAAGTTTGTTTCAAATCGGCTCTAATCTACCAATTGTGATATTTTTGCAACCTAACTCGGTGATTATACCTAATGATGGTAGCCAAGAGTAGGGTATCACATCATTAGCCGCGGCAGACGTCCCGAGAAGGTGTGGAGAGAAGAACGGAGCCCTGAAGCACGCCCCAGCCATTCCAGAAGCTGAAGAAGACGTTCTCCACCGCCGAAAGGCTGTAGATCGCGCATTCTATGCCAAGGAACGATTGGATCTTCTCTGTTCAGGGGTTTCATCACTTATTCACATTTTCTCCATGTTTTCCCTTTCTTCAACCATGTGTTGCTCTGAGATGAACATGCGGGGCTAATCCCCTTTGTCTTTAGGACCGGGAGTAGCCCGGGGAAGCATTGTATGACGTTTTTATCATAGCAATTCATCATTTATCTCTTAAATCTGTTGTATGATTTTGTTTTCTCAATTATATTATTATGCTTGATCACCATAATGATAATCTAATGCCTTTGATTACTATGAAAGAAGAATTAACGGTTGAAATGAGACGAAATTCACATTAATTAACAAATCCCTTAAACAAGGTGATGTACGGTTAATGGTGGAAACCTAGAGGTCAATTTTAATGCACCTAGTTTAGGGTATAGGTTACTACGACGATAGAACTGACCTAGACATAGGTAGTGAATTGTACCACGACAGTGGACAATTCTGACTATAGGCCACTACCTGGATTGAGAGATGAATTTGATTAGCTATGTGAAAATTCATACAATGAAAACCCGCGATGAAACCGCAATCCTAAAGATCTCCATTTGAATTGATTAAACTAAACACTTAATCGATTGCTTTGTTTTATTTTTATTTTCTTGTTCTTTTTAAACAACTCTCATAATCTTTTTATTGGTCTAGCTGATTGTGAGTATTAGTAGTAGTCTACCGATAATTCAGTGTCCTTGAGTTCAACTCGGGCCTCACAAGGGCCTGTACTACATTGACGCGTGCACTTGCGTTATACGCACGGTAAAATTGTGTCAAGTTTTTGGCATCATTGCTGGGGACACGGCAATTCTCGGCACTACGAGTGTTGCAAGCGGCCACTGTAGGCCACTTTTTATTTTATTATTAATTTTGAAATTCAACATTTTTTATTCATATTTAGAAACCGTTTAGCATGGTACTGGCCCTAAATTATTATCTTACAGGTACTAGTACATGGGGAGGACGCGTAGCACAGACTACACGCAGCTATCACCAGAGGTTCCACTGTCGGGATCAGACGACGAGGAGAACAACATTCAAAACTGACATGAAGATATAGATTTAGACTCTGAACCAGAAGCTATGGCTGAGGAACAGACAATCTGGGAGAAGATAAAGGCATCTTCTGCATCTGCATCTAAAGGGCCGATCAAGAGGCAGGCTATCAACATTCCCAACTATAAGATCGATCCAGGCCTAATAAATTTGGTCAAATAAAATGCATTTCACGGGCTAAAAAATGAAGACCCGATGACTCACATTAGCCAGTTTGTGGAGAACTATGACATGATCAAGATAGACAGGTTTCCACAGGAGACATTGTATTTGAAGTTGTTCCCCAGCTCTCTGGTGGGAAATGCACGAGAATGGCTACATAATCTTGATGATGAGTATGTGGAATCGTGGGATCATATGGTCGAGGTGTTCTTTGAGAGATTCTTTCCACCTGCGAAGACCAACGATCTGGTACGGAAGATCCATAACTTCAGTCAAAAGGTCAGGGAGACTTACTCTGAGACTTGGGAGCGCTTTTAGATCATGCTAAGGAGGTTCCCGCGTCATGGGCTTGACAAGGAGAAACAAGTTAAAATCTTCTATTTTTCTCTTTCTGAGCATGATAGAAGTAACTTAGATTCCGCAGGTTCAAGATTCTTCTTAAACAACACAGTGATGAGGTGTTGGGAAATTTTAAAAAACATGGCTAAGAAGCAATCTTGGGGAGACAGAGACGCAGTAGAACATGTTTGGGCTGCAGGAGAGTCAAAGGCCATCAAAGAGCTAAATGAGAAGATGGACCTTCTCGCCAAGAAACTACTTGCAAAAGAAGATACAAAATCCGAGGATGAATCTCAAGTGAAATTTATGCGCCAACAGCAGGGGTACAGAAACAACGACTACTCATGGAGGAAAGAAGAAATTCTCCTGGAAGGACCCAAATAATTTCTTGCAGGACCCTGACGCAAAACCCCAACCGGTGCCAGAGGATAAGAGCAATGAGTTGCTCAACCAAGTTATCAAGAAGAATCAAGAACTAATGAACACGTTTGGCCAACAGATAAAGCAACAAGGGGAATTCATGAATCAATTCAGGCAGACCCTACAAAGCCATGGGGCTCAGATGAGGACGATAGAGACATTTTTTGCACAGATGGCAGCAGAAATAGTAAATTTGAAAAAGCCAGCGCAACAAGGTTTTCCGGGAAATACAAACATTTCAGGAGGAAACCAACAGGCAAAGGCAATTTTGCTACGGAGTAGCAAGTAGATTTTAAATTCCAGGGCCGATGATCCGAGCACACCCCAACCAGAAACCACAGGTGAGGCCACAGAGAAGGTTCTGATTCCAATCATAGAGCCGGTAGAGGATTTCGCAACAGAACCCATCATTGCTGAGGAGGAGACAGTGAAGAAGACACCATATGTGTCGCCACATCAGAGGGCACAAACTGTCCCGGTCCCATATCCCAATAGCGTGAAAGCCAAGAAAGTGGACGCTCAGTTCAAGAAGTTTCTAGATAGCTTTAGAAAGCTTTCTGTCAACATTCCATTGTTAGAGGCAATAGAGAAGATTCCCTTTTACGGAAAGTTTCTGAAAGACATAATCACAAAGAAGAGGAAAATCCCAGATACCAAGGTTGTGGTTCTTAAGGAACAAGTGAGTGCTATCATTGTGGGCACTTTGCCACCTAAAAGGCAAGATACAGGTTGCTTCAACATTTCATGTTACATTGGTAAAGTGAAATTTGGCAAAGCACTGTGTCATTCCGGGGCAAGTATAAATCGGATGCCTCTCTCTATGTTCAAGAAGCTGGGACTGAAAGAATCAAGGCCAAGCAATATGATGATTCAGTTGGCGGATAATTCTGTGGTGAAGCCGTACGATATTTGTGAAGACGTTTTGGTTAAAGTCGATCAGTTTGTGTTTCCAGCAGACTTAGTAGTAATGGAAATGCAAGATGAATAGGGTAATGAGCTATTCCTTGGACGACCATTCCAAGCCACTACAGATATGATACTTGAAATGGGAAGAGGCCGTTTGACCTTGGGTATCACTGATGATCGGTTTGAAATGGTCATGCCTTCAAGCATAACACAATCAAAAACAAAGGAGCAATGCCGCATGGTGAAGCACTTTGATCAGAATTTTCTATTTTTCTAGTGAAGCCATTTCTAGATATGGCTCATGTAATGACTAAGGTGGAGAAGGGGACACTGGCTGTAGACATTATGGAGCAGACCAAAGTTTTTTCTCTTAGCAAGGTCGTGGGTTTTTGGAATGATGAAGAGGAGGACATCCCGCCTTCTACTGAAGATGAGGCCATAGCAAGTTTTGTCTTCAATGCATATCCAGAACTACCTCTTGAAGCCTGCCTAGTTAATATAACACACGACTAGATGAGAAGCAAGTCACTATAAGAGTGTGTCAAGATGCTTCAGGTGCTTCCGTGCTTTTATGCTAGGTACTATGAAGATCTTGGAGAACTCCCACCACCACTTCAATCATCCCTGATCAGCCCACCAGAGTTAGACTTGAAGCCACTGCCACCTCACTTGAAATATGCATTTCTAGCCAAGGGTGAAAAGCTATCGGTGATTATCTCAGCATATCTGAGTGCCGAGGAGGAGGACCAACTACTGATCGTGCTGAAGAACCACCGAGGTGCATTCGGGTGGTCGGTTGCGGACATCAAGGGGATCTCCCCTACAATGTGCCAGCACTAGATTTGGCTCGAGGAGTGAGCCAAACCTATAATTCAGCCACAACGCCGACTAAATCCAAGCATGATGGAGGTATTCAAGAAGGAGGTGATCAAGCTCCTTTCTGTAGGTATCATCTACGCTATATCTGACTCGACGTGGGTGAGCCCTACACAGGTAGTCCCTAAAAAGGGGGGAATTACTGTTACTCATAATCTGTTGAACGAGCCGGTCATGACCCGCCTGGTAACCGGGTGGCGCATGTGTATAGATTACCGTAGATTGAATGCTTCTATGTTGAAGGATCATTTTCTGCTTCCATTCATTGATTAGATTTTAGAGCGATTAGCAGGTCGATCGCATTTTTTTTAGATGGTTATTCGGGCTACAATCAGATTTCCATTGATCCTAAGGACCAAGAGAAGTCCACCTTCACTTATCCTTATGGAACATTTGCATACCTCTGTATGCCCTTTGGTTTGTGTAACGCACCAGCAACCTTTCAGCGTTGCATGCTTGCCATTTTCTCTGATATGGTTGAGCACTGTTTGGAAGTCTTTATGGATGATTTATCAATCTATGGTGCGTCTTTTGATGAATGTTTATACAATTTAGATAAAGTTTTGCAACGATGTGAGGACACACACTTAGTTCTCAATTGGGAGAAATGCCATATGATGGTTAGTGAAGGGATTGTGCTTAGACATAAAGTGTCAAGCAAAGGGTTGGAGGTAGATCCGGTTAAAATTGAGGTTATTTCCAAATTCCCCCCACCGAACTCGGTTAAAGGGGTACGTAGTTTTCTAGGTCACTCTGGTTTTTATCGCCACTTTATAAAAGATTTCTCAAAAATTGCTAAACCATTATCTGAGCTGTTGGAGAAAGATGCGGTCTTTGATTTTAATGAAAATGTTTGCATGCATTTAATGTGCTTAAAGAGAAATTAATTTCTGCACCAGTTGTGCAAACACCATACTGGACAAAGCCATTTGAATTGATGTGTGATGCATCATATTTCGCAGTAGGGGTCGTTTTAGGATAACGTGTTGACAACAAACCCATTGTGATTTTTTATGCGTCTAAAACTTTAAATGAAGCACAACTGAATTACATGACAACTGAAAAAGAGCTTCTCGCCGTTGTTTTTTCTTTTGAAAAATTCCGGCAATATCTTGTAGGATCTAAAGTCGTGGTATGGACGGACCACACCACCATAAAGTACTTGATGGAAAAGAAAGATGCCAAACCTAGACTGATTAGGTGGATCTTACTGTTATAAGAATTTGATATTAAAATTAAAGATAAGGCGGGCATAGAAAATGTGGTTGCGGACCACTTGTCTAGGTTGGAAAGGGTAGATGAGAAGGACATTCATATACCCATTACCGAGACGTTCCTTGATGAGAAACTTCTATCTGTTAAATCTAAAGATCCATGGTTTTCTTATATTGTCAATTATCTTGCTTGCAAAATTATCCCAGATGATTGGACATATCAAGAGCAAAAGAAAATTTTCCATTATTTGTGATATTATTTCTGGGATGACCCCATTTTGTTGAAGCAATGCAGGGATGGCGTGTTGCGCAGGTGCGTACCGGAGGTTGAGTATGAGAGCATACTTCATCATTGCCATACGCTGCTGATTGGTGGCCATCATGCAAGTTCCATAACCGCAGCCAAGGTACTTGAGAGCAGCCTTTACTGGCCTACATTGTTCCGGGACGCATATGATTATGTGTGGCGATGCGATTCCTGCCAACGGGCAGGTAACATTTCAAAATGACAGGAGATGCCCCTCAATGTCTTTCAAGAGGTCGAGGTGTTTGATTTGTGGGGTATTGATTTCATGGGACCCTTTGTGTCCTCAAACTCTAACTTGTACATTTTATTGGCTGTTGACTATGTATCGAAGTGGGTAGAGGCAATACCCACTAGGACTAATGATGTTGTTGTAGTGTGCAGGTTTGTCAAGGACTATATTTTCTGTAGATTTGGCATACCAAGGATGATTATCAGTGATGGAAGTACCCATTTTAGGAATCAGAAGTTTGCAGCATTGTTGAGAAAGTACGGGGTAAAGCACAACATTGGTACCCCATACCACCTGCAGACACAGGGGCAAGTCGAAGTCTCCAATAGGGAAATTAAGAAAATTCTGGAGCGCACAGTGGCTTCGACGAGAAAGAACTAGAGTACCTTGTTACCGGACGCTTTATGGGCATATAGGATGGCTTATAAGACACATATAGGCACTATGCCTTTTAGGTTGACTTATGGGCGGGCCTGCCATTTGCCGGTGGAATTGGATCATAGGGCGTACTGGGCACTAAGGAAGCTGAATTTGAACTATGATGAAGCAGGAAAGAATCGCTTGTTAGAGCTAAGTGAACTCGATGAGCTGAGGATGAATGCATATGAAAGCTCGCGGATTTACAAGGAGCGAACAAAGCTGATTCACGATCGACACATTCAGATGTGTGTCTTCAAGAAGGGAGATCGTGTGCTCTTGTTCAACCCAAGGTTGAAGATGCATCTCGAGAAATTGAAATCTTGATGGAGTGGACCTTTCACAGCCATCGATATTAGTGGAAGACCGGATTGTGCTACAGGTGTCGATACCATCGACCCACGTCGATGGTATCGACGGGTGCACAACAGCGGCGGCCTCAGTTATAAAAGGGAGGGATGGTTGTCATATGACATCACACCTTCATAGTCTTTGCCCCCTACTTGTGCTTTGCACTGTGTTGTGCGACCGGAGGCCTTCCACGAGCATCCAAGGAGCGCGATCTTCACCGAGTCTTCACCGAGCGGAGATTGACTTCTTTGAGATCGTCTTCACCGAGCTCTGTCTTCTATTCCTTCTTTCTCGACGACAATGGTGCATACTGCAGGAGCATCTTCCTCACGGGCGGTTCCCAATGAGATTCTCGAGTTCATTCCTCTGTGAATCGCATCGATTCCTCGTCCGAGGATAGTCCACCTTTCTGCAGAGATCCGGAAGGTCTATGAGGAGCTTTTAAAGAGAAAGATTGAGCCCACGCGCTACGTCGATCGGACGATGGTCCGCAACCTGGGGTTCAATGAGAATCTCGCCTACGTCTTGAAGGGGCAGGCGAGACACACAACTAGGAGGCCTAACGAGCTGGAGATCCACGCCGACGGCCAGCCATTCTTCGGTGAGTAGCCGACTTACAAGGAACTCGTGGCGGAGTTCATGGCATCGTTGGACATCAATGTAGTGCCCAATGACGTGATTGCCACCGACAGAGAGTGGAAGAAAGGGCGGGTGTCGTTCAGACTCTTCAACAACAACTACGCCATTACGCTCGCCCGGTTCAATTCAGTGTACAACCGGTATCATGATGCTTACCAGCACCGGAGGCCAGACAACAGGACTGACTACGATGATATCTTCGCCCAGCTCGTGACTGCGCCTCTGGGCAGATTCGTCAGCTACCACAATGCTGCAGTTGTTGACTTCGAGCATCTGTTTGCACGGGTTCTGCACCGCATGCTCTGCACCACACTATTTTATCGCGGTGACTTGTCTCTTAGAAAATTCTAGGAGACAGATTTGTTCTTCCTACACAAACTTCTGAGGCGCGAGTAGTGTAATTGGGGCGCGTTCTTCTTGACGTGCGTGGTGGTCGTGAAAAGGAGTATGACGAAAGCTCCGATCCATTTTGGAGGGCTAATCACACCATTGGCTGTCTATCTTGGGTTGGATCTTTCCCAGCTTACTCCCCTTTCTAGCAAGAGCAAGGTCAACCTGCAGCATCTGCACCGCTCCAACCTCCTCCTGCTTCGTGATGGCTTGGCATACGCACATTGCCATGTTAATCACGAATATCAAGAGTGTTTGCTTCCAGACCCCGTCTTCTACATCGAGGGTGCTCAACATTTCAGGTGGCCCATCTTAGCCATTGATTACTCAGATGAAGACGGTGCCAATGACGACAATGATAATGACGGTGACGAGCATGAAGAGGAAGATGAGGCTTTCACTCCTCTTAGGGCACGAGTAGCACCCTGGAAGCACCCCCGCATGCATCCGGGTGCATCTTCTTCTTCATAGCCTCTGCCACCTCAGCCCTCTCATCAAGGAGAGGATGCCTACTCCATACAAGGGATGTAATCGATGCTGTAGGAGATTCATCAGACCCAGCATCAGCATACAGCTTCATACGCCGGTATTCAGGATACAACGAACCGGCTGTTAGATAACCAGAGGGCCATTTTCGAGAATGAGTGCCTCCTCCTCGACAACCAACAGAACATCCACGACAGGTTGCACAGGATGGAGATGTAGCAGCAGCCCTTTTACGACAATTACTGGAGCCAGAATTATTTTGGGGGGTATCCACAACCTCCACCAATGCCCCAGTACGATCTGAGCTTTCAGGGGCAGTACCCATCTTGGGACCCTTCAGCCCCGCAGTACCCGCCCACTCCTGCAGAATGATTGGTGTCACTGTTCCACCTTTTAAGGTTGTTTTTTACTATGAGGCCATAGTCGAATTCAAGCTTAGGGGGGGAGTTGGAACAGTTTCTATCCTTTAGTTTTTAGTTTTTATTGCTTTGTGTTTTGTCATTTATTTCTCTTAGTTATTAGTTGTTCATAGGATCCACACTCTATCTAGTGTAATTGTGGATGTCTAATGTCTTGTGTCATCTCGTTGCTTGTACATGGAAATTAGGGGTAATTTTGAAAACTTTTAGTGCTTTTGCAAGCTTGGGTTATTTAACATTGAGCACATAACTTAAGGAAATAATTGGGTTTGTCAACTCTAAAATAGGAAATCACAACTGTACATTCCTATGATTCATGAAAAGTGGATGGAACTGGTTGTTTGAGCCTAAACTGACCAAATGGTAATGAGACCTTAATTTGAAATAAGAGAGAGAAACCTCTAAATTACTACATAGGTCAGTAAGGAGGGACATATAATATTTTCCAAAGATTCAGTCCATTAATCTTGTGATCTATCCACCCCATTATTTTCATACTCCACCATAAGAACTGGAAGTACATTACGGTTTCCATCTCTTTGATTTCATCCCAGGTAGATAGGTCTTGCATTGCAACTATTTTCACATATTTTTGCATGAAAATGAAAAAAAATAGAATAGCTATACATGCACATTATCTTTAGGTGTGTGTCACTTAGTTGCATAACTATCATTTTGTAGCTGCATTCACATTTTTGTGCATATAGTACATCATGCATCTTATGTCTTCTGAACATAAAAGGTGATGAACTTGTTCCATACCTTCTGAAAGTTTCAAATGTATAAGTTATGCAGCAATAAGTAGCCCGACAAGTAATTCATTGTCAGCTATGAAAATAAGGGCTTTGAAAAAAAATTGAAATACAAAGTTGAAAAAAAAGTAGAAGAAAAAAAAGAGTATTGAAAAGCAAGTAGGAATGAGAGGGAGAAAGGAACATGTTATCACTTGCATACTAAGAAGAATAAGCACATGGTGTAGTTTGTTAGATATTCCATCTCACATTGAGACGGAATGAAAGTGCATGCATCATTCCACCCAAATGTAGGCATTAGGGCATTTTCATTTGCATATGCATCATTTAGGTCATTATGGCTTTTGTGCATTTTAAAACCGTATAATGCTTCCATTTCTTCCGCAAGCCACCCAGTCCATCCACCCGTTGCTCGAATTGGTAGGCCACCGTGATTTTCTCCTCACTCATTAAGACCAGGAGAGCTGCTTCCATTTAGATGGTAGTTAGGACTGCAACGTAGATAGGAGATCACAAGATGAACCGAGTCTGAACTGGAGGATTTTATTATGTTAACTGCCTTATGTGATAGTGTTCATAAATTTTGAGGTAGATATCTTTTATGGATGATTTTTGTCACCTTTAGGTAATTATCATTTCGTGGTTAGTGAGGGCCGGAATGTGAATGTCTGGCGGGAATCATATGGCGCAGTTTGTTGTGATAATCTGTTCTTTAGTTGATCCTCGCAATTCTATTCTAGAGTTTTGTTGCTCGAGGACAAGCAATGTTCAAGCTTAGGGGAGTTTGATGCGATGATTTTGAGTCGCATTTATAGACTTGTTTTACTCGCGTTTTATGTGTTTATTGGTCACCTTGGTGGTTAATATTGCATAATTCACGTATTTTAGTCTATGATCCCTCTCAGTGTAAAATCTCTCTTATTTTATCATTTTGAGCATAAATGATTATAATTATAGGTTATATCTCGACTGATGTGGTTTTGTTTTGAAATTTTAGGACAAACACATATCTACAGCTGTCGATACCATCGACATATGTCGATACTATCGACACAGCCACAGGCAGGCAGCCGCAAGGAGAAGCGTAGAGTGGATACCATCGACTGGGAAGTCGATGGTAGCGACTTACCATCAGGTTTCCAATGACCAGTCAGTCGATACTATCGATCCTAAAGTCGATACTATCGACACGTGTAGTTTCAGCGATGGAAAAGGGATAAAACCGACGCCTAAGGGTGTCGATACCATCGACCCACGTCGATGGTATCGAGCTAGCAGCAGGCGCAACAACAGAAAAGAAAGAAGGCTTGCCGTATCGCGAGGGGTCGATACCATCGACCCGCGTCGATGGTATCGACGCCGTCAGATTAAAGTTTGTTTCAGATCGGCTCTAATCCAACGGTTGTGATATTTTTGCAACCTAATTCAGTGATTATACCTAATGACGGTGGCCAAGAGTAGGGTATCACGTCATTAGCCGCAGCAGACGTCCCGAGAAGGTATGGAGAGAAGAACGGAGCCCAGAAGCACGCCCCAGCTGTTTTGGAATCCGAAGAAGACGTTCTCCACCGCCGAAAGGTTGTAGATCGTGCATTCTACGCCAAGGAACGATTGGATCTTCTCCGTTCAGGGGTTTCATCACTTATTCACATTTTTGTCCATGTTTTCCCTTTCTTCAACCATGTCTTGCTCTGAGATGAACATGTGGGGCTAATCCCCTTTGTCTTTAGGACCGGGAGTAGCCCGGGGAAGCATTGTATGATGTTTTTATCATAGCAATTCATCATTTATCTCTTAAATCCGTGGTATGATTTTATTTTCTCAATTATATTATTATGCTTGATCACCATAATGATAATCTATTGCCTTTAATTACTTTGAAAGAAGAATTAACGGTTAAAAAGAGACGAAATTCATATTAATTAACAAATCCATTGAACAAGGTGATGTACGGTTAATGGTGGAAACCTAGAGGTCGATTTTAATGCACCTAGTTTAGGGTATAGGTTACTACGACGGTGGAACCGACCTAGACATTGGTAGTGAATTGTACCACGACAGTGGACAGTTCCGACTACAGGCCACTACCCGGATTGAGAGATGAATCTGATTAGCTATGTGAAAATTCATACAATGAAAACCCGCAGTGAAACCGCAATCCTAAAGATCTCCATTTGAATTGATTAAACTAAACACTTAATCGATTGCTTTGTTTGATTTTTCTTTTTAAACAACTCTCATAACCTTTTTACTGGTCTAGCTGATTGCGAGTAGTTAGTAGTAGTCTACCGATAATTCAGTGTCCCTAAGTTCGACTCAGGCCTCACAAGGGCCTGTACTACATTGATGCATGCACTTGCGTTATACGCACGGTAAAATCATGTCAACTATATAAAATCTGCTTCAATAACTAGCCTTCATATGACGAACTCACTCTAGATTTCATGTAATCACTAAAGAAGAAAATGGTTACTGAAGAGGAAGGCATAGACTGTTGGGGACCCTTTAAGCTGGCGCTATGAATTATCAAGGAAGACTAATTATAGTGGAATGATGGTTGAATTTTATATTCACCGAATCCATTAAACAAGCCGCACAAGCAGATAAGGATAAAAGAGATAGAGAAGCTTGAGTTACCTTCAAGATCTGGGAAAAGCTATCAAATGAATATAAGTTCAGCTCAGGGAAGGTAAAGGCCGTGATGATGCATTCTAGAATGATGCACATTTTGCATAAAGTTTTATCCAACACTTTAGTATTCATATTCGACACTAGAAATGTCACCAAGATGGACCTCCACGTCCTTTGGTGCATACTAGGAAAGAAGCTAGTCAATATTGGAAAGATATTATCGAAAGACTGACTGTAACAGTAACCCCGGAGGGGTCAAGCAATTCTTGAATCGGCGGACTGATCACATACATCGCCCATCGCCTAGGCTACCCCAACAAATTCTAATTTTTCAACAACACAGTTGGGGATGGCCTGATCGATGCCAAATAGCTAACGTTTTCCAGAATCTTGGCAAGGAAAGGAGTCAAGTATTTTTACAAATTCTGCCAAAGAAATGATTTCCTTCCCCTCCCTGAGATGTGCAACATGACTACGACAAGCTACTATTTGCGGAGGACGTGATACTGAAAATGAAGATAGGAGATGTACTTCTCCAATCGGAAAGTGAACAAGCGTCAACAAGAGTACAATAGACACATATAGAAGATACAACAATCAGACCTACAAGGAAAAATCTTATTGTCTGCATGCCCAAGAAAATGGTAGCAAAGAGAAAGCTCCCCCCCCCCCACAGATGAGGCATCTCATCTTGGAACAGGGCACCCAAACCCTCCGGTGATAACACCTACAATTGTTATACTGGAGGAGCTACAACAAGATAAAGAAGTCACTCTAGAAGAGCATCATGAGTAACGTTTGTCGGAGATACCTAAGGATGTCTAGATTGGAATAGACTCAGTGCATACATTTGTGGAAGCATGCATAACATTCATGTTGGAGGTACTAGATGAAATGAAAAGATGAGAGGAGGAACGAGCAGAACCATCCCTCAATACCAGTGAAGTTAGAGGCAATGTCACTGCCAATGATGAGGTTGATGAAAGGGATAATGGAAAAACAAATGAAAATCATTTGCCATCTCAACCAACATATACAGAATCTCCAAGATGAGAGGTTTCAAATAGAGAAGTACCTCCGTATGGCACAAGGCTGAGCAAAGCCCAAATGTCAGCAAGGAGAAAGAAATCTCCATCCAAGCAAAGGCGCCAGAGCAGGTAGCCAACTTACAAAGAAACACAAAAAAGCAACGATGAACTCCCGCCCCGTAGTGTGATTTATGGAGATAGGGTAGATTACCCTAACTTCTTCTCAAAATTTCTCATCTATTACCGCTACTCTGTCTACACTAACATTGCAGGTGGAGAAATTAACAGTTGAAATTCAGCCCCTGCAAGGCCTGCCTCAATAGTTGCAGTTGTTAGCTACAAACCAAGTGCAAGTAATGGAGGCCCTGGTGGGTATGACACATGAATTCTCTCTCCTCATATAGGAGTGCGATGACCTCACCAAGAATACAAAATATTAAGTGCCGACGAAAGAGCAAGAAGGAGGCCAACATCGACATCGTCCTCTAACAACGAACCATCACTGAAGCAACAAAGATGAAATGATAAGCAAGAATCACCCTCAACTGTAGAGGAAGCCAACTTGCAGTTGAGATCTGACATGGTGCTAGCCAAAAATTAACCCAGCAAGGATGCACAGCCTACATAAGACGAGGTCACTGCATAAATATCTTCTAAAGAAAGTAGGGAGGAGTCAATCAAGAATAGGGAAGTGCCCGCTTCAGAGGAAGAACTTGCAAACTTCCCAGCCTCGCGAGGGCACTCGACCAACAACGAAGAGAAAAGGGGACCTGCCAAACCAAAAGATGGATGTGCCTCGAATATCCTAGAACAAGCCACGCTTGCTGCAAACATTGAATCCATAGGGGAAAACAACGTAATACGACAAGCAATTGAGGGAAGGGAGGAGGAAACAGAGACGACAGAGGTTCTGATGAACAACATAGATCCCCTAACTCAATATGAATTCCCACCTCCTCAGCACAACGATGAGGACTTCGTCAATGAACTCTTACTAGACGAGCCAATCATTGACGAAGTTCATCAAGTATCCTTTGTGGTGCAAATGGAGGAGACATAGCAGAACATGATGAGGAGGACATGAGTCGGATGTTTGCGAATGCTCCCAGCAAGCCAGCACGAGTTTCCAAAACCCACCTCCAGCTGCAAATGCTAATCCAGCAGCACCGCCACCAGTGCCATGTAAAATGAAGAAAATGGACGTGATGTTAGTGGAATGAATGTCCCTACGTGATATCCATGTACTGGCCGACATTTTAGATTATGATAATCAAGGTGATGACATCCTCTACAACAATAGAAGATATTTCCTGACAAGGAATGACCTACGATTGGCCTTCAAATACAAAACTAATATAAGCAAAGTCTTCGGCAAGCTCCTGTGTGGCACAATTATTGGAAAATATAAGTGTAGGGATAAAACAAAACCAATCTTCAACGCCACATCGACCCTGGCTGCACAATTATACGTGCAAAACTGCTCAGCACCGTCAGTTGCAAACCTACAGGAAACTCTACACAAAATTAGAACTCTTTAGTACATTACGCTACCTTTCAAGGCCTTCAACCACTAGCTACTCACGGTGGTGGATCTATCCAAAAGGCAAATCATCCTCCACAACCCAAATGTCAAGGACATGCCTTGTAGATGAATGATATTTGAGAAGCCAGAGACAAGAACTATATATATATGATATCGATAGGGGTGTAAATGGTGCGGGTATGACCATACCCAGAATCATACTCATTTGATTTTAGTGTGTACGGGTATGGGTACGGATCTAGAACCACATTACTTAAAATCATACTTGCACCGTACCCGAACTCACATACCTTGTGGGTATACGGCGCGGGTCTACGGGTATACGGTTTTGTACTCATTTGACTGTTAGATGTCAAGTTATATACATATGCAGTACCGTAGTGCCTCTCGACGTTTGTAGATAACATAGAAATTGTTTATCAGATTATAAAGGAAGACAAAACCATCATCATAGTTCATTATTCAACTGCAATCATAAATAAATCGTAGTTCGTTGTTCATCGGTAAATGATGTTTTGTTTACTACAAAACTAGTTATCAGTCTGTTTTGATATTGCACATAAACCCGCAATAGTTGAATCGTGTTACATAGACAAATGAACACTAACACCATGACAATGATTCAATTTAAAAGAATTGGAATACAGATATATGACAACCAATAGAATAACAAAAGAAATAAATTTTGACAGTGGGAGGAGGAGGTAAGGAATTGGTACTCAGTAACAAAATCAATGAAAATGGTATGGGGAGTACATGACAAACCTTTCTAAAAGCAACATGAACAAGGTGCCTGGAGTTTTGGGAGGAATGGAAGCTTTGTTACGCAGCCGCCGGTGGGATTTTTCTTCTAGATCAGGAAGTTGGATTGGGCACTACCACCAACAAGACGTAACCTTTTAGAGAAGCCTACGGGACTGGGACATTTGGAAGCCACCATGGTCGGAATTGGAAAGCCGCAGGAATTGACGCCTTGACAATGTTTGATCGGGGATCTGGAGTCAGTGGTGCCCGCAGGTGGCGGATCCTGGAGTCATGGAGCATGGAATCAAAGGCAACTAAATTTGGCTGGTAGGGCAGGCACAATGCTATTTACCTAGACATGACAGCAGCATCTGGGCGGGGATACGGGGATGAGGGTTTCTAGGGGATAGGAGTCGTCGAGTCGGAGGTGTCGCAACCTCATCCATGACTCGTTGGTAACAAGTTTCTCGTTTGGTAGGTTGAAGCCTTGATATTATATGCTTACAGGAAGAATTTCAGACCGTTGGATTAGAATTGATACAAGTATTTTGAATATATGTATATATATTAATATATTAGTTATTAATATAGTAATGTGGTACTACGGGTTTAATGGGTACAGGTACAGTTGTACCCATTAGTAGACCCGCTTAAATACAGGTCCAAGGGTATACAATTCTACGGGTATGTATGTACAAAGAATTAGACCAATGGCGTGGGTATACCCAAACACATTTACATCCCTAGATACTGACCTGGCTAAAACTTCTCATTTAGGATAGAGACGGGTGGTACCATCTAAACTGGAATGAATTCAACATCGATTGTAGCGGGCTCCAATAATTGCCTGATTCTGGGGATAGCATCTTCATAGTACTACGAAGAATTAAATTGTTGAATAGGGAAATTCCACTGGGACAAATAGCTAATTAAAACTTTCATGCATTAAGAGGAAAGTATGTCATGGAAATTATCCATGACAGACGATTTTTCAATGATAAACGCATGGAAGATATCTCAAGGACGTATTATCTAGTTCCCCTACCCGTCCAAGTTCCTTATAGAGAGAAGATAAGGAATCTGCAACAAGACAAAGATGCCCCCTTAGAACATATCACCTCATCCAGCCTGGTAGTTGCTCCCTCCAAGTCAACAACGCATCCACTACAGCTCGTGGACCCTCCGGCAGCAGCACCCACAAGTCCAATACCAGACACCACTCCACCACCTCAACCAGAATGGCATGCACCAGAAGTAAACGTGGAGATGGAAGCACCTCACTTATCCAACAAAGGAGCAGAAGAAGAGGTAGCCAAAAAGGGTAAATCAAGCCATGGCAAATAAGAAGAAACAACAGAGCCTGTTCCTACAGATCTACGACAACACTCATTCGAGAATCTTGACAAGGACGCATGCTAAGGGTTATCATTAGAAGATCTAAAGTTCCTCATGGGAGAACAACGACCAAGGGAAGGTGAAATAGTCATTGTGTTAAAATGCAACATTGTCCAAGTCCTCAGGCCAGACCTCTAAGAAATTCTCACTTTGGGAGGTTATATGACTGTTTATGTTTTGACGGCCTATTAGTTGCTTCTAGCTGACCAACTAGACGATGTCTATATGGCATATTGTGACATTGTTGGGGACATTTTTTATAATAAGGGATCGGGGAAACTTCAACACCTGATATAGATCATCTGAAGTACAATCTTCCATGATTCATTTTTGTCCAGGTCTGCATGATGGGCTTTGGACGCTTTTTTCAGTACATTTAACTACAAAATTGATGATCATATACAACAGCTCATATACCAAATTTAGTCTAAAAATGACACCTCTGCATAAGAGGGACAAAAGTGTCATTGAACAAAAGGCAACCTAGGTGTCCACAAAGATCGTCGAGCTCACAAGAATGTTTCGGCAGAGATTTCCTGAAGGACTTAAATTAGAAAAACCTCAGTTCTTCCAGAGAAGCCCCCAACAACAACTAGGCTCCAAGGACTATGGGTTTTACGTGCTATTCTAGATGCAAATGCTGGCTATGGAAGACATGAAGGTGGAATTCTACCAAGATGATTACTATCACCAACCTTCAAGGGTCATATGCCCTAGAATTCCTGACATCAGATTGGGCCAACACCAGCTCGCAACATTAAAATCGAATCTTCTTACTCAACCTCATACTTTGACATCCTGAGGATAGGGTACATGATATGTTTGGGGGTCCAAACAGGAAAATTCGATATATTTTTCATTTTTATGTTGTATATCTCATTTACCCTACATTGCTTTATTCTTACTAAACTTGTGCAGAAATTTGAAAGTTTTGAAATATCTTTTTTATTTAATTGATCCTGTCCTCTAAGCCAGGCTAACATGAAGGTTCATAATATCAGAGCGAGTCAGATGCCCAATTTGAGTGCTGACATGTTCAGTTATGAAATCAGGGCAAATGACCCAGGTCATTTCAGAATAATTATGTCATAGGCCCCACTTAGCCACTGTGTAATATGGCCAAATTTACATATTTTAGCCTTTAAAACTTTCAAAAAGGGGGATTTTTGTGATACTAAGGAAATCTTAAAGGAAATTTTTTAATCTAATTTACTTGAGTGTAGTCATAACTCCCACTCTTAGACTTTCCTATCTTCAGGATATATCTTAGTGTAGTTATTTTAAGAATAACGGATTTGGGATATCTAATTCACCCAAAAAGTGTGATAATGTTCTCACGCCAGCCTTAAACCAAGATATTGTAAACTATAAAAAGATGCCTTTTATCCCAAGATGAACCCTCCAGGAAAGGAGGAGTCAGTCTAATACACTCCCGATTGATCACCCTATTTTTCAAGTATATGTAGGAAAGTACATAACCATAGAAAAGAGGAAACCTTTTGGTGAATAAATTCTTACTTTGTGATAAAAAAAGAGGCTTGGTGGCCCAAAACTTTCTTGAAATACTATCAACCCCAAGCCTGTGAGAAAGAATAAAAGTTGAGTGGAATAAAATCCTAAGAGTTGTGTCGAATACAAAATATGTTGAAGGGCGCAACCCGAAAACCAAACTAACCCACATGCCTTTCAAAGGGAACCTCACACAACCACCTAACATTACAGCAGGACCCAAATCGGGTCACACTATCATTCATGAAACACTTCAGCCTTTGCCTACCCTAGCAAAATAGTTAGGATCTCCAAAAAAATAAAAGTTGTATGTGAAAGCTACCTCTAACCAGAAGCTTGTGCAAGTACATCCAGGAAAGGGATTATTGGTGCATAACGACAGAGATATCCTTCCTAAAAAGAAGGCGTAGCAGGAAACACGAGTAACACAACTCCTTTTTGAGAAGGAGAATCTTGGGATTAACAACACATCTCCATGATATACATACATCTTCACTTAAGGATGACACAATGACATTCTTCACACACCAAAAAAATAATTTAATAATACTATTTGAAGTTGTTTGATGCTTTAATTCTATTTGTTAGCATGAGGACAACCTAGACTCTAAGATTGGTGGGTTGATAACATTTAATTTTTTTGATATTTCATACCTTAGTTTACCCCTAATCTTTTCATTGTTGAGCTTGGTCACCTTAAATTTATACCTTTTTGTGCATGTTTACCACTCAAATCTTGACTTGAAGATAACTACTAGTCTCCATGTAGGCACTTGCAAAAGTATGGCTACTACTATGAAGGTAGAGTTCCCACAGTTCCTTTAAAAACAGATGAAAGCAAAGACTCCCGGATGACCAGATTACCCATCGGTTTCCAACATCCACTGACCATTCGAGCATGTTGTCCGGACATTAGATATCAAGAAACAATGGCCCATAAAAGGCTAACCACCTAGAACCACCATAGGATCTTCCACCTATTGATGGTCTGCCAGACCCAAAGATCTGATCCATTAATTCCCATAAATGCCAAGTGTGGATAGAAATAGTCAAACCATCAATTTGTAAATTTGTAATGATACTCGCCACCATGAGTGGATAAACACATATCTTGGGTTAGGAGTAGCCACTAAGGCCCTCCCAACATGTAAATACTTAGATCCATTTAATATATGCTATAAGAAATGATTATCTCCATAAACTAGTTCTTATTTCTTTACTTGCATGCTTAGCTACCATCTTGTGATGTTTGATTATTAGTTCCATTACATAGTCTTACTAACCTTATCTAAGTGTTATGGAGTTGCTTGAATGCATGAGGATGTTGGAATTTCAAATCTAACAAACATATGATTGTATTGTGATTGTTTATTTTCCATATCCAGAGAGATACAACCTCATGATCTAGATCTATCCAAGGTCTAGAGAGGATGGAATAGACATCTTTGATGATTGTTTGTAACCTTGCTAATGGTATATAATGGGTGTGAGTATTGCGTGTTAGTGGGGAACCTTAGCAGGTGAAACCCAATCCAAGTTCCCATCCATATTTTTTGCTTTACTCTTTGATTTTACTTGTCCTTTTGTTTTTCTTCCTCTTTTATCTTTTTGTTTTAGTTCTCTTAGTTTACTTTGCTTTTTTGTTAGAGTAACATCATTCCTGAAGGAACACACATATCTTATCTCACTATTTGGTTGGTGCAACTAAGCCAAGACTTTATGTTCTTAACACATACTACTCCTTGTCCCTATGGATTGACTCTGGTCTACTACATTGGACTTTGTATAATAGTTGTGGGGCCTAAGTGTCAGGTTCGAAATTTAAGAGTCTAACTACTCTAGATCCCCTCCTTTTTGGATGTTTGATTTAGGCTAGTCACTTATCCAGTGAGTTAGAGGTCGATGATGGCATTCTATTTACTTACAAAATTCATCTTATCAGTAGAGAGAGGTTGACTGCAATCAAATGACTAAAACATGGTAGGTGGGTGATTCAATAATTGGTATTGAATGGGGGAGGGTAGGAGAGAAGTAAAGCAGATGGTCAATAGAAAATCTCTTTCCAGTGCTTGCTGAAAAATCAATGGGTTAGGTTAACAATTCTCGACAGACGCTAAGTTTTTTTTATAATCTCAGCGACCGCTGAAATAGCAGTTCTTAATCAGAATATATGTGATCGTTGAAGATTTGGGATTCTCAGTGGTTGCTGAGAATGCGAGGGGACTCCCAGCTAATTTTTTTCTCAAAGCAAGGGGCTAGGGATCCTAATCGCACAAAACCCTAATCATCAGTGATCGAATAGGAGGTTGGAGGTTTGAGAAAGGGAGAAGGGGCTTCGCTGAAACCTTAATCATGAAAAAACACAATACTAAGGCACTGGATGGTAAGGTAGAATGATCGAGAGAGAGAATTGGAGAGGAGAGTAATAATGAAAATGAAGGAAATGTTTTAGGGTTACTTTCTAGTGGCATTTGGTTCATTAATGAAGTATAGAAACTCAGAGGTTCCAACATTTGGACGGCTTCAGCAGCATCAGACCAGAACTCAAAGGCCGCTGAAAACTTTGGCAGTCCTGGCAATCGTTGAGAATTTTAGATCAACAGCCGCTGAGAAAATGATTTAGCGATCATTAAATTCCAACAAATTTGGTGGTTGCTCAATAATGTGATTCTCAATGATAGATGGATCTCATCTTGGGCTTGGTCTTCTAAAAGCCAGGTACATGCATGAAATTTATTTTCAACTTTATTCTATATACACTAGAAATTAAGAAACAAAGTAAATTGCATAAAAATTTTATGATAGTTAAATAATTAGAAAATTCTAATTACTCAGAAAAAAAAGCAATTAAAGATTTGGAGAAAATGTCAAGGAATCCTTGGGTTGCCTCCCAACAAAAGCTAATTTATAGTCTTTAGCTTGACTTTATTTGGTTGGTTTTGTCAGACTGCCTTTGGTGGTGCACATGGAAATTGGAGTTCCTCTCTTCTTATGAATACTTCATATTTGTAACACCTCTGGACTCTATGTAAATTCACCTTAAATGTTCTAGTCTTGTCACTAATAACCTCCATCATCCTAGAGGGGTACAACTTTATTACACTGAAGGGGTCCAGACCATCTTGATTTGAGCTTGCCAAGAAAAAGTTTGATGCTCGAATTAAATAAGAGGATTTTGTTCCTTTCTGAGACAGCCTTCCTATTCAAGTGGGTATCATGCCACACTTTTGTCCTTTGCATGTAACATCAAGAATTTTCATAGGCATGTAGCATTAGCACTTCTAGTTCTTGCAGTTGTAAGAATCTTTTCATGCAAGACAACTCTGGATCCATATTTAGGAATTTTATTGCCTAGAATGTCTTATGTTCTAGTTCTAATGGCAAGTGGCATGACTTCCCATAAATCAGACATTAAGGAGTTGTCCCTATAATAGTTTTATAGAGCATACGATAAGCATATAGTGTGTCATCTAGCTTCATTGACCAGTCCTTATGGGTGAGGCTAACAATTTTCTCCAAAATCTACTTGATCTGTTAGTTTGAAACTTCTATTGTCTAGACGTCTGTGGGTGATAAGGTGTAGCTACCTTGTGTCTTACTCCATACTTTTCCACCGAGGCTTCAAATTGTCTCTCCTTAAAGTAGGATCCGCCATCACTAATGACGGTGCTCGGGACACCAAACCTGGGCTGGATGACTTTTTGATATAATAATATGTCATCCACATACAATATGAGGAATACAATCATGCTCCCACTAACCTTCTTGTACAAAAAAGGTTCATCTTCATTTTAATAAAGCCAAACCCTTTGACTATTTCGTCAAAACAAAGATTCTAGATCTAAGATACTATCTCCAATCCATAGATTGACATTTGTAGCTTATAGACTTTATTTGCATATTTTGGATTTATATAAACCTTAGGTTATGTCATGTACACCTCCTCGAGAAGATTCCCATTAAGTAATGTGGTTTTAACATCCATCTACCAAATCTCATAGTCATGATAAAATGCAATTGCAAGCATGATCATGATGGCCTTAACCATGGTCATTGGAGAAAAGGTTTTGTCATATTCAACACCTTGAACTTGTCTGAAACCCTTTGCAACCAATCTGCTCTTATAGGTTTGTACTTTACCATTCATGTTGGTCTTCTTCTTAAAGACCCACTTGCACTCTATGGGTTTTACCCCATCAGGTGGATCTACCAAGGTCCATACCTTGTTGGTATACATGGATTCCATCTTAGATCACAGGCCTCAAGTGATTTCTCAAACACTTGTCCCTTAGTAGCTTCTAGATAGGTTGTTGACTCATCATCTATGACCAACTCACCACCTTCCTGAGTCACAAGATTTTCAAACCATTCAGGTTCATTGCATGTCCTACTAGATGTACAAGGTCCCTGTGATACATGAGGAATTTGAGATTTCACAACACTTTGTGATTCTCATTGTTCCTCTTGTGCATCTATCAGTTCAATGTTTTCTTGTTGGTCTTCAACGTCTTCGAGTTCCACTTTCCTCACATTGAATCCTTTAAAAATGAATTCCTTTTCTAGGAATGTAGCATCTCTAGAAACAAACACTTTTGTGTTACATAGGGAATAAAAGTAATATACTATGGTTTCCTTAGAATATCCAAAAAATAAAATTTATCAGACTTAAGGCCAATCTTTTCCAAAAACATTTTCCTTACAAAAGCTTCACATCCCCAAATACTTATAAAAGACATAGCGGGATGCTTCACAATCCATAGCTCATATGGTGTCTTTAGAACCGATTTAGATGGTACTCGATTTAGTGTAAACACGACCGTTTCAAGAGCATAAACCCGGAAGATAGTCGGAAGTTCAGCTAAACTCATCATTGATCGCACCATTTCCAGCAATATATGATTCCTTCTTTCTGATACACCTCTATGTTGTGGTGTTCTAGGTGGATTTCATTGTGATATGATACCATGGGCTCGTATAAGGTCCTCAAACTCTTATCTTAAGTATTCTCCACCTCGATCTGAATGAAATGTGTTAATAATTTTGCCAAGTTGGTTATGTACTTCATTCATAAACTCCTTAAACTTTTCAGGAGTTTTTTATTTATGTTTCATCAAGTAAAAATAACCATACGTACTGAAATCATCACTAAAGGTAATGAAGTATTGATACCCACCTTTTGCAAATGTTCTAAAAGGCCCACATACATCAATATGTATGAGTTCTAACAGATCACTACTCATGTTACTCAAGTTGTAACAACCTATACAAAGGTTGTATTATTTTGGAAATGATTGCAAAATCATTTATGTGACCAACTCTGACCTAAAGGAAATCCTAGTCTCTCTAGATGCTTCACAAGCCCAATCACATTGAGCACATTGGGCTCTACTAGATCTCCATTTGTCAGTTTGCACTCGAATAGCACCTTAGAGACATTATACCTTTCTTGCCTATCATGTTATTTATGCAAGTCATAGTTCATACAACCCAACATAAGGTTTTTGATATCTACAACATCATTGGCATACTTCAAATAAGAATCCATTTTAGTCTCAGGTGCATATTGAGAAAATTTCACTGGCACTGGTGTTTCAGGAACATAGAGAACACTTCTCAAAATGTCGAACCAATTATGGAAATATATCTTATTTAGTGTGTCCTTCTCAAGGACCAACCACAATGATGGTTTAATTCCCATTTAATTCTATAAGAGAACCTAAATCATTTGTCATAAGTTTTTTCTATTTCATTTAAAAATATTTGACGATATTCAATTAGGTCTTTAATTAATTATTGCTCCCACTATTTTATTCAAATTGATAGCCCTCACTACCGATTCATAAGATTACAGTGTATAATCTTCTAGTGAGCCAAGATCCAAAATAATTAAGTCAATACCCAACCAATGTTGGATGTCATGACCAATTACTAAGGTAGGCAATGTTTACTAATTGCATATCATGTAATTCTTGGATAGATGGTATGCACAACTCCTTGCCCTGGGTCATCTTCATGCTTCTAGGCACTTAATTATTTTAAGATCACCTAGTTCAGCCTGACTATAAGACAACATGATAGACTATGCACCCTACTAGGGTAGATCCACATATCTACCTTCACACTTCTATGAGATAGACGACGCACCACACTAGGGTGTGCCCACATTTGGTCAATCAAGCCTTTGTTGCTTATAGAATGCATTTGAGACTTAATATATTATTTGAGCGAGTTTGTATTTATCATTACATATATTTTATCCAATCACCACATATAGAGTATGTATCATGTACATGCTATATCTCATAATGGAAACATGCAAACAACAAAAAGTGATGGTTATGGCCATTCTAATGTAATTCCTTGGATCTACAAGGAATTACCACAACCTAGGGTCTACATCTCATGAAGAAACTTGTTGTTGTTGAAGATATATGTTTTCCAATATGGGTTGATCGATTCAACCCTTGAATCGATCAGCTTGCCTCTTGGATGGTCAGTTGTTTGTCTCACCAGTCATCTAGTCTATGGTCCACCATCTTTTGGGTCCTCCAGTTGATCGGTCGGGCCCACCGTCCCATCAATTTGGCACATTCTCCTTTGGTCCTCCTTTGTCCTCTAGTCGGTCAACTCGCCTACAACACGGTCAGTGCGCTTGGTTTGAGTGTATTCTTTAACGTTGTAATAATAAAATAAACTACCCTACTATTACATCATTATAGAGAAACCTTGAGTTGCATTCAAGGGGAACAAAGGTAGGAGAGAATAATACTTTTACAATTAGAAGATAAGCTAGAGGCTCAGTATGAAAGCTAAGACAGAATGGGAAATAAACAAATAACCACCATGCAGAGATAATAAGGTTATTGGCCATATCCACAGTACACATCCACCATCAAAACTAACTTTTAGGTGATGTGTGCAAATTGCATATATGCATCATATATATACACATATATATACATATATATACATATATATATACATATATATATACATATATATACATATATATACATATATATATACACATATACTTATACATATACATATATATTAGTTTGGGATTTATGTGGTATTTGATCGGACATTAATATTCACATTGAATGCAATAAATAAATGATAAAAACCAAAAGTTTGATCATATTGATAACCCCATAATATAGTAAATTGACATAGCTCTAATATCACTGTTGGGAAATATGACATCAGATAGAAAGTAAAAACAACAATTTTACTATCATATTTCACATTAAACCAGCAGATCCCGTCAAAAACTATATAATGGAATGGATGGTTTCAAAGATATACTTGGTCTTGGAGCAAGTCAAGTGAAAATGTCCTTATCATTGTAGTCATGTAGCTATCTTCTAGTTGCACTAGAATGGCATCTGTAGCAGCTCCTGGTCTTCACCATGGATAGAAGGATGGCGTTGTCATCCTAGCGGCAAGCAATGGCCTCCTTGACTCTATGGAAGTCCACACGGACTGCCTAAAACTCATGTCTTTTGAGTAGAACAAATAGGA
The DNA here is from genome assembly GCA_963693085.1 of Alisma plantago-aquatica. Taxonomy (NCBI): domain Eukaryota; kingdom Viridiplantae; phylum Streptophyta; class Magnoliopsida; order Alismatales; family Alismataceae; genus Alisma; species Alisma plantago-aquatica. The sequence goes on along the minus strand of OY856412.1, from coordinate 203,463,597 downwards.
AGGAGTTGTCCCTCCCTCTAGTATACTAGCCACCAGCTTGCTCTCCCACAATTTTTCTCCCTTGCTATCCCTCCTTTTATCAGGTAGGAATTGCTTGGGCTCTCTATTTGTTACCACAACCTAAGAGGACAATAATTGTCAAAGGCAATTGAGTTGTGTCTCTTAGAAGCCCCTAGCACCCCTCTATTCATAGGAGGGGCTAGGGTCAAGATTCCTAGTTTGTACGGGAGAAAAAGGGACCGAAATCTGACAAATTTTCACAACCTGCGATGAGAGAAATGGTTGGTTCAGAAGTGAACTGATCAGTTGGCATGCGAGTCAATCATTTCACCCAGTGAACCAAATGTTTCACCATGTTTCCCAATTGTAATTGTATTGGAAATTCTAATCCAGTTAGTACATGACTTAATGTCAGCACTAATACTGGATGCAATCTAATTGCACATCTAAACTGGGCAGTTCATCTCATGAATTGATCATCTCACAACCATGAGTCGATCGCTTCACTCAGTGAACTAGTTGGTGCGACCCTGATTCATCGAGAATTCAACCAATACAATATTCAATCAATCTGACACTCCAACCAGTCATTTAATCACACAAACCAATTGGTTGAGGGTTTAGTCAGTTGATATCTTGCTTGAATTGAATACCTAACACTTTAGCAATCAATTCAATTATCATTCAGGATTAAAACTCCTCTTCTAGGATAGCTCCTATGTGTGTGACCATATAGGTCCCATATTACATTGGCAGTGAATATCCATAACCAATTATGACATCACAAGAAAACAGAAGTGCCAAGTCACACTTCATTGCTAGCCAAGAAAATCAAAAGTTAGAGACTAAGTTTAACCTATAATCTATGTTTGTTGTTTTCGTATTTGTATAGTTCCTTTATCTCTGATTTCCAGATTGAACTTGAAGCATGGAGCAATCAACCTCTTCAAGATTCAATATTTGTTCCTTGCTATAGCAGACTATTTCAGATATATGTAAGCTCGATATCACATATTGACTAACATGTGCATGGCCATGAATTTCTCAGTCTCGCTAATCAAGTGGTCTGAATATCATACTCCAGTAGGAGGGACAAATCCCATCAACAAGACTCATATTTATCCTCATGTGTCACAGTGAACCCAGTCATCAACATTATGACAACCCTTGATGTCAAAGTATAACAAAGGACATGTTATAAGTGTACTAACTTTAGGTATAAGAACCACAATCTTGACCAACACTATGAGAACTAACTATGACCAATGTTTTCAGAGCCGGACCGGACCGGCCGGTCGGACCGGTCGGACCGGCAAACCGGTGGCTAACCGGTCCGGAACCTTAAAAAACCGGGTGTGACTCATTTATTAAGTGAACCGGTCAAAATACCGGTTGAACCAGTTGAACCGGTAGATCAGACCGAACCGGGTCCGACCAGTGGTCTCATCAACCGTTGAAAAGAAAAAACCAGTTGTCACTACATGCATAAATTCGGCCCAAAATCATTACTCATTTACTCCGGCAGCCGTAAACGAGAGTTACTAAACCCTATAAGTCTAGCCTTTGCGGCGGCAGTGCAACTGCAATATTCCTAATTTGCTAGAGTATCGGATGCGCTTTCTAATCTGGTGTTCTACGGTGACGTTCTCCTCGTGCTGGTGGATGGTTCCGGTCTTCTTCGATTCGATTCCAGCGCATTATATTACTAATTCTGTCGAAGTTTGCAACTGCATCAGGCCGATACTCTTCTTCATCTTTGCTGAATTGTCTTGGATCCCTGTTCGTGAAGGCATATTAAGTAAGTATTGTATCCAATACTATTGCTGGCCGTCGTCGTTATTCTGGTTTACTCAACGACATGGGCAGTAGGTGGCAGGCATCGTGTCAGCGAGAATAGGATCAACGCCCATGTTCATTGATGTCAAAAAATATTAGTTTCTTTTCCTTTCCCACACAAGCCACAAATATGGAATAAAAATCATGATCATCTTGAAATTTCCGTTGTCAAAATGAACGGCACCAATATACAATTTTATTTAACAAAAATGTCAAACAGTTAACAACATTAAATATCTCCGTTTGTGACTTATGCAATTATTTAATTATACATACAATGTATATTTTAGGACAACCGCCGTACATCTCATCATCTAGTATTCTTAACAAGATGTTACAAAATTCCTTCTTTTACAAATAGATCATGCTAGCTACTTGGTTGTTATCTTGCTTCTAAGTATGTAGTCTTGTATTTAACCATCAATAAGTGTATTTAATTCATTGTAAGCATCTTAGAGACACTTTTATATCTGATTCTATTTTCATAATTGTACAGATGGATGCTAATCTTGAACCTAATGATTCAACCAATGTTGAGAATGTTGATTCTCATATTCATGGTATAAATCTAAATCCTAACCAAGAAGACACAAATTACACTCAAGCAGTTCGTCGTAAGTCTGATCCGGCTTGGGAGTATGGCACTATAGAACCATCCACAAAAAAACTAAAGTGCAAATTTTGTTCAAAGATTAATGGTGGAGGGGGGATTCATAGGATGAAGGAACATTTAGCAAAAATACGGGGACAAACTGCTCCATGTAAGAAGGTGCCTCCTCATGTTGAATATCAAATGTTGAAGGATATAAATTTACATAAGGAAGAAAAGGGAAAGAAACCAAACAATGCATCAAGCTCACAAAGTGAAAATGTCATTTCTAGTGTAAACATTGGCCATTCTTCAAATAAAGATACTTCAGATAAAAATGTGTCAGATTGTTTTCCTCCTAGTTCTCAGCCGACTCTACGTAGTGTTTTGGTAGATTCAAAGAAAGTAGCTAGTGCAGATTTTGCAGTTGCTAGATGGTTGTATGAGGCATGCATTCCATTTAATGCTATAAATTCGCCTTATTTTCAGAAGATGATTGATGCTATTACTTCAATTGGATTTGGATACAAATCACCATCTTACCATTCAGTTCGCACTTCTCTTTTAGATTCAAATGTCGATGAAGTTAAAATTTTTGTGAATTCATATAGACGTCACTGGGAGACTACTGGTTGCACAATTATGGGAGACGGTTGGACAGATGGGAGGAGCAGAACTTTGATAAATTTTCTTATATATTGTCCTCAAGGTTTGGTTTTTTTGAAATCTGTGGATGCTAGTGAACATTCTAAAACTGCAGAAATGCTATTTGAATTATTCAAAGAAGTTATTGAGTTTGTAGGTTCAAAAAATGTTGTTCAACTCATCTCAGATAATGCTTCTAACTATGAGAAAGCTGGGAAGATGATTTCTCGACACTTTAAGCATATTTTTTGGACTTCATGTGCTGCCCATAGTTTAGATTTGGTCCTTGAGAAATTTGAAAAATTACCTGATGTCAAAAAAAGTGTCGAGGAGACAAAAAAGATTCTAAAATTTTTTGTATAATCACACACATGTGTTGCATCTAATGAGAAAATTTTGTAAAGGTGACCTGCTCAGGCCTGCAAATACGAGATTTGCTACTAATTTTTTAGCAATTCAAAGTTTGACTGGTAAAAGAGATGAATTACTATCTATGGTGGTGAGTAGAGATTGGGTGGATCACAAGTTGTCGAGAAGTAGTGTGGCTATAGAAGTGAAAGAGATTATTATGAGCACGTCATTTTGGAATGCATGTGAGTTAGTTGTTAAAATTTCTGAGCCCCTCGTACGAATGCTACGCCTGGCTGATAGTGATGAAAAACCCTCCATGGGATATTTTCATGAGGGCATGAGAAGGGCAAGAGAATCCATCAAATCTGCTTTTAGTGGGAATGAGTCATTATATTCTCCATATTTAGATCTGGTTGATGAAAAATGGGATGAAAGAATGACACTACCTCTTCATGCCGCTGGTTTGTTCTTGAATCCACAATTCTTCTATAAGGACCCAGAATATTGCAATTCAAATAAAATTTGGAGTAAATTCTTGGATGCTGTAGAGAAAATGTACTATGACAATGTGGATGTGGTTGACCAAATAACACAAGAGTGCAGGCTTTACAGGAATGCTTTTGGTGAATTTGGTCGACAAACTACTATTCGAAATAGAGATAAAATTCTACCCGGTAAGAGTTTAAATTTTAAATTATGTTTTTTACATCTAACTTCTTTCATTGAGTTGTCTATTCATGTAACTTTTTTATTACAGCTGTGTGGTGGGAAAATTTTGGAGGTAATGCCCCTGCATTACAAAAAATGGCGATTCGTATTCTTAGCCAAACTGTAAGTGCATGTGGTTGTGAGAGAAATTGGAGTGTGTTTGAAAGAATACACACACCCAAAAGAAATAGGCTAGAACATGAAAGATTAAACAAACTTGTATATGTGCAATATAATCTGAAGCTAAGGTTAGTTTTTCTAGTATTAGAATAATGTATAATTTTAAATTATTTTATTTATATTCATAATATAATAATGATGTAGGGAAAATACCTTAAGAGTAAAAGATGTTGACCCCATAAGTTTGGAATCGATGAACTTGTTTAAGGATATGGTCGAGGAGCCAATTATTAATGAAGATGATCTAGATGCTTGGTTGGATGAGGAAGTGCAACCTTTGGTTGAGAATTTGACAAATTAAGGTAAATTTATATTTTTCATAAAAAATATATCATATTATACAATTAGATTTGTTGCTTATCTTGCTTTTGAATTTTGTAGGTACTCCTGCGTGATGACCATGGTTGAAAAACTTCATGTATTTTTTTTCTGTTTACCATGAGATGATGAACCTTTTGGACTGGATTAGATTTATTTGCATCATTCTCATATGAAAAGTTTATGAACTATTTTTGTTATGAACAAGCTTTTCATTTTATACATTGCTATTATGTTTCCGCCACATAGGACACCTAATTGTTTGTAATCGCGGCATGTCCATGGTTATGTGCACCGTTTAAATCTTGTTTACATTTACCATTATATATTGTGTGGTTCATATTTTATTTCTGTTGAAAATACACTACAAGTTGATAATGGGTCTTGTTATTCTCATTAATGAGTGAATAATATGAATTTAAAGTAATATTATCTAGCCAAGTTATATATATATATATATATATATATATATATATATATATATATATATATATATATATATATATATATATATATATATATTTGTGTTTCCGGTTCAACCGGACCGACCGCTATTTTCCTTATACAAAGGTGACCGGTTCAGTTTTTTCCGGCCCAGAGTTCTGCTGATGTCATGCTGACGTCATTTCCGGTCTAACCGGTTCAACCACTCCGGTTGAACCCGGCTCAATCCGATTCGAGTCAACACCGGTTCGACCACCGGTCCGGTTCTGAAAACATTGACTATGACTACCATTGTAGTGGTTTCCATGTGTCACTTTCATGGTGTGTTTGTCCAATACACTGATCTCTAACAAGTATCTATGTGTTTGGTTTGACATCAGATATCATGATTGATGAGATTCTATCATCAACCAACACGCACTCTATTCTTATGTATTGTTGTTGTCTATCAATCTTCCACAATAACATCCAAATAGGTACATATCAAGAATATATGAACTCTTATCATACATATGATGTCATTGTCCAAGTCCTAAACCTAAAGACATTTGTCATTGAGTATCATCATTCATTAGATATTTATTATGTTACTTCAGTATCTCATAATTGAATAAAATAGAATAAATTGGAAGCTTGCCTTTATTATTAATCAAATCATATATAAGTTATTTCATTGCAATCATCTTATTATTGGTTCTATAGGCATACATACCAATAGTGCATGCGGTAAACAAAGTTCTCAACCCACTGTTCCTCAGTCTGCATGTATGCAAAGCGCTCTAGGATACAAAATTCCCGAGCATAATCCACAACCGACATGTAGGCCTAGTAGAGGAAGATGAACCTTCTTGGCAGAGTAGGGGATATACCTCATGGAGAAGATGGTGTGAAAATCCACCCAAGCAATCAGCTATGCGGTCAGGTCTCAGTCAGTAATATAGTTTTCCCACCAAAGCATTGTTTCTCCTTCAATGAGGTGAGCAACAAAGTGGACCTTCTTATTGGGTTGCACCTCAAAGATGCAAAAGTCGTTCTCCATAGCTTGGAGCCAGGAATACGATGTGTCTATGAATTTTTTCATGTCCTCCCCCCAGAATTTCTTTATGTTCAACTTGATGAAGTCAATAATGATGTCCCCTAGATGAGTAAAGATAGGTAAGGGTTCACCATTCTTGACTTTGGTGACATCTTTCAGGGATCAGATACTAATAGACTCAGTGAGCTTCTTATGATGTTATAGCAAGAGCACCTCTTGTTCTGGATCACCACCTATCCGATATCAAGTCCAAATCAAGTATCATGGTCAAGGTCATCCTTGGGCTTGGTTTCATCTTCGGACATGGGTTCACCCTTAGGTCCATCTTTAGGGTTTGGGATCTCAAAGGGGATGGTCCTAGGCTCAGAACCTTTTTCAACATAGGCCTCCTCCGACCTCTTCTGTTTCTTAGAAGACTCACCTTCCATGGACCTCCTCCTCATCTCTAAGGACATCCTCTTTGAGGGAGGTCTTACTATCTGGGTGGTCCCTGTTGGCTAAATTGGACATTATGTTAATCCCTTTGTTTTGATAATGACAAACATTTCATTCTTGTGGTTTTAACGTGCTATTTGAGTATTTCAGGTGGTGGATAACAAAGACTTGGAAGAACAATTTGATAAAATCGCTTTATTTTCATGATTGTAATCAAATGTAAAAGCTTGTACAAGTATATAATGTACAAGTAATTAGATATCATGTAAATCAAGCGTTTAGATCTTCCCTATCCACTCACAACACTTAGATAGGCCATTCCCCAAGATAGTATCACAATTGCACATTGATACACACACTTAGTAAATGAATACATTGAGTCAGTAATATTCTCGGTCGACAAATCGTCGATCGAGAAAATATCGGTCGACAAAAACTTCGACCGAGAAACTCTCGGTCGACAAAATCTTCGATCGAAAATAGACCCTACTAGCCGTTAGACCCAACAGACAAAGTGGTTGGGAGTTGGAAATGAATGTTGAAAACACTTGCTCCAGGAGGTCCCTCGGTCGACAAATCTTCGACTGAGAAGGACTCTCGGTCGACAAATCTTCGACCGAGAAAAGTTCTGTCTACACTTTTCAGGGTCAATTAACTAGCTGTTGCAAATGCAATTAGTGGACAAATAACGGCTAGTTAAGCACTTAGAATCCCCTAGAAAGTGTCTAGAATGTCCTTAAGCATTCATAGGCCATTCCTATAAATAGGACAAGCCATAGGACACCAAAACACACCAAGATACACTTGTGCTATACTTGAGCTTGAATACTCATTGGAAATCTGTTTTGAGCAATAGAGCAACTCCAACATTGGTTATTCATTCCCATTGCTCTAATTTCGTGTCCTATAGGCTAGCATCTCCTTTCCACAACACTTACACTTCTACACTCATTGGTTAGGAGATCAATACGCTTGATATAGGCAAATCAAGCCTTGTGCTTAAAAGGATAAGTTGTAATTTGTGTTTTCCTTCTTGTTCCTTTTATTCTTTGTATTCTCCTTGCTACTCCTAGGGTTGGAGGCTGCAGATTGGAGAAGGTTCTTCTCGGAGGATAAGGTGGACTTCAAGCTACTTCAAGAAGGCTATCGCAACGGGAAGCTACTTCAAGAAGGCTATTGCAACGGGAAGCTACTTCAGGAGGAAGGCTACTTCAAGGTTGGTGCAATTACTTCTAGGTGAAGGCTGCTTCAAGGTTGGTGCGATTACTTCTAGGTGAAGGCTGCTTGAAGGGTTTAGGGAGAGAATTGTAATTTTATGTAAAGTCCTTGCGAGGTAATAAAATTAAATTCTTTCCAAATCCCGGTTGGGTAAGCAACCGGGTAGTGGACTGACAACTTTAGTATTTGCTAAAGTTGGAACCACTCTAAATCCTTGTCCCCTTGTCCAATATTCTTGTGGTTGATTGTTTGAGTTAAATAATTGTTAAAATTATTTTAAAACTCTATTCACCCCCCCTCTAGTGTTTTTCAATTGGTATCAGAGCAGGCTTCAAGGAATCCTAACCAGGTCTTGAAGAATGGAGGGTAATGGTGATTACAATCACAACAAAAGGTGCTACTTGGACAAAACTACAACATGTTGCAAATAGTGCTTAGGAACAAGCCACACAACAACTAGCTGCCCATGGAGATCAAAGAAGGAAGATGAACACAAGGATTGTCTTATTACTACAACTAGTGAAGAAGAAGAAGAGGTAAGTCTTTTTGATTTATCTAAAGAAGAACTAGTTGCTAGTCTTGAAGAGACACATAATAAATATGTTGAGTGCAAGAAGAAACTAAAGAAATCCAATAAAGCAAATGATGAATTAAATGCTAGACTTCTTGCTCTCACATCTGAAAATGAAGATTTATATGCTAAATTAAATGATCTTGGTTTTGAAAAAGATAGCACTATTTCTGAAAATCATAATTTGAAATCATCTCTAAGTAGTAGTAATGTGAAGATTTTTACTCTAGAAACAAATTATGATCTTCTATCTCAAGAAAAGGTTGGATTACTTGCAAAATTAAATGATCTTCAAAAACAACCTATCTTGTGTACACATCTAGATTATGATAATATAGTGAAAGAAAGGAATTCTTTATCATCTAATCTAGATCAAGAAAAACTAGATATTAAGAAAAGAATGGATGAGATTGCTAAGTTGCACCAAGAAGTTAGTAGGTTAAGCAACAATGGAATCCTTGATAAAATATTGGATGATTCCTATCATCAAATTGGGAGAAGAGGACTAGGTTACAAGCCTAAGGGTAAATCTTATCAACAACTTAGTTGGAGAAAGACACAAGCACATCAATCACTATATGTACCTAAAGGAACAAATACATTTGTACCAAAGAACAACCTAGAACAAAACCATAGAAAAAGACTTGAGGTTGATTCTATATGTTGCCATTATTGCTTACGTCTTGGACACTACTCTTTTTCATGCCCATACAAGAAAAAGGATGTTGAGTTGGTATGGGTTCCAAAACCCCCAAATTGAATTGATTAGACTAAGTTGAGATATGACCAAAGACTTTAAATTGCATATCTTTATGTCTATCTCAACTTAACATAAAGAGATAACAAAATGATTCAAGTAATTAAAATTTCTAACTTGAAAATATACAATCTTAAACAAACCCGCAGAGACACATCTTTGAAAATTTATCTAAATTAATGTCCTTAAAACTTAAAGATTTGAATATGATTAGTTGAGATTTGATCTAAACGTTACTTTGATATTTCTATGTTTATCTCAACTAAAAATGATTTTTAAATTGCATAATTGAATTAAATATAGTCTATGTTTTTTTTGGAAGCCATTAACAGTTCTAAAAATAGTACAGAAACCTTGTTGGTCGAGAAATCTTCGACCGAGCTGTCACTCGGTCGAGAAATCTTCGACCGAACAAGTCACTGATTTCAGTCTGCAGTAAAATTGCTGACTAATTTGATTGATCAAGTGGCTATCTATTTGCTGTTAATGACTGTTTTACATGCAAAACAAGTTGAAGATCAATTTTGAAAATAAATGATATCATTTCGATTGATCCTCTAAATAAGATAAAACTGAAAATCATGTTTAGAAATCACTATTTTCTAATAAAAGCATCTCCTAGTCTATCTATATAGAAATCATGTGTTTTAGTTTAAATGATCACAATCACTGTATTTCATGAAATTATCACTTTATTGTTCTATTATTACATCATGGATATGCTTTCACTACTTTATTATTCAGCTCATAAAGATGATGCTATGTTACATAGAACAAATAGATAATGATTATTGCATGGATCCTTGATGAGACATAGGCAAGAAAAATGATTCATTGGTGATTTGTTGCTTAGAAAAAGAACTTTAAGGTTTGCAAAACATAAAATAAAGAATTTCTCAATTGGTATCTATAAGAAATTGCGATATCATTCATGCCTTCAAGGATATATGTATTTTCATCACATGATTAATATGAACAGAAATAGGACTTGATTTATGCACTCATAGTAAAAAGGACATCATTCATAATAGGTTTTATTCAAAGTAATTTAATTGATATCTCTTTAAGGTACCTGCAAAATTTATACTTCACATGTGAAATCTGCAGATTCTGCCTCTTGGTTGAAATAAAATTTAGCCAAGGGGCGCTATGGTCGTAGTCAAGGACGACCTAAAATAAGCTTTGACAAAATGCTTATTCGGATATCATTTTATTGTACTTAATCTTAGTATACTTTTGATAAAGGTCAAAATCAAATTTAAAATCATCTGTGACCTTAGAAGCTTTAAATTGCTTTAATGGTAAGATTAAGGGGGAGCTCATACAAAAAAATTTGATTATCTGATTAAAAAGATTTTGAAGCTGGTTACGACCTTAGTATTTTTACTCTTGGTTATGAAGACATCTATGAATTTCATAAAAATGATATAAGGAACTCTCTAAACAAATCGGGATTAACATCCCTTGCATTTGGTTAGAGACATTTTTTCATGAACTCTGAGATTAAAGGACTCTCATTTCATTTTCAGGGCTTAACATCCCTTGCAAAATAGATGAGAAATCAATACATATGCCATGAACCTAACAGGATCTCATATCATTTCAAGGCTTAACATCCTTTGCAAATGATTGAGAAACAAATTGTGGCTAAATTAGACAAAAATGATATTAAATCCATGTTCCTAATAGAATATCTATCTAAGGGGGAGCATAGTATAAAATTAAGGGGGAGAAGAAATATAAAATATTAAACTTGGATATCTTTTTGAAATGACAAAGGGGGAGAAATAATATAAAATCAAAAACATAAAATAAAATGAGTTTCATAAATATCTCAGCCAGCACCCACTTGCAAACACAAGATTGGATACAAAAGGTAAACTTCAGGTATGAAACTCATATGATTTATATTTCCTTATTTTATATTTAGGAAATGTTTGTCATCTTCAAAAAGGGGGAGATTGTTGGCTAAATTAGACATTATGTTAATCCCTTTGTTTTGATAATGACAAACATTTCATTCTTGTGGTTTTAACGTGCTATTTGAGTATTTCAGGTGGTGGATAACAAAGACTTGGAAGAACAATTCGATAAAATCGCTTTATTTTCATGATTGTAATCAAATGTAAAAGCTTGTACAAGTATATAATGTACAAGTAATTAGATATCATGTAAATCAAGCGTTTAGATCTTCCCTATCCACTCACAACACTTAGATAGGCCATTCCCCAAGATAGTATCACAATTGCACATTGATACACACACTTAGTAAATGAATACATTGAGTCAGTAATATTCTCGGTCGACAAATCGTCGATCGAGAAAATATCGGTCGACAAAAACTTCGACCGAGAAACTCTCGGTCGACAAAATCTTCGATCGAAAATAGACCCTACTAGCCGTTAGACCCAACAGACAAAGTGGTTGGGAGTTGGAAATGAATGTTGAAAACACTTGCTCCAGGAGGTCCCTCGGTCGACAAATCTTCGACCGAGAAGGACTCTCGGTCGACAAATCTTCGACCGAGTAAAGTTCTGTCTACACTTTTCAGGGTCAATTAACTAGCTGTTGCAAATGCAATTAGTGGACAAATAACGGCTAGTAAAGCACTTAGAACCCCCTAGAAAGTGTCTAGAATGTCCTTAAGCATTCATAGGCCATTCCTATAAATAGGACAAGCCATAGGACACCAAAACACACCAAGTTACACTTGTGCTATGCTTGAGCTTGAATACTCATTGGAAATCTGTTTTGAGCAATAGAGCAACTCCAACATTGGCTATTCATTCCCATTGCTCTAATTTCGTGTCCTATAGGCTAGCATCTCCTTTCCACAGCACTTACACTTCTACACTCATTGGTTAGGAGATCAATACGCTTGATATAGGCAAATCAAGCCTTGTGCTTAAAAGGATAAGTTGTAATTTCTGTTTTCCTTCTTGTTCCTTTTATTCTTTGTATTCTCCTTGCTACTCCTAGGGTTGGAGGCTGCAGATTGGAGAAGGTTCTTCTCGGAGGAGAAGGTGGACTTCAAGCTACTTCAAGAAGGCTATCGCAACGGGAAGCTACTTCAAGAAGGCTATTGCAACGGGAAGCTACTTCAGGAGGAAGGCTGCTTCAAGGTTGGTGCAATTACTTCTAGGTGAAGGTTGCTTCAAGGTTGGTGCGATTACTTCTAGGTGAAGGCTGCTTGAAGGGTTTAGGGAGAGAATTGTAATTTTATGTAAAGTCCTTGCGAGGTAATAAAATTAAATTCTTTCCAAATCTCGGTTGGGTAAGCAACCGGGTAGTGGACTGACAACTTTAGTATTTGCTAAAGTTGGAACCACTCTAAATCCTTGTCCCCTTGTCCAATATTCTTGTGGTTGATTGTTTGAGTTAAATAATTGTTAAAATTATTTTAAAACTCTATTCACCCCCCCTCTAGTGTTTTTCAGTCCCAGGGTGTGCCATCTAGGATGGAAGTTGTCTTAGTACGGGCCATGTTGTTTCACATAAATAAATTAATCTTAGTTTTTAGGATAAGGGCATCAAAGCACCATAAAAATATTTCCATGACATCTTGGTTACATGCATTAATTATGATTTGGCAGAGGTTTCCTTCACCCTAGCACTCATTACCCTAATATCTCATAATGGTATAGGAAGCAGTTATTGGGTCCCTAGTGTTTTGTGAGGAAAGTAGGGGGTAGAGAAGAGACGAATCATAAGATCAGAAGAAAACCTAGAAGTAATTTACTTCGAGCAAAGTCTTCTAACTTTGTCCAGGCAGGATGCATGGTGGCTCGGGAGTCCTTGTCTGACAATTAGCAGTGTAGAGAAATTTTTGTCAGTCCTCGGGGTCGTGATCCATTCTAGACACTAGCACCTTTAGAAAATAACCTAATAATTCCCTTGGGATCCATGGAATTCATTAAAATTTACTACTTATTAAAGGTAAAATAGTAAACTTAGGTCTAATACCAAATTCAATGACCGAGAGGGCAAGGGCAGACCGAGAGGTCTAATACCAAATTCAATGACCGAGAGGGCAAGGGCAGACCGAGAGGTCTAATACCAAATTTACTACTTATTAAAGGTAAAATAGTAAACTTAGGTCTAATACCAAACTTAGGTCTAAACTTATTGGGATCCATGGAATTCATTAAAATTTACTACTTATCCTCAATTAAGGCAGACCGAGAGGGCAAGGGCCATTATCATAATTTCACTATCAAGGTTTTGAAAATAACCAATAATAATTACAAATTTAAATGAATGGAAAAGAGTTTAATAATGATATGAAGATAGAATCTCCTCTAAGGAGTTACATGGAAAAAGGAACTAACGTTGGAAGCATAAAGTAAATTTAACTATGTATAATCTTCTAGTATACTTTAATGATCTTTACTTTTGGTGTCTTCTTCTCTGGATGTCCATCTTTTAGACTAATTGTAGTTTAACCTAAAATGGCATGAAATAAAAATGTGGTCAGTATATCAAGATATGTTGAGTATGTGGGGAACAAAATATACACATGTGGGTGTAACAACATAATCATCCATAACAGAAATTATCATTACCTAATCAAACTTGCATTTTATGTTATAACTTATCAACCCCTATTTGCTCAATCTCTATAGTACCAACTCATTGAGGGTAATCATACTATCATACTCACTCGTTGTGAGTATTTTATTGATGTACCCACTTTTTGGGTGTAATTTCTAATCATACCCACTAACTGGGGGTATTCATAATATCATACTCACTTTTTTGAAGTATTTCAATGACCTACCAACCGTTGGGGGTATTCTCTACAATTTCCATGTATGCATCTTATTCAGAGATAATATCCTAGACTTGAGAAAGTTATGTTTATATAATGTGATACTCATATGAACCTTACAGATTGTAGGAAATTAAAAAAAATTAAGTAGTTTAATTGAAATCCATTCAGGATACTTTGGAAAACCATGGACGTTTGTAAGGTGAGTATTCTTAGGAGTAACCACGTACCTTTCCTTAGAGAAGACATAACTTCAAAGAAATCAAGAGCAGATGCAACCACTCAAGCAATCACCCTATAATTAATGTATAACACCCAAGAATTACTATTTTGTACATAAAATATCCATTAAGGCCTACCTGGGCTTTAAATTAGGGTTTCAATAGGGTTAGGCTTCTCAAACACTAAGTATCACATTTTAAGGCTTTTCATCTTAGGAAATCCTAATTTTGAAAACATGTGAATTATTTAACTTCAATTAGATCCAAGATGATCTTTTATCCAAAAAGATTAGACTTTACTTTAGAACCCACTAATCAAGTTATACTCATCAATTTCATCAATCTTATAAATTAGGGTTTATTAAGTTACATTAAAGAATGCGTCTTTAAGTACTTTTGGAATTTGAGTGGGAACTAGACGATGGAACCAATTTTACTGGATTTTTTATATTTTTTAATATAAAATATTTATACATTCTCCATATTTGGAACTACCAATTAATTTCTAGAATTTTTGCAAGTTAATTCATTTTAGACCAGTTAGAGCCTGCCATGTAGGTGGCTGACTAGGTACAGGAGCACGTTGCGGCGATGCGGCTGAGCCAATCAGCTCATGCAAACCTAGTACCCCCTGCTCGCATGGCTAAGTGATAGAAGGAGGGTAAAAAGACCGAAAGGTCCTAACCTTGAAGTTGAAGAGTCGAGGGCAGAGAAAAGTTTTCATCCCAGGTCATCTTCCACCTCCACTGCTACCTTCTTCTTTAGAAGGGGGTCAACCCATTGGTTGACTTTGGGCTATTAGGTTTACGCGCGGAAAGAGAGGGTTCATCACCTTTAGTCTATCCCTATAAACTGGTTGATAGTATCAATTAACTAAGAGGAGACCAAAGTATAGAGGAAGGGGAGAGGTTTGTTGAGGTTGGGTATAGAGAATTGGAGGTAGGGGTGATTCTCAAGTCACATAGGGTTTCATGAGGGATTCACTAGTATCACATAGGGTTTTAACCCTCTTATATAGCCATGGGTTTTAGGGGTTGGCCACGACCAGGTCTGCAATTTGGGGAAAACTTTAATAGCTTTCTAAAGGGGACAAAATAAGGGATGGTTGTATTGGAATTCCTTTCCAAATCCAAAGAGTAGATTTCTAGGCCTTTATATGAACTAGAGAGAGATAGAGAGGTGTGAAAGGGGAACCACAATCCCTATAGCTAGTTTCCCAAACTAGTTGGATGTTAGAGATAATTTCCTAATCATTCATCCATGATCCACATGCATGCTACAATCGAGCTAGGCCAGGCCTAGATTCCTAATGTAAATAGAATGTATATATTATTTACATCCAATCAATCTTCTACTTAAGGGAAACTACACAAATTCATATATCTCTCCTCCTCTATCCTATTAATCCAAAATTTGAAAGGAAACCTTTAAATCACTAAATCTCAGTTTGGGAAATGTTTGGTGCCAAAATGTAAATATTAAAAGTACTTCTCTTACCTTGTAAGAAATTTGTTTATTTGATAGATATAAGGAATATAATAACTCTTTTCCCATACAAACTTGGCAAGCAATCTTATTTCAACATATTTTCAATAGGTTCATACTTTTAAAACAATAAATAAAATATATCAAACTTTATAATATGTCCTTAACAACCCATTGTTTGCCTTCAAATGTATGTATAAATACATGCAAAAATCTAGTTTATAGAAGTGATCACAACTTTTCATAGAGGAATATTTTCACAAACTAAAAATTAGGTTGGATTAATAAAATAAGGGGAGGAGTGAAGGAGAAAAACAAATAGTTATTATCTCAATCTCTTAATAATTAAAGAGAAAGGGATTTGATTGAAGAGAAATTGGGAGGTTTGATATGTAGTTGAGATGTTAGTATTTTTAGAATGTGTCATAATTTATCGATGAGTACTTTTAATTGTTTTGAAGACTTTATGATATTAATATGTAATGTATTATTTTTTAAAACAATAATATTTTTGAGTCTTTTTTGTTTCATTATATTCATTTATGTATACTACTTTTTACACTTATATAATTTCCTTTTAATTATTTGTGAGTATATTTTATTTCTTGGGTACTTTTCTAATTGATGAATGCATACTGTTTTATTTTTTGACTATGTTTATGTAATGTGATTCATTTTCTCATAATTATCCCCACCTATTGCCTCTTTCTATCTCGTTATGAAAGATGATATAAATTAATTACGAATTATTAGTGTGTAATAATTTCAATTTTTTAGGAGTTGTTTTCTTCATGGTAGTAGATTGCAAGATCAATATTTTTTCTCTATCCTAGAAGTTTCAATATTTTGTATATACATGTGTAGAAATATGTGACAGGAAAAACTCACTACTTTATCAGAAGTTGGTTGTAGAATATTAGATAGAGGGGTGATGTACTAATCTTAAAGTTTGGTCCAAAATTTCCTTTATGTTTAATAAAGTGAAACCCTAAGTTGACATAATTTGACTTTCATATGTTCAGTTATCCAGGTTGAAGTTATGGATACTAGTTACACCTGATATGATTTGACATGGTTCAAATATAATTGTAAACCCTAGAGTAACTCATGAATACAGTGATTATATCTTGGTTTAGACCATACTCAAATAATACACAAAATTCGGTCCTCAATATGTAATTATGATAAGTTAGGATTAAAATGGAAGTTGACCCAACATACATGAATAATATGTTCCCTTGATTTTAGTATGAGTATATATTAAGATACTATATCTTCCAAAAAAATTATAGTGTAACCCCTATTAATAATTATTAATGTATTAATTAATGCAACGACCCCCAACCCCTATTATTCCCAGTTAAAGTGGACCGAGAGTGCAAGGGCCATTTCTATAATACATGATCAATGATTTAGCAATTAACCAAAAATAACTGATAAATTTCACTAAATAGGACAAAGTTGGTTCAATATAAAAGATAAACTTTTCACCAAGGAGTTACATTGGAAAGGTAAACTAATGTTTGTAACTAAAAATTAAAATCTAACTATCTATATCCTCTAAGATTTCATTGAATCTTTCATTTTTATGCCTTCTTCCCTGGATGCCCATTTTTCATCACACTTGCAGAAATGATAGCAGATTATCCTATAATGCCAAGAAACAAAACTCGATCATTATAACAAGTTATACCAGTATCTAGGGGAAACAAAATGTTCACATTTAGGTATGACAACATATTCAATCATATCGGGAAATATGATTATAGAAATTGAAACTTTCATTTTCTTTCTAACTTCTTAATTTAGTCTCTATGGGACACTCCCATTTAGGCGTATTCATGTGTGGAAACCTCTCTCTTGGGTTTTTTTACCTAGAGTGGACTTCTCATGACCATCCTATATTGTCTTGGTCTATTATGGCCTTCCTCTCTTAGCTAGGCCTCATCATGACCATCCTATCCCGACTTCCTCTTGGTGATCATCCTATCTTGGCTTGATCACTTCCTCTTACATCCCACATGTATCTCTTAAATCCACTAGAGATAGTTGAGTAAGTTATTCTTATATAATGTGATAATCATAGTCACTTTAAAGATTGTAGTAATTAAACAAACAATCAAAAGTATATTTGTAATCAATGCGGAAAACTTTAGAAATCCTCAGGAACCGTGTTAGTAAAGTAGTCATAGCCATAAGAACATACCTTTCTCAAGAGTACTTGATGTCTAATAAAAAGAGAAACAAAAGCAACCAATCAAGCAAATACCCTAAATTTAAAGTATAATATCCATGTATTATTATCCTATTCAAAAACTACCACTAAGAGTAATGTGGGTCCCAAGTTAGGGTTTTGGGGTCAACTTGGGGTTTCATTAGGGTTTTTGCTTTCCAACCCTTAATTATCACTTGGATGGTCATTCTGAGTCACAAAGCCTAATTTTATCCTCATATGCATTTTTAACCCTAATTCATCAAGTTACGAATTATTATTCTCAAATTAGATCCAAGTTGTTGTTTTCATCTAAAAAGATCAATGATAGTACATTAGGATCAATTGAACATATTAAAATCATCAAAACCTAGAAATTATGATTTTTTTTGCATTAAACACATTAAGTATGGAAACTTTTAGAATTAAAAACCAAATTAGGTCTTAATTATATTTTAAATTGTATTCCTTGTATTTTTCTAAGCAAGATACATATATCATACACCTTTATCCGATTATCCTAGCAATTTTTACAATTTCTACAAGTTTATTACCTAAAGACCAATCACATTACACCATGTTGGAAAGCGGCCAACTTAGCAAAAAGGCCATCGGGGTAGGGACTGAGCCAATGGACTCATGCCATGTTGGTGCCCCGTGCCCGCATGGTAGCACTCTAAAACACAAGCCAAAAGACCATATGGCCCATGTTACCTCTCACAAGCAAAACTAGGCAAAGGGGGAAATTCCTTGAAAGGTCATCTCCTTCCTTTGTCCTTAGGCCTGTGAGTAGAGTCGACGTGGCCGAGTCAACATCAGGCTTGACTCTCGATGTCAGGGACTAGGAGTGGTGGTCGAGGGCAGGGTGTTATTTGCGATGTCTTGCCAAACTCGATCGTGGCCTCTAATTTCTCGACGGAGGTGACAAGGGAAGGTCGAGGCGAAGGTTTCCTCACAAAAAAGGTGATACTATCAGGGTGGAAGAAGGGATTCATCTTGGGAATTGGTAGTGAGGGAGGTCTTTCAAAGGTCCGACGGTCTCATGGGTGAAATTAGAGGGGAATTACAACACTTATATAAGATTTCCCTCTCAAGATGCCCGTCTCATGGACCCAACTTCTAGAGAATTGGGAAACCCTAATTTCTCCTCGAGGTAGGGCCATCTAGGGATGGTTGCACCTAAAATGATCTCCCTAACATAAAGGGAAAGAAACTAAGTTGTGATATGGTCAAGAGAGAGAGAGAGAGAGAGAGAATCCATAGAATTTTCATATCTATTGCAAGCTAGGAGATGCCATTTGACGATCGGATCAGATCCAAGGGTAATATGTGTGCCAATTAAAAGAATATGAGTATAGTTCACATGTGAAAAGAAATTGTGAAATTTAATGTGCATTCCTGTTAATTTATACACTTTAGGATTTCTAAAAAAATCTATATCCCCAATCCTTACAATTTTTTCATCCCAAATTTTAAGTGCATATCAATAATGATTTTTATCTAACCATGGGAAAAGTTTGAGCTCAAAAAACGAAAAGAAAAGATCATTTTTTTTAATATGAATGTCTTCCTCTTATAAGGCATATTTTACTCATTAAAACTACCCTTTTCTCTTTCTATTTTTTCTATATTCTTTATTTTTGTAACTTTTCCTACTAGGGATCTTATCAAACTGAAATAAATCCATTAATGGCCATCCATACCACTTTATAGAGAATTCCACATAATTTTCACAAGTATATTAGTTATTATCTGTTATCTTTTGCCTTTTTCTTAATATTCAATTTTCTTCTCTTCCTTCTCCTTTATATCCATTATTAGACTAACAAAATTAGTACAACTCACAAAATCCATAGAAAATGGAAATTTGCAAGGGAGAACCATACTTTTAAAACATGCACACCATATTTCCAATATGTCCCTTTTATAGAAAAATTTCATTTCAACCAAGTAAAATACAAGTGAAATCCAATTTATAACATCCTTCCCCACTTATAAGAATTTTTTCCTCAAAATTTGACTAATCATACAAATAATTCAGGATGATACTTTTCCATGTCTGTCTTTAGCTCCCATGTGGCTTCATCCTCCCCATGATTCTTCCAAAGAACCATTACCATGTCTATTGTTCATCAGCACCTTCACCTTGTTATCTAGTACCCTCACGGGTGGCTCAGGGTATGTCAACCTCCCTCGATCCACCCCCTATTATCCTCAATTAAGGTGGACCAAGAGGACAAGGGTCATTACTTTAATACATGATCGATGGTTTAGCAATTAACCAAAAATAATTAATAAATTTCTCTAAATAGGAAGAAGTTGGGACAATATAAAAGATAAACTTTTCACCGAGGAGTTACATTGTGAATGTAAACTAATTTTTTTAATTGAAAAATAAAGACTAACTATCAATATCCTCAAGGATTTTATTAGATATTTCCCATTTATGCCTTCTTCTCTGGATGTACATTTTTCATCATACTTGCATTAATGATAGAAGATTGTCCTAAAACACCAAGAAACAAAACTTGTTTAGTATAACAAGTTATACCAGTATGTAGGGGAAAAAATGTTCACATTTAGGTATAACAACGTATTCAACCATATGCACAAATATGATTACAAAAATTTAAACTTCCATTTTCTTTCTAACTTCTCAACTTAATCTATATGGGACACTCCCTCTCTAGAGTATTCATGTAGGGAAACCCTCTCTCAAGGATTTTTTCCCTACAGTGGATATCTCATGACTATCTTATCCTATCTTGGTCTATTATGGCCTTCCTCTCTTGGCTAAGCCTCACCATGACCATCTTATCATGTCTTGGTCTTGGTGATCACCCTATCCTGGCTTGATCACTTCCTCTTACATCCCCCTTGTATCTCTTACATGCACTAGACGTAGTTCATCAAGATACTTATATAATGTGGTCATCATAGTCATTTTAAAGATTGCAAGAATTAAAACATCCAACAATTTATTTGCAATCAATGCATAAAACCTAGAAAATCCTCAGGAATTGTGTAAGTTGAGTAGTCATAGGCATAACCACATGCCTTTCTCAAGAGTACTTGAGGTCCAAGAAAAAGAGCAACAAAAGCAACCAATCAAGCAACTACCCTAAAATTAAAGCATAATATGCATTATAATTTTATTCAGAAACTACCATTAAGACTGACTTGGGACCCAAGTTAGGGTTTTGGAGTCAACTTAGGGTTTCATAAGGGTTTGGTTTTCCAAACTCTAATTGTCACTTTTTACGACCTTTTTGAGTCACAGACCCTAATTTTATCATCATGTGCACTTTTAACCCTAATTCATCCAGTTACAAATTATATCCTCAAACTCGATCCAAGTTATACTTTATATCAATATTTGCCCATTAGGATCAATCAAACATATTAAAATCATCAAAACCTAGAAATTAGTATTTTTTGCATTGAACACATTAATGATGGTAACTTTTAGAATTGGAGACAAAATTAGGTCTTGATTTTTTTTATCGTATTCCTTGTATTTTTCTAAGCAAGATACATATATCACATGCCTTTATCCTATTATCCTACCAATTTCTACATTTTTACAAATTTATTACCAGTGGACCAATCACATTGCACCACATTGGCAAGGAGCCAACTTAGCAAAAAGGGTTGTGGGGCCAGGGCTGAGTGAATGGGCTCATGCCATCTCGACACCCCCATTCCATTGTGGAAGAACTCTAAGAGACCAGCTAAAAGACCATAAGGCCCACGTACCTCTCTTGAGAAGAACGGGGAAAAGAGGGAAATTCTTCAGAAGGTTGTCTCCTTCATCCTTACGCATGTTAGTAGCTTTGATGTGGCTGAGTCAACTTCAAGGTTGAATCTTGGCTTCAGGTCCTAGGAGTGGTGAGCGAGGGTAGGGTGTTCTTAGTAAAGTCTTGTCGAACTCGATCGTGGCCTCTAATTACTAGGCGTAGGTGACCAAGGGAAGGCCAAGGCAAAGGTTTCCTCACCGGAGAAGGTGATACTGTCGTATTTGAAGAACGGGTTCAACTTGGGAATTCACAACAAGGGTGGTCTCTCACATGTCATACGGTTTTGTGAGTGGAATTGGAGGGGAATTCCACAGTTTCATATAAGTTCTCCCTCTCAACATGCCTAACTCATGGAAGTAACTCCTGGAGAATTGGGGGAACCCCCATTTCTCCTGGAGGTAGGGTCGTCCAAGGATGGTTGCACCCAGAATGATCTCCAAAATTCAAAGGGAAAGAAATTAAGTGGAGATCATGGTCGAGAGAGAGAGATAGAAAGAGAGAGAAATCATCATGGGAATCCATACTTTATTGTTCTTGGAAGTTCCATATCTATTGTGAGCTAGGAGACAACTTTTAATCGTTGCATCCGATCCAAGGGTCAACAATGTGCACATCAATTAAAAGAATCTGAATATAATCCCACTTGAAAAAATTGTGACTTTTAATTTTTATTCCTATTAATTTATACACTTTAGGATTTCTAAAAAAATCCATATCTCCTAATCCTTAAGTCCTTTTCATCCCAAATTCATAAGGGAAGGTTTATAATTACTTATATAATCTAATCGTGCCAAAAGTTTGAGGCCAGAACTCTAAAAGAAAAGGTACTTTTCATAATATGAAAGTCTTCCCCTTATACGACATATTTTAGGCATTAAAACTACCCTTTTCTCATTTTATTTTTTCTATATTTTTTATTTTGATAACTTTTCTTATTAGCAACCATGTGAAACCAAAATTAATCCATTATTGGTCATCCATACCAGTTTATAGAGAAGTATGCATAATTCTAACAAGTATATTAGTTATTATCTATTATCTTTGGGCTTTTTCTTAATATTGGATGTTCTTATCTTCCTTTTCCTTTATATCCATTATTGGACTATAAATCAATAGAAATCATGAAACCCATAGCAAAGGAAATTTTTTAAGAGAGAACCATGCTTTTAAAATAAGCACACCATATTTCCAATATGTCCCTTTTATAGAAATAATTTCATTTCAACCAAGTAAAATACAAGTAAAATCCATGTTATAACAATTATTCTAGGTACTTAATGACAAAAAGACATAATTACCAAACCCATACGTAAAATTTAAGTGGATTCTTGCATTCCTTAAGATCGACATAGCTAACCCACATAATTTTATCAAGTTTACATAACCCTATTTATCCAAAATCATAACGACAATAAAATAATGCAAAACTTTAATATTTGATTTAGTTATATATCTCACCAACCAAATAAAAAACATATTTGTAGGAACCATGAGATCATGTCACACATTGGGCTTTCTCCCAAATACTATTTTAGGTTCTCTAAGGACTATTGAATCCCCATCTAGTTGTGAAGACCATGTCTTCTGCATCACACTTTCTACATGTGGGGGAAAAATTCTTTCTAACAACCACCCACTATTGTTCTCTCTCCATCATGCATCCCAAGTATAATTACCAACTTCATCATCTTCTTTAGAGCCTTCAACACTTGAAGACACTCATACTTTCTACAGTTTTGTTCATCTCAAAGTTAGAATGGACCCCATCTAGCTCTCCTCCTGTAGTTTCATTTTCAGAACAAACTCCAGCTACTACAGATCTCTGTACCTATAAGTAGCTTATTCCTCCAACACTGCACAACCCTAGAGATGATCAACACACCCTAATTGTTCCCCTCCTTGTATCTCCAAGAGCAGACCTAAAAGTCCACCAAAATGGGACCCATCTAGCAATTTTCAACAAAGTTAAAATCCAAAGCGATCCATCTATAATATGTAGATCATTACATCGATGTTGATTGACACTCATGAAACACTCAATTCCATAGTTGTATTTGTTAATCTATCATCAAATATTTTTGGTAATATTGGCTAACCATATCAGTTGTGGTCTTTCTGATAAGTTATGTAAACCTTTTGTTCATGAAAGCATTCTTCTTTACCATACAAAATGTTCCCAGTTGCTTATATCTGATCTAGTTTAGCCACATCTGGTGTAACAATCTCACTTAAAAAAACCAGTTAAGGAAGGCATCAAAGTTGAGAATCAATACCTACAATCTTCCCAAGGATCCATATTTTAATCAAATAACAAGTAATAGAAAACAATTTCATTAATTCACAAATATAATTTATAAGATTCTTTTACATGAAATTCTATCACCATAATTGTACATAGAGAATAAGTGTCTAGCTAATCCTCCTTAATTAGCTTAATGCTTTCCATGTGATTTCAACTGGTTTATCATGTCTGTGAACTTCTTTATGTCTAGCATGTACGTAAAACCCCATGAAACCAAAAGCATGAATCAATATAATGATATGTTTTATACATGGGGTGCGTGCAAAAGTGTGCAAATACATATCAACATATATTGCAACAATTACTTACAAACAAGAACTGGAATTGTCTTCACATAATCTTTCTTTATGTCATATTCATAGTGGCATTGTAATTGAAAATAATGTAAATAATAGCCAACATTACATGGATTCAATCCTCGAGGAAACCTCGGTAAATACCGACAAGATAATGTAGGTATTCATAGTCGTAAACATGTACCTTAATGGTGATCAATGCAAATTATCAAAACATACTTTAAGCATATCATCCAATCAAGCAAGCAAATCAAGCAATCACTTTAATCTGCATGTACATAAATCCAAAAGTGTGACCATCATGCTAAACACATTAAACCCTACTCATGTCCTAATCTAGGTTTTAAGTTTCTTTGTTATCTAGTTATCATCATATTCATTCTTTGAAACCCTAACTAATATATCCAACATGTGCTTTCATGATGATCGCCATCATATTTTATATTATCATATTACAACACATATTAAGAACCTATTTATCGAAACTGGGGTATTTATGCTTTAAACACCACTTTAACACATATTAAAAATTATCTACTTTAGGAACCCTATCATGACTATAATCATGTTAAGTTACCATTATGTTCAACAACGGCAACTATTATCACAATTAATCCAAGTTTACTATTTCAAGAATCATATTCACTGAAGGTAGGGTTTTTACACATTAATCGCTTATTAAGCATGTACCCATGGTACTTTTGGAAAAATAAGAATAATTAAGTCTCAATTATGTTTTATTTGCATTCCTCATATTTTTCTAATCAAGTTTCATATATTAAATGTTTTCATTGGAGCTACCAATTAATTATTACTATTAATGCAATATTAGCATGTTTTAACAAATAGAATACTTCCACGTCATTATTAAACCATATTATCAACCTACCAAAAATCCATTCGAGCTTGTGGAAAAAGTCTTAACAACCCTCGGGCTTTGAATAGGAGGGAAAGGGTACAAGGGTCAATGAACTTTGTTTTACCTTCTCTATCCTCGTGTTGGCCCCGCTCCTACTCGTATGGACGCAGTCATCCACTATAGGCACCATGGGTCAAATGATCTCTGGCGGCCAGCTTCTTGATCATTGGTGTCTACTGGCGCGACTTCTCTCTCATCACTACTTCCCTAGCCATCGTCTCTGTCACCTCCTACCTCCTGAGTTGCCAATATTTGAACTTCCTAGTTAATGAGTAGTGCAATGCCATTGTGGTCTGGCTGCTCCATCCACTGCCTCTGCACCAAGGGCTCCAGACGGTGCTTTTTCCAAGGTCCCATCCACTTGATAGTCACAGTTGCAAGGAGGAAGGGGTGGGCACGAAGGATATGAAGCAACTGGCATCATTGTTGGCAAGTTTCTTATGCTTCTTGACAACACTTCTTCCTGCCTCTCCCAACCTGAGTGTAGTATCTGGGGTATGATTATGAAGTTAAGCCCTGTGATATATAGTAGCTGACCCATGCCCTAAAGTTGACTGACTCTTTCAGTTATGACCACAAGAGGGTGTTCTCCCACATGGAACCTTGTGGTAGCATTGTTGTAGATCATAGAATATGGTTACAATGGTTTTTAGAGGACATGTTTCCTGTAGAGAGTTTGGGATTCTTCCCTTTGCTCCATGGGGTTTGAAACCTACACGTGTAGGTGACACCCCCCATATGGGTTCTAGGGTTGGGGTTTGTGTCGCCCAAGAAGAAAGGAAAGGGATGGGAAGGTAGGAAACGAGCCACATTGGTTTCCTTTGTGGCCTTTTGGTGGGTGGGAGTCTGATGATATAGGAAGAAAAACCATTGCACTAACTATTGTGATCCATCTTAGTCTCATGTCTCTATATTCCTTTCATGGTAACACTAATGATTTTCCAAAGAAACTATCTCTTTCTTATAATGAAATGACCAAGTCCTTTATAAAGGATAGAACTTGGTTGGTAAACTAAAATTCATCAAAGAGAGTACATCATATAGAAAGTTGTTAAATCACTTGTATATTTTAGAAAACTATTTATAACTTGCAATTATCTAATTATTCCATATCTCCCTCTTGTATATATATCTTTATATCAAAATAGGAACTCATTAATCTCCTTTCCAATCTATATCTAGTGTGTGGGATTTATGGGATATCTATCACATACAAAACATGCTCCTTTTAGTCACTATTTAAAATAATATCATTATCTCAACTTATCCTTTTTCTACCAATATTTAGAATTCTCTTTCTTTCTATTATTATTTTTTAGTATACCAAAGGTTAGATCAAAATATTCTCGTTTGATACCTTAACCATTGTGTTGCCAAAATTGTCTAGATAATTATTCTTTAATTATCTAAAACATCACATATCTTATTTTCCTTTGGAAACTTGTATATTATTTTAAATTTCATTTATCTATTTATTCTTAAATCCATTGCTATTTATTTATGTCCAAAACCTCTTATTCCTTATCTTCTGCTCCAAGGACATATTTTCAATGCCAAATAACCTTATAATTAACGTTACCTTTTTATCAATAATGTTATTAAAGAAATTACTCATCAACGTATGGCTTATATTTGTAAATTTGGGATGATTGGGGATCACACCGCTTAAAATCACTGCTAGGGTCTTTACGATGAAATCGTCTTGGGAACCCTTTCCTTGGGTTGGCGATGTTGCCGTGACTATTGAGGAGGTGGAAGTTATGCCGGTGCAGGATGATGTTCAGGAGGAGGGGGAGGTTTTCGATGATTCAATGAACCCTTTCCTTGGGTTGGTAGATCAGGAAATGGAAGAGCTTACTCCTCGGAGGTCTAGGTGAGCCAACACGAGGAGTAGCAGGGGAGTGGATAGTGTCAATCGGAAAAGAGGCAGAGGCAAGAATGGAGGACGTGGAAACCCCCCTTTGACTGGGGGGTGGACATGGAATCCTGATGACTCTCATGGTGTGGAACGTGAGGGGTGCTTCACATCCTAGGATCCAGGAGAGGGATGCGTCACTGGTGGTGTGCTTAGAAACTAGAATTCGTCATGAAGTTGCTGACAGAGTGATGGGGTTGTTCCCGTTGGGATGGCATCACTGCTCTAACTTAAATAGCATTGAGGGAGGTAAAATTGTGGTGGGTTGGAATCCGGTGGTTTGGGATGTGAAAATGATCCATGAGAGTGATCAGCTGGTGACGTTGAGTTGCATTAATTCTTACGGCTTCCACTGTGTGCTTTCGGCTGTTTATGGCTCCAACTCTAAAATGGATAGGAGAAGACTTTGGGATATTTTGATGGACTCGACTCAAAAGGAGCTACCTCAGTTGGTGGTTGGGGACTTTAATCAATTTAGGAAGTCCAGGGAAAAAAGGGGGGGTCTGCCTATACCAGAGTCTATTTTGAGAAGGTTCAATGATGCATTCGATGCATCCGGTCTGTTTGAACTCAGCATGGGCGGTGGCCTTATCACTTGGCATAATAAAAGAATACCAATTAGAAGAATATCTAGCAATCTAGACTGTGGTTTGGTTAATGAAGCCTGGGGGGGAGGTGTTTCCTGAGGCGGCTCTTATATTGGGTGGTCACCCTAATAGTGACCATTCTTGGATGGAGGTGTTTCTTACGAGACAAAAGCAACCCAATAGGCCTTTCAGATTCCTTAATCATTGGATCTCATGGCCTTCCTTTGAGGGAGTGGTCAAACAAGCTTGGGATGAGAGGGCTATTGGTAATCCTATTTTTGTTGTGGCAGATAAGCTTAAGAAGGTCAAAGCTGCCCTAAAGGCATGATCTAGCAACTTGGTGGATTTACCTAATCTCATTAAGAAAGCAAGAGAGGAGTTTGACTTGAAGGCGACTACTCTCAAGTTGAATCCTGAGGATCATCATTGTATGGAAGAGGTGGCTACTGCTAGTAAAAGAGTTACCCAGCTGGAGAAGGCCAATGAGATAGCTGGTGTAAGGACTCTAACCTTCGTTTTGGGCTTACCCTATTTGCTTTGGATAAACATGATGATTAGATGCTTGCTAATCACCTGAAGTTGTGGTTAGGGTTTTGTTGTGAGGTTGAGGTGAAACTTGCAATTTACCCAAGTTTTAGGGTTGGTGTGCAAGTTTGTCACCTTGAGAGATGTCTTTCTCTCTCCTTGCATCCTCTAGGGTTGAGAGGATGGTTTCGACACCTTGCTTGAGTTGTTTTGGGCCTCATTTGAGCTTGTTTAAGCTTGGGCTTGTTGTTGGGCTTGAAGCCCTTCCTCCTTGCTTGAGTGTGTCAGACAAGGGAGAGCTTGGTTCCTTGTGTCGGCCATTGTGTGTCAGGAAAGGGAGGCATATTGACCAGAGGGTGGTGATGGGTGTGATGGGTTGCCATGTTGGGCGACACACACCCCTCCACCAAGCCTCATTTGTGTCACCCTTCCTTGGACTAGTGGACGTTGTTTTACTAGTTGGTGGCAAGTCATGAGCATGTGTCTTGGGATGCTAGCAAGGTGGCATAGTTTGGACAAGTGGTGGTTTGGGCGAACACATGTGGGGCAATCCCCTACTAGACACCCACTTAACCGCCTTGCATATATACCCCCTTCTTTGCTAGCTTGGGATCCCTTTAGCTCCTTAGTTGCTTCCCTTCTTTCTTGGTGGATGATATCTCCCCTTGCTAGAGCTTGGTGGCTGATCTCCTTGGTGGAGTCTTTTTCTTCCTCTAGTGGTGGACGAAACCCTAGATGTGCCTTGCTCCTTCTCCTCTTGTGGTGAGTATCTCTCCCTTTCCTTGGCATCTTCTTCTTCTTCTTCTTCTTCCTTCTCTTCGGCCATGGTGGTTACAACTTGTTCTTCTTTGTGTTGGCCGAAGGTGGTGCCTTGGAGCCTAGATCTTGGTGCTAGAAGCTTGGAGATTTAGATCTTAAGGCGGGTTACATAACTCCTAACCCTAGCTATACTACTTCCTTTTCATGTTGAATGCTATATGTGCTATCTTGATCGGCCATGTCATCTTTTAGCTTTGTTTCTTGCTTTAATGGTTATAAGGTTGCTTTAGATGAACCCTAGACTTTGTGGAGATGGTTATCTTGGGTTGCCTTGGGTTGGCCGAACCATGGATGTGGAGTTCCTTGGGAAAAACCCCTTTCTTAGTTAGTTGTTGAGAGGTGAGCTTAGGGTCTCCTAATCTAATGGTGAGTTGAACTTTGGTTGGTTGGTTGATATGATATGATGGGCCTCCTTGTTGCCCGATAGATGATGGAAGTTGTGCAATACCCCTCTCTCACTTAATTGTCTTGAGAGGTGAGCTAACTCTCTTGAACTTTTAGGGCTTCTTGGTGGAAGTCTTGAGGTTGAAGATGACCAACTCGTCATGGTCTTTGAACCCTTGCACGACACCCCTTGGATGTGTTCTACCCGATATCCCTCTTCTAGGGTTGAACCTTGGGCGAAATGCTAAGTGGTTTTCTGTTGACCCTTCTGATCAATATGAACCTCTATCCAAGATGATGTTGTTGGGTGATATGCCTTTGACTGATATGGACCTTTGCCTTAGATGATGTTGTTGGGCGTTATGCCTTTGGTCGATATGCTTGGTAGACATCTCTAGTTTGAATGATAGGCTACCTTGGGTGCCATGGTGTCATTTGATGGATGGAAGTAGTGTGCCTCAGGTGGTATGAGAGTTCCTTGGGTACCATGTTATACTAGCCAAGGGGTTGTTGGCTGGGCGGAAGGGTTTTGACCCTGGGCGTTATGGCTGTGGGCGACATGGTCTTGTTGGTTGCCCGATATGGAAACCCTAACCCTAGCTTAGGCGATAGGGTGTCTTGGCCGATAGAGTGAAGGTGCTTCCCAATACACTCTTGTACCTGGACGCCCAATATCCTCTTGGTTCATGGATGCACGACACACCTTTGGTTCTAGTCTACCCGATACCCTCCTTGTACATGGGTGCACATTTTCTTTATGGCCGATATGTGTGGCTTGGCGCCCTAGGTTTTGTGGTGACCGATAGCGTTTTGGGTGAGGGATATGACCCTACCCGATATCCCATGGGTGAGGGATAGTGCTACCTGCCACACCTTTAGTGAGGGAAGGCAACACCTTTAGTGAGGGTTGTACCTTGTGATCAGTTGGAAACCCTAATGCTTGATCATAAAGTCATATAAGATAATGTCATGCATAGCTATGTTCATCCAATTGTGTAATTATATCTGTCTTGGTATATGCAATAAGTTTAAGATGTTCCTTGTATGAGTGCAGTTGTACCTCTATGCTTATGCTAACCATGCAGGTACCAGTTGTATGATAAGGCCATGGTGATGGCATGACAATGATATAATATGGAACATCAAGGGGTTATGATGAACCCAGTGATATATGATGGGAGTTACCCATGGAATGGCATTGTGTGCCTTGATGTTGGGATTGAGTCTCAGTGATGTTAATCCTTGAGATGGACCTTGATAATTGGCAAGAGGCCAAGTGGTAACATGTAATGTTGGATCCTTGTGATGGATCAGGATGATGTTGGCTTTGAGAATAAGAGTGACAATGTAACACCTAATAATGAGATCTATGTTGTTTACTTGTGTTTTAGTTTACATGTTACATAACTTGGTTGAATCTTGCAATCTGCTTAAAATGTATTAAATAATTACAAATGAATCTTCATGTAGTTTGCCTTGGCCATAGATCCATCATCATCAGTAGCTAGTGATGGTGAAATAGGTTCTCTTGCGGGTTAAACCAGAGTGCATATTGTTGAATATGCGGGGTTTCTCCTAGCCAAAAACAAGAGGATTCGAGTGCAACATCCGTTGTGGACTCAAGATGTGTATAAGAGAGTGGGGAACAGGCCCATGGTTCAGTGTGATGGAGCATGAATGCGTTCATGGCTCAGGAGCACGGTGAATAGGACCGTGTCTCATGATATAATAGTGTCGTGACCTGTACCAAGGTGGGCTAGAGGAAAGGGTAGCTTGCGGGAGCTAACCCTGTGGCTGAGGCCACTTAAGAAAGAGACTGTGGTCCTTCTTTGGTTTTCATGCACTGACCACGAGGAGGTGAGGACATGTAGTATGGCTCTTCCATTGACCTTGTATGGCACCAGTTTTGGGCTTCAAAACCGAAGGTTGGATTTGAGCGGTACAGCTCACTTCCTCAGGGCATAATAAATTGTAATCCATCCATATAGTATATATTGCTTAGGGAAAAATACAGAACATTGGTTGAGGCTTTTCTTGTATAGTTGCCCTAGTTATATCTTGCAGTTAATTACACATTCCTCATATCTTATGATACGTTTTTATATAGCTTATCTTGTCAATCATGTTCCTTAAGAAACATCTGGTTATATGCCTCCCGGATATCTTGGTAAGTTGTTAATAAAGTTAGTTTTGTTCAGTATGCTGCATATATGAGCTTCTTATATAAGTTATCTGCTTTACAAGTTCTAGCTTTCCTGAAGTTTTATAGTTTGGCGGGGAGTTATGTTTCTCGCTGGGACTGTGTGTCTCACCCCGCTTGTTTTAAACCTTTTTAGGTGATCGTTCTCAATGTGGTGGTGGTCGTGAGTTTGCGGCCGAGCAGCAAGAAGAATAGTAGGAGGCAAGAGATGCATATGCGGCTGTTTTGGTTGTTTTGTAGTAGAGTCCTGGAGTCATCCCTGTACTCTCAGGTCCTTGGAGGTGTTTGACGAGGTTTCACGATGTATAGCTGATGTAGCTTGTTTATCCTACTAGTGGCCTTGTATGGATTGTTTTGTATATAAAGAGGTGGTGAACTCTTTGACCCTATAGGACAGTTGGATCCTACGAACTATGGACATGTATTAAGGATTATGTATGTTTATATAATATGTTTCCTTGCAGGTTAGGGATCTGGATGTAATAGTTCCTTTCTTATCTGCTTTCCGCAATCGGTTTTAATTAACCTGTGTTTCTGGTAGCATGTGGTTTATGGATGTTCCACACATTTTTGCGTGGCATTTTGTTGTCTGTGATAGCAGGATGTCACAGTTGGCTGGCAAAGAAGCAGGCTCAAGTGGCTGAGAGATGGTGATTGTAACTCAAAAATTTATCATGTCATTGTGAAGAGAAACAACATGAAGGACCACATCCATAATCTGGTTAATGAGAAAGGGGAGTTAGTTGATGAAGCAACTAAATTTGAGGACATGACGATGAGCTTCTTCACTAAGTTATATAATCAAGAGGATGTCAACACTATGAATAAGGTATTGCCTATGGATAGAAGGGTTAATGATGCTATGAAATCTGACCTACTTAAGATGGCGACGGATGAGGAAATTAAAGAAGCTACTTTCTCAATTAGCACTTCTAAGACCCCCAGACCTGATGATTTTAATGCTAAATTCTTCCAAAGCTACTGGCATATTGTGGGTAGAGATATATGCAATGCATTCATATGGTTTCTTGTTGGTGGGAGGATGGTCCATCAAGTTAACCATTCTTTCATCAGGTTGATTCCCAAGAAGTCGGGGGCTGCTACCATGAATGATTTCTACCCGATTGTGTGCTGGTTGGTGACTTATAAAATTATCTCCAAGTTGTTTTCTCATAGATTGATGGCTATCCTCCCAGAGATTATATCCCCTCATCAGAGTGCTTTTGTGAAAGGGCACTCTATATCCGATAATGTCCTCCTCGCTACTGAATTTCTGAGGGATTTCCAGGTTAAAGGTAGCTCCAAGCAGGCTTGTTTCAAGATTGATCTTTCTAAAGATTATGACCATGTGGCTTGGGAAGGAATGTGGAGTTCTATGGAGGCATTGGGTTTCTCCAATCAGTTCATCAACATTCTCCAACAATGTGTTCAGACTACTTCCTTTTCTATTCTTGTTAATGGTATTCCCAAAGGCCTATTTAGAGCTTCCAATGGTCTTAGGCAGGGGGACCCGCTGTCCCCTCTGCTTTTCACAATAGTCATGGAGAATCTGACCGATCTGACTTGCAAGGCAGAAGAGGAAAGGAGGATCAAACCTTTTAAGGTCTAACGAACCAAATTCATGAGCCATATGATATTTTTTGACGATCTTATGTTCTTTGTTGCTGCTCATATCAAACTCTTCAGGGGTATTAGAACCATATTAGAAGTGTTTGCTGATCTGACGTGCTTGCACATTGGTGATACCAAATCTAAGGTATTCCTTTCCAAGTCTTGTAAGACAAGAAGGGGGAGATTGAAGTCGGCTCTTCAGATGCAGTTTGGGTGTTTTCCTACTAAGTATCTAGGAGTACCCATCTCCGGTGGTGTCGGCAGGGGTGCTGATTTTCAAAGTTGCTTGGACAATTTACGCTTGAAGGTGGAGAAGTGGAGTGGCCTAAAGGTGTCCATGGTGGGTAGAGATGTTCTCACTAAGTTTGTGCTTGCCAGTATGATCAGGTACTAGTGTAGGATTGTGGAATTTCCGGGCTTCATCCTTGAGAAGTGTCGATCGGTTATGGCTGGTTTTTTGTGGAGTGGTGGGCAACATTATGTTGCATGGATGGAGCTCGCTCAACCTCGACATGGTGGGGGGCTGGGGCTGATAGATCCGTGTGACATCCAAGACGAGTCCACGGCCAGAAGAGTGTTTGATTTCTTGATGAAGACAGAGTCTCCTTGGAGTAGATGGATGAGAGGAAGGTATGGCATTAGTCTTGAGAATGGGGGTTCACAGTTGAACAACTGCTCTAGAATTTGGAGGATGTGTACATCCTGGAACAACTGTAAGAAGGATTATAGGTGGAAGGATGGGAACTAGATGATGGTTTTGGTGGGGGAACCATGGAGGTTAAACCGGAACCAACCTCAAGTTCTCTGGGATCAGCTGCTGTGGAGTAAGATACGCTGCCTCAAGTGGAGTTTTTACTCGTACAAAGCTATTCTTGGTAGGCTGACTACTTTGGATAGAATTAGTAGATGGGGTAATGTGTTGAGCTCGGTTTGCCCACTCTGTCAACTAGAGGATGAAACACATCATCATCTTTTTTTTACTGTGTCTACACAAAGTATTTATAGACCAGATGCTCCCTTAAACTTAATTGGGGCGGTAACCCACCTACGAACATACATGATATCATGATGTGGAGTTTAGACTGGACAAAAGATGATAGCCATATGAGTAGGTTTGTCGGGCTCATTTGGACATGTCTCATTTATCATATATGGTATGAGAGGAATTGCAGGAAGCATGGGAAAAAAGAAAGAGACAAAGTCCAATGTTTTGATGTTTTGGTACAAAATCTTGTTTGGTTGTGCAAAGCGAACTCGGGAACCCTTTCAAGGGTTAAACCTGAGGTCAATCTGATGTGGGGTCTTAAGTGACCTTGTATAGTATACAGGGTGGTTATACTCCTATACTCTTTTTGGTGATTAGTAATATTTTACCTTATCCAAAATAAAAATCATCTTGGGAAGTGATTCAAGGGACATCTAGATGGGCGATTTAATGTCATTAAAAATATAGCAGGATAAGGAGGCATGATAACTCTGAATAGCCACACGAGATACAAATCTTGGTTGGTCTTTCGCTGTTCTAGAGGAAATTGGGAAAGGTGCTCCCGGTGGTGTGACCAGTCATTAGGTGGATAGTTGTGAGAGGAAAATTATCCTTCTGGTGGGACAGATGGCGCAATCAGTCTCTTGCTGCATTTTCTAGAAGGCCCGTGGACGTCACCTACAGGTTTTAGGTAGTTGATTTCTGGTTATGCAATCTTCCAAGCGATGTTCCATGACTTCATAGATAGGCTGATCTGGTCCCTGGTGTACAACGAGCGTTTCTCCTTACAGTCATCCAAGAAGATGTTACAAGAGTCGGTGAATGGCACGGTCTTAAAATATAGCATCCTAATATGGCACAAGGATGGGAGCCCTCATGCGAATGTAGTGATTTGGAGACTTCTAAACAAAGCCCTACAATGGATGTAAATGTTACTCGATGTAAAATTCAACTTGCCTCTAAGTGTTCTTGTTGTGCAACACCAAAGATAGAGTCCAACACTCACCTTTTTCTTCATAGTGACTTAGTCTATCATGGATTGCATCGAACCTTTCTGGATGAATTCCAGCAACCATGTTATGAAAGGATGGATATCTGGCTTGGTTCCTGGAATTCTCATCTGGACCGTTTGGAGGGAGAGATGTTGGAGGAAGTATGAGGGGTGTAGGATGTTGGAGGATACCTTATGGAAGGAAGTGGTGGATTATATCAATGTAAAACTTATAGTTAAATCATTTAAAATATTTGTATATGGGGGGTTTCTGTTCTTTGCACTGTAGGGAGGTCTGATTTAACCAAGGTTGAAGATTAGGTGAATGGACCTGGTTAGATGGCACCATCATGGTTTTCAAAACTAGAAATTGAACCTGGCGTTTGGGAAGTATTGCTATGATAGAGAGAGTAGGAGATGGTGGTGTTTGGGCCTTTTCAGATCTAGTTACGGTAGATTAAAATTGGCTTTTAAGACTCATGGATGACGATAGTGGATTATGAGGAGGCAGGTACTCGAGCCATAATCGTGGCCCTCAAGATATGTGATTACGGTGATTAATTTCGCTACCATGGAGATGGATGGTCCATCTTTAGTTGCCAAAGTGAGGGGGGATACTCCGCATCATTGGAGGTTCGACCAACATTTTATGGAGATTCGGTCACATATGGAGGACAGATTGATATCGGGCTGCTATATCTCCCCATAAGCAAATGCTACCGCTAGAGCATTGGGAAGATGGATAAGGATATATAGCTATATAGTGGTGATTAAAGATCAAGGAGGACTTTTGAGGAGGGTGAGAGGACTGTTATCTCTTGACAGAATGGCGGTTCCGTATATCAAATGTTCTTGGATAGATACAGTTTTTTATTGATAGACAGTAGAATGGTATACTTTTTTATGTACTCATGGATGTATAGGGACAAAGGGTGATGAGATATTTGTTCCCTCCATTTTGATGTTTTTTCCTGAACAGGAGTCGTGATGAACAAAAACTCTGGGGTTTGAGGGGAAAAGGTATAATTTAATTTTATCAAAATTGAGGATATAATAGCCGGTCTATGATTTCTTCCCATATATAAACATAGATTTGTTCCCTATAGATTCTAGCCATCACAAGGCCAAATCTTGGGTTGATTGATGTCCATCTTCCTCGGGGAACTCATATGTCAAGGTTTGAGTCAGGTTCCCCAACTACTTTGTGAATGTTATGTCACTGATTTCATGCTATACCCTATTCGTCATTTTTGGTTTGGAAAATGAACATGGCTAGCAGTGTTTTTACAATTTTTACCCCTATTTTTCCTTCCATCATGGACACTTTAGCAATATTCACCTATGCCCTAGTTATCTTCCTTTCACCAGTTGCATAACCAAATACATTAGACTTTCAACGTATTTCCCAAGATAATTTTGCGAGCATGAAATTAGAGCGAAACTAAACAAGAATAGAAAGAGAGAGTGAGATTGAACAATCACCATATAATGCAAGCATTTATAGTGATTCCAACCTCCAAAATAGATGTACATCCACTACCTGGAGAGCCAACCTCTAGGATTTTCAACCATGCTTGACCAAATAAAACAAGTTTGTTTTTCCTTGATTCATGGTATGACCTAGGACAGAAAAACCATCTACTATGGTGTTGATCCATGAGGACATTTCAGCAATACTCTCTGTCTTGCTCATTTGAAGCCTTCAAATAGTTCATTTAGTATATACATTTTGCTTTCTTTCACTTGATTCGGCCCCACATAAGTGACATTGCTTTCTCTGTGTCTCACTAGTCGTGTCACTAATACATATCTGATTTAACTCGATAGAAGAGATAGTGACATAGAGGATGCCTATGGCTTTGGCATGTAATGTTGCTTTTGTCAATGTATCCTCATCCCAATCTTTTAGGTTCACCTCCTTGGGAAGGATAGAGCCCTAAGTAAATCTTAAGGTCAAGTAGGGAGTATTAAAGGTACATGGGACCGATGGGATTAGGAGTTGATTGTTACCTGAATGCATAAGACCATCTGGTCAGGAGGTAACAACTATGTTTATCTGAGGCCCATGTCTCGAGATATTGGCCACCTTCATGATGTTCATGTGGCCCAAGCCGTGAATGTGAGTGGCACTCCCTAGATGCATAAGGATGAGATCACTCCAAAAAGTACTTCTACCCCTAGAGGCCTCAAGAAAGTGGCTAAGGATCATCATAGATGAGGTGTAAATATAAAAGATATAAGAAGTCATGAAATCTGAAAGGGAGTTGTAACAAACTCAACAATGAGAAAGGCATTTAACTTCATGAAATATAAGAATAATAGGAATTAAAAATTATGTATGTTTTGGAGTCATGTTGAGAATGATTCAACTAAACTATGAAATTTTAAGGTAATATGTGAATATACCGTCTCTACTCTTGGAATGGGATGAAATTTGCATTTGGGTTGTAGTCAAGTGCTTATTTCATCCCATTATGAGAGAGAGAGAGATTGGGTAGACACATGTTATTCTTAAAAATAACATATGAGGATGAATACCTTAAGTTGAACTTAATGACATGATTTAAGATTGGAGTTGTTACCTCACCCTTATGTGAAAATAAATGGACAATAGGTTGGAAACTTTAATGAAGAGGCAATCAGTAAGTGAAATTGAAATCACAAATGAAAGTACCAAAATATGGTATCATGTAGATACTAAGGATGTGGATATACCTTGAATTGAATTCAAGTACCAACCCTAGTAATGATGCAAGGAATTTGCATACTAATAAAAGATGATAATTATGCTGCCAACCCTAATTTGTGAAATTGAATTCATTTATCTATTTTTTTGAAAATACATCCTTGAAGCACAAAATAAAGAAATAAGAGGTTTTGCACATAAATAAATAACACTGGCTTTAAGAAAATATAGATAAATGAAATATAAGAGAATATATAAGTTTTCAAAGGAAAAATTAGACGTGGTATTTTAGATAATGAAAGATAATTATCTGACCAAGTTTGTAAACACAATGGTTAAGACATGAAACGAGCATATTTTGATCTAACTTTTGGCAAATTTGAAAATAATAAGTAAAATATGTGAATTCTAGAATTTGGAAGGAAAAGGGTTTTCCATATGGTAATGATAATTGCTTTAAATAAAAGTAAAAAAGGATCAAGTTTTATGTGCAAACGACATCTCTATAAAACTAGATATAAACCAAGAAGTGTATTACTGAGTTTCATTGAAATAGGGATAATTAATTGGAGCAATATATGAAAGAGATAGATAAAAGAATAATCATAAATTATATCCTAATTTGAGTAAATGACCTTTTATCCAATGTGCACCATGCAATTGTGTTTTCCCTTAATGGCTTATTGTTGACAAATCTAAGTCTTAATAAGAATGTGTTAGTGTCTTTTTGTGACCTTTGGAACATAAGGATAATATGTTTAACTACTTTCTAAACAAGATGTCTTGCCTTTTGTCCTATGCTTTTTGGTTATGAAAGAGAAATCTTTTTTATGCTTAAAGAAAGGTATTTCTACGGTGTGAATTAAATAATGTTGGTAATATTGTTTAACAAAATATTTGAAAAACAAGTAGTTAATATATATATATATATATATATATATCTGTGTGTGTGTTTCCAAGGTGGAAACCTATTAAATGTTTTCCTCTCTACAACAATGCATTCTCTTCATAGTAGTAAGGGAGAGAAAGCCTTATGGTAAGAAAATAAAGACAATATCTTTCTTTTGGCAAGTCGTGTATTTGTGTACACGTATAACCAACCAAGTGGAAAGTTGCTATTGTCTAGAAAAAGAAACCAACCTTGAAGAGGCAAATCCCAGTGGAATTATTTCCATGAGGATTAGTATATATAGATGTGGGTCTTCC
Organism: Alisma plantago-aquatica; assembly: GCA_963693085.1. NCBI lineage: Eukaryota > Viridiplantae > Streptophyta > Magnoliopsida > Alismatales > Alismataceae > Alisma > Alisma plantago-aquatica. The sequence goes on along the minus strand of OY856412.1, from coordinate 203,424,600 downwards.
TCCTTCTCATTGGATTCTGTCTCCTTCTTTCTTCATCGTTTTCCCTCCCTATCTGCTTCTTCCTTCTACATGTAGGACAACTAGATGGTGCAGTGCACCTCCATGAAGGAGTTGACTACCATCACCGAGAGCAACCCACCCTACCAGAAACATACCTCCTAGTGATTTTTAAGATACGAAGTTATAAGGGAGTCACTCTCCCTCATAGCCTTTTCCATCTACCTCCTCTTGATCTAGGATCCGGTTGTAGCAGCAGTGTTGCATGACTGTGGACCCAGAAGATCTAGTCGTTGTTCAGAACTAGACGAGGAAGAAGGAGTCAAGGTGATGACGGTCGAAGTAGCATATTCGTGGCAT